>LR990285.1:1428755-2891255 GCA_905147355.2 Apotomis turbidana
GATCTTGGGCGTGGACGAGGCGGCGGCGGCGGGTCGTGGCGTGCCATCTTGTAAGAGTATAACTAGTATTATAATTACCTATATCACTTGGTCTAGGTTTACCAAGAAGTTTTGACCGCTTTTGTTTGGAGCTAAGCAACCTGTTATTTTGTGATTAAAATGATCATAGAAATAGAATGTAACGGTTGGCTCATGTTAATTAAATTGAATTAGGTACTGTAAATAATCCCCGAAATACCTTATACCGCGGCATCTTTAAATGCAACGTATATTTGTCTAGACACGCGGCAGCGTCTCAAGCCAAGTTCAAGCAAAGGAACTGGCTAGCCAGCGCCGAGTGTAATATTACACGAACCACTTGGTGCCACTTTTGACCCTTCTATAACTCAAAACCTCTTTAACGTAAACACATAAAACTAAGTGTGCTTAATTATATCCAGAAGGACATCTAGAAGCCCAAATTTCATGAAGCTAGCTCAAATGGTTATAAAGATATATGAAGGTCAAAAAGTCGTAAATTTTAGCGCTGACTGACTGACATAATAGTACCTAAACCTAACCTACTTCCAGATGACCTAGAAGGTTGAAATTTGGAATCCAGTTCGGTAATTGTGTGTAAGCGTAGGAAAAAATAAATAAAAAAACAAAAGTTTAAAAATAGGGGGGTCCCCATATTTTTTTTTTATTTTTATTGTAGCGTTGGAACGGTTACAAGCAGATATTTGAAACTATCCCAATTTTATGTACTATTATATAACAGAAATATAAAAATAAAGTTAAGTCAAAAAATAAGTGGTGTCCCCATACAAAAAATCTTGTAATACGCGCTAAACGGTTGTTGCCAACGGTGTGTCGTCCGCGGCGCGCGTCACCACATAAGTAATTATAATTATACACAGAACAGATGCAAATCTACATAAAAGCGCTCCCGAGCAACACATAAATATAGGCACCGCTTACGAATACCTATTTAGTTATTTATTGTTTTATTACATTTATGTTCATCCTGCTTCTTTCTCAACGATGAAATAAATTATTGTCATACTATTACAACCACAAACGTTCTTAGTGCCTAAACTAGTAACAGTATAAAAGTGAAGTACATACATGAAATTCAATGAATAAATAAATACTTTATACAACCCGTTCGCTATAAGTTTGCCGCTGTCAACTGTCACGCGTTTAGCGTTGTCTCACACTCAGTTCTAGTTCCAATGAGAAAACGCTATAATGACGTCATTTGACAGCAGCAAAGTTCCTATCGCCACCTTCCGGCTCCATCATCAAATCAGCCCCATGGTACCATATTATTGTATTGTCATCAAAGTTAAGTAAGCGTGCAAAATTTCAGCTCAATCGGTTGACGATATCAGCTTCAAAATTGAGTTGCAAGATTTCACCCGAACAAACATACATTAAACATACAATGCAAGTTAAATAAAAGCTTGTTATAACACTATTATTTGCATCTTTGATTTAGATAATACATGGGCCACCACCGTTGCTGCCAAGTAGGTAGGGAAACCTATAGTATCTGAACTTGTCATAGTAATAATAACGCTGTAGATAAAAAAGTAGTAACTAAATAATCTCAGTTATTTTTACAATAACAAACAGTTTATATTTCTTTAATAATCTTTAATAATAGGAAAACATGCCGAGTGAGTTAACCTAGATCTAGTGAATAAACCTTACAATTTTAGCTCCGTCCCCCTCGCGCGGGGGCGGCGTTCATCAGCCGTGCCGGCTGGATGCAGGCTCCACATACACTATGTTATGAGGGATCAGCTCCCTGAGGTTGAACTCGATACACATTCATTTCGATTGTGATTATTTCTATTTTTTTGCGATTTTATTGTAAAGGGAGTTAAGTATAATGGGTTTAGCTTGTAGTTTGTTACTTGAAACTGTGACCATATCAGAGAGGATGGATAGTATTTAGTATTTGTTCAATCCTACATGGCTCTCTATCGTTTAGGTACCCGAAATACGTAATCCCATAATGTATCACTTGATTGTTATAAAAGAGACCTAACCTAAACCCAATGATTTCTACATGAATAGTATTAAAATCCGATGAGTTTACGGTTTGTGAAGTATAAAGTTTATGGTAAGTGAAAGTCGGAAGGAGAAATGGAGGTGTGTAAATATAGGTGAAGGTATCCTATTCTACATTGACTATGCCTGGCCTCCGCGGGCGCTGCGCTCGGAGCAGGTTTTCGCTATATCCGCAAGCCATCGCTACGTTCCCCTGTTGCCTGCTGTGGTGGCTGCTCGCGTAGTGCTACGAGATTCCTGGCAGTGAGTGCGTTATGACGGTATTCACGAGTTTGTTTCGAAACCATCCAAAGTGGTTTTGGCATAACATTGAAAGAGTCTCTCATGGTCTTAAATATCTCCGAATGCTTATTTTATCACATGCTCCATTGCTGCCTTGCACCAGCTTTCTTAGTGTTTTAGAATCAACTCTTTCTCGTGCTGTGGCTAAAATAGTATCAATCTAGCGCCGCAACGCCTCGGCGGAACTCTGGGTTTACGAGCCGGGCCGCGAGCCGTGAGCCGTAAGCCGTGGTTGCGTCACACGAGCTGTATGGATGTAATATCGCAGCGTGTCCGGATCGCAGGACCAATATTTAGATACGCCCCGCCCAGACGACGCCGGCTTCGACGCTAATGTCATGTTGAGTGGAAACGGTCAAACATCGCACTCAATTCATCGCAGCGGCATACGCACCACAAATATTATTATGATAAAGTTAATCATGGTAAAATTAATAAGATGTTGCTTCAGTACCGTTTAAAAAAAAATCTCCGCCTAATTTATCTTCTTATTAAGCATCTATTCAATATATAGGGTATAAGTACCTATTGAATTGATGCTCTTGTGTTATTTTATGTCTAAAATATAGTAGATCTTATTTCCTATTTCCGGATCTCTTGTACTCTTTTTTTGCAATAATACCAATAGGAATGTGGGGCACTACGTACACAGTTTATCGAATTCGTGAATCTGGGCAGACTGCTCTAAGTTAAGTTAAGTTATTTTGGGAAGAAGCGTGTGTCACATTTTAATCATATAATAAGACTAGCATTAACCCGCGGCTTCGCTCGCGTGCCTTTACAATATACAATTAACCCGCGGCTTCGCTCGCGTGCCTTTACAATATACATCATCCTACGGGAACAATGCTCTTTTTTTCAGGATTAAAAGTAGGCTATTTGTTAAGTTAGGGTATAATCTGCAATCTGCATCCCTGATGCATATCCGTCCAGCCGTTTTAGCGTGAAGAAGTAACAAAACATACACAGACTTTCGCTTTTCTAATATTACTGGGAAATACTTTTTATTTTATCATAACTCCACTTTATCAAATCAAACCGAAAACTCAAGCACTCAAATCAAACGATCTCAGCTTTTAGTGTACCAAATAAAGTTCACTTCAAAATCCATAACTCGAAGTGAAGCTAAGACACCGGGATATGTGTGCATTTTATTTGTATAAAGCTTTTATAATGTCCCGAGCCTCCGCTTATCGACTTGGGATATTCGAGATTGGTTTAATGATTCTAAGCCATGTTCTAAGTTACGTCATGTTCTATTGTAAGATATTGAGGTTCTCTTCGTTGATTAATGAAAAATGTATTATTCTGAGCCAGATAAACGTAATTCAGAATTCTGAAATGACTTAAAATAATTATTGAAAAGCTTGAATGTATTTATTACGGATGCAGGAAGTTTCCCGATCATTACTCCTCCCGTCCCAACGCGCCGCCCGCCTATAGGTACCTATTGACAACGATCGAGATGCCACCAAATACTATTTTTTTAATCTATGAGGATAACGCGGGTCTCTACTTTTAAAGCAAAAACAGAACCCCCTTATAGGATCACGTGTAGCTGTCTGTCAGTCCGTCTGTTACAACCGATTTTCTGCAAAACTACTGGACCGATTAAATTGCAATTTGGCACAAACGCTTTCAAGAATTTTCATGACCACAAATAATATTCAAAATCGGTGGCATTTTCGTAATTAACGTCCCAACAAACCATAAAAATTACACCCATACTCATATTTAGACATTTCAACCCCATTTCACCCCAACAGGGAAGATGTTAATTCACGTCCGCCACGTTGGATTTTCAGACTTTGTCACCACATTTCTCCCTTTTAGGGGTTGAATTAAAAAAAACCTGAAACACGTGTTTACTCATTTATTGTTAGAAATACTCCTGTGAAGTTTCGAATAAAATAGCCTAACTAATCTTGTTTCCCCATACAAACTCTGGAACCCCATTTCACCCCTTTAGGGGCGAGTTTTGAAAAATCCTTTCTTAGTGCACCCCTATACCTTATAAGGAACCTACGTGCCAAATAAAAACTCTCTAGAACCAGCGGTTTAGTATTTAGACATTTCAATCCCATTTCACCCCAACAGGGGAGATGGTAACTCACGTCCGCCACGTTGGATTTTAAAATCGTTGTGGTTTTCGTAATCAGCGACCCGATAAACCATAAAAACAATACCCATGCTGATTTTCAGACTTTCTCACCACATTTCTCCCTTTTAGGGGTTGAATTTTCAAAAAACCTGAAACACGTGTTTACTCATTTATCGTTAGAAATACTCCTGTAAAGTTTCGAATAAAATAGTCTAACTAATCTTGTTTCCCCATACAAACTTTGGACCCCCATTTCACCCCTTTAGGGGGTAAATTTTGAAAAATCCTTTCTTAGTGCACCCTTACACCTTATAAGGAACCTACGTGCCAAATTTGAACTCTCTAGAACCAGCCGTTTAGTATTTAGACATTTCAACCCCATTTCACCCCAACAGGGGAGATGGTAATTCACGTCCGCCACGTTGGATTTGAAAGTCGTTGCGGTTTTCGTAATCAGCGACCCGATAAACCATAAAAACAATACCCATGCTGATTTTCAGACTTTGTCACCACATTTCTCCCTTTTAGGGGTTGAATTTTCAAAAGACCTGAAACAGGTGTTTACTCATTTATTGTTAGGAATACTTCTGTGAAGTTTCGTATAAAATAGTCTAACTAATCTTGTTTCCCCATACAAACTTTGGAACCCCATTTCACCCCTTTAGGGGGTGAGTTTTGAAAAATCCTTTTTTAGCGGATGCCTACGTCATGACATCTACCTGCATGCCAAATTTCAGCCCGATCCGTCCAGTGGTTTGGGCTGTGCGTTGATATATCACTATGTCAGTCAGTCAGTCACCTTTGAGTTTTATATATATAGATTAATTAATAATTAGTAAATGTGTATGTGGCTTTAGTGTATCAAGGGTAGGTATATTAATCTATTTTATATAGAAAACTAATATGAGTCTCAGACATTAAAATACCTACAAAACGCGTTTACTCACGTCGTAGAAGTGGAAAATCGCTCGACATGATTGTTTCTTATCGGTTCCCGATTCATCATCAATAAATCATCAACATGTCGAGCGATATTCGACTTCTACGACGTGAGTAAACGCGTTTTGTATGTATTTTAGAATATTAACCTGCTTATGTTGCGGCATAACACATAACTTGTGCAATTACATTTGATTACACATTTTCCTAAAAGCCTCCGCCTCCGCCTGCAGAGCGGAGCGGCTATTAGGTAGGTATGCTAACATTAGCCGAGCGCGAAACCACTTCCCCAAGTGGAAGGTATCCCTGTTACAGGGTTGTCGCGCCAAATTGCGCAGTTATTCCCGTGGCATTTAAGATGCAGTTGGCCTAATGGATTGCAGCTCGGCTACATCTAATACAGAAGTTTGCATTATAACTTCGATTGCTGGCTTTCTAAGTTAACTACTGAATGAAACACAATGAGGCACTAGTTGGCACGGTCCTGTCTCCGCCGCAGGCCGCGAGTCGTGGCCTAGCACCTCTAGCATAACTGTCATACGCGCCTATTTATTACCCGTTTCTTTCGGTATACCTTCGCTTGCCCGAATTTCATATGCCCGAATTTGGTCTGCCATAATATTCAATTGTCCGAATCTTGTTTCTTATAATTATGTTTCCCATAATCATTGTTTGCCATATTAATCCTATGCCCGAATCTTTGTTTCCCATAATATTAATTCCAATAATCACATTTTCCATAAAGATTGTAATTCATAATTGTCACATGCTATAATTTCATATGCTATCCAAATGGAACATAGGTCGAAAACCGACATCTGTAGGTTAGGATAGGTTTTTTTTATGACCACATATAGCGGAGCGTCAAAATACAAACCCAATCTAATCTAGTTTTAGAAGAACTGCTACCAAATAGTACATGGATCTAAAACCGAAAACTATAGGTTAAGTTAGGTTAGGTTTGTGTTGTGACCCGTATAGCGGAGCGTCAGAATGTTTGCTTCAAAATACAAATCCTAATCTAATTTACAGTTTCCTAATTTACAATCTAACCTAGTTTTAGAAGAACTGCTACCAAATAGTACATGGATCTAAAACCGAAAACTATAGGTTAGGTTAGGTTTATTTTGTGACCCGTATAGGGAAGCGAGCGGAGCGTCAGAATGTTTGCTTCAAAATACAAATCCTAATCTAATTTACAGTTTCCTAATTTACAATCTTACCTAGTGTTCGAAGAACTGCTACCAAATAGTACATGGATCTAAAACCGAAAACTATAGGTTAGGTTAGGTTTGTTTTGTGACCCGTATAGCGGAGCGTCAGAATGTTTGCTTCAAAATACAAATCCTAATCTAATTTACAGTTTCCTAATTTACAATCTAACCTAGTTTTAGAAGAACTGCTACCAAATAGTACATGGATCTAAAACCGAAAACTATAGGTTAGGTTAGGTTTGTGTTGTGACCCGTATAGCGGAGCGAGCGAAGCGAGCGGAGCGTCAGAATGTTTGCTTCAAAATACAAATCCTTATCTAATTTACAGTTTCCTAATTTACAATCTAACCTAGTTTTAGAAGAACTGCTACCAAATAGTACATGGATCTAAAACCGAAAACTATAGGTTAGGTTAGGTTAGGTTTATTTTGTGACCCGTATAGGGAAGCGAGCGGAGCGTCAGAATGTTTGCTTCAAAATACAAATCCTAATCTAATTTACAGTTTCCTAATTTACAATCTTACCTAGTTTTCGAAGAACTGCTACAAAATAGTACATGGATCTAAAACCGAAAACTATAGGTTAGGTTAGGTTTGTTTTGTGACCCGTATAGCGGAGCGTCAGAATGTTTGCTTCAAAATACAAATCCTAATCTAATTTACAGTTTCCTAATTTACAATCTAACCTAGTTTTAGAAGAACTGCTACCAAATAGTACATGGATCTAAAACCGAAAACAAAAGGTTAGGTTAGGTTTGTGTTGTGACCCGTATAGCGGAGCGAGCGAAGCGAGCGGAGCGTCAGAATGTTTGCTTCAAAATACAAATCCTAGCCTAATTTACAGTTTTAGAAGAACTACGATAAAAGGGATTATGCGATCGAGGACACAAACGCGATTCTACCTATGCGTGATTCTACACAATATGGGTTCAACACAACTGCAGTTTACTACATTCGTGATTCCACACAGCCGCTATTTTAACGCAATCGGGATTCAACCTATTCGTGGTTCTGCTCAATATGGGTTCAACGCAATCGCAGTTTACTACATTCGTAATTCCGCTCATTTTTAACCGACTTCAAAAAAAGGAGGGGGTTCTCAGTTCGGTTGTATGTTTTTTTTTTTTTTTTTTTTTTTTTTTTTTTTTTAATGTTTGTTACCTCATAACTCCGTCATTTATGAGTCGATTTGGAAAATTCTTTTTAGGTTCATGAAGAGACATCTCAAGGTTGGTCCCATAAAATTTTGGTGAAGATCGGATAACGAGATCCATGAGGAATCGAAGGAATTCCTGAAATTTTATAGGCAGTCATAATATTTTTCATATATTTTCTAAAACTATTTAAGTATTTGCATATGGTAGTCATCATCTTCCAATGCTGAACTGATGATGGAAGGTACAACTCCTTAACGGTTAGGAGTTAGGAGATAATTAAAACGACATGCATTCCTTCAAGACCTCCCTGATCACCCCGCCATAAGTATTTCATATGAATCACTAAAAAGCGAAAAAAAAAAATTTTTAACAAAAAAAAAGAACCGACTTCAGTAAAACTAAAAATCCAAAAATAACCCGTTCAAGTACAGATTACATTTGACTCACCCTTTGAAGTCGGTGCCAAACCTCACGTAAACTTTAATACTCGTATATAAATATAATAACAGTGGTTTGGGATCGACTTCAAAGGGTGAGTCAAATGTAATCTGTACTTGAACGGGTTATTTTTGGATTTTTAGTTTTACTGAAGTCGGTTCTTTTTTTTTGTTAAAAATTTTTTTTTACAAGATTTTATTTAGCTTGCATGGTATGTTTAAAGTATGTTTGTTCGGGTGAAATTTTGCAACTCAATTTTGAAGCAGATATCGTCAACCGATTGAGCTGAAATTTTGCATATAAAAACCGAACAATATTATGGCACTTAATACTATGGAAAACGATACTTATGGCATACGTATCATTATGGAATATAATATTCGACATTAATACAAGAGTATGTCAAATGACTTTTCTAGGAAACGAAACATTCGGGCAAATGAAATTCGGGTAAGTGAAATTCGAGCAAATCAATATTATTGCATATAAATTTCGGTCAAACAATAGACAACCGTCTCTTTCTGTGCAATCATGTGAGAGAGTGACGGGTAGCGCTATATCGCGGAACAAGAGTCGCAACGCTAGACGGGCAGGAGTCGTCACACGGCTTCATAACTTTAATGGTATTATGTGTTCTTTATCTGAACACAAGCCTACTGTGGGACTGTCGATTTGTGTGAGGTTGTCCGATATATATATATTTAATAGCCTGTCTAGTTGTCCCACTGCTGGGAAAAGGCCTCCCCTTCTTTTCTCCATTCGATCCTATTGCCAGTGCGGTTCTGCCATTCTTTGCAGAATGCGTCCAGATCGTCTCGCCATCTCCTTTTCGGCCTGCCTCTGCCTCTGTTCCGATATCCATCTTGTGGGATCCATTGGGTTGCTATTGTGGCCCACCTTTCCGGATGCATGCGACAGACATGTCCAGCCCAGTCCCATTTCAGTTTTGCGGTCTTGACACCCACATCCACTATACCAGGTTTGGAGCGCAGTTCCGTGTTTCTGATTCGATCAGTCCTCCGAACAGCTAGTATACTGCGCTCCATCGCCCTCTGGCAAACCTTCAGTTTGGACTTTAAAGGCTCAGTCAATGACCAGGTTTGAGCACTATACGTTAGTATGGGCAGTATGCACATGTCGACGAGTTTGCGCTTAAGACACAGAGGAAGGTCACCCTTCAATAAAGCCTTCATGAACCAGAAGCTTTTTCAGGCGTTTATTCAGATATTTATTTTATTATTATGCCACATGTTAGGGCTCTGTCCGAGTCACGTACCTATACTGTTCTCGGTAAACACGATCGCAACAGTTGCACAAACGGCTTTAAAATAGGGACCATAAAAAATCAATATGGGTGTGACGAGGTAAGAATGCAGCGATACTGTATTTTTCTATCCAATTAAAATTGTACCTAGTGTACTCGTAATTATCATCCAAACGAGCATGCAAAATACTAGCAGTATACTTGCTGGACGTGGACGGGATATGAATTATATTTGAATCACCGCCACCGTCGGCCTATCCGGAAAGTGGACTTGTTTATCTTTTTAAATTTCTAAGTCCCATTACTCGTTCCATGAATAATATAACTGCCATAACATCACGCGGTTGAAAGGTTTCCGTCAATCATGCGTAGATTACCTCGAAATGTCACTAATATAGTAATATTTCACGTTTAGACCGACATACTATTTCCAATAAAATGTATCATTCTGTGTTACCACATCAATTCATCAGTTACCACGCTGCCTATATGCGCTATTTATATGATAGAATAATAGATACTAAATTATTATATTTATGCTGATATTTACCAAGAAAGTGCAACTATGTTGTCATCGGCTGTGCAGTGCGGCGGGTTGTAAGTAATAAGTAAGTAAACACTTTATTGTACACAAAAACAGTTAAAAAATACATCTATTACAATTTACAATTAACATACAAAGGCGAACTTATCCCTATAAGGGATCTCTTCCAGTTAACCTTGAATTGGTTGTAATTGATAGAGTGTTGTCTTTGATTGTTCCCGCTCGTTGGTGAGTCCCCGCGAGCTCGGGCGCACGTGCTCACTAACGAGGAGGGCCGGCTTATGCTGCCGACCACCGGCCTCGTCAAATCCACGCGTCCCACCATAGTTATGTAACGGTTGTTTGTACAGGGTAATGAATAGTGCAGGGCTTGAGAGATAATGGCTCCGTGGCGTTTCTATTTGTACAGTCGCTGCGCCACGTGACGCTTCGCTATCCTTTTACAATTCACGTCACATCAGTTTGCGCCAGCGGTAGGATGTTCATCCTAACTTCAAGGACGAAAAGTTACCCCCAATGTTATCAGCCGAGGTTAGTTATTAACACATTGTAGACATTGAAAAGTGTAATCCGCCGTTAATAATTAACATATAAAGCAGGCCGAATTGAGTCTTTGTTATCTACTGAAATTAATGCTAGAAGAAAGAAGAAGCTCCCACGAGAACTACGCGATAATTCGATGAAGATGAATTCAACTTTATTGCAGTGGCCCATTTAAATGCTTGTCAGCTTTATAAAATAATGATGTATGCAAATTATTCGCTTCGCTGCATTTTCGGTATAAATTAAAACATGACATGACGCTATATTTTACGTTTAGCTCAATTAACTTGTTGAGTATAATTTCTTTGCAGCTTTTATAAAATAATACTCATTATTATTAATAAAAAAAAATTGCCTACATTTACGATATAAAAAAAAATACAGACTCAAAGTCAAAGTCAAAGTCAAAATATTCTTTATTCAAGTAATCTTCTAGCTACAAGCACTTTTGAATCGTCAGTTACAGAGAGCAGATCAATTTATTGATAGACTTATAACTAAAAATGAAATAAAAAACATAAAAAACAACATTATAGAAATAAAAGAAAAATCCTAAAAAGGATCGTCAAACGTCGTCGACTAGTTGGAGGCGAAACACATGAACGGATTTTTACCATTTTCGGTACAGATATCACTGGATTATGCAAGGATATAGTTTTCCCCTACTACGGTAAACAGATACTGGTAATATCGGACAACCTCACACAAATCGATCTAGTCCCAAATTAAGCTCAAGAAGGCTTGTGTTATGGGTAATAGACGACGATATACATACTTATATATGTAGATAAATATCAAATATTTGTGCTTGGGACACAGCACAAACATTCGAGTTCATCACACAAATATGTGCCCTGGCCCCGGCCAGAATCCCGATTCGAACCAGGGCAACCGCCGGCTCAGTAGGCAGGTCTCTACAAACCGAGCCAACCGCGTCAAAATTACTTTCAAGTAAAAAACGAAGTATGAAATTGGTGTGTGAACATTTTGCATGAATTATTTAAACACCGCGAGTGGTCGCTATCAGGACGGTGGGGGTATGAAATTGGTGTATAATACATGACATTAATTGGTTTTAGCCAGCACAGCATGAAAATGAAAATGGACCATAGGTAATGCGGGTGACTTGCATAATTGATATCAGACTGAATATAAGACAAAACAGACGGACAAGACGGCAAGATACAAGCGTGTAAGCCATCGCAGTCGATACCATCTAAGCGCCAAGTAAGCCAATAAGACAGTATCCTCGAACCCACACAAATGAGAGAGCGCGCAAATGCACTACTGCATATCCCGATCGGTGGCGCTTGCCGATGACCGCGCGAACGTGTCCGTCCGCGGCAGCAGCCACACTAATGACCCAATTCCACCGTTTATTGATGATTCGGGAGTCAGTTAAATCCCGAGACCGCCAGCCAAGGCTTCGCGGCTACGTAAACAGAAACACATCAAATAACACGCTTCATATGGTTTTAGATGGAAAAGGGTACTTACGATTCAGTAGATATATATTATTATACATACTATAAGCCTATAATATAGTGTTACGTATGCAACACACTTCACGTTGAACGAAGATTTTAATAGAACAAGGTGCATTGCAGTACCTAATACGATATCGTTTAACGCGACACAAAGAAAAACCGTTAGATATGTGTTTTTATAATTAAAACGTAAATATTATGACAATGCTACTTTTGTATGGAATCTCAACCGGATAGGTCTAATTTCAATTTAGATATCGTAAAATATTCAGCGGCGTAATCTGGTGATTTGATTCCAGAGCGAGGCATGAGGTCGGTCGTACTGCGGAGTGCTGGGTATCAACTTTAGACGTCTTAACTGTGTACGGCGGGCAAATGCGGCACACGCAAGTTTTCCAAAGAGGATTTATCCTCAAATACTGAAACTAAATAATCAATAATAATTCGCTCTTAATGGCTGGATTCACGCGAATTACTGAGAATCTCAGAAATGGTTTAGCCAATATATCTCAGTCTGAGATATATCGGCTAAACCATTTCTGTCGGGCTCCACATTCCGGACCGTTCATTCCCGGGCCACGAGGACAATACGTATTGAGGAATGGCGGAAGTTAAAAAACCTTTATGTACATTATATGCTAAATCCCGGCTTCAAAATTACAAAGCTACAAGGCATTTCACCGATACACACAGCGACATCAAAACATTATTCGCAAACTGGAGACACGGGCTCTTTGCAACTCGGGGACTATACTCGTTTTCCCAATTATCTAATGCATTTTAGTTCAAATAATTTTAACACATACCTAATTGTAACTCAAACGGAGTTTCCCAAGTTTAAAAACTTTCTCTCGGTAGACTAACGTCTATATTGCACTTTAAATATCTAAATTACAAAATAAACTAAATGCCAGATGGGACTAAACTGAAAATAAAGTACATAATGTGCCAAAAAGGAATCCAAAATTCATAATTTAATATCAACCAGCGCTTCTAACAAGAAACACCGCAAAAAACTCCTAGACTATCTTATTATTTAAATATACAATTTTAGCAACAAGCACTCAAGGCAAATATAATAATAAATAAATAAATATTAAGGGACAATCATAGACAAATCGACCTAGTCCCAAACTAAGCAAAGCTTGTACTATGGGTACTAGACGACGATATACATAATATATAAATACATATATAGATAACATCCATGACCCAAGAACAAATATTTGCACAAATATTTGCCCCGGCCGGGATTCGAACCCGGGACCGCCGACTCAGTAGGCAGGTGTCTACAAACCGAGCCAAACGCGTAGTCAAACTTTTGGTGATCCGGCGCCAGCTTAGATGAAGCTACTTACCTAAGTTATTTGACACGTACTTACTCGATGTAACTGTAAACTATGAAACATGAAATCTAAGTCGTTTCGAATTTAAATTAATCGAGTTTTACAGGTCGTGGCTCGTTAGCGCCGAGCTTGTTATCGTTATTTTAAGATTCGATTACAGAAAGAACACCTGGCTATAATTAAAATTAGATTAAATGTCGACCAGTTAAGTCCGTCAGATAAAATAAAATAAGCTACACAGCAGAGGCGCTGCGAACTACGATAAAAATGACGCGCGGAGCTCCTTTGTCGTTTATTTTTATCGTGTGGGAGACACGAGCGTGTTGGAGTGGGCTATTTTGCACGATCCTTGGAGGAATCAAAATGACGCCTCGTTAACAATATAAAGTTATTTAATAGCATATTTTTTTGTTTCAGCAGCGATGTATGTCGCTAACGTTGTCGTAAAAGCATGTGAATTACGTTTCAGTTTTGTATTTTCATCACAATAAACATTTCAAGCACAAACAAACAAGCGTTCAAAAAAAGAGGATTCTCAAATTTCTGAAGCCTTTTGAAGGATAATTGACTTAATCAATTAGGCTTAGAATTGGTTGGATTTCTACTTGTTCAACATGTCTACGTCAATGAATTTACTGTGGACTTTATTTAGGTAGACATATATAATTATGCTTAGTTGTGCTGACCTAGATACTTGAAAAGCTTTTAAAATTATCATACCGACGGAGAATCGATTGAAGCACTCAACGGACTTTGCTTTTAATATTACCGACAATATGAAATGTTGAATAAAGTAGGGATAACTCCAGGATAGAGGCACAGTTTATACTTAGATCGCACTTAGTTTTACTATAACACGTTGTCTTCGTGGTCTTTCCTTCACGATTTCCTGGTCCCAGCAGTAACGGCGCGCGCCACGTGGGCTGCATGAAATCACAAGCTTTCCTTATATAGTCTGACTACTTTTTTCGGTTAGTTTCAGCCAGCTTAGGACAATACAATTTCCTGGCAAGCGGATACTAAGCTATAAATAAACATAATAACACGTACGAACAAAACTACAAAAATGCCCTCGATCTTTCATCCCATGCATGTAAAATTCCCCTTTATACATATTATTTTATTTATTTATTTTTATTTAAACTTTATTGCACAAAACAAAAGTCAGTACAAATGGCGAACTTAATGCCTAATGGCATTCTCTACCAGTCAACCATAGGGCCAAACAGAGATGCTTCAAGTGGGTGCAGAGTAGAAAATTAATCGTTCGGAAAGCATCTAAGATATAAGTGAATAAATGTATATTATATAATAACTTTACCATAAATACAATGATACATATATTTACATACTATAAGATGTATATTATATATAATAAAATAATAAATACGATGAAAGGTCTACTGCATAGGATTATATGCTCGAATAAAGCTGAAATACCTTATTGATACTTGTTCTCTATTGTCTCAGGCGCTAGTTTCGTTATCTATTAGATGTCAATTCTTGATTACTGAACGAAAACATTGTCGTAGCGAAGGAAAAGGGAATACTTATCACAACTGTCTCTCCGAAGTTTCCCCTCGATGATTCTTCAAGATTCGAGTAACTACGTTTATCTTTCGGGAAAAGGAGTGGGCGACGATTGATCTCAGTCTTTATGCTCTAAGTATTTTTAACATCCGGACCATCCGGCCATCCGGCATCCGGCTCTAAGTATTTCAGTCCGGAACGAGATTATCCGACAAAATACCAAAGTCACTGACGTAGTTCAGAAGTGTAGCAGACTGAAGTGGCAGTGGGCTGGTCACATCTGTCGCAGAACCGATGATCGGTGGAGTAGACGGGTTCTCGAGTGGAGACCACGACTCGGCAAGCGTAGTGTAGGACGCCCTCCGGCCAGATGGACCGACGACCTGAAAAAAGTGGCTGGTGGTGACTGGATGGCGAAAACGGGAGATCGGGCCATGTGGCGAACCCTGGGGGAGGCTTACGTCCAGCAGTGGACTGCAATAGGCTGAAATGATGATTTTTAACATGCCTAGTTACTTACTTCCAAAATTAGAAATCCTTCTAATTATAACAACTTTAAAAATCATAATATGATATTTTCAATCTCATATTTTTTGTATGTTCTGTATCGCAAAGTAATAATTTAGGTATCTCGATTACCGGTAACATGCAAGTGGTTAATTCGATCTATAAAATAGGTAGGAAAAACATAAAGGTTGACTCTTATGTACCGTGTATGTAGTTGATTATTTAAAGAGTATGACTACACGAGGGTTTATGTCCATTTAGTTTTATTGGTAATGCCTTCGCAGTCTGGTTAGATTAAATGGAAATCGCATCACGAACGTATTTTAACACCAGGTACTCGATGCAAAAGGACATATTTACAGTAAAAGAGGCTTTTATTATTTTAACGTCACCCTAGGCCGTAAGTGGGATTTTGTGCCCGCTAATCTCACTTCCTGGCCGAGGCAAGACGTATAATTTTAGACAAACCACGGTCACGGATCACATATATATTTTTATGGCCTTAGTTAATCATAAACACCTGCTATCTGGGACATTCACGAATTCAGCGCCGTTGGTAATGTACATTTCGTTAGCATTTCTACCATATTTCAATGTTAGCTTGTTATTACAAGTAGGGGATTTTGCGTAGGTATAAAAAAAGGTTGCGATGAGACGCCGCTCAGTGACCGCAAGTTCACCGAATAGGTACCTACGAGCTCCGGAGTTCTGCATACTTAATTCTACCCGGCGCTCCCGAGTTCGTGTTTTCTTATGTAGGTACCTATCTAGTATTAATTTACGTGTAGAATACACTTGTGTAATGTAAATTTATGTGGGACATAATGCCCGCAATTAATGCGCAAGGGGGCAAGGATTGCACGTAGCTCGTGTGTGCGGGTTGTGTGTGTGCGTGTGGGTTTGTCTACTAAAGTGGACACTGCGCTGCTGCTGTTAGAATAGGCAGATGATTTCCGTTTGCTTTGTTTTCTACTCATTATTATAGCATAATTTCTCAGCGCGATACTCATAATGATTTGATGAGGCCAAGAAATACACAGATTTTTCCTAGAAAATTTTCATTCCAGAGATTTATATAAGATCACCGGCCTAGCGGGAGGGTAAAGTTCTCGTGTATAATAAACGAAAATAAATATACGAAATTGCTAAGCAGCATTTCCCAATCCTGTTCTATGTATCTAAGCACACAGTTCATTGTGAGATCTATTTATAGCCGCCGAATACTCCCACGTATCGCGTGAATGGTCCGTAATGGAAAATTAGTGCGGCGGCGTCGAAAAACTATCCACCACGTCACGTGGCAATACGCAACACTTACTCCAAACTGAATGAGGAGAGCCACCGTCAACATCACGATCATATGTTCATCATACAAATATAATTTATTTTAACGAAGATTGCTTTTACCTTACCGATGCTTAACTAGTACTTAATATGGTAACAAATATTGTGTATGTACATATTTACCCATATACAAATAACCAAGGGTATTGTTATAAAACAGAGGCTAACACGTTTACCGTCTAGATGGCCCTGACTGATGGCGCTGACATATGTTGCGGGACTGCTGGTGCGCCGTGGACCAGTGGACCTTCTTAGGCGAAAAGTAAGCGGCTCACATCTCACTCACGCACACTGTTCAATATGGGCGAGTCCCTAATATCTAGACACGCAAAGTAAAAGTGTTCATACAAACAATTTGAAAAACAGTGTACAATAGGCGATCTAACTGCGAAAGAATGATAGCAGCGACTAGGTTCTAGAAAGTAGGTATAGCTTATTTTTACTAATAGGATGTTATGTATGAAGTTAATGTTTTTTCTGACCTCTTCTTCTTTTTCTTGTTTCTGTCGAGCGCGCTGTCCGACGCGACGGGCGCGTCAGCGCGCGCGGGGATGCACGCGTCGCTCGGTTGGAGCGCCACGTGGTAACTCGTGCGAGGATGGATGCGGTTCCAAACCTGACGAAATTTGTCGACTAATGGACCCGTGATGCTTTGAATTATTTCTTTGGCGAAAACTTTACTGCAAATTGTTTTTAGGCAAATATATTATCTCTGCAATAGGTAACATTTTCTATGTTTCTATTAAATTGTTGCAATTTTGATACGTCTTCACATCACATAGTAAAATGAGAAAATTAAAATTATCAATAAAGCCCGCCCAAAAGAGTTGTTTGCGCAAATATTAGACACATTGAAAGTAGGGCTCGTGAAAAAATCATAATTTTGGTAGATATAAGTGTACATAATGTACATATGTATATATTTCCTAGAACTGATTAGAAGATATATATTGCTTTTTAGCGAATAGCATGGAATTACTATTTTTTGTTATTGGATTGCAATGTAATCGTTTCGCTTTATTACGACGTGCCACGTGCAACCTGCCATCGTTTACGCCCTCAATACTAGTCGCCGCATATCGCGGAGCAGCTCTTTACTGCACACTGAACTCGTAATGCTGCCTGCTTCAGCACCAGCCCTCTACTCTAGACAGTCGAGTCTGCGTACTACCGTCGCCAATCGAAGAAGGGCGTATGCGTACTTACAACTTTAAAGGACGTACACCATTTCGGATTTAACCAGGTGGATATGCCAAATGAATAAAGGCTTATGTGTGCTTGTAAATATAAAGCACAAATGTCGTTTCTATAAAACGATGAACGTGCTTTTCATGAAACAGCGCGTTCCGAACAAACAGTCGTATACGGCTCGAAGGACCTTCGAGCGTTATGAAACGTATGAAAGATGTTGTTTGTGATTGCGTCGTTAAGTTTATTGTGTATGGTGTTATGTTCGCTTTTATTGGTTTTGATATTTGTCTCGTATTTTATGTATATTATTGTTGTTAGAGGTATAAATGTACACATATTTTTAACAGATCTTGCGACACTATATTGAAAAGCCCCTACGAGTTTATTAATCCCTATTCATGTAAGTATTTTGATTTCCCTGTGTTTTGAAATCTTTGGATCGAAATTGACATTAAAAACCATATACTAACATTTGTGATCAGATCACCAACTCACACATATGTAGCGGTTTTACGAGCGCTGTACGGTTCCCGAGGGAGCGCCGGCCGCCGAGCCGAACAGGCCCGACTGAAACTGATGATGCAAGTAGATACCAGTGTGACAAAATTTTCATGAGAATACATAAACGTGAAAATGGCTTGCAAATAGCACAAGTACGAGATTTCACTTTATATGTAAACTTGACCAACGAGTTGTGAATAAAATGTAGTTTAGTTAAG
This sequence comes from Apotomis turbidana, assembly GCA_905147355.2. Lineage (NCBI taxonomy): Eukaryota > Metazoa > Arthropoda > Insecta > Lepidoptera > Tortricidae > Apotomis > Apotomis turbidana. The sequence continues at coordinate 1,447,419 of LR990285.1, forward strand.
CTAATTTAACATTTAACACCTCGACATACGAGTATTGTGTCTATTTCTTTAAAAAGCAATTTCTGACTCTTAGAGCACTCTAGACATCGGGTCGTATCGGGAAGTCAAAGAACTGGCGTTAAGTAGAACGGACTGGAGAGAACTGCACCGACAAGAGTGAAACTCTTAAATTATAATAATAATAATAGAGCACTCTAAATGTATGTAGTCCCATACAGACATTTGTTCTCAATAAAAAATAGGATCGATTGACATCGTAATATTTTTTTTCTGTTCCCTACTCAATTTCAACCGGGTTCGATTCCGGGCTATGCTTGAGATATACGAAAAACACTTGAATGCAGTTTTTAATAAATCTAAAACCGAAGCCATGGTCCCTAAGAACAGATTTCCTTATCTCTTATAGTTTTCGTTTTCTCCCTACTGACCCATTTGGATTGATCACCCGGTATAGCTGAGACATAAAAATGTCAATTACCAATATTCTGTGACAATCCCGCAGAATACCGTAGCTATTTATTACCATTTTGGTGGATTGCGTTAGCTTGGCCTTCCTAGGCAAATTTTGAGAGGGCGACGCCGCTCCGTTGATTCTCTCTTGGACGGGGGATCATAGTATAAAACTATGTTTTCGTCTCGCGTAACAATCGAAGGCAGAGAACTCTCTTCGTAGGTATCTTTTATAGGCGTTCAGTAAGTTCTTGAGAACACGATTGGTTCACTTCACTGTAAGCTAGAAAAAAGTTTGGGAATCTAGCACTAACTTTATTTATGTGAAGAAATTCATGATCGATCCTACGAACTGAGGTCTTTAAAGCCCTTTTCGTGCAGCTATTTCCTTAGCCTTTAGTCTTTGATCACTCTGAACTTCCCCTTGCGCTATCTTGACACAGTCCGCGGTGAGTGTCCCAACAGGTCGACCAGGACGAGGTTCCTCGTCAATGGACTCCCGTCCTAAACGACATTGCTTACTCCACTCTTTACGGTGGTAAAATGATGGAATTCATCCTCGTACACAGCATCAATTTTTTTTTAATATCCGTCGGTCTGTTCTCCGGCTGTCTGTCGGATGACGGAAGGATATCCCAACATAAATATTTCTAGAACTTACACGACTTCCTACTGTTCTAAACGCCGTGATATAATGAAATATATAGAAATATAAAAACTAAACATAAAAAAGTAGAATAAATGACGATCAAAATGAAAAATGTTGTCATGGCAAAATAATGTGCAAACGTTATATATTTGCATTATCAAACGTTAGTAATAATTAGTCAAGAATACAAACAAATTGGAAACATTGTTGGAATGTTGCCCAATCCTTCGTCCTTTTTGCGGAATAAATACTGAATCCTATTGGACAAAACTTTTCTTTCATCATTGCGGACAGTTTTTGCTTTATTACTTAAAAATTCTGGAATGTTTGTTTACATCAGTAACCTTCACGTAACATTCAACGTCAGTTACCAAAAATTTGTCGTTGCCAGTAAAATAAATGATAGAACCACTAAAAAGGATATATAAATTGGCGTGGGTTGAAAAACACCCTATTAGGCTGTACACATTTACATACATACCTACATAGGTGACCAGTCAAGCCTTCTCCACTTATAAGATGTGCAGGCATGCCTACAAAGTGTCGGGGTACCTACCTGCGCGATACAAACCTGCAACCAAATTGCCGACGACCTTTTTGCCCGAACTGCCAATATCTCAAGGGTAAGATTACCTACAGTTATAAATATTGTACAATTCAATTAATCTTGCCCTCGTACAATGATAACTGAGGGCAAGATTATACTAGACTTACCACAGTCGAATGTCGGCAACGTTAGATATATTTATGTATATTTTGAATAAATTGAAATTGAAAAATTTATTTCAGGTATAAACCCATATATGGTTAGTTACAATCAACTTAAAAAAACTATATTAGTAACAACAATTCACAATAATTATAACATTAAACTCAAATCCAGAAATAAAATAAAATCAATATCAAAATGTCAAAAGTCAATAAAAATAATTACTCAAATAAATAAATCAAATTAAATTATAGTTAGTCTGCCATAATAACATGAATGCTATTCCATTTTTTCATGAAAGGACAGTCAAATTTGGAGGATAGTGCATTCAGCATCGTGCCGGGGCCGCCCGACGCCTGCGCATGATAGACGCCACCCTCTTACGGATGATGGCGTGGAACCCGTCGGTCTGTGCTATAAAAAAGAAAACCTATTGAACAATGGTTTCCTTTAAAGATGTATTTTGTTTATGCAAATTGTACCTACACTTGTGTATCATTACTTTATTGTTAAATATTTGTGTTCATTTTGGTAATAAACAAAATAGATTTTTATGTATTTATTTCATGTGATACGTATAATCAAAATGATACAAGCGTCCTTAACTACAAATGTAACTTTTACCTAATTCGTATTTTAAGAAATTTGTTATTATGGTGTAAAGCAGTTTGTTGATTTTCTAGAATATTTATTTTCTGTAGGAATAGCTAGTATAATATATCTTATATCATGTAAAAAGAAATTCACTGACGAAACCCGCGTCATCGGTAAAAACTGAAACATTTGACGCAAAAATATATTGTGTCCGTTTATTAGGCACATTAAATCTAAATTAATATTAAATACTCGAGTTATAATAGCTATTTGCATTTATAACTCTGTTTACGCCAATCTCATAACAGCATAAAAGCCATGCGGTCGGTGCGAACCCGTGCCTAAGGTTCAGACGGGGTGAGGGTCACCGAGTGCTGAGATATTTTTTCTTTCGCAATATCTCAGCAGTGACAGGTGTTGGACTATTTACGTTTTCTCGGAACGATTTAAAGCAATGACTTATTTAACTCCATTTCAATTATTATTATCAATGGTATTTTTTAAATTACGAGTTATTTACATTTCAATAGTGACAGTATTCAAATGCTTCAGATTTGCTTAAAAGCGAAATGCTTTGATTTCGACATAGGCATGCCAGAAGGTACGCTTAAATGATTATATTTTTTGACATAACGGGGGCAAAATATTTTTTTCTCGGGTCGTTACTGTTTGTGCTGAGTATACTCGGATTTAAGCTAATAATACGAGCAGGCTTCGGAAGCCATAACATCCGTTAGCGGAAGAGATTTTTGTTATTCAACCTGCAAAAAATAACAGCGCCCTAATAATTATAATACGAGTATGCATCGCATAAGAATATCATAGTCAATGTCATCATCGATCACTGTCAAGAATTAGGTTCGTAGTGTCAATTACATAAGTAACGCTGAAAGCTATAACGTGATCATAAAGGGCCGTTCCTGTCAAGTCTATTCCTATGATATTAGATTTCCTTACAAATATGTTAGAAAAAGGTGCCAAGTACGGAACAATAAATTCATATAAATCAGCCTTATCTTTGTTATTTCCTAACTTGACTAATGATCATAGATTGAAGAGGTTCATGAAGGGAGTTTTCAGGTCAAGGCCCACGTATCACGTGGGATCCTAGTACTGTATTGAATTACGTCTCTCAACAGTGGCCACATGAGAGCCTTAACCTGGAAACTCTCTCCAAAAAGACATTGACTTTATTAGCCCTGGTCACTGCAAACCGTGTTCAGACTCTTTCATTACTAAAATTATGCAACGTTAATACTAATGATCCTAATTTAATTACCATCAAAGTCCCAGATATTATAAAGACTTCTCGTCCCAACTCTTTTCAGCCTATTTTAAAGTTGCCTTTTTATAACGAAAATCCGAGTATTTGCCCAGGTAGATGTTTAGTTGATTATATAAATAAAACAAGTACATTGCGAAGAAATGATAATGATCATTTATTTATTAGTTACAAAAGACCGCACAGCAATTTGTCATCACAGAGGCTTAGTCATTGGATTAAGGAAGTTCTTCAAAAAAGTGGCATAGATGTGTCTGTATTCAGTGCCCATAGCACTCGCCATGCAGCCACTTCTACGGCCAATAAACTAGGTGTTAGTATAGATTTAATAAGAAATACTGCAGGCTGGACCCAATCATCAGCAACTTTTGCTAAATTTTATAATAAGAATATTGTAGAGGATAATTTCGCACGATCTATATTGTCCTTAGGAACTAATAGGTCAATAGAATAAGGTGATTTTGTATCTATTTGAGATTATGGTTACTAACCTGTTATGATAATACCAATAAACATTGCGCTAGACACAATTTTTTATTTTGAACCTCATATATGCTGATTATTTTATATTTGTGGACTCTGAACATCCTACAACATGTAAATTCGTAAATCGCAAAGAATGATGCTGCGAAACATAATTGAAGATCAAACGAACTTACCTGTAAGTGAAGTTCGATCACAATTATGTGAGCAGCTTCATTCGACGCGATTTACACACACCCTCACTTGTTACGTATTTAGCAATGCGTAATTATCAATTTATTAACGCCCAACCCACAAAGTTTGTGGCAACACAAACATAACACAAATATAAAACTAAACCTATAAACAAAATGAAGACCGAGCCGAGCGATCCCAAGCAGTGGGGCCGGATACGGGGTGGGGAAAGGTAGTAACTGGGGATAGCTCAGTATTGCCAGTTATTATTTAAAAAAAAAACTTTAAACAGATCCGTGGTAGGCTGAAGCGTGGGAACGCTACTACTAATAGGGAAAAAATATTATAAAAAAACAAACACTATATTAAAAATCAGTTTTCTATGGAAAGGGGTCATTGTTTAGGTAAAATCTTAACGCGATGCAGGACTTGAGCGGGCTCGCTGCGCCGCCGTACCTACAGGGCCGTCAGAAAGAAAAAAAATTGCTCATCGCGCGGAAACGACTGGACGGAATTTAACAAATTTTTAGTACAGGGCTTATCTGGATGGGTTACTAATGTGTTGCACAAAATTTATTGGCATATATTCGTTTCGCACAGCAACCATTGGCACAATCATCATTTCGCACAATTGCTTTTTGCCTAAATTTCTTAGCATACTATCACTTCGCACATGTTTCTTTGGCAGAATAGTACATTGGCATAATGTCGATTAGAACAATACTCCTATGGTCGAATAATTGTGTCGCCGAAATTTATATGGCATAATATTCCGTTTGCATCCTTGAGTGTAATTATGTTATAGTAATGATGTAGAAAGCATTAATTGGTCATATATTTTTAGTAGGAGCTCATTCTTAGTTTTGTGGGGGGGGGGGGGGTACCACAATAATATTTTTATTGATGTGTCACAATATTTCAATTCAATATTTCCTAGATGTTGTTTACGTTTAACTGTATTATGCAGTCTTGTCGTTAATAATACGCTAGTAAAATGGAGATACCAAAGGAAAGTGTTTTAAGAGTGTTTAAATCAACAAGAGGTGCATTCAAGTTGGAAATGGAAGTTTTTTTAACTGTCCTACTCCATCAGGTTTTGTGGGGGACGCAGTTTCAACCTAACCTAACCTAGTTTTCTGGCAGCGATTCGTTTCTGTGAGGCACGCAGTCAAGTTCGTAAGCCAAGTCGGACCTGCGCGGCTCGCTCGCTTCGCTCGCTCGTTAGGGTCGTGGTTCAACCTAACACTCCTCCTCGCTTCGCTCGTCGTCGTACCTAACCTAAGCCAAGTCGGATCTGCCTTAAAGTGAAATTGGTAATGTTAGGAATCGTAAGCCAAGTCGGACCTGCGCGGCTCGCTCGCTTCGCTCGCTCGTTAGGGTCGTGGTTTAACCTAACACTCCTCCTCGCTTCGCTCGTCGTCGTACCTAACCTAAGCCAAGTCGGATCTGCCTTAAAGTGAAATTGGTAATGTTAGGAATCGTAAGCCAAGTCGGACCTGCGCAGCTCGCTCGCTTCGCTCGCTCGTTAGGGTCGCAGTTCAAGCTAACACTCCTCCTCGCTTCGCTCGTCGTCGTACCTAACCTAAGCCAAGTCGGATCTGCCTTAAGGTGAAATTGGTAATGTTAAGAATCGTAAGCCAAGTCGGACCTGTGCGGCTCGCTCGCTCCGCTCGCTCGTTAGGGTCGCAGTTCAACCTAACACTCCTCCTCGCTTCGCTCGTCGTCGTACCTAACCTAAGCCAAGTCGGATCTGCCTTAAGGTGAAATTGGTAATGTTAGGAATCGTAAGCCAAGTCGGACCTGCGCGGCTCGCTCGCTCGTTAGGGTCGCAGTTCAACCTAACACTCCTCCTCGCTTCGCTCGTCGTCGTACCTAACCTAAGCCAAGTCGGATCTGCCTTAAGGTGAAATTGGTAATGTTAGGAATCGTAAGCCAAGTCGAACCTGCGCGGCTCGCTCACTTCGCTCGCTCGTTAGGGTCGCAGTTAAACCTAACACTCCTCCTCGCTTCGCTCGTCGTCGTACCTAACCTTAGCCAAGTCGGACCTGCCTTACTTACCTGCCTTACCTTCGTTTCTGTGAGGGACGCAGTTTCAACCTAACCTGTGGGTATGCTATGGTACAATTATGCCGAAATAAATTCGGCGTAACTTATATTGTGCTACATAAAATTCTGCGAAATAAAAGTTGGCGATATTAGTATTCTGCTATTCAAAATTGTGCCAAATGAATACTATGCGACATAACAATTGTGGTAAGTATATAATTATGCGATAGTATCATTCGGCTAAAAATTATTGTGCGAAAACGGTTATGCGAAATGTATTTTGGACAATAGAGATTGTGCAAGATAAGGGGTACCCTATCTGGATATCCAAACTTTGTATCCGACTACGTTAAAGAAAATGTTTAACTCGGACGAGGTCCTTCTAGTTATTTTATAATTCTGGTATCAGGCGTCAGACAGTTATTCTGGTATATTTTAGAATGTTCATTAATTGCTGACATTTCTCGCTGGCTGTCTTACCGAAACTAGGCTGACATCTAATCCTTGGTCGTGTTGTACGCGGGCCACCGACACCGTCCCCGCTGCGCGCTGACAGTTGCCCCGAATTAACGCTTAATGGGTACAAATGGAACCACCACACTTTCCACGTTTCCGCGGGTGTGTAGCTTCATTGTTAAGGATTTGTTATAGATATAATTAAAACCAAATAACTTACGTAAAAACAAAAAAATAGATTTAATAAGTAATGACAAAGTAAGTAATACGTGGTAATACACCACGAGTCAAATACTCAAAATTTGTGAATACATGCGCTTTCAAACGAATATATCAAAAACTTGTAACATAATACTGTGATGTACCATGTATCTCTCTGAAATGCAAAATATTTTTGTAACATGTTACACTTGTTCAAAGTTGTTTTGTTTTGTTGTCGAACAAAACTTTAGTTTCAGGAGTGATTACAATATAGGTAAATCAATTTTAATTGAATTTCTGTACCTTAAAGTATTTTTTTCTTATACCTACTCAAAGCTAAATGTAAAATTATGCGGTTAAATAAAACTTGTTCCCACGAATTTTCAGACGAATTATTTTAAATTGATTCAGTGCATGTACTTATAAGTGAGCGTGGCGGACGCGAGATACTATATTTAAATATCATACATAAAATACGAAGCGGGCCGTACATCACGCAATGTCTCGCATCACTACACTACACTAGTATGACTGGCGGCCACGCAGCGGTTGAAATAGTCCAATTCGGGTGCAAATTGGCTTTGGGCTGGGAAATAATTGAATGTATCCTGAAACTAGGTCACAGCATCCCAATCCGTAGTGTACCAATTAATAATGTATATGGTACATGATCTACTATTATATAAAGTAGGGGGTTCTCAGAATATTTAAAGCCTGGCTTCACATTGTCAGATTACACTTTTGAAATTCCGCTTTAGAGAGCCTTAGTTGGTGGGGAAGCTGGCAGACTTCTAAGGGCTGAATCAACTACATCTACATCCTAAAGCCTTCAGGACTTCATCGTAAACTTTTAAAGGTCCGCAGTTTCGTTCCAGTTGGTATAAGCAGTATTAAATCTCAGTTCCTCGTGTGGTGTGGGCGGGCTTGTTTGTGGCGAGCCGAGGCGGGGGTCGCGGCCGAGCGAAGTTCAGTCCGAGGTAAACAAACACTTAATCTGGACCTTTTGGTATTCTAAACTTTCAGCCATTTATATGCAGCATAACCATGAGTTAGTCCTGATTTGATCAACATTTGATTTTGGGGCACGCTTGCTTTATAATTGAAATGAAAACCCGTAGCATTCGACTTTAAATAGACATAATATTATACATGCAGATGCAAATAGGTATCCAAGGATTTTCTTAAGTGCACAAAACGTCTCAGAGGTTCAGAAGTAAAAAACAGGCACATTGCGTTCCAAATACTACAGAAAAAAAGGCAAGTTAAGTTCTTAGTAGCTAACGTTAATAAAATCGTAAGAATCGTATTATCGTTTTATCCATTCATCCGTAAGAACAAAGAGGTACCAATCGCATTTGATTTCTCACACGAACGGCTGGAGTCGATCACGCGGCGCGAGGCGCGAGTGGTCAGCGTCGCGTCGCTAGTACATATTTGCGATCTATTAAAATAGCTGCTCAACTCACTGGTCTGAAATAATGAAAGGTTGCGACGCACAAACATTTTCATATTATTATGCGTGTGACAGTATGATTACCTACCGCCTACCGCTTTGTGCATATTTATAAAACTGTTTAACCACCACTTTTTACGTTTTTTCTCTTATTTGTTTTTGGTATGTGTGTGTATATATTTTTTCTTAAAATTCGAGCAAGGCATGGTACGGGTACCTAGTTTAAAAAAACTGCTATCTAGTCAAAAAATAATTTCGACATGACCTGGAATTTTGTCGTGTTGTGTCATGATTATTACTTCCATTTAAACCCAAAACATATAATATCGCGAGTAGTTTCCTTTTCCGTTATGCAGCAGAAGGTAAACCGGAAGTGGCGCCGCGCTAGCGCCGGAAATGACGGCGATAGGCTGTCTGTTGATTACCGCGCTCTTCCGGCGGCAGCGGGGCGGGCGCGGGGCGGGCGCGGCGACTATCTGGAACTTTTGATGATGTTGTGTGATAGCTTCGTTGTGGACTAGTGTATGATGACGTTTATTAAACTTTTTGATAAAAATATCCTAAAAACTTGCATCTAAAACGTGAAGGTTTAACGTCGGCAAGTAATTTATATAGCTGTTTACAAACTAGAAAAGATAAACCATGATGGTACAATAAACGAATATTGTTTTTATTATACGGAATAGAGACGATATAAAACGATGCAAAAAATGTGAATCTTAAATAAGTTCTGATATTATGTTTAGGGAAAGCAAAAACCTGTGATATTGTCATAGTAAAATGCATTCTCTAAATTATGTTCTATTTTTACTGCACTGTTGATGATTTTTTTAGGATACTGATTCCATATTGTGCTGGTCATTATCAAATATTTTGTAGGTTAGAATTTAATTTTATATTTTTAGTCTTAATCCGAATTTTTCTAGCGAATGTTTAGAAATTCCGAAAACTTATACGCCTTTTTAGATATTCCGTTATTCAAATAATGTCAGTAGATTCCTATCTAAGTACTTTGAACTGATATACATTTGCAGCATTTTCCTTTGAGTTCCAGTATTGTCTCGAACACTTTGAAAGAGAAAATATGCGCATAACAATAACAAACAATCAAACTTCACGATAGTTTCCAAGCAAAGTGTCCAGTTTATGCTTCAAGCACCAATTTATGGATAAACTATTTTATCATTACGTACATATCTAAGATAAACTCAAAAACAAAACCCATTCAGCTTGAGGCTGATTTTAATAAGTTTTATAAAGTACGACTTTTAATGAAGTTTAATAATTTTACGTAGGTACCTATTTTACCCGAGGACCAAACTTTTTTGAATCAAATAAAGACCACAGATAAATAAAATTCATCTGTTTACTCGAACCTGTGGGTTGTCTGCCATATATACATATGTATGGCGATAACCAAGTGAATTTCAACGCCAATAAATACCATTTCTTAAAAGCGTTGGCCAAATACAGCGATCTAAAGTGCCACCACCACCGACCGTCACCTTACTGGACAAATATTTATCTTGTCCTAAAGTAGACGCTTTCGAGCAAAATGACGTGAGAGCAAATTTAACTAAAGGGTTACGTTTGCTCAGCTTAGCAGCGTGATAGAATGGACTCACATATCGCCCGAGACTAGTACCCACTTACTAAACAGACTTTGATTAACCACATACTGCAGATGCTGCTTGAACCAAATATCGCATTGTCAAATGTAATAGATATTTGTACGTCGTCTTATGACTATAAGACTAGCTCAGACCGTCAGACTGCTGGGAGGATATTACAAGAGGAGGCAACATTACTCCGTTCCGTGATACAGTAGGTACTACTATTGCTAGTGCTATTGCCACAAAAATTAAAGAGTTCCTAAAAGGACTCGAACTTCGTTATATTTCTCTGTATTTTAAGGCAAGAACTGTTAGGTAATCAATTTTCATAAACGACGCGACGATATTTCAGATCGTAACAACTGTAACGTGTTATTCGTCTGTGCGCGCCGCACTTGTGTATCGACGTTTGTGAATTTGCCAAATATACTTATCACGTTCCTAACTATTTATTGTGTTTAGTTAGACAATGAGTTTATTGTTATGATAAGTACCTATATGTAGATACAACCTGTCGCTGTCAAAAGATTCCCCGTGAGGTTTTGTTTTCATAATTGCATTTACGACTAAAATTGTTCGCGTTTGGATAATAATAAATTCTTTATGTATTATTAACTGAACAAACCAATTTTTATTAAAAATCTTTATTATTGAGAGCTATCTTAGCTATGATTTATTTCAAAGTTAAGTATGGACATTAAGCAAAAGCTTGATTTTTGTTCTGATTTATGGGACGCTCGTCCAGCTCCACCCGCGTCTATTTTGCAACATTTACATATAAAAGTATTTAAAACAAAATAAATTATCCTCTCGACACTAAGCAGCAAATCCCCAGTTGACATTTATAACGTTGTCATCATTTGGCAGTAATTCTCCGTCGTCTCGGGGCGTGCGCGTGCGCGCGTGACCCGCCTCGCGATGAGCCGCCGCGCCGACTGCCCGAGCTGTTGTTTCTGGGCAGGTTTTAATGTTTATCATTATTTATTACACTCGAGGATGTTTTTGCGTTTATATGAAATTGAGACGGGTTATAACGTATCTAGTTTTATGGGTGGTAAAATTAAAAGAACAGATAAGCCAGATACACATAATCATACGCCTAGTCTAGACACTAACTTGAAAGCTGAGTGCTTTCTGGAGTTCAACAGTTTTGGTGAACTGGTAATTGTTATCATCACACATTTAACAAACTACACATCACGATTACAAAATGTTGGCATCCCGGTTTAGCACTTATTCAACACTAGGGGAGGCATCTTATGTGACACCGGTAAGGTATCTCTAATTACCGCGAACAAAGTAACAAGTGAACTGTGGCTCTAGGGAAAAGGGGTTAAAGTGCACTTATGACCTTTTTGCGTTATATACACCAAAATTCACAAAAAAAATTGCGCATCTTTTGGTGTAATCGGAGCTAAGTTATCTTTTAAAATGACAAAGTTAGGATTGCGCCAAATGGTACATCTGGTGAATTATGTCGTGAAATATGGTGCAACTAAAGTTAACATTGAACAATTTGGGGTTTTGTTTGTGGAGAACGATTTAAGTTCATTTGTCTCTTTTGACGCATCCTGTGTTAAACAATCAATGTTTGCTTATACCTTTTTACAAAACAAGATTACATGCCTTATCTATATATATAAAAGAACAAGTCCTGACTGACTCATCAATGCACAGCCGAAACTACTAATGTAAGAGAGTTGATTTTTGCACAGTAGGTTACTTTTATAATGTGGGCTAGAGATAAGAAGCGATTTTGAAAAATTCAATCTCTAAGGGGGTTAAATAGGGGTGCAAAGTTTGTATGGGGGAAACTTTTTTTTTTGAGCTAGAGACTTGAAACTTTGTAGAAAGATTACTTATTCAAAAACACAAAAAGTACTTTCAGCGTTTTAGTAAATTTCACCCCTAAGGGGGTTCAAAAGGGGTGCAAGGTTTATATGGGAGAAACTTTTTTTATTGAACTAGAGACTTGAATCTTTGTAGAAAGATTACTTATTCAAAAACACAAAAAGTACTTTCAGCGTTTTAGTAAATTTCACCCCTAAGGGGGTTAAAAAGGGGTGCAAAGTTTGTATGGGGAAATCCGCTAATCTATATATATAAAATATAAAATAAAAAATCTATATATATAAAATATTAAATAATCTAAATATATATAATCTATATATACAATTAATATTCCATTTTCAGCTATTCACACTTAAAGAAATAATAAAATCTCTCAAAGACATTAAAATTAAAGAATCGAAGGATGTGAACGATATGTCCACAAGAATCCTTTCGTATTTACCCCCAATCCTAGTTTCACTATTACTAAAACTATTTAATGAATGCGTTCTCACTGGTCAATTTCCCGATGCTCTTAAAATAATAAAAATACAACCTGTATACAAAGGAAAAGGTGAAATGCACCTTCCGAAATTTTATCGTCCAATATCGTTAATTCCAATAATCTCAAAAGTATTCGAGCGTATGATCAGTGCTAAAATCTTAGAACATCTTGTCTCAAATAATGTCTTAAACGAACACCAATATGCATATCAGGCGGGGCGCTCGACCGTCACCGCGGCGCGCGAGGTAGTGGCGCGCGTGCTGGCGCACCTTGAGGGCGGGCGACAGGTCGCAGCCATATTCTGCGACCTCTCGCGCGCCTTCGAGATGGTCGACCACGAGCTGCTCCTGGCGAAACTGTCGCGTTACGGTATTGAGGGCGAACTTCATAAAACAATAGCATCGTTTTTGAACAACCGGAAGCAGTGTACCTATGTCCTAAAAGCAAAGTCTAATCTAGAAACCATGGCCGAATCTGCGGTTCCCCAGGGGTCTACGATGGGAAATTATCTATTTCTTTTGCTCGTTAATGACATCACGGCGGCCTGTGTCGGCCCAGAGTACGTAATGTTCGCTGACGACACATGCATCATAGTTAACGCAGATAATTTCCTTAACCTAAAATCGAAACTTAGTGAAGCTATGAATCAAATATCACACTGGTTCACCGTAAACGGTATGTGTCTGAATGTGGAGAAGACTAATATAATTCATTTTCAACTACGTAAAACTAATAGCAATAGTCTCAATGTAATGTCGAATAATGTACCCGTGCCACAAGTTAACACGGTAAAATATTTAGGATTTGTTATTGATGCGGGATTAACATGGTCACAACATATTGATGACACTTGCGATAAGCTGTCCTCAGCATCCTATGCATTGTCTAGATTAGCTCCCAGTCTATCTATTGAGAACATGAAAAAAGCGTACTATGGATACTTCCACTCTATTCTGACATACGGTGTAGATCTGTGGGCCACTGCGGCTGACCGGGATAAGATCTTTAAAATCCAGAAACGTGCCATCCGTGTTATCGCTAGAAAACCTATTGATTACCCGGCTCAGGAACTATTTAAGGAGTACAAAATTTTAACGTTACATAGCATTTTCATCCTTGAGGCTTGCAAGTGCGTCAGACTCAATGTAAGCTCGTACAAGACTCGTGCGCAGCAACTCGGCCGCGACGCGCGCCGCGGGCACCTGCTGCTCGCGCCGCGCGCGCGCACATCGAAGTATCGCAAATCAGTCGCCGTGTTAGGCATAAAAATTTATAACGCCCTTCCAACGGACTTCAAAAATTCACCGAGTGATGCAATCTTCCTTAATAAAGTGAGGAAATATTTATTAGACAATGCTTTTTATAGCACTGATGAATTCTTCCACAAAATATCATCTCATCACTAACCCAAACAAAACATTAACAAAAATGTTTGAACAATCAAATACCTAAATATATTCTATTGTATAAGACAATCTTTAGATAAAATTATTATAATGACATATCCTATGTACCTACTATTGTTGACATTGACTTGTAAAATGTTTATTTTTACCAATAAAGAATCTGAATCTGAATCTGAATCTGAATAAATGCAAGTGTCCTGACTGACTGACTCATCAAAAGGCCAAGAGCGAATCGGACTCGCGTACGAAGGGTTCGTTACTATTTCGTATACAATTTCAAAAAAAGCACGTTTAGCTATTTCAACATTACTTAGATCTGAAAATAATAAAGATGTAAAATTTTCAAGATAAAGGTTCCACGCGGACGAAGTCGCGGGCAACAGCTAGTAGACTATAAATCGACTTTAATCTGTATTCACGACTTAATGTTAAACATTATTGATATAAGTCGAATTGTATCTTTTAAGAAATCTGGTATTTAATGATCAATGTTTACTTGTACCGATTTGCACGAGCAATTTACCCATAATTCATAAAAATAAATCGAAATTAATCCTTAGTCACGAATAATTATTTAGTATTTATTGGTGTATATAGAATTATACTTGTGAGATATATCATTTTACACCACGTAGGTATATTACTTGTATCAAAAAGTTATTTTTATAAAGTCTCTTCGGTGTGGTTTATTTTAAGTACACTTGAGTCTAATCGATCATCCTATTATAAAATTTGGGTCACCGGTATGAAGAATGACCTACAGTAGTGATGTAGGCATTTTTTTACAAGTTATTGTACTTGCAATGTACTATGTTTGTTCGGGTGGGATCTTGCAATTCAATTTTGAAGCAGAATATTTGCAACCGACTGAGTTAAAATCTTTCCCAAGTACCTACTACCCTACTTAACATGACAATACAATAATATGGTACTATGCGGCTGGTCTGATGGTGAAGCCACCCCTAGGATTATAAATATTTTTTTTTAGTTTGTTACACAAAATGGCAGGCCGATCTTGAATCGATGAAATGCTCAAACTTGTTGAGGAGAAAGGTGGCAACAATTTCGTCGACTCTATTAGAACAGGGACGCGTGGAAGAATGAGAGGGAGGCCTTTGCCCAGCAGTGGGACAATATAGGCTCTAAAATAAATAAACTATTAACACTCCAGAAAAAGGCAGATCGTAGTGTTGAATGCTGGGAATATCATGGACAGAATTTCGGACCAATGCCTCCATCCGTGAAGAACTCCGCATCAAGCAGCATCTGTCCGCTTTGGTCCAGTCACGTATTCTCAAATTTTTCGGCCACGTTTCAAGGCGAAACAATGACTCCATAGAGCGTCTCGTTGTCCAGGGCAAAGTGGAGGGAAACAGATCACGTGGAAGATCACCCATGCGATGGACCGACCAGATCAAATCGGCTGTGGGCGGACCTTTGCATGAGTGCACCAGAATGTCAGTGAATCGCGAGAAATGGCGTAAAATCATACAGCGAACAATATCTGCTTCTAATAGTACTACGAGTTGATCACGACCGCTCTGTAAAGAGTGAAACGACTAAGAAGAAGAAGAAGTGTTCACTGATTCTGACTCAGAAAAATTACAAGAAACGAAAGAAACCGGAACGGCAGAAGAAGCAGAGCAACTTTCGTTTTGGGACAAAGTTGGTCAAGGACGAAAAGGACAGCCTAGAAAAAGTGAGAAAGAGAGAATAAACATAGGGAGGAAAGGAAAAAGAGGAGACATTTTGGTAAATAGTATGAAAACAAAAAAAATTAAAGAGAGTTTCAGAGCTAGGCTAGGACATTGTAAAATAAATATACAAGATAACTCAGAACAAAATAGTTGAGAGTTAATTGGGCTTTAGGAGAATATAACAAAAGGGTTCAGTACATTGCTAGGTAATTGAATGGACGCAACAACAAAGAATAGACAGTTTGCCAATTATTTAAAAATAATGACAGAGTGTTATCGCATTTGCAGAGGCTGCTAATGCGATAACCATTTGACGAAACATCAAACTTTGTTCAAGGACTAACTGACAAACTTAAAATCAGTGAAGAAGTTGTCCTAGATTCAGCGAGATGGATTATGCTGAGTACCAAAAATAAGTAAAAGTTGATTAAAAGCCGTCGAAGAACATATTTCATTATTTCCTGTATATGAAAGACTTAACAGCGGTCCAATACGGATATCGGTAAGAAAACAGTTTTTTGTTGATAAACCCGAGTGTAAGATCTTTTACGAAATTTTTTTATGTTCTGGGGATGTGGTAAATTCCCATCCTTTGGCGCCAACAGAGCACAGGCAAGAATTTATTTTATACAAGAATTGAAATTATACAAGCTGACACCCAAAACGTGACGTGATACATGTTATTTTCCGTGTCTAAATATTCACAATTGCGATGAAATTTTAGTATTAAGGTCTCATACGTAAAGTTTTTGTAATTGTAATTCAACTGGAAAGACTAAATTTTGTACTTTTCTTGTTTTAGGTATCATCTTGTATCGCTTAATATGTTTTTCTATTTGACGATTGATAGAGGAAAGTCCAAATTTAGTTAAAAACTATGAGAATAGTTTTATATGCTAATGTTGACTTTTTCTGTCATTTTTGTAATAATGAATCAATAAAAAAAGATCTTTTATTGCCACTGCACCGCAAAAAATGGATATAACTTTTAAAAAACCATTGGTAAAAGTGTGTTTGTATTACAGTACACCTAAATTAATTTAGTGCAAAAAGGTAAAAGTTTATTTTCTTAGGATTATGTCTGAAATAAAGCTCTTAAAAGATAGGTTTCGTTTAGTCAGGTATTTCTTATTTAGGGTGTTCATGTATTTTTCCTTTATAAAAGGAGATAACTTCAAATAAACCGAACAGCGTGTCCATTTTCACTTTTTAAAATAAGGGTGAAAATTGGTATAAGTTCAGTTATATTCCCGGGTAGTGTACATATTATGGGTGAAAAAGGGTACAAAGTCAGTTATGTCCTTAAGAACACTTTTTGGCACGGATATAAGTCACAATTTTTTTTAACCGGTAACTTTGGAGAAGTAAGAATATTACCCCGTGAAAGAAGATTTTTCAAGTATTAAAACTACATTTCAAGTTTATTTGTAACTATAGCGGTTGAAGTACAGTGATCAAAAGTCTGAATAAATTTAATCTGCAACGGTTTTTTGAGTCTCCTGTAAAGTAGTGTTTTTCGAGTTTAACCCCTTTTCACTAGAGCCACAGTTATTGTTTGAAAACGAAATCGTAAGAAAATTCAAGTTCATTCCAAATCTGAAAATACGCCCCATCGTATCCAGTTTCCTAATTTCTCATTTAGCAACAGTCTTAACGACTTCGACACTCAGGAGTTCAATTTTGTGCGCAGGTTCTTGATTAAGTAGATTTAACACAAAACTCTTCAAATAGAAATTCCTGGGGGACGCTCTCGTCAAAATCGTTCGATCCCAGCTCGTAATTCTATTCCTGTTTCGTCGAGTTCGCTCGAACGGGGTCGACTTTCCAGTGATAATTTTCACGACTCCGAATATTCCGATATTGGAGAGTGAATGACTTCTTTTATGTTCGTGTTATTTGATCGAAACTTCAGAAGTCTGTAACTGTCATTTGGGATTAATCGAATCATGCCTTCACTTAGAAAACTGAATTCATACATTTCGAGTCTTAGCCGATGTTTTCCTTCAATGAAACGCTAACGTCAAATATCAATACTGAAACAACGTACGGCACGTATCTGGAATGGTATGTATTACACAGAAGGCTGTGGGGCGCCGGCCGCACGCCGCCGCTCGCTCCCACACACAGATTTATTGATAAATTCCATCGCGCACCGCTGCTCTGTAAAGCAGCAGGACAAGTGTGCGACTTTCAGATAATTTGACATTAAGCTTGTGAATTTTGTTTTATCCTATAAATAATTGAAAACAAGCAGGAAATTGTCCGATACAAATACTATCAAAAAACTACAACATGCAAAAGGTGGTTGTCCTTTCCAAAAAGCGGCCATATTGAACGACCATACCGATCTTAGGAAATCCGTCGCAATCGCGGCTCAGCCTGAAAGTTACCTACGGCAGGTTGAGAGCAGGCTTAGTAACAGGATCCCCTCGGCTGTTTGGGTGTCTCTCTCTAGCTCTAGAAATATATTTCTGTTATTACGGAAACATGCCATTCCATTACGTGCCTACAGTTACGTAGGTAAAATAAATGTGCTTTGTTTTTCAGATGCTTCTTCGAAATCGATTGTTCTTTTGTCTTGAAGCTTATTTCTTTGGAAAGTTATAAATACGCTGAAACGTAATACTTAGGTATTTGTTCATAGTACAAAAAGTCTTCGTCGACTCCTAGTATTATGAAACTGTTTTGCAAAATAACGTATCTTATGAATTTCTGTAGGTATGATTGGATGTTCATTTATCAACTCATAATTAAGCTGAATAAAGGGGTGAAAGTCTGTACATGAAAGATATTCGAAAAAAGTTGGCGGGGGATACTGAGAAATGATCAATATCAAAACACGGTCCAACAGTTTTTAATTTTTTTTGTCTGTTTATCTGTTTGTTTGTTTATCATCGTCACCCATTACGTGAAAACGGCTGAACGGATTTTGATGAAAATCCCCGGCCATATTGTAGACTATAAAATTTTATCAATAAAAGGGGGGTAGCCACCACACTCGATTGAGTTAAGTTTGCACCTGAATCTTTCGGCGCTACTTAAGAATGTGGTGCAAACGTTTTTCAAACATGCGCTGCGACTATGGAGTAGGTACCCTGTAGTAAACAAACGGCGCTGAATTTAATATGTTGTGACATGAGTAAACCACTGGGGAAGGATTTTGCCAAATTAATTCTAAATTTAGAAGAGGTGGTACGGATATCAAAAAATTTAATTGAATAATCGCTGCTACGTTCATGCCTGGTGACGGCTCGCACAACTTTCAAGATCCCAATAGATTTGGACAGCACGGAATGTCCAGTCTGCGGGGTATCGAATAACTGTGATAAAGCAAAACTGATACAGACCGATTTCGACGCGTGCGGAGCCGCGGGCACATCCAGCATACAATATCATTGATAATTGTTGCCGTTATATCCTAGTCCCACTTGGTGCTAAATATAGATGTTCTCCTGTAGAAAGCGACATCATTTGCTACAGTTTCAGCCAATACCAAGTTCAGTATTTCTAATAAAACCATTATTTTTAATACACGTACAAATACGAAGTTTCAAAAGTCTGTGAGCTTAACTTTGTTAAACTTTGGTACCGTCTAGATATATATTATGTACTTTAGATACAGAAGAGGAATAAAAATGTTTTTGTTTCCTTCTTTCACAATACTTGTTGGGAAGTATTGAAAAAGAAAGACTTCATTATTATCTTTGAAATCTTCAGTAACAAATATATGTAGAATAAAATGCCTACGACATACGTCCTATTATTACCAAGCAGTATCGATAGGTATAGTAAAAAATATTTTCGATCGTTATTTTTATGCGTTTTAGGAAATTTAACGAAATGAGGATTAGAAAAGCTCAGCTTTTCTTTTAGAGCTGAAAGACGAATATTACCTGAATTTTTACATTTATATTCGATGAGAATGTGTTACCTACTAAGAACTCGAGTTTCTTGACGATTTCTTATTAGACACTGTAGTATACCACTTTAATACATTAAAATATAAAGGTTCTAACCTAATACATATTTTACTATTTAGTAGAATAATGTTGGCATGATCGGATTAAGATCAGATATTTACTTCATAATTTTTAGTTATAAACTTTTCTGAAATCCGTGTATGTCGTTATATACTAATTGGTATTCCCTTGATTTGTCTAATTTTTTTAGTCTTATTTCAGTTTGTCTAACAACTTTTACCATAATGAACATTTTATCTAAAGTCAATATGTATAATATCATTTTTCATAATTATTATTTTGTCGAAATTCGTTTTGCCTAAATGATCATTTTCATAACTCTTGTTTTGTCGAATATTATTTTATCTAAAACTCACTTTGTCGATTCTTATTTTGAAAATGGTAGGTAAGGTTAAAGACCGAATACTGTAGGTTAGGTTAGGTTTTTATAATGACCATGGATAGCGGAGCGTCAGAATGCTTGCTAAATAAATAAATTAGGCAAAAAAAAATGTTAGGCAAAATATGTTTAAACGGGTTACAAATTAGACGAAATAAGATTATGTGAAATGAGTATTATACGAAACGATTTTCACTCTAATAATAATTAGGCAAAACGAGTAATTATGCTAAATAATATTAGTCTAACTGAAATTAGGCAAACCGAAATTAGGCAAAAAGTTGTTAGGCAAAACAAGGTACAACCATACTAATTATATTAATATGATACGTATTTAAAAAATAATTGCGTTACTTAAGTATCCCCTTATTTATTTCTATTTTAGTTCAACACAGACATTTTCATTGTGTTTACATAATCATATGACAATTTAAATGGGTTCAAAATGTTAATTTAAAATTCCAACGTCGTAAAGTTTAAATTTGTTATTTCGTCCGCCCACCTGTTATTTAAGCCCCGCAGTCTAAGGACGAGGATCTTTTCTTAATTACAATATTTTCCGCAGCATTTCGGATTCGCGCGAACACTTAATGAACATTGGAATATAATTAGAGGAGGGCGTTCGTTTTTAGTGCTGACTGGTTTCATTTTAGAGTCGCTTGTCATTAATCGTCAAAAAATGTTCTTTAATTTGTGTGTTTTTTGTAACAAAGACATTAATATTAGTACGCTTCTCACACTTTTTATTACCTCCTACATATTTTCTTTTTACTTTCCATCGCGATTGTCAAATCTGCTCAAATTGCGCCAAGCCTGGGATTTCAACATAATTCAAACAAATTCATTTACAAAAAGCTATTGGTGTACACGAGCAATGTACGTACTCGTTATCTTAAGTTAACAAAACGGAGAAAATGTAATTTGGTAGATTTTTCATCTCGCAGAAAGTCCAATTTTAACCCAAACAAAGCCATCCTAATTTGTTTCCAGACTAACGAACGGTTATGATTTATTTGGATGTAGTCAAAAGACAAACGGTTTACCAGGTATTAACAAAAACAGTCTGCTAGCGAACTGACGTCCACATACACATTATACACAAGCCTGTGGTAATCTTGATTATATTCAGCAATATTTTCTCCGCTCGTCCCGAAATTAGTAATAATGTTAATGCCTAGGTAAGGTGGAAGTACTAGTACTCGACGCGGTACTAATACGCGTCACCATACTTTCAACTGCGATAAATAAGATAAGATTACCGTTACTTTCATAGCAAATAGAATGAATACATGAGAAATGTTTGTAGCTATCGAATTTCACACGCAAAATAATAAAATATACAACCTGACTGCCTGCAAAAGCACGTGACATGTACTGGGACAATCCTATTGACTTACATTTCATTACATTACGAGAATTTTTTTTTATATTATCATTATATGATATAATAGTACATTTTACAACTAGTGTGAAAAGAATGTCTTTTTACCAGCAGTACCGAGGTATCTTGCCACGAGCTGAAAGCGAGTGGCAAGACTCGGTACGAGTAGTAAAAAGACATTTCACACGTGTTGTAAACGACGTTTTTTAATGCAATTGCGAAAAAATAATAAATTAATATATCATTGCGATAAAATATGCTTGCTTCGAAGTTATTTTTGAACGAACCCATACTTTACAAATGACACTGACAGTGACAACATACTATTGGAATCAGCGCCATCGGCCTCGAGTTGAGAAACTAAATTGACACTTGGCAGTTGACACTGACAGTATTTATAAGGATAATATTTAGCTTGCCACAGCCCAATGCAGATAATTATAATACTGAAACGACATTAATTAGAACCTTTAACATTATCAAAACAGAAGTACAAGACATTACAGTATCAACAAACAGAAACAGATCATGCAACAAGAGTTTTAGTGCCAAATTTGTGATCTGCGACATGTGACCAAGGACACGTTTACAACTAAAATATCATGAATTGTTTGAATATTTGAAGACTATCAAGGATAATTAGAGGTAAAAGAAACATTAAATCACATTATTAGTTATGTTTAAGGTTATTTTTTGAACAAGAAGCTGGTGAAATCTATAAATGTTACTAAATTATTAACATTTTGCAGGTCCCTAACAAATTGGCGGAAGGATAATATTCACTCAAAGCGGCTCCTAGGAAGTCAACCAGTCAATTACTATGTACCTACAACTGCTGCTCAAGTGCCACGTTGATGACCATGTTTAGAAGAAATGATGATTATGTTTAACATTACGAAAAGACAACTATATCAAATGAGGTCTAAGAAGAATTACTTGCTTTTGTGATTAAATGAGAATAAAAAAAATATATATTTGTATTAAAACAAGGTTGATATCAGAAATATTTTATTTTCAGTAATAATTATAGTTAATGGTACAATTAGTGCAGTTCATAGTTATGTTGTGAGTTCTTCCATGTAAATTAAGTGTCTGACTAGGGTACCCCTTATCTTGCACAATCTCTATTGTCCAAAATACATTTCGCATAACCGTTTTCGCACAATAATTTTTAGCCGAATGATACTATCGCATAATTATATACTTACCACAATTGTTATGTCGCATAGTATTCATTTGGCACAATTTTGAATAGCAGAATACTAATATCGCCAACTTTTATTTCGCAGAATTTTATGTAGCACAATATAAGTTCCGCCGAATTTATTTCGGCATAATTGTACCATAGCATACCCACAGAACCGAATCGCTGCCAGAAAATTAGGTTAGGTTAGGTTGAAACTGCGTCCCTCACAGAAACGAAGGCAAGGCAGGTAAGTAAGGCAGGTCCGACTTGGCTTAGGTTAGGTATGACGACGAGCGAAGCGAGGAGGAGTGTTAGGTTGAACTGCGATCCTAACGAGCGAGCGAGCCGCGCAGTTCCGACTTGGCTTACGATTCCTAACATTACCAATTTCACCTTAAGGCAGATCCGACTTGGCTTAGGTTAGGTACGACGACGAGCGAAGCGAGGAGGAGTGTTAGGTTGAACTGCGACCCTAACGAGCGAGCGAAGCGAGCGAGCCGCGCAGGTCCGACTTGGCTTACGATTCCTAACATTACCAATATCACCTTAAGGCAGATCCAACTTGGCTTAGGTTAGGTACGACGACGAGCGAAGCGAGGAGGAGTGTTAGGTTGAACTGCGATCCTAACGAGCGAGCGAGCCGCGCAGGTCCGACTTGGCTTACGAACTTGACTGCGTGCCTCACAGAAACGAATCGCTGCCAGAAAACTAGGTTAGGTTAGGTTGAAACTGCGTGCCTCACAGAAACGAATCGCTGCCAGAAAACTAGGTTAGGTTAGGTTGAAACTGCGTCCCCCACAAAACCGAAAGTAGGACGTAGGAGGAAAGTAGGAGTAGTACGGTTAAAAAACACAGAACTTGTCATTTTTATTTTATATAAGTATAAGACATGCAAAATAGTAAAGAAAAAGGATTATTCCTTAAATAACTATGCTAATCTTAAATTAGCACCTATAGCCTTCAAAAATCCATTGTATGTATTATCAGCTTGATTATTTAGGATGACATTAATGCTTTCTACATCATTACTATAACATAATTACACTCAAGGATGCAAACGGAATATTATGCCATATAAATTTCGGCGACACAATTATTGGACCATAGGAGTATTGTTCTAATCGACATTATGCCAATGTACTATTCTGCC
The DNA here is from genome assembly GCA_905147355.2 of Apotomis turbidana. Classification (NCBI taxonomy): domain Eukaryota; kingdom Metazoa; phylum Arthropoda; class Insecta; order Lepidoptera; family Tortricidae; genus Apotomis; species Apotomis turbidana. The sequence goes on from LR990285.1 coordinate 1,471,043, forward strand.
AAAGAAACGTGTGCGAAGTGATAGTATGCCAAGAAATTTAGGCAAAAACCAATTGTGCGAAATGATGATTGTGCCAATGGTTGCTATGCGAAACGAAAATATGCCAATAAATTTTGTGCAACACATTAGTAACCCGTCTGACTAGTCAGGCATGGTGTATTTTCAGGTTCCTGCTGTTGTGATAATTCCTGTGGGTCAAAGTTAGAGGGGCTATGTGTAATCCAAGTGTTGTTGGCACGTGACGGTCCTGGTTGGTTAACAGGGCTGGGTGTAACCAAAGTGTTGCTAGCATGTGACGGTCCTGGTTGAGGTTCAGTATTAACAGGTGCATTAAGACCAGATTGGAATGTGGATGACGAAAATTCTGTGGACTCTTGCGACTTTACATTAATTGATTTTGCAATTTGTTTTCCATTTTTAATTTGTTATCAATGGAGCTTTCTATGTATCCTTCTGCTACATTACTTGACCGCCAACCTCCATGCCTCTTCAAAGTTGTTATGTCAGCTCCTGAGTCGGCAAGTAATGTAGCAGAGGTTCTCCTAAATGCATGTCCGGTGTAAAGATTTGCATCAGGCAAATTTAAGTACTGAGCGATATCTCTCGGCATATTCCCAAACTTGTTTAAGCCTATTACCTGGGCAGTACACCTTCCTCTTTGAAAATTCTGAAAGAATCGGTCACTTTTGCCCTTAGAAGACTCTGATATTTCTTGACTATTTCTGCAAATGGGCCGTCAATAGTGAAGGACCTGGGAATTTTATTTTTTGTATTTGGTATTTTGACAAGAAGTATGTCCCCATATGTACAGAAATCACACGAATATAACAAACCGCTTTACCTTGCCTTTGTGGATTATGAAAAGGCGTTCGATTCGGTGGAACATTGGGCGGTTTTCGATTCCCTAAAGAGGTGCCGAATAGACTACAGATACATCCAGCTGCTAAAAAATCTCTACCGATCAGCGACGATGACAGTGCAAATTCAAGGCTCCACCGCAAATATACCACTTAAAAGAGGAGTACGCCAAGGGGATGTCATTTCCCCGAAGCTATTTACAAACGCACTCGAAGACGTCTTTAAGACACTCAACTGGGACGGCACAGGTATAAATATCGATGGAGAATATCTCAATCACCTACGCTTCGCAGACGACATCGTTCTACTTGCAGAAACACCTGAAGATATTGGAAGAATGCTCAACGATCTAAGTCAGGCATCGATGCGGGTTGGCCTGAAAATGAATATGGAGAAGACGAAATGGATGAGCACCTCCGTCAGCGCAAACATATCATTGAACGGCAAAACGATTGAAGAAGTGAACGACTACATATACCTGGGTCAGAAAATAACATTAAAGAGAGATCCATTAGACTCTGAAATTAGCAGACGCATCCAGCTTGGATGGGGTGCATTCGGTAAGCTCAAAGACGTCTTCAGCTCAAAAATCCCGCAAACACTGAAAACGAGAGTCTACAACCAGTGTGTTCTCCCAGTAATGACATACGCATGCGAAACGTGGACGCTAACCGCTGGAAGAATCCACCGCCTAAAAGTGGCACAGCGAGCTATGGAGCGCTCAATGCTCGGAATCTCTCTGCGAGATAGAATACGTAACGAAGACATTCGCCAACGCACGAAAGTTACCGACATCGGAAAAAGAGTTGCGCAATTGAAGTGGCAATGGGCTGGTCATATATGTCGCAGAGACGATGACAGATGGAGTCAGCGAGCGCTTCACTGGAGGCCGCGAACGGGTGGCAGAAGCGTTGGAAGACCGCAAGCCAGATAGTCGGACGACATTAAAAAGACGGCAGGGCCGACCTGGAGTAGGATCGCCGCATCAAGATCAGCTTGGAAATCCATGCAAGAGGCATATGTCCAGCAGTGGACCCATATATGCTGAGAAGAAGAAGATGTCCCCATGTGTTTCTATATCTTTTACTGATACATTTGTGAGCTCTTCGCGTCTGCATGCGCCACAGACTCCAAATATAAGAGCAACCTATGAACAAAGTTACATATTTATTATATATTGTAAGACAATTGTTTATTTCATTCTATTTTTTTTAACTTCCTACTTTATTTTTAGAGTTAATTTACTTAAATCGTGTACATATTTTATTAGATTTATATTTGTTTATACCTTTGTAGCTAGATGTTGCTGATCTGGAGCTTCATTAATAAACGTCTCAATTTGTTCAGCTGTTAGTACCTTCGATTTTTTACTCTGAAATCCTGCACTTTGCCTTTTTAAGAAAGCAGTCAATCTGGTGTAAGTTTTTATATCTATAACTTTATAACAGCTTTCAACATAGAATATTTTGACCATAATGTTGATGGCCGATAGGTTTCAGACAGCTCTTGAAAATAGGCCATCAAAACAGTCTCTGAAAAAGACTGCGTTATGTAAGGTTTTCCACTCGATAAATTTTACATAGACGGCATTATATTGGTTTTTAGATTTTTCTGGAATAACACAGTCATTGGCAATTGCTGCTCTAGCACGAATGTCTGGTGGTGTCATATCAATGTTTGAATCACTCATTTTCAATATTTTTTTATAACTTCTCGTACCAAATTATATATTTATATGCGTTAATGTGTTTAAATAATGTTAGAAGTTATTTCAAAAGGGCGGGCTGATTTGCTTTTAAACTTTTTTTTTCTAGGCATATGCTTGTATCATTCAGCCAAATCAAAGAACGATTTTTAGGAAAGTAAATATTTCATACATAGATACCTAAGACAGAGTAGGCTATAAAATGCAAATTCTTAATATTTTTTCGTCATTTATATATTAATGAATACTTTAAACAAATACTCCTAGTATTCGAAAGCGTTTTTAATTTCATAATTTCCAAGTAAAAAATCTAATATAAAATTACTGCGTTTCGAAAGTATAGTTTGAAACTAAAAAGTAAAAAGCACTAGTTCGAGAAATTGAGCTTCTCGCACGCTACGCAGCCACAAAAAGTACCACTTTTTGAGCAACTGTATTAAAAATACCATTTAATAAAGGTAAAAGTCATACCTCTCATAAAGGATGAATAAATTTGCGATAGACGTGTAAATTAACGTACTATTACGAAACATAAAATAAATATCCCTTGCAATGTCGAGTAATAGTACTTCCACCTTACTCTCTTAATTCAATTTTATTCCATCGTATGCGAGAGGTAAATGTTGTTTCTATATTATCATTCTACTCGGGATTAAATCCCTCGTTTGTAATGGACCCAAATGTCACCGTGTAGATATCTACATACTTATTATATATGTATCTGGGATTAAGTGGAGTGTTCCGAATATTTAGCACTGTGACCGCTGTGACTACACAAGCTGTAGTCATAGCGGCCACACCCTGGTAAATCACGTTAGTGGGCTAAACCTTAAGAAGGGGACTACACTACAAACACAGGTAGAGTAGTTAACGAAAGATTCTCATAAGTAAAAGTCTCGTATCGGTATAGGACCTATCTTTTACAATCGGTATAGCACGGTAATGTGAAAACCTTAAGGGCGTTCGTCAGAATCCATTTATTGACCCACGGCCTTCTCGCTGCATCTCAACCCGGTTTACCGGTCCATTGGGCCACAGAGGAAGAGACGACTGAAGTGGGCTAGCTAGTTGTTCTGGACTCTAGCTTCTGAAAGTCCAGCGGCGATGGGGTGTTGACTGTTGGCGGTGGGGTTGCGGTGTCGATGTACTGAGACCTTAGTTGACACTCTGCACGTAGGCGGCCAGGAGAGAGTGGTAGCTTTCGGAGTCGACCGAGGCGGGACTCTGAACTCGGCAGCACGACTGGCGACAAAGCAGCCCTATTTAGGATCGCTCTGATTTCCTCTGCACGGAGGAAGGGCCTAGAAAAGGTGGCCCAAAAATGGTCCGTCTCATCCAATTCCTAGTTTTTATGTTGGCATAGTTTTTATTTCTACAAAAGCTTAATTCAGTTAGGCTCAGTCGATTATTTATTGATTTATTTATTTAAACTTTATTGCACAAAACAAAAGTCAGTACAAATGGCGAACTTAATGCCTAATTGGCATTCTCTACCAGTCAACCATAGGGCCAAACAGAGATGCTTCAAGTCGGTGCAGAGTAGAAAATTAATCGTTCGGAGAGCATCCAAGATACAAGTGAATACATGTATAATAAATACAATGATACATATATTTACATACTATAAGATGTATATGATTATCACAAGTCATATCACTAAAGCACTAACGACAGGTCCAAGCAATATATCTAATATCAATATATCATGCCGTCTGTCTCATGTTGTCTGTATCTGTGTCGTGTTTACCGTTTTTATAACTAATTTGCCGTCTCCTTCAAAATGTCTCTGAATGCAGGTAGAAGAATAAAAATATATATATTGTAAGTATAATCCCGAATTATGGCCTTGATAACACCGAGATATTGCTATATTGGGGATATTATATTTCTTTCTTCTTCTTTAGTCGGTCCCTCATTCCTGAGGATTGTGATCACAAGGTATCGTATTCTTGATCAGGTGTCTCCATCGGTCTCGATCCATTGTTGCTCTCACAGCTTGATGGAATTTCTTTGAGTAATTGGCTTCTTTAACCTGGTCAGTCCATCTAGTTACAATGACCCGTCAAATTGGGTACTTGAGTTTGTGTATTTTTACAAACCTCCTGTATCACGCAGATATCCCGCCACAGTTCCGTTTTTGTAATGTCGACCTTTCCCTGCAGTATTTTAATTAACTTTTTCCATAAGCCATTCATTACTTAGACGAAACGTGTGCGCAATTATATACATCGCCGGGAAAATGTGCTGTACACGGAACTTGTTAGGCGAGGTTAGTAAGTATGTGGGACGGCGTTATTTGCGTGCTGTTGCTGAATAATTTTATTACATTTTCCTCTAACACAATTAACTAACTGGTGATCAAGTGCTGGAATATTTAATGTATAATCGTTCTTGCTAACATTATTGAAAGGCACGGCAGCGACGACGTAAAACAGAATAATGGAGTTTCACACTCGATGAAGTCTTGTTCTTCGTAACTTCTTATTATCTGTAGTGACAGTCTATCTGTCACAGGACTTTATGTCTCAAACCGATAGATACTAATTTTTATTTTCATTATTTGACTTACTGTAGCCGTTATAAAAAAAAGTTAAAAATACAAGAAACGTGTTTATTTTGGCGCTTTTTTGGTCCATAATTGATATAAACTCAAATTTCGCATTATTTTTTTGCACAGTGTTCTTTACTTACTATGTCCAATATAGAGACTAAAAATAAAAGTGTTTTTTATACTCGCGTACTTTAATCTGTCAATTGTAAATTCACAATAAGGCACTTTTTAATCCTGTAGCAAAATTTTATACTCTATGGTACCTGCTATAGAACTTTAATATTCATAAGACATCTCCCTACTCAACTCTAATAAATTAAAAAAGAGAACATCAGCATGTAAAAAAAAAGCACACTACCGTTCACTGATTTGGTTGAAATTACTTGTCAAAAAATTTAACCAATCACGAGGCACCCGCCATGACCATCGCGATCATGTTTTATTTAATAGGTCAGATTAAACAGTTCTAGGTAAAAAATAAATAAATGTCACTGTAGTTGGTCGTTTATGTCTATTAAAGCTGTAATATAGAAAATAATCCAGTGTTCCACTTCCCGCATAGTGTTTCTGACCTTATAGGTACCATACAATGTAAAACAAATTTTCATTATTTGTGTCCAGTAGTATGTTTGTATATGTAATGTGGTAGTATTGAACGGTTGATGCCAGACCTGTTGTTAGTGTATCCTCCACCGCCGGCGGCCGCTCATTCGGTTCTGAGCTCGGGCACCACGTTCACTTCCACGAAGTCCTTCGCTCAGTTTCCCGCAATCAGCCTTTGTGCGCGAGTATGCAAATGGCTGCCTGTTCACACGCCGCCGCTAAATGAAACTTCAAAAAGAATTACTAGCTAATTTATGGATGTTGGGCGTGAACAAAACCGTGAAAGGTTCATTACACACTTTAGGCAGGTACTTAGTGAATGGCATCGAGTTCGTCTCGTCGTCTCTTCCGAGGTCTACCACGACGCCGGATGCTATTTTGTGGGACCCACTTGGTAACAACTTTAACCCACAAGTCGTCCGGCATGCGAGACACGTGTCCGGCCCAGGCCCATTTCAATTTAACTTTGCGGCTGTTTGGGCTACATCGATTTTGGAATGTTGTACAGTATCCTTGATGCTATCAATTAGTTTTACGGCCAGAATACTACGTTTCATTCCTCCTTGACTAATCTTGCGGGCAGACTTTTGAACTTTTGTTAAAGACCACGTTTGTAATGTGCTCCATACCTATGCTATGCCAGGATCCGAAGAATACACAAATACACAAGTGCTGTCTTATTTACAAAACATACAAACAATACAAACTGAATAAAACATATCTTAAGACATAGTAAATGAAATGAGCATATTGTGTTGATTATTTTTTGCCTTTGTTTGAAAACTTGATATTTAAAATTATAAAAATGATTGTTACGAATCCAAAGGAAAATTATCTTGAAATTAATTCTCAATAAGCCTCAGAAAACTGCGATAGTTATATGTACATTACAAACTTAAACTAGTTTAACTTGGTGATTGTCTGCAGGCAGGGTCACCAGCGGGCTACCGCCTTATGTTACTTCATTATAGTGGAGCTCGAGCGAGTAGAGCGAGAGGGCGGGGTATTATGCCGGTAATGTATTTACGGAGATGTATTGAACGCTAACCATGTTATCTGATTCCACACAGGCAGTGCCTGATTACAGTTAAGTGGTGTCACTTACAACAAAATTTCATTTTGACTTCGGAGCTAATAAAAACAAGTTCATAAATATCAAATTCTACTGAGAATATACCCAGTATATATCCGAGATGACACTATATAAATAAATAACTATGAGTATAGACTGCGAAAATTACGCCTCTCGAAATTGGCTCGAGACAAAAATTACCTGTCTGCCAAAAGCCTGCGAAAGGCTACTCCGGCTTTGGCATCGGGAATCGAAGGAAATTAGAATCCGTACGTACTTATTTAGGGACAATTCAATATAAATATCATCTTAAATTCACAACGGTTCAGATGTATTAAATACAGCTTGTGGGCGCGTAATAGTGGTTAGGGGGAATTTTTCGTCGTTGAATATGATTAATTCAATCTAGTGATAACGCTGAACAGAATAAGATCTATCCTGTTGTCGACTGCTGTTATAAATCCTTTGACCTTAAGTAGTAATTGAGTTTATGTATTAAAATGATTGTTTCTGTGTTTAATTTGTAAACTTCTTTTGGTGTGCAATAAAGCATTTTGTATTGTATGTCCGAATTAACTTGAACTAACATATTTAATGACTGCTCATCTCAATGAAAGTTACTTAAAGTATTTATATTCATAAATAATTTCACACAATGGCAGCCAATCTAATTAAGGAAAGCAAAAGGCGCCGTCGTAGATGTCATCATCTTCGAGAAGACATGATGGAAAAGGCTTGTTACATAGTAATTGTTTTACCTTTCCGCGGAACCACGCAATATGATCACCACATAATTGCTTTTTCTTCAAGGAATACCCAGGAAATTGGGTCTATTTTATAACTTAAAGTCATAAATATTTGGCATCTTAGTTCAATGCGGTTATAAAAGGGAAGCAAGATTATTAGGTGGATGTTGTATTACTGCTCAAGAAAATGTATCGAAAAGTAGATTTTACAAACAAAGATATTTGTTTCGTGAAAATTAGCAAAATGACGATGAAATATGACTTTCAGGATTCCTTCACTTTCCTAAGAACGTAAAAGTTATAGTAGCAATAAGCATAATTGTATGAATAAACTTAATTTCACTTAATTTCAATTTGGTGGTTTTGTTGACTGTCTTTGGAAACATTCAACCACTTTCGTAAGTGATCGAAGGTGAATCAACGCCAACGCATGTTCCGGCCATGTCGTTTATTTATGGCAAGAATACCGTGAGATACAGCTAGTATGTTGTATGGCTGATTCAAAGAACAAGTATGAATAAGATAATGATTATAATAAAAAAATGTATCATTTGAAAATTAATCCGTGAATACTACGCGTCTCCATATTTAAACCAGTAAAAATCATGAGCATGTAAAAAAAAATGTAATCAGCTAAATATAAACTATAGTAGGTACACCTGGAAAGGATAACACGCTTACACGCGGGCTATAAAATACACGTAGTGCTATAAAAAAGGGTAATATTTAGGTCACAGCTTTCAGCAGTTATCTCTGACCAAGAAACAAGGCCATTGCAGCATCCGCAAAACGTAAAAGTCAATCCACAAGTTTACTGCGCCAGTAACATTACTCCTAAGCTTTTAATAGTTTTAGTATACTCGTAAAGCAAGCTTTGTGTCAGACAAGATGGGTGGTCAGACGGGACTAGTCAATGAACAATCAAAACAAGTCAAATACCCTACGTACTAAGTATAATATAACCAAAAACCGACCAAGTGCGTGTCGAGTCACGCGCAATGTATGGCTCCGTAGATGCTCATCACACGAAAAGAGCTTTTTTTTTACTACTGTGTTCCATCGGCGTACGAGTAATTTTCTAATGGGATTCTTACTTTGTCGAGTACATTTGTATGATGTCAATCATTCAGGGCCGTCTTAAACTAGGCTGGGGCCCTTGGGCACACAAGAATTTGGGGCCCTTTTGGAAAGTAAAAAAGCGAATTATAATAACATTTTTTTACTAAGTATGAGCATTTTATTGTGTGAGAGAAATTGTCGGTCCTTCGGAGCCCCCTGAGAAGGGGGGCCCTAGGTACGGGCCCAGTGTGCCCTTATGGTGAAGACGGTACTGCAATCATTGTCGCCGAACTGTTTTATAATTCAAACAAAATAAAGTATTTTATTAAAATGTACAAAATTCCCTGAGTTCGTCGTGTTTAAAAAGGGGTTATTGTAATTCGATCGGTGTCTCAAACACCTTAATTAACGCGCGTCACCGAAAGCTAATTATCATCTTCTAATGATGCTGTAAAACGTAAATCATAATATCCCGAGGGCCCCTCCAGACCTCTCCGATTTTTAACCTTATTTAAAGCGAGGTTTTATAAGTTTGACGCGTGCTGTCTATCTGCCTGTACACTTGAGAGTTGGTGTCTAGGCTTCTAAAAGATTAATACAATTTTAACTTTGTACATTGTTTTACTTAGCTTGATATGATTGTCACATACTCTTTGTATCGCACATACGTTCTGTGTGAAGAGACATTATATAGTGCTAAAATTAAATACATTTTAACAAAACAAATAAGGCAAGCTTCCAACTATGAGTGCGTGTTTGGATGTTTTGTTACTCAATCACGTAATAACTGCTGAACGGATATAAGTGAAATTTGGTATGGTGATAGTTTCAGTATTGGGGAAAAACAGAAGTAAAATAGTATTTATCATAGACTTAGTCTCTTAAAAAAAAACAATAACATTAATATATATTTTTTTATTCAATAATTTAATAGTAATTCAATCGGTCTCTTGAAAAATAGGGATGAATATACGTACTAAATGCAAGTGCGATCCCCTATGGGTTTACATAATTAATAATATTATAGAAATTATATGTGCTCTAATTGAATGTCGGCCACTCAATTTTATTCAGGTGTTTTAATTTGTTATGGCGATTAATTTAAAGTTATATTCTTTCAATACGGCCATAAGCCACTTAAACCATAACTGTGTATCACACGGATCGTAAGAATCCGTATATGAACTTGGGAGGCATCTCGTAGCGCCTACGCCGTAGCATTTTCGTAGCGACGTAGCACGGGTACTAAACCACGTTATTGTTTGTTTCAGATGGTCCGCGGGAACCCGGCGCGGTGAGTGGCCTTGTCCGGCTGATTGAAAATATTAGTGATTTCTTTTTGTTCAGTTTTTTATTACGTAAGGACTATTTCATAGATGTTAGGTGTACATAATATTTAAAGGTGAGTTTTGTGTTATTTTGTTTTGCTGTCTCAAGCCTCAAGACTAAACTTTCGAACGGAATATGGTTAGATTGCAAAAAAACTGGCGAAGTGCGAGTCTGACTCGTACACGAAGGTTTCCGTAGCATAAATTAAATTACACCTAGTATGTATGGCGCCGGATATAAATGAGGTGCAAAGTTAACGCAAACGATCACGTTTGTTGTATGGGAGCCCCACTTAAATATTTATTTTATTTTGTTTTTAGTCTTTATTCTTATAGCGGCAACAGAAATGAAAAAAAGCAAGCTATCACGGTTCATGAGATACAGCATGGTGACAGACAAGCGGACGGACGGACAGTGGAGTCATGTAATAGGGTCCCGTCTTTACCCTTTGGGTACGGAACGCTAAAAACGGAAATTTCATATTTTGTAATTAAAATAGCAACAATGCATTGCACGCAGTGGGTATCAGATAGCCAGCTATGTAGGAAATGCGATAAATTATCAACTGGAGGAAAACATTACTTCAGCCTGCCGGTAACGGGGCCGATTTTTGTTTTTTCTAATGTCTTTTGTCCTATAAATATTGACACAAAGGTAAATTATGAAAGAAAAATTTAACACTATCCACTACAATCTAAGCAGGACTCGAACCTGCGACCTCTGCGTTTCCGGCATAATTCTCTCCCAACTGAGCTGTTAGATCGCTACGTCAATCACACCAAATCTTTCATTCCATAATTCTACGCCACTGGACCGCCCTCTGCGTCATATGTGTTTGAAATGCTTATGCGCATTAGCCATACCCTAGGATGTGCGCTTTACACGCACGATCCCCTGCCTTCTATTGCTTTACAGCAAGTGTGAAGACTGCGAGAGAGATGGCGCTGATCTAAAAATTTTTATAGAATCTGTTTATCGATTTATTTTTTATGTGGAAATAGAATAGAATAGAATAGAACAGAATAGAATAGAATAGAATAGAATAGAATAGAATAGAATAGAATAGAATAGAATAGAATAGAATAGAATAGAATAGAATAGAATAATAATTTATTCGTTAACATACACAGTGGACAACTAATATAAGAAATATAAACAAAATTAAATCGTTGCGTATGCCACGAAAAGGTCACACCTCAGCATAAATGCTGGCCCGGGAACCAGCGCTGGTCTTCCGGTGAAACCTATAGGTGACGTCACGGTGAACCACACACACACGACTGCACTCTTAATCTGAACGCAGCGTAAGCGCTTACAACGCCAAGACGCCAAGACAATGACATTGACAAGCGACAGAGCTGTCAATGTCACTGCAGAGCGTCAGAACCATGGCCAGAATATCTCAGACCACATCATGTAAACCATATTTTAGTGAGTTCGAAATCCTAACAGTACCTAGCTTATATATTCTCGTAATACTTGGTGATTTAATGAAGGGTCTAAATGTCATCGAAACGATGGAAGAACGACAAAAGCGCTTGGCAACACGAAGGAAGGACTTACCACAAACAATGATAAGTAAACTTAAGGTGGTCCAGCATTCTTCGAGTTACCAGGCAATTGTACTCTTTAATAAGTTACCACCTGAATTGAAATCCGTCACAACTACAAACAAATTTAAAAAGGGCCTAAAAGCATTTTTGCTAAGGAAGTGTTTTTACTCGGTAGAGGAGTTCCGAAAGCACAGCGCCAATTAAGTAATTTATTTCCTGGCAAATGTAGGTAGTTTACTTTTTATTATAATTATTTAAATGTTAGATTCCCTTTTTCAATGTTTTAACTTGCTAATAAAATGTTTATTTAGACGATGTAAAAAATTGGAAACGTTGGAACGGCCGCTATAAAAGCGATGAGTATACTTCTATTAATTTTGTTGGAGACAATAAGCGTCAAGAATAGTGGTGATTAGACTGATTAGCATTAACACTGACGATGTGGGTCAAACAATAACATAAACCATTTGCCAGAAAATAAAGTTAAAGTAAACTTTTCACTTCTCCTGCTCAAAAAGTACGTCGTTTTAAGTTCGCAAAGCGGGGCTAAAATAGTTCATTTAGCCCCTAGGGTTTAAAAGGAAACCATATAATCCCATACAAATTTCTATGACACTGAAACAAAAATCTTGTTACCGGCCAGCTACATACTATTTACAAATAAAATAAACCAACCTGCAATCTGATCAGATCGACCCAATAAAAAAATAAACCAAAAAGTTTTTATTTACAATGTAATGGAATATTAACTGAAATTTTATTTTAGCACGTTTTATAATCAACGAAAAGAAATTTAATCTTAAACATTTTATCTTGGCTAAGAATATAAAATAATAAAATAATTGTTATTCCATTCTTATATTTTTCTGATCAAACCGCGACTAAACCTGCTACCACTTAAAAAAAATATACGCGCGAATCTTCAATAAAAATAACACCAATGCCAACATAAATTTACCAGGAAAGGCTGTAACATTAAATACAAAAAAAATCTCAAATTGTACTTTTAATTTTTCTTAAAATAAATTATTTAAATTTTTAAGTTTTTTATTTTTTTCAGTCGAAGTTAAAAGCAGAGTGTTTAACACGGGGCTACAAGCAATTATGACACTTAGATAAATTTGGCCTCGCTCACTTTGTTCGCTCGTCCAAATAATTACCTCGTGTCACAATGGCTTGTCAAACAATCTACTATTGTTCACTGTATCTGATAGTAAACGATCTTTTGTCGGATAAGTTCGCATTTTACCTTATCTCAATAAGCTTAAGATCAAATCAGAAATACAACGGAATTATTTAATTCAAATGTGTTTGTATTTTTTTAGGGTTCCGTACCCAAAGAGTAAAAGCGGGAGCCTATTGCTGAGACTTCGCTGTCCGTCCGTCCGTCCGTCCGTCTGTCACCAGGCTGTATCTCAAGAACGGTGATAGCTAGACAGTTGAAATTATTACAGATGATGTATTTCTATTGCCGCTGTAACAACAAATACTATAAATAAAATAATATAAATATTTAAGGGGGGCTCCCATACTACAAACTTACAGATAATGGTACGGAACCCTTCGTGCGCGAGTCCCACTCGCACTTGGCCGGTTATTTTTTACAACTTACTCTATAATGTATCACCCACATGACAAAGTAAGTTGTAAAAATAATAATCAAAAATAAGTCGACGCACACAACAACAACCTGATGAAATGTCAATTAAAATCACGGCAGTGCTCCCGCCAAGTCAAGCAACACGCCGCACCATCCTTTTCTCGATCTCGATAAATATACCCGACGCGACAGGCAGACCTTAAACTACCAATAAATAAAATAAAAAATTAAATAAAATAATGAACAAAAGTTTTTGAACGTGTCGCAACAAACAAAACATACTTACGCGCAAAGGCTTCAGTCAGCCTCCAATTATTTATTATTGTATGTAGCATTTAAATAAACATGATAATTGCAGATTACCTTAGTTCTAGATAGGACATGTTTTATTTATTTTAATTCTTATGATATTAATATTTATTTATTTATTTATAAAAACATTTTTATGACATTACACTTATAAACCTAGTAGATATACTAAAATAGTAGATAGTATAGACTCCTGTGCATATTTACACGTCGCGCCAGCGGCATAATATGTGAAACTTTTATTTTACCATTTTTGTACCATATTATATGTAAATAAATAAATCATTCAATGATTCATTCATCCTGTTTTGAAAACCAGATGTTTTAGAAAACGGCCCGGATTGAACAAGTACCATTTATAATGACATTGTTCAATTAAAAGTTGAACGTGAACAAACAAAGTTTGACAGTTTCGGGTGCTGTTATGTCGGTTGGTTAAATTAGAATGGGAAGTTGGCAGGATTTCCTCAACCGCCCACGATCAATCAAACATTGGAACAATTGTTGATGTTTATCTACTTTGTTTTAACTTTAACATTAAAGACCCACGCTGATGTCTCAAGGAAATCACAGTTGAATCTTCTCTGTAGAAACGGGGTTGAATTTTAAGTCAAAAGTTTAAGACATATAATATGTTAAAGGTTGAATGGTGATACGTAGACACTTGATATGTCCATCAACTATGGATTAATGTGGCATATCATAATAAGAAATACAAGAAAATCTCAAGAAATAATGATGGTACGGAACCGTTCGTGCGCGTGGCCAACACGCACTTGGACAGTTTTGTTACTTTGTCATGGTCTACATTAAACAAGATATTAATGGATGAGAACATAGTATAACAAACCAATACAGCTACGTTTTAGTATCACATTAAACTAATATTAGGAAAGTGAAAGCTTGTAAACATATTTGGATGTTTGCAATTCAATGAATGCGTTAACCGTTAATCGGATTTATGTAAAACTATAGGTTTTGGTAATTAATTCCCGGTAGCGCGAGCGAAGCCGCGAGTCAATGCTATATTGGTTCTTCATTCGTAAGTGTATATAAGGCCTCACTATACGTCGAATCTGTTCAAGCTATAATTTTATAGAGTACTTATCTAGTTTTAGGTTGGATGGTCAGGGTCCATACTTTGCAAGTCTGGTAAATTAATCTGAATGTCGGTATTTTATTCATGAACTCTGGAATTGCGTTAATTTATTCTATGAATTTAATTTAAATTAAGATTCCGGCGTTGGATGTTCTTACGTTGGAATGACCCGACGACAAATACAATATTTACTTTCTCTCGTTCGGAGTTCAGTTTATAAGAACTGGCCTTAAACTGTTAGAGTTTTGTTAAAATAATATGGTTAAGCTATTTAATCACTTGCCGAAAGCAATTTAGCCATTACTTATAGTATATTAAAATATTGAGTTTTTTTTAAGTTTAATAAGTCACTACGAATGCTTTTTAATTTGTAGTTAAATTGTCGCAGCTTATCTTATTTAAAAAATACGGTAGGATTGGTTGCAAAACTTTGGATTTAGTTTACTAAGACTTAGTTTTTTATTTATATTGTACAAAAAGGTTCATTCGAAATTAGATTCACGCGTTTCCTTTTTGAAGACCTAAACTATATTCGTGGCAAATTTATGATGGACTCAGTATTTAATATGTCTATAAAACAAGCCAATAAAAACTCACTCACACATAACAGTAAAGTGGAGAGATGAACGTATGTGATCCTCACAGCTACAGGGTTTATTGTAGGTATACCAGTTGTAACCGGAGATCAAAAACATTGTAAGACTTAGCACCTTGCCGGGTGCACAATCGTCATTATGGTCATTTATTATTATTATTTGCGTGTATAATATTGTGTATTTACTTCCTGAAATGTCGCGACAGTCAGAGTTGCGGGCGAACAGTAGCTCTCATTATGTATTTCTATTTCAGGATGTGCCGGTGGCGGAATTAGAAAAATTAAAAACAGGTAAAGTTTCTCTTTGATTATCAACGAATTATTTAATTAGGTACGAAACGCAAACTAGTTTTTATTCAGTATAGTACTGTCAAAACTCCGAAACATTGTTGCCTTTCTCGTTGTATGCGCAAAAACTAATTCGCGTGCCGTATTCAGTAAGTAGAAGCCATTACGAGGTAGTACATTGGTTTGTTAGCTGTTATATCCATACGTATTGTAATATATTACATATCTATCGTGTTGTACGAGGTTGCTTCCATACTTCCAAGTTCCACGCGGACGTAGTCGCGGGCAAAAGCTAGTATTATAAATGCGAAAGTGTGTCTGTCTGTCTGTTACCTCTTCACGCTTAAACCGCTGAATTGATTTTGATGAAATTTGGCATGGAGATAGTTTAAAATCCGAGGAAGGACATATGATAGTTTTCATCCTGGAAATTATCCCTAAAAAGATTGAAAAGTGAGTGAATGAATCATGATGACATTGATGAACCTGTAGAAAGTGTAATTATTAGACCAAAAGCACAATTGCTCTTACATTTGCTTAGGCGCTTTTGATAATCCCTTTTATCTAGTTCCACGCGCACGTAGTCGCGGGCAAAAGCTAGTATATTAATAATGCGCGAGGCGGCATCGCGGCTGGCGGGGCGCTGCGTGGGTACCTACTTCCGCCGTGAGCTGCTGGTTTGGGCGGTTCATAGGTATTCATAAAGAGTTATAATATTATAATTTATAAGGGTGTCAGCGATTGCCACTAATATACATAATTATAAAACAATTCAAGTGGATAATATCGCGTTTACTGCTCCATTTTAATTTCCAACGTTTCGAATGCTTTGTTTGATTGTTTCAACGAATCTCGAATTCAACGAACTACGGCGATATCTTTTTATTTGCCAAAAAAGCTTTATGGACAGTTGTGCTTAGCACAAAGATATTTCATAGAAGAACTTTGTATTTTATTTTAATAATAATTAGTTAATGTTCTCAAAAATTGTTTTTTTGGTTCTCTGCCTTTTCGCCGAATTACGTTTCGTCAAACGTTTCATTTCGCAAAAGTTTAATTTCGCCAAAAGCATTTTTCACTGAAACTGTAAACTATTTCGAATTGTTATAAAACAAACCTAAGCTAACCTAACCTAATCTAAAGGATGATATTTACAACAATCTGAAATAGTTTACAGTTTCAGTGGAAAATGCTTTTGGCGAAATGAAACTTTTGCGAAATGAAACGTTTGCGAAACATAATTCGGCGAAAAGGAAGTACACCTGTTTGTTTTTTTGAATGTTATGGAAAAAAGTAACTTTATTAATGTAAAAATATATGATTACTAGCTTTTGCCCGCGACTACGTACGCGTGGAACTTGATAAAAGGGATTATTAAAAACGCCTAAGCAAATGTAAGAGCAATTGTGCTTTTGGTCTAATAATTACATTTCCTACAGGGTCACCGCACCCCAACAGAAATGTTCACTCACTTTCAATCTTTATAGGTATAATTTCCAGGATGAAAACTATCCTATGTCCTTCCTCGTATCTTAAACTATCTCTATGCCAAATTTCATCAAAATCGATTAAGCGGTGTAAGTGTGAAGAGGTAACAGACAGACAGACACACTTTCGCATTTATAATATTATAGTATGGATAGTATGGATAGTATTGATTATTTTATAAATTAAATACCTATTCTGATTCTTTAAACTTTGTTTACAAAATGAACTGGCACTTATTTACAAAGTTTCATGCTAATGCTAATATCAGAATCGGCGTTACATTTACACAAAAACTGTAACAAAACAAAAAATAAGCAACAAAAGTATAAAAAGTTCGTAAATGAAAAATATGTCGCGTCACTGAATAAACCACAAGCATGAGCCAAAAACGAGCCCGAGGGACATACGAGGGGTTATATGTCTGGATTCTGGATCCACCAGCGTTTCCCAAACATACCACTGAAGTTTAGTTCACATCATATATAAAAAAATACAGGTACGTTTACCTAAGTCCTGTTTAAATTTGCCTTTGGAATTCAAGACAAAGTCGTTTCGGCAGCATTACTGTAAATATTTACGGCCTACTCTGTTTGTCCGGGCCGGCTTACCAAACTACCCGTGCGGTCGACGCGCGCCCTTCTCCCTACCAGTCCGGTAGTGGACGACGTTGCTGGTAGGGTTGTCCGCGTGAATTGATAAGTTGGGTGCCACTGGAACCGCTACTGTACCTATTTGTCTGAGCTACCTTTGGAGAATCGTTTAATTATAAGCCGTACATTATGAGGGGGGTATTTCAAACACAATTATTTTTTAACAATTAATGGCACGTTCACACTGCACAGCGTACTGTGTTGTACCTTCTTAATGATTGATATGGACAATATACATACCTATATCATTGCGTCCTTTATGATTCAGCAACATTTAAAAAAAGAAGACTCTATCTACATATCTTTATCGTTTGGAAATGGTGATCGGTCTTGAGCTCGGTTATCGGTGCTCCCTACTACCTACGGTCGACATTTCCAGGCTTTCATCTTAATTCTCACAATCAAATAAAAAAGGATTCTATTATTGAATATTAGACAGGCATTTTTTTATTTTTCAATTCAATTTATTTATTGGTTGCCAAAGGTAGGCGGTATAGGTAAAGTTAGTCTTTTAGTCTTTTTTTAAATAAAAACAGAATATAGAGGAAAGTACAAATCCCAGTCTCAAGACACTCATTAACTAGCGATATTATATTTATGAGATTATCGCCTGCTCAAGTAGATTTCATAGTTCATTATCGTCATTGTGGGATACTCCATTACGCGATCTAAGTTTCAAACGTAACATGTAGAAACAACGGCATTATCGCTTACCGTTATAATACTCAGGCTTCAGGCTCAGAAACACAATTCCATCTAAAATGTATCCTTTGTACTGAAATGTGTCTGGGCTTTGCATCCTAAAATAGGTTATTTATTTTAATAACACTGGTGCTAGTTACTTATGTGGCTACAGACTAACTTCATCAAACCCAAAAGTTTTCATGAAATGTAATGTTATTCACATACATAATTATCTCTACATACAAAGCAATAGACAAACAATGCGGTTAATTAGTTTATGAAAACACGTGTTATTGCGCTCGGCATAAGTGACAGCGGCGGTCCTTGCATAGACGAACGGTTGTGTTTACACGGACTTCGCCTTGGGATCGATGTCAATTACAGATTAGGAGGAGTTTTCTACTTTTATTGTAATTAAAAAATAAATTAATTGTCCAAGGAGTTGAGGAAATCCAATGGGAATGTGTTTAATGTGGCCCTAAACGATTTTATTCAACGCTCTCCAAAAATATCCGTAAAGATTTTCACCAATATTTCCTCACATGCCTATTATGCGTAATATAAAGAAAACGTATTAATCCTGATAATGAAACAGACGCGGACTAATCTCATAGTATACCTATTCCATTTACTTTTATACACACTGAGTATCCGTCGCCTAATCTCGGTTATCTGAAGAGCTATCCTCCGGCCACACGGCGTGATCGTACTCCGGCTTGCTCCAGGACATTAAGACTAACAACCACCCGAATAAGCGTCTTGTGCGCACGCGGCAGGAGTCAATGTTGGGATATTGTCTTCGTCTTTTAGTTGTTCATGAACCTGTTATTTTATTAGTGGCACGGTATTTTATTATTTATATCAAGCCTTTTAGAACCTACGTAGGGCTTCACCGTTGATGTATACATATACAAACTTTTCTATTTTACATTAGTAGCATTTTATAAAAATCATTTATTCTAACACTTTTTATGACTTGTACAAATATAACACAAAACCTAAGATAACTGTACAAAAAGAACAAAACCTAAAGTAACATAACGTAATGACCTTGTCAAAATAAATTAAAAATATTTAATTAAAAAGAAATAATGAGTCCATTGATGAGTTTTCAAGGTAGATGAAAAGTAAAATAGAAGTACATGTATAATACCTAGGTATGTCAAAGATGGGCGAAAGGCGCTTGAATTTACTTTCACAAACACAAACAGTGCGAATCGTTCGTAATTAACTTTACTGTTAAGATTTCACTTCAAGGTTAATTTACACATACATACATAATGTATAACCTTATACCTAACATAAATGTATTTACCTACAGCGAAGGGCGGCGACCTGGCGGGGGCCGAGGCGGCGCACGCGCACATCGAGTACCACAGCCTCGGTGAGTCATTTATTTATTTAGACCAATGAAACCAACTCTAGTAAACGTTTCGTCCAACTCGCATTAACACGTTGAAATACCTTATTTACCATAGACGTTCAATGTCGAATATGTCTCTCCTAAAGATTTTGACGGGGAAAAGTGTCACACCTCTTGCATGTATCGCCATCTTCCCACGACCGTGGAGAGTAACAAACAACAATATTTTTGACCTTGATTGAATTTTAAATACCATCATTGGTTTTAAACTTGAACTGCCGCTGCGCAGCTTTGTCGAGCGACCAGAGAGTGGCGTCGGTAGTAAAATATAGTGTAATGAGCTTAATGATTGACATGGTCTTCTTCTTCTGTATTTTTAACCCGATACTGTGCACTGTGCATTTCTGCCTAACGTTGACCTTTCTAGTACATCCAATGACAATGAAAAGTATAGATACATTACAAGTACGTAAGTTACTTTTTTAGGATTATACGACAGAATTTTTCATTCCGCGAAAGATAAAATTATTCATTTGAAAATATTACCGATCGATTTTAGTGAAAATTGGCGAACTGGTTAGTTTTTGCTCCTTTTACTAATTTATTTATTATTCAAATAAATGGTGAAAATTATTATAATGATCCTTTAATACCATGGGTAGGGGCCTTAGCCTACCAACAACTCTGAGAGACAAAAAATGAGATAATGTCATAAATATCCGATATGAATGTAATCAGATTGTCGCAAAAATTAATATTGCGCAGACTGGGGCCTTGATTATCGCCCTTGTTTTGTTTGCATTGATGATGGCAACGGCGCGGCCGTCGCACTCGCTTCCTTACAATTCCGGACAATACCTCGGCCACATAATATGTAATAGTAATGAAGGAGCTGGGACTCTGGCATATCTTAACCAGACGAAGTCGAAAGACGTTTGTGCTC
Source organism: Apotomis turbidana (assembly GCA_905147355.2). NCBI lineage: Eukaryota > Metazoa > Arthropoda > Insecta > Lepidoptera > Tortricidae > Apotomis > Apotomis turbidana. Next base: position 1,491,538 of record LR990285.1, read on the forward strand.
GAGGGTGGATATGGAAATAAAAGTCACAAGTTGGCTTCGATTTAAAGTCCACAACCACCGCACCGCTGCTACGCAAAAGCCTCCCCTTTCTATTCCCACCAATGTTAAGGTTAATAGGTCTCAAGCAAAAAACTGCCCTCTTTCGAATGCTCGCCCTGCTCTTAGATATCTGTCAGCTTTAATCTAAAGAGTCCTGGCCTCGACTGGAAGCAGATTAATCTCTCCTAGGGAGCTTAGGTTATCAATTAGGCCAGGATTAGCCACCGAGATCTTGGCCGATCTCTTTTTAGCCATTTTTTTTACTAATCTTCGCCTTGTGAGTTTGTTTTAAAATTCTTTTATTTTTTTACGTTATTACCTCCATATCTACCCCGTTGAAAAAAGAATCTTAAGACTGAATAAACAAAAAAATCTATACACTTATCGACTTACTCACAAAGTTTAATGAGAATCGGTTGAGAAAAGCGACCTCTTCGTAATAACTGCCGGAAATCATCTCGGCATACGAAAGAATGTTCGCCCAAGCTGAAACGGATAGGGTACCGCTCGCTCGCTCGGTCAGTTATCTTAAGTTAGTGAGATTGACAGTGAATGTATCGTTGAACAGTTAATTTTTTGCTGAAATCTGGAAATAATACTCAATACACCCCAGGCCAAAAGTATGGAAACAAAGTGTTTCTTTTAATATTTAAAGTTTCCAATGATTATTCATTGTATAAATTTAAGTAACCATTAGGCCACCCCCAAAAGGTTAAAACATTAAACGTTCACTATTAAAACATCATATTAATATTGTAAAAAAATATGTACTTTCCTAACTCAGGAAAAAAGTTGCACATCGCCTTTTTTCTCTTTCTACAAAATGTTGCACTATCAATTTTCATATTAAGCAGAATTTAGGTTAGTGAATTGTAAAATATTTATTATAATTTTTACTGTGTAATTTGGTAATTTATTGCATAAGGTAATCACAGCTTTGTATTGTAATATTTAAGCTTGTTTCCATACTTTTGGGAGGGGTGTATGTACATACACGGCGGCAGAACACAGCTTTTAAGCGTTCTAAATAACGCTCATAAAAATGTTCTAAAAGCTTGAAATCGCTTGAACTTACTGTAAAAATATAACAAATTACTGACTTTGTGAGAAAATTACAGTAATTTATTTGAACACGAAATTCCCGTGTTAGACAAGTTTCGCGGCGCGGCTCCGCCTTGACAGCCACCGCGAGAACTTCGAGGCAAGTTTAAATCTCTTCATTCAGACTAAGCTGCTTACTCCTCCGCTCAGCTTGCAACGGAGCTCTGAGTGAATAAACATGACTGTTGTTCACGTAAAGTACTAATACCAGTACGGGTCATAAATACATACACCTACCATCAGCTTAACTCTGTGAGATGAAAAATATAAAGTTAAGTATATACATACTAGCTGTCCAAGATTTTGAAACACATTTATTTTCCCTGTGATAAAACATACTTACAGGAAATAGAAATTAAAGTGAAGTGCGTGATTTGAAATACCTTAGATAAGCCGATGCGCTTAGATTACTTTTCGGTGTCTAAAATAGACCACTTTTCTATAATAACTAAAAAAACGGAAAACCAACAAATGGGCTGGGCTCATGGATTTTTCATTAGCAAATACATATGCTTTCTATTCATCAATGATTGTTAACTAACAAAAAATTACCTACATTTTACGAGGTTAACTTAGCTCCATTCGAAAGGCATTTGCGTACATACGTAAGAACATGAAGAGTAAAATAAAAGCTAGTTATCTCGACACGAGACGCCCTCCCCCCTCCGTCGATAGATTGAGATTTGATAGTGTCACGTTGTAACAAGGTCGTCGTTAACGGCGATAATGGCTCAACGTGTTGGCCGCCCACGACCGACTGGTCGTAACCTACTCTGGAACAGCGATTCCACACTGACACCTATTTTTAGATGTGAATATACAAAATAAGAATTGCCTATCAATAATAAATAATCGGATAAGCATCGGTTGTCAGATGCTGCCAGATGCTGGTGAAATTAGTGAAATATGTATTGTGCTATGACCATGTTATGTACCATATTGCAAAAAAAAGGATGTTATTTGTATTTACGCGCTGAGAGTGCGTTACCATGGTTCTCTTTTGAATTTGCAGTAATTCAAAAAGTCCTTGTTAAACATTAATCGTCAAATTATACACTTATAGTAAATATAATATGATGATCGGGCCGCTGAATGCGACGCCTCAACACCGGCCACCCGCGGAAAAACTTGAAAGAGACCTTTTTCGCTTAAAATGATGATGATGATGATGACTCACAGATATTTTCGATACTTGCAATATTACGCGTCGTGTTACTTATAAACTTTACCAACGACTTATACCCATTATTACATTTCGTTCTAGACGCAGTGAAAGCAAACGGCGAGCTGGTGTCCCGGCTGGAGCAGCACGCATCAGCCGACGCGGCGCCCGGCGAGCCCCCGCGCCTGACCGCGCAGGCGCAGCTCGACGTGCCCTCCGCGGGCGTGCACCGCGCCGCGGCGGCGGACAGCGGCCGCGGCGCCGTGCCCGACACCACGCCCGCCGCCGAGGAGGTCACCGCTAAGGTGAGATAGAAACCGTGACGTGCTCGGAGCGGGCGCGTGCAGCGGCCGCGGCGCCGTGCCCGACACCACGCCCGCCGCCGAGGAGGTCACCGCTAAGGTGAGATAGAAACCGTGACGTGCTCGGAGCGGGCGCGTGCAGCGGCCGCGGCGCCGTGCCCGACACCACGCCCGCCGCCGAGGAGGTCACCGCTAAGGTGAGATAGAAACCGTGGCGTGCTCGGAGCGAGCGCGTGCAGCGGCCGCGGCGCCGTGCCCGACACCACGCCCGCCGCCGAGGAGGTCACCGCTAAGGTGAGATAGAAACCGTGGCGTGCTCGGAGCGAGCGCGTGCAGCGGCCGCGGCGCCGTGCCCGACACCACGCCCGCCGCCGAGGAGGTCACCGCTAAGGTGAGATAGAAACCGTGGCGTGCTCGGAGCGAGCGCGTGCAGCGGCCGGCCCTGCATGCCGGTCTGCAGGACATCGCGCCGGTCGCTGAGGAGAACACTGCCAAGGTCAGCCAGAAGCCCTGCGAGCAGAATCTCACAAGCACGACCAATTTTATTAGTTTTATGAATAATTAAAACACTGTGGTGCAAAGACTATAACTGCTCACCCGAGCTTACATGCTTACTCTTACCTTGTTGAACAGAGTAGGAGTAGTATTTATGATAATTACTTATTGATCGCTCCACAAAGAAAAATTTAAATATCTTGATAATGTTGCAAGAATGAACAGATCGTGTGTGACAGGTGTTCCACGGCGCCGCGCGGCTGGTGCAGCCCGGCTCCGCCACCAACAGCAACGGCGCGCCCAGCGGCCACACCGCCATGCGCCGCGCCTTCAACGCCGACATCACCAAGGAGACCAAGAACAACGTGAGTACCTACTCACTTATGTCAAGTCCAGGTGTTTCACGTATTCCGGCTGCCGAGCTCTTCTTCTTACTTTTATATTTTGTCTAATTTTAATTGTAATTTTGATTGTAATCCTATTCATGTAACAAATGTTCAGAATGATTTGATTATGTCGGCGGACAGATATTATACTATTAGGTAGATCTCGTATCTCTCCGAAACTCTGGAGCGCGCTTGTAGTATGCGTAGCGTGGGGGTGGTAGGTGGAACGGAAAACTCGGTACTAGTTTACATAGTTTATGTAAATATTACAACACTCTATAATCTCGACTCCCGTCTAACCTCATCTATCTATATCTCTATCTATCTCCCCCATAATCTTACAATACTGAACTATATATATTATTATTCTACGTGCTTTACGTGTTAGGAGAGGAAATCCCTTATCGGATAGATAGGCACTTTATCTTGTTTTAAACATCTATCTACATACGTGTAGATGAGACAGTTTGCCTATCACACCTTCCCTGAAAAGGTAGGGGGTTCCCTCCCCTGAAAAGAACACTCCTCGCAATACAATTTATTTTCTTATGATCTAGATAATCTTTAATTCACATGTTAATCAAAACCCATAAACATCTTAATATCATTAGCAAAATTATAATTATAGCACGAAAATCTATATATTATTTATAAAAAATCTAGGTCCTTTAATTTAAACAGGAAAACATTCGATAATAAATATTGGTGGTATTCTACTTAATATTAAACAATTCTCTTAATTAAACTTGTTTTTATAAGAACCTACTTAGCTTAATTGGTATAGTAGTGCAGAAAGTGAGCCTTATAATTAAAAACATTCTAACCTAGAAACGTACTGTTAATTTTTAATTACATATCCCGTAAATTATTCACATTATTAAAAAAAATATCTGGCAGTTATCTTATAAGTTTGTCACAATTGAGTTTGATTCTACTAGGTACTATGTAAATACCTATCTTCCTCTATCATCCTTGTTACTCTTTATTTGTCGTAGTCGTCTTTTACTTGCAAGTATCGTCGTATCCTTGTTTGATTATTAGTCCATACTTTTTAATTTGATTCTTGAGCTCATTTATTTTTTTTTATTTTTTTTTATTTCGTACTACTCTACTTTATTTAAAATTTTGCTTAAACAATCAAGTCTCGTAACGCTACGTCTAGGCGTGCCTTCGTCATAAAGAATCTTGATTTATGCAAATCGTAGAGTTTAGTGTGCAACTTTGGCATCACTTTACTGGCTAGGTACACAACACTTTTCATAATTGGTCGGCCAACCTTTTTAAATATTTAATAACAGTTCAGAGTACAAGATATTAATTACGTACGCGCACAAACATTATACTTTCATTCAGGCAGTTCTTTTAACACGTCCTTCCATTAAAACTCACCCTGTGTCCAAGGATCGTCATGATTAATCATGCTCAGATCTCAAGGATATCGCTGCCTGTCTTGTACCCTGGTGTACCTCGCTAAACCATACCTATCTGTTCAACGGCGCCCTTTGAGTCACCGCTGACCAATATGAAAGGTATGTCGTCATTTCCATGAAACTTCTCTTTTTAACCCATTCATTCCGTCTTCCAAATTTCCGTACATCTCAAGATTTTAGAAAAACTTCAGTATATAAGAATTGCAACAAACACTTAGGTGATCAAACTAACTGCTCGTCGAAAACTTACTTTTACTTTCTGCTTTCCTGATCAACGCGCTTAAAGCATCATCCATCTCGAATTATCTCCTACTTCATTACAAACTGTATATTCCAACGCAAACCTCTTTCTCATTCCTCAAAGCTAAAACTCCAATTTTCCAAATTCAACATCTCCTTTATAAAAAACTGTTCCGTTGCAAATTGACTTAAAAAAAAAATCATGTCCTTATAAAATGCTCTGAGTAAACATTATTTCCTACTTTTAGTAGTAAGTATTTTGGTACGTACATATCTAATACTATATTTTGACACACATTATATCAATTTTACCTCGTTTTGCTCAACTCTTTTCCCATGATACTAGGATTCTGTAATACTTAGCATACAGAAGAGAACATCGTTCTGTATGTTGATTTTCTACTCTATCAGATTTTAACCCATAACTTATGACCTGACCTTGCATGTGAAAACAAAGCCCTCATATTTCGCATAATTGCTTCTAATAGAACGGCTCCCCTCGCCATCCTAAATCTCAATAACTCAGAATTTAACTATCTACTGACTTCAATTCTTGTGAATTAAAAGAAGATCAAAGTAACCTATCCTAATTAATCCGTCAAAACATATTTAACTACCTCACATTTGCCATGAATAACTATCGAAATTAATGCCATTTTAATAATATTTTTAACCTATCCGGCACTATTCGTAAATCTAACCCCTTAATCCAGTTATATTTTAAAACTAACCAGTCATAACACTATACAATTTAACACACAAAACAACAACCAAAATACCAATAAATGGTAAAAAAAACCTTATACATATTTAAATAGATTCACCTCCGTGAGATGTGGGATCGCCTGCTTCTGACGCTCAATGAAATTCGGCATCTCCTGCTCCAGACGCTCCATACGCGGCATCTCGTGCTCCAGACGCTCCATACGCGGCATCGCCTGCTCCAGACGCTCCGTCGCCGCATCGCCTCCATGATACATGCTGCTTGTTACTTAAGGCAGCACCTCCGATAGCTCCAACCCCGCCGAAGCCAACGACGCGGTGTTGTCGTTCGCGGCGCCGTCCCGATGACGTTATCCTTCGATTGCTGGCCGCCCATTTTTGTTTTTTATCGAAATTCAGTGACACGAATATAGTTAAGCAAAGTCAGCTCGCAGATGATATTCTTCTTGGCTCGCTCCAAGACCCTGCTTCCGAGGATCCATGTCGCCAACGATACGTCCCGATTCTTGTCGCTGCTCCATTTTTTCCCGAAAATAGCTCGTCCTCCCAGTCTTCTTAACGCAGAATCTTCACTTTGTCACGCAGAATCTTCATCGTTTACTTCGCTACGGTCGAAACAGTCACGGTCAAAACAGTCACGGTCGCCATGTAGTATGCGTAGCGTGGGGATGGTAGGTGGAACGGAAAACTCGGTACTAGTTTACATAGTTTATGTAAATATTACAACACTCTATAATCTCGACTCCCGTCTAACCTCATCTATCTATATCTCTATCTATCTCCCCCATAATCTTACAATACTGAACTATATATATTATTATTCTACGTGCTTTACGTGTTAGGAGAGGAAATCCCTTATCGGATAGATAGGCACTTTATCTTGTTTTAAACATCTATCTACATACGTGTAGATGAGACAGTTTGCCTATCACACGCTCTTGGATAGGTATGGGTACCCCGAAACACCTGGTGACACTACTTCGACACCTATATGAAAACGGAACAGCCTCAGTAAGAGCGGACGAGGTCCAATTTAGCAAATTCCACCCCAGTGCGGGAGTTCCACAGGGATGTATAATTTCTCCATTGCTATTTAATACCTACACAGAGCTAATAATGAGGATTGCTCTCGAAGGCTGGGAAGATGGTGTCACCATCGGAGGCAGGACGATCTCGAACCTACGATACGCAGACGATACCACGCTCTTCGCAAGTAGTGTTGAGCGTATGGGAGAGCTCCTACATAGAATGGAACGCATTAGTCTTGATTTCGGTCTCAAGATAAATCGCAGCAAGACTAAGATGATGATAGTCGATCGTGCGAACAGCAACTCGCCAGAGTTTACACGAATAGCGAATTGTGAGGTAGTACAATCATATATCTACCTCGGAGCACTTATAACAAATAACGGCGGCTGCATAGACGAAATCAAGAGGCGCATGGATTAGCTGAAGAAAATATGGAAGGACCGAAACATTACTAAGGGCACCAAAACAAAACTTGTCAAGGCTCTCATATTCCCCATATTTCTTTATGCTGCTGAAACATGGACCCTACGAGAAAGTGAGAAGAAGCGTATCGATGCTCTAGAGATGTGGTGCTGGAGGAGAATACTCGGTATATCATGGACGGAATTCCGAACCAATGAGTCCATGCTTCGAGAGCTAGACATCAGACAGAGGCTATCAAGCATAGTACAAGCTCGAATCCTCAGTTTTTTTGGAAACGTATCGCGGGGCGGATGCGAATCAATCGAGCGCCTGGTGGTACAAGGCAAAGTCGAGGGAACCAGACCACGCGGAAGATCACCGATGAGGTGGACGGATCAAGTAAAAACCGCCGTCAACGGTCCTCTACACGAATGTACCAGGAGGGCAGCAGTACGAGAAGAATGGCGTCGCATTGTAAAGCAGGCCACAAAATCAACGACGTGACGGCCACGACCACTCTGGCAAGAGTGTACCGCCAAAGAAGAAGAAGAAGAAGAAGAAGATCTCGTATCTAAAAACAAGTACTTCTAGATAATAATAATTATTTCTATAGGTATAATGATAATAATAATGCGGTGTTAGGGCCGGCGGTATATAATATAACCGACTAGACTGCCCGAGGTGGTCACATCGGCATTTACTATAGCGGCATTTAAAGTGCGATAAAAAAATGCAAATATTCTATACATCGATAATGTTTTAATACAAACTAAATATTTATAAAATAATTGACATGTAATTGAATAATTATTAAGAAATGAGTTTATGAGTTAACATTATCTAACACGAACAAGTAGCAAAGATAAACAATTTTATTAGCTTTTGATGGCATAAAATTCATAATAGGTCCCTCTCGGTCCTTTCATCTAATTTGTAGCCTAAAACAACACAACAACACGTGTAGGTGAGACTCAAGGATAACGCCCACAAGGTCTACCACATCAGAGGAGGATTAACCACATCCCTCGAGGATCAAGGCAATTATTAAGACCTTGACATTCGTGTCAGATTTACCACCGCCATCTCTCGGGTAGTAGGTTAAATGTAACATTACGCAATTAAATAAGTTGATTCGCTGAGCATAAAGTTTGAAGTTTGAAACTTGAGAAGCGTTACTTGATACGGCTCGGTTTCCAATAAGATGACTTTCTACGTGGATTGCGTAACATCAAATAAATGCCAGCGGGGCAAGGCTGTTCTGCCACTCATAAGAATTATAAGGAAAGTAGGTCCATACCTGACACTTTACGTGTAAGCGGTGAATTTTTATATTTGCGCGAATAGAGAGGGGGTGACAGACACAAAACTGCAAAAGTGGGATCCCTAATAAATGGAATTCAATAATAAATTAGGTTAGGTTATAAACATAGTTATATTAAAACGGATAATAAGAATAGCTGTGATCAACAGAAAATTCAAGACCCTGTATGGGACGTAACAGAGAATTAACTGAATAACAGATACTCTGAGAGATTGTGGTAAGTAAGTATATAAGAGTTTTTACCTACCTACAACAATCTCTCAGATTATATTTCACAATACACACTCTAAAATACGCTGCAGCCCTTCAAACTCCGCCTCTCAATAACTTAATACTTATGAGTTAACAGAATAATAGAATTTAATATTCAAATTAATATTTTAGACATCTCGGTCTTAAATTAAGCTTGAAGTCTCGCAGCTACTCCGCGGATCCTGCACACGCGGGCTCTAATTGGACGTCAGTTCGCAGGATGCATTTTCTTGTTAGTTTCTTCTTATATTTATTGTCGTATAAATAAGGTTAGAGGGATTTATTGACGGATACAGCGCAGTGCAGGAGCAGTTACTCGCAAGTCGGTACTGGGTATGAAAAAGCTGCGGCTTAAGTTATCCATTTCCGTTGCTGCTCTTACTTTCTCTCACTGACTTTAGTCATATTGGATTTAACTTTTCTTGGTCTGTGTTGTATAATTTTAAATTCAAACATAGGTAAAATACGAATACGTAAAACAAACTTAAAATTCCAGTATGAGCTTCAAGAAATTCTAATTATGTTCGACATGATTGTATGAAAACATTCTTCAGTTAAAATTGAAAAGTTCGTGGAATTTATTTTATACGAAGTTAAAATAGTAGATGCCCAGTTCAGTAATTGCAAGCGCTGTAAACGTGTGCGCTATTTCGAGCTTCAGTCACTACTCATCGAGTGGAAGAATTGAAGAAAGTTTAACTAGCTAATAATTGAAAATGTTTATTGCAGTCTTCGTGTCATTGAAGACATGCCAGGTGAACACGTAGATTGACCTGTCTGGCTTGGGTCTTTGATATATAAAGTTAATTAATATTGGCGGACAAACTCCGTACTCAAGGCCATTTACCCACATAACTATAGATACATTCCTCAATTCATAAGCCTAGTTTAATCAAGCACACGTGCTACGTTTTAAATGTCGTTGTTTTTACACCAATTTAACTAACATAGATAACGTGTACAAAAAAAGCTATAAAGTATTCTAAATGAAATAGGTTGAAACAGAACTTAATAGGTATGATTAGTACCACATCTAATACCGTTAAAGTTTGGTTAGTGTTGGTTGGTTAATTAGTTTAGAGTATAGTATTAATTACTTACTATACGACTTGATGGGTAATTATTTTTCGTGTTTTTCACATGGTTGAAAAACCTTTCTTTAATCATTGTAGTATCAGTACTTTGGCGGTAATGAATAGTAATGAGAATTAATTTTAAAATGCGGTAAATTTAACACTTCTAATCCTAATGAGCAAATCGGCTGATTACGTTTACGTCTGTATATGTGCATAATAAAAGTCGTACTTTGAAGCAATAATTTGGATATTCGTGTTCAAACAAGTTGACTTACGATCTCGCGCAAATCTCGCGTCTCAGAAAAGGAGACATAAGACATTCGTCCACTAAATCAATCAATATTGGTTAAAAAAATTTCGCTGTCTCAAATCAATAATAATGATAACTAGCCAGTAGTTGAAACTAGCGTCAGCCAAAATTAGCTATATACGCATCCGGGGGGCTGGTACTGACTGGCAGTTGCCGTGTTTGTTTGACAGATGGACCACTACGCTTCGTACGCCGGCGTGCAGTACTCGCCGCTGGACATGGCGGAGTACGTGTTCTGGACGGGGGACGAGCGCGGCGTCACCGCGGCCATCGAGGAGTTCCTGCAGGAGGGCATGGTGAGGCAGCTTCCTATGATCTAAATAAACCTATCTTACCCTATTGAACCCTAAGCCATATATGTAGGTACAACAGTATATCCCCTAAATCACCAGCATTGGGTAAGGATGCCCGTAAGGCTGGCCTCTCTGAATTTGCAAATACTCGATTTGACCTATGCCAAAATGCCAATACATATCCAAAAATCCTTCTCCCCCTGCCGGGGATATGTCTGCTAGCTAAAACATTGATCTATTTGTCCAGATGTCGAAGGAAGAAGCGATCGCGTTCCTGCAGGAGATAAAGTTCAACATCGACTACCTGCGCGCGCACTACTCGCAGTCCGTGCGCGCCGAGGAGACCGCGCAGCAGGAGAGGCTGCGCTCCCTGCTCATGGAACAAGCCAACAAGGTAACAAGCGATCTTCAGAGTGTCCACTTCAGCATCGGCTGCCTGCGCGCGCTCCACGCGCCCCGACAAGACCGCGCGGCAGGAGAGGCTGCGCTCCCTGCTCATGGAACAAGCCAACAAGGTAACAAGCGATCTTCAGATTGTCCACTTCAGCATCGGCTGCCTGCGCGCGCTCCACGCGCCCCGACAAGACCGCGCGGCAGGAGAGGCTGCGCTCCCTGCTCATGGAACAAGCCAACAAGGTAACAAGCGATCTTCAGATTGTCCACTTCAGCATCGGCTGCCTGCGCGCGCTCCACGCGCCCCGACAAGACCGCGCGGCAGGAGAGGCTGCGCTCCCTGCTCATGGAACAAGCCAACAAGGTAACAAGCGATCTTCAGATTGTCCACTTCAGCATCGGCTGCCTGCGCGCGCTCCACGCGCCCCGACAAGACCGCGCGGCAGGAGAGGCTGCGCTCCCTGCTCATGGAACAAGCCAACAAAGTAACAAGCGATCTTCAGATTGTCCACTTCAGCATCGGCTGCCTGCGCGCGCTCCACGCGCCCCGACAAGACCGCGCGGCAGGAGAGGCTGCGCTCCCTGCTCATGGAACAAGCCAACAAGGTAACAAGCGATCTTCAGATTGTCCACTTCAGCATCGGCTGCCTGCGCGCGCTCCACGCGCCCCGACAAGACCGCGCGGCAGGAGAGGCTGCGCTCCCTGCTCATGGAACAAGCCAACAAGGTAACAAGCGATCTTCAGATTGTCCACTTCAGCATCGGCTGCCTGCGCGCGCTCCACGCGCCCCGACAAGACCGCGCGGCAGGAGAGGCTGCGCTCCCTGCTCATGGAACAAGCCAACAAGGTAACAAGCGATCTTCAGATTGTCCACTTCAGCATCGGCTGCCTGCGCGCGCTCCACGCGCCCCGACAAGACCGCGCGGCAGGAGAGGCTGCGCTCCCTGCTCATGGAACAAGCCAACAAGGTAACAAGCGATCTTCAGATTGTCCACTTCAGCATCGGCTGCCTGCGCGCGCTCCACGCGCCCCGACAAGACCGCGCGGCAGGAGAGGCTGCGCTCCCTGCTCATGGAACAAGCCAACAAGGTAACAAGCGATCTTCAGATTGTCCACTTCAGCATCGGCTGCCTGCGCGCGCTCCACGCGCCCCGACAAGACCGCGCGGCAGGAGAGGCTGCGCTCCCTGCTCATGGAACAAGCCAACAAGGTAACAAGCGATCTTCAGATTGTCCACTTCAGCATCGGCTGCCTGCGCGCGCTCCACGCGCCCCGACAAGACCGCGCGGCAGGAGAGGCTGCGCTCCCTGCTCATGGAACAAGCCAACAAGGTAACAAGCGATCTTCAGATTGTCCACTTCAGCATCGGCTGCCTGCGCGCGCTCCACGCGCCCCGACAAGACCGCGCGGCAGGAGAGGCTGCGCTCCCTGCTCATGGAACAAGCCAACAAGGTAACAAGCGATCTTCAGATTGTCCACTTCAGCATCGGCTGCCTGCGCGCGCTCCACGCGCCCCGACAAGACCGCGCGGCAGGAGAGGCTGCGCTCCCTGCTCATGGAACAAGCCAACAAGGTAACAAGCGATCTTCAGATTGTCCACTTCAGCATCGGCTGCCTGCGCGCGCTCCACGCGCCCCGACAAGACCGCGCGGCAGGAGAGGCTGCGCTCCCTGCTCATGGAACAAGCCAACAAGGTAACAAGCGATCTTCAGATTGTCCACTTCAGCATCGGCTGCCTGCGCGCGCTCCACGCGCCCCGACAAGACCGCGCGGCAGGAGAGGCTGCGCTCCCTGCTCATGGAACAAGCCAACAAGGTAACAAGCGATCTTCAGATTGTCCACTTCAGCATCGGCTGCCTGCGCGCGCTCCACGCGCCCCGACAAGACCGCGCGGCAGGAGAGGCTGCGCTCCCTGCTCATGGAACAAGCCAACAAGGTAACAAGCGATCTTCAGATTGTCCACTTCAGCATCGGCTGCCTGCGCGCGCTCCACGCGCCCCGACAAGACCGCGCGGCAGGAGAGGCTGCGCTCCCTGCTCATGGAACAAGCCAACAAGGTAACAAGCGATCTTCAGATTGTCCACTTCAGCATCGGCTGCCTGCGCGCGCTCCACGCGCCCCGACAAGACCGCGCGGCAGGAGAGGCTGCGCTCCCTGCTCATGGAACAAGCCAACAAGGTAACAAGCGATCTTCAGATTGTCCACTTCAGCATCGGCTGCCTGCGCGCGCTCCACGCGCCCCGACAAGACCGCGCGGCAGGAGAGGCTATGGTCCCTACTCATGGAACAGACCAACAAGGTAATATAGCAAAATAAATTTTCATTTTTTTTTCATTTTCAAAATCACAAAGTTATTTTCCTCAGGGAGAGCTTGGAAGTCACATTCGAAACTGTCGTGACTCTACAATATTAATAAATAATTGTAGAAATAGCCCTCTACATACATTTGTGACAGTAGTCCTTCAGACTCTTAATATTTCCTACCTTTTCACATTAAAGTTTTTTATTTGGTTTTTCAATAAACTTTAAGTAAATTGTATGCGATATTTAATTTGTACGAGGCCGAAGTCACGCACAATTAAATCCTAGTCATATTTATAAATTGTTTCATATTACTTTTATTTTCAACATTTATTATTTGTATATATGGGCGATAAGTATTGTATTTTAACAGATGTTTTAATGTGATAATTGTGACGAAACTTTGTTATAGACTTGGTTCCACTATTGTCCCCAAAATATTCTCCCCGATAAATTATCAGCCAGCTTTCGCAAGGTTCCGTTCAACAAACTTGCTGATATTTTATGAATGTAAACAAGCGGGATCCGAATGTTAATTTATTATAATAATTCATTACCAAGCCTTCTTCATCGCAAACAACTTGATGATCAATGTAAATTTATTTTCATCAGAGGGCCTTCGTGATCGATCTCCTATTATTGGGTAATCCTTTCAGAGGAAACGCGAAATGAAAAGGCTTTTGTCAGCAGCAAGGGGTTACAGCGATGTCATTGGATGCTAAAGAGCTTAAAGACACTGTCCATTCATAAAATGGGAAGGTAGGCACAGATTCCCGCAGGCGGAATAAGGTCAACCGTGATCCTTATTTCAATATAGAATTAGTAAGAAGACTTTAATTCGCGGAGTCATTACCCATTGTTATAAATACAAAAGTGTATTTTAGATTTATTCGTTTATCATTGTCTTACAAACTTACAGAACAACATATAAAAGTGATTTTGCATAGAGATAAAACCATAAATGTAGATACATTTTAACTCGAAATAACGTTCGATTTAACCATGGATAATTAAAAAATTTAAACCTATATAATGTGTTTAATATAAACCTATAAACCTATATTATAGCGAATAATTGGGCTACAATTATTCGATTTTGGCATTACAAGATTTGCCTTGAATATACCTATAAAAATCGACGTATCTTGATGAGCAATAAAGGCGTCGTTATTATACTCACAATTTGTAATTAACTGAGTATACCCATACAAGATATTTCGTACGAGAACCTATTAAAATTCGCGCAGGCTTTAGGCTTTTTGCGAAAGGTCTAGATTCAAGAAAAACATTTTTCAAACACCTGAGGTATTTAAAATGCCGACTGTAACTTACACATGGTTTACATGATGGTTAGAAAATAACTAAACATATTTGAAAAAAAAAAAAACAATTCATATACTACTCGACGTCAGCGCCTGCATGTTGATCTCTACAAGTCTTCTGATAATTTTGCAACTTGTTGATCTAGATGGCTCCGTGGCGCCACCTATGGTCCCACCGGAAGATCAACGCTGGCTCTCGAGCTAGCATCTTGCTGAGGTGGCACCTTCTCGTGGCACAGCCATAAAAATAGTTACTTATTGTTTTATTTTATTTTTAGGGTTCCGTACCTCAAAAGGAAAAAACGGAACCCTTATAGGATCACTTTGTTGTCCGTCTGTCCGTCCGTCCGTCCGTCTGTCAAGACCCTTTTTCTCAGGAACGCGTGGAGGTATGAAGCTGATTTATATCAATTACTCAGGTCTACTGTCCCTTGAAGCTGTGAAAAAATCAAACTTCTAAGCCAACGCAATCAAAAGATACAGCCGTTTATGCCGCAAATTTTCGACACTTGCAAGGGAATCAAAACCTACAGGGTGCTTCCCGTGAACTCAGAATCTTGAAATTTGGTACGAAGCAACGTCTTATAGCATAGATAAAGGAAAAATTACGAAAACCATAAATTTTTAGTTACATCACATAATATATATTTTTTTAATAATTTTAAACTTACTACCCATTTCCTCATAAACGCGTAGAGGTATTAAATTGAAATTCATACCAAATACTCAGGTCTATAATACCTTTAAGCTGTAACAAAATCAAACTTCTATGTCAACGCAATCAAAAGAAACAGCAATTTAAGCTGCATATTTTGAAACTCGCAAGTACTCGCAAGGGAATCAAAACCTAAAGGGTACTTCCAGTCGACCTAGAATCTTTAAATTTGGCATGAAGCAACGTTTTATAGCACACATAAAGGAAAAATTCCGAAAACCTTAAATTTTTAGTTACATTACAAAATATATATTTTTTAATAAATATAAACTTATTACTTTTTTTAAATTTATGCTCCTCCATCTTTCCCCATTGTAATGTTATGAATTTCATTTTGCAATAAAAATACCATAGTTATGACTCGATTGTCGTAATGAACGAACTTTGGAAACCTTGCAGGTTTGTACGGAACCCTCGGTGCGCGAGTCCGACTCGCACTTGGCCGGTTTTTCTTATTTCTGTCACACCTTTTATGTAATTATGTTTTGTGTCACGTCACGAATAAATGTGTTTCTTTTTTTCTTTCTTTCTTTCTTTCTTTCTAGATGACGATGTAGTGGCGACGGGTACTAAACTGATGGCAGGTGTACAATATTTATAGGCTGTAATATGTTGCCTTTAGATAAGATATTTATGAATATTTCAAATATGTTTTAGCCCTCTACTTGAGCTCTAAAGTTTTTTTGGTAAATGGTAGAAAAATTGTAAAAAAAAACATTCTTTGTAACGAAATTAGTATTAGATTTATAAAAAAGGGTTTCAGCTTCAACTGTTTTCACCTCATTTCATACTTACGGCAACTACTACGTGAACGGGTTCTACTTACGTTAAAATTAAGTATTGAAAAAAAAACATGTTTTTAATATTGTTATATATTTATGCAATAGATATCTTTTATTTCGATTATTATGTGTTTAGAACAAATTCACTTGACTTTCATAAAAAAAAAAACAAGATTTCGTTAAAATGCCAATTTTTAGGGTTCCGTAATCAACCAGAAACCAGTTTCGCCATGTCCGTCTTTGAGTCTGTCCATCTGTCCGTCCGCGGCTTAGCTCCGTAATCATTAGTACTAGAAAGCTGCAATTTGGTATGAGTATGTGTTTGTATTTGCAATGCCGGTAGATTCACAATCTGACTTGTAAAAGTGCCCTTGTGGCCTACTTACTGAATAAATTATTTCATTTCATTTCATTTCATATCAGGCCCACAAAACGGTGAAATAAAAACTTAAAAAAAAACTTTTTTTGGGTACCTCTCAAACACTTAAAGTGGGGGTGTTTTTTTTCGTTCAAACACTAGTGTTAAGGGTGTCGTTGAATAGGTTTTTTAAAAAGAATAGGGGTCTCCAAAAGGTTATTTTTAGATAAAGTCAGCAGTTTTGTACTTATAAGTACTTTTAATGAAAACTATATTGAATGAAATCGGTCGGGCCGTTTTTGAGTTATCGCATAATTTCATAAATTTCTTTAAAATGACGTAAGTGCCACGCGGTGTCCCTATACTTCGAACGTTACACATCATATTAGTTAAGTGCCATACTGCATTAAAACACTCCGCGCAATCTGGCGCGTATAATCGATAACTTCCAGATGGTAATAAGTAAGTACAGTTACTTTTCCGTTTACGACCTTTTTAAAACTCTGGCAAAAAAAAACTCGCTCCACCCTAGTTTACAATGGTATGGGTATTGTTAGGTGATGATTTACTTATTAAAAAATCTCAATTTCCCACGTGAAATTTTCACATAACATATAATAAAACTACCGCCAAGATAATTTTCAGTCGGTCCCTTTTCTTCTCCACCGACCTACTTGTTGACCTAGTTCACGGCTGGACTGGGCTTTTGTCCCAAATATCCAATAACTAAGTGCCCGATCACGCGCACTCGCTCGTTATTGAAAACAATAGATTCGGGAGATCGGTTCTGTAAACGCAATTTAAACCGACTTAGATTCAAATTAAAATAGTTGTGTAATGGAGAGGTTGTATTCAATCGGACTGACTGCTTCCACGCATTGTCCTGCATGAAAAGTAACTACTTGTCATCTACTTGTGCTAGTTATTGAGGAAAAAATAAGGACTCCGACACACATTAAAAAAAAACGTTAAATAGTCTTCCAACAGCTGAATTGATTATTTTGATTTATAGCTAGAATACTCAGAGGCTACCATTTTTTTCAGACGCAGTAAGTAACTGATTCAAAATCGGATCGTCTGTTTAAGATTTAGAAGCTGCAATGTCACAGAGAGATACACACGTTAAACTTATAACATCCCTCTCGTTTTGTTATCGTTTAAACATAGCGTTCGGAAAGTTACTTGAAAACTTGCAAAGTTATAGAAAATTACTTGAAAAATAGCGTTTATTAAAATTTTAAGTCATTCTCCGAATCGCCCTAACTGTTAATTTTAGCAACTATTTTACACAGTCGCATTTAAATATAATGAGGTTAGTAAGTATTAACAAAAGTAAATAATAGTTCCTCACTTAGGCTTCTGTAAACTATGTTTACTAAGAAGAGTAAACAAAACTCGTTGGGACTTAAGTTCAAGTCGTAGCCGACGGAAGATGGTGCTAAAGTGTTTCCAAGAGTTGGTCGTTGTGTCGTGAGGTTTACTTTAGCGAAGCGATGATACTAGAGTTGTCGCCTCGCCGAGATTGGCCCCGTTTCGGCGATATGACCCGAATAGGCTCCGTAAAGGAAGTTTAATCTACGTTTATGACTGAGACTGACGTAAAGATAAAATTAGAGTGGTGCGTTAACGCGGCATAGCTGTTTAGTGGTGTTAAGCTTTTCACTTAGCCGGCTATCGATCGTGTCCGAGTTAATTAACCGTTGTGTTGCGCGACTACTAGTTAGTGCTGTACTGTGCCATTGTTACCGTTCTGCGGTGAGCAGCGAGCGGGCGAATATCCAAGCGTTTATATTGTCACAACGTAATAAGGGTTAATCGCTATCCTACTATCATATATGAGACTACACTCAGCCTTGGGACCGCCTTTACATTTCACAAACAGTTAATTTTGACCATTATCTATCTCAATCATATTTGCTGAGAAGACAATGTCGAAAAAAAAGTAAGTATGGCTTTCAAAATACGTCTATAGCAGAACTTTTATAAAAAAATGCTACAATAATCCTTGGCCTCAGGGACAGAAACATTCTCGAGTGGAGACCACGTACGAGTAGGTACCAGCAAGTGCAGCGTAGAGGGTCGCGGGGACTCGCTGAACGACCTATGTTTGGTTGAAATGATGAGGATGAGATATACAAAAGCGTTTTTTATAGTTTACTTCTCGTAGAAACTCGTAGAGCTACCGTAGTATTTTGTAACACGAAAATCCAGGGCACTAAACTTTCGGACAACATACATGGTTCTTTAATTTGCGTAACAATGGGGAAACGTCATTCGCATTGGTGTAATGTAACCTGGTCAGATGAACATAAATTTACTCGTATTTTTCCAATTAAAGCAGTATCTAAAATGAATGAAAGAGAAAGTAAATAAAACTCGCCATGTTACACCAGTATTTGCACAGAGACCTTTTTATTACAACTTTTCTGTCGGCTTGTTCTGCGAACTTAATATAAACTTACAAAACCAATTTACGTAGATAAAGAAAGTCTGCTTATTCTATTGTTATAACTTATTGCTTCAGCTATTATATTTCTTCTTTATTCAATGAAAATATATAAATTACAGTTTCTATCTGCTGACATAAAAAAAAAAACATAATTAGTGCACTTTTTCATTTCGTCAAATTTTGTGTTCCGCGTAAAAATACCTCAACTCAACATGTACGACGTAGCAGAAAATAAAGAAGAAAAAAAAACTCCTATAATGGATTTAATTTCCGATAGCTCGACACTACCTAACAGCATTGCCGACTGCTGCACACTCTGGAGTCTCCCGTTACAGTCCCGGCGGCGGCTGCAGTGGGGAGTGGGGAGGCAGACGTTCATATTGTAGGTACATTATCTATCCCACGCGCCTTGGGGAGCGGGGGGAGTTAATTGATTCGATAAAAGCTTTCTATACCGGACTGTGATATAAACAAGGTCTCGCAAATGTGACATAGGTTTAGAATATCTACAATATTATTATAATTCTAAAATTGTATTAAAATTCAGTTTACTATGGTGAAGGTTCATCATTTGAAGAAAAATCTAGACAAACTGATTGGTAAACCACTAACCAGTCACATTAACTAGACTTAATATTGCCTCGATTCTAAGTAGGTACGTTATCGCGTTGCGAAAACGAATACTAAACTGAATGAGGGCAGAACTCAGTTGAACAATGCGGAACTTCTAGACAACTTTTTGTTTTATCTCCTTAAAGATATTCGAAACGAATGTCAGATGCTATGGGATTGGAGTGTAATTTTTTTATAATACTTATATACATGAAGGCAATTAACACACTGTTTTGTCGATAGTTAAAGGTCTGGTGTTCTGGATAATATTTCTCCAAAATACGTTATACATATATATGTCATTCTGCAATCCTAACTCCAAGTCCAAGTTTACAAGGCCTAAGTAGCAAACATAATGATAATGACATCACTGGCGCCATAAGTTCCTTACGACTTTAAGCTTCGTATGCGATGTTCTCACAATAAATTACCAGTCCACCGGAAAGTGAAATATCCGTTATTTTTCAGGACTACCAATACCGGCCAATGTCCTTGCAGTCGTTCCCGTTCGGCAACAGCCAAGACATCGTGCGCTCCATCGCCAGCAAGAACTGGGAGCTCAGCAACAACCTGTCGCCGCTGCCGCTGTCCCTGCCCGAGCTGCGGCCGGAGCCCGTCAAGAGGTTCGACCCCATGCTGCAGACCAACATCATCGGTGAGTCCCGTCAATTCTTCATTACAGCACGTCAATCTTCAACTTTTGCCCTTAAGTCATTTCGGATTTGCCCGAAGTTAGCCCATAAGTTAGCAACATAATGAAAATATATTAAAGATGGCAACTGTAGGGATCGGATGTCGCCTTGTGTGTAAAATACGCTTCAGGAAGCGACAGCAAAGCATTTCGTAGTTAAAAGTTCGTGTCTGCGAAATTACTTCGGTGTACATGCACTGAATATATAAACAGTCATATTCGAAATGCATTTTAGAATGGATCTAAAGTTGGTGATTTATAACGTGTTGTACTTAAATATGTGTGGAAAAGGGTGCTGCCATAGACACGTCTAAGACTAAACCACAAACGTTGATTAGGTCTGGAAACTTAATTACCTTAGTACGTAATTATACTTCGGGCATTCTTAGAACGAAATACTTAAATGTTACGATATAGGTATAAGGTCCTGAGACGATTGTGCCATCAGGTGCCTAGTAAAGTTTAATAGAGAACCTTTATCCTTCGAATCAACTTTTATGACTTGACCACTAAACTTGACTTGAGTTAAATTGCTCAAACCGGGACGCGGTTGGCGAGGCATTTATGATAAGTCGCTCTGCATTTTATATCTCGAAATATTTTGTTTTGTGTTTGACTAACAAAGACCTGTAGTCGTTTGACCATGGACTATGTTTAAGTAAGCTTGCTTTATACTACGGCACTTGGTAGGTATACTTGTGGGTGCGTGAACCCCACAGTCAGTCAGTAGTACAATTAAATCGTGGAACTGATATTAATGTCTCACATTGTAGTAGGTTGTCGACTTGTTGTTGATTTATACTCGAAGGAAGAGTTGTGAATCCAGCAGTTTAATTTGTCCTTGCTTTACCAACTTAGGTAAGTAGGTACTCATAGGAAAAATTAAAACTATATTTATGAGTAAAATTTTCACCTTTTTCAGCAAAACCCAAGTATTGACGTAGGTATACTTAATAACAAATTAAAGTCACATTAATCAACTGAAGCGGTCTCCATACGCGATACTTCTACAAGGGCTAAAGTATTGTTCCCGCTAACTTCACTTGAAATTTAATCAACGCATCTATTAAATGAAAATTGTCAAGTCGAAGCAATATTAGCGTAACACGTGTCGCGTGGCTCGCTGCCGTGAATACGAAATACCCCGCATTTGCCTTCCCCTTCCACCCTCAGACGCGGGACGTGGCGGGAATAAAGATAGTGTCTAAGTCTATTTTTAGGTTCCTCCAATATAAGTAAATGCACGCCAAAGTCAGTTGCCTAATCTCCTAAAGTCGATGTCTTTAAATACTTTCTTTGAGTCGCAGATTTTTAAAGTGTTCACTGAGACTACGTTACCTACCCAAACAGATTAAAGTTGGATTAGCTTGAAATTTAATTATGTAAAGCCTGACCAGAAATATGTATATGAGGATGCGCCATATTGCGGAATTTCACTGGAATTTTATGATGGTTTGTCAACAATGTCAATATCATTGTGATTTCTTTAAAAGACAAATATTTGAAATTATCCAAAGAAAATGCCGAAAACCATTAACAGTCGTCATCGTAAGATTATAAATAAAGTGTACATGTGTTTACTACACGAAAAACAGTCAGGAAAAGAGTGCATTCCATTAAATGGTATTACGAGGTTAACATAGTGGAACTGACAGGTATTTAAACTAATGTCATTATAGTGGTTTGCGATTGGTTGCTAAATTGTTGCCATATAAATCTTATAAATAGCGGCCTCTTGAGAATCCTCATATATTTCTGGTCCGGCTTTACTCATAAAGACAGAAGCTGTAGATTTTGCTCATTGGATAACACGGTGAATTTAAAAGTAGATATTCTTTAGTTTAGAGAGTGGAAATAAATATCATATTGATTTCATCATTCGTGTTCTCGTTACGCCATTCCATTGAAGAGATGACTTATCAAGTCGCCGTCAAGCGCCTACCTGGATTATCCTCGTCAGGGATGACATTTTCCTTACACGACTTAGATACACATTTTCTGAGATAGTCTGCGGTATTGTTTCAACATGGCGTTTAAAAAGTGTTCGATATTAAACCTTCTAAAAAGTTTCTTAAACAACATGCTGTCCTTCCAGGCACTTCCGACTACGACCGAGACGGAGCGATCATCACGGAGGAGGAGTACGAGGAGATGATGGACAAACTGAGAGCAGCCGACACTCTTTACACGGAGTACACGCTAGAAGAGATCATCTACCAGCTCGCTAAGGTAAGAATCGTCTAAGTTTATAGCTTACCATCATCGATTGCAATAGCAATATAACGACAATGATTATAGTGACGGTGACAATAATGATAACTTTGATTTGTGTAATGTAGCAGATCGGTTCTGGCGCTTCGCCGGCCGCTGCCGCGGCACGCTTGATCGGCTCGCACGCTGGTTGTGCTTAAAAATATATAAAATGCATATTTTACGAAAAATATATTGTAGTACTTGTATACTATTATCTATTCTGTGGTAGTATTAAACGTCAATCCTATCTTATTATTATTACAAGAATTGACTTTCTACTACTTGTGCATCTATGAAAATACGATATTTTAAAATAAACATTCTATGAAACGTTGTTATTTCATTGAAAATACATTATACATATAAGTAGAAAATTCAAACGTATCACATGAAAGTATGTCAATTTTTTTTTCTAAGATATGAGATTCACAGCAGGGCTTGATAAATGGTAAAGACTATGATAGTTACAAACAATAGAGTGAATCACGATGAGATGAGGATGAAACCTGCCCCTCGTGTTACAGATGATGTTCTCGCAGTCGCTGTCGCGCGACCCGGCGACGGCGCGCGCCGCCACGCAGCGCTTCATGGCGTTCCTGGAGCGCGAGGCGGAGCGCGGCCAGCTGTCCCGCACCATCGAGAAGAAAGTGCTCGGTGAGTCATCAGCTGCGTCAGCGTGCTTATGCTGACGTCGCCGGTCAGTCTGTCGCAGCTAACCGGGCCTCAATACGGGTTCCTAATAAGGAAAAGTCCTCCCGCACCAATGTGGATAAGGAGGGATTCACACTGGTGGAAAGGAAGAGCAAGGCGCGCAGAGTGCCCCGCAAGACTCTGAGTGGCACTGCCGAGCCGGTTGGTTCTGGTCTTCGGATTGCCACACCGAGTAAGGCGCTCTATGTGTCGCGCTTGGATCACTCCGCCGTGGCTGATGATGTGGTGGAGTACGTTCGCCGGAAGACTGGCTTCACGCTGAGGGTGCAACAGCTCGTTTGTGGTGCGCGTACCGCGGCCGCTGCAGGACACCATCGCAAGTGCAGACTTCTGGCCGAAGGGTGTTGTGTTTCGGCAGTTTCGGGGCAATCTGCCGAATCCTGCGCCAGATCAGACGACGCAACGGAGCCACGCTGTTACGTCGCCTAAATCAAACTAGATTTAAGTTTTTATTTTATTTTATGTATAATTTTGTAGTTCACAGTGCCTTAGTTTAATCACTGTAATGCTGTGTAACTAATTTGAATAAATAAATAAATAAATAATAAATAAATTAGATTAGTAGAATATCGGGTGCGTCCCATGAGATATAACTACATAATATATAATTTCACATTAATAACGTTCACAAGATATAATAAACTTTTGCTATAACATCAAAATCAATATTTTTATTAGGAATAACGGTCAATTAGCATAATACTCTTGTTGTAGAATGATTTTTAATATAACACTCTAATACTCTAAATTCAGTTGATATAACATACATAACGTATATCGATCATAGTATATACTTTCTTTTAGTATAATGATTAGAAAATATAATAGCGTATGATATACTAAATCGGTTATAACTGCTACCCCTATGCCCCTAAAATGGAACATGGGTCAAAAACTGAAAAGTGTAGGTTAGGTTAGGTTTGTTTTATGACCATGGATAGCGGAGCGAGCAAAGCGAGCGGAGCGTCAAAATGCTTGCTTGCATGGAGGTACCTACATTAAAATTTAACAGCGAACTATTGCATACGTATGCTCACGCTTGATAATGGCAGATGAAATGCTGGCAAGTAAGAGTATACCGTTTGGAAGAGCTGCGATAAAATGGAATATGGGTCAAAAACCGAAAACTGTAGGTTAGGTTAGGTTTGTTTTATGACCAATGGATAGCGGAGCGAGCGAAGCGAGCGGAGCGTCGAAATGCTTGCGCTTGCATGGAGGTATATTAAAATTTAACAGCGAACTGCATAAGTATGTACACAATTGATAATGGCAGATGAAATTCTGGCAAATACGAGTATACCGTTTGGAAGAACTGCTACAAAATGGAATATGGGTCAAAAACCGAAAACTGTAGGTTAGTTTAGGTTTGTTTTATGACCATGGATAGCGGAGCAAGCGAAGCGAGCGTAGCGTCAAAATTCTTGCTTGCATGGAGGTACATATAATAAAATTTTACAGCGAACTATTGCATAAGTATGTACACAATTGATGTGCAGGCGGTTATTCTATACGAGCATTATGCATTTTGGTGTTAGATGTATTGAGTAATATACATTATAAATCTGAGATATTATGAACGTTATACGTTATGATCGTTATATATAATGATATTATACTTAAATAACGTTATACTTAACAAAAAAAGATATTTTGATGTTATATCTAACGTTCGTTATACACCTTGAACGGTATACAAAACAAGCTTATACAATATGAGCGTATATAATATGAATATTATAGTATAAGTTCTTATATCTTATATTACTTACCCGTAGATATCACCTAAACATGGCCCTGCCAATCTGCCATTTAAAGGGAGGGCTATGAATTAAGATTTAAAATTTTGATACTAAATACCTACGCTTTTGACTCAAAATCTTAAGAGACCTCTTTTTTCCTTGAAGTTCTGTACAATGCGATTCGTGTTTTATATCTGTCTGGCTCGCTCTTCGCGATCCAGATAAGAACCTCTCAGTTGTCACCCGAAACCGAATCGCAACCTGAGAGCTCACGGACTGTCCATATATCTGCAGTGCTAGGAGGCTCACAACTTACGAGTAGACCGACGATCTCGTTAGTTCGCAAGAAGGGAATGAGGGCAACCAAGATTGGCCATCGCAGAACTCCTTAAAAATGTGTTAGTTAAGCAGCGGATATACTTTAGCTGAGATAACGATGATTTTCAGAGATCCTAGAGTCATAGCATGGAATAGCTAGCATAAGTCTTTTTCAAAAGTGTGAAATATAACGAAAGGCTCTATTCCAGATGTGATGATCGCCGCGCTGACCGACACCATCGGAGACCACCCCGAGCTCATGCAGGCGCGGGACAACCTCGGCATCAACCCTGCTAACCGGTACGCGGTCTACCCGTATAATTCTGCGCTCTATTAATAGAGTTGTGCTATTCTCAAGACTTCTCGGAGCGGAGAAATGGTATCGAGAACGTTCTCGCCTCATATAGAATGGAGAATATTCTGGGGAACAGCACAACTATACCGACACACGTGTGAAAAGGAGAAATCTCTCACTTTGATCTGCCGTGCGATCACAGCAAAACCGTCATATTATCTTGTAATTTCGATTTTATTCGTACATTCTTCCTTATTTTTTTTATTTTTTTTTCTTTATTTAAAGAGCTTTGTCACTTAGGTGACGATGTCGCTCTGTAGGTGTTACATAAGTCTTAAATCTAAACTAATATGTACATTTACGTTTATGTATGCCTACTTTAACTAGTTTATAAACTAGTTTAGTTGTGTCTGACAGAGGGTGAGCTAGTAAAACATTGCACCCGCCAGTTTCAAAAAAGGTCCCATCAGTGATTTCTTTTCGCACCGATTCGTTGCGGACACATTCCATCAAAATATGGTACACATCTTCTTCAACGTCACACTCGGCACAATTCGGAGATGGCACTTTGCGCATTAAGTATGCAAACTTATTTAATGGGATGTGTCCGCATCGTAATCTCATAGCAAGTACTAAGTCCGTTCGGTTCAGATCGCAGTCATCGAACCAAGGAGCCCGTGGGAGCTGTGGCTGAACCGTTCTATACCATATCCCCTTTTCCAATGATCTTTGGTCAAAGAATTCGTTCCACAGTTCATGACAGTGAATCTTCGCCGAGCTTAGGTGGTCAGAGTAAGTAGGTACATAGTGAAAGAGACCACCGTCATTGCAAGCCTCCTTAGCTAGTTTATCGACTATAACATTACCACTGATACCAATGTGAGATGGGATCCATTGGAGTCTGACAGTTTTGGCTTGTGAATTTGATGTCAAGATTATTTTTAAAATGGTGTAGGCTATCGGTGCTCCTCGAATGTTCGAGGTGCATCGAGCCAAATGCTGCAGCGAGCTTTTTGAATCCGTCAAGATTACAAAGTTGTTGCCCTCAGTCGATACAATTAGTGACAATGCTTCCGCGATCGCAATGAGTTCCACTTGCATAATTGAGACATCGGCATCTATTTTAAATTTCATAGATGAATTCGACTGGGGATCAAAAAGTGCTGCTCCTATTCCATTTTCGTCTTTCGATCCATCCGTGTATATTTGATAAAACGATCCGTAGTTGGTGTCAAGAAAATTAGTACATGCACATTTTAATTGGTTGGGATTGTAGGATTTTTTCGAATTGATCATAAAGTCCAGATTAGGGTTAATAATACTTGCAATGTTGATATTGCTGGTCCAAGTGTCTAACGAAAACATATCTAACTGTGCGCTATTGTAAATATGATTATTCTTAAACTGATTATACACAGAAATTAACAGAGGTTCTCTTGATCTTAACTGCCGACCCTGCGTATTTACAGCCAGGTCTTCGACCACTGAGGCAGAAGGATTGTTTCTTAACGCTCTAGCCTTCAGCCAGAATTTGCATGCTAGGTATCTTCGTCGTATATGTAACGGTGGTAAATATAGTTCACTTTGCATGGCATGTATTGGAGTGCTTCGAATAAATCCCCCAATAATGCGCATTGCTTGATTCTGGACCTTTTCTAGTTTATAGAGATGAGTCTTGGCGCTAACGTCGTATAAAAAACAGCCATAATCTAGTCGGCTTCGTATAATGGCTATGTAAAGACGTCTTAGATGTTTTGGATGGACACACCAACCTGATCCTGCCAACACTTTAAAGATATTGAGGTATTTAGTTAACTTTTCCGATATTTCTTTAATGTGTTTGCTCCATCGTAAAGAACGGTCCAGCCACATGCCAAGATACTTGACGTGTTCAACAGTCTCGATAACAGAGCCGTCAACTTCTATATTTACGTTATGACAGATAGGACCCCTCTTAAATACGCAAATTTTACTTTTGGATGCAGAAATTGTTAACCCTGAACATTCTAAGAGTTTTGCTAATAAATCTACAGCAATTTGCATGTCTTGTAGGCCGTCATTTACATTTTTAACAGTTATAAACAGCACAAAGTCGTCGGCATATAGGGACACGGTAACAGTAGTGACATCTTTACAAATATTGGAGGTTACTATATTGAATAATGTTACGAGCGTGGGGTTCGTATATGATAGAAAAGCACAAATTAATCCACAAATGAAAACACACACTTTATTACTAAAATTACGCACTTACAATTCAGACGAACTGTACTTAAAATCCACTAATTAACACAAACACAAATTACGCACTCACTATTCACACGAACTGTACTTAAAGCGCACTAATCACTTATGAGTCTTTCTCTCAGATTATCCTTTTACTCGCACTGTATCGCAGATCGCAGTTAAAATGTAACTAACTCGCGCCGGCCGTCGGCGCCTTATATATCCCGCGGAACCGCTTTCTCGATGCGTTGTCCACACATATCGCGAATATTCTAGTAAGGTCCAGCGTAAGGGCCGAGAACATTCGAGGCCATATATGTCTCTCTCTAATGGTGCACTCTCTGTCACTCCCTTCTCGAATGTTCCGAGTATAGCTATCTCTTTCTAGTAGTCCTATCTCTGTCACACACTTCTCGAATGTTCCGAGTATAGCTATCTCATTCTACTAGTGCTATCTCTGTCACTCCTACGGGATATTTCGCCATATAACGATTTGTGCTTCAGAGGCCCATAAGGGGTCCTGAAAACGCCTGAAAACGGGTTTTCAGGTTATGGCGTCATCTGATAGAGGGTGCCCTGAAACGGACTGAAAACATGCTTCAGGCGCCTGAAAACGACGGCAACTTGGGTGAAATTTCGATCTTTAGATATGTGATAGAGCAACTTCTGAAACGGCCTGAAATGACTTTTCAGCCTGCTGAAAACGCCTCTAAAGCACTGAAATTTACATTCAAAGTTTTTGACCTAACCTACCGGCGTAACACTGCCCCCTCCTAAGACATGCTCGTCCCGAGCATCATTATTTCCGTGGTATCTGGCCAGCCGGTCACCATGAACAATCTTGCTCGGACTACGAGGATTCCGCTGAATTCGATACGTGACGTCGTTTATTTTAGTGACTACCTTGTAAGGCCCCTCCCAATTCGGAGACAGTTTCGGGGACTTTCCCACTCGTCGCATAGGGTTATGTAGCCACACCAACGAACCTTCCTCAAAACCCACTTGATAAGACTTCCGGTCATATCGGGTTTTCATCTTTATGCTAGCGTGGAGCCCGTGTTCACGTACCAGGCTGTGAACATCATCAATCCGATCCCTCAAATCACTCGCATATTCTGTGATAGATCTCGGTGTATCAGGCGGACGTCCAGTCAGGAGATCTGCAGGCAAACGGAGTTCTCTTCCAAAGTTCGCACACGATGGAGTAACCGCCGTACTTTCATGAGTTGCCGACCTATAAGACAACAGGAAGAGGGGGATATGCCGATCCCAATCTTTTTGGTGGCTTTCAACGACCTTGGCTAGATGTCTTTCCAGTGTCTGGTTAAATCTCTCAACCATTCCATCTTACTGTGGATGATACGCCGTAGTCCTCGTCTTGTGAATTCCCATTATGCGACAAGTCTCCTGAAAGACCGCAGATTCGAAGTTTCTTCCTTGATCACTGTGGATTTCGAGTGGTACTCCAAAGCGACAAAACACTTAATTCACTAACTTTTCCGCTATGGTTACCGCTTCTTGATTTGGAATGGCAAATACTTCAGGCCACTTCGTCAAGTAATCCATCACGACAAGAATGTACTTGTTTCCGGAGTCAGACGCTGGGAATGGTCCTGCGACGTCTAATGCAACCCTTTCCCAAGGGGCTCCAACGTTGTACAACTTGAGTGTTCCTCGGCTACGGGTATGCGGTCCCTTGACTGATGCACATTTAATGCACCTTTTGCACCAGTTTTCAACATCTTCTCGGCAGTGAATCCAATAAAAGCGTTGCCGAATTTTCATTAGAGTCCTTTTTACTCCAAGGTGTCCACCGGATGCTCCATCGTGAAAGCTTCTTAAAACATCTTTCACCCTTTTCTTTGGGAGAACGACTTGCAGGTGAGCATCCTTCCCATTTGTTGATTCCCATTTTCTACACAGCACGCCATTGTGTATAACCAAGCTATCCCATTGTGCCCAGTAGCTTTTTGTTACCGCACTCATCGGAGCTACATCACACCATCTAGGTTTAGGCACACCCGTACTAATCCATTCAAAAATGGGTCTCACGTCAGGGTCCTCTTGTTGCGCTTTCTGCATGATCTCATCACTCCACTCATCGCTGACGGTATCAGTTCTTATCATTCGAACACATTCCTTATCTTCTTGTTTTGAGCAATGCTTACAGTCGTCCGCACAAGGTCTTCGTGATAGGCCGTCAGCATTTCCATGTGATTTCCCACTACGGTGTTCGATGATGAAATCATATTCCTGCAGTTGTTCAATCCATCTCGCCACTTGTCCTTCGGGGTTTTTAAATTCTAGCAACCACTTCAAAGCAGCATGGTCAGTTCTGATACGAAACTTTCTTCCCAACAGATATTTGCTGAAATGCTGTAACGTCTTGACAACTGCTAGCAATTCCCTCCGAGTGACACAGTAATTCCTCTCTGGTTTAGATAATGACTTGCTGAAGTACGCAATCACAACTTCATTATCTCCTTTCTTCTGTGACAAGACACCTCCAATTCCAGTGTTGCTAGCGTCTGTGTCCACAATAAAATCCACCTCCGGGTCTGGATACCCCAATATTGGCGTTTCACAAAGTCTTCCTTTAAGCTCGTTGAAAGTTGACTCACATTGTTCGTTCCAGTCAAATGATCGTTTTTCTTCCGTTAGTTGATGCAAAGGCTTTGCTATATCAGAGAAGTTCTTCACAAAACGTCTGTAGTATGAGCAAAGCCCCAAAAAGGCACGTACTGCAGTCTTGTCTTTTGGCGTCGGCCAATCCTTCACGGCGCTAATCTTCTCAGGATCTGTCTGGATGCCGTCCTTTGAAATCACGTGTCCCAAGTAATTCACTTTACGTTTGAAAAACGAGCATTTCTTTGGGCTGAGTTTCAGATTTGCCCCTCGTAGTTTGGCTAGCACCTGCTCCAATTTATTCAAGTGGTCGTTGAAGTCTCTACCAACGATAATGATGTCATCCAAATAGACCAAGCAAGTTTCTCCTAGAAGTCCAGCTAATATTTGTTCCATTAATCTCTCAAATGAGGCTGGTGCATTACACAGTCCAAATGGCATAACATTGAACTGCCAGAGTCCCTTGCCAGTAGAGAAGGCCGTCTTCTCTTTATCCTTGTCCTTGATTTCGACTTGCCAATAGCCACTTTTCAGATCCAACGTTGAAAACCATTTCATTCCGTTCAACGTGTCTAAGGTGTCGTCGATTCGAGGAAGTGGGTAGCTGTCCTTCTTGGTCACATCATTAAGTCGACGGTAGTCAATGCAGAATCTCATGGTGCCGTCCTTCTTCTTAACCAAAACTACGGGAGAACACCACGGGCTTGTTGAAGGTTCAATAACTCCGCTTCTTCGCATTTCCTCGATCATGCCCTCAACCTCCTTCTCCCGAGCTACTGGAACTCTTCGAGGGCGCTGTCGGATAGGCATGGTTTCCCCAGTGTCGATCTCATGCTGGACCACTCCAGTTCTTCCGATATCATCGTCATGCGTAGAAAAGATATTGCGATAACGCAGCAGTAAGCTACGCGCCTTAAGGAATTCCTCCTTGGTAAGGCCCTTCATGGAGTCGTTCAGTAACTTTTCAACATCCACTGAAGGCTTAACATGCCCAGGTTTCACGCTTACCTCAGATTCCCGACAGCTTCGTAACCAGGAAATTTCTTCGCATGATCCGACAAGCGTTCCTTTATTGAGGACGCATTCTGTGTCGCTTGGATTAAGGATCCTTACAAATGCTGTAGATGCCGTGGTTACCATTGTACGGGCTGTTATCCATGGTTTGTCAGCATCCAACCTCTCCACCACCACACAGCGGTGAGATTGCGGCCCTGTGGAGTTCGGCAATTTCACTGGAACTAAAACCTGCGAGCTTGGTTGAAGAATGGTTCTCCTGGTACAGACATTTCCATTTACTCCACCTTGTATAGGAATCTCATCAACTCCAAACTTTAGAACTCCAACCTTCAAGTCGATTTTACAGTCATATCTCCTCATAAAATCCAATCCAATAATGCAGTCGTCCACGATGTTAGCAACGATCACTCTATGCCAGTATTCTTTTTCACCTATTTTCACAGCCAACTCCCGCTCTCCTTGGACGGAAATGTACTGGCCAGTAGCAGTCTGCAGCTGGAGATGCCTAGGTCGGACTAGATGATCTCTGGTCAGGTGTTTTAGTAGCCGAGAGCTGACCACAGTCCGAGAAGCTCCGGTGTCTATGGTAAGGAGACATGGTATTCCACAGATTTCTCCAATGACAACCAGACTATTCCCGTCGTTCGCCTGTGAGATCATAATTGGGACATTTCTACCACCAGCCAGCACTCGTCCCATAGTCCTGGCTTTTATTAGTTTCCCTGTTGGGGCTCTGAATCCACAGAGCCTATTGTCCTCGCCATTGGAGCGGGGTCTCTGTCCCTCCTATTCCTTTTCGGACAGCCTGACTGCAGATGACCACGTTCCCCACAATGGTAACAACGTGGCCCGTATTCGCGGCGGGAATCTACCGGCTTCGTAGACGACACTTCTCGCACCCTGAAAGGCCTGGATGAGTCCTGTCGTACAGCTTCCACCTCGAGAGCGTGGGCAACTGCATCCTTTAGGCTGCCATGATGCCCCAACCGCACGGCCGCCCTCACTTCCAGATCCCGGATCCCATCAATGAAAGCCTGCACCAGCATACTGTCCACAAAGGATGCTGACGTACGTTGATAGGCCTTCCTAACCAACTTCTCGATTTCCAAGGCCCACTGTTGTAAGGACTCGTTACGTCCTTGCGTCCTATCCTTTAACTGGGCTCGGTATACGTGCTCCAGGTGACTGTCGCCGTAACGTGCCTCCAAGGCTTCCAGAAGGCGGTCGTACGTCCGGTCGTTCCCCAGAGCTTCGAGTATGGTAAGGGCCTCGTCGCGCAGCGCCAAAGTCAGTGCTGTCCTGGCTTGCTCCTTACTCCAGCCATTAGCCTGGGAAACGGACTCAAACTGCAGCTTATAGGCGGTCCACGATGAAGTACCATCAAAGGGGGGCACTTTGAACCTGCCACCTCCAGCTGCCGATTCGACGGGTACACAGGTGCTCGTACCACTAGCCACTTTAACTTCTAATTTCTGGAGACGGTTCTCACAGGTCTCAATTTTTTTATCGACCTCATGGACTCGACTCTCCAGTTTTTCATCCATATCGGCCAGTTTTTCTTGGACCTCGAACAACTCTCTCTTCCATTCGGTCGTGGACTCGTGTACCTCACGAAGCATTCGTGCCTGTACCTCCTGGTGTTCCTTTTGCTCCCGAAGGATTCGGGACTGTTCCTCCTGTTTTCTGGCCTGTTCGTCCTGTTTTCTCGACTGTTCCTTTAGGAGAACAAAGATGGCGTTGAGGTCCACTCCCTGTGCAGGTTGAGCAGGTGATTCCGAGGAACCAGGCATAGAATCTCCAGGTCCAGAAGTTTGGCTTCGCGTCGTCACTCCTTTCGGCTCGGTTTCTCGTGGCATTAACGGCATTTTCTATCCCACTTCTGACACCAAATGTTACGAGCGTGGGGTTCGTATATGATAGAAAAGCACAAATTAATCCACAAATGAAAACACACACTTTATTACTAAAATTACGCACTTACAATTCAGACGAACTGTACTTAAAATCCACTAATTAACACAAACACAAATTACGCACTCACTATTCACACGAACTGTACTTAAAGCGCACTAATCACTTATGAGCCTTTCTCTCAGATTATCCTTTTACTCGCACTGTATCGCAGATCGCAGTTAAAATGTAACTAACTCGCGCCGGCCGTCGGCGCCTTATATATCCCGCGGAACCGCTTTCTCGATGCGTTGTCCACACATATCGCGAATATTCTAGTAAGGTCCAGCGTAAGGGCCGAGAACATTCGAGGCCATATATGTCTCTCTCTAATGGTGCACTCTCTGTCACTCCCTTCTCGAATGTTCCGAGTATAGCTATCTCTTTCTAGTAGTCCTATCTCTGTCACACACTTCTCGAATGTTCCGAGTATAGCTATCTCATTCTACTAGTGCTATCTCTGTCACTCCTACGGGATATTTCGCCATATAACGATTTGTGCTTGAGAGGCCCATAAGGGGTCCTGAAAACGCCTGAAAACGGGATTTCAGGTTATGGCGTCATCTGATAGAGGGTGCCCTGAATCGGACTGAAAACATGCTTCAGGCGCCTGAAAACGACGGCAACTTGGGTGAAATTTCGATCTTTAGATATGTGATAGAGCAACTTCTGAAACGGCCTGAAATGACTTTTCAGCCTGCTGAAAACGCCTCTAAAGCACTGAAATTTACATTCAAAGTTTTTGACCTAACCTACCGGCGTAACAATAATAAAGGAGAGAGAGGATCCCCTTGGGCCAAACCTCTTCCTGTATGTCTGTACATGTAAGAGTCATTAGTTTGAGCTTTAAGCACTCGGTTTTTTAGAAAGTTCCATAGATATAAACACAATTTAGATCCTATCCCAATTTTGTCTAACAATGATACCAAATGGCCTGTGTCAACATTATTATATGCATTATCTATGTCGATAAAGCAGCTCAAAGTAACATGTCCCTTTTTCATTCCTGCTTGTACTTTTGACACTAACCAGTTAAGATTATCCAAACAAGACCGAGCTTTCCTGAATCCTGTTGCGTGCTCAGATAATAAAGAATTATTTTCGACATACCATTCTAAGCGTTTGTTGATAATGGCGTGAAAAATTTTACATAAACATGACATAAGGGATATTGGCCGAAGGGAATTCTCAAGGTTAGGATCCCGTCCAGGTTTCGGAATCGGGACAATTTTTATGTCACGCCACTGACGAGGAACAAAACTGTGAAACAAAATTCTGTTATATAACTCGAGTAGAATTGTTTTTCCACTCTCTGGCAGATGGTGGATCATAGAAAAGGATATTTCGTCGCAACCAGGGGCTGAATCTTTTTTTTAAATGTTATTATCAAGTTCGTGGCGAGAGATCGGCGCAGTTAATTTAGGGTTTCTTGACGAGAAAACTGGACGCGGTGGAGATGTTGAATCAGGTGCTAAGTTTCTAAGCAGGTTGTTAACTTTATCGTCATCTATAGTCTGTTTTGCGGTATTGCTTCCTTTTAACCATCTCATTTTGGACCACATCTCACTAGATGATGCCACTTCATCGATGGATGAGCAAAACTTTTGCCAGTTATCGCTCTTTGCTTGTCGAATTTTGGCTTGTGCCGATCTTATTTTCTCCTGATGTACCGCCAGGTTAGCCGGAGTAGGATTTCTTCTCAGTTGGGCCAAAGACAATCTTCGCTCTGCAACGGCTTTCGAAAGGTCTGCGTTCCAATATGGTTTAGGTTCGAACTTGCTGGATGGATTTGTGCTTAACCTGATATTTGGGATATGTTTATCTGCTACAGAAATTACGTGACTTAAAAATAAATCATATGCGTCTTGTAAATCTTGGGGAAGCTCCATGTGGCTTATTTCCTTTTCTAGATATGTCGTATATGATTCCCAGTCAGCTTTTTTATAATTGCGTCTATTATTTGAGTTTCTGGTTCCACTGATGCCGATGTTGATTTTTATAATTAGATGATCGCTTCCTAGTGACTCATTTGTAACACTCCACTTTAGTTTTATTGCGAGGTCCGTTGACGCCATTGAAATATCCGGAGAAGAGCTTTGGAGTCTACCAGCTACTGTTCTTACTCGCGTAGATCGATCTTTTTTATTTATAGTGATAAGATTAGTGTCCATAATTGAGTCAAATATTTGTGTACCTCTAGTGTCTATTTTATTCGACCAGTTTGAGTGGTGACCATTAAAATCACCCAGGATAAAAGTCTTGTACCGCATCACGGAGCCGAAAAGTTTATCCCAGTCCGACTGTGACGTACGGATATTAGGAGGACAATAAACCGACATAATAAACTGTACTTGATCGCAGTTGTGTAATTTTACCTCCACGACCTCGATACCCGGGATTGACGAATTATTCGTAATTTGTTGCGCCTGTACCGAAAAATGGGTGATAATGGCAACTCCACCATATCCGTCATCTCTATCCTGGCGAAATATGTTGTATCCCCTTATGTTTAAACTACTACCGGGCTCTAGCCAAGTTTCGCTAATCGCACAAATATGTATTTTTTCTTGTGTTAAAAATTGCTCAAACGTAGCTAGTTTAGGCTTCAAACTTTGTGCGTTCCATTGAAGTATATTAAGTTTCAAGAAGAGAACACATTTTTCAAAAGTAGACAGTCAGACATATTTTCTACCAAATAAGTAATGATCCACTCGAAGCTTGTTTGGATTAAATTATGGAATTTATCGTTTATAGAGACATTCCGCATAAATATAACCTCTTTCAGTCTATTCAGAAGTTCGCCGAAAAAACCTGGCTTCTGTCGTTGTTTCTGGTTGGCCTCCGGTTCGACGGACACTTCTTGCCTTCCCGTAGAGTTTTCCGCGTTGAACGTATCCCAATCTTCAGATTTGGTGCTATTTCGTCTTTGTTTTTTTTCCTTCTGCGGCGCTTTATAATCGCTCGAGGATGTAGGGGTCTTCAAAGGTTCAGCATGGATAATAGCTTTCGTTCGGACCACTGACGTATAGGTTCTGGGATTCTGAGTTCTGTCTGTTGGAGCGTCATTGGTTAACGTGACCGGCACAGTGGTTTCATCATGGTTTATAAATTCGTTACTTAAGGTGACTTCATATGTTTCTTTCATCATAGCCTTGGTCTTATAATGGGAAGGCGGTGTAGGTGGGACATAAAGTGTTAAGGCTCGTTTATATGAGCAGTTAAACTCGGCCATTAATCCTCTAATTTTCTTTTCTCTGGCATAGACCGGACATGATTTTGATAGTGCCATATGAGGCATATTGCAATTGACGCATTTGTATAGAACCGTGTCACAGTTTTGGTGTTTTTTGCCGCATTTGGGGCAAGTAGGTCTGTTTGCCGGGCAAAATTTCTTCGAATGTCCATACCTCCAACAATTGGAACATTGGGTTACTGGAAAAATATATGGCTCAACTAAAATTCTTACATCATGCACGTAATCATAGCGAGGAAGTTGATTGCCTTTGAAACATAGGCGTATTTTATCACACTTGATCCAGCCGCTTTCTTCTTCTTCGTTTCTTTTATTGAGCCGCTTGGATGAAATCAATTCGATATCACTTTCTATATTCGCCGTGATCTCTTCATCACTCAAGTCCATGTCTATGTCTTTAACAATGCCATATGAAATACCTACTTCAAGTGTTTTTTGGCACCTCCATCCCAATTCTATGATTTTTGTGGATGACATGAATAAAGATGCATTAGTAGTACTGTCGAATTGTATGCGAATCTTGAATGAATTTAGATATTTAACTTTCAGTATACCTTTGACATTGCTTTCTTTAAGGATTTTGGCGAGAGCGATTTGTTTAGGCAGTGCATTTTTGCTTGTGACACAAACTTCCGTCATATCTTGCGTTAAGTTACTTGTATTCAAGACCGGACTCTGAGAATTTTTGCGGTCTAAACGTTTTCTTTCCACTTTATTCCATCCTTCTGTATCTTCCTCACCAGCATCAAAACTCCGTTTCTCTGCCCTCATATTATTTCCTCTCGATTCCTCTAAATATGTACTGTCCTCTAGCTGATTAGCCATCACATCACATTCTCCTTCTAAGCTGTCTACAACACTATTCAAATCACATTCATCGCACTCATTATTACGGCCAATATCGTCTTGTTGTAAATCTTGATGACCCTCCGTTGTGCGAAACTCGCATAACAACGTAAACAATAAGCGCGCTCCAGCGCAGTCCCATGCGCCGGGACCGGCCGGGTGATAGATAAGAAACTAGTTTTATTGCACAACTATAAGCGAAGATAATTAGTAGCTGCGCGCAGCAAGACACACGTCGTGCTGTCACGGAATGCGTCAGCAAACTCCATTCTTCCTTATTTATTACTTAAGCATAAAATACAATGTCACTATTTTATAGGAGGGTACACTTTTAAAAATATGTTTTGTTCGAGGACTACCTACGTATAAGCCAAAATCCCTAAGATAGGTAATATATGGACAGTCATATTAATACTGATTATTATAGTACTATAAGTATGCCTCTGAATAAAACAAAATACTGACCGTTGAGTCTGTTTCGGCGTTTCTTCTGAACAGTGATCTCCTCTCGTGAAATGCCTGTAGACTCAGACGTCATGTAAAAGTGCCCTTGTACCCTACTTACAGAACAAAGTTCATTATTTGTTTATTATTGTATTGTGTAGTGTGATGCGGCAGTTCCTGGAGGCGAGCTCGCCGGAGCCTCACCTGTCGCGCGCCATCCTGGCCGCCTACAGGGACGAGCTGCTGAAGGGCCCCCCGCGCCCGCCCGCGCTCGCGCTCGCGCCGCCCGACCGGAACTAAACTACGACCGAGCGAGAACGACATGACGCTGATGCTGCTGTTTTTTTTTTATTTGTAGATTTTGGTTGGTGGAAGCTTTTCACACGAATATTTTTACTGTTTTTGTAAGTAGCAGGAGGTAGTCGGATTATTTTTGTATTTTTTTCATTAATATATGTTTTGGAGGTTATGTATTATTGTCTCTATAGAAGGATACGACATAAAAACAATAATACAGAGATATTATGAAACCACCGAATCGCTTCATTAGATAATGTGCTGTTTGTTTTCATTTGCTGCCTCCAGCTGGCAGTAAAAAATTTCGGCAGCAAAAAGCTCAAAATACTTTTTTATTTTGTAGATGTTGTGCTCACAAAAGTCCATATTTGAAAATATGAGCAGTTACGCAATATATCACAAATATCTACGTGTAGTACCTTACCTACCATCAAACATTAATCCCGGTTATTATTAGCGTCCGTCGTAACCGTTAAAATAATCTTCAAGTAAGTAGGTACTCCGCCAGTACTTCCTTTATTGCGACGCAATATTTTAAAGATTTTAAACAAACGTATGGCTAAGAGATGATATAATATTATTATATCCCAAAGAAATACCAAATATGAGATTGGGGAAATGGAAGAGATTTTATTACATTATTGTATTATCTACCATCAAATTGTTAATGTTTACGATGCGCGTATTAAATGTTTAAGTAAATACATTTTTGTATTTAAAGATAAAATAGTATTATTTAGAGGTAGCTTTCAATGTTTTGGTAGTGGATATCCTTGTTTAGCTTTATTTTACTATCAAAGTATCTAGTTTATATTTTAAAATATAAGAGACATTATATTATACATAGTATAAGACACATTACGATATGGTAACTACTAACTAGCTAGTCAAATA
This sequence comes from Apotomis turbidana, assembly GCA_905147355.2. Classification (NCBI taxonomy): domain Eukaryota; kingdom Metazoa; phylum Arthropoda; class Insecta; order Lepidoptera; family Tortricidae; genus Apotomis; species Apotomis turbidana. Next base: position 1,530,591 of record LR990285.1, read on the forward strand.
ATCTTAATATTTTTCTACAGTATAAATCTTTATTAACGTGTGCAATTATTTCGTTTACATACAATTTTTAAAAAGGTCTTCCCTTTAAATAGTAGGGTAAAAGAATCTTAAAGATTTTGATGTTGTGTAATGTTATGCAAAGATGTTAGGTGACGCGAATAATGAGTCTACCTCCGGCGGGCGCGGCGCGCGAGGTGAGGGCAAGCGATCCCACACTGTAGCTTCTTTCTCGTACTGCATAAAGAAAGTGTCAGAAATTAGATTATAAAAGTAAGTACTTCATCAGCCGTTCATAAAGATCAACCTAGCAGGCATATCAAAATGGAATAAACATATCCCAATATTGAAATTATTTTTAATAACAAATAATTATATGCAGCGTAGCGAATTATTCCTATACCTAACTAAGCGAAATTATATACCTGTGTGTGTATACTGCAATAATTGCACACCGCTACTATCTCTCAACTCAACTAAACTTATAAAATATCATCTATGTACGTTAAAAAGAACATATTTTGTAAAGTAAGACTATCAGCATTGTTGGAAATAATGCTATGTATGATCGGCAAAATTTATTATATTTATATTATTCTTTGAAATATATTGTGGATTTAATAAAAAAAATTAAATGTCATCAGTGTTTCATTTCATTTTCATTGCTAGAAAATTTAAGTATCTATTTCCGCTTTCCGCTTCAGATCTGCTTGTGTCAGTAATACGGTTGCACAGGGCGGCTCCACAACACTTCGGGAGCTCAAATATATACCATAGCTGCCTCTTGGACAATGCATCATTGCATTAACTAAAGTAAATGCCAGCTCCAATGAAGATCATCTTATGCTCTTCCATATATCGCTCTATGGATACCTTTCAGGTCTCCATTCTTAAACATAGCTTTCACGGGATAATTGCTAAAAACCATAAAAACCGGTCAAGAGCATGACGGGCCACGCTCAGTGAAGGGTTCCGTAGTTGCCCATCCTTCACAATAGAATAAATTAGTTACGAGAAAGATTTTAAGCTCTATAAAAAGGTCGTAAATGCCAAAGTAACTGTAATTACTTATTACCTTCTGGAAGTTACCTTTTGTCATTTTAAAGAAAATTATGAAATCTTGCGATAACTCAAAAACGGCTCGACCGATTTTATTCAATATAGTTTTCATTGAAAGTATAGTTCCTCCTTTTCATGAATTTTCACATAATTTTTTGACCCGTGGTTGAAAAGTTAAAGGGCGGGAGGGGCGCTATTTTTTTTATTTCTGTTGCGAATATTTACAATACTGCTGGCTTTATCAAAATAGTACATTACATCAGAGGCCGGGAAAATGAGGATTTCCGGCCAAGTAGGTATATATACCGGATAGTGATACGAGGCCGGGAATCCGTTTTCACGACGAGGCATGTATAGTGCTTTTCTCAAACATACAATGAAATAAAAAAGTATACTTCAAAGAATAACACTTAATATTGTTTGTCCGATATTTTCCGAATTTGACCGAATTTTAAAAATCCGATTTCAGATTCTGACTCAGGAGCCCCAAAAACCCCCGAATACCGAATTTCAGCTTCCTAGGACCAATTTGAAATTTTCTCCATACAAATCGTTTTTTTCGATATTTTCCAAATTTTACCGAATTTTCGGACAAGATTTCAGATTCATATTTTTGAGCCCCGAGAGCCCCCCGATACCGAGTTTTAGCCGCCTAGCGCCAATTTGAAATTTTGAATCGTTTTTTTTCGATACTTTCCGAATTTGACCGAATTTTCGGACAAGATTTCAGATTCATATTTTTGAGCCCCGAGAGCCCCCCGATACCGAGTTTTAGCCGCCTAGCACCAATTTTAAATGAAAAAAAAAAAGTCGCCATCTTGATTTTTTTCTCCACAAGTGTCTAACAACCAACCTTTAAAAACAAAACCTGCTTTTTGTCAAACCAGCCAGCTGTGTGAATGACCGTGTTGTTGAAACAAAAAAAAAATACTTTGCAGGCCTAGGCCTGAAAAGCAGTATGAAATCCCTTTATAGTCCTCTCGAGTTGTTGCGCCCAAAAAGTGATACTTCCGAGCCTATTTTAAGGAACGTAAAGACAATATTTCATTGGATGTTTGAGAAAAATAATGTATGGAGACCCTTATTATTTTTAAAAGACCTATTCAACGACACCCCACACACTAGTGTTGGAACGAAAAAAGAAATTCACCGTCCCCACTTTAGGTGTACGAGAGGTACCCGGAAAAAAGTTTATTTTTGGTTTTTTATTTTACCGTTTTGTCGGCGTGATACGTACACATACCTACTCATACCAAATTTCAGCTTTCTAGTAGGTACTAATGATCACGGAGCTAAGCCGCGGACGGAGAGACGGACATGGCGAAACTATAAAAGTTCCTAGTTGACTACGGAACCCTAATAAAATAGGGAAACTGTAACACTATGGTAAATTAACGAACTAACGATACCGTGCGTGAGCTCTCAGAATGCGATTCGCGTTTACATCTGTCTCGCTCACTCTTACGCGATCCAAATAAGAACCTTTCTGTTTTCACCTATCGTATATGTTGAAAAGGTACACAGGGATAAAAATGGTACCAAACACATAAATTATTGAAATATGAATACTAGTTGCGTTGCCTAGTATTCCTTTGTTTACCGGTACTGATATCCTGGACATTTCACAAGGTCCATTATCGTAGCTCTTTTCATACTCGGCTGGGTTGGAAACGGTTATTCTGAATGTGCCTCTATGTAACCACGTGTTCCATTATCTGTAACTGTCAGTGTCATTGTCATTAATGTCACTATTGTATTGTCACAGCCAAGCCATACCATTAGTTTCGCCGCGCCGAAGCCGTGCGCGTTTAGTCGAATTGTTTTACATAAAATTGATCACATAATTTTTATGATGGAAGAAAACGTAGCATTAGATTCTAAAAAGCAAAAGAAATTTGATAAGTCGATCAAAGGAATAAAGCAGCTTTTAAAGGTAGGACTACAATGTTCTTAACGTAACATGTAGACTTGAAGAGGTTATGTTTAGAAAACGCGTTTCTTACAAAATAAATTGTTGCAGAAAAATGAGGCCAAACCCCATAAGCCAGCTGTGCTGGCCCCCAAAGACGATGACAGTAAGGATGACAAAAAGAAGCGGAAGCATAAGGAGAGAGGATTGGTTTATTTATCACACATCCCTCATGGGTTTTACGAGGTTAGTTTCAAGTTTACCAAATTTTTTTGTTTATATTGGTAACGCACTGCTATAATTCACACTTACTTTAGTGCCAAACACCTTTAAACCAATTTCGCTATGAAGCCGCATACAAGGCATATAAGACTGTCATATAATATTCATGCATTAATGTAAGTATTCATTTCTTTTTATTCAGCCGTCATTTGAGTGTAACCCATTGTTTACAGCCATAAAATTAGTCCTAGCATGTAGCTTATCAGGGTCATAACAATGTTGCCCATATTCCAGCATGAGATGACCCAGTACTTCAAACAGTTTGGCATGGTGACCAAAGTGCGCGTGATCCGGTCGCCGCGCTCCGGCCGCTCCAAGGGCTTCGCCTTCGTGGAGTTCCGGGAGCCGGCGGTGGCCGAAATTGTGGCGGAGACCATGAACAACTACCTCATGGGCAAGAGGCTGATCAAAGGTAAACTTATTTTTAGTACCTATGTAACATTTTCATAGAATTGTAAGACCTACAATAGACAACATTTCAAATGTTCATGTTAAATTTAAACTAATTTCATCAATGTACTTATTACCTACCACAGAACCCAAAACCATTTAATTTTTTACCTATACATTTTGAAAATATTCAGAAAAATGTGAATGATGTGTAACCCAAAAATCGTTATCAAAGATATTAAATAAATACATATCAGACAACCTCACACAAATTGATCTAGTCCCAAATTAAGCTCAAGAAGGCTTGTGTTATGGGTACTAGGTGACGATATACATACAAATATATACTTAAACAACCATGACCCAAGCACAAATATTCGAGTTCATCACGCAAATATTTGCCCTGGCCGGGATTCGAACCCGGGACCGCCGGCTCAGTAGGCAAGTGCTTACAAACTGAGCCAACCGCGTCGTCAAAAAATAATAAAAGATGATAGAAAAGTTGACAGTCACAATAGACAGGGAGAACAGCTGTACAATTTCCATAGTAAATTTGCCTTACTAATAATCTTACTGTATGATTTTTCTGACGTGTTTTTCACCACACTTACATTCTATGTTTACAATGAAGCAAAAAAAATCTAAAACTTGTGCTTTTCCATTTAATTTTAATCATTTGGTTTACTTACTTTCTTTTATAATGAGAACCTTTTAAAATTGATATTGTAATCAGAAAGTGGTAATTTTCAAGTTTAAAAATGTGGAAATATACCATTTTTTATCCTGAAGTATGATGATTGCTGGAGATAGGGTTCTTCATGAAAAGTCCATTATCCAGGTTGGTTATGATATATTGTCTTATCAAAGATTGTTAAGTAAAGAACCTTAAAATTAGTGTTACATGGGTTTTTATTATTAAGATTTGCCCACTCAAGCAATATATGTTTATGTTGTTGTAAATAACTAAGTTAGGTACTGTAAAACTGTAACTGAGGCATACACTACAATCCTTTAAGTACTTGACTTATTTGGGAAAAAAGCCTGGTTAAAATTTTTGACAAAAAGTTTCAATAAATTTGTGAAACATGTAATGTCTCATTTTTTTAATGTGGGTACACCACAATTTTTATTTAAACTATGTATACAAAGATCAAAGCTTAAAGAAAAATTGGAAAAGGAGCTACCTGGTGGCTTTTTCAATTTTTCTTTCAGCTTTGATCTTTGTATTCATAGTTTAAAAAGTGTAATTTTTTTTTGATCTGGCTCGTTCTTTTGATATTATGATGTGATGTGGCTACTAGCATACATATGGACTAACCATGGATAACACTGTGAGAGATATACCCAGCTGTTGTATTAGGTTATTCAAACACTCACATGCTGCTACCAAACCACTGTTGTTATGTTAAACAAATGGAATACATCTTGTTTCAGCTGCAATAATACCTCCAGAGAAGCAAAAGCACAAGGCCTTCAGGAAGCACTGGAGCACCAAGAACAACCCGACCACCAACAGGAGGATCAAAGAGAGAAAGGTACAACCTTGTTTATGAAAATATATTCTTTGATTCGGAATGCTATAGGGGCTGGAAGCCCGCAACCTATTCACGGAGCTAAGCTGATAATGAAGAGACGGGGTCCCTGTCCCTTGATTGATAGCTTTGATTCATGCACTTTATCTTGCTCGCAAAATAGGCGCATTGTAAAACGTCGAGTTGCAGAAACCCATCCCACTATAACATAGGATTATTTTTAATCATAATGTCTGAGTATTTTGATATAAATTAGGTTAATTTTCTCTTTTATTTGTTTATGTCCAAAGGTAATTTATTAGGGTTCCGTACCCAAAGGGTAAAAACGGGACCCTATTACTGAGACTTCGCTGTCCATCCGTCCGTCCGTCCGTCTGTCACCAGGCTGTATCTTATGAACGGTGATAGTTAGACAGTTGAAATTTTTACAGATGATGTATTTCTATTGCCGCTATAACAACAAATACTAAAAATAAAATAAAATAAATATTGAATCCCATACAACAAACTTGTTATAGATTATGGTACGGAACCCTTCATGCGCGAGTCGGACTCGCACTTGCCCAATTTTTTTTTGTATTTACACAATGTACGGGTAACTTTCGTCACACAAAGGAATCAATTAAGTTTTGTTTTAATTAAAGCCCTTAACTATGTATGAGTATATATTTAGTCATATGTTCATTTATGTCTATTTTTATGTATGTTTATGTATCGATATAAGTATATTATTATAGGTTTTAGTAGATTTTTATAAATTTTCAGTAGTTTTCTTGATTACTTTTTGCACCGCCTACTCATCTCATTTCATTTATATTAATTGTCTGGAAAGAGATCGCTTTTTAGCGATAAGATCGCCTATTGTTTGCCTCTATTGTAATGTTAAGTGTCATCTGTATTTGTATTTCTTTCTTCTTGAGCTGTGCAATAAAGAGTATTCTATCTATCTATCTATGTACAATTTTTTTGCAATCGACCCTTAAGTATGCATTTTTATTAAACATAATTAAGGGACTTCAGAAATACTTTTTTTACAGTATATCTTCTTGTGCAGTATAAGTAACTATTGCGCAATAAGGTGTACCTACAATGTTCTTTTGTTGAGACCCGACCTGTCTTTGATTCAATCTTACATCTACAGGGCGTCCCTAAAACCAACGCCGAAATGAAGAGGGGTGATAGAACAGCTCATAAGCAACCATATTAAGTTAATTTGACCTTAATAAAAAGTTCATGGTTTTCGAGATATTTGCATTTAAAAAAAACTCGTGACTTGATGCCCTGCGTCAGTATGTCGATTGCCACCACTGCAAATTTAGGTATTTTTTAAATCTGTTTTTTGCAGGATGTTACTAAAAACATATCCTATCGAATGTAATTTCAATTTATTACATATCATGATGCTTTGTCGGTAAAAATAATAAAAAAAACGAATTATAGCAATTTATTAAATTAAGCCAGCGGTTTTGATCGAGTTTCATTTAAAAAAAGTATTGTAAACTAACATGGCACACAACATAAAAAGATAGTAAATTTATTGTAGTTTTCAAAAAGGTACAGCATTTTCTAATTTACGCAGCAGTTTACGAGATATTGATATTTTACACCAAAAGGAGCTCATACTGCAGTTATTCCATAGTATGGTACCAGAGCCCCTACTAGGCTCAGAGTTTGAATTTTGAACAAAAAATCGATTTAAAGAATACTTTATTTAGAATAGGAACACAATTCAATTTTAGAATAAAAAAAAATGAAATGTTCATAGCGAACCTGGCAAATAACGTAAAAAGATAGCAAATTTAGAGTTGTTTTTAAAATGGTATTGAAGTGACTTAATTATTTAGCGGTTTATAAGATAATGCAAAAATAATACTGGTTGTCATTTTTATCTGTTAAGTGAATAAAAAAACTAAAAACATTAAAAAAATACGATACCTGTTTTATGTAACTAAATTAAATGTTCAAATTGTCCGCCATTGACTTGAATACAAGCTCGGCATCTCCTTAAAAATGCTCGACTGATGTGACGTGCACTTCTTGATACGTCGTTTTGGGCCTCTGCGTAAATGCGTTGTCTCAGCTCCGCTATACTGTTAATCGGTTCATTGTAAACTTTTTCTTTAATATAACCCCAGTAATAGAAATCCAGAGGATTCAGGTCTGGAGATCGAGGAGGCCACAAAATGGGACCCAGACGGCCGATCCATTTCTGTGGATAAGTTTGGTTTAAATGTAGTCGCACTTCGCGTGCATAATGTGCTGGACAGCCATCGTTCTGCAGCCACATTGACCTCCGCGTAGCTAAAGGTACGTCGTCGAGAAGATTTGGCAACTCATTCTCTAAGAAATGCAGATAACTTGGACCATTCAGCGTTTCTGGTAATTCAAATGGGCCAATTATTTTCCCATCTAATATTCCAGTCCAGAGGTTCACTTTAAATTGGTACTGCGACCGATCTTCCCTCATTAAATGAGGATTTTCTAATGCATAACTGTGTAAATTGTGCATGTTCATAAATCCATCTCTCTTAAAAGTGCTTTCATCAGACCATAAAACCATATTTATGAAATTGGGATCCTCTCTGTGTTTTTGCAGCATTGTCTGGCAAAACTGAACACGAAGTGGGTAATCACGGGGCAGCAACGCTTGAACACGTTGTATGTGGTATGGATGATATCCATATCGACGTAATATTCTATTGGCAACAGATTTTGATATCCCTAAATTACGTTCAATGTTCCGTGGCGAAGTGGATGGGTCGTTTTGAATCTCTTGTAAAACATCTTCATCGTAATCTCCTCTAGGTCTTCCCAATCCACCACGATTGCCAGGCAAAACGCCTTGTGAGTATGCGAGATGAACATTTCGAAATACTCGATGGTCCGGATGCCTTAAATTTGGATATCTTTCCCGATAGAGTCTAGCTGCAGCACAAGAGTTACCCTGACATTCCCCATAGACAAAATGCATGTTGGCATATTCTTGAGGAGTATAATTCTCTGGCATATTTGTAACAAACGCACTACAATTAATCTTAACCCATTCATTGCCGAGGACGCGAATTCGCGTCCCATGTATGTGCAATCGTAATGCCGAGGACGCGATTTCGCTTCCTCGAGTTATTTGTTTTTTTTTGCTAGAAAACAAGTGTACTTAAATGCTGATACCAAAATGTTACTTTATTTATGAAGGATAATATTATACTGTTGCTGGTTTTTGGATTCCGTGCATTTGTAATTTTCATAATTCTTATCTCGGATGTCGAAGACGCGAATTCGCGTCCCATGTATGTGTAATCGTAATGCCGAAAACGCGAAATTACGTCCGTGACAACGTAATGCCGCGGACGCGAATTCGCGTCCCTGACAACGTAATGCCGCGGACGTGAATTCGCGTCCTTGAAATGGGTTAACCTAATGCCGCGGACGCGAATTCGCGTCGTCGCTTGGAAGGCGGCACTGCGTGATGAGTAAAAATATGAGGCGTCGGCAATGAATGGGTTAACAGAGCCAAAGTAAATCGAAGTTAAAATCAATAGGCAGAACTCGAGTCCAAGATGCACAAAGCAAAGTTAAATTGTACCAAAAATCCAAATCACAAGGCAAACACGAGTTCTATTGGTAAATCAAGTCTATTTAAGAAAATAAGAAACCAAACTAAATAAAGAACATCAAACGAATTGACGAAGTGTCCTAAAATTACTAAAATACTCTTTAATCAGAAAGCCGACTTGAATTCGAATTTCAAATTGTGTTCCAATTTCAAATTGTGTATTCTTTGAATCAATTTTTTGTTCGAAATTCAAACTCTGAGCCTAGTAGGGGCTCTGGTTCCATACTATGGAATAACTGCAGTATGAGCTCCTTTTGGTGTAAAATATCAATATCTCGTAAACTGCTGCGTAAATTAGAAAATGCTGTACCTTTTTGAAAACTACAATAAATTTACTATCTTTTTATGTTGTGTGCCATGTTAGTTTACAATACTTTTTTTAAATGAAACTCGATCAAAACCGCTGGCTAAATTTAATAAATTGCTATAATTCGTTTTTTTTTTATTTTTACCGACAAAGCATCATGCTATGTAATAAATTGAAATTACATTCGATAGGATATGTTTTTAGTAACATCCTGCAAAAAACAGATTTAAAAAATACCTAAATTTGCAGTGGTGGCAATCGACATACTGACGCAGGGCCTCAAAAGTCACGAGTTTTTTTGAAAATGCAAATATCTCGAAAACCATGAACTTTTTATTAAGGTCAAATTAACTTAATATGGTTGCTTATGAGCTGTTCTATCACCCCTCTTCATTTTGGCGTTGGTTTTAGGGACACCCTGTATATTGCAGTAGCATGTTATTCACAGTACCCTAACAGATCTTCGTTAAATTTGCAGGCATACAACGCGCCTAAGACTGATGCGGAGCACTTGATAAAAGCTAAAAAGATGTTGTCTAAGTAAGTATCATGAATTTAATTTTTTTTTTTTTTTTTTTTTTTTCTGTTTATTGTTTAGGGGCATTTAATCGTTAATGATTATGTCAGCCCCATCGTAACTTAACCTATACATATCTTCTTAATTATGTTATGTTATGTTATCTTATTAATTTAATTTGTACCTACTTATATATTTTTTTTTACACAAAACAACAATATGGCAGGAAAATTAACCTTTTAAAAATTTAAAACTAAAATTAAGACCTATACTTATTGATTTTATAACACTAACACTCTCCATAGAAAACTAATTTTCGATACAATTTAAAATATATATATATATAGTAGTATAATAAGATATAACTTTATTATTTTCAGCCTTAATAAAAATAAGAAGAAGCTGAGTGATTTGGGCATAGACTATGATTTCTTCACGCCTGTTGATGTGCCTGAAGAACTCTCACAGAAAACACAAGCAAAAGTTGAGTCTGAAAGTAAAAAAGTTAAAGTAAAGAGTGAATCAGAAGCTAAGAAGATAAATAATAAACCTGAAGCAAAGCAAAATAAAAACAAGAAAATAAAAGCTAAGGAAACTGAAGAAAAGGTCAGTAAACATGATTACCTTAGATGGACAGGTATTGATCTGATTGTTCTGCAACTATAATAAAAAATGCATATTTTTTTTCTATTTTAGCTAACAATAGATATGAAACCAGAAATTAAATCCAAACCCGACAAAAAGAACAAAACAGAAGTGAAGAAGGTACAGGAAACCGATAAAATAAAACAAAATGAAAAACAAAAGAAGATGCATAATGCCGGCGTGAAACTCCCAGAGAACTTCATTAAGGTCGGGGAACAATCGGGAGAGGAGAGTGACAGTTCCCTAGATTTCGACTCTGATGAGTACGAGAAGATGCTGGAGAATGACTCGGATTTGTCCTCTGGTGAAGACAGCGAGGATGATGATGGTGAGGACGGCAGTGATGATGGTGAAGAAGAGAGTGATGATGGTGACGAGAGTGGTGATGGTGAAGAAGAGAGTGGTGAGGAAGACAGGTTAGTCATGTAAATTAATACTTTATGCTGCATGTAGACTGCACGGGCAATAGTGGCAATAAAGGTTGAACACGTCAAAACTTGGGCATGTAAAATCGGCTATTATTACGCGAAAAATAGAGTTATGCAAATTTTTTAGACACCTATTTGATTACAAGGAACTATCCTATAATACGTCAATATTTTTTTTTTCTTTTTTTAATTCTCTGTCAAAATGTCGAGCAAACAACATCAACAACGCGAACCCATTCTGCACGAATATGCAGAAAATTCAATGCTACGCTATAGAGATATCGCAAAAAAACTGAAATGTCCTCAATCTACGGTTTGCCGCGTATTAAAAAGGTTTCGTGAACGCTTAACAATAGATCGCAAGCCAGGAAGTGGTGGGTTGCAGGGGTCAAGAATAAAAAAAAGGACGAGAGTGTTGTAAGGATTCTTGCCTCAAATCCTAAGATCTCATCTCACGATGTTGCCAAGAAAGTGAAAATGTCTCTGTCCTATGTTCAAAAAGTTAAACGTAGGGCACGACTAAGAAGTTATAAAGCCCAAGCTGCACCAGATCGAGACTCGAGACAGAACTTATCTGCAAAGAAACGGTCACGAAAATTTTATGAAAATTTCATTACGAAGTTTGCATGCGTGGTCATGGACGACGAAACATATGCAATGGCAAACTTAAAACAAATTCCTGGCCAAGAGTTCTATACCAGCGTAAGTCGAACAGACGCTCCTGAAGAATGTAAATAAAAAAAAACAGTCTAAATTCCCAAAAAAAATACCTCATTTGTCAGGCAATATGTAGCTGCGGAAAAAAAAAGTCGCTCGTTTATTACCACCGGGACAATCGACAGCGGTATTTATTAAGAAGAGTGTTTACAGAAACGTTTACTGCCTTTCATAAGAAAGCACGACTCACTACCGCTGTTTTGGCCAGATTTTGCTACTTGCCATTACGCAACAGCAGTGTTGAAATGGTACGAAGCAAACGGAATCGTGGTGGTACCCAAAGTATGCAACCCCCAAATAGTCCAGAACTGCGGCCTGTTGAAGAGTACTGGAGTATTATGAAGGGAATCTTAAAAAAAATTTAACAAAAAAAGAACCGACTTCAGTAAAACTAAAAAGCCAACCACTCAGTTCTTATATTTATATATCATAGTTTACGCGAGGTTTGGCACCGACTTCGAAGGGTGAGTCAAATGTAATCTGTACTTGAACGGGTTATTGTTGGCTTTTTAGTTTTACTGAAGTCGGTTCTTTTTTTGTTAAAAATTTTTTTTTTTGCTTTTTAGTCCACCAAATCCTACTTACTGAATGTAAATTCTTGACTTTATCAATAAATTACCGAAAGCGCCGTACATGTCCCTATAACATTTGAAGAGTTCCCACGATTTCTCCAAGATTCCATCATCAGATCCCGACTTAGTGCCAACGGGACCAACTCGGAGTTATACACTTTCGATTAAAAAAAAAAATTTAAAATCGGTTCACGATTCTCGGAGATATCGAGTAACATACATAGAAAAAAAAAAAAAAAGTTCGAATTGAGAATCTCCTCCTTTTTTGAAGTCGGTTAAAAAGAAAGGTGGAGAAATAAAATCGGTCTCTGAACTACAAAAAGTATGGACATTGGCGTCGAAACGGTGTCCCAATGAGATGGTGCAAAGTCTTATGAGCCGTGTGCGCAGGAAAGTTAGAAGTATGGCTTACAGTGTAGACAATTACTAAAATAGGAAATGTTGTTATAAACTTCATTAAATTCGACATTAAATGTGGAAAACATAATGTGGTTATTTATTATTAAAATTATTTAATATTAATCTTTGTGTGCCCCAGTTTTGGCGTGTTCAACCTTTACTAGTCTGATTCTGTTTCTCAAGAACCTAATACTGTTTGAAAAAGAAACACTTAAAGAAACTTGATTAGGTACCTAAAAAGTCCATGTGACGCATCTTTAGATGAATAACTAAAAATATGAAAGGGGCAAAAACTGCTGTTTTTTTTTTATTCAGTTTCATACTCACACGCGACGTTTTCAACCAAAGGGGTCCACTTTGTCACTCACCATAAGGACGTTTGTGTGCATCTTTCTATATAGCAATATTATGGTTATGTGTCCTTATGGTAAGCGACAAAGCGGACCTTTTTTTGGCAGAAAATCCCGCTTACGGCCTAGTCTGACGTAAAATACATACAATAGAGAGGTGATCGGGGAGGTCTTGTTTGTATGCATCTCGTTTGAATTATCCCCTAACTCGTAACCGTTACTTCATGATTTTCTTAACCAACATCAAAATGATAAGATTTAATCAACAGGGGTATAAGTCATTGTTATTATCATGGCTATATTTATTGTAAATTAAATTAAACTCAACAGTCAATTGCAACTCTTTTCAGTGAAGAAGAATTGCCTCCTCTGATCCCAATCAAGGAGAAGAAAAGCAAGAAACCGGTCGCGGCCGCGCTGCCGCCGCAGCCGACGAAGGCTAAACCCGTACCTGTTGCCAAAGCGCAGAAGCCGCAACCCGCACACAAACAACAACCTGCTCAGAAACAACAACACGCGAAAAAGCAACAACTGGCGCAGAAACAACAACCGGTGCAGAAGAACGGGCCTAAACCCAATACTCCGAAAGTACAGCAACAACCGCAAGTGCTGAAAAGGAAAAATCCCCGTAAGTTTACCTACCGACATGAAAGTAAAGAGATGCAACCGGCGATAAAATTACTGAAGCCATATGGGATTTTTTGCAGACATTTCGTCCAAACAAATACAGAGATGTATTTGCAAACACCTCATTGGGTACTGTTATTTTCGCTTAGAATTTGAAACACTACCTGTTCCGGTTGTTCCTATTATAAAAGAAATTATCTCAATGTTTTATGTATAATATTATACTAGATAGACTAATGATTGCTTTGCATTTCAGAACCCGAAGTATCACCGAAGAAGCCAAAATTCGAAAAGAAGGACAAGCCGAGAAACAAACAGTTTAAGAAGAAGAATAAAGCTTAATTAAGTATTAACAGTGGATTTTATTTATATTATTAAAATAAAAGGACATTCACAGGTACATTTTATTTATTATATTAATGTACACTCTACAAAAAGGTACTCTAATGTCACTGTACTATTGAGCTATGTCTAAGTAATGTTATAAATAAAATCTTAACACTTTTAATCAGAACCATTAATACAAAGACTTATAATCTGATTGTTATAGATGTTACTTTGACATGGTTCCGTGACGGATCGGAATACCATTTTGTCGATTCTATTATAATTCAAAGTCACATATAGATCAGAAAATAACTTCTATTTATTGCACTATCGCTAATATTGATCAGAAACACTTAAAGAGTTCTAAATTTAAAATTGACATCGGTATTGTTGGGGGGCCATACACTACTCAGGTTCTATGCTACACGAGCGGGCAAGCTAACTTTGAGCTCTCTTAGTCTCTTGCCGACACGTCTAGGTATAACGTGCCATATAGCGTACAATTAAATAAAAATCGTATTTAAATGATGGACTTTTTTGTCTAATGTCCATAAATATGAGTATCGTCGGTCATTTAATGCGACAAAGGTGCTCAAAAACACGGTGACTCTGTCACTGTTGCTCGACACGCTGTCGTGCTCACGTGAAATATATGAAAAAGACGTGACGCGAGTGTCATGCGTTTATTCTTTTTCACACATTTGATCGCGTTTATTCATTAAGACTGCAGATCAGAACTTGTTGATAATTAGAAACTTCGTGTAATCTTCGCTCTCGCTCCAAAATCGTAGGACAGGAGCGAGACGGCTGGTTGGTGCAATGCTGTCGACCTGCGAGTCACAAGCTCAACATCGGCACAAGAAGAGAAGAGAACGCACAGTTTTCTTGAACCACGTACAATTCCATCAATATTAGGATTCCTAGGAATGTACACAGTACACAATACTACAGTTCTAAACTGTGCTAACTTGAAATATTTTATTAATATAAATTTAACCTTTTGAACACCAGTAGACACGTACATGTTCACAGAAAATCTCTGCGAGATATGATATCCTTCATTTAACACCATTGATATAATATAGTGGCGGTGTTCGAAAGGTTAAATGCGGCTTCCATAAATGTTACTAAGTAAAAAGTTCGATGGAAATATTAGTACAATGCACACACAATCAGATAAACGAAAGTGACTTTAAAAAACACCAAAGTATTTCGTATACACATTGATGTAATTAAAAAATATGCCGGAGAGGACTGGATTACGACAGCGAACTCAAGAGAGTCATGGAAAATGTTGGAGGAGGCCTATACCCGCCAGGGGCCTTAACTATAAATAAGTGTAAACATAATCAATAATATAATGTATAATGACGACGCGGTTGGCGCAGTGGTTAAGCAACTGCCTTCTGAGCCGACGGTCCCGGGTTCGAATCCCGGCAAGGGCAAATATTTGTGTGACGAACACGAATATTTGTGCCTGGGTCTTGGATTTTCTATGTATTTAAGTATTTATTTATCTATATAAGTATCTATATCGTCGTCTAGTTCCCATAACACAAGCCTTCTTGAGCTTAATTTGGGACTAGGTTGATTTGTGTGAGGTTGTCTGATATTTATTTATTTAATGTTTTTTTGATATGTTAAGGATACAAATAAAAGGCTTTATTATTATTATGTGTTTCTCATTTTTTGAGTCTCGGGCTCATACGTCCCGGTCTTTTGGAAGGCTTATTATTATTATTATCCTGTATGTCGCACCCGCTCACGGGACAATAGTGTCCCGGACCTTTGGGAGGCGTGCACGGAGCCGAAGCCAACGCGTAGAGGCCCTTTCGACAATTTAATGAAATGCAAGGTGTACATCGAGCGGATGCTGTCCCTATCCGTGTCATGGGACGCACACAGAGACAGCGCCCGCTAGGTGCAAGAACTATTGATGGAGACATGGAATCTAAATACAAATTGGGCTATGGGGATGAAATGGAGGACTGGCTAATTGGGCTATGGGGTGAGACTATCGGGCGTCTACCAGCAAAAGTGTCTCATAGCAAAAATGGGACTGGTAGACGATGACTCGCCTCCCGCTAGATGGGCCCCCACAAAATAGCGACACATAAAGTGGCCTAAGGGCAACACCGGTGCGGAAGGCTAAGGGCGGAGAGGTGTAATACTGGGCTTTAAACCGAAGCCAACTAACCCCTTACGTTTCCACATCCACCCCCGAGCCGAAACTCTCGCGACTCCACTCTGGCCGGCCGGCTAAGGCAAGACAGAGGCGGAGGCCCCGACCCATCACCCCCGTCAGGATCCCCAGGAGCGCTCAGGTACGTGGGGTCGCTACCCCCCAACAGTTCGCCATAAGCTGCCCTGCGTGACTGATTGCGCTGGTAAAACCAGCGGGCGATGGGGTCGTCACATCCCTACGCCATGTTAATTATTATTATTATTATCTTCATGATAATACTTCAGAATCTAGGTCTACCACTTCACGTCCTCCAAATTCCCATTTCCCCGATTCCCAGCACATAGTCCCAGTTGGGAGCCCGGACAACTTGGGAACGTTGACGGGTTGAGATTGAGAAGTGGATCATTTACAACGTGGACAAGATAGAAAGTTGACAATTTGAGAACTGAGGACTGGACAACGTGGTAATGTTGAGAAGCTGCTAAATGGACACATAGACTAAGTGCACCTTGGCATTTTTAGAACAAATCCAATCTCGATATTACATGAAGTATGAGTTTCGGGCCTAGGTAGTAATGTAATAATTCGTTCTGGCTTGTATTTGTACAAGGTGTTGTTCTACTGACGAAACAGCAAGTTATATAAATAGGCAGGTTAGGTTTGTGTTGTATTACACGAGGTCTATAATCCATTGAATGAGTCCCTCCAAGGGGGGTCTAGAGTGCGTGAGTTAGTAACGTAAGATGTTTCTTCGGAAACATGTCAAGAGTCCCTAGGTAATAAACATACTAAAACCCCGGGACACTCGGAGGAGCCCGGGAGTGGGGGGAGGGGGGGAAAGGGTCCATTTTTTCATTTTTCGCTTAAATCTCAAAAACGGTACATGTTAGAGAAAAACTTTCAAGGAAAAGTTGAAAGGCCATAAAATTATCTACAAGTTGTACCGAAATATTTTTTTTCTATTCGCAGCCGTTTTCGAGCTACATCCCATGAAAGGTGAAAAATTCGAAAACTTTTTATTTTACCAACTTATATAATATTTTGACAATCAATTCCTCCTAAAGGCTTCCATGGAGGAATGTGTTTTTTTTTACCAATGATAGACCTAATTAAGAGCAATCTATCAGTACCGGTCACAAGTTGCACTTTTGAGCTTTTTGGAAGAAAAAAAATAAAAAGTTCAAGTATCGTAACTACCCTAATAAAATTCAATTCCCCGTAAACGCCTCCGTGGTGGAATCTGGTATTTTGATCAATGATAGACCTAATTATGAGCAATCTATCTGTACCGGTCACAAGTTGCACTTTTGAGATTTTTTGGAATAAAAAATAAAAAGATCAAGTTCAGTAACTCAAACTACCCTAATATAATATTTTGACAATCGATTCCTCCTAAAGGCTTCCATGGAGGAATGTGCTTACTTTACCAATTATAGACCTAATTAAGAGCAATCTATCAGTACCGGTCACAAGTTGCACATTTGAGTTTTTTGGAAGAAAGAAATATTTTTTGATCGATTGATGTGATAAACATGGGTATGTAGTATGGGGAAATTGTTTGAGCCAAAATCATTTTTTACTGCGTGTAACTCAGAAACGGTAGGATATAGGAAAAAATTATTCAGGTACAACTTGTAGATAATTTTATGGCCTTTCAACTTTTCCTTGAAAGTTTTTCTCTAACATGTACCGTTTTTGAGATTTAAGCGAAAAATGAAAAAATGGACCCTTTCCCCCCCTCCCCCCACTCCCGGGCTCCTCCTAGTGTCCCGGGGTTTTAGTATGTTTATTACCTAGGGACTCTTGACATGTTTCCGAAGAAACATCTTACGTTACTAACTCACGCACTCTAGAACTTTTTATTCAATGGACTACTAGTTCTACTCGCGACTATTGTAAGAAGACCGCACCGATAAACGTTAAATCAAAGATTAGAGTCTAAGCAGAAGTTTGTAGTAGACTTATCACTACAGAGTATAAAACAAAGTCGCTTTCTCTGTCCCTATGTCCCTTTGTATGCTTAAATCTTTAAAACTACGCAACGGATTTTGTTGCGGTTTTTTTTAATAGATAGAGTGATTCAAGAGGAAGGTTTATATGTATAATACATGCATAATTTATCAGCATTGCACCCGTGCGAAGCCGGGGCGGGTCGCTAGTAGTGAAATAAACAGTTTTTTTTTTAACGTTCAGAAACTATTCGGCAGAAACATTTTACAGGCATTACAGAAACAATAACTAGTTTAATGCTTAAATATAAATATTTGTACTGAATTTAATGATTAAAATAAAGTTTCTCCAGGAAAAGTATCTCAGTTGTTCCCTTTATTGGGAAGCACTCTTGACCCCCGCCCCGCGCCGCTGCTGTTATATATTACACTAACCACACTGATGTTATAAGGCAAAAGTGAATGTTTATGTGTAGATACGATTGTTACTTTTTTACTCTCAAACGGTTGGACCAATTTTGTAAAATTTTGGTTAGAATGGATCTGCAGGGAATGTTAGCTAAACATAGTGCTACTTTTTATTTAAAAAAAATGTAGTGTTCCCGCGGATGAGCGGGCAACACCGCGCGGCGTAGCTAGTATTAAATATATCGAAGTTTAACCGAGTACAATACCTACACTACGCACCTATTATTATACTTAGAAGCCGAGGCCCACTGAAACGGAGCGGCGAACATTAACCGATCAGGTCGCGTCTTTGTAAAGCCCGAAAGTAATGCATTTCAATCTGAGGCATGTGGCCGGTCCCTTCTACATAGGTTCGTTCCGTTCCAGTGGACGGACAGCCCGAGTCACAGCGATGGCAAATTCGTCGTTTCGGTTCTATCAATTTGTTTTTAACGTACATTTATTTGCTCGGTTAACGCCGATGAATCGGTAGCGACAGATCTGCAGGACCGTTAGGGCCACCACGCGACACACACCGCATACCTACTATGTACGTAACTGTTCCAGTCCCGTCCGTCATGTTCCTATGTGGCGGGGGACGCGGCGGCGGCGACCGGACTATTTCAACGAGAGGTCTTTTGACACGCGCGAGAAAATGCAGAGCGAAGCTACGTCCAGCCGCAGCGCGCCGGCCCCGCCGTCTTGTTCCAGCACGTTGACGAGGGAGCGAGAGGAATGATATTAGTACGAGCTTCTTTTCCCGCCGTCGGAATGGACGACACCAGCCGCAGCCGCCGCGCTACAGCTTGTCGTCGAGGCGGACGACGACGGGCCGCTCGTCGTCGTCGTCCTCGTCCAGCCCCGAGAAGTCCCACTGCAGCGAGTCCGTCAGGTTCTCCTTGAAGCGCTCGATCATGGTCAGCAGGCGCCCGTCCACCTTACATTTGATACATATATACGTTTCATTTCAGTAGCTTAAACAAATAATCACAACACGTCAAAAAATTAAATTAAATTAAAATCAGTCCATACTACAAAAGATATATTCCATTATTCTACAGGCTATAATCGTTAATAAGTAAGTAATAGACTCCTTAATCAGATACTGTTATTTACGTATAGCACAATTAACGCGACAATCTTGAAAGTTTTTACTCAGGTACTTTACTGTAAGTTATTAAAAATCGAGTGGTAAATTTGTTACTAGACGTATCTAACCTTGCTGACGTACGCCGTCCTGAAGAACTCGCGCAGCTTCTTGTAAACGAGGTTCTTGTTCATGACGATGTCGGCCAGGAAGTCCTCCGGCATCTCCGAGATCTGGACCTCCAGGGTTCGGATGAAGTGGAAGAACACGCTCCTGGAAATGGTTTGTTCAACAGATGTAGCTAATAAAGAAACATGTTCCAAAGAACTTCTTATCAATCATAGTTTTCGCAATTGTATCATAATCATAATATGTTACGGCAACGACTGATTTCACTTTTCGTTTATTGGATATAGAAACCCTCAATTTATGTCGAAGCTTAATAAATTTAAATGAAGCCGACGTGTTCTTGTACCTACACTACTGGTTAGTTCGTCGCACGTTGGTTATAATTGGAGCGGAGCGAGCGAAGCTCCCACGGATCGACTCGAATGGACTTTGTGACAATGCGCAGATCTCAGCGAATTCTCAACCGATTTTAGAAATTTTTGTTTTAAAATGCACAAATTAAATTTCGCTAGGTCATGACGAAGAGAAAATTTCGAAAAAAAAAAAAAAAAAAAACCGCTCCAATCTATGGTGCAAGCTTAGCCGGTGGCCGACTGCATCGAACTAGTATAACCAACGTGCGACGTAGTTACCTCACATAACTCTGATACCCATCATAAGCCGCCCACCATAAGGCGAGTACTGACCGGTGCTGGTGGACGGCGTCGTCGCACGAGCACAGCAGGACGACGAGACCCTTCCAGTGCTCGAAGCTCTCCAGCGAGTGCCCGATCAGGAAGCACAGGTACGCCAGCTGCAGCTCGCCGACGATGTGCAGCGGCCTGCGGACCGGGCACAAGGTACCTATTGTTTACACTTGTCTACATTCTTAAGGCGATATTGTCCGGCCGTGGTCGCGCGGAACTAATTGACGCTCTTCAATCGCTGACGCGCGACGATTTTTAGCAGGTTTTTAGTTCTAGTGATTAAATAAATAATTTTATCGAGACAATCCTAGCGAATTTACCTAGATAATGTTATTATCCATACATTTAAGCAAAAAACGGGTAAAAAAACTTCGTATTTTAGCGTAGCCACTGAAAAAATATTACAAATAGAGGTAACTTTGGGATTCTATTCTATCGAGCGAAATTTATCCAATCGTGTTGCTGAAAACGATTTTATTCTCGCAAGATCCTCAAGTATTATATATATGTTTTTCATAATCTTCAAACACTGCTTAATATGTTTACGACTCATTCCAAAATGAGTGAGTTCGGCATCTACTGGGACAAGAGCGCCTTAAGGCTGATTTAGACGAAGACAATTTTGAGACGCCTAAATGACGGCGCCAGTGATTACCGCACATCACACCTCCGACCGTTTAGACAATCTATTTTCAGCCGCCTAAATCTCGCCGCCAGTGACCAGCAAGCCGTGTTTACACGGTGCTTTTTTTCAGTACCAGTCATTAGTGGCAGCGAGAGACGCGGGGGGGGGGGGTCACTGGCGCCAAAAAATAGGCCCGTGTTCTATTCCGCGCCAGCGCTGGCATGCCGCGAAAAAATGGCGCGGAAAGTGTTTATACGGTGCCTTTTCGAGGCGCCGTAATTTAGGCGGCTGAAAATAATCATTGTCTAAACGGTCGGAGGTGTGATGTGCGGTAATCACTGGCGCCGTCATTTAGGCGTCTCAAAATTGTCTTCGTCTAAATCAGCCTTTACTTTTGAAATTTTATAGCACCTCATCATTCCCACTTCTGCTAGAGTACTATGTCATTTACATACTCAGGTCATCCACGTTCCCATTATGGGAATGTAAGAAACAATTAGGATGAACGCCAAACTCGTTTCATCTTATTCATTACTCGAAGACAAAATGAAATGTTACTATTCAGATTTATTTTTATGGATTTTGTGTTACCACATAGAGTGAGATATTGTAAATGAATGATACGATAAATATTTGTTTAAGTAGGTAGTAGGTAGGTACAATTTGTAAATAGGACCTCACGCGTCTATTATTTTTCAGCACCTAGATCGAAAAAGATTTTCAGAACTCGTGCTTTCTGACATTGAAAACTCGGTATATATTTTTTTGGTGTGCGGCTGCCGACGTGTCTGGTCAGATATTGCGGACTCACTCGTCGTGTTGCGCGAGCATAAGCTCGAGCGAGTAGGACTGGTCGAGGTAGTGCTTGGTGATCTGCTCCGGCGTGCTGCCCGCCGGGAACTTGTCCTGCGGGATCTCCGTGAAGCGCATCGACGCACCTGCCGCAACACACCACACCTTTAGCACGCTTAGTTCCTGTCCCCAGTGCTAGCATCGCACGTCAACACGTTTGGTACTAGCCTATAGCAATCCAGAACTTTGGGTGTAGTTTCATTTGTTTAAAGACAACTCCTTTGACATTTATTACACTTATTTATTTTACAAATTATAACATTATGAATAGCTTTATAGCGTTATAGACAGTAAAAAAACATACTAGGGCACATGATCTGCTGAAGAGTTTCAAAATATATAAAATAATCGCAGAGTAGCGATATTAGGATAATCAGGTCACCAGAATATTTAAAAAATGCTTGATACCTGGCACAGGTTTCAAATCTGGTAACATGGCTTTCTCTTTCTCTGCTCTTGTGACTCTCTTGGCCCGTTTAGCATCAGACTGTCCGGGTTCCTCGGTAGCCTCTTCAGTACTCTTGGGTTCCGAGTCGTCTTGGCTCTCCATAGACTCAGACTTGACGCCACGCGGCCGGTCTTCGTCAGTCATGGAGAGAAGTTCCACTGATGCTCGGATTATGCCCTTTTCTGGTGATAGCTTTGTGGCAAGTTCAGCTGAAAAAGTATAAGTTGTAGAATATTTCCACATAACTACTTCTTGTAATCTTGTCAACGCACTTATTTTATTGCATAAATGAAATTCAATTCAACTCGAAATTCAATGCAAGTGAGTGGCTATGCGCAGTAGTACTCATAAATGATAAGTTTAAAAGTTAATAAAACAAACACAAAAGAACAGGACCAAATGACAATTGCTTTTTTAAGTGCCAAAGACGACTAAGACACATCAGCAGAAACATTTTGCTTTATGAAACCCATTTGGACATACTGGACACCCAAAGCAATTGGAGATCCCTATTAGTCAAAGGTCATCTAACAATACAGATTATTTAATATTGGTAAAATAAAGGTAATTTCACAGAACAGCTTTATACCTGTGATTTGAGAAGTAAGCAGCTTCCACTTCTGCCATATCTCGTACGGGTACGGGGCCAAGTGCCGGTCCAGGTTGAGCAGGTTGTCCTTCAGCCGCTGGATGCTCTCCTCGCTGATCTCCTCCATGCTCATGTCCTCTGTCGTCTTGTCCCACATCTTGACAAGGAACTCTTTCTTGTGAAAGTAGTGCATGAATCCAGACCTGCAATTATTTCAATAGGAAATTGCTGTTAATAAAACTGCATTGCCAAAAGTAACAATTTTTTTTACAATTTACGGCAAATGTAGGACTGTAATTAAAGTATCTAACTACAAACATATTATAGGCAGAACCAATCAAGGTAAAGTAACCCGACCTTACGGTAGGTATCTTAGCGGTCAACAATTAAATGGAAATGTTGCCACACAATTGCTTCTTTATGTATTCTTGAAATATAATTCCCTGAAATATAAGCCTATTTATTAAACATTAATACGACCTATATTCCCACTACAAACAACTGCAGAGTACAGCAGAGCACCAAAGGACTAACAATACAAACGAGCACATTTAAAAGTAGTCAAAGCATTTGTTGAGTGACCTCGGGCACACGTCCCCGGTGCTCCGGCTCACGGCCGAGTAGTGCACGTAGTGCAGGCCGGGCGGGATCATCTTGATGCCGCGGAACTCCTCGTCCGTGTTCCAGCACTGCATGTCGATGCCGAACTGCGTCTCCTGCGGCACGCCGAGGAACACGAACGTCCCGCCCTCCACGAGGAGCTTCTTCGCGGTCTCCTGGTCCATTTTGCAATGAACCTTTGCCGCGAGTCAATAAAATGAGTTAAAAATATAACAAATCAATATGTTTACATTTGTTGCGTTGCGAATGTCAAAGGTTTAGGTTAGAGATGCGATGACAGCTAACGAAATATGGTTGTACCAGTACGAAAAAATATGGTACAAAATAGACTATTTTTATCACTGGTTCTTTTTTATTCGTGTGCGTATGGATTGAGTGAGCACCCTTCAAAAATGAAAAAAAATGTGCTGATCATTTAGTAAAAGTTCTAAAACAATTGTAAAAGTAATTGATGAATTTGTAAAACGATAAATAAAAAGAATACATTCATTAACGTATGCTCACTCAGTTCTCACAAACAACCAACGAAATCTGTGAATGTGTTTATTTAACATAATTATAATATTTATATCCTAATTTTTAGAAAAAATATGTTTAAGATACAGTCCACATTTTAGATCACACTCCACTTCTTAAAAAATACAATCTAAAATGTGGACTGTAGGTATCTTAGATTGTATTTTAAAATGAAATTTGAATATCTTTAGAAGCAGACAACGAATATGACATTTTAGATGGTGGATATTTAGTATTTTTTTTTACTAAAAGTTGAACTACTTTGTAGTTTCCTAGATAGGTAGGGTCATTGCGCTGGTTTGCGACCAGTTAACGGAGTTGCCAACTTCAGATGAGAAAAAAAAAATATTATCAACACACAGCATAGTATGCGTTAATGTAAACTAGTCCCAAATATAGTCTAGTTTGAATATGAAATCAAAAATATTATACTCCAATCCATAAATTATTATAAAATGCTGATAAAGTAATAATATAGCCAAAACGTCAGTTTGCGACCACTTTCATTAGTTTACGACCGCCAGTAAGCCAGTTTGCGACCAATATGTTAATATTTAAATTATGAAAATAAATCAAGTACAATTGATTTAAAAATATGTTTAATATTGCCTTTTAACAATGGAGGATAATCATATTTATTTCTTATTCGGTAAATAATAAAAAAACCGGCCAAGTGCGAGTGGGACTCCGTACCAATATCTGTAAGTTTGTTGTATGGGAGCCCCCCTTAAATGTTTATTTCATTTTATTTTTAGTATTTGTTGTTATAGCGGCAATAGAAATACATCATCTGTGAAAATTTCAATTGTCTAGCTATCACCGTTCTTGAGATATAGCCTGGTGAGGTGACAGAAGGACGGACGGACGGACAGCGAAGTCTCAGTAATAGGGTCCCGTTTTTACCCTTTGGGTACGGAACCCTAAAAATAATCAACTTTGACAGTATTTTTCATCATCTGATGTAATACTGTTTTCTGATACAATCTGTAAGTCTCTCTTATTCCCTTGCCTCCCTTCCGAATGTCATTGACAGCTTTTTCAGGGTCTCTTCGGTGTACTGGACCCCTTCGGCCACCGACGAAACCATTCTACGTAACCAGTTACATGTGAAGGATTGTTTTTCTTGCTACGAAACTAGTTACGTACAAAGAGGTTTTTTTCTTCCTACGAAACTAGTTACGTACGACCGCTTACAAAACCAATGCTACGTAACCAGTTACGTGGGAAGAATTATTTTTCTTGCTACGAAACCAGTTTCTGACACATCTTTGCATTAGTGGGAAAGGGACAAAACATATTTTTGTATTTTGTTAACACAGGCATTGCTATTGGCTAGGGGTCTGAAAATAAGAGTGAGCGTTTTTTTTTCAAAAAAAGTGTACATGGCCATATTTGAATGTCCCACACGTTGAACATATATATTTTTTTCCACCTTACCTTTATATGAGTGCTATCGTTTGATTCTATAGATGTTAGGTATTCATGTTATATTTACAAAACTATTATTCCGGCGTTCATTCTGAAAGGGTGCAAAGAATGGTTAGCAGTGCCGCTTCTTTACGTTTTTAACTTGGCCCTGGATACCGGAGAGTACCCTAATGAATGGAAGATTACACGGGTGAGGCCGATTCCTAAATCTAGTTGTACGGGCAACGTTGAGGGTTATAGACCAATAGCTATTCTATCTTCGATAGCTAAGTTATTTGAGTCCATTATAAATACAATCGTAGCTCCACAATTGAAGCTGTTACTCTGTGATGCCCAGCATGGCTTTAGGTCTCGTCCTTCAGTAGAGACTAACCTTTTAACCCTGGTTGATACCATTTCGGATCATATGGATAATGGAATAAAGGTTGACGTGCTGTACTTTGACTTTAAGAAAGCGTTTGACCGCGTTGATAACGATGTTCTCTTAAACAAGTTGTGCGCTATTGGTCTCTCACCGAAACGGCTGAAATTCTTTGCTTGTTATCTTCGCGACAGGCAGCAGTACGTGCAGCACGGATGCTTTATTTCAGAGCCATATCATACTCGTTTTGGGGTCAGCCAGGGCCCGTTGCTTTTTGGAGTTATGGTCAATGATCTGGCTCTGGTTTCCAAGTGCGCCAGAAATTTACTGTATGCCGATGACCTGAAGCTCGTTTATGGTGTACAGGGTTTATCAGATTGTGAGTCCCTGCAAGATGATATTGATCGCGTATGCCAGTGGAGTATTGAAAATAGACTTCTCTTCAATGCTGAGAAATGTGCGGTTATAACATTCAGTAGCGCCCGTAATCCGTTACTTTACAATTATATCCTAATATCAGAGAAAATAACTCGGGTTGAGACTATTAGGGATTTAGGAGTTACTCTGGACTCTTCTCTTAACTTTCATGAGCACATGATCACCTTGGCTCTTAACTCTTATAGAAGGCTCGGGTTTGTTATTCGGAACTCTAGGGACTTCGATGATGCTGGGATCATAAAGCTCCTTTACACTGCTCTGGTTAGAAGCAAGCTCGAAGCGGCTAGCGTTATTTGGAACCACCATGAAGTAACCTACATCTAGCTTTTGGAAAGAGTGCAAAAGGCGTTCCTTCGTTTTTTATATAAAAAGTTATATGGTTATTACCCATTCTTATATCCGACAAAGTTTTTGCTGGGTTTCTTGGGCTTCAACTCGTTGGAGGTAAGACGGAATTGCAGGCTGCTTACTGTAGCAAGTAGCATTGTACATACGTGGTAATACAGACTGCCCCGAATTAGTTGCTCAGTTGGTGCGCCTGTATGTTCCCACTCCAAGTAGAGTCCTTTTCCGACCCCGTTGTCGCCATCTATTAGCGGCGCCGTCCGCGCGAATTGCGTCCCATGGAAAATCTCCACTGGTACGGCCACACCTCTTAAACTCGCTCCTAGAATCAGCTCCACGCTTTGATATATTTGCAAGCAGAGGATAGATGTGTGCGATGAATGTTTGAGGTTTTGTGAGATGATGGATGTTCGAGCTTCTTCTGTGTAATTTACAATTGTCCTTTGTTCTTTTATGTAAACGTTATGTATTCTTAGTTTCACAGTGCCTTGGTTGTAACTGTTATGCTGTGAAATGTAATAAATAAATAAACTATATTATATTTATTACTAGATTTATTACAAAATAAGGATACGGAAAGTGCTAAAATGTGTTTGTCAACTCAGTCATATTCTGAGGCTTGCAGAAACTCGAAATAAATGTGTGTGAATGTTGAACGTGGCTATACAGACAAAGTAACGAGTTTACATTTTAGTCGTGTGCTTTATTTATAAAAGAATACGGTCTATAATGCCAAAAAAATACTTTTTCCAATGTCAAAAGAAATCGACAGACCGGAACCTCCAGAGATAGTCACTAGCGATTCTAACAGACTTGTGCAATTGATATTCCCCTAAAAGCGTTAATTTCTAAATTCTGGCAACATTAGAATGTTATAAGCATCGGCTGCTATTGCAAATATAGCGTCAATTCCAATAAAACGAAGTAGTGTTCAGTTCAGTTCTGTTTATTTATTCAGTCACAATGTACATTGTATGTGAATATGATATCAAACATAAAAATAATAATAATAAAGCCTAATATATAACTTAATACTAAAATACTGCACAATTGGTTTATACATAAATTAAAATAGTTAAATACATGTCAGTCTCAATTTAAATAATCATAATACTGTCGATACATGCATAATAAATATTCAATTAACTATTACAATCATTAATGAAGTCCAACACAGAATAATAACACTTTTCCAACAAAAGGTCTTTAGTCTTGCATTGAAAATACGACTGTTAATTATTGTTTTTGGTTGTATTGGTAGTTTGTTGAAAAGCTGGATAGCCTGGTACCAAGTGGCGAAAGGTGCACGTTGTGTCAGTGGGCAAAAAATAGGGTTCCGGGATAGTCACAGTTTTTTTGGGAAAATAGATTATAATTAACTTTTTCAAACACAATTAGACATTTCACAAACTATCGTAGTATCCGGAAGTCAACAAAAAACACATAGATTGGTTCAGACAAAGTAGAATTCCTCACCTCCGATTAGTGACGTGATATACTACCGGAACGATTTTGTTACTAATTGGAGCCACAAAGCTTAGGGATTCTAAAAAATATACATGGATGTTTGTTCGCATTTATCTCGCATTTGGCAGAACCGATTTGGATGCGGTTTTCAGGAGAGCATTTGTTTAGTTTTGGAAAAGGTTTTGGTAAACATCAATTGTACAATTTAATTCCCAAAGCAAAATAATAAATAAAAATTTATAAAAAAGAACCGCCTTTAATAATAGACATAGACTACTTTCATTTTGCTATTCTGTCGGGAACCACGATAAACGCAGCCAGTAGAAGCCTTTTGAGTATTCTTCTCAATATTCTTCTTTCTACGAAACCAGTTTCGTAGGAAGAAAAACACCTCTTTGTACGTAACTAGTTTCGTAGCAAGAAAAACAATCCTTCACACGTAACTGGTTACGTAGCATAGTTTCGTCGGCGGCCGAAGGGTACTGGACAGTCCGCTTCTTTTTCTTTGTTGCGTCCAATTTTTTGGGAGCGCCATCTAAAAAATTAGTTTAATTAATAATATATTTCTGTCTGCTATGACCCGGGATCAGATATAAAGACCGATATTTGCCTCGAGTTAGCAAAACCGTACTGTTAACTTACTCATATATAATAAATTTATATATAATAGTGTATATAATATACTAATATATAGTATGAATTCTAATGGCATAAATATAACTTTTCAATACCCAGCCAAATTAAAATAATCACACGTGGTCGCCCTCAATAAGCCAATACTTATTTGATTTACGGCCGTCCTTTCCCTCATACTAAATTATGGTGGCCGCAAACCAATATTTTTATTCACACTGATTTGGTTTACGACCATCCTTTCCCTCATACTAAATAATGGTGGCCGCGAACTAACGTATTTATTTCAATTACGTCAGTTAACGACCACCTAGTTACTATCTAATATTTGTAGTCGATTTAAATAAAGCTCCTTCAAAGAAACTGGCGGCCGCAAACCAAAGAATCACTTCTTTACAGTTTTACAACACTACACCTTAAATTATAACAGTTTTGAATGAAGCATAAGGACCATACTAGGAGAAACAAAATATTGCTGTATACGTTGGATTGCGACCATATGGCCGCAATCCGAAGTTTTTGATAAATATGCATTCCGGTTGACGACCACTGGATTTTATGTTAAAATTCAGTACAAAAATAGCAAACATTAACTAAAAGATTAATAAAAGTTAACGATTGCAGTAATGAAACATGGAACTTATGTGTACAGCATGAAATAAGTTATAAAACTTACTGTCGAACGCCGCGCGCCGTGCTATTTTTTCTCTAACTCGCTGCAGGACCAAGCACCACTGCGTCATCACGCACACTGAACATTTTTTCTACAACGCTGGACTAAACCATTTATTTCAGACGGTATCAATTCTTATTTAGAAATCATTTAAAAACCAGTAAGATTTTTTTTGTATTTGTGGCATCTATAGAAATGTTATTATCTTGATATAAAGAAATGAAGTCAGTCAAGTGGTCGCAAACCAAAGGTGGTCGCCAAACCGGCGCACCTACCTACTAAAAATCTTAAGATATTTACATTTTTAACTTAAGAATAATGTGTGGACTGAGTGAGCACTTACAAACATGTATTATCCAAAAATCTGCCACGTTAGCGGTTTGTTTTGTATTTTACAAATTCCCATATGAGTTTTACTAAACTATATACATATATAGAAGTTTCAATCTGCAGTATTTTCATCAGAAATCGGGTTTTCGAAAGTGTGCGGATTGAGTGAGCATACGAAATTATTTGTAAAACTTTAAATACGTAACCAGGTGATCTACAAATTATTACCTACCTTAAGCATAAGTTTTACTAAAAATTAGGATATAAATATTATATGTTTTTATTCTATGATTTTTCGTACATAAAAATTATGATATTATGTCATAATTGACATCATGCTAATATTTTATAATGTCACGATCACGAAGTAAGTAGTAATTACTGCTCTTATTTTAGCTCTTTCGTTATTCATAGAATTGCATGTAGGTAACTGAATAAGATCTGTTTTATAAACAGCTTGTCTCGAGTATGCATTATGCATAAGTATAAGATTCCAGAACTGACTTGTAGCATAAGTACATGTAGCATAAAATAAAAGTATCATCGCAAGTAATTATTGTCGTTTTAAATTATGATGTGCTAATAGAATCATCGATACATCTGAAAAAATGGTCTCGTTCCCGGGAATGTTTCAAATTGGTACATGTACCGAACGAGCAATGTTGACCCGCGCACTACAAAAAGAAGCGTTTACAAAGACTGTCTATTAACTTATCGAGACGTAGTTTTCAAATCCTGCGACATTTAAATAGAGACAAAAAATATGAATAGAAGCTACAGCCACAGTTGAAAATAGCATTGTAATGAATTGAGGTCCCAAGAATAAACTTTGCGTTAATTGTGTCGTCGCTATCACCCTTGGCCAAAGCTGCTGGGACATCTTAATTTTGAAACTCGTTTGTATAAACACCACAGTGAGGTTCTTAAATAAAACTCCTAACAATCATAATAAAATAGTTTTATTAGCCTAATCAGATGATAAGATAATCTAATGGGTAATTTACAAAAATCTTTGTGTGACCATTGGGTCATAGCCTAACATAAGCAATAAATAGCACATTTACCATAAAACTAGCATTCATCTTTTTGTGATAGGCAAGTCTGAGTAAAATAATGTGACTAATTATTTTCCAAATCCCCCTCGACAGTTGGGGCTGCTCTCCACCACCTTGTCGCTGGAGTCCCACTGTGCCGGAGTCTTGGCCACAATGGATAATGCATGGACACCGGTCTGCAACTCCTCTTTGAGTATGTCATTCACCAGTCTATGTCTCTGGAATATCAAAAATAAGTTTAGTAAGGATATAAATCATCAATTGAAAATTTGTCTCAGTTATGGGATACCATCTTAGTTCTGATTCTGACCACCAACTGTCAGTTTATTCTGACTTTGATTAAAATAAATAAAATAAAAAACCTTTTATTTATGGTTAACTTAGTTACAATTAAACAAATTAAGTATGTTGTAGGTAACTGACAATTAAGTGTAAAGCAGTAGGTAACAATATAACAGATATTATGCAATAACCCCTCTTAAGTTGAGGGTAAAGGTAAAAAGGCCCAATAGGGTCTCTATCTGAGCTTTTCCCGTCCATTGTTTGCCAGCGCTTCTTACAAGTTCATCTGCCCATCTATAATAATAATAATATTTTATTGCAACCAAGTACTTAATAACTAGGTACAAGGACCCTGTCAGGGTGCAGCAAAAAGTTAACATTTTTTGTAGTCTGGTCTACCAAACTTACTAATAACTTATACTAAGTAATAACAACTTACAGTGTTTCTCTTAATTTAAATAAAAATTGTTTTAAAATTTAATAGTTATTGCGTTGATTAGGATTCTTTAAATATGATTCCATATACCTAATAACATCAACACATTCTATTATGAAAATAAGCAACAAATGGAGTGATTGCTGGTTGCATGTGTAGTTCCCGAGTTTACTGTGAGTTATAGTAAAAATTCTTTTTTGAGGCCGACTTCACTTCGCCTTGTTTTAACAATGGGACCCAATGGCTTTTGTGTGCCTCATTAACTGCATTCACAAACTGCTGGTTTGAAATGAAAGTTATCTTAATAAGTCCAGTTTATGCCCGCAGTTAATAATGCATACAATACCCATTGGGTTCCATTGTATGTTAACAAGAACAAAACAATGTGAACAGGCCTCAAAAAAGGATTCCTACTATAAAACACTATTCAATTTACTCAAGATATATATTTTGTTCCATACTTCTTAGTAAACAAAATACCTTGATTAACGGTAATCCATCGAATTTGTCCGACACGACAACAACTTTGAAGTGCGTTTCGGCGCCTTTGGGAACGTTGTGCATGTACGACTCGTTGATGACGTCGAGGTGTGTCGTCGCCAGAGACGTCTGCAGCTTGCTTCTCATCGCACTCTCCACTACCCCGGACATGTTTCTTGCTGTACTGTAAATGCCTGAAAACCATAATAAACAAAAATTGGTGTTGTGACTGAGATGTAAATATTTACTGAACAAGCGAGGTTCCCTGGATTACCTGTGAGTAGTGCGGCATGCAATGATTTAGTTAATAGGCTGTTTAGAATCATAAGTTGTGCTAGAAGTAAATTTCAACTGAATAAACAATTTCAGATATTTTTCAGAAAACTAGCTGTCATCCGAACGAATTGAGCGACAGCTGACATTGACACATGACAGTTTGCATTCGTTTAGAATTTCGTGTAGTTCTCGCTCAGAATAATAACTTATTATTCTGATGCTGGCACTCCACTTGGCGTTGCGTGTTCGCGTATTTGCCTTATTCGGCCAAATACGACCATGTGAGGAGGATTTATTCGTCTATATTTGCCATATTTGCACGAAATGCCAAATAGCGCAAATAGGCAAACACGCGTATCCGCTTGCTTGTCGGTTTTTGGTCACACATCAAAGGATTCAAAGGACGCAAATATGGCAAATATTTGCGTTCATCGTCTACACATGGCTCGCTCAGTTGTGTAAGCGACGGCAAACATATTTGCGTATTTAATATATTTTCGCATGTGTGGATGTCGTGTTTGTGATATTTGGACTTCATACGAATATTTAGACAAACACGGCGAATACGCTACGCGAACACGCAACGCCAAGTGGAGTGCCACCATGAGAGTTCTCGTCTTGACTTGAGTGAATTAAGTTTTGTCATGACGGCTCACCATAAAAATGGGTTGGACAAGGGTGCCATCTGTTGCCGTAGCGGAACGTCTAACTGACAGCGCGCGAAACAGTTTGAAAGACGCTGCGTAGAGTATAATGCCGCTTCAGCGAACTACGCGTGAGCACGACGTAGTTCCGTCTCACTCTAACGTATAACTGTGTCCTGTAAGTTTGCCGTTGTTTGCCAAGCATGTGGACGCGGCATAATAATATTGACGTATTATAAATTTACTGGCTTTTCAGCTGAAAACACTTGTCTACGGTGTCTGATGAATCGCTAATTCAATACCATACTGCTTTCCTAATTTTTTGCTTTGTAGTGATTATTCTACCTAGTACCTATTTATGTGATAATTACTAAACGTAAAATAAAAGTGTTTTGTGGTTAAAAATTGCTAGTGAGTTTGCTTTATTCGCGCGCCCGGACTTTTCCAAGGTGCCTATGGTGGTTACGTTTATCACGCTACCATCGTTGGCCACAGCATCTATTGTAGATGTTGTGGCACCTGTGGGTAATGAGCTACTATCCCGCATCGACTTTGATAGCGATAGAGTCATATAGCGGCGCACAATTTCCTGCCACGTCGTCGGTGACACAGAAAACTTCAGTCCACAGGAGGTGGTAAAAAGCCCATAGTAGCTACATACCTACCCTAAAGATTCTGACTTCATGATCGGCACCATATTCTCAAAATTATGTTGAGAATCGATACTATTTAATGGTTCAGTGGTCTAATAGGTATGGCGACTGTGTTGGCCCGCAAAGCTGTTGGAAACGCGGTTTCGAACCCCGCCTGAATTATTAACAATTTAAACTTTTCGCTTTATAATATAAATATTTAATGTAATCGTTTTCTTATCTTTCTTTTTTATCTTATCTTTTTTTAGTAAATAAATATTATGGGACAATCATACCTACTCGACATAGTCCCAAACTAAGCAAAGCTTGTACTAGACGACGATAAACATAATATATAAATACATATACTCGTATAGATAACATCCATGACCCATGAACAAATATTCGAGTTTATCACACAAATATTTGCCCCGGCCGGGATTCGAACCCGGGACCGCCGGCTCAGTAAGCAGGTGTCTGCAAACTGCGCCAAACGTGTCGTCAAATCAAATCAAATCTTGAAATGAAAGTAAATTTTAACCTGCTTCTAATTTTCGTATCGAAATGAAACTTTGCGTGTATATATGTAGTTCCTCAGTCTTATAATTACTGGCATTCATTTATTACAATCTGATCCATTCACCATTGATAAAACTTAAAACGATCATCATCAGCTGATAAACGCCACCTTGGTTTGTCCAGCACCGCCTGCATCGAGCATAATCCCACGACCTTCACTAGATTATGAGGCCATCTTGTGGCGAACCCCCCATCGTCCCATCTGGTTTGTGATTCGTTCAAGAAAAACATTGATCAATATTGAGTCCGACAACTAAATTAGTATGCCTAGGTGGACTTATTGTTTTCCCCTTGAATTTAATTTGAAAAAACCAGCCAAGTGCGAGTCGGACTCGCTCACCGAGGGTTCCGTACAAACACTTTCCATCCCTAGGTGGTTAAGTTAAGTTTGCACCTGGTATGTATAGCGCCCATATAAATTAGGTGCAAAGTTAGGTATTAAAATATAAAAAAAAACTACTTACTAGATCTCGTTCAAAACAATTTTCGTTAGTTTTTATAGTAATGTACATCATATGTTTTTTTTTTTCATTTTCTTATTTTAGATTTAGAAGTAAGTGGGGGAAGGGGGGGGGACCAACTTTTTTCCACTTTGGAAGCGTCTGTCACGCAAGTAATTCGGTTTAGATAAAAAATATTTTGAAACCTCGATATCATTTTCGAAGACCTATCCATAGATACCCACACGTATGTGTTTGATGAAAAAAAAAATTTTGAGTTTCAGTTCTAAGTATGGGGAGCCCCCAGTATTTATTGTTATTTTATTATTTTTGCATCAATATCTTAATGCGGTTCACAGAATACATCTACCTACCAAGTTTCAACAGTATAGCTCTTATAGTTTCGGAAAAAAATGGCTGTGACATACGGACGGACAGACAGACGGACAGACGGACAGACAGACATGACGAATCTATAAGGGTTCCGTTTTTTGCCATTTGGCTACGGAACCCTAAAACTGGCTGTGACATACGGACGGACAGACGGACAGACAGACAGACAGACAGACAGACAGACATGACGAATCTATAAGGGTTCCGTTTTTTGCCATTTGGCTACGGAACCCTAAAACTGGCTGTGACATACGGACGGACAGACGGACAGACAGACGGACAGACAGACAGACAGACATGACGAATCTATAAGGGTTCCGTTTTTTGCCATTTGGCTACGGAACCCTAAAACTGGCTGTGACATACGGACGGACAGACGGACAGACAGACAGACAGACAGACAGACAGACATGACGAATCTATAAGGGTTCCGTTTTTTGCCATTTGGCCCCGAGCGTGCCACGCGGAAGCCGAAGTTTCGTTTCAGATTTCTGTAATTCAGAAGAAGAGATAGGACAGGTTGAAACCCTATTTAGGTACTTGTACCGATTACTATTATCCAATCATAAGTCATAACTCGCTTTCGTGCTCGTGGATAAATCAAATAGCGGACACGTCCTCCCAGCGAGCAGCTCACAAATCATTTTGCGAGCACTATCCTCAATGACTCGCGAAGCTATTACTGTAATTTCACTTTCTATTGAATTTGACGGATAGAATTTCCATTCAATATTCGATTGAGCGCAGACATTGTTTCCCGAAAGATATATCGCTCGATCAAATAATATCCCGTCTCGTTGATTTAGAGCTTTTTCTTCATTTTGCGCCGCTCTTTGTAGGGCGACCAAGCTTCCGGATTCCTCGAGACATTTTGGAATTATTTGATTAGCACTCTTTCAAGATGAGCCAGAATGCAATGCAATATTAAAAATTGTTTATACTCATTGCCGGAAGACGACGGTTGTATTGTGTTTTTCTGTTAATTTCTTATACTTTTTACGTGTTCTATCTACAAAATATACTTATTTCACCTATAGCCGGTGTTTATCTAAGCCTCCCGGCTATAGTTTTGTACTACTAAAAAGTTTATTGGAAATTTAGATAGTTAATCTTATTACTTTAAATTCATTTGCCACTCGTTGTACTCTCTCAATATTGCTTGTTATGTTTGGAAAACTTCGTTAGAATTTGCGGAGACCGGACCAATATTATATACCTTTAACTCTCTGGCATGGTTGACATCAGGGTGTGACAGGGAATGAAAGGGCAGACGAGATGGCAAGGCTAGGAGCAGAGAGGGAACTCATAGGACTCGAACCTGCACTGCCAATATCAGCAGAAGTCACGAAAGAAGTTATAGCTAGGCTAATGGAGGAAGAGGCCAATAGACAATGGCGAGAGACAACGGACTGTCGACAATCGAAGATGATCCTAGGAGGCATAAACAGAAGAAGGACCAGGTATCTCCTGGGACTAGGTAAGAAAACTCTCAGATTATTAACAGGCATAATCACGGGACATAATAGCCTTAACAGGCACCTAAACATTATGGGTGTAGTAAGTGATCCATACTGCTCGCACTGTGGCCAGGAGGAGACAAGTAAGCATGTTATAGCAGAGTGTGGCATGTATGCGATAGTAGTTACGCTATAGCATCTTCAGAAAAGATAAACTAGAAGAGGAAGAGCTGAGGGACATTAACCTTAAAGATGTCCTTTCCTTCTGCAGGAGAACAAGAAGATTCGAGGAAAAAGGCTGTATGGGAGCGCCGCCGGGACACTAACCGTTGGCTACAATTGGGAAAAGCGATCGACAGCCCGCCTGTTTCCGGCCGGGCGTCCCTACACCAAAAGAAATCATCCATCATCATGGTTGACGGCGATTATGAGAACTTTGTTATTCAAGTAACGCCATAAAAAATCTGCTAGCGTCAAGTAAGGGCTTCTCAGAGGCCAACTATATCATCTCGCCTCCATCAATTTCCAGAAAACACTTCGTATAACTCCATGGTCACGTTACTTGTATGGCAGGTGGCACCATTTTGGTGAAACCATATGTGTTGATGTTGTAAACTTACACATGTTTTACTATAAATTGTTTAAGTACTGCTTGAGAGTAGTGGTTGCAATTACAATGTAGAACGACAGTATAACAGAAGGTAAGTACTTATCATCTATTACCCTAAAGCATACAAGGTTTTTGAAGAGTTGACCCTAAGCAGTTGAAGTTGAGGGAAAACCTCAGTAAATAGGTACTTATGTATTTAAGAAAGATACACACTAGTATTACTGAGTCCCGATACCTATTATGGTATATAATTATGGTAATTTCTTCTTTTACCGTATATTTTGAATCATGGTAGCCCTACGCTTGAGGCTGCGGGATCATTCGACTTGTTACGAGAATGTGTTTCGGTAAACGCTGCCGTATCTCAACTTTTCAATATTTTATATCCTGTTTAGCGCCGCGTTTGAGGTGAAACTTTTGCTTTTGTTTAGATCATAGCGTCTTACGATTTTCAGATTTATCAAACCTTTGAACAGTAGGCAAGTTCCTAATATTAATCAATGTTATACAATAGCCTCTAGAGCACATATCAGAAAACAGAGTAAACAATAACAAGAGCTCTAAACAGACAACTTTTGAGTAGTATGAGATAAAGCTGCTGACTACGTCCCAACTGACTCATCTCATAGTAAGGACGTACCTAAGGACTCAATTTATATAGGTACCCACCTGACCTGGTAACTACCCAGATAAGTATAAATTGGTTACAAATAGATTGATTTCAGAATTTCAGTTTCTCCTTTTTAAATAGAAAATCACCATGAGATTCAAACACATTAAATAACAAAACAGTTACTTTAATCTAAATGACATGCTCCCAACCGAAATAATAAATCTTGGACGGGCCTCAGCGCGAGCCGTACCTGTTCTACACATTATTATTAATTCCTAAATAGTCCCTGGCAGTTAACCCTCGCTATCACAGCTTAGCGAAATTAAAATAATAAACATCAAAGCGGCATTACTGGCAGACGCATACTCCGCAATAAATTTGATTGGATCCTTTGAGGGAGTTAATTAATTTAAACACACCTAGAACAATAGCCGGCGGGTTAGCTATTGTATCTTTCGTATGGCTTCATTAAAGCACACGGCACTCGTGTAGTTATTCAGACTGAATTTAATTAGATCGGTACAGAGTTAAGTTGCCGGGGTGGGGCCCAAACGTTTCCCATTACATCAAGTGGCGAGAGTCCTCAGATACCCTGAAACATGATCTATGGTAACTACCTAAATACTAGGTTAGATTTTTTATTCGGATTAAAATTCGCTCACATGCTCGCGTTTGGCCAAATTTTGACTCGCGCACTATAAATACCGAGAAACTCAGTGGTACAGGCCGGATTCCAACCCACGACCTCTTGTTTGAAAGTCCACCACTGGGCTATCGCAGCACAGGAGTTTACGATGGCTAAATTATTTCTGCCTAAAATAGCATGTTTACCTATTCCTGTAACTTTTACATGTCCTATCAATGTCATTTAATATGGTTTAGGACGTTTATTTCTCAAAATGCATATCGAATACCTAGGCAACAATCAAAAGAAATGAATCATATCACGAACATAAGTAGGTACCACCTATTAAATAAGACCTCCGGGCTCAGGCACTAGTGTCATCGTAGGTAGTATTCTGTAAGTATTCTTGCTTGATGAACCGAACTGTGTGTTACTTAAATGCCAACAAGTAAAACGTGCGAACGTAAAATTCAAAGTGTTTCATAATCACCATTATCTCTAGATACACATAAAAGTTGCATGGCATACCGGAACCCAAACGGCTTAACTAATTCGTGTGTTCCGGCTCGAAACCAACAGGAGGAACATTAACTTTCGTCCCGAATCGAGCAGCCCCAGCTCCTTGTAAAGTCGAATCCCATCAAAAACATAAATGTTAAATTAGAGCCAAGTTCTCGCATGCAACGTTGTCGACTTCGCCGACAAAAGAATTAAGATCTATATGGGCGCCAAGTTCTTTGCCCTAAAATTTTTAGATACAAGGACATGCGACATACTCAATGCATTTATTTTACTTGGGGTGTAATTCAATGTCAAGACTGGACTAGGCTAGAGAAGAGTGTGAGCTATGCTAATACATCTTTAAAACAAAGAAAGAATTTTCCAAGTCGGTTAATAAATGACGGAGTTCTGAGGCAAGAAGCATAAATAATAATAATAATTAAAAAAGTAAAAAAATCACTGTTTTCGATTTTTTTATGTGTACACACACAATTACCAAGCTGAATGCCAAATTTCACCTTTCTAGGTCACCTGGAAGTGGGTTAGGTTTTTGATTACTAGTCAGTCAGTCAGTCAGTCAGTGATAAAAATACCGTTTTTTGGACTTTAATATCTCAACACCTATTTCACCTATATTTATGAAATATGGGGTTCTAGTTGTTCTAAAGGATCTAAATACATAAGCCAAATTTCATGTTTTTATGTTAAATAGATTTGGAGTTATTGAGGGGTCAAAAGTGGCTCCAAACGGTTCGTGTAATATAACACACGGCTGCTGCTCGCCAGTTCTTGGGGTGAACTTGGCTGGACACGCTGCCGCGTGTCTAGATAATGAATGTTTTACCCCGAAAACGATAAAGAGCGCTCTTTTGCATACGAAGTTCGTTAAGTTTAATTAGCGAGCCCTACGGTCATGGCGGCAGGCCTTTGTAGCTCCTTGGAGGCGCGCCAACACCGTATTGTCTTCGGAATTATAATAATTATCTCTGCAGCCTACGCGTATGTTGCCGTTTACAATTTTGAGACATAGGAACATAAACTACGGTTGTTCTAGATTTTGGATTATGCA
Organism: Apotomis turbidana; assembly: GCA_905147355.2. NCBI lineage: Eukaryota > Metazoa > Arthropoda > Insecta > Lepidoptera > Tortricidae > Apotomis > Apotomis turbidana. Next base: position 1,570,163 of record LR990285.1, read on the forward strand.
TTTTTAGAGTAAGAGGCTTGAGTTAGATCTCTATAGCTTCTATATTCTATATGAGGAATGACGAGAAGATTTAAGTAAATAAATGAATAAATATCAGACAACCTCACACAAATCGATCTAGTCCCAAATTAAGCTCAAGAAGGCTTGTGTTATGGGTAGGAACTAGACGACGATATACACTTTAATAAATAAAATAAACAAAAATTGTTTATTTAAAAAGAAGAACCTAAATACCTATGTAGATAATTATATACTTACTTAAATACATAGAACAACCATGACCCAAGCACAAATATTCGACTAAGTAGGTTAAAATTAGTATTTTTTTAAAATACAATACAGGTAAGTATACTTCATTGCACACCTAACAATTTTAAGCTTTGGAATAGGTAAATATATTACAAATACGTCATAATATTATCAATTATAGTTTATAACTCATCATAAATAAAGTATACTGTGTCGATTCTACCAACATGCAATTAGCTTTATGCCTAGATAGGTGATTTAGTTTTTTTTAACTAAAGTAGACTTGATTGACAGGTCTTGGACTACCAAACGCACGGTAAAACGTTAAAAAGCTATGGAGCCGACATTAACATTACTTAAATATACCTATCTACGGCGAAGCGCCTATAGGAGCCGATTTCCACCGGCTTGGCGACCGGGATTTGTTGAACGCCGCGCTACTTATACACTGGCACCTATGCAAGCATTCTAATACGTAAGTGTCCGTGTCGTCAGTAGTGTTTCCTCCTGCTTTATGCCAATCACCGGCCTGACGTGGGTACACGGGCGATTATACGAATTACAGCGCACGTCCATACCGTGTACCGAGTACACGGCGCTAGTAGTGTTAGCTTCACCCGTATTTCATTAAACGAAGATACAGGCCGTTTAAGTTTTATCCACACCCATATTGTTAAATTACTTGGCGGCAAAGGTGGTAGGGCATGAATGACCAAAATCAATGATGTTATTTCATAACATCACGATGTAATTATATGCTGCTGTTTCGGCGACCCCGACCCCTTCTACGCCGGCGGGACGCCTCATTCATGCCTTCGCTCCGCGAGAGTTACGGCAGTACCGAGTACTTCCTATCTACATAAAAGAAAGTCTATGATATGATAAAGTAGTGTATTCAAACTGTACATAATTAAAACTTAAAATTGCTTAAACACGAGGTTTTAAGACCTCTCATTATGTAGGTAACAGTTGTATAAACTACTATGTGTTCGAATCGAGCGGCATTCGAACCGAGTCTCCAACGACGTTCCGAGGCAACACGAGCCCTTGCTACTAGGACACACCCGTTTGAACAATGTCTGCTGCTGGGTGTAAGGGCTGTGGTCGCCTGCGCCCAGTGAATGAGTGTGACTCTCACGATCACAAAATGACACCAATCATCATCCTCCTAAGCCTTTGTCCCATTTTTTGAGAATGAATTCTCAATCGGGGTCGGCTACCTAAATCCCCAAGATGTGGCGTAGGCACTAGTTTTTACGCAAGCGACTGCCATCTGACCTTCCAACCCAGGGGGGAAACTAGGCCTTATTGGCCTTAGGTGGTTTCCTCACGATGTTTTCCTTCACCGAAAAGCGAGTGGTAAATACCAAATGACATTCCGTACATAAGTTCTGAAAAACTCATTGGTACGGGCCGGGTTCGAACCCGCGACCTCCGGATTGAAAGTCGCATGCCCTAACCACTAGGACACCACCGCGTCCACGAAATGACACAAATACAAATACAAATTCTTTATTGGTAACACCAAGTTACATGTCAACAGTTTTCAACACGACACGATCCTCACGGGATCGCTTGTGGTGCACGTCAGACGTACATGCTGTGTCTGCTGTAAATTAAGGCAGGTGCTAGGTTTGCTTTAATTTTAAATGTGCTTTAATTATTATAAGCCCTGGTTTGGGCTGCGAAATCTATGGCATGAGGGATCAGAGTGGCTTTGTGGATAAATCCGATTTTGGTTTGCACAAGACCTTTTTATAATACGATTCGCGAACATAAGAGATACTAGTGGTGAACAGCTTATTTGTATGACGCACGTAGATTAGATGAATTGTTAAAATCTACAATAAAACACGAGCTTTTTGTAAACACTATCACACACAGACGTAAATCGGCGTGTCGATTTCGAAGTGCGAATTGGGTGGTTGGTTTTTTCCGATATCTCACAAAAAAGGCGTGAAACAGCGTCAAACGAAACTCGCCTCCGCCTGTATGCGATAAATAATTGAAGGCAGTACGTTTGCTCACAAACAGAATTATCGCCGCTGTCCGCCGTCCGCCGCCGGCCAGCAGCGGTGGTGAGTCGGTGACGTCGCGTTACTGTCGGGTAACTTCCAAAAACTACCATTTCACCAGTTCCTCTCAAACTGTACAGTAGCAGTGAGCACTAGGACATGCTTTGACATACAAGCGTGAGTGATGCGAGTTCCTGTGGAAGATAATGGATCGAGTTTGAAGTTGGCTTGTGTTGCGTCAGGATTTGTTTTAGAGCGGTTAAATGTCGATTCGACGATTCAGTTGCGATAGACTATTGATTTAAATGCGATACAGCAGTGAATAAATTTTAGATTGTTGGTCATAGCTAAAAAGTCACCAAGCGTAACAGGCCTTAGATTTTCAAAAAGCTCAAGTATTTCACTTCATATAAGGCTATACAGAGCCTTAAAATTGCGCGTAAAACAATGAAAAAATTAAGAAATCTTCTATTGTTAGTAAGAAACTTAAAAATCAACCCGCAACCAAATTTATAACAGGGAAGCTCCAAAAAGTTTGGAATGTTAGAGATAATAAAAGTCTTAATTGCGAGAGTTAGCTCTTTACTCTTGCGCCTTGAAGTTTTTTTTGTTTAAGAGCTCGTTCACGGTGTACGTTTTATCTTCCACAAATCTGGACAAACGCACTATTTGTGACTTTGAACACGACGCATTAAGACTCTTCATAGCATAATTGTTATGAATCTTTTTGAAATACTACTCCTTAAAAAAATCTGCTCTGTAAATGGCAAAGTCTATAGCTTTTAAGTAATAGCGGGGCTTCGGACTACCTTCTAAGTGAATTTATTAAGGTAATGAATTGGAGGTCACAGTCAACTAACTGTAGTTGATCTTCGCTTCAGATTGTAAACGTTCTAATCACGCGTCTTTTGATAAATTCGGAAGGAATAAGGAAACTCAATAAAGTTAATTGTTTGGGCAAAATTTCTTCTCTGCGAAGAGTATCCCTTTTAGTTAACCTTTGAATAATTTGCAATGAATACGGCACGAGCGGGCCTCCATATTGTTTTAGGTCGCTGCCGTCAACGTGAGACGTCCTCGGAGAGTCGGGACGGGAGGCAATACTCGGGTATAGTTCATAATTATTATACATTTTATTACGAAAATATAGAATGTTATTATTGAATTGATTAGATATTCCGATTTTCCCACCGTTTGATACTTTGTTGATTTTGATTATTCTTCGAATAATAGTGCGTTTTTTCAGAGAAATAAAAGTATTTTGCCACATGTGCGAAGCTTTACTTACATAATAATCTATAGTTGGTATTAGGTAATATAAAAAAAAACACGTACTTATATACATACAATGTGCAATATAATTATGGTAAGCATATTTACAATAGCATACACGACGATGAATTATATTGTCGGCATTGTCGGCAACCTCCCAATGCTGAACTATTTTTAACCGACTTCAAAAATGGAGGAGGTTCTCAATTCGAACTAATTTTTTTATTTTTTTTCTATGTATGTTACTCGATATCTCCGAGAATCGTGAACCGATTTTCAATTTTTTTTTTAATCGAAAGGGTATAACTCCGAGTTGGTCCCGTTGGCACTAAGTCGGGATCTGATGATGTAATCTTGGAGAAATCGAGGGAACTCTTCAAATGTTATAGGGACATGTACGGCGCTTTCGGTAATTTATTGATAAAGTCAAGAATTTACATTCAGTAAATAGGATTTGGTGGACTAAAAAGCAAAAAAAAAAATTTTTAACAAAAAAAAGAACCGACTTCAGTAAAACTAAAAAGCCAACAATAACCCGTTCAAGTACAGATTACATTTGACTCACCCTTCGAAGTCGGTGCCAAACCTCGCGTAAACTATAATATATAAATATAAGAACTGAGTGGTTTGGGATCGACTTCGAAGGGTGAGTCAAATGTAATCTGTACTTGAACGGGTTATTGTTGGCTTTTTAGTTTTACTGAAGTCGGTTCTTTTTTTTGTTAAAAATTTTTTTTAGTATATTTTTACTAATCTAACAGTGGCAGTGGCGGCAAGATTGAGTGGCAATCATTGGGGTTTTACTCTGTTTGTAGGCACATACTATAGGCATATACCATAGGCAAAGGCATGGCTATCTGATAGATAGATGGGTACAGACTATTTCTATGTACAATGAAGTTCAAATAAATAAGTAGTAAAGGCGCAGCTAATGGCACGTACTGCACCCGCTAGTTTTAAAGCACCAAGTCTATTTTCGCACAGTCGCTCGCATGCTAATGTACATATTCAATTTATGGGGCCTATTAAAGACATTGCATCGGCGAGCAGCGCCGTTGGCAGCCCCGGCACGTCGCCCCGCGTCAGCCGGCCCGCCCCGGAATACTAACCAACTAGCCGGCTGATCCTAAACTGTACAAAAATCACACAACCACAACTGCCATCCCTTACCGACCTCCTTCAAAGAAAAGGACACAGTATTATGTACCTTTGGATAGGATCTGAATACCCCGGTTCCGCAGTTTGCTCCAGAAAACTGCCTTTTAGCAGTCACTGAAAAATAAAATCGCATTTCATCTGTGCAGGTTTTGTTGCTGGGATCCGGTCCTGTGTCTTGCATAAGTGAGGGACAATTTGTGGAAAGGGTGTCCCGTCGCTTTGCTGTATGTTTGCCTTGCTTACGTATTACCCATAGCTTTATTTAATATTAATTTTTTATTTGCATAATATTCGAGATGAGTAATAAAATATATCATATTAGATCGACCAAAGCACTGGATAAGTGAGCATGCAAGCGAAAGGCCGATTTACTAGGTACTATTTTTTTAATTATTCTTTTACGTCCACAATAATTCTTCCACACGGCAAAATCAAAAGAGAAATAATACCTCACAGTTGACGGTATATTTATTTTAATCATTTACAGCCTTAATGAATTCCAACTGAAAATATAATGAGCATTTCATTTTTACGAATACTGGGATGATCGAGCACTTTGCGAGGCGTGTCATTAAAATTCAGTGAATATTGAAACAAACATGTTTGCATACAAGCGTGGCGGGGCCGGCTGCAGCGGAGACTTACTGCGAGGGTTAATTGAGACTTTGGGCTTACAATATGAATACTTGATACACGCTTTGTTTCATGGATGAACACGTAAAAGAGAAATGTGACGAGGTAAACACTAGGTATAAATATAAATTTCAAACAAATTAAATTTGATACGAAAAGTCGATGTGTTAGTGGCGATTTGACGTTGTACCTACTATTATCTATTCTGTGGTATACTTTTCTTTCACGTAATTTTATGATGGTCGGAGTGGCCAGAGTATCTGGAGCGTTCAACAGCGTCAAGCCGGTGGAAATATCACTAACACCTATTACGTGAGCTAATAGCAGTGGCATATTTACCCGTAGGTTTACTTATATACAACTAGGGGGAATTTACAGTGCCTTCCCTTTGCCGGGATTCATACGTGCATGTGTAAATACAGCCGTAACCACCCCAACAGAACCAGCCGCCATGCCGCATAGAACGTAATAAGAACATAACTGCCGTGCTACGGTCAAACGTCGTATCTTTATATGGATTTCATAGTAAGATACGATTTTCTGTAGTTATGTCCCGTGTAATGTTACGGCGTTTTGGCACAGACAGGTCGTGGCTAGGATCGAGTGAATTATTAAGACTGCACCGAGCAAAATGTGAAAAATAGGCAGTTGCCGTTAAGTAGACAACGTAAACACTAGTTGTTTAATCCACTTCTAAACTATATATTTAGCATTTCGAAGAATGTGTTAACAACTTCTCCGTGGAAAAATTATAAGATTATTAATATTTTACCCTAGAAAACTGAGTAAAGTTGGATGAAAATTGTAAAATCGTAAGCAGGCGTTAAGTGTTTTTTTATACTTTAACAATGGAAATCTATTTTGATTTTCAGTTCAAAAAAAAGATGAATGTTTACATTACAATTTGTCCGCATCAAATATTTCAATTATTGTTTGGTATTAAAGCTCCAGATTTATCAAAAAGTGCTTTTAATTCTCCATACATTTTTACTATGGCGGCCGCGCGCCGATCTCAATACGCATTCCCCGCGCTCTATGGTTATAGGCGCGTTAACGGCTAACGCTCGGCGCCCTCTTAACTGAAACAAACTCGCTCCGTCCAGCTTAATGTATTTATTGTCAAAACAAAGGATGCAGTAATTTTTGAAGACGTGGCCGGTGCGAGCGGCAATTGTTTTACCTCCATTGTGGACATTGTGGCGACCAGCGTCGCTGTAATTAAAGTATGAGCACTCGCTTTCAAATCGAGGGTTTTGTTCGCAACATAAAAGGTAAGGACGTGCGTGGAACTGTTTCCTGGTCAATTTTGATATGATATTTGCGTCTATGACTTACCCGTATCATTGTTTTTTATTTTTGACTCGATTGCTTATTTTCCACGAGTTCTAAATCTTCGATTTGTGTCATAAACGGAAGGAACTTCTCACCAGGTGGCTCGTTTTCCCCTTTTCCTTATTTTTTGTACAAATATATTTGGGACAACTTACCAAACATCGGTAACTGTAGTACAATTTTTGATTTACTCTATAGAATTGTAATTGGCAAGATTGTAATTGCCAATTACAACGTGACGATTCGTGCAATTCCGACTGTCCTAGTTTCTTTCAATTTGTGCTAACGGTGACAATGCAATGTCCTACATAGTTGAACATAAATATTAATTAAGAAATATCAAATAAAATAAAGTATGTAGTTTAATAGTATTATTATATTATGAATTCAATAAGTAGTATTGTATTAATTGTAAATGATTATTTTGGTACTTAGTGTATAATTTGAACTCTCAAAGCCTGAGATACAGGATTCTCCTAGTTCAGGCACCAGTATTATGAATGCTCTGTATAGATGTAAGACTTTTTATGCTAATTGTTATTACTATGATTTTATGAAGATTATTTTTATTATAACTCGCATATGGACAGTCACCTTAAAAAATAATTATAATTGAAAAGTAATTAATCATGTTAATTCAACTCTTTAGTGAACTTTTTTTATACAATCGAAATGTCCGCCTGTCGCATCTTACCATCCTCTATTGCAGAAAATTACTTTAATGATTATTTATTTTGTACGCTGACTATACTTTATACCCTGGTGGGTGTATTTATTACCTTTTTCAACTTTGAAGAATTATCGATAATATTTCATCATAACATAACTATTCCACGTCCATTGCACGTCTCCTCAAATAATGCCGTCGGTATCAAGGAAACATGGCGGCATTCAAATTAATACCTATCACACAGAAGTACACTTGACAAATTACAGAAATTGGAAACCCCCGCTGAAAGGAAAGCGAGCAAAATATAAAGTAGGCGCGGAATTACTTTTTCAGAGCACGAATCAATAAAACATGACTTTCCATTGAAATTACTCTCCATACAGCCGTAACTTCTTATTCGGGAAATCGCGAAAACAGATCTTCATTCCGCGGAGCACTCATTTAATATTCTACCTATAGAGGAGCTTCCAGAATTCAATTACCTACATTTTGTACAACCGTCTATTGAATATTGAAATTAGCATTCGGCACAATGCTGGCGGAGGCTGGACGGCCGCGCGCCGGCACTATGTGCTCGGGGACGGAGGCTAGAATGCCGCGGCCGAGCGGCATTATGGCACGGCTGTCGCTGGACCGATCTAAAGTAATCCTTGCTGTCGCCCATTCTGTTCAACGTGGAGTTAATTGCTGAATTTCTTCATTAAATAACGACGGAATAGGTTTAATCCGACAATTGTTATGTTGTAATCAAAACAAGGTGCCCCGGACCTAGAGCGAATTTGCACGTGAATTAATGTTATATTTATGTCATAGATAGAGATCACCAGTGATGTCTACTTTATCGATGCTGTAACTAACTTTTCTCAAACATGCAATGAAATATTGATGTTATGTTCTTTATAAAAGGCTGCGAAGTATGACGTTTCCGATGCAGCTTGACGAGAGGTCGTTAATGAAATTTCATACAAAATTGGAGGCCTAGGCCGGCAACATGCTCTTTTTTAATTTCTATTCCACATAAGTTTGTGACATGGCATCATGTCGATCAGCCATTAAAAAAAAAACAAAGCAACATTTGCTTTTTGGTTAACTATGACATTCTGCCACCTGCTTATTAAAAAAAAAAACATATAAATATTAGCGATAAAATTGTCTACTCAAAGCATAAAAGACGCGTAGGATTTTTTTTAATAATTTCGGAGGGAAACTTGAAATATTTTCTCTGTAACTGTTTTATGAGTTTTGTTTTGCGTTGTTAATTTTAGTATTCATAATTAAATATGAGTTCCGACGAAAATACCTACAAAGAAATTATTTCTGGTAGCTTACTTATAGTGTCTATAGAAATAAATTAATGATTTTTTGAAGTTTTTTTTATTTCATTGCGTGTTTGATAAAAGCACTATACATACCTCGGCGAGAAATGGGGTAACCCCTCACTTCCCGGCCTCTGTAGTAATGTACTATTTTGTAATATTCTTTCTAAACTAACATGGATATTATGCTCTTCTTTGATAGGCGTAACATTTAGGATGTCAATAATCATACCTATCACGTGCTATCACTAAGGTGTGACGACACGCGCAAAATATAAAATTTGTCTAGACTATTTACTGACAAATTAAGCTTAATTTACAATAATTATAAACACATGAAACGTTAAATAATTTTACATTATTTAAAGTCAAAACACATTGCCATCTGTGTCAATCAACAGATTATAACACGCGTGCATTACAATATTTAAGAAAAAAAATTGGAGCTGCGAAAAGTTTTATAAAGTTAATTCAAATACTTGTAACGGGCCCGCTGAACTATATTAAACTTTCCGTAGGTGTAAGTTTTTTACTTAAATTGCATAATGGACGCGTGCTATAATCTGTGTCAGGTGACTCTTTCACGTATCCGTTAATATAGTGAAACGTTCAAAACTTATTTCGAATTCTGGCACGAAATGTATGGTATGTTCAGGACTCACGAGAGCGGCCATTCAGAACATAAGTCTTGAAAAGCCATTGACGCGTAAATATGCTATCGGTTAACCACACACGAGCACTGGGTACGTAAATCTGATCTTTACTAATATTTATTTAAATATGAATATGTGGATCCTCGATCCTAAGGCCGTGCAATACCTATTAGCCCCGCCCCAATTATGGAGATGTCCCTGAAGTTTTCGTTTCTGTGACAAATAACGCCCATTTGCACATAAATGGTTGCTTACTAGCACGAATAAACCAAATAGAACGAGCCCAAGGAGCATTATAAACGTTTTTATGTAGAAAAATATTACAATTTACTCTAAAATACAACGAAAAAAAAATTAAAGAAATTTGTCGAAGCGAAAATCGGATTTACGTTGGCAAAACTCGAAGAGTTACCAAAATGAAGTCCGCTCCTAGAACCGACAGAGCTGATCGGGAGAGACAGCTTGGACAGCGTCCCGTTTTTATGAGGTGCACTGACGATGTATGGACGGGGGGGTCTCCCAGGGCTCCCGTTAAATGCGGGTATCTTTAAGATCGTTCATAGTGGAAAACCTTGGGAGAATCCTTTGTCCAGCAGTGGAAGCCATTCAGCTGAGAAGATGACTCGACAAAGGGCACCCATTTAAGAGTATTACACGTAAAACAGCCATTATTTCCCAAACCCATCAAAGTAAAACGAACGCTCTTTTGACCAGCGAATCACGACCGCCGAACAAATCTAATCTTTCATTTAATAACCTAAATATTTACGTCCTCAGCTCGTAAAACAATTATTGGCGGCCGCAATCACGAGGCGCTCCCCGAAGAGCACATTTCAATTCTTCGCCGACCCGCCTGCACATAATTTAAAACGCCGGGGAATCCGGGACTGATGAGATCGCGGCTCAATCCGAGCTTTGTTTATTTGTACAGGTATGTGTGCGCTATACAGAGTGTCGAGTCGCCCCGCGAATAGGGTTGGTGTGGGAAGGTTGGCTCATACAAGCGGGTACGGGTGGAGGAGTTGGTCTAAAGAACCTATTTGGGTTACAATAAACTAAACATTCCCAAATAAACTAAACATACGCAAACCCAGAGTAAAAAACTGAATAAGTAATCCCACCAAAAACATTTCATGTAAAATTGGTGGCCAAGACTCACATGCTCATAACGTTTTCGCTGTAAAAAAGTTGTCAGATCCCTCGAGAAGCCAAGCCCCTAAGCCCTGAGTTTACTAATCCTACACCTAGGCTTCAAAAGTATGGCTTGGCCGTTTCATAGAGTAACGTAAATAAGTCCAACGGACCGTCAGCGAAAACGTTATGAGAATGTGAGTCTTGGACGCCAATTTTACATGAAATGTTTTTGGTGGGATCTCATTTATTTTTGTAAGGTGCCCTAGTTTTTTCATTTATTTGGGCCGTAGCGTCTCTAAGTAAGAAGTAATAATATCAAAAGCGTTATGAGCATGTTTTACATGAAAATGTTTTTGGTGGGATCTCATTTCTTTTTGTAAATTAATTTTTAATTTATAGGTTTTGTTTAATTTTTTTTGTGCTAAAGCGTTTCTAAGTAAGTAGTAATAATAATTGTGTATTTAACCCATATATAGCACTACACCAGGCAGCTGACCGCAACCGACGGAGACAGGCAGTTGACAGGCTGAAGCGGAGTCACGATCCTCAGCAATGAGGGAGCGATGGAGAAGAAGAAGCCCCATATAACACTTTTATCCCCCATTATGGAAAACCCATACAAACTTTCATCCCCTTATTTTAAGGGTGGCGGGTGATTTCTTACAATCCTAGAATGTGTATTTTGTTTATAACAATGAGTCCCAATAGGTATATATTTTCAGACCTTTAGTATCAAAATTTGCGAAAGTGTCATACAAACTTTCATCCCCTAGTTTAAGGGGTTGGGGAGTTAAAGTTCCAAGTTCTAGAATGTTTCTATTGTTTGTGTACTAAACCTAGCTTACATACCAAATTTCAGCTTTCTAGGTCATCGGGAAGTACCCCAGAGGTTTTGATACGTCAGTGTATATATAAGTGAGTGGCAAAATCGGAGTATTTTAGGTACTAATAAAACCTAAAGTATAAAAAGCTAGATCAATTAAATTAAGTACATTTTATATGTTCCCTAACAGTATCTTAACCTGTGAATATGGGCGTTCTGGTGTTAACTGGGCCAAAGCTATGAGGGTTTGAAAATTAGACGAAACGGTTCGAGAAAAGGTAGGTAGTGCCCCGCTTCTTTTTTGCTCGTCTTGGCGGGGGCACTACCGTGCCACCAGATATATTTACTTGGACATATTTAACAAACATAGATAAACCAAGACCGAGTTAATTAGTATATTGTATTGTAGGGTAATTGTGTACATGCGATAAAAATGTACTTTCCTCCGTTTCACAAAAGACGTTGAAAATATTAATTACAAAAACTTTTTTAACATTATTCACATCAAATTAATTAATGTTGTATATAGTTTTTTTTATTCTGCAATGCGATTTGTTTGGATTGGTTACCTTGTATAGAGTGAAGTGAAGGAAGTATCACAATAAAACGTGCACTATTTGCCACTTTTACACATCCGCGCAAATGACGAAAAACAGGCAAACGGCGCGGCGAGCGGCCACAGACGAAGCGAATGTGTAAATGCGGCATGAAAATGTTACCGTTTTGTTGTAGTTTTGCTTTTTATCCCTTTCCGGTTGATTTTACAAAGAGAAGCTTATCAATTAGAGTTTTTAAGATTCTATTTTCATGATAGTAAGCCGTCGTTGACGAGCTTACCTTAGCAATGCTGTTTTATAAGTTCCCTTTGTTTTCTTTCGAAATCCGTTAAAGAGATCCTGGACAAATTCTGTTAAATCTTTGGCGCATGAAATGGTATTTCGCCTGCGATTTCAAATATGCATTCAATTCCCTTTCAAGGCTTTGGCGTTCACAATGCGGCATTATCATTAAAATCAGGGCAACCTTTCGCGTTTACCTACTGCCATAAATAAGGCGCTTTGAGATCGAAAAGCAATACCTTTTAGGCGTCTCCTGATAAACCGGCCGGGGCGCTTGAGGATCGCGGCTCGATGTCGGCACCTCATACAAATGCTTCCTCTTTGTGGTTTCCTCGTGCCTGAGTATCGTTACCAGGTGTGCCTCCACGTGACGCACACACAAGGGCTGTGTGGGATTTCGTCTGTAAGGAATCATAGGCGCTTGTTATTGTGTTTGAGCTTACCGGAATTCGTCCACTGTTTTAAATAAATAAATTAATAAATTAATATCAGTCAACCTCACACAAATCGATCTAGTCCCAAATTAAGCTCAAGCAGGCTTGTGTTATGGGTACTAGACGACGATATACATACAGTATGTATATACTTACATAGATAAAATATACATATACTTAAATACATAGAACAATCATGACCCAAGCACAAATATTGGAGTTCATCACACAAATATTTGCCATGGCCGGGATTCGAACCCGGGACCGTCGGCTCAGTAGGCAGGTCTCTAGAAACCGAGCCAACCGCGTCGTCAAATGCGTCGTGTTTTGTTACGCAAGATCTGGTCGGGTGCAACACTATTAATAATACAGGTAATTAGGTAATTAAAGGACTGGCGGTGCTGGACTGCTTACAGCGACGTTCATTAAGGAAGGCCTATGTCCAACAATAGAGGCCTTCGCCGCATTCGACGTCACAGCAACGTAACGTGCGATTTTCCCTCAAATTGAGGGTATATTATTCGTGTGGTGGCCGGCCTACTTCCTCCCTCGCAAGCCGGTGATCGCATCGCGTAAGCTGCGAGTTAAGACTTTTGTCGGTGGATTGGATTTATTACCGCACCGAGGCGACCCCGGCACAGGGTATCAAGATACAGAGGCTGTTTGTTACTAGCCGAGCTCCTCAGTTTTCTATACACACTTTAACCGCACAAAAACTTTTTAGAGATTTTTTTTGTTTTTATTTGCTAGTAGTGATGACGCAAGTGAATTGCATTTAATTTTGTTTATATTATTTTTGAAAGGGAAAACAGTAATTTTGATATCACTTTTACCTAGTATAGAATCCCTAATGAAATAAGACTGAAAATAGGAAGAAAATAATATACAAGGGTGCTTATATAGCGGTAGCCAATCACTTGCTAAACAACGTTTCATAAATATTCATTTTACAAACAACGTTAGACAAATGAACGATTCACAAATTAGACGTTGCATAAAATATAGTTTTACAAATAGATCATAAAACAAATTATTTATTGGACAAAACATCATATCACAAAACATTATTTCACAAATTATTCATTTATTATTCTAGTCAAATAACAAAATAACGAATGATAAAACAACGTTAATAAAATGCATTGTTTGGTAAACATTTCGTTTAATACCGTGCCTGGCGTGAAGAACTTGATAACTCGACTTATACGTTTTTTTTTTTATTGGCGTAATGGCTTTCTACGGCCAAGGTTTTGTAGGAAAAAAATTGACAACTCGATATCTATGATACTTTTGAAGATATGGCCTGTGACATCATATTGATATCTCGATATTTAGCGGATTTTATTTAACAAAACGAGATATCAGCGCGATGAGGCACAAAAAATATTGCATATCAACTTATCAACGTATTCTCAAAAAAAAAAAAGCGTTCGTAACTTGACAAATCAAGATATTAGAATGAAGACAAGCACACTTTAACGATAACAAATGAATATATCGTTTTATCTCATTATACACAACTACCGTAAATTCATATGTCGATTTATTATTTTCAGGTTGATGGACACAGCAAATAATAAGTCGACATAATTAATTATTCATAATTTATCGAAATGTATATTTCGATTTGTCAAGTTATTCTCACATCTGAGGTGTACTCTGGTACAAAGAAAAAAACTGATAACTGTACATTTGTGAACATAATATAAACCTTAGTACAACGTGTTAAGGTCCATGGGGTATAGTTAACAGTGTCTTCGTATGTATCATTCACATTACCGGTACCTTGTCAACCATCGACCAGTTTTATTTATTGGATCAGTAAAACAAAGATGTTGCCAGTTAAAAATAAGATAAATTCATCTAGTTTTTCTGTAGAATAAGTGCTTTTGCATTACTGAATTAAAGACGATTCATTTACTACAATTTATTCAATATTTTTATAACTTTTAAGTTTATTTTCTTCGGGTTTCGTGACTAAAATAAAACAATTCAAACGGATTGTATCATATTTATTCATTGTTTGTGCCTTTCTGACGTATTTGGCACCGAAAATTTGTGTTTTTCTCATCAAAAATAGTTGCCGAAACGTCAGGAGACTCAAACAACGAACACACGCGATATAATCCATTTAAATCGCCTTATATAAACAAAAAAGTTGTACAGAAACGATAGAATTGTTTAATTGACACCCTATATTCTATGGTGAATATGTTGATAAGTCTAATATCTCACAAAATACAATGATTCTACCAAAATAAGTAAGATAATTGAAAAGTTTGCATAAAATTACCCTTAAATCAATTTAGACATTTCAATTATACAAAAAAACTGATTTTTAGGGATTAAATTAAAAAACATTTTCACCAATTTGGGCACTAATGTATGGGGAATAACTTGATAAGTCGATGGTGAACTTGATAAGTCGATGGTGAATATGTTGATAAGTCTATTATCTCACAAAATACAATGTTTCTACCAAAATAAGTAAAATAATTGAAAAGTTTGCATAAAATTACCTATAAATCAATTTAGACGTTTCAGTTACTACGAAAAACTGATTTTTAGGAATTAAATTAAAAAACATTTTCACCAATTTGGGCACTAATGTATGGGGAATAACTTGATAAGTCGTTGGTACCTATGTTGATAAGTCTTATATCACAGAAAATAAGAGGATTTTACTAGAATACGTAAGGTAAATGAAAAGATCGCGGAAAATTATCCATAAATCAAGCTTTAAACACGAGTTAAAGATGAAAATGGATTTTGGAGAAAATGTCAAACTTTAAAATCGACGCCCTGAACAATTGCCATTTTGGACTTATCAAGTTCTTCACGCCATGCACGGAATAAATCATCATGGTGTGAACGCCATTCATATGTGTAGTTTTCTACGAGTAAAAATATTGTTCTGATGAGCATACAGACGTCTTAGTGTTCAGGTTATAGAGATTTTTTAGGTAACATGGCTCGAAAACCGAAAACTGTAGGTTAGGTTAGGTTTGTTTTATGACCATGTATAGCGGAGCGAGCGAAGCGAGCGGAGCGTCAAAATGCTTGCTTAACAAATGGAACATTTATACTAATTTAGCCAAAAAATGGCAACAATTGAAAAAAATAATTTTTGAACCCCAATATCTCGGTAAATATCGCTCTGAGAGAAAAATTTAAAAACAAAGCATGCTCACTGTAGTGTAATCTACAAGATTCAATCTAATTTAAGTCGAAAAACAGCAAAACAGTGTAATATTTTTTTTAAGTCCGACCCCTCTGGTACAATCTGACCGAAATAAGTATTTGCCTGTTTAATATTTGGCCGAAGTGTTTCGAGTATTAAACTTCATACCGTCCTGCGTTTCGTTACATAGAGAGTTAATTAAAAGCTTTTATTTTTTAACTTGCATTGTATGTATGTATGTATCTAAGTATGTTTGTTCGGGTGAAATCTTGCAACTCAATTTTGAAGCAGATATCGTCAACCGATTGAGCTGAAATTTTGCATACTTACTTAACTTTGATGACAATACAATAATATGTTACCATGGGGCTGATCTGATGATGGAGCCGGAAGGTGGCCATAGGAACTCTATAATAGAAAAAGCAATCCTACCGAGCTTGGGCTCTTTAGAATCGTCTCAGTGAGCATTTGATGGATATCCAAAGAAAAGTACAGTCGGCTATAAAAGCTTGCCACTAAAATGTCATTTTTGACAGAAACTTACTTTAATAATATTTTTATGAAACAATAGTTTATCATATAATGTTTTGCAAAATAACTGATTTGTAAAACGATTTATTCGTGAAGTAAACATTTTTTAAATGAAACTTTGTCATTCAATATTTTTATAAAGCGTCTAAGTTATTAAATGTATATTTGTAGAGTAATTATTTGTAAAATGAGCATTTTAAGGAATGATAGGTTTGTGAAATGAATAGTTTGTAAATCGTTGTTTGTTAAGTGATTATTTGTAAAAAGTTGTTTAGCAAAACCTTATATAGCAACTGCTATACTTAAAAAACACAACTCATCAACTCCTTAATTAAGAAAGAAGGAAAACATTTATTCAATGTAAACATTGAAAACTTGAAAATATTATGTCGCAGAAAGGGGTCACCACGTAGCATTTTCCAACAGCAAGCCACCGCATATTATCAGTGGTGCCCAAGAGTCAAAATGGGAAAAACCTGCAATGCAACAGCTTGTTCTGAATGTTACCTACTCTGCCCGCGCCCCGTATACGCATTGCCTGCAAATCCGCTTAATCTATCGTCGCGGCCCATTGTGTGGCAACCTGATACTTTATTACGTGCTTATGTGGTGCGGGGTCCACTTGTCTACACGTGGGGAACAGACCTGTTTAAGGTCTATAAAAAAACGGTTATTCGTGATACTGAAAACTAACAATTGTTCTAGTCTTAGTAGTTAACAGCGCTTCAAGACGCTTACGGTACGCAACTAGATCTCCAATGATCGTATTGGCAATTCAGCATTTGTGGTGGATGCTGCTTACTGTCAACACTGTTAAGCCGTTGCTTGTCACTATTGTAGGAAAAATCTATCCTTTATAATTTTCAGGATTATTAATAAAGTAACTGCATATTCACAAGACCATAATCAGAGTCTTTGTACACATTGGACGGCAGCTGTTATGGAGCGCAAGCAAAGCCACGTTGTTGCCTGTAACCTACTGCTGTCTTAAGATTTAAATTAGATTCATAAGATGTTCCGTCGACGTATTTTCCCCTCAACTTCGCATAATTGCCGCGTATTATCCCGCAGCGCCAGCCTCAGCAAGTGAAGCCACGTAGGTGCTTGTAATTGGCTTGCAAACTCGTGGCTTCAAATTCATAGGGGCAGCGAATTAGCATTTTATCCAATGAATGAGTTTGTTAGCTGCACCCGCGCCGCGCATGCGACGAACTTCATTACGGTTATTATGTTATAAAACCTGTAAACATTGAATGAATAATGTATGTATATTGGTGAGCCGTGCCTTATTCCGCGGTTTTGTTTGATGAGCGCCTACGAATGGTTTTAAAATATCGCGCTGGGAAGGAATAATTTGACAAACAGAAGAGTGGTCAACTCAATTGTAATTGTACATTGAGCAATTTAATTCTGTGTGTATTATGTGGTCGTTGTACTTCGGCACAGGCCAGAGGAGGACTGTCCGGCAGTGGACGTCATTCGGCTGATATGTGGCTGTATGATGATGCTTTTTCCACAATTGCCCAATCATTTAGTTTTTATAATTCTGTATTCTTTGATAATGAATTAACTAAAATAGATCTTGATTAACGGGCCGTAAATTTGAAATGTTGGCAATTACTGTTTAGTAAAATAATGAGAGATAAATTTTATAGAATGGACACACCTAGGTACTCGTGTTTGCAAATGTGTATTAAAATAGGCGATGGAATTCTCTTTCTCATCACTCTAGGCTTCCATTAAAATGTTTACACTGCCTAATTCCTGCAAAAAACCGTAACTTTGGGAATATAATATTTCCAGAACTATAGTATTAATTAAAATATTTAATATGAATTTTATATTTAACTTGAATCTTTGATTTATTAAAAATATGTAAATAATTATGTTATGCGGTTTTGAACATTTTAATTTATAACTGTATAACCTTCGATTACACTTCGACATCGCATCCTCAACAAACATGAAACAAATAAATTATAATAACTGAAAAGTCCATTAAATACCTTTGCAATTTTACAAACTCACTTGAGTAAACACGATCAATTATGCGATCGTTAATAACTGCAGGACATGAAACAACAGATTGCTGCAAATCCTTGCCCTTGTGTAATGTAAATGTGTTTGTTGGTTTGTGCTGCCACGATCAAACATCGGGAAGTGTCGTGCGATTCGCGGCAAAGACAAGGGACATTACTGGAATTACGTACGTTACGCATATTACTTTTTTAATAGTAATAACACATTTCCAACTGATCTGCATCAACTTAGCCGAATGACTCCCATCCGTACCTACATAAAGGCTTCCGGCGCTCTTTACGAGATCGTCGGGACTCTTTAATTGACGTGATTAATTTATGAAGGGATTTAAAATAATGTGTGTTATTTAGTTGGGCTCTTCAACCCCATATACTGATACTGCATAAGTCCCCCTGAGTGCTGAGTATACCTTATCAAATCCTACTGAACAATCCGTTTCTTTTTCAATAAGTAAATGTAAAGCAAAATACCCTTTACACGTATAGCATGCCGTGGGCGAACCTAGCATGTAACACTATTGGAAAACGTAGCGGAATCCAAAGTTTCCATGTTTACGTCCGTGACCCGGGCCATTTGTATGTAAAATCGAGATTGTTCGAAAGGAACAGCTGAATCGTGCCCGGTCGTGTTTATAGAACACTTGCGCGGATGATTTACAGACACCGCGGCGGATTGCATTGGGTCTTACAACACAAAATCGAATTCACGAGTGAATGAAAAACCCGTACTTGGCCAAGGGCGAGTCTCATTCGCGCACCGAGGGTTCCGTACAAATAAGTACTTATCCCATCCTAACTGACTGGGTAAGTTAAGTTTGCACCTAGTATACATACTAGGTGCAAACTTAACTTACCCAGTCATACATGGCGCCGGATACAAATAAGGTGCAAAGTGAATGCAGCCGATCACGCCTGTTGTATGGAAGCCCCCTTAAATATTTACTTTATTTGTATTTGTTGTTATAGCGGCAACACAAATACATCATCTGCGAAAATTTCAACTGTCTATCTAGTACTAGTTCATGAGATATAGTCTGGTCACAGACGGACGGGAGACCATACCTGGGCTACTACTTGCTTAGATATCAAAATTTTCCTGGTGGTGCTTGCAATATGTGTCGTCAAACACCGTATTCAATCGGCAACATACATACATACGCCTACAAACTCCTCGATAATATTTGAGTTTTCTTAATTCAAGCTTAAATTAAAGGGCCATGCTCAACACTTCAAATTCAAGTTTGAATTAATTATCAGAGGAAGATTCTATATCGTTTATTCTGCCCGCGTAGCTTCACTTGCGACAAGGGGATGCTGGCTGCATCGCATTACGCTAATTATGGCATCTATGTTGCACCCACCGCACATACCGACCCGGACATTAGGCAGCTTTTAGGGCAGGCATTATGGAATTATAGCTCCGGGAAATGTTCATACAAATTATTAGTTAATCTATAATTATTAGCCTTCTGCATGCTGCGAGATTCCAGTTTGATATTTGAACGGGATTTCGCCATAAACGCCAATATCGGACGGGATTCATCACCCAATAACACGAGGCATCATTTTGGGCAGATTATTGTGTTACCTGCGCGTACGCCAAGTTTACGTGTTTGCTCTTTCACATACTTACACGAAACTTGAACACGGACACACAAAAATGATAAACCCGTTAATTTTTTTGGCGACTAAACTCTTCGGTGTGAGCTTTCACACCGATAGCGCAGCGCACAACTAGCCACGGTGATGTAACGAAATTCGCTGTGTCTAATGGACTTTCATCTTTTTTCACCACCGCTAAATATATATTTATCCTTATACAACGACTTGTCAGTGGTCAATTATACTTAATGCAATTTACACGGCAAACATACATCTTGTATTCGTATCAGTGGTTTAAACATACATCTGCTATTAAGCTCAAATATCCATGATATCTATTCACAAAGACCTCCTCGTTTCTCAAAACTTAATTGACAGGTGTATGACAATAAAGAATAACACGAAAGACTCCGCCGATACGGAAAGGCGATGGATGGAACACCCAGAATACTCGATTAGCTAGGCTTTATGTAGGCCTAGTTAGAGCCGAAGCCGCGTGTGCCGAAGGGAGATGACGTACAGAGAGAGGATTATTAAATGAAGGGCTAAGGGAAAGAACTGGCTAAGTCACTTCTATGATTTTTTAAAATACCTACTGACCATTAAAGTTGTCATCTGTTTAAGGCTGTAAGGTTTAAGTTAAACTATAGCAAAACATCCAAACCCAGCGAGTCACAAGCATGATGAACTAAGGAATTTTGTTGTCTATACTGGCAATAGACTTAAAAATAACAGTAAAAAATCTCCAGATTTTCCCCTTCCCTTTCAAATTATATTTTCTCTTTACATTCTAGACTTTATATTTTGAACATCTTTTATCATTTATCCATGGCTCAAGAAACGTAGCAATCATTTTCAATAAAATAAATGCTGTTTAAAACTATCTAATTGAGTTACATTTACCAAGATATGGCATACAAAATTCAAATGCAGTCGAATACAAACCTCTTTCTTAATAACTCATCTGAAAGGTGCCCTCTACCGAAAACACTAAGCACACCAAAGTGTATGGATGTATGCAGATGAATATGTGAGTCACATCCAAACAGCAAACAGGCCAGTTGATTGCGACGGCCGCTGTCGCTGCCGCTGCTAACGAACTGATTGGTCACGACAAAAGGCGGCTCACACAGAAAGGACTCATGTCTCTTACAAACTCGTGTGAAGGCCTGTATTTCTGGGCGGCCATGAGAGAATGCGAGATTATTTGTGGGAAACATGATACTGTTTTTAAAACATTGTCAAGTTTTTAGTAAGTATTTTTCATAAATTATATTTAAGCTCGGACTAATAATAGCAAAGAATTAAGAAAAAAAAAATATGGAAATAATTGTAGAACCTAACAAGTGAAATCGTATCAAACGAATCGAAAATGCTGAAATGAGTAAACAATTTGGATGCGCCAAAGTTCACATCATTTTCCAACCCCGATTATTGGAACTCCGAAAATGTTACTCATACAATTTTTCATCATAATAGTCACTACTTATACAAATACAAATACAAAATTATTTATTGTTTGAATGTGAGTGGTTATAAATGGTGGTAGGGTTAGTATTTGGTTACATCACAATCAGCCAGAATTTGGCGTACAATACTTTGACTCTCAATATGCATGTAATTAAAACCAATGGAAAATGATCAAATTATAGCAAATAGCAATGTCGGACTAAAAATACGTATTGAAAAGATTAAAAATATATAAATAATAAATTAATGTCATGCATACAGTAAACAGCCAATTACAATAATTAATAATTCTAAAATATCTAGACGATATCAAACAAAAAAAAAACTAAAATAATAACATGTAAAACAATGATAATAATTATAATAAAATGGAATAAATTCATAGGGCGTCAATTGGTGGTTGCAAAGTGTTCATTGACAGAGTAGAACATTTTTTGTAGACACCACTTGAATAATTTGGTTTTGAAACCTTGACAATCCAAGGATTTCAAGTAATTTGGCAAATGGTTAAATATTTTGATTGACATGAAAATTATACTTTTTCAAAGTGAGCAGAGCTATGACATGGATAACATATATTGATTCCATGGTGTTTAGAAGTTGACCTATGGTTTTTCATAATATTGTACTGGTTAATATGAGCTTTCACAAAGAGACACATTTCGTAAATGTACAATGTGGGTAACGGAAGGATTTTTAATTTTTCGAACAACGGTCTGCATGAATCTGTCGGCTTGGCGCCACAGATCGCTCTGATGCATTTTTTTTTGGAGTAGAAACTTAGTCACTATTACTACCTACCGATCACAACTCCGCACCATTTAAAATCATAAGTCAATTATCATCAATATCTCTAATACAACTTTTTATTTTCATAAATTTATTAATCATAACTGTTTTGAACATATTTTTCACTGTCATACGTGTCTTTTTAAGCAGACTGGTTTGTACTCATAAACTCCACAATCCTATATTTTATAAGCAGACTGCGCCAAAATGGAACATGGGTCCAAAACTGAAAACTGTAGGTAAGGTCAGGTTTGTATTGTAACCACGTATAGCGGAGCGAGCGAAGCGAGTGGAGCGTCAAAATCATTGCATTCTTGCTTGCGTGTACACTTAACTCACTATAACTCAAAACAAGCATTATGAATAAAAACATAATATGAAGAAAAACTGTATCGATATGCTTAAATGTTATGATTGACAAATTTATTGTAATTTATGATTCTGAATGAAAGAAATATGAAAATCAGCATTATGAGTACACACATAATCTTAATGACGCCATTATGAATTACGATGTTCTGAAAACTGTCGATTATGAACTCGGATCCTAGTAGTGCAAATTTATGACGGACAATCACGAATACATATGTATGAAGTACAAAATTCGGAAGAGTGATGATTCTGACAACAAATCGGTAGTAGAAGAAAAATTCGGAGGATCAATTTTATGTGAGCCCAAATAATTCTCAAATACCTATCTCCAGCGTTTGCAAATGTATGACAGTATTCCGTAACTTGTGCATTTATTTTCAAGTTGAGCCTATTATCATATTTAATTAATTATTGTAGCGCGTGAAATGTTAGTGAATTTCGGCAGATTACCGCAGCCGAATCTGTTTCACCTGGATTATTCCTTCGGAAACCTTGCGCTGGGCGCTGCGCGCTGCGCGCTGGCGCCTCGCCAGCTCCGTATTTACCCAAACCGATCACGCATATTGATTCGCACTGCCAATTTAATTAATAACCATGGAAAATTCTATCAACTCTGAAAGATCTCAACTGTAGAGGATCCGATAGGAATATATCACCTTTTGTGTAAGTGCGGATGAATCGTTTGCTGCCATCGGCTCATTTGCGTAAATGACTGGTGAAATATTCACGTTGAGCAGGTATTTGTAGACGGTGGGGAGGTGTTGTCAATGTTAAGAGGAGCGTAAGCGAGAGGGACCGCAAGAAGCGATGTCTCGTTTTGGATTTGTAAGAATGATGGGGAAGGTTCATGAATCATGACTTAAGGATGTATGATTGTATTATTAGAATCCATATTATGTATAGAGCTAAGAGCCTTTACTTGGCTACCCACTTGTTTCACGAATCCCATTCGACGTTAGTCCAACCGGTATAATAATAGTTAAATATCTTTGTTTAAATTTCATTTAGATTACCAAATATTTAGTTCGTCTCTTCCTTAAAGTCAAGTATTGATTTACAAGTTTCTATTAAATTATTGCAGTTTATGTGTTGCATACTTGTACAATTTGTACATGTACATTCTTAGATCCCGAATATCAGAATAGTGCAGATCGAGACACGGAATAGAGATACGAGACAAAATGGTGTTTCGTTTCAAAATAAACGTTTTGCTTTTTAACTTTTTGTATACCTATATTAAAAAAATGTACGGCTTAAATTGATTCTGGTCTTTGTATGGAATGAAACTTAATTTCCTCGAAATATGGCGGAAAAATAGCAAAACAAAAACGCTTTCGGCAGAATTAGCAAAGTTATCAATAAACTTCAATACTCCCATATTTAAGATGGGTAGGTAAGCAATTTAAATAAAAATTAAAGGCTGTATTCCGTTCCGGATTGAGACCCTTGGTCCGTGGGTTCAAGCAAATGGCAAAAAGACTGGCAGTTTCCAGGGCCGTCTTAAACTAGGCTGGGGCCCTTGGGCACACAAGAATTTTGGGCCCTTTTGGAAAGTAAAAAAAGCAAATTATAATAAGATTTTTTTACTAAGTATGACCATTTATTCTGTGAGAGAAATTGTCGGTCCTTCGGGACCTTTTGCCCCCTGAGAATTGAATGGGGGCCCTGGGCACGGCCCCGTGTGCCCTTATGGTGAAGACGGTATTGGCAGTTTCCTCGCTCAACGTTGCTTTTCAGCGAGGAAACGCTGTCAGCGTCTTCGGGAGCTTGCCTAAGTGGCCGGATTTTTAAAGTATTTTTTAATATAATGTTTATGTTTAATTGATTTATCATACATTTTAGGTTGTTAAGTTTTTAGTTTAAAATTGTATTCGAGTTTCTAGATATAATGTAGATTAGTTACAAATATAACTTATTATCTAAAAGTTTTATCATAAAATACACAAACGGTCCAATATTACTTAATAGCGTTATATTTAGTCGTATAATATTAAAACACATAAAAGGCATCGCCACGGCACAATCTATAAAAACATGAATTATTTCACCGACGTAAACAGATTTCATGCAGATTTCGGGCGACGTAATAATAAATTTCTAAACAAAAGAAATGCCGTATCAAAAATGTAATAATAATATCAATCGCTCACTCAAAAACAATCCAATTACACGTCAAGGGTAAAACCAAGCACCTCTTCAGCTGACAAAATAAAGCGAAAAATGAAGACGGATTATGTGGGAGCAAAAACAAGTGAGCGCCGAAACGAGGCAAAGAGGGATACGCTGCGAAGGTGCTTGTTGCTGGACGGAATAATGGCTTGCGCTCGAACTCGTGAATGT
Source organism: Apotomis turbidana (assembly GCA_905147355.2). Taxonomy (NCBI): domain Eukaryota; kingdom Metazoa; phylum Arthropoda; class Insecta; order Lepidoptera; family Tortricidae; genus Apotomis; species Apotomis turbidana. The sequence goes on from LR990285.1 coordinate 1,595,015, forward strand.
ACTGCTGGTTTACGTTTATATTTATCTAAATTAGGCCCATGAGTTAAAGATTTTTTTTTTAACGAGGTTTTATTTTTAGGACTTGGAATGATATAATACAGTCGAAAAATTACGCAACAACGCTCGAAACTTGGACCATAAGTAACTACTTACAGTCGAGTTCACTTACATCTACACACTTACGAGAACAAAAATATCTGAACACGACCCTATTGTCAGGAGCATAAAATCGTGTTCAGATATTTTTGTTCTCGTAAGTGTGTAGATGTAAATGAACTCGACTGTACATATTTCAGTAACGGGACACCGCGACTAGTGAAGGTGGTTGACATGATGAAGACACACACAGGCATCGACAAGCGCATCAATTATATGTCACATATGCGGCCGAGGTTATCGCTCTCGAATGGGCGCTATCGAGCCATGTCCGTAAGTGTTACACTTTATTGGACGCTGCTTAAATGATCATTTATAAATGCAAGAAGCCAATGATGATGAGGGCACACGCTTAAGTAGACAAATCTTGGACATGTCTCCCCGTCGTGAACATCGTCGATTTAGTCCCTGAGATCTCAAGTAAACATGATCATAACAAGCTATTCTCCGTGCACAGATGCGCCGTCACGTCAAATATAGCTCCGTCCATCTCAGAACAAATGGATTCATACAATTCTTCCCGGATAATCTATTTAAGGATAAAAACCCGTCTAGCCCCGTCCCGGCGCGCCGGCGCAATTTCACGCCACGCCGCCGGGAGGACTTCCTTGACACTCCTCAGCTGTCAAAGTGCTGTTGTGATTAGTTTTTCTCCGCGATGTTTATTTTAGGTATGTGATATATCGCCTGAGGAAGCGGAAGAAGGATAGGTTGTTGGGGTTTCACCCCCAATGCAACAACCCACTTATGTAATACATTTTGAGCCCATAGAAGATAGATGAGGTTATATTCAACGTTTCTAATGACAGTTATCGGATATATCGCCACTGTACGAAACACTCCCTTTATTTATAATGAAAACTTATCGAGACCGCTTATTGCGGCTCGAATAATAAAATTATAAACTTACATCAGCCGTATCACTGATATATAAACCCAATGAATCTCAATCGAATTAGGCCACAGATTTTTCGGCACGAAAGTTTCATATACATAGTAGAATAACTAAGGACGGGGATTTGTCTTGGACAAGATAAATTATACATTAAACTATCGAAGCCAGTTCCAATGAATTGCCTCCGCACCGCTCACCTGCGGCGGAAGAAAATAATTTCATAAAGATGCCACGGGAATCCTCCGAACGCTTATACATTTATTTTTTCTACCACGATTCACTCAACGACAAAGTGATTTATTTTTTCTCAAGGCAGAAATGGATATCTTATCCATATTCTATTAGTTGTCTGATTGGAAGAAGTTGAATTTTATTTCAGATGTAGTTTAACATTTACTGTGGTTTGCCCAAATGAAACATTGACACACAAAATTTGTGTTTTTCTCAGTCAAACTTTGAGAACGAGAACGGTAATCTGTAACTGTATTAGTTACTGAAACGTACCGAAAGCTGACAAAGTCAATACGAGTATATGATATATAATTTGTTTATATTGTTTTAATAAAATTCAGGAGAAAACTGCTGTCTAAATCTTTATATTCGGGTAAATGTAATGAAAGTTCATATTTTTGTCCGTAATTTCGTAATTATATTTCTATCTACCAAACCCGCTACCATGAATGTGAAACATCAGACACATAATGGATCCCTTTCGGCATTTCGTGATGATAATTTGAATTTACCGTCCGTGAGCATTACGTTTGTACAAGCGGAGAAGATCTGGATTTGCCGAAGTTTCACCTCCCACGGGTGTTAACGACAGCCTTATATTATAATCCTTGCCTAAATGGAAAGTTTATACTTGAGTTCTCCGCGGAGGCATAACAGATATCATTATTACAGTACAGTAAATACACTGCCGCTGTCGAACAGGTACCCGTATTTGAAGCTGTATTTAGTATTTAGTTACACAATTCTTAAATTAGCCGGGATTGGAAAAGCGTTATCGTAAGCTCAGAGTAGATCAAGCTGCTTGGAACCAAAATGATACTGGGGTTCTTGCCAATACCAGGACTTGCCTTGTAAAGTGAAACATGTAATGTCTCATTATTTTAAACGTGGATACTTGATAGACAAATGTTCAAGTTGTTTCCTGTAACTCAGCCATAGTTCGTCATAAATATTTTTAAATAACACTTATTTAAATTACAACCTTGCAGATTCCTTAGTCGCCTGACAGAAGTCAATTAATAAGGAAAATAATTACACGAGGCTCATAAAAACGGGCGCCTGCTGTGTTCGCTCCCCTGCCTTCTCCCGGCACAGCTTCAAGGATTACTGTAATTACAATTTGTTGTAAATTTTCTGCTCCAAATATAAACAACGTATTGTCGCGAACACACTGAAATTATTCGTAAATTGCTAAAAGCTTTTGTTAGTTGACGCTCCACGCGTTAATGCCCTCGTTTATTTCGTGTTTCAATGGAATGTTTTCATATTTTATTTGAGAACTTTAAGGGTCTTCTGAATATGTTTTACAGCATTTAGATGTTGATTCAAAAAGTTGCTCATTGGAGATGTTTTGTTTGTAAGTATTTCTTAAGTAGACATTTAAAAATGTAAGCGGTGCTTTTTTATTCATATTCTAAATATAATGATAATACAGTTCAGCATCACTTGATCCTGCTTTTACCGTTGGATATCGCTCGCTGCTTTAGTCACAGAATTTACACTGCTGCTTTGGGAGAACTAAATTGTAATTTTAAGAAAATATACACACATCTGAAACCAATCAAGGAAGGCTTATTATGACACTCGATCGATAAGACCGAAGTCAATTAAAATTTATAACTGGGGGCTTCAGACCCAACTAATATAATTAATGGCTGTCGCGACTTTGCGTGGATTCAATACAAGTCGTCTTGTTATTGGAATATTTGCTTTTGTTATGAGATACCTATAGGCTATGGGAGCAACTATGGCAAATTTCAAAGTAAATCTAGTTTCAAAATGATTGGTTTTATTCCTACTTTGAGTTTAACGAGACTTTCCATGTCAATTGAGAAACCAAGTGAAGCACTACTACCTTTTCTTTTTTACAACTCCTTTAATATGACTCGAAGTGGTAATAGCCTAAAATCGTCAGATACAGATATAATAGGTTTATTTGTAAGAAAATCAGAAAGGAGAAGTGAAGTGAGAAGTGTGAGAACAAAGCTAAAACAATTCTGCGGCGTATGCTTGGACTGACAAATTTCTGATAGCTAACGTAATTCCGGATTCCATGTTCGTAATGAAATAGATTCAAGTATTTAGAGATTATTTACATTATTCAGAGTCTACCAGATTGTTACCACTTGCCATCTTATCCGATAACTGGCGCAGAGCTGTGTCATGTTTCCGTACTCATAATATCTGTGGCAAGAAAGACACATAACACGTAAATTAATCAACGGTAACGTGCACAAAGGCGCTTATTTACCTATTAAAGTATTCCGGGAAACCCGACTGCAGCGGAATGAGGCGATTGTTCTTCGCCCGCTGCAGTAACTGGCGGTGCTAAATAAATAACAAGCACAAAAGAACCGGTCAAAGCGAGTTCTTTGCCAGCCATTACGAATTCGCAGCGTCCAGCGCGGTAGCGACATTAAAAGCATACCTTTCCATATCGTGTAAACCTCTTGCAAATTTATTCAGGACACTCGTTCGCGACTCGTCAAATAATATCTCGCTGATATTCCGGCGCGCCAGCAATACGGACTGTGCTCCGCCGCGTTACGGTGGTCGAGCTGTTGCGCGCGAAACATTTCAATTTAAGTATTATTCACGTAATTTGCATTGCAGTGGCCGTTGTAGTGGGGTACCGGACTGACTGGCCTGTCCTCTGGATTCGGAATAATCACGTATTTTGCATCAGGCTCCGAGGATGCATATAGAAAGCTGTGTCAACACTTATCTTAGTTTAGTAGCATTATTTGCAAAGCCGCGGTGGACTCGGCTGCGAATAAATTAATTCTTGCTGTAAAAGCTTCGCGAAAGTTTGCTCAATTCATATTTTTTAGCCGAGAGCCGTTAAAAATAAAACCAATTCAGTGAATTACTGTTGCGAACACTTCCCTGTTAGTGTTTGGATTCATTAAACATCGATTCTCCGAGTAAATCAACTCCTTTGTTTTATTACCTGTAATTTAACACGGCTTGCAAATTGCAGCGAAAGGTCATTAACGAACGTAAAACGCATTTCCCCGTCAAATTTTGAACGCACATCCGATAAATGAAATTCAATGTACTAAACCGCGCCGTCGCCAGAGCCCGGAATATTATTCAGTTTACCAATTTGCGAAATTATGTAAAACACAAGTATCCGTCGAATAACGAAGCGAAGCTCGGCCGTTTCCGGTCACCGCATCGGGCCCTCTGTAACACGGACAAAGGGGCTACACCTCTATTAAGTTACTACCTTAATATTCTTACTTGGGTAAAAATTTTCTTCCCAGCGAAGAAGGGAACAAGTGCTGTGGCGGCACAAAGAGATTTAATGCCGTTTCGGTTTGGTCTCTTGAATGGTTTTTTTTTCCTGTAACACCGACGTCCGATTCAGGAAATTCAGGATTAGGATTGTCACTGTGTGTGCTCACAAAACTTATCGATTATTTTCGTCAGATAAAATACCAGTGTTATCACTGGTATAATATCCATGTTGACTATTTTTTTTTCATCAGATCAAATGTCTATATACAAATATATATATATATACGATTTACTACACTTAGACTGCTCTAATCGCAGGAATGAACGAACGTGTTTGGGAAAATAAATGATTTGCCATTTTTGTCGACCTAGTTGTAATACAATTAAATGTTTTACTGAATCATGAAAATTCTGAAAACAGTGTTCAAATTAGGTTTTTGCTAAAATCGCAATCAACAGTCAAAATGCCTATTAAAGTTTGGGTTGTCTGATGCATGTTTTACTTTCGTGTCAAGAATTTAATTTATTGTAATTTGTGGTGGTGAACATACAATACATGATGATGAGACGAGACTTGAGAGAAGTCTGAACGATATGACAATATACGACCGGGTTTGATTCCAGACATATTTTACTATGTGTGCAATTATCTTGCCATTAACGACTGACACGCTTATCACGTGATATATAAATTATACATAAATAAATACTTTTGCTTGAATGTAACTCATCCCCTTCGCACAACCAAGTACGCAAGCAAATAAAACCATTTAAATAAAACAATTTAAACGGATTATATCGCGTATATTAATTATTTGACGTCTCGGTACCTTTACAGATACCGTTGTCAAAGGTTGACTGACAAAAACACAATTTTTCTCTGTGAAAGTTACATTTGTGCAAACTACCCATTATATAAATATTAATTTAAAATAAAGGTGTTCATACGTGCCAGATGGGCCATATGTGTAAAGAAAGACGGTTACGCATATGCCAGAACGGCATTTATTATTTTATTTTAAAACTTTAAACACTAATTTGTTTTACACCGTTTGAGACTCAAGGTTTGCAGTTATTATACGCGATATAATCGGTTTAAATTGTTTTTATTTAAATGTGTGACAGTCGCGGAAACCGAAGAAAATATTAAATAAAAACCACATATTACTACGAAGGAAATACCTATATGCTCTCTATTCTCAAAATAGCTGCACCAACAAGAAAGGTTTTCAGGAAATGCTTTTCATTTGTGCAAGGAACTTGTAGGTAACGGGTTAAATTAACTCGTTATTTTGAGTTTTACTCGGAAACGCGACGCCGCAAGTGAGTGAACCAGACGAACATATTACTTGTAATATCATCTTTTTAGCGATTTACATGAGTCTGATATTTGAACATATATTTACCTAAAGTTGGTAAAATTTAGGTCATGTAAAATTCACCGCACAACATCATGATGTTTTTATCTGCGTCTAGTAAAAAAAAAACAGACAATCGGGATAACTTTGGCCCTTCCGTACAACTTTGGCCCACATTTATACACTGCCAGAGCGCATAGATACTTCAAATAGTAAAAAAAAAATGTGGTTGTAGTCTCTAAACTGGCAATGCTGGTGATTTTTTTCCGTCACCACGTCGATTTTCACGTCCTGACGAAGTAGGTGGTACTACTTTAGCCTTTAATCGTGAAATAACGCTTTCTATTCGTAACAATGATAATTCTCGTACATGAGCGGTATACTTTAAACACAACTGTTTATCCAGAAGTTGGTCCGCGTTTGGTGCGGATGTTCATAAAGTCATTATTACTCGTAACATCGAGCTCCGCCCGAATAACGAATAATTATCATAATTATCGTGTTAACGAATAATTTACGAATATGCTCGGAATGGAGTTGAGTTTCAAATTTTATTTCGTCGTGTCACGCGATCGATTGCAAAGCATTTAATTTTATGCTCGGGAGTAAAATTGTGACGGGATCGAATTACACGTATATTTTTTTATTTTTTGTGCTAGAAAGCTTAAATCATATTGTATTCTAATGGTAAAAATAACCAAGCAAACTTTTCATCGAAAGCATTTTTCTCTGAAAGAGTTTATATTTTACACATGATATATGTACAATAAACCAAACCTTATTTAATGGCTTCCAAATTCACGCAAAAATTAACTGGGTTCAGGGAAAATAATTAAATGAATAAGGCGTTACTTTGCGGAAATACATATTAATTAAAATAATATTGCTTTGCTAATTATATCGCGGATTAGCAAAGCAATAATATTTTAATTGGGTTCAGGGAAAAGACAAGAAAACATTGTTGATGATGATGAAATAAAAATTCTACGAAATAATCATTCTACTAAACTTTTACCGGTAACACAAAGGGAATAAATAAATAATGAATTACCTATCCGGAGAAACTACTGGAATCTGATATCTGGTATATCGTATTAACCGTTCAATCGTGTAATGGAGATGGCTATGCTCGGAGTTTCTTTGCGAGATCGAATCAGTAATGAAGAGATCCGTAGAAGAACCAGAGTAACCGACATAGCCCGAAGGATAGCAAAACTTAAGTGGCAATGGTCAGGGCACATCGCTCGTAAAACCGACGGCCGCTGGGGCCATCGAGTTCTTGAGTGGCGACTACGCACCGGACGACGCAGCGTGGTAGGGCCCCCACAAGGTGTACTGATGACCTGGTGAAGGTCGCTGGAGTCCGCTGGATGCGGGAGGCGCAGGACCGGTCATGGTGGCGTTCTCTGGGGGAGGCCTATGCCCAGCAGTGGACGTCTTTTGGCTGATGATGATGATTAACCGTTCACTTGAAGTACTGAAGTATATTTCTAGATAATACTCGACACGTTGTCCGATGCATGGGGGTGTACCGCGAGTGCCTGGTTCACTTCTAACGGCAAGTCTTTGATCACCACCGAGAGCCAGACCGGTGCATTGGCGTTTCTTCTTAACAGTGAAATGTTCTTCTCCTCTCGTGAAATGCCGGTAGACTCGTATATGTAAGTACCATTGCGTGTACTTATTATTCTGTAAGTATGTCGAACATGACATGGGCCTAAAACAAGCCATTATGACACGAAGTGATTATTTGGACGAGCGAACGAAGTGAGCGAGGACAATAATATATTTGAGTGTCATAAAGGCTGATGTTAGCCCAGGAAAAAAAGTCGGGTGGCCGGTCAGGGCAGTACGGAGGCTGATCTGCCATCTTGGGCCTGCGAGAGGCGAGCACAGACCAGATAATAGCAGCTGCCAAAAGTAGCCCCAGCCAGGCCGGTCAGCGAATATGCAGGTGAACGAACTATATCTTTATAAATGTCGGAATAACAGAGCTCTAACTCTACGATCCATTGTGATATCGCCAATTAAGCGATGTTTTGGCTTCATCACGGGCACATAAAACGGACGTAAATCGATGTTCTTACTTTTTAGGGCTCCGTACCTCAAAAGGAAAAAACCGGAACCCTTGTAGAACCGTGCGTCCGTCCGTAACGTTTATTTTATGTAATAAAGATTAAGTCAATAAATAAATAAAAATGTTTACTTGTCAATGTCACATAACGCAGCTTGAGCGTGAATAGTAAATCGTATTAAAAACAGTTTTCTATCGAGAGGGATCATTATTTCAGGAAAGACCTTAACAGGGCGATGTAGGCTTAGTACGGGCGCGCGGCGTCAGTCGTGTAGCGCCATCTGTTGATAACTATTTCCTTGTACGCGCATCACGCCGACACGACTGGACGGATTTTAACAAATTTGGTACAGGGATAGTATAGTTGGACATCCAAAGATGGTAAGAAAAGTTTTACTTGGATGAAATTGCGGGCACTTTATGACTAGTTGTATAGTACAGCTATTGCTGGTAGCGTAATGTCTCCTTGAACTCGGTACTTGGTGACGCTTCACGGTGGAATTTATGGCTTGTCTAACCTTTTCTGGTTATAAAAGAAAAATAAGTTTTTTTGTCTATTATTTCATTTTATTGGATACGGCAGGATCTGATGATATTTTGATTCTGCAGATATCGAGAGGTTTTCAAAATCAGTAGGACCGATCGCATTTTTTTTATTAATGATGTTGTTTTAGTCACTGTTGACGTAGAACTGGTGTCGGAGGCTAAGATGGTAAGAAAAGTTTTACTTGGACGAAATTGCGGGCACTTTATGACTAGTTGTATAGTACAGCTATTGGTGGTAGCGTAATGTCTCCTTGAACTCGATACTTGGTGACGCTTCACGGTGGAATTTATGGCTTGTCTAACCTTTTCTGGTTATAAAAGAAAAACATTTTTTTTTAATCTATTATTTCATTTTATCGTATACGGCAGTATAACGGATAATTAGTGTAAACGTTATAGATAGGTTAGTTAGTTAGTAAGGAATTAATGAAATTCAGATTGAACTGTACAAATGTTTAATAAAAGTAAAATAAAGTAAAAAATAGGTAGATCCGGCTAGGTCGTGGGTAATTTAGATTGTTAATCCTAGCTGAGTACACTTTAGAGGAGACAAGTCCTTGTTAGGAGCCACTTCCCTGCACACGTCGTCTTCGTCGCAGCAGGCTAGGTTCGAGCTAGGTAGCTCTAGCCGTCCTGTAGTCTGGGTAGGGCAGACTAGCTCCAGACTGATGAACTCGATGTAGTCCTGGACAAGCCCCAGGCTTAGTCTTGGTAGCGTCAGGATCAGAAGCCGGGATCGCGGCTCTAGGTTAGGTTTTCCGGCCCCGGCCCTAGGGTTGCTCCCTGGAAATCCCGTAATCATTAGGTGAAGTTCGGCATGTGACTGCGACATCTAGATTTCCAACGAGTTTCGTAGGTTGGTTAAGTGAACTCCTAAGCATTTATTAGTCATCAATGATGTGGCAGTCACAAGCACAATAACATTGAAGCAAAGAAACACTTAGAAAATAGTTCATATATTATTTAGAGTAGACCGAAACGAAATCAAATAAGAAATATTTTTTACAGATAAAAAAATATGTAGTACTAGTATGAAGTTGTTACCATTTAATTACATTAAATAAATTATATTAACGACAAGACAAGATATCTAGCGATATCAAGAAACTTAACCTATGTAAAATATAATTTTCGCAACACTCACCCGTATTGGGGAAAACACAGCAACTTATTTACACATGTACAGACATAATAGGAAAACTGTACATAAAAGTATTAGTTGTAATATGTTAACGTAGTAGCAATACATTTTTAGAATTTTATAGATATGTACAGTATATACAATCAAATAATTAATTATTTACATTTTAACTCGCACCCACAGCGACATGCCAGCGCAAGCCGTGTTCCTTTTTTCACGATCGTCTATTGTTACGAGTATATATTCTTTCTTCAATGAGTTCTTTTTCGGCCAGTACGTAGCTATTCAGCCAGTGCCGAATAAAGAGGTTTGAATTATAAAAAAATAAATAGTTTTTAATTTGTAAACGATTAGATTTAAGTTTTTAATTAGGTTAGTGTTTGTAGATAATAATATTAGTTATTAAGACTTATTTATTTAGAAGTTTAAAATAGAACCGTTACAGCAGGATCTGATGATATTTTGATTCTGCAGATATCGAGAGAAGTTTTCAAAATCAGTAGGACCAATCGCAATTTTTTTATTAATGATGTTGTTTTAGTCACTGTTGACGTAGAACTGGTGTCGGAGGCTACAAAGAGCCACCCGAAATAAGATTGATATTCATTCAAGTTACTTTTTGTTAAAAAGTGAATATTTTAATGTTATTAAAACTATCGTGAGATATCTTTAATAATTATAAAAAAAACGGTTTAAAGTCACGTAAAAATTGTCAGGTACGGCCCGACATGTTTCGAACTCATTTGGAGCTCTTCATTCGTAGCTATCCGTGCTGCTACGCGACTCGCGTACTCGCGCGCGAGTGGGTCGCTCGATCTTTTTTATTATAATTATTAGAGATTATTTTCTTTAGTTTCTCACTTCTGTACGTAATACGTACTTCACGTGGCGTGGGCAGAACACAGTACAAATGATTTTGATTACATTTGAAATGTACGCGATACCGTGTTGGATGTACATGGTGTGTGCACCCCGGGAATAGTTCCACGCGGGGATGTGTTCGTGTCGGTGCGCTTTTAGTGATAAGCTATCGCGTGATCTGCTGTAACTGCCCGCGGCGGAAATAATAGCTTTTCACGAGCAAGTGTGGCGAACACGTATACGGTTGAATATGTTCTGGGGACTAATCGGATTGACATCAGCCGTATGAACAATGCGACGGCCACAGAAATATGCGACGGCCATATTATGCGATACCAAGGGGCTCATAAGGGTGTGGACATATTTTTTTTGAAGATGTCTGTCTGTTCTCTTTTATATTAGGATCTATATATGGGACTAAATACATTCATTTTGCTCTGAGAATCAGAAATAACTGTTCTTTTTGAGGATGTCAATCGATTCTGTTTTTTATTGGGATCAAATGTCTATATGGGACTACCTACACTTAAATAGCACTAAAAACGCTCCATACGAATGGCCACCTACATACGAATGGCCGCCTACATAATTGACGTCAACGGTGGATTGGGCATCAATATTTGTATGGAGACAATTAAGTAAGTGCCATTTTCACCGTGAAAAAGTATATACAATTATAGTTTTGTTAAATTATGAGGATTCAGAAAATTTCAAATTTTTTAAATTCATTAACCAAGCTGAAATGGACAAGGTTTGCTAGCTCGGTCATTTATAGCGATTTACTCTATTCAAAGTAATTTATAACAACTCATTCTGGTGTATATTTTAATGGCGTAAATATTTGGATGGAGAATAAGAGGAGTGAAATATAATTATTAGCTATTTAGTCTTTGTATTTAGTAGTACTATGTCGATTGTCGAAGCACAAATGAGGGTTATAATATAATGTTTTAGCTCACTCGATTGACATCACGCTAGATCCATCATAATTTGTGGTCCCGTGCGGTGTAAACTGTGACATTGTGTATAACAATTTTATAAGGTATTGGAATTTTTCACGATAATATTTTACCATAAATTGCGATATGAAAAATATATAAGTTTGAAATTACTTTTGTGTGAAGTGGGGTCTGCGGTCAGTGTGCAGCATGCTGATAAAGTATGAATGATGGAAACGGTTCTATATTAATGGGACTCAGAATCGGTTATGAGTACTGCACAGGTCCGGCCATGGTTGCGTAGGCGAGGGCCGTACTCATTTTAATAACCGAAATAGGTTTTTCAATTAAGGTTTTTTATACTTACCACTTTTTATGTTGGCAATATTTTTGTTTTTGCGTCATCATTCGATTCATATATGTACAAACTTACCAGTGAGAGTCGGACTCGCGTGCGAAAGATTCCATATCATTTTCTTTTGATTTCTAACTTTATTTTTAGTATGTGTTTTTATACTGACCATAGTAATACATACTGTATACAATTTTCAAGTGTCTTACCCCACGATAACTATTCGACTGTTAGAAAAAAAAGAGCAAAAATCCCTAAAAAAACACATTTGTTGTATGGGGTCCTTTATTTTTAACCCCCGACGAAAAAAGAGGGGTGTTATAAGTTTAACATGTGTATCTGTGTATCTGTGTATCTGTTTGTGGCATCGTAGCGCCCAAGCGGATGGACCAATTTAAGTGCGGTTTTTTTTAATCGAAAGACTTTTCCGTCGAGATGGTTCTTAGCTATGTTTGGTGGAAATAGGACCAATAGTTTCCAAGATATTCAGCTTTAATTGGAACAAGTGACGAGATCTCAACTAAAAATGAAGTCAATAATTCGAAATATTGGCTAAATGTTAAGTTGTATTAGCACTTTCTATATGACTCGCTAATTGAGGGTCTCATGATGACCAGGTAGTTGTTAATGGATCTCAGCCAATATTGAAGCTAAGGATTTCAAATTTTGGTTAAATGTTAAGTTGTATGAAAATTTTCTATATCACTCAATAAATCAAGGTCTCATGATGACCAGCTAGTTGTTAATGGATCTCAGCCAATATTGAAGCCAAGAATTCCAAATTTTTGGTAAATGAAAAGTTTTATTAGCATTTTCTATATCACTGAATAAACGAAGGTCTCATGATGACCAGCTAGTTGTTAATGGATTTCAGCTAATATTGAAGCCAAGGATTCCAAATTTTGGTTAAATGTTAAGTATTATCAGCATCAGCATTTTCTATATGACTTACTAAATGATGGTCTCATGATGACCAGGTAGTTGTTAATGGATCTCAGCCCATATTGAAACTAAGGATTCCAAATTTTGGTTAAATGTTAAGTATTATTAGCATTTTCCGTATCACTCAATAAATGAAGGTCTCATGATGACCAGCTAGTTGTTAATGGATTTCAGCCAATATTGAAGTCAAGGATTCCAAAGTTTTGATTAAATGTTAAGTATTATTAGCATTTTCTATATCACTCAATAAATGAAGGTCTCATGATGACCAGCTAGTTGTGAAAGGATCTATTATTATTATTATTATTATTTAAGAGTTTTACTCTTGTCGGTGCAGTTCTCTCCAGTCCGTTCTACTTAAAGCCAGTTCTTTTTTCTTGATCTGGTCCAAATAGCTAATCCTCGGCCTTCCTCTTCCTCTCCTTCCTTCAATTTTCCCCTCCATTATCTTTTGTATTAGATCGTCGTGTCGTATCAAATGACCTATCATTTTCCCTCTTCGAGTTTCTATTGTATGAAGTATATGTCTCTTTCTCCTTTACCCTTTCCAATACTTCCTCATTGGTGACTCTTTCTGTCCAGCTTATTCCCTCCATCCTTCGCCAGCACCACATCTCGAACGCCTCAAGCTTTTCTCTGTCCCGTTGTGTCATGGTCCATGTCTCGCAGCCATAAAGTGCAATGCTCCAAATATAAGTTTTAATAAAACGTTTTCTTATAGATTTGGCCATTTTTGACTTAAAAATATGTTTTTTTCTGTGAAAAGCGTTTTTAGCTATTGCTATTCTAGTTCTAATATCTGTACAGCATCTCGAGTCTTCTGTTATTATACTGCCTAAATATTGAAATTGTTGGACTTGCTGTAGTACTGTGTTATTTATTTTAACTTCATGTATTTCTCTGTGTTTAGATATTATTAGTGTCTTGGTTTTATTTAAATTTATCTTTAAATCGAAGTCTCGGAAAGTTGTGTCCATTATGTTTAAAATTGTTTCCAACTGTGTGCTGTTTTCCGCTAAAACTGCTATATCATCTGCAAATCTAATAAATGTAATTCTATTTCCGTTAAATTTAACACCTTCTGTTGTATTTTCTATAATTTTATCAATTGCACTTTGAATGAATAAGTTGAATATGAGCGGCGAGAGTGAACACCCCTGTCTGACTCCTTGTCGGATCTTAGCCTTTCCCTTCTCGTCCCCTACTTGTATGATTGTTTCTTGGTTATGATAAAGGTCGTATATTATTCTCCTGTCTCTATAATCAAGTCCTGCATCTTTTAAGGCTTTCATCATTTTCTTCCAGTTTACTTTATCAAAAGCTTTTTCTAGGTCTATCAATGCTATGTGTGTATTAAGACCAATGTCTAATCGCCTATCTACAATCATTTGAAGTGCTAAAATGGCTTCTCTAGTACCTTTATTCTGTCTGAACCCGTATTGGTCTTCTCCTAGAAGTGAATCTATTTTAGGTCTAATTCTATTTTGAATAATCTTTAACAAAATTTTGGATGCTTGCGAAATAAGGCTGAGCGTTCGATGCTCTTCACATTTTAATGTCTTGGGTTGGGAAAGGATCTAAGCCAAGAATTTATAATGTTGGTTAAATGTTAAATTTTATTAGCGTAATCAACAGATGAATAAATTTTTGACAGTACAATAATTTGGTACCTTGGAGCTGAAGATGGCAGTAGGAACTCCTAAACAGCACAAGATAAACCCATGGTGTTTGGGCTCGTTTGATTGTTCTTGATGAGCAATTAACATTTGTGTAAGAAAGTACAGTCAATAATAAAACCGAGTCTCAAAAAAAAATTGTGACAAAAAAAAACTCATTACAATTTATGTCACAGTACTGGGTCACTATTTTTAAGTTTCGGAATTCTGCTAAAGCTGAATTTTATTGTTATTAAGCCTATTCTTCTTCTTCTTCTCGTGTCGAGGTTCCTTTTCAAATACTTGATGCCCAATGAGCAGCGGTGTTGATGGCTCTGGTCGTCGCATCTCTCAGGTCGTAGTCAGAGCAGGAATGCGGGCATGCGGGGCACGCCAACAGATGCGCCATCGTTTGCGGCGCTGTGTTGCAGACGCACTGGGTTGTCCGATCGTGGAGTAGTCCCCATCTTGCCATGTTCTGCTTACAGCGGCCCACTTGGGATCTGAGCCTGTTTAAAGCCCTCCATATGGGCCATGGCTCTTTTTGCCCGGGCGGTAACTCTTCGGCAGCTTGCACATACACGTCAGGCGGGGGACACCGGCTTTGCCACAGTGAACAGCGCCGCTTGGAGGGATCATCCAACAGGGGGGCGGTGTACCGCATAAAGCTCTTGCGGCTCTTGAGACGGGCAGGCGGCGGGTGGTGGTCGTACAACGGGTGGCGCGGGTCGTTTTCCTGCTTTCGCTTTTCAATGGCGCATGCCACCTCTCTCCGGACTTCAGGAGGGGCGACACCTGCGAGCGGGTAGAGCCTGTTCAGCGGGGTCGGTTTGAGGCATCCGGTGATGGCGCGGCAGGTGTCGTTGAGTGCGGCGGTCACTAGGCCGGCATGCGCAGATCGATTCCAGACTGGACAGGCGTACTCGCCGGCGGAGAAGCACAGTGCCAGTCCAGTGGTACGCACGGTGTGCGCAGAAGCTCCCCAGCTTGTCGACGTCAGTTTGCGCAGCAGGTTATTGCGTGAGCTGACCTTCATTTGTGTGTTGGTGCAATGCGTCTTGTAGGTCAGGGTCCTGTTCAGTGAGATTCCCAAGTATCGTGGCTGAGGGCAGTGCTCGATCACAGCTCCATCCCACATCACGTGCAGTGGTCTATGCGCTTGACGGTTACGTAGATGGAACGCGCAGGTTTGTGTCTTGCTGGAGTTCGGACGGAGGCAGTTGGCTTTGTAATATTGTCCGAGTTGCTCCAATGCCTTACACAGGGCCTCCTCCGCCTCTTCGAAGGAACGGCACTGCGCCGCCAAGGCTAGGTCGTCCGCATAGAGGAAGCGATGTGTCCCCGATGGGCTGGGTTGGTCGTTCGTGTAAATATTAAATAGAGTCGGGGCAAGCACACTGCCCTGGGGGAGACCGTTGTTTTGACGACGCCAGCGGCTCCTTTCTGAATTGAGATGGACCTGGAATCGGCGGTTGCGGAGCAGCTCGCCGAGAATTCGGACAAAACCGTTATCCCTCGTGACACTTGCAACTTTGGATAGCAGGATTGTGATGTTAACCGTATCATAGGCGGCAGATAGGTCAACAAACACCACGCCAGTGACCATGCCAAGCTCGAAGCCGTCCTCGATGTGTTGCGTCAGCTTGAGTGTCTGGCTCGTACATGATTTCCCAGGTCGAAAGCCTGCCTGTTCGGGAATTAGCTCTGGGTCCACTCTTGGTGTTAGCCGGTTAAGCAGTAGACGTTCGAATAGTTTATAGATGTGACATAGTAGAGATATAGGGCGGTAGCTTTTGGCGTCAGAGGGGCATTTCCCAGGCTTCAGTAGTGCGATTACCTTTGATTTCCGCCAAACCCTCGGTATGCTGAGTGTCGCCATGCAGTCATTGAAAAGAGCTAGAAGCCACGATGTCGCCACCGGTCCGAGGCGCTTGATCTGTTCTACTGTGAGGTCATCCATACCAGATGCCTTTCCATTTTTCAGGGATTTTACTGCAGTAACAAGTTCGCTCAGTGAAAACGGCCTGCTTAGTTCGCTGTTGTTTCCCTGAACTTTTGGAACTGGAGAGGCCTTAGGCATTCGGTGCGGCGGCTTGCCGTTAAGCAGCAGCTGGCTGGCGACCTGGTTAGCTGTGATTTGTCCCGGTTGCGTAGGTGGGGGCACATCTCCAGTAAGCTTGTGAAGGGTGGACCAGGCTTTCTTGCTGTTGTGTGTCATGTCTATGTTCACAACGGTGGCTTCCCATTTTTCCCTACGGGACTTGGCTAGTTCTTCCATCAGCTCTGTGCCTGACTGTATGGTTTCAACAGAGAATGGGTCTTTCGCAAACTGGGCTTTGTAGGTCTCCAGAAGTTGTGACGCTGCTGAGCTTAGACCAGGGATGTATTCTGTCCGGCAGCCCCTGGGTATTGCCTGGCGTGACACGGTTTGGACGATTTCAATAAATTTGTCGTAGTTTAAAGCCACAGGTTGCAGGGCGAGCAACTTCTCGTCGATGTTCATGGAATATTTATCCCAGTCAGCTTTCGTGAAGTTGAAACGCCGCCGAAACGGGACCCTGATTGCCTGCACCGCAGCCTGCACCCTGCACATAATGGGCCTTTAAGCCTATTGAACAGGTTCTTTTGATTGAGGTCACAAATAGCAACACCCTGCAAGATTTTAACGCGACTAAATGACACATAAGCTTCAGCAAAAGTACTCTTGCCTAAGTGAATAACAGCTTTTCAGGATTTTGTAGTTTGTGTCAGTCTGTCCACACCTTAGCTCAGAGACCTTCCCTAAACGTAACAAAAGTGGGGTAAAACGTAACAATGTTTATCCCATGGTGTGGGGTATCGATGATTAGGTCTCTCAAAACTAAGTCAAGTTACCTAGCACCAACTGAAATTTTTATGGAGCTAAGTAAGCCACCCTTACCTACTATTTGGATCCTGTAGAATAGAAACCTGGTTCTGTTTTAGGCCATAAGTAGCAGGTTCTTGCGACTCATGCAGTGCATTTAAAGTATATATTTTGATTGTCTTGGCTTCTTAACTATAACTTGACAAAATTGGTTTCTCTGCCAAACTGCTAACCTTTTTCGCCAGCTATCTGCGCGATCGACAGCAGTTCGTCCGACATGGTTGTTTTGTCTCGGCTCCTTACCACACCCGATCTGGTGTTAGCCAAGGCTCCATACTAGGGCCCTTGTTATTCGGGATCATGATTAACGATCTCCAATCGGTTCTTCGGGCGGCTCAATGTCTCTTGTATGCTGATGATCTCAAGTTGATATATGGAGTGGAGCAGGAGGCTGATTGCAAGACATTACAAGGGGACATCGACTTGGTGTTTCGGTGGAGTCTCGAGAACAAACTTCTTTTTAACCCTGCCAAGTGCTGTGTTGGCCGCTCTCTCGATCCCATGTATGCTCAATATATGTTGGGGACAGAGCCGATAAATCGTGTCTTCTCCGTCAAAGATCTGGGTGTAGTGTTTGACACGCGGCTCACTTTTCACGAGCATATTTCTTCTCTTGCCACTAGCTGCTTTCGGAGACTGGGTTTTGTGATCCGAAACCTTCGCCACTTTCATGATCCGGTGGCCATAAAAATGGTTTACAATGCCTTAGTAAGGAGTAAGCTGGAGACTTCGTCGATCATATGGAACCCCTATGAATCGACGTATGCCTTACTCCTTGAAAAGGTTCAGAAAGCGTTTTTAAGGTTCCTTTATAAAAAAACATCCGGATTTTATCCGTATCTGTACCCAACAAAGTACCTTCTCGGCTCCCTCGGGTACAACTCCTTGGAGGTCAGGCGGAATTGTCATCTGATGATCTCGGCATGTCAGGCCTTGCGTGGTGAGTCGGACTGTCCCGAGGTTGTGGAGCGTCTGGTGCGACTGTATGTCCCTGATGTCCCGAGGATAGCTCTGAGACCTCGACAGCGCGACTTGTTGGCTGTGCCGTCGTCGAGGACCGTGTCGCTCAGGAATTCGCCGTTGCCCCGCGCCCTCTCACTTCTCAATGCGCTCCTGACATCGACACCCGAGTGTGACTTGTTTGCGTGGCGATGGGCGGCAGTGTGTAGTGAATGCCTGAGATTCTGTGAGGCGATGGATACTAGGTGCTCTACTGTTCCAAATTAAGCTGTTTGTTTATTTATTATTGTGAACCTTTTATTGTTAATTTAAGTTTTGTGACGCATAGGTTTATAACTGTAATGTCATAAAATGTTTTTATAAATAAATAAATACATAAATAAACTTCGCCATTTTGCCATTATAGGTAAGCATTAACTAGTCTGACTTTAACGATTTTTTCCCAGAATGTTGCTTAAGGCTATTGAAATCTAAATATATCCTAACTTCAATCTTAGAGAAGACGGCATTCATTACCACTGGGCTTGGGATCCTGTTGTAGTTACCTACATATAGTCAAGGATCAAGCTCGACGAAAGATTGGAAACCCTGGACCTTAAACGGTGTAAAACAAAAATAGTGTCAAAAGAAGAAAATTCCGGGACGAAACTTCTGTTTGTTTAAAAAATATGAAATAAAAATAAAATTAAAAAATTTAAAAACCCCCGACATAACAACCAATAAAAAGAAAGAAGTAAAATCTACGAAATGTGCCTATACAATGAACAGTAGAAAAAGAAACCAAGCTTCGTTGCGTCGGGGGACCGCTAAGTAAATGAAATGCAATGTACTGAAAATCGTAAAGTGGGAAGCCCAAATGCATACATGCAATTTTGCGTTGAAAAATATATTTCATTTCATTTAGGTAGGTACTTAGCGGTCCCCCGAACGCAACGAAGCTTGGATTCTTTTTCTACTGTTCATTGTATAGGCACATTTCGTAGATTTTATTTCTTTCTTTTTATTGGTTGTTATGTCGGGGGTTTTTTAAATTTTAAATTTTATTTTTATTTTCTAAACCATTTGCACAATAATGAATGAAATACGTTAAAAAAGGAAATTGCTAATGTAATTAGTTGTGTACCTGTAACGCGATACCTATAATTTACCACCTAAGGAAGAGCGGTGCCCCTTAGCACAGGTAGTCAATACTTTTTTATTTGTTTTTATTTTATTTATTGAAAGGGCTTTGTCGCTAGGCGACCACATCGCCCCGTAAAAACAGTTTACAAACAAAAAGGAAACAAATACATCACTACTTAGGAACAACTAACGCTAAATCGGCTAGATTGTACAGCATTTCAGCTTCATCCGATACGGGCGAAGCCAAAATGCTGTTCACAAGACCGACTTCAAAGGAATTATTATTAAAATATTTGGATCTCACCGAATCGTTCCGAACACACTCCATCAATATATGTAGAACATCTTCAACCACTCCACAATCATCGCACAGTGGCGAAGGAACTTTTTTCATCAAAAATGAGAACAATTTAGATGAAATGTGACCAGATCGCAACCTGAGAGCAGTTTTAAGTTTATTTCTACTAAATAAAATATGGTCAATCCAAGGACAATGATTCACTTGAGGCTGGATAGTTCGGAACCAAATGCCTTTTTCTCTAGAGCGTAAATCGAAATACTCCTGCCAATCCATAATTAAGGTATTTTATTGTTATTGCGGCCATAGTAAGTAATTCACATTATTTTAAAATTTCAAAGTGTCTACCTATTACGGTTGGAAAGATACAGCCCTGTGTTGTGACAGACGGACTTAGTAAAAGGGCCTTTAGTTCCCTTTGGGTATGGAACCCTTAAAATTCAATCCGACCACAGATGCATGTTTCTAACTATATAGCTTTCTAGCGAAACTAAACTGGCTTAAACTCTGCAGTATGAAACAAATGTATAATTTTACATAGAAAACTACCGTGATATTTATGGAAAACGTCCAAATTGCTACAAGTGTAGCTATGGTACAACAATTGAGGGTTCTGTCGATATCTACAGACTCCATACTGACCGACAATATATTTTTAGTTTCAAACGAACGAAGTGTTACTTTTTGATCGTTGGCGTGGCATCCACAGAACTCTTACCGGGTTGACTATTCACAAGGCCTTTGAGCACCTTTGTTTTTATAGTTTTTACAAAAAACTAAGCCCAAGCTCCGGCTTGTCTAAGAATACTCATCGATGCGCCTCTAATAAGTACCTTGGTACTTTTATTGCGTAAAGACACGTTATCGCAATCCCTACCAATCCTGCACGTATCTACTACATTTAGGAAAATAAACAGTGACTTTGTTACTACTTGTGTACCTCAACTCAACTACATACGTCAAACAACGATAAATTACCCAACTATTAATCAAGGAATCAAACGTCAAGGCTCCAATCAGGCTCCCAATCAAATAACTCGTACGTTCCCAAAGAAAAACGAATTATTTACTCATTATTCCCTAAGCACTTACGACGTTCTTCTATAAGATTATTCTCCCAAAGTAAAAGCAGTAACGGCTTACTAGTTTCCTAAGCACTTACGACATTTTTCCGTGGAATGGGAATGTAGTTGATTAAAATACGATCCATTTGTCTCAGTCCGGGGCAGCTAATAAGGCGGCGGTCCTCTAATGGGCCGCAATCGGAGGCGATAAATAAGAACATTGGCGACCCGGCCAAGGGGCGATTAATGAGACATGTGCCCCGGACACCGGGCACGCTTCCTACAGTTCCCGTAGCACCGGGGGAAACTATACATGTACATATGGACATAACTAATGCTACCGTAAAACTACCCAACTGTCCACGCATCCAACTATGGTCCAAAACAAAACTCGTTTATTTTTATTAAAATCCATATTTTATCAGTGGTTTTATACGTTTTTAAGTAAGTAAGTAAACACTTTATTGTACACAAAAACAGTTAAAAAATACATCTATTACAAATAACATGTAGGTACAAAGGCGAACTTATCCCTATAAGAGATCTCTTCCAGTTAACCTTTGAGCAATTGAGTGAGTACCAGAAGAAGAAGTTTTTATTAAAGTTTGTTTAATTATGTTGTTCACTTCAGAGTTTATTCGTTATAATTGTCATATAATTATTAAGGAGTAGGTACTTTTCGGATTAAATTGGACCATAGTTGTGTGGACTGGACTATATTTCGGTAGTTTAACGGTACTTACATACAGTCCATGAGCTAGGGTTTAGGTTTACGCTGCCACTGAATGGGTGACATCTAATTTCGAGGCTTCCTCGACAACACTATTTATATGTAGATACATACACTGAGACAGTCAGGTGGCTCTCAAGGTACTAACCCCTGATGTAATTAACTCGAGGATGGTCGAGAACTGCAGGCAGGTGTTAGTGTTATACACCCTGGGTGCAAAGAATAGGGAGGTTCAGCGCAGGTTGTTCCAGGGCATGCCGGCATGGAAGGAAATGAGAAGATGTCGACGAACTAGCACGAGCAGGGGCGAAGGGATTACAAATGGGATCCGAACCTATATGCGGCATCCCTAAGCTCTATACTGGGAGATCAAACATCTCGGGGTCAAAAAAATACTAGAGTTCTTTGAAAGGACAACAGGAAAACAATAAGTAGATAAGTTTGGTCACAGTGATAGGTCTTTACTTACAGCCTGGAATAGCAACTACCAGCACACTAATAATAAGGTACGGGTGAAGGGACACTACCCATCGGAGAGCAAGCGAATATGGTGTGATTGGGATATCCCAATTCCGATAATATAACATACGGATAATATCGCTAGCCTTGTTTAAAAAGGCTTAGTTAAGGCGAGAGGTTCATTAGGTAAATATTGAACAAACTGCCCGTTTCTAAAACTGCGTTATAATGTTTTCATCCTATCTTCGTTATTATGAACTTTTTGTTCCTCTCTTGTATGAATTTAAGTTTGAAAAATGGACTGTAGTTAGTAAAAGCAATGGCCGCTAAAGGTTTACATGAAACTTCCTCTCATTCACGTAAATGATATCTAAGTATAAAATTAAATTTAAATGAACGGTATATTTTTCTAACAAACGCTAACCTCGCAGCGGCCATAACCCAGTTTGCTGGAGCGACTGTTGTCTGCGAGCGTGTGAATGCGCGGAGACGGCTCCACAATATCCGCCGCTGTCAATGGCTGGCGGCAGAGATGACAGCTTGACTAGCTTGTACCTGTATGTGGCTATATTCTCAAACTGGAATGTGATATTGTGTTATGATCTAGTATTCATGTGTAAATATTATGTTTATAACATTAATTCACGGTATATTTTCCTGCAAGCGGCATTTGTGACCTGGCACTGGTCATAACCTAGTTCGCTGGAGCTCAGCCCGTTGTCTGCGCCGCGTGTGAGTCGGCTCCATATCCGCCGCTGTCAATGGCGATGGCGGCCGACAGACGACAGGCCGCCTAGCTTGTATATCACTGTGGTAATTCTAAGAGTTTACAGTGATAATTACTATTTTGTAAAAGTTAGTCTCTGTTATGTTAATGGGCGATATTGAGAATGATAAGCCTGGAAATGGAGTATTTTCCAAATAATCATGTAGTATTTTTTCAGTCTCTAGCAAATATGAAGACTGACAACTCGTGGGGGCTCTTGTCTAATTAATCGCCCCGGGCGGGTCGCCAATTTCCTTATTGATCGCCGCTGATTGCGGCACACTAGGGCCGCTATCTTATTATTAGCCCTAGAAGAATGAGTCAAACATAACAAGATTAACATTTCAATAACATGTTGCTTCAGTCCAACAGCGTGAACTAAAATCTATTTTATGTCAATATTAATTGGTCCAGAATTGGTATAGCTTGACAAATATCTAAAAGAACAATAGCCATAATCGAAAATAAATTATTGTCTTAGAAAATATTACCAAAACGATAAGCAAATATTTGGATAATTATTACCTATTAATAAAATAAGTAAGGTACAGGATACCTTAGCTCCAGTAAATTGAATTTCTTTGGTGGAAAGAGACAAGACTGATACAACACTATTAGTAAACCACACAATCGTAAATACGAGTGACAAAATAAACAAGTAAATCGTATCTAGATAGCCAACACGGGTTACTCCAGCCCCAGCCCGTAACGACATATCCCCCCTCCCCTCTATCTTTCGAGATGGTTGTAATTTCACAGCACTATTTAGCATCCCCGCAGGAAACTCTTCCCACATTCGTTTCAGTTCAAAAGAGCTCAAAGTTAGCTCCGAAGGAGTGTCACTATCACAGCTAATTAATTTCCCCTGCTCTCAACACGCTGGGGAGCAATTTTACTGACCGACATTTTTCTGCACTCGATAATAAGTTATGCTAGGTTTAGATAACCGATTCCAATTTCTATATTTTAGGGTTGCTGGATGAGTTACCATATTTCTAAATTTCATTTCAAATATAATTAAAGTTTAATGTTTTATCTATATATATTTCAAGAATGTTCACTAGCCTATCACGTAGTAGGTCTCACAGTCGAATGAATATTTCATTTTTATATTATTTATTTATTATATATTATAACTTTATGGCACATTACAAAATCGAATAAAACTGACTTAATGAGGCTTAAGGAATTCTATATTAAATTACGTTTAGGATTGTTGGGCGTTTGTATATTATGAACAACAACCATGATCATACCAAATATTCTTAGTTTAAGTATTATTAAACTTGAAGATATGTACATGAGACTGGTTAAAGTTATACCTTGGCACGTCCTATTTAAGTTCGTTTTAGATAAAGTAACATGTTAGGAGTAGCGCGGATCGTATGTTACTGCTAAGTAAAAGAGAAAAGTAAGTCATCATTGTAACTTTTAAACTCACGTTTTAAAATATGAAGAATATATTAAAAGTTCGTAATAACCGCCTTCAAATAAGTAAGATTATTTCTGTCAAAGATATGCAGATTACAAAAAATCATACACACATTCTTAATGAAATATTTATATCACAATCACAATATGTTATATCGGAAACTGAAAGTCGTATTATAGAGTCTGGCTAGCCAAATAATGTTGACAGATATTTCCTTGTGGGATACCACAATAAAGACAATTGGTGATAACCAATTGTCTATGATTTAAATAATTTAGTAGGTGGGTCCTCTATAAATAATTTTGATACTTTAGGTATATTGTACTATTTAAGCCTTTAATACAAAAATCAAAGCTCAAAGAAAAATTGAAAAAAGACCTACCTGGGGGAAGAAACCGGGAATCGAACCCGATACCTCTGGGTTGCCGGTCCAGCGCGTTAACCATTTCGCTACCCTAGCTCCAGGAAGATCTGTCGATTTTTTTCTTATCTTTGCATTGATTTATTTGAAAGGTTTTAAAACCGCTCTTTTTTTAATTTTTATTGGAGATTTTGATCTTTGTATTAAAATAAAAAATTGGGCAAGTGCGAGTCCGACTCGCGCATGAAGGGTTCCGTACCTATACATATATATAATCTATAAAAGTTTGTTGTATGGGAGCCCCCCTTAAATATTTATTTTATTTTGTTTTTAGTATTTGTTGTTATAGCGGCAATAAAAATACATCATCTGTGAAAATTTCAACTGTCTAGCTATCACCGTTCTTGAGATACAGCCTGGTGACAGACGGACGGACGGACGGACGGACGGACGGACAGCGAAGTCTCAGTAATAGGGTCCCGTTTTTACCCTTTGGGTACGGAACCCTAAAAATTGTGGTGTACCCACATAAAAAAATGAGACATTACATGTTTCATAAATTTATATATTGTACTAGTTATAACATTCCGATCGACTTGAAATTCGACATAGTACTAATGTATTTTGTTCGGTGATGGATTTATGTGGTATTGTCGAGCTAGGCTGACTATGAGTGCACGTCAACACATATTTCACTTATTTCTTTAGGTACCTTACGTGTGTATAGAAAATCAAAAATATTTTCTAGTATTAAAATTATAATTCGTACTACACAAAGTGTGACCTACCAAAGCTTTTTTAAATTTCCCGCCAAAACTTTGAGTAATATTTCATTAGCCAAACTATACCTTCATATTATTATTTATTGACAATGTTACGAGGGCAAAAAAGGTTCGACACTATTTAATTGTGTACTTATACTGTCATTCTAACTTTGAAGATCTAAGACATTGTTTTCAATTTTGCGTTTTTACCTAAAAACACAAACAAATTAGAAAGACATGTTCTTTAATGTGCCATTGGCCTTATTTGCCTTTCACGAAAACAAAAATAACGAAGTTCTCCAAGCCAGAGCATTTTGGTTTAGATACGTAAATAAAAAAGCAGTTGGGATGAATACATTTCACGGTCCAAGCTGCTCTAAAAGAACATGATGAAAAGAGGAGATATCATCGCTGACCTAACTATGTCCCCAAGCTGACGTACTTTTCTCGTTTCACTGCGATTGAACTAACTCAATAGTTTGCTTTTCGGATATTGTGGCGATATTTCAGAGCTCGCTCCTTCCCGTACAATTCCGATACGAGCAAGTTTTGAAGTCTAGTGGCTGTCACAACACTGAATATAGTGGCCCTGCACTTGCAGCAGCGTGCACGTTGAGTTTGTTTTATTGTTATTACTCAGCTGTATTGTGTGTCGCTTGTTCTTTGGAATGTCAATGCAATTGTATTTTAACATTTACCATTTTTTATGATGTCGCGTTGAAATAAATACGTACAGAAGTTTATTATTGCGTTTTCCAGTATTGACATATGGTACTGAGATTGCTAAATAGTAATAATTATTGTAAAAATATATGAAAATCCATTGGGCAGGTTAACATGATTTTCATAAAGTTTGGCTTATAAACTAATACTTTTAAATGATATGAAGCAATGATATTTTTGGCAGTACTTTATATACAACGAGAAATACTAACTATACCCCATAAGCCTACTTCTGCCTGGCATGTGAGGAAAATGTATTTTGGTAATCCTTCGGAGACCATGGAGGAGTATTACAGAAAATATCCAAGATCCCATCCTTACCCCGTCGATGACGTATCTGCCTATAAAAAAACGTGTATTTTGCGTAAGCGAATAGTATTGTGTAGTAACTTACAGCTACGTAGGTATTTTTTTTACACAAAACTTACAGTTTTTTCTCAGAATAAGAAAACACTCGCTAGTCTAGATTAACTCTCTGAAAGAATAACGAACAATACGCCAATCCCATGCTCGTACAAATTGGAATATAAGTAGTAGAAAAACGAATTATATATTTTTTCATATAAGTAAAAATTTGCCATCATAATCATCATAACCATATCAGCCGATAGACGTCCACAGTTGGACAAAAGCCTCCCCCAAAGTACTCTACAACCATCGGTCTTGCGCCGCCCTCATCAAATTTCTGCCCGCGATCCTAACCAGGTCTTCGGTCCTCCTTGTTGAGGGCCTTCCTACGCTGCGTCTGCCGGTCCGCGGTCGCCACTCAAGAACTTTTCTGCCGCAACGGCCATCGGTTCTACGAGCAATGTGCCCCGTGCACTGCCACTTAAGTTTGGCAACTGTCTAAGATACATATATCGAAAATCAGGGTTCTGTTGCGTATCTCACCATTTTCCCATTCTCCATTATTCTTTGATTAGCTTTTAGCCTTCTTGTGAGGTGTGAGCGACCACGTTTCAGTACCTTTTATGTCATCACTGGCAACACACATTGGTTAAAAAGCTTCGTCTTAAGACACCGCGGTATTAAGAGTAAGGACCGAAAGATATTCCTTTAACCCTGTTTTGCAATGCCCGCAACTGTAGAACCCAGCGCTAATCCTCGAGAGGCAGCAATATCGCGGTGACCACTCAGTAACCGTTTACGGACACCTTTCACCCGCGCAAATTGGACGAGACGGCGACCATGCACCGCGCGGGACACAAGGCTCGGCTGCTTGACACTTGCACAAACGGTCTTAGGGCAAAGCACCATCACGCCATACGCTGTGTTTTAATGGGAATGGATGAAATAAAATAAAAAAAGATTTTGTTTGTAGAAAAAGATACATGATATTAAATTTTTTAACTTTCTGTAGCTGAAAAAAATAAAAAAGATGAATATTATGTAGTAACTTTTTATGGAAATGGGGGGGGTTATTCCAATCTACAAACAAAAATTCGAGATGTTAAAAGGTGTGCATTTTATATGCTAAAGAAACATCTGTAACTTTTTTATGGGAATGGGGTATGTTATGTTTTTTCCGCCTTGTGCGAGCATCGTCCGGAATATTGTTGGATTGGTTTTGGCTAAATCAATTTTCAGCGTCATCGTATTGTGCTAACTTGCAAATGATGTTCCGGCTCTCTGTGGGCTACTGTCAGGCACGTTCGTGTGGCCAAAACCATATTGTGTTGGTTTTCTGTCTCATTGTTACTACCTACTGCTACTTAATTCGTCGGTGAGTTGTACTATGTTCAAACTCCTTTTAGCTTAAGGTATTCTTGAAATCAGTGGAAAGTAGGGTTCACAGTTTCGGGAAATTTTAGTATTAAGAGTTCCGAAAATCCCTGGAGTTCTGAGAAGGACGAGAAGTCTACTCATTTTACAGAAAACTCGAAGCGAGTGGTCCCACCGGGCCGTGGGTCCCGCGCCATGAACATCCCATTGTACGCCGTATTTTCGCTTCTATTACCTGTAGTAATCAGTTAAAGGGACACAATGGCTCTTTCATCCCATTCAATAGGAACAGATTTTACAAGATAAATGTTCTCGTCGGTGCGCGTCATTGCCGGTGATCGCCTCAAGTGGCCATTTTGAAAGGTATTAAGCTAATTCTGAACGTTCTAGACGGAAATTGTGCGCTCTGATTCAAGAATGCGGGGATTGGTTGGTTATATCGGCTTTTTAGATTGGTTTCGCGTATGTTTAATGGTAATGTGTGTGTGTGTGTGGGTTTTAGTTTCAAGTTGTAATATCGTTTTGTTAAATTTCCGGTGAGCTCAGTAATCGGATTGGAAGAATCTATTTTGAGTGAAATAGCTTTCAAACTAATCGAGGTTATTGAATTGAAAACACACATGATATGTTTACAATGAAGCGAAAAATTTAAAAATTCAACGGTACGGGCAGGGTTCGAACCTGCTTTTCCAACGGCTTACACACCACATACACACAACATATCATATGTCTCGCCAATTTTTCTGTGATGAAGACACAAATCCAAAATTCAGTTTAACCATTAATAATCTCCCTTAAAAGATATAATAAGTAATTAGTAAGCATGCCACCGCACTTGTCCTTTACAAGTTACGAGCTACGAGACAGATCGATGCCAGGCCAAAAGGTTCTCTATTCAGTCACCACTAAGCAGAGTGATTAATTGTCTAGGCCAGCGGCTCTCAAACTAGTTTATAAGTGTTTTGTAGAACATCAAAACATTTAAACTTTTTCCGCTTTAAGTAATGTCTCCAACGTATTTTTTTTACAATTTTAACGTTAAAATGTAAAAAATATGTACTGCCAATTCACATAGTATACATATTTCATGTTCAAATGTGTTTCATTTATAAAATCCAATATTGTATTTTCATGGCATAAATCTATTACTGCAGCAACGGAATAATGAAATAACGTGATTTTAATACATTTTGATAGAATTTAGATCAGGGAGAGAAGAGCCAAAGAAAACCTAAAAAAAAAAGTGTACTTAATAGATGCCAGAAAATACACAGATTCTGAAAGATAAATAGAATACCCACGATAGGGAATACGTCGTCCTACCGAAAACCAGGCTATCACGATGCACACTTTGGGAACAGCAGATATAGGTGATTATTCACCGCCTGTATCGCTGTAATCAGTCTTCCATAAATGTTTTTTCGTGTATTTGTGGGTAAAGTAATCCCTTAAGTAATAGGGTGGCAGACACTCTAATGATAGGTTTTAGTTTATAAACTGAAACCTATCCTTGGATATGTGACCTTTGGTTGAGACCGTTGAGAGGACACTGTAATTGGGGAATTAAGCCCCAAATTTATACTATTCCGCAAAGGGATCCTTCAAATTATACGAGCTATGTCGTGTATGTTCCTTATCGTTGCCTTCCAATATAGTTCACATTCAGATCATTTCGATAAGCGGATCACACAAATACCTCCACCATTAATCTATCAATATAACTTCAGACTTCTCGGAATAACCACGTCCATCATGCAGTTTACAGCGTAATCGCCAAACACGCAGGCCATATAGGTAGATTAGTTTCACACTCTCTTACACAGCGGCCAAATTGAATTACACGTAGATAATGCACGAAGGTATAATAAAATACAGAAAAAAACGTGTCTCTATAGCTGTGCTAATGGATGGTGTTACTATCGTAAGTTAACGGATTCCCAAGGTTAGAGGGTGACCTTGGATGTATAACATTATATTCCAACGATATCGACCAACCGAGTGAAGCTACAAAATATTTATATGCTTTAAGTGTGGTATATTACGTTTGGCTGACATATTATGGCTTGTATTCAGACCACACACACGAAACACATCAATATCACAGCATGCAAAAAATAAAATATTATCCTCGTGAGGCCTAATGTATCTCTAAATGCACAAAGTAACACTTATAACTCGGACCCGGACAGTTTGTGCTATTCGTACACGTAAACGCCCAGTGTATGTGTACAAGACGACGATGACGATGTACAAGATTCATTCGGTGCATTCTATTCGACTAGACCCTAGAGCATCTTGAAAGTAATATATAAAACGATCCTAGTTCTGTTGAGGTCTTCACAAAAAAATAGTCTTGAGCCGCAGGCACATACAATAATAATATATAAAGAAATTGTACATTGGAATGTACATTTGGGCGTTTATTGGTTTCACGGTTTTATTAGGCTTGGGATTGGCCTCACAATGTTATTCGTTTGTCATGTCTTCAGCCTCTATTTCTCAACCAATTCCCGAAACATTTTGTGACCAGGTTCAAACTATGCTGTTTTTTTTATCAAGTCAGGATTTAGAAATTTTTCAAAATTGCGGAGCTATGGAGACAGAAAAGAATACAAATTACAGCCATTTTGACAACTTATCTCGAGGTCTACAGCCAAAGCCGATATTACCTTAAGTTTCTCCGAATAACCTTCCAACTAGTAATGCAATCACCAAACACAGAGGGCATATAGATTAGTCCCCGTGCCTCAGAGGCGGCCAAGTTGAATTAACGGCTTGCGTACACTGTATTGTAATAAATGTGCCCTGTTGTGCGTAATGTGCCCGAGGCAAGCCGGCTATATAACTGCTGATTGACTCGGGGTATCTTGGAGTGTAATTTAATTTGTGAAATCAAAGTGTAGATTATATCTATACGGATCTATCCTAGGACTAAGGTGATATCAACGATTCGTTCGTTAGCGCAAGGTCCATCTATGGTCTAGGGCAAAGAAAAGAAAGAAAATGAATTTATTGCCACAACTTACACAAACTTGGTATGTACCTACTAAAACTAACAAGAAGAAATACAATGTGTTACCGCCAAGTAGGCTTTTCTTAAAGTAGAGTAAAGTAACATAGATCTTTAACGTATCCATGACCTTAATTTAATTAATTAACTTAAATTCAGGCTTTATTAACTTTCTAACAAAATTTTAATTGCCAGTAATGTACAGTAAATAAATTGACAAGTGAGTGTTAAATGACAGCGTGATATGAGTAACGACAATTACGCTGTACACCCACTACATTGAATGTGCGGATTTAAGAAATTTAAATGTGCAGTTAATTCACATAATTATGATTAGCTAATACATGCAAACAATTACTAATGGATCATATTATTATCAGTTTTAATAAATGCCCGCATGCCGGTAACAGGCTGTATAATAACTTGTCCATGCATAGGTTAGCTTAAAAAATAAGTGTGGCAAACGGTTGGGGCGTCAGCATAATGCTGATCGCGTCGTCGAGCGACACTTCAGCGCTGTTTTTGAATTGGTACGCGATAGTGTTATTCATTCTGTTTTTTTTTTTAATTACCGTAGGTACAGTAAGCAGCTGAGAGCAAAATTATCTGAGCATTATAGCACGCTCACAATGATCTGTACAACCCCTATTCTCTAGATAATACAGTTCGTGTGCTTATCATTTTGAACACCTGGCGTGCGTGGCGACTTCTGCTGCTGACTGTACTTAAGTCATTCTGACATTCTAAGTTATACGACTATTATCAATATAATCATGCTTTTGAGATAAAAGCATTTGTCTCCTTCGGGGACTGTACATTTTTAGATGGGACATATTTTTCTTTCCGCTTAATTAAGAACAGTGCCAAACGAAAGTAAATAACAATGCCAAGGCTACGGACTTCATTGCAAATATAATTAGATAAATACCCTTTAATTATAATTAATGAGTATTTATCTCATGTGAACTTGTTTTACCTGACTTTAAATACAAGTAAACTAACGGTTTTGATTGAACTTGGCTTAACTCCATCCAAATCAATTTTTAGATCCACGCGATAGGGTGTACAAAGCTGCCAATTTTTCGTCTTTGTTGAGATCGGTTCCAAAGCAAGCCTGAATTCAAATGGGTCTAATCTGTACGTAATGAGCTGCATTGTTAATAAATCCTATTAGTGCAGGCGGCTCGCTGCGAATAACCGTCGGATTTACACTGGCGTGGCGCCGTGTCAAGGGGGCTCCCGTGGTCACCATCGGCATACGTTCAGGATCGCTAACTGGTAGAGAAAACCCGAATCAAATTCAATCAGGTCATACATACATGATATTAAATAGACAGAATAAAGATCAAGTGCATAGAGTATTCTGCCTCGCTGCCTGCCTTTCAGATAGGAGTACGCTTTTTCTTGAAAGTTTTAATGTCATATCATATCGGTCTGGAAATGCTACAAGTGACAGTTTATTTATTCTATTCTATAGTTTACTGGAGAGACGCACAGTTGAGGACAGCCAGCCATCTAAGTGCTGTCATGTGATAATCGATGGATGTATTGGTGTTTACCGTTTTTATCGATACAAATGTTTCATAAGCATCGTAGGTATATCTAAAGAAGCATAATTTAGTAGGTACAAATCATGGTTTTGATTATTATTGTAAAACAAACCAGATCGAATCTATTAAAGTTAGTAAACAAAAATCTCTAAAAGCATAAAGCAATTACGGTTTCAGGGAACCAAATCATAATTACTTACACTGTACGCTGTAATAACATAAAAAAGTGGATCAATACTATTTATTGTACAATACGAAAAATACGTGCAAATGATCTTAATGTCATAAGAAATTCTCAACCTAAAAAGAAATATTATGTAGTTGGTGCAGGATTATAGGTTATACTACGAATTATATTAGGGCTAGCAGATCTTGTCATGACTTTATTTGTCGTACACCCATCTTACTTGCACGTAACTGTAATGAAAGAGACAGGTAATGACAAAGAGTCGTGCAACAGTTGTGGTATAGGGACAAAATAAGCATCGAGTTATCGGACAACTTTTTGTGCTAGAAAGACGTAGTGTGAAATAACATAGGACAATATTCGCAATCCAGTACAGATGTGCTTCGGGCCGGGTCGTGTAGGCCAAACGTACCATGCACTCGCCCCAACAGCGCTCGAGACGGCTAAGCAATCATTTCCACCCTTGTCGATGTCGGCGCTTCATTTACCTGCGCTTAGCTCCAAGTTGAACACTTGCGAGCTTGTGTTTGATTTCAATGGTTCGATCGTGAAACTAAGTTCCAGATGCATCTGCATCTGCAAAACACTATTCATTAATTTTTTCATCTAGATGTAGTTAATTGTGTTGTGTTTGACAGTTTCATTAACTACATCTAGATGTAGTAAATTAGTGCTTTCACTTTTATTTTGTCGAAAAGTTTGATTTTATTTTTATATCTTAACTTTTTCACTGAAATTAATAAAGGAAGGTAGTTAAGGTAAGTTTTTCGTCAATATACGACGACAGGACATTATTCACTACATCTGTACATCTCTACATCTGTAGTATGAAGTGAAGGAGTATGTGAAGACGGTGACGTTTTGCTTACACATTCAAAGTAATTCCTTAATTAGGGTTCCGTACCCAAAGGGTAAAAACGGGACCCTATTACTGAGACTTCGCTGTCCGTCCGTCCGTCTGTCACCAGGCTGTATCTCAAGAACGGTGATAGCTAGACAGTTGAAATTTTCACAGATGATGTATTTCTATTGCCGCTAAAACAAATACTAAAAATAAAATAAAATATTTTTTTTTTTTTATAAAATAAATAAAAAAATTAAAATAAATACAACGAACTTGTTTTATGGTACGGAACCCTTCATGCGCGAGTCGGACTCGCACATGCCCAATTTTTTTTAGTGCATATTGGTTCTATTTGACTACTTTGCAGAAGACAAGACATACGCTGGGTGACCTGTACTTTTGCCCAGGATTAGCTGGGAATTTCTATTTTCCACGGAAGACCAAGCATTGTTAGCCTAACAATTCGAACACTGATTCAATTACTACAATCACGACTTGTGCCCACAAATCGTGATGTAGTACCACAGATTGTAAATTTCACTATTTTGGCTTAATTAAGCATTAACACCAATGCACAAAGAGTATGTAATCACTACGTTTCCAATGCAATGTGTGTGTGATTATTTCTTAAACCTCGTATAATAGTAAGTTGAATAGTTATGAAAATATCTTTTTTACCGTAGTATAGAGTTCTGTTTTGAATACAAAACCCAAAGCAGATACGACTTGGAGAAATTTGTTGCCTTATTTGATGATGTGATAACAATTAATTCCAAACTACGCTTTATTGCTAAATAGTAAATACATAGATGACAGATTTGGGGTTAACACATTCGTCCGTACACTCATTAGCAATATTACGGCAATTCCTGCAATTTAATTATGCAGCAACACGAATATAAAGTGCGATCTACCTCTAAAACCTGAACCAATAAAACTTGTAATTTTCCGAAGAGATTCTCTTTATTATGTAGATCAAAAAGTTAGAATAAGATTCTTGAAATTAGTACGGGCAAAGCCACAGAAAAGGAAATCAAATTTCGAATTTTATTCATGTCACGGGTCCTTCTTGGTCTTGCTGATCTTGCGCTTGATGCGCTCGATGTAAGCGGCCACGATGTTCGAGAGCAGCGGGAGCGAGAGGGACTTCTCGTCGTCTCTCACTCCCACCTCGGCGCACAACTCCGCGCGCTTGCGTCGCTCCGCCGGCATCGCTGATTCGGATGTCATCACTGATGCTGAAAGACCAGAAATATCTATTAACCTTTTTATTCGAACCTAGAAGGTCCGGGCACTTGATGTGTCGACCCCTAATAAATGGGATAAGGGCAAGAGAATGATGACGACGAAAGTCTAGTCGGTCAATTTGAAAGAAAGTGCGTTCTGGGAAAAGAAAAAGGCATTACATAATCCCATAAAGAAACATCCCACAACCATCCATAGATCATACTAAATCTATCAGCGTGATAAATAAGCCTCAACATTCGCTCAAGATCACGTTATACTCGTACATTAAATGATCCATAGCCAACCCGTTGAAATTCTTATATTGTCCGGAATCCCTACAAAGGTAAATGTTTGTCTAAAGGTGCTATCTCGCCGCGACCAGTCATCTGTAATGTAACGTTACAGATCCAAGTATTACATCATTATCATTACAGATGGGGAGGAGAACCAAGCAAGCTTGGAAGCAACCTAGGTAGGCAGTCTTGCAATGTAATCAAAATCGAATCAAATCTGTACTTTAACGGTGTACATTTATCCGTTCCACTACAGGGAGGTGATGAGCAGCACGGCGTCTCTGGGCGCGAGCCTTCGCCTAGCAGTGTTAAAATACAAATACAAAGGCATGTATTTAACGCGGCGACAAATTAATCTGATTTAGGGATTTATAAAAAATTCAAGGGGGTAGCAAAAATAATAAGTTGGCGACTAATTGCGGGGACTAGTATAAAGTAAAAAGTAGCAGCTAAGTAATAAATTTTCGGCTTTGTTTCAATATAAACTAGCATCGAGTTATGGCGACTGAATTAACTAATTAAGCGGAAACATGACAGCGGATAAAAAGTTGAAAATGGCCTACTCTAATTGTTCAATGGAGATTGCATATAAAATAAATCAAGGTCATAAAAAGAATAAAAGGAGCGCTTTTTAGGGATATAAAAAAAAAAACCAACCTAACCTAACCCGGCCGAGTCGGATCTTCTACTAATATTAGTCGCCAAGTCATTATTTATAGTACCTCGCCTATGATTTAAGTAATCTTGTTTATTATTTCTGCTACCTTAAAGTAGCTGCCATTATTTGAATTTTAAAATATCCTTAGTTTAAAGCTCATTTAATATAAATGATTGCCAAAATATTTAATCGCTGACAAGTTATTATTTTAGTTGCAAATAGTTTGCTGCTCTTTAATTTTTCTGTCGCCGCGAAAATAATAAGCCAAATACAAATACTCTTCACTGCACACCTCAAACATTAAGGAAAAGAAAACACAACAAGAGATACATTAAAGAAACAGGCAGATTGTACTGTAACGGGTTGATTAGGATTTGTAACGAAGCGTCTAGAGCGAAGAAGTACCGGTGTACAAGTAGCCGTTCCACTGCAAGTACTCCAGCACCAGTTCATTGGTGAGCAGCACCCCGTCTGTCGGCGGGGGCGCCGGCGGCCGCTGCTCGCCCGCTTGCTGCTCCTTCAAGATCTCTGTCACTTTGGCGCGAGTCTGGAACCATCACATGCATCTTTCATAAACACTCGTGAGTCTCAGACATATTAAAATATATATGAATTTGCCTAGTCTTCGATTGGCCGCCGCCGGGACTGATCGGCACTCCTGAGGATAAATACCGAATCGATTTAAAACAAGTCAAGCGATATTTGACTTCTACAACGTGAGTAAACTTTTCATATTATGTATTTTAATATATCACATGCATCGTTTATTCAGGGGGAAATTCACCAAAAGTTTTTATTTACTCCTCAAAACAATTAATCAGTGGTGAATTTAAGCTAAGATACGGACCGCATAGTATAATAGTGTTAGTGTGATGAAGTTTTATCTATTTACGTTAGGGTTTTGGGAAAGTTAACAAAACTTCTGTTCCTAAAGGCTGAAAAATAAATGAAAACTTTGACTTTAGCCTTGAAGAGTCTTAGTGCTCGAGTCAATCCACTGCTTTTGTTAAATGGAACAAGGACAAATGTACATACACTCCTTTGTATTAACAGTAATAATATTTATAGAAATATTGTTACATTGACGAGGTACCTCAGCGTGTATTTTGTCGAGATGTCCGCTCTTCTGTAGCAACTTCTTTATCGCGTCCAAGAGGTCCTGTTCCGTAGTTTCCTGCGTTATACTCATTATAAAAAGCCGCTGTAATGTTATATTATAACAATGTTGACTTACTATTGACGTGCCTGTCGTGGTTTGACGTGTTTGACATATTTTTTTTTTCTTCCGTTTGTAACGTTTTGTATAAGTTTGTTTTTTGTAAGGTTTATAATTTTTGAAACATTATTTACAAACGGCGTGTATTTAAATCGATATCTGTATATTCCCTTTTTTCGATCAAAATATTTGAAAGTTTCACCAAAAATATTTACTTACTTGCACACTAATTATGCACACTAAATAATGCGAATTCAATATACTATTTAAAAGTATTTGCAAAACTGTTTTACTGGATATAAAAAAAAAAAACCGGCCAAGTGCGAGTCGGACTCGCGCACCGAGGGTTCCGTACAAACCTGCAAGGTTTACAAAGTTCGTTCATTACGACAATCCAAATCGACATTTACAAAAAAATATATATTTTGTAATGTAACTAAAAATTTAAGGTTTTCGGAATTTTTCCTTTATGTGTGCTATAAAACGTTGCTTCATGCCAAATTTCAAGATTCTAGGTCGACTGGAAGTACCCTTTAGGTTTTGATTCCCTTGCGAGTACTTGCGAGTTTCAAAATATGCAGCTTAAATTGCTGTTTCTTTTGATTGCGTTGACATAGAAGTTTGATTTTGTTACAGCTTAAAGGTATTATAGACCTGAGTATTTGGTATGAATTTCAATTTAATACCTCTACGCGTTTATGAGGAAATGGGTAGTAAGTTTAAAATTATTAAAAAAAAATATATTATGTGATGTAACTAAAAATTTATGGTTTTCGTAATTTTTCCTTTATCTATGCTATAAGACGTTGCTTCGTACCAAATTTCAAGATTCTGAGTTCACGGGAAGCACCCTGTAGGTTTTGATTCCCTTGCAAGTGTCGAAAATTTGCGGCATAAACGGCTGTATCTTTTGATTGCGTTGGCTTAGAAGTTTGATTCTTTCACAGCTTCAAGGGACAGTAGACCTGAGTAATTGATATAAATTTCAGCTTCATACGTCCACGCGTTCCTGAGAAAAAGGGTCTTGACAGACGGACGGACGGACAGACGGACAACAAAGTGATCCTATAAGGGTTCCGTTTTTTCCTTTTGAGGTACGGAACCCTAAAAACTAACCTAACCTAACCCGGCCGAGTCGGATCTTAGGCCCACTAGCACCAAAACTCCGAGTTAAATATATAACTCAGGGTTTACTAACTCAGGGTTAATATGTTAAATTTTTAACTCATAGTTTTCGTTGCACCGATAGAAATTAAGTCCGAGTTAACTAACCCGAGGTTAATGTAACATTCATTCGCTCTATTCATATCCGACCAAATGTGATAGAATAAATGATGAATGATTTAAGTGTTGTGCTCTCTGTCACTCTACAGTACTTTGCATAAGTCTATTCCACTATTTCAGATTTGGAATGACATTTAGTTTTTTAGCGTATCATATCTGTATTAAATGTCAGTCAGGCGTCATTATTGTTCATGCGCGAGTTGTGTCTGCTTTCTATATTTTATTATTTTGTTTTAAACTGCTAAAAATGGAAAACAAATCTCGTTTACGTGCCCCAAATTTTACAAATAGCGACAGATTACTGCTTTGTGATTTAGCAGCGAAGTTTAAGCATAAACTTGAAAAATAAAACCAGTCGAAAAAGCATTGTCTCTTTGCGAGTAAAAATTATCCTTTTCTGCAATTTTTCTATTGTAAAAGTCCGAACTAATGTATTTGATGATCTCTTCATCATCGGTTTCACAACGGTGTCAAGAAAGCGTAAGACATCGCAAGAGTCAGTGTGGTACTGCAGAACCGGTTGGTTGTGGTCTGCGGGTCTCCACACCGAGCAAGGCGCTGTACGTGTCGCGCCTGCATCACACTGCCACCGCTGAAGAAGTGACGCAGTATGTTCGCCAGAAAACCGGCTACTCGCTGAGGGTGTTCCAGTTGCATTCGCGCCACTTCGTGCACTTCAGCTCGTTTGTAGCGCGCGTGCCGCGGTCGCTTCAGGAGACCATCGCGTGAGCTGATTTCTGGCCGAAAAGTGTCGTGTTTCGTCGGTTCCGGGGCAAACTACCAAATCCAACACCCGAGATGTCGGAACAACGGGGCCACGCCGTTTCGCCGTCAAAATAAACGGTTCATGACGCATTGGTGTAAACTGTAATGTTATGTAACCTGTTTTTCAATAAATAAATCATCGACAACAACTATTCAATTATCATTATCCTGGACAAAACATAACAACATAACATAACCTAAGCTATACGTCAAGTCGATTTTGATACTTGTTTGACACTACTAACCCAGGGTTAATGACTTTAACCCTCACACATCGGCGGGTTAAAAAATATTTTTTTAACTCAAGGTTTACTTCTAACTCTCGGTGGTGCAAGACGTACTAATTACTTAACCCTAGAGTAGCATTTAACTCCGAGTTAATTTTGCTAACCCAGCGTGGTGCAAAAACGGAATTTGCTAAATAACGGTATTATGTGAATAACGTTATAATACCGGTAATCGAAACCAGTACCAATATTCATTTTGGTTTAGCGTCACGTGACCAATAACGGTAATACAAAAATAACGGTATCCGATCCCTGCTTGTATTGTATTGTTACATTTACAATAATCGTTTTGGTAACGTTTTGGGAACTGTATTAGTCCAAATACTCAACATGCAAATATTGAAATAGTAATACTAACAATTTATCATTTGAATACTTGATGTTTATAAAAACTAATAATAATAAGAAGAAACAACAGATATTGGGTAATAGTAAAAAAACATAATTATATAAAGCGTAAATGTGTAAGAGGTTTCTTCCGCATATCTCATTCATAGATTATTATTTTTCAATAGTACCTCCGTACTATAGTACTATAGTAGCCGGTCAGTCGCTTCATATACTTAAGTGCATAATTAATCAAGATTATGCAAATTTTTGCCCAGTAACGATGACGAATGTAGAAAAATACGAAGAGATATTTTAAGAAAATGCTGACTAAGGAGGTCTCATATTTTTTAAATAATATATTATTATTAAGGATGGTATGAAATTTAATTTCATGGAGATTTATTTTTATAAAAATATAGGAAGCAATTTCAAGACCTAGATAAAAAAATATTGACAAATATGTCAATATTTTTTGCAAAATATTGCAGTACATAAATTCGATTATTTCTTATTGATACTAATTTAATAACGCTCAATAATATTTTAATTAAATCTAAATAAACACAGTAAAAACTAAACGACAGATTTCTAATAAAATATATAGTACCAAACATGCTACTCGTATAAGCGACAGAGCACAACAGCCACAAATGCATCCCTCCAACTCCATAAGTGATTCGATTTCAGTAATAGAAGTTTAAATTGAGAGACAATTTCGCAAAGGGCAAGGAGCTTGCGTGCCTCAAACGACTCTCTTCCAAATACGAGTCAGAAAGTTCCTTTATTTCCCATTTCACTTCCTTATACAGCCGCAAAAACAACCCTCGGATCCACTGCAATAAAGTACCTAATAAAAACTACAGTAACTGCGATCAATGAGTTTGTGAAAACGAGCACGAATTGCAATCGTAACAAGCAATATTTCAAAATCAAATCACTCCTTAAAATGGGGTGATTCGAAGTTATAAATTGGGTGATCTAAAAAGTGGATGATTTTGAATAGATTGGTGGGAAATGAAGCGGTGCTACTCTCGTTTTTGCAACGAAAAGTTTTACACAAGAGTATTTCGAAATAAATAAACATCGCAAACAATCATTAACATTTTGACGGATATAATCATCAACTGAAAACGCTGCCAGATGTCTAGTTGCCGTATTCTTGGAAATTGTGTGACAATTAAGATTCGATAAATATGTAGTGTTGTAGTCAATTTTTTTTTCAAAATGGCGGATATGTAGAATATGAAAATGTGAAATTAACATTAGCACATCAATATAATCAACGATTTCGCAAAATGTTTGCGAATACTGCGTCCAGAGCCCCTAGTATTGTTAAGGTAGATCATGATATTATTATACAGTGATTTCAAAAAATCCCGATTAGGTACTCCTATTAGTTCCAACTGGAAATAAATGCCTTGTAATCCCCGCGCTCAGTCAACGAGTCGCGACGTATCTCTAATCCTAGGCTTACTGGAGCATCCGCTCTTTTATTACTGAGACTTACATCTATTCTGGGACTAAAAGCCTCTGAAAGCCGAAAGACGATTACGAAACGTGCGTGTTTTGTTTTTGTTGAATAGATATTTCTGGAGTTTTGAGATTCAAACATATTTTTCTCGAGCACGCAATGAAATGTCGTCAAAACGTGCGTTATAACAGGCTTCGAAGTGTCACGTTTCGGGCGGAACAACTCGAGAGAACTGTAAAGGAATTTCATACAAAATTGAAGGCCTAGGCCAGGAAGTATTTTTTTTTGGTTGGACCACCTCACACAAATCGATCTAGTCCCAAATTAAGCTCAAGAAGGGTTGTGTTATGGGTACTAGACGATGATATACGTACTTATGTAGATAAATACATACTTAAATACATAGAACAACCATGCCCCAAGCACAAATATTGACCCGAGCCAAACGCGTCGTCTACAATGATTATAAAGTTATGATATAATACGTACTTTTAAGTACTTTATTATAATAGCAGTATTTTACAGTAAAGCGACACGTACATACATACGATTAGCACTAAGTCAGACAGCATTTTTATCATGGTTATAGTATTTTTTTAGGTTAATACATCCACTTAGAGGGCGTTCCTCAAAGCGCTCACTGATTGTCGGTACTACTAGAGCATACATTAATATGTGTGATCGAATATTAACCTTTTAAGGTCTGTGAATCCAGGAGCTCTAGCTACTGAAAAAAAATGAGATAATCAGAACATTACCCGCGATTTTGTGAACTACGTTGCGTGCAAACCCGACCGGAAAATACAGCGCAGAATGAGTCAATACAAACATAACCGCGTTTCTGCTTTATTCGCGCGCTAAACGACTGAGCGATTTTGACAAATGACAAACGATGCGCCAAATGATTCGCCGTATCTCGGATACTAAATATTTTTCTTTCCACCGAGGCTTGATGTGTTTGCTGTGATAAATGTAAATGGTCAGACTATATAAATGGTCAGAATAGGTAAATGTAAGTAAAAGTTGCGGAATGATTGTGATTCTCATGAGCGTTTGAACCGTCGTCACAACCATGCTCTCTTTATTGACGATATAATAAGTAAAGGCCGTATACCTACATTTAATAACAAAATGTAAACGACCCTGAGTTCTCCGAAATATCCGCAAATGGCATCAGTCTTCAATGAAGATGTATGTATATAAAGAGGCCATGGTTGTGACGACGGTTCAAACGCTCATGAGAATCACCCTGCAACATTCTCCAACTGTTATAATCACTGCCAATATATTAATTGCTGCAAGCGAAATGCGTCTTTAAGATAGTCGAGCGAGCTTATGTCGATAGTACTTTCCTCATTCATCACCATTTCGGGTTCATATCCACCCAATG
This sequence comes from Apotomis turbidana, assembly GCA_905147355.2. Lineage (NCBI taxonomy): Eukaryota > Metazoa > Arthropoda > Insecta > Lepidoptera > Tortricidae > Apotomis > Apotomis turbidana. Next base: position 1,637,222 of record LR990285.1, read on the forward strand.
TTGAGTAAAGACCTTTTCCCTTTGCCAACACTTTGCCTGGTATTGTGCTTGTCTGATCCAAAACATCAAATAAATTAGAGACGATCTTGTTTTGCATTAAAGCATTTTTCAATATACAAATGAGCCAATGTTTCTAAATTGTTATTTACCGTGACGGGTGTAGTGTTTATGTCACAACTGGCAGGGTTCTTGGAACTGTTCCAGTAGCTCCCCCGACTTGTCGCGTGATGAGACTTTAATTTTCCCCCCAGTCTACTTTAATTTAGCATTTCCAATTTTCAAGAAGCTCTTCTTGCTAACAACTGGGATAAGATAGGAAGTTTATGAAACTGTAACCCATCCACGGAATTATCATCTTATTGTTTCGTCTTTGTTAATGTCAGTTAAAATAGGAAAAAAACATATACGTAGTAAAAAGTCGATTGCCATGGCTACGTTGGAACCTGTTCTACGAATATAAATATACACAGACTGTTAACATTTAAAACATTTCTTGATTTAGCTGTGTGTGCCGGGTAAAAAACACGCGATGAATATTTTGATTACCAACTAAACTGATCGCTACCGGTGCAGAAAGCCCACTTCAAATCAGAGACACAAAGATAGACAGAAGACTCACGTTTCGCTGCGCTTTGCCTGTCCGCTCCGCGTCTGTCCAGTGTCCAGTAAGGTTTACCCTTGTTTGGATTAATAGTTTTGTGTCTAATTTTGATTTGCCTAATTTCATTTTGTCTAAAATTACTTTGCATATTTATTCAGTTTGCCTAATATTCGTTTAGCCTAAAGACATTTCGCTTAATGAATATTTTGCATAATATTGTTTCGGCGAATTTTCATATTGCCTAATTTTTGTACATATAATTTCATTTTATCTATTATTCAACTAATATAATTACATTTCCTATAAAAACTATTTTTGCCTACTAAATTTTTTGCATAATTTCAGTTTGCCTATTTTGCGCAGTATATTATTCTACGTATTCCTACTTTACAATATCCACGCAGTAGAGTTAAATTTGGGTCGCAGTTCAACCTAACACTCCTCCTCGCTTCGCTCGTCGTCGTACCTAACCTAAGCCAAGTCGAATATCAACGCAGTAGAGAAGTTAAATTTGGGTCGCAGTTCAACCTAACACTCCTCCTCGCTTCGCTCGTCGTCGAACCTAACCTAAGCCAAGTCGGACCTGCCTTGAGGTGAAATGTTAGTGTTAATGTTATGTTCTTAAATTTTTTTTTTTAGTTGAAATAACATTCGGCAATACAATCATTAGTTAAAATAACATTCGGCAATATAATCGTTAGTTAAAATAACATTCGGCAGTATAATAATTAGTTAAACTAATATTAAACAAAACAAACTTTATTTGAAATGATGATTAGACTAAACGAGTTTCGATAAAGTGATCATGTATTGAAACAATAATTATGAAAACTGAAATTAGGCAAAACGTTGGTTATACTAAAAGTTGTTAGGCAAACTGAAATTAGGCAAATAATTTTTAGACAAAACAAGGGAATACCGTCCAGTAAGCATGCAATAGGGCGTTGTATGCAGTCCACCCGCTGTAGTGGGGAATTATTCAGAAAACTGCGTTCGGGGCGGAATACAACTTTTCTAAAGAAAGCTGTCTCTACTTTAGTGATATGCTTAATTTACCATTCAATAGGAATTTAATACAGGTTGAATATCAAAAAACGTTATTTATGTGAGTCAATGTTAATTTCTGAGCCTTTATATCTAAGTTGTGCAACGTAAAGTACCACGGTGACGACGTGACCTAGAACTTGCCTAGAACGTATCGACATCGTGCTACGTTGTCGTGATGTGAGGTTAAAAAATATCCAAAAAACGTTGTGCCAACAAGAAGTTAATACGGGTCGAATTAAACCGATGGTTTAGCTGAATCTAAGCGTGTTTTGTAAATACGATCGCTGTACTTCGTTTAGATCGGAGTGCACCGGTACCTAATGCAGGCAGTTACAAATGTCGGGCTGTTAAGCATTGCAGGCGCGTGGTCTCGATATTTATTAGACACTTGCTAGTTCGGAGTCTACATTATGAGTCAATATCACTTTTTATGAAGCCGTTGCGCTATTGAATCATTTATGAGGGAGTAATCTCAAATGAGCTTAAATTTATTATGTTTGTTACTCGATCCAGGAGCGAATGAATAACTAAAGTACCGACGCAGTTTCTAAGTAATTATTTTATGCTTCAATATTTAATGCAAAAAACTAAAAACAAAAGTAGTTATTTAAGTATGAAGCGGATTAGTACACTGCATTGAGTACCTTGAGATTTGAGGTATTATTATGACTATCTTTGAATGTATTAATAATAACCCATACTAATATTATAAATGCGAAAGTGTGTATTTCTGTCCGTTACCTCTTCACGTTTAAACCGCCGATCCTAGGATACTTTTCATCTCGAATAAATTTAGTGTTCCCGCGAGATGAGCGGGTAACACAGCGGGGTACAGCTAGTGATCTATATATTCTTTAGAAATGCCTAACTCATTTCAGTTAAAGGTAGAACCGGGAAATAATTCTTCGCTAACAATGCAAAGGATGGAATTTTACCATTTAGTTTGTCTAAAAGTTGGAAGCCTCGTTAGAAAGTGGTTACCATCGTTAAGTAGTTTGCCTCAGAAATTCTTGTCACTGATTCTCGGTACTACTAGAGCAGTTTCTAGAATAGATCTAGTGTGCCTAACTAAACAAACATAGTTTCAAGTGTAAGTTGCCAACGCAACGTGTCGATCGCGTGTGCGTTGCCCATTTGAATGGTATCGCCAAACCGCGTTCAAGACGTTTTTGTGTTAAAAGCAAACTTTTACTTGACGCTCATTAATAGTGATCGGAATAAGTAATGCAAATTAATGTGAATGGCCTTAAATTTTATACCTTCATCTACGTAAATGACATTTTATCTGAAAAAAAGCCGCAATTGACTTTATGTAAATGACTTTTTATCGAAAAAAAACCCGCTTTAATACTGTTTTTATTAATTTGAAACCTCAACAAAATAAAATATTTCCTGAATCTGGAGAAAAAACCTGTTAAGTTTGACATTTAAAGTCATTCACACCTAATTGCACTACCTATTCCGAATCCTGCTCATATAGCTGGTGACCAGGTTGATACGTGTGAGTTCGTCGCGTTATTTATTTTGCCTTTATTCGCTGCAGTTGCTCTGAAGTGAAACCGCATTATACATTGACGGGGCCCCTGGATTGTACAAGCCGCATGTTATTTCAAGCATCGCATCAAGCTCATACTCGTATACTAAATTCAGTTTTCTTTAAAAATATCAGTATTGTTGCGTTTCCATTGCTTAATGTTACGACATCCCGGCTCTTTCGCTCGGCAAAAAACCTGTCTGCCCAAAGATACTTACGAAGAATATGAAAAAAATACATGAAAACAAAGTTCATTAACAGATGCTGACAAAAATACATAAACAGAAATCAAATTTCGTACGCCTAATATTTATACCGGAGTACGTAAAAAATGTGTTATCTATAGGAATTTTAAAGAGAATTAAACGTAACGCATCTCGTAACTGTTTCATTTGAAACATAAAATGTATAACGTATGTATGCCTTCCGTAGCATTAATAAGTGACACGACGCGCTACAAGCCGACGTGATTCCTCTGGAGACAGTGGAAACGCTCGCCGAGGGATCACCGCGTCCACAGTAGGTTATTTATACTCCCCGCACAGTGCCCACACACACACACATATACACACACACACACACACACACACACACACACACACACAAACACACACACACATGTACGCCTTGCAAGTGCATACAGGCGCAGTTTACAGCATTACTGTTTTGAAAACAGATCAAGGCCAGTTTTCCAGTGACTTACCATGGGGGTTTATCTATAAACAGAAGGTTCTCTCGTTTAATCCATAAACTATATAGAAAAAAAATACGATATTGCACGATTTACAGTAGGAGAACAGATACTTACGGCAAATATGAATTCCTAAGTTCGTTGTTAAGCAAAAACCCTTTAGGCAAAATGAAATTCTAACTTGTAAACAAAACATATGTATTTATATATTATATACAGAGTGTAACCGACAGCGTCCCGAAAACGAAAACTGTAGTTTTAGACCATAATCACGAACTGAAAACGAGTGTTCATTTTCTCGGAAAACTCAAGGATAAGATTTTCCAAAATAAATTATAAAACTCGACGCGCAATGTATTGCGTCCAATTCTCTCGGATGCAGACGCGCGGGGAGGGGAGCACGCGGCGTGCATCGACCGGTCCAGGCGCTCCCCACTCCACTCACGCGTCAGCGCAAAACATACCGTTACGCCAATGCGTATCGAATGAAATGAATGAATGCAACCACAAAAACAACGCAACCACAGATCACAACTAGTGTACTACCTAACACCAATAACAACTGACAGACAAATTAAAACAGCCTAACAAGATTATTTTCATTCAAGCAAGTAAAGCAAATAAAATGTGCGGGTAGGTAAACATTATTCATGCGTCCGACCGCAACGGGCTGCGCGAGCGCACTGGCCTGCCAGATCAATGACCAGCCAGTACCGTTATCTGTCCCACTCCACGCGCTCTGTGTTGTACCGTAAAGCTTACATAATACTGTTTGTGATACATGGCATGTTTTGCGGAAAATGCTATTTTCATGCGATTTTTCATGAAAAATTGTTACCGGTAGAGTTCGATTAACGGAAAAATAAAGACAAAATGAAAACTCGCGAGGAAATTTTTTGAATTTTCTCTAAGAAATTTCCACGATTTTCCAGGCCAGAATAATGGTCTGAAGCCATGGTTTCAGTTTTCGGTACACCGTCGGTTACACCCTGTATATCGTCGTCTAGTATCCATACTAAGAGCATTGTTTAGTTTGGGACTCGATCAATTTTTGTAAGTGTGTGTGTAATGAATATTTATTTATCTTTCGTTCAACCACCGCTCCAAGGAATGTAAGTCACGTGCGTGTCTAATAACATACTAAAATAGGTGGCAGTACCAAAGTAGCGGCTGGTAGGTACCTATTGAATAATCTTTACCTTCGACTAACCTGTCAGTTCTGTACAGTCATCTTCTGACTTTACATAGGCTGGGAATTTATAGTTGTCACTGTACCTTTGATTATCTTCAGATTCCCGCGCGGTCCACCCACCGCCGGCTGCAACCTTCGAGCTGCAACACCAAACAAGAGCCCCGCTGTACCGAGGCGCCGCGGAAACAGCCGAACGGTCTCAAACTTGGAGCATTACCCGCGGTCGCGCTCAGTTTGCGGAGGGCCGGCGCGGGTACCGCACGTCGCTTTGCGCCGCGAGAGCGATATTTACGTCAGTGACAGTGCAGTGGTAAATGGTATAATGAATTAAGGTATGGTCTTCCTGTGGGTCACGACATTTGATAAGTTAGTTTTTTGTGATATATTTGTTACAAACGACATGAATTTCTTCTCTTTTAAGCAAAAATATAGTTATGGTTTATTCAATAAGAACTTAAAGTTACATCAAAAAATTAAGAAAAGTAGCAATTTTATTTTCATTGTGAATAAGAATAATTAAATTACTCTAAAAAAACTAGTGCCCTCGTTCTGTTTGTGGAATTTGTGATCTTGCTGAATTTTCATCAACATCGGGTAGTTCGTGAATTATACCAATAGAAACAGAAAGTCTACAATTTTATTGTACGTATAGATACATGTATGTTGTATATATTTAATGTAGATTGGATCCAAATCAACGACTTATCGAAATGTTTGTCGTGGCTCACGGAGGGATAACACCCTGTATTCTTCTATCATACAGTGTTATTGTCGTGCGAGCGTGAAAGTGCCCTAATTACTGTAGGACGATGTAAGGTCGGTATAAAATGTTCTCTACCACCATTTTTGTTCGCAGCCCTTTGACTTACAAATCAACGTTTCGTTTATTCAACTTTTTATATTCGGCTCAGCTTAATTCCGGGTTCTTGTTTACATTCTTACTAAGCCGTTCCCACCAACACCTGCTTTCGGAGGATATTTTCCTGGTGCCGGTATTTTTTCTGTATAATTAGGTAAATCTGATTTGGGGTCGTTAGTCCGGCCGGACCCGAAAGTTTTGATTGGTCAAACGGATGATCGGATTTTAGAGGGATTTGAAAGTTTCCAAATTCAGGAGTTCACTTTATTAGTCATATTATTGGAATCGTGATCCGATTAAACGGAAATGTTGCTTTTTTAGGGTTCTGTAGGAGTATGCAAACACTACTTATATTATCTTCTGTAAGCACCGTGTCTATACATTTTTTTTGAGAATCAGAATCATTTATGTATATAATAAGTAGGTACATAGGTATTCTATATATTTCTTAGGAACACTATGTTTTGCCGAAGGGCATACAAAATGGTTAGAGACTGCAGCAGCTTAGTACAATAAGTCGAATTATAATAATATTGTAATTCTTTTCTTCATTGTTTGGGGTTGTCTTATGAATGGTGTTATAGGTTGTCATTTTAAATTTTCACGAAATGTTTCATTATGGGAGATAAATGATAGTACTTGAACCGGCTGAGCGCGACTCGGAATCTTGATCGATGGATTCCATAATACCTCTGTTACTTATATATTTTATTTATTTATTTAAGAATTATTGCACAAAAGAAAACTTATCGTACACAAGGCGGACTTAATGCCATTAGGCATTCCCTATAAATTGTGGGCGGTGCAACTAACTTAAACAAGTTTTTATGTTTTGTGTAGAATAAGATTTTAAATAAATGTTTATTGTTAGAATCTTATTACAATATCAATATCTGACAAACAGCGGAGCCCGTGTTCCTGTCAAAAAGGATAGGCAGTCTTTAAGTACGGAACACGGAACCCCAAAAAAATTAATTAAGTTGAAACTATGCATGCTACGCCGAGTGGTTTCTAATAGTGCATGCCAACTACGGCGTAGCCGCGTAGCACTTGACGGCGTAGCACTCAACGGCGTAGCACTCAGCGGCGTAGCAATCGTGTCATTTATAAACCGATTGAAAAAGTTAACTTTAGTTCGGTTTAAATTTCTTCATTGATAATGCAATGGGTGTAAATTAACTCTGGAATTAAATGAACGCTACGGGATTGAAATTGTGACAGATATGTATGAATGCGAACATTATTGCTAGTGAATGAGTAGGTACTTATATATTCAAAATAGTTGCTTGGAATTTTTATCGAAGCTTATTAAAAAAAAAAGAATCATATGTTTACCGACTATTTCATCGTTGGTTCTAAACGTTGTATAGTTTCTGACGATGTTTAGGAAGGGTAAGGACAAATTAAACAAAGTTCCATTTAAATTAAATTACAAAGTGGTTTCAAACTTAAGTCGAATTTATACATATATATATAAATTACGCGATGACTTTTGAATGATACCAGACTGATGGACCACGGACACGGTTACACGACCTGTCCAGACTGACAGTAGACTGACGAAAAAAATACGATGGTCGCCGTTAGGACAGAAAAGACGTCAGGCATTTAGTTACCAACTGAATTATGGATATAGTATACAAATACATACATATATATATACTGTTGAACCTCTTCCATTTTTACGTAGGTTAAAAGGAAAAAAAACTGTGCAAAAAACGCGTACAAAGAAAGCGGTAGATGAGAAGCTGGCTACAAAGAAAAGATCATTACACGTATCTAAATTTATTGAATGAGATATCAAACGGTGACGAATTTATTGAATGAGATATGAAACAGTAGGTGACTAACGTGAGAATGATACAAACAAGTTCCACGATCAGTATACTGTCGGTCATAACGGACTATTATCAGAAATATATCATTTTCATTATTCCGGATCCGCAGCATCAGTCTATCAATCCGAGAGGGTTGCACGATCACTGTCGTCATCAGAAATCAAAAAAACGCGAGCAAAATTGATTAAAATTACGTGACAACCATACCATGCCGGCTAGCCAGGTCCCAGAAGTCACTCAGCGTCCCCGGCAAGTGATGAGATCTTCAAAAACAAGCTTAAACTGTTACTTACTGAACACGCGTACTATAGCATAGATGAATTTATTGAAAAGTCGAGAGAGCGCTGACCCAAAACTAAAAATCACAGTATTGGTAATGATAATTGTTAAAATAGTTTATAAATTATAGCTATCTAACCTTCTTATGTATCAGTACTCATCTTAGTCTTTGACATATATAAAAAGAATCACATCAGGTGACACCGCCGTTCAGTTTGCTGTTGTATATTTTTATCTCTATAAATAATTAGTTTTCCCATCTAAAACTGCGTATGTTATTTGGTTATGGGCCCAGAAAGCCCAGCAGAGTCATCGGGAGTGCAGTGGATGTAAAAATCAAAAAAAAATATTTTCATAAAATAGTTCGTCGAAAATTTGACAAGACAAAAGAATTTTTTTCTTCGGAAAATGTCAACAAATAATTCTATGGCTTTTATTGAAAAACTAACGGGTCGTGATAACTATCCGACATGGAGATTTGCGGTAAAAACCTACCTGCAACACGAGGACTTATGGAAGTGTGTTGAGTATGAAAGTTCCGTGACCGTAGACTCCAACTTAGACACGAAAGCACGATCAAAAATTATACTGCTAGTTGATCCGATTAATTACGTACGTGCACATTGAGGAAGCCACGACTGCAAAAGAGGTATGGACGAACTTAGAAAATGCATTCAATGACTCCGGGCTAACGCGCCGTGTGGGTCTACTACGAGACTTGATTACAACAACATTAAACGGATGTCACAATGTCGAGGAATATGTCAGTAAAATGATGAGTACGGCACACAAACTCCGCAATATCGGGTTTCAGGTTGACGATGAGTGGCTCGGTACACTGCTGCTCTCAGGTCTCCCAGATAGTTATCAGCCCATGATTCTGGCGATGGAAAGTTCTGGTGTGAAAATCTCCGCTGACTCAGTTAAAGCCAAAATTCTACAGGATGTGCGACAAACCGGCTCGAATGCATTTGCCGTAAATCATAGACATGGTTCAAATCGAAAGGGTTACACCAAGTATAATGATACTCAAACAAGCAAGGGGCCACGGTGCTATAGTTGCAATATATTTGGTCATATTAGCACAGATTGTAAGGCGAAGAACAAGAAGAAGAGCCAGTGCTCAAACTACCCAGCAGCTTTTGTGGCATCAACATCAAATGATTCCTTTTGGTACGTAGATTCTGGCGCATCAGTACATCTCACAAAGCACCAAAACCTACTTTTTGACGTGACAGAACCGTCAATTAAATTTATCAAAGTCGCTGATGACAAGTCGCTGTCAGTCAAAAGCTGTGACAAAATAAGTTTGAATGTTTGTGATGTCAAAGGCGAGCAAAAGAATATACTTCTCCAGAATGTCCTTTACGTGCCTGATCTTGCTACAAACTTGCTTTCTGTGAGCCAAATTATCAAGAACGGTGGCCAAGTAAGATTGAATCCTAAAGGCTGTTTGATTATGAATAAAGACAATGCGATTGTTGCGACGGCAAGCTTAGTTGACAATATGTACCGGCTGAACACTAATGATGATCACGCATACATATCCGCAGTTGACGACAAGAACGCCTGTCTCTGGCATCAACGCATGGGTCATCTTAACTTCTCGGACTTGAACAAAATGAAAGAAGTTACTGTTGGAGCACAAATGTCATCGAAAGACACCGTTGTGTGCTTAACTTGTTTAAAAGAGAAACGAACACAATCAACATTTAAAGAGGACGGTTCCCGAGCTACGCAAAAGCTAGAAATCGTTCATTGTAATCTTTGTGGTCCGATGGAGACAACGTCACTGGGAGGAGCGAAATACTTCATGACGTTTATTGACGACTTCACAAAGATGCTGTTCGTGTACTTTTTTGAGAAACAAGTCCGAAGCCTTGGCAAAATTTAAAAAGTTCAAGGATGAAGCAGAAAATAAACTTGGATGTAAGGTAAAGTGTCTCAGGTCTGTCAATGGCGCTGAATATATTAATAGGAACTTCTCAGACTTTCTCGTGACCTCAGGTATTGAGCACCAAATAACCTCACCGGACCAAGATGATGTTTCAGATACGATGAATCGCACGTTGGTTGAGACAGCGAAGTGCATGCTCCTAAATGCCAAGCTAAGCAAGCTGTACTGGGCTGAAGCTGTACATACAGCTGCCTACATCGCCTGCAGATCACCAACCCGAGCGCTGTCATGCAAAACACCAATTGAATTGTGGTCAGGAATTAAACCAGATGTTAGTCATATGAGGACTTTTGGCTGCGAAGCAATGGTTCAATTGCCGAAAGAGAAAAGTAAGAAGTCGGACATCGAAGAGAAAATACTATTTGTCGGCTACTGTGAGCATACCGAAGGGTACAGGTTCATCAAGCCCGGGTCCCAAGTAGTTGTGATAAGTCGCGATGCTGTCTTTCTTGAATCTACCGTGAAGAAAAGTTTCGTTCCGGTTGAGTTAACAAATGAAAACTGCACTTCAATAGATCAGCAAGAAGAAAATAGCGATGATGATGACACCGAAAACTACGATTCCAGTCAGTCAACTGCAGAAATAACAATTCAATCCATAGATGAAGCCGAACTGTCAGAAGGGTCTGAATACGTACCAAAAACGAAGCATGTTAAACCCGAGGCTAGTACAATGACATTAAGGCCAAGGAAGCAGCCCAACGCTGAATCGTCTGCTGCTAAGCCAATTGGCTTTTTATGTCACAGCGATGAGACAAGTTTAGCACCGCTTACCTACCCGGAGTGTATTTACTCAGTAGACGCTGAACATTTTAAAGTCTCGATAAATGAAGAATCGGGAGCAGGTTTTCATTTTCAGGACACACCCTCATCGACTGACAATGTACCCCAAAATTCTAACTTAAAGCTGGAGGGTAATGAGAGAGCAAACAGATACGTCTCATTCAGAGGAACTGCAGAATCACGGAAGCACGCCACAACCGTAAGCGGACCATACATAATGTACGCTGGGAACTTGGTCAGTCGATTCTTTACTAACTATTATCAGAATCACTGCTACACCGTACTTAATCGTCCTAAAGCTACGAAGAATTATGGTATCTGCTGTCAACCAGGCATGGCAAGCGTATTGGTCGGTTACAGTGACGTTGATTACGCCAATAACCCCGACACCAGACGCTCTGTCACTGGATACGTGCTTATGAGGAACTGCGCAGCTTCGGAAGACATTTGGGCAAGGACGCCAATGATGTCTGACTTTAGTCTATTTAAACAAAGATTCGTCTGTTTGAATATTAACAGTGCTATGTGTATGATTAAAAATGTGAACTACTCGTATCACGAACTGTGCAAACAAACTAAATTCAGAGACAAAATTGGTACTTATGCACAAAAGTGGACATACATGAGTGAACTTATAAATATTTAGTTGTTGTTAATTTTATAGGTCACTTATATGTCATTTTGTATGTCACTTTATTAATTGTTTTGTTTTATGTTTGCATGTCTGTCTTTCTGTTCGTACTGATCTCATAAACGTAAGATAGCTCAAATTTGGCAAAAGTGTTAAAATAGTTTTTAAATTATAGCTATCTAACCTTCTTATGTATCAGTACTCAACTTAGTCTTTGACATATATAAAAAGAATCACATCAGGTGACACCGCCGTTCAGTTTGCTGTTGTATATTTTTATCTCTATAAATAATTAGTTTTCCCATCTAAAACTGCGTATGTTATTTATAATAAATTATAATGTTAATTTTATAATAATGTTTATTGTATAATGTACACTTGTTAAGTTAATTTTACAATAATTTATTGTAGGTATTGGTATGACATGACTTGTAAAATGTATATTTTATTAATAATGATCTGAATCTGAATGCAATGACGATCCTAGCGCTTCAATGAACTTTGCTCGCATTTAACGAACCCTGTTCGTCATTGTAACCAGCCTGCTGGGCGGAACTGACGCCACATTGAGCGTGTCACCGGTGTCTAAATACAGGAAGATGGTTAAATATAATTAGTTCAGCCGCTTTAAATACCTACGTCAGCTGTTTTAAAGGTCGGGGGTTATACCTTTTCAGCCATTAAATGTTAATTTAAGCTAATTTAGATACAAACTACAAAATGCTCCACCAATTTAGAAAAATTACGAGCACGCATATTGTTAGATTGGCGTGCGCGCGAGTACACGTGCGTACTTCACATGCGTTCACTTAAGCCATTAAATGTTACTATTTAACAGCCAAGATTGATTCTAAACAAACAAACTACACAATGCCCCAGCGATTGAGTAAAGTTACGGGTTATTAAAACCCGCGTATTTTAAAGTAGTAAGGCGCGGGCGGCGTGCGGGCGACACGCGGCTGGTGTTACCCTAATGGCGGCCGCTGTAATTTGCGTCTACGTTTAAAATGATTAATCGCACGATTAACTATCATTGTTGGGTGGATATTCAATTGTTTATTTATATATTTTGTCACGGTTCTTTGAAATATCGAGCCGGTTAAATTTATGAATCACGCTAAAGACGCTCTCCTTCTTCGTCAATATACCTAATACTAATTTGTGAAAATTGTAGACATATAAACCGCGTCTAAATATTTCATAGAATGCCTGACGTTCATTTTGTTTTATACTTTGTGCAACGAAATATATATAAAAACTACCCTTTTAATGCATGTCATTAACTACACTCCCTCTAAACAATCCAGCAATTTGTTAATAAAATAATTGAAAAGCAGCAGTAAGTGTGGGCCAATGTTATACGGAAGGGTTAAAGTTACCCCGATCGATTAATTATATTGAGTTTATATCGGATGTATGTATCTACGGCTGGATATTTTACCACACTAATATTATAAAGGAGAAAGTTTGTGAGTGTGTTAGTGTGTATGTTTGTTACTTCTTCATGCTCAGACGGCTGGACCTTTTTTGAATTGGTATGGTGGTAGCTGACACCTTGGATTAACACATAGGTAAATTTTTATCCCCAAATTGTTCTTTTCAACACAACTGTGTGGGGTATCGTTGAATAGTTATTTTAAAAATGATGGGGGTCTCTAAAAATTATTTTTTGATAAGTCAGCAGTTTTGTACATATTCGTACCGAAAATAAAAAAAAATATAGCTCTAACTTTTCAACCACGGGTCAAAAAATTATGGAAAAATTCATAAAATGAGGCCATATAAGTACTTTCAATGAAACTATATTAAATAAAATCGATAGAGCCGTTTTTGAGTTATCGCAAAATTTCATAATTTTCTTTAAAATGACGTAAGCACCGCGCGGTGTCCTTATACTTCGAACGTTACACATATTAGTTAACTGCCATACTGCATTAAAACATTTCGCTCAATCTGGCGCGTATAATCGATAACTTACAGAAGGTACAGTGACTTTGGCGTTTACGAGCTTTTTTATAGAGCTTGAAATATTTCTCGTAATTGAAACGTAATTTAAAAACAGCTGTTTTAAGCCCTTCGATTGTGAAGGATGGGCAACTACGGAACCCTACACTGAGCGTGGCCCGACATACACTTGGCCGGTTTTATATTATTAAAAATAAACATATTGCAGGGAACTCTAAATTAAACAATGGTTTTATTAGAATAACGAAGTCAAGTTGTTTAGACAAATGGCACGTTCGTTTGATAATTTTTCTGAATAAGACGAGTGAAGAAATTGATAGAAAAAAAAAATAACTTCCCAAGATTAATTATGTACTGAAGTTATTGCATGTGTAAAAGTGAGCAAATTTTTGTGTAAATGGGTAAATTAACTTTATATCCAGTCACGATTTCTGATACGGCTACAGTAAAAAATAAGTCTGCAACTTATGGTCAACGAAAACATTATATGTATACTACTTAGTTTTCTATTAGCACGAGTATTTCTACTTCTTATCTTAATCGCATAACTTTCTGTCAATCTTAAAACAGGAAATTATATGATCATTTAATAAAATAAATAAATAAATATTAAGGGACAATCATACACAAATCGACCTAGTCCCAAACTAAGCAAAGCTTGTACTATGGGTACTAGACGACGATATACATAATATATAAATACATATATAGATAACATCCATGACCCAAGAACAAATATATTTGTCAAAAACCCACTCGAGATGGATCACGGCGTATCCGCACCCCGTATCCTCACCGCGTACCATGAACGGCAGTGTGGATGTCACGCCGTCGCTATCATGCAATGCTTTCGTGATCGCGAGTGTGCGGGGTACTGAAGATACGCGTATCAACATGGATTTCGAGCGAGCGGATACGGGCCGTTGCATGATCGCGACGGCGCGACGTCCACACTTCCGTTCATGATACGCGGTGGCAGTGGCGTCTGAATCATGATAATAAATGTTTGTAAAAAAATAATTGAATTTAGTGTTACCGTGGGATGAGCGGATACCACCGCAGGGCACAGCTAGTTGTATACCTAATGTATAGGGTAAAGGTTGAGTTTTGAACTAAATACATATATATGGTTTTTTGTTATAGTCGGTAACCCTACGTTTTTCATTCAAAAGTGTACTTATATAACACACATGTGATAACTCTGAATGCGGCTTGCTTTGAAAGGGCTCGCCAGCGCTTTGGAAATATATGGCGTCCGAGCTATTCCTCGCAATTTACGAGCATTTTCAGCACCTTCACTTAAATTAATGAAGACATTTTAATGCTTCAACACTATTTGATGTATCAAGAGGCCTTGGAAATCTTTTAAATTATTTCTTGGAACTAATTATCGTGAAGGTTTATTACCGTATGTATCCAGATGATACACCTAACATAAAATAGTCACATAAAAGAGCATCCCATCGCAAGTAACAATTATTTTTATGAAACTGACATGGCATGACGGTGAGGACGCTCCCTTATATAAACATTGGGTATCGCTCGCCAAACAAGAGCATTCACTACTTATTTGAAACTTACTGTGCCCCGCGGTGTTACCAGCTCATCCCTTTTTTTTGAGATAAATAATAAGTAACCAGGGTGTCAGCTACCTCCATACCAAAATTTACCAAAATTGGTCCAGACGTGTGTGAGTGTGAAGAAGTAACAAACATACTCACAAACTTTTATCTTTATAAATATTACTGTGATAAAGTAACAAAGCAACCTCTACTTAAATTTTACTAATTATATAAAGAGTTACTATACTGTAAGCCGTGATTCTAAAATAGCGACGAAAAGGGAAGGTATTGTAAGTCTAACGCGCGTAGCAGTCACTCTTACACTAGTTCGTGTTTCCTAAAAGCAAGAAGTAATTTTGGGTTTCATTTGTAACATTTTAGTGCAGGCCCTAATCAGCTAATGAAATAATTACTTGTACTATTTCATGGTTGCTATACATATTCTGAAATAAGCAGTGTATATAGAAGTGTAGTAGTTTAGGTATATCACAACCTTAAATCTCCCAATTCAATTAGAGTGTTTCCGAAACTCCCATAACCAATTCAATAACCAAGTAACCAACTATTAGCGTTAAGAAAAAACTTCCACCGATTATAATACAAACTATTGGTTAACACCGGTTACACTCTAACTGAATATGGAACTTCTAATGGAAATCCGAGCAAAGCGAGAAATAAGTAGTTAGCAAAAGTTTGTTACATTGTTCCATACACGCAGTTACTGGAACTTTTTCGGTATTACCGCGGCCATTGTTGTTCTCGGCATTGTTTTATCTCGATAAATAAATGCTGTGCGAGTAAAACCTGCTTCCTCGAAACGGGCCATTGAAAATGATTCCCATTTGTACCCCTTTCTAACCAAACATTGCGGATGCTATTGAATTATTTCGGACAATTATGATGTATATGTAATTAAATAATAAAGACGCAAAGAATATCATTGTACTAACGTATTTTTTGCGAAAATATAACATAACCCTGTAAATATCGTACCAGCGCTTTGTTAATTTAATCCGGATAAACAAGTTTGCTTCGTACACACGTAAAACTATGTCCACATACAAGACCAATAAACAAAAAGAGTGTCAACAATATATTTAGTTCTGCAGTAGATTGTCCAAAATAATATGAAATCGTAATTTGTTCCGGTGGATTACGTAATTGGGATAAACATATGGCGCCGCCGCGGTGGCGGGACATATCGCTGGGAATTTGGTCCAAATTGAATCATGTGGTCGCCGCCGCATCAATGAGCCGGAATAAAAGTCCGGTACCGTTAATGACAATTTTTCGTTGAAATTTTTACCGGTAAATTCTTTTATTAAATTAATTAAAAGTTTTCACGCGGCTGACCACGAATGAAAAGTTTCTTCTTATTTTCCACCGGGACGTAACAAATGAAATGAATGGACGTAATAAATAGGCCCTCAATATAACTTTTTCATTGTTGCCATGAAGCCTTTAGAATTACTTGCAATACACGTGTATAAATGATTCGCTATGAATTATTGTTTTTGCCTGTTGCCCATTTTATTGTTATTATTTAATAAACGTCTTTAACTTATCTTATTGTTATTAACTAAGTTTGTAACTAACAATGATGTAATCATGTCTTTCAAGTAAGTCTTTTAAACCTACTTCTAATAATAAGAGGTACTGTCTTATAAATATGAAACTTCCCCCGTTTATGTAGTTCACGTGACAATGGTATGAAGTAAACTCGTGTGAAGTACATCTACAGAGACATCTGTCCGTGTGGCTGAAAGTTCGCTTCCAAAATCATTGAACACTACCCATGACGATGATAGGAGTGTCATATCGAACTATCCAATTTATACAAGGCTTACGATTCAAAAAAAGACAAATCCATTTATAATTTAACATTTTTTTAAGCCATCTTAATCTTCCACGTGTTTTTATTTACGTGGGACAAAAATAAATATTTCCTTTATTCAATTCATTTCAGCCTTCATTTGCTTTCTACAAATAGCTTGACTAATAATTTTTCCTGCTTTAATATAAATTGTTTCTCTACAAATGCCAGGTTTACAAAATGGGCATTTTCGTACATTTGTGGTTTTTATTTTATTGGAAAGTTATTTAACACTCGTGAACGGGGTGCGGATTTAGATTTAAGTAAACATAGACTTGTGTAAGCATATAGTACCGATTCTTCAGACCGGGAAAATTCACTGCTATCGAAGTACAACTCAATAACCACGGGTTAGAAACCGCCGAAGATCGAGACTTTGTACAAATTTAATCATCATCATCATCATCATCATTTCAGCCTATTGCAGTCCACTGCTGGACGTAAGCCTCCCCCAGGGTTCGCCACATGGCCCGATATCCCGTTTTCGCCATCCAGTCACCACCAGCCACTTTTTTCAGGTCGTCGGTCCATCTGGCCGGAGGGCGTCCTACACTACACTTGCCGAGTCGTGGTCTCCACTCGAGAACCCGTCTACTCCACCGATCATCGGTTCTGCGACAGATGTGACCAGCCCACTGCCACTTCAGTCTGCTGCACTTCTGAACTACGTCAGTGACTTTGGTTTTTTGTCGGATAATCTCGTTCCGGACTTTGTCCCTTAACGAGATTCCGAGCATACCCCTTTCCATAGCTCGCTGTGTGACGTGTAGTCGGTGGGCTAGTTTCACTGTCAGGTTCCACGTCTCGGCTCCGTATGTCATGACCGGCAGGACGCACTGATTGAATACCTTGGTCTTCAGGCATTGTGGCAAGGGTGACTCGAAGATGTGACGCAGCTTTCCAAATGCTGCCCAGCCAAGCTGCACTCTTCTGGCGATTTCACCCTCAAAGTTGTCTCTACCCAGCTGTAACTTTTGTCCTAGGTAGACGTACTCCTGGACAACTTCAATGGCTACACCTTCGACGGAAACGGGCACAGGGACGATGTGCTCGTTGAGGGTGCCCGACGTTTTATATAACTTCACTTAATCTATTTTGGTTTGATATACCATTGCTTCGTGTAATGTAACGAATGGTATAATATTGTTTTAGATAATTTTCAAATGATCTAATGTAACAATTGATATAATGGTTTATAGGTATAATTACTTTTAGTATAATGTACATTTACTATATTTATTACTTGGTATAAATGGTCAATGCTATAAACTACAGAAGATATAAGTTGATTTTACTATAACTAAAAAAGCTGGTTCCGACTAGATATATTAGGCTGTCACCCCCTATATCACCTTAAGGCAGGTCCGACTTGGCTTAGGTTAGGTACGACGACGAGCGAAGCGAGACGGAGTGTTCGGTTGAACTGCGACCCTAACGAGCGAGCGAAGCGAGCGAGCCGCGCAAGTCCGACTTAGCTTATGATTCCTAACATTACCTATTACACCATAAGGCAGGTCCGACTTGGCTTAGGTTAGGTACGACGACGAGCGAAGCGAGAAGGAGTGTTAGGTTGAACTGCGACCCTAACGAGCGAGCGAAGCGAGCGAGCCGCGCAGGTCCGACTTGGCTTACGATTCCAAACATTACCTATTTCACCTTAAGGCCGTATTTATATGAAAACGCTATTATACTAAATAGTATGTATGTTAAACAAATTTATGTGATAAATATGTTGTACGAAAGTATAATTATGCTTTTAGTCAATTATGTCATTTAGCCTATTATATCAATCGATAATTAGAGAAAAGCTTAATATAGGAAAAAACCATTATATGAAACGTTACATTATATGAAACAACTTTATATCAATCGATTGTATATCAAGTGTATGTTAGTTTATCTGACATTATATGAAACATTACGGACCCGCTCGTTGAACATGACCTTAGTCTTGTCCAAGTTCATCCCTAGCCCAACGCGTCTCGAGGCAGCATTAA
Source organism: Apotomis turbidana (assembly GCA_905147355.2). Classification (NCBI taxonomy): domain Eukaryota; kingdom Metazoa; phylum Arthropoda; class Insecta; order Lepidoptera; family Tortricidae; genus Apotomis; species Apotomis turbidana. The sequence continues at coordinate 1,656,031 of LR990285.1, forward strand.
GACCGGACAGCATTTCCTGCAGGTCTTGCAGCGATTCTGCCATTATAACTATGTCGTCAGCAAAGCGGAGATGTGTGAGATATTCACCATTGACATTGATGCCCATTCCATTCCACCGCAGGGTCTTGAAGACATCCTCCAGTGCATTGGTGAAGAGTTTCGGGGAAATAACGTCACCCTGTCTTATACCTCTGAGCAACTGGATGGGTCTTGTTTGGTGGTTCTGCACTTGGACGGACATAGTCGCCATTTGGTAGAGACTTCTCAGCACCTCCACGTACCGCCAGTCGACTTGGCATCGCTGCAAAGACTCCAGAACGGCCCAGGTTTCGATAGAGTCGAAGGCCATCTCGTAGTCCACAAACGCCATACACAGCGGTTGGTTATACTCCTCGGACTTCTGTATAACATGCCGAACAGTATGGATGTGGTCCACGGTGCTATAGCCTTTACGAAACCCAGCCTGTTCCGGTGGCTGAAAGGCGTCAAATCTTGATGCCAGACGATTCGTGACGACTCTCGAGAACAGCTTCTAGACGTGGCTCAGAAGCGTGATCGGCCTATAGTTTTTAAGGAGCGTTTTGTCTCCTTTCTTGAAAAACAATGCCACTACACCTCTGCTCCACGCCTTCGGGGTAGTCCCATTGGTTAATACAGAGTTGAAGAGCCTCTTCAACCCACCAAGAACAGGTTTACCCCCAGCCCTGAGGAGCTCAGAGGCTACTCCATCTTCAACGGGAGCCTTCCTATTACTAAGCTGTTTGAGAGCCGCCTCGATTTCGTCGACATCTACGTCTGGGAGATCTTCAGTGAAGTGGCGGGTAAGTGGGGCTCTAGGGTCTCTCGCGTCAGGTGTAGGCTTCGGTGCATGCGAAGCATACAGATGTCCGTAGAAGTCCTCAATTTCAGCCAGTATCCCCGGGACTGATGTGACGGTTTCACCATTCGAGGTAGCTAACTTTGTCAGATGACTCCTCCCCAGTGTCTTGGTAAAGACCTTCGACCCCCGATTTCGCTCGATCGCCTCGTGTACTAGGCGAGTGTTCCAGCTGCGAAGGTCGCGTCTCACCAAGGTCCTGATTTTCTTGTGGAGTGACTGGGGATCTGACAAATCTTGATGCCAGACGATTCGTGACGACTCTCGAGAACAGATTATAGACGTGGCTCAGAAGCGTGATCGGCCTATAGTTTTTAAGGAGCGTTTTGTCTCCTTTCTTGAAAAACAATGCCACTACACCTCTGCTCCACGCCTTCGGGGTAGTCCCATTGGTTAATACAGAGTTGAAGAGCCTCTTCAACCCACCAAGAACAGGTTTACCCCCAGCCCTGAGGAGCTCAGAGGCTACTCCATCTTCACCGGGAGCCTTCCCATTACTAAGCTGTTTGAGAGCCGCCTCGATTTCGTCGACATCTACGTCTGGGAGATCTTCAGTGAAGTGGCGGGTAAGTGGGGCTCTAGGGTCTCTCGCGTCAGGTGTAGGCTTCGGTGCATGCGAAGCATACAGATGTCCGTAGAAGTCCTCAATTTCAGCCAGTATCCCCGGGACTGATGTGACGGTTTCACCATTCGAGGTAGCTAACTTTGAAGATGACTCCTCCCCAGTGTCTTGGTATAGACCTTCGACCCCCGATTTCGCTCGATCGCCTCGTGTACTAGGCGAGTGTTCCAGCTGCGAAGGTCGCGTCTCACCAAGGTCCTGATTTTCTTGTGGAGTGACTGGGGATCTGACAAATCTTGATGCCAGACGATTCGTGACGACTCTCGAGAACAGCTTATAGACGTGGCTCAGAAGCGTGATCGGCCTATAGTTTTTAAGGAGCGTTTTGTCTCCTTTCTTGAAAAACAATGCCACTACACCTCTGCTCCACGCCTTCGGGGTAGTTCCATTGGTTAATACAGAGTTGAAGAGCCTCTTCAACCCACCAAGAACAGGTTTACCCCCAGCCCTGAGGAGCTCAGAGGCTACTCCATCTTCACCGGGAGCCTTCCCATTACTAAGCTGTTTGAGAGCCGCCTCGATTTCGTCGACATCTACGTCTGGGAGATCTTCAGTGAAGTGGCGGGTAAGTGGGGCTCTAGGGTCTCTCGCGTCAGGTGTAGGCTTCGGTGCATGCGAAGCATACAGATGTCCGTAGAATTCCTCAATTTCAGCCAGTATCCCCGGGACTGATGTGACGGTTTCACCATTCGAGGTAGCTAACTTTGTCAGATGACTCCTCCCCAGTGTCTTGGTAAAGACCTTCGACCCCCGATTTCGCTCGATCGCCTCGTGTACTAGGCGAGTGTTCCAGCTGCGAAGGTCGCGTCTCACCAAGCTCCTGATTTTCTTGTGGAGTGACTGGGGATCTGACAAAGTTTCCTCTGGTGTCTCACGTCTAAATCGCATCAAAGCCAGGGTCTCGCTAGAAAGTTTGGACTTCCTATCTGACCGCCTTTTCCGAAAATGCCTCGTTCTCACTTCGCGTATCACCCCAATTAAGCCGTCCAGATCCTCGTCAACATTTGCCGGGGTCTCCAGTGCGGCGAATCTATTTCTCAATTCCAGTTGGAATGCATCATGTCCAGCTTGGGGCACATTTGGACGAAGAACAGACCTCACCATGCGACTACGTTCGATCTTAAAATTGATACTTAGGGTGCCTCGCACAAGCCGGTGATCGCTACCGGTATTAAACCTGCTGATCACTGAGACATCCCTAAATATGTGCTTCTTGTCGGCTATGATGAAGTCAATTTCGTTCTGCGTCAGACCGTCGGGGCTCTTCCAGGTCCACTTCCGTTGCGGCTTTTTCTGATAAAAGGTGTTCATACAGAACAGCCCCTGCATGCTAAGGAAGTTGACCAGCATTTGGCCCCTACGGTTTCTGCGCCCATAGCTATGCTGTCCCAAACAAGATTCACCGCATTCTTTTCCCACTTTGGCGTTGAAGTCCCCCATGACAACGTTATAATGGGTTTTGGTGGTACGATTCATGGCCTTTGACACATCGTCGTAAACGGCCTCCACCTCCTCATCTGAGCTGCTCGACGTCGGCGCATATACCTGTATGACCTTCAGAGAGTATCTCTCGGTCAGTTTCAGTACAAGGTACGCTACCCGTGCCGAGACGCTGCAGATCTCCATCACGTTGTCACGGAGGGCTTTGTTGACGAGGAATCCCACGCCACCCTGTGATTGTTGGCTCCCTTCCCTAAAGTAGAATAGATGGCCCGACTCAAGGGTTATCGTGTCCTCCCCCTCTCTACGAACTTCCGATAACCCGAGAACATGCCATCGTATCTTCTCTAATTCTACTTCAAGGATCTGGAGGCTTTCGTCCAGCCGTAGACTGCGTCCGTTGTATGTAGCCAGGGCCAATTGTTGGCAGCCGTCCGTAGCCCGGGGATTCCTAGCACCCCCTACCCTACCGTAACCAAGGCCGCTGCCGTGACCTGGAATAGTAGGGCGGCCGGGAACTGGGGGCCGTTTCTTTTTGTGTCTAACCATAGAGGGTATTACCCCGTAGTCACCACGCTGGGCAGGCGGGTTGGTGACCGCAGTGTATTTATGTGGACTGTGTTGTCTACACAAGAGGCGCTGCTGCCCACCTCTCAGATGGTCCCTTAATCGCCTTCTACGATACCCACGGGAAGAAATGGGGTGGTGCTACTCTACTCCGCCGGCACCACACGGCCAAGAAATGGGGTGGTGCTACAACTTTAATAATGCGTGACAATCGAATTTATTTAGACAAAAGATACCTACATAGACAGATCAGGTTACATCGGCGAAGTTGCGAGTAAACGCTTATAGGTAGGTACATAATAAACAAATAAAACTATATTGTCCTAAACCGCGATCCGCATTAAACTGACTGACAGCGGAAGCGTTAAAAAAGCCTGCTTCCATTAAAAGTTTAAAAATGTCTTTTGGCGATCGCTTTATTAAATCGTGCGTCATTACGGCGCGATCGGGAAACTTTGATGTTCTCCTAATGCACCGCATTTGTCAGCCACGCGGCTCCGGGCTTAATGTTTTGTGAAATTAGGCTTTATACCTACCTGATTGTAACACCAAGACACAATATCGGGAGACCCCAGGGCTGGCGTTACCTGCCAGAGAATCTCTTTTAACTATACAAGGCTTTTGACATTTCTTTTTCCTACTATCTTATAGTTTATTTATTTATATACTTATCTTTTTATTTTTATTAAAATTGTTGTATATATTCTGTTTTAGGGTAACGCAGCCAACATAAAAAATTTTAACAAAAAAAAGAACCGACTTCAGTAAAACTAAAAGCCAACAATAACCCGTTCAAGTACAGATTACATTTGACTCACCCTTCGAAGTCGATCCCAAACCACTCAGTTCTTATCGCGAGGTTTGGCACCGACTTCGAAGGGTGAGTCAAATGTAATCTGTACTTGAAAGGGTTATTGTTGGCTTTTTAGTTTTACTGAAACGGTTCTTTTTTTTTGTTAAAAATTTTTTTTTTTTGCTTTTTAGTCCACCAGATCCTATTTACTGAATGTAATGTCTATTTACATTCAGTAAATAGGATCTGGTGGACTAATTTTTTGACTAATTTTTTTTGAGCATGTCAATCGATTCTATTTTTTATTGTGATCAAATGTCTATATGGGACTGACTACACTTAAATTGCTCTAAAAGTCAGAAATGACCGTCAAGTTCAACATTTCTACGTAGCGCTAAAAACGCTCCATACAAAACGCGTCAGGCTAGTGACGTCACAGGCCGGTATAGGTACCAATAATTCTATGGAAAAATTAAGAAATTTGGCATTTTCACCGTGAAAAAGTGCGTTTAAGTTCATAGTCGTCATACAATTATTGTTTCGTAAAATTATGAGGATTCTGAAAACATTTTCAAAATTTATTTTGGATTAAAAAAAAAAATCATAAAATTTGCGTACCTTTGAAGTCACATATTTCCAAAAAAGATATATGTTTCTGGATTTTTTTTCTTTGTTTCCTGATATATTTAGCTAATTTTATTCATATAACTACAGTACGCTGTAGAATTCAACATCAGTCAAATAGCCTATTCTTGACTTTATCAATAAATTACCGAAAGCGCCGTACATGTCCGTATAACATTTGAAGAGTTCCCTCGATTTCTCCAAGATTCCATTATCAGATCCCGACTTGATATCGAGTAACATACATAGAAAAAAAAAAAAATAGTTCGAATTGAGAACCTCCTCCTTTTTTGAAGTCGGTTAGAAAGATTTTTAGTCGCGCCATAGTTTCGCCATGTTCTTCCTTTTCTCTGTTTGCGTATCTGCGGTGAAAGCTTAGTTTTACATCTAGAAAGTTATTATTTGGCAAAGGTATATAATATATAATATATATACTTATTTTATAATATAATTATTTGTAACATATAACTATGTAAAAAAAATATGTAAAAAATATTACACGTTAAATTTACTTAGTTTTCCGTCAAGTGGCTTGTTGTATTTTTATGAAATCTTTAAAGCACGAGTCTAAAATAAACACTTTTTGCGTAGTTAGTGTTCTGCCACCGCCGGGTTCGCGTAAAAACGTGAACAATATGAGCGAAACGTCAAAACTTTTCACTGAAAATTGATAGTTCGCAATCGGCTCGCCGTATTTTTTATTTCGGGCTAATGGCGCAGATGGTTAATTTTGTAGCCTTTTATTTTTAGAGTTCCTCATTCTGTTAGCATTGTTGCGGTTGCATGATTAAAAAGTACAGCCTATTTACTGATAACATTTCCCATTTGTCGACGTAGGCAGTCAGATTATATTCTGTGTATCTTTAATTTAACTCACTGATATACTCGTATATAGTGCTTCAATTATTATATTCTCACTAAGAAGATTATTCGTTGTTATTTAGCGATTGATGTTCTTAGCCTTAAAAATGTACCTACAGTGAGGGTTTCCGTGGTCGTGATAAATAAGACTTTTAAGTAACTTTACCAATGATTGTTGCCAAAGGTAATAAAAAAGTATATGATATTAATAAAATAAGTGTGTAATAATAAACAATTTATCCATGGCAATCCGGCATTTGTTTTGCGGATAAAGTTTCACATAAATAAAGATAGATATAACCTACCTTCCTACATCGGTTACCGTCGTATGTTACGCGACAGAATCGAGATTCTATTTGAAAATCTCTAAATTAACCTAGTATAAAAAATATTAAAGTTCGATAGAACCTTTTAACTCGCTCTTTTCTTCTTCGACTAGCCCCAAGTAATACCCATAATAATAGCATTTATTCGTAAAGCTTATTATGTTAGTCATTTAAATAAAACGAGTATATTAATTACTTGAGCCTCCCTGAAGTTTTAGTTTCCCTTCCAATTATCGTTGTCAAAAGTAGACTGAGAAAAAAAAAATGTTTCTCTAAAAAAAAAAAAAACTTTTCTCTGTCAAAGGTGGTCAATCGATAAACTCATGGGCGAGAACCGATGCTAAAAAAGCGGAAGTCTTTGCGAATCATCTAGCAGAAATCTTCAAACCCAATGACAATGACGGTTCTGACGAATCACAGGTAGACGCAATTCTTCAACAGGATCTTCAGATGAGCCTCCCAATTTCACCCACGTGGCCTTGTTGGTGTCAAGTCGCATAATTTCTGCTGCTATCTCTCTTGGTGACGTCACCAAGAGAGATAGCAGCAGAAATTATGCGACTTGACACCAACAAGGCCCCGGGTTTCGATCTGATCACTCCAAAAGTTCTAAAAGAATTACCGAAAAAATGTATTACTCTACTCGCCTCACTCTTCAATGCTATCTTTAGGACATTACATATCCCTATGTTCTGGAAAATATTTCAAATAATTATGATCCACAAAGACGGCAAACCCCTACACGAAGCTTCGTCTTATCGTCCAATCAGTCTCACACCAGTTCTCTCAAAACTGTGGGAAAGAATATTTGTAACTCGCTTAAAAGTGCACCTGGACAACTGTGCAGTTATTCCCAAGCACCAGTTTGGATTTCGGAAATCACATTCAACAGTTGAACAAATGCACCGAGTGTATCATGAGATCCGAAGTTGCTTCGAAAAGAAACAGTACTGTTCAGCGGCCTTCTTGGATGTCCAGCAAGCTTTCGACAAAGTTTGGCACAAAGGTTTGTTGTGCAAAGTTAAGGGACAATTACCACACTCTATGTATCTCATTGTGAAATCCTATCTCTCAAATCGTCTCTTCCAAGTGAAACATGGTGATGCTAGATCTGCTTTGCACAATATGGAGGCCAGTGTTCCGCAGGGCTCCGTACTTGGCCCTGTATTATATAATATTTTCACATCAGATCTTCCAACTTCCGAAGATGTGACAGTGGCGACATACGCTGATGATGTAGCTTACCTTGCCAGTGATGTAAGTCCAGAAGAAGCTAGCAACAAACTACAACATCTACTAGACAAAACCCACGCATGGATGGAGAAGTGGCGCATCCGGGCAAGTGCTCAAAAGTCCAACCACATCACATTCACATTGAGGAAAAAAGACTGCCCACCTGTCAAACTTGGCCCTGCTTTTCTACCGGACACTTGCTGTGTAAGGTATCTAGGTTTCCATCTAGATAGAAGACTTACATGGAAAATTCATATAAAAAAGAAAAGAGATGAGATTAATTACAAATTCAGGAACCTCTACTGGCTCATGGGAAGAAACTCAGCCCTCTCTGTTGATAACAAGCTGCCGATATATAACTCTGTCCTAAAACCAGTTTGGACATATGGCATTCCGCTTTGGAGTACTGCTAGCAAAACCAACATATTATGCTTGCAACGTGTACAAAATAGCATTCTACGCAGCATCGCTAATGGTCCTTGGTTCTCCAAAAATGATGAGATACACGAACATCTTGAAGTCCCAACAGTTCATGCTGAAATAGAAAAATACAAAAAGAAATATGTGGAACGCCTGTCACTTCATCCCAATCCGCTGGCAACTCAACTTCTAGAAACTCCTCTTACTGTGAAGAGGCTGAAAAGGAAGGATGTATTATAAAAGGATAGCAGAGGCGCTGGCCTCTACGCCTACATGCCATTAATCACTCCACAAATCAGCTTATAGTCTTCCGACTGATTGCCGATTGGTCAAGAAAAAAAAATAAAATAAAAAAAAAGGTGGTCAAGGTCAATTTGTGCAAACTACCCATTTTATGAATATGAATTTGAAATAAAAGTGTACATACATGCTAGATGGGCCTAGTGTGTAAAGACAAGTACACATATGCGAGAAGAGCATTAATCATTTTATTTTTCAAATATCTACCAGCGGTCCACTATAAGGCTTGCTGAAGAGAAATGTGTCACAGTCGCGGAAACCGAAGAAAATAATATTATTAAGTTAGTGTTAAAAATTCATGTTTCCTATATAGTGGGCAGTGTTCACGTCACGACGGTGCTTCTGATCATCAAATACCGTATATTTAAGCGAACACCGCCCTCTAATAATGCCCTGCCTCACGGTGCCGATAACAAAGCACCACCTAGTGCCCGTACGCAGCCTCGGGAACAGCTTGAGCATGGCGACCTCCCGGAGAGCAGCTTGTGCTCGTATAATAATGATACATTACGGAAGTAGGTAAGGCTTTAATTAAGAATCCGCGCAGAGCTGAAATTGCGCGCGGCGAAGTTTGGGTCGTTCCGATTAATTTTCAATGAAATTTCACTTCATCCTGCAATCTCACGTTCGGGGAACGAGGAAATTCATACTCCGCAGGTGCAGTTTGTCTTTGCTTCCCAATTACTTCCCTTTACTTCCTACTTGAGATTTAAGCGGCTTTTAACGCTTATCATGTATCTAATGACATCTATCAGAAATACTGATATGATATGTATCTTTGAATCCAATCATTAATATTAATCCAGGAACAGCTGCTCATGGCTCATGCCAAATTCAGATCATAATTTTATAAAGATTCAAGACCATGCTCGTATACGTTCGTAACAAAAATCTAGTCTCATCAGAAACGTATATTCGACTCTTTAGTTTTTCATTATTCAAAAATTGCGAATAAAACAGAAAATTTCAATAACTATATTTTCATAAGTATATATTGGTTTACCGTAAATTTAACTACATGCAAAGCAAAGACCGTTTTATTCTTTTTTCGGTAGGTAGACAGTGCGGTTCCTTTGATAAGTCTGTATTTGGTAAAAACAATTTAAAAGTTCATGTTAGTTTTTAGGGAAAATTAAGGAAACAATTTCGGAATGTTAAGACATGCTCTCAATTAATTCATCAATAATCAGTCGAAAAGTTTACGGTGTTTTTAATTTTATCTTATGAAACCTCTTGTCTGTCACTTAATTGGCCACTTTTCTCGTATAACAAATCACATAATAGATGGTCTTCGTGTATAAAAGTAAAATAGGAACCTATTATTCTAATAGCTAATACTATAAAACTCTAACCTAAACACAACGTTATCCCCTTACATAAACTAAGCCAAAACACGCAAAAACAACGCCGTATTAAGATAAGACATTCTTAATATAATTTTGAATTCAGTATAGAATCTGAATTAACGAGGTAAATCTCTGCCCCGAGATCTAATCCTGGAATAGATGGGCCCTCCACTTTTTGCATACAAATGTAAGGAGGAATTTGTGCCTTATCGCGGCTGTGCATAAAAAGTGGACATTATTAAATACAGGCAACGGCGAACTGCGAATATTTCCTGGGGACCACTTGCATACTTGAAATGTTTGCTGTTCCGCTTGTGAAGTGTTGCTATTTTCATTCTGCCGTATCTTTGTAGTTCGTTTTGGGATCACGGAAAATCGCTGTACACCTCGCGAGTTTGTTGCCTTTGTAATTTTGAAAAATATCGATAATATTCATACGAAAATACCTATACATATAAATAGGTACCTACTTTTTGAAACTACTCGCAAACAATTCATGAGATTTAATAATATACGTAGTAGGCTGATTAATGTAGAATCCTCGTTAAACAGTGACTAGGTATTAATACATCAAAAGACAGAACTAAATTAACTGTAGTGAAATGCGGTCTACATTTAACAAAGGCTTATATTATTTCAAGCAAGTTTCAATTCATACATTCTTAAAAGAGCTTATGTAGTTAACGATGCTCATGAATCTTACCTTAAGTTTTCTTGAAGAAGGTTAATTTTAGAAATGTCATGAAGATGGAAATGAGCACTTTTGAATAGTCACTTCTCAGTTGATGCCTCGCCACACAGACGACGACGCTAGGTAGGCGTTAAGTTTGTCGCTTAGCTGTCTTATGTTTAGGCTATTATGTACTTAATTAGAATTATATTGCTTCAAAATTCATGCTAACAACAGATATTAGTTAATAAATAATATATGGGTTCTAATAGTTTTAGAAATTAAACTAAACAATCGGGCCTGAAAAAAGAAATACGCGTACAAAATATTTACTAATAATTCTACTACTATCAGAACAGCTTTATACGCAAATTGGTATAACTAAGTCGTTAAAGAAAAAACCTATTCATTTTCATAAGTTAAGTACGTAGCACGTTCATTAATATTCTCTAAGTTTGAGAATCCTCGTATAACGAAAGCTGTTAGCACCATTTTTAATGTTAATGTGGCACCTACCACGTCTTTAATTTGTCTCTGCAACCCATTGCAACCTCCCTTCAATTCTAAAAGTATACCAACTAATAAACTGCATCAAAAATACCGCACCAAATATCAAGATCCAGTAAAACCATCCCCGTAACCTCATAAAAGTGCAGCCGAAGCAATCCGGCAAGATATTCAAATACTGGCGAACAGGGTTCTGCCCAAACACGGGTAGCTACATGCACAGGCTGTTATCGGCGCTCCGTGCTGGCGTGGGCAGACGTCGGCCCACGAGCGGGTGCGAGGCGCGCGGGTTCCGTCGACAGATGTGGTCATATTTAACCTGTGATTAAAGAGAGATGTTATAAGGTTAGCCCACAGTATTCTGTTGTCTGACACCATAGCTCCCAAACGGATGAAGCGATCTGAGTGCGGTTGCGTTATGTTATGGTTATGGTTGCGTTCCGTAAAAAGAAACCGGATAAGTGCGAATGGAATCGCCCACAGAGCATCACAAAATACCGTTGCTTTACCTCGATGATTGATTACGTACTGTAAATAAAAACGAGATAAAAGGACAAACAGACGGACATTAAAGGGTTCTGTTTTTTCCTATTAAGGTACGGAACCTTAAAAAGGTTATTTATTGGTTAAATTGTCTATCTTCTACATTTCTTGTTTTTACATGAGTAAGGGAAGGCCTTTGGATTCAATTGAAATAATACATCAAGCAGAACTGAAAGACGACACCCCCAGCCTGATTGTTGTCTCCGCATCAACAACCGTTGGAAGCGTTTTATGTTGAGTCCGCGGAGTCCCGACGATCGCTTCCTTTGTACGGCAGTAGGTAGGTACTTATTATGTAAAGCGCCGGTCAATACGTTGGTTATTCGATTCACCCGCCCGCTCTGGATTTTTACACGGGAAATTGGATTCATCCTTTCACATAAATAGAAGGCCGTAGCCGTTTGTTCTGTGTAACGTTAGGTATGGAAAATGCATATTGAAATATTTTGTGCGACGCCGGCGGCGTTTTTCGTATTTGTTCGGAATATTTGGAATGTTTTAATCTGGCACGTGCTTTTATGTGTATATTATGTAAGGAGAACTTGTAGAATCTGAAACCTGTTTCAGGTTGCTATTAATTTTTTACAGCATTTTATGTTCAAAACATTTCTTAATAAATAATTTTATTTGAGTTAATTTCATTCATATTCATATCATATTATTTGTCACTTCTATAGTTTTTGATGTGATTTGTGTGTCGTCGTATGTTATATACCTATTTATATAATATCTATTTTTAATTTGTATACTCGTAGGTGTTTAGTTTGTATATCCACAATTTTGCATTACCTATATCATAATTATTTTTCGTGTACGCACCACCGTTATGTTACCTGTTGTTACCAACTGTATTTTGTTTTGTTATTTCTTTGGGTTTTCTTTCTTTTTGTTTTGTGGTGCACACACAATAAAGAGTATTACCAACATATACTAAGCTAAGAAAATTCAGGAAAGGGTATACTTTGGATTGACCAGAATACAAGATCACACATACATATTCACGTAGGACTGTTTCTCTTACGTGTGATATAGACACATCCTTTCAAGGCGAATACATAACTAAACGCGTAGTTAAAAACCGGGCAAGTGCGGGTCTGACTCGTGCACCGAGGGTTCCGTACAAATACTTATCCCATCTTAACTGGCCGGGTTAAGTTTGCACCTGGTATGTATGGCGCCGGATACAAATGAGCTGCAAAGTTAACGCACCCGTTTACGTTTAATTTTATTAAAACTTTCGTGAGACATATTTAATTATTGTATTAAGCGGTTTACACTCACGTGAAATTGTCAGGAACGGCCCGACATGTTTCGAACTCGTATGGAGCCCTTCATCAGGGACGGCTGCCCGTACACCGCCGCGGCAAACTCGTCACTGCTGATACTTTGACCGACGTTCCGCTCTGAGCGCGCGCGCCGATGGCGCGGGGGCGGGGGGTGCTTGCAAGCCCGCAACTTGTCCGTCCAGCACTCCAACGTCACTTTTGTCATCAATAGACATTACGCACACTTGACTAATGGTGTCCACGGGATTGTCCAAACGCACAATATGTTTCGCCGCCGGAAGCACAGGCTTCCATGCTGGAGGTAAAGCCCAACCGCCGTCTCTATTAAAATTCGGGCGCCGTCCGATCTCGATAGCTTCGTGTACCTTACGTTGTATATAACGTTTCTCACGTACCAACACTCTTGCTTTATCGAAACGGACAAAATGAGACGCACCGGCTTCGACGACATGTTCAGCGACCGCGGAATTATTCGTGTCCAGCTTCCGTACACTGCGTATGTGCTCAGACAACCTTGCAGACACATTACGTCCCGTCTCCCCGATGTACGCCTTGCCACACTCACAGGGTATTTCATATACGCCCGGGCTACCGAACGGATCTTTATCTTTAGGTGACTGCAACAACTGCCTTACCTTAGTCAACGGACGGAACCAGGTTCTAATACTGTATCGGCGGCGTAACATGTGTCCGATGGTATCCGTCACCCCTTTAATATAAGGCAAGTACGCAGGTGCTCTCTCCACAGTCTGCGGTCGTTGCGCTACACTCGGGTTCGCTACACGCTGACTATGTCTCCACTTGTATCCATTGCTCTCCAACACTTGTCGCACATTAGCCAACTCTTTATTCACGTACTGCGGGTCGCATAAACGCAGAGCCCTATTAATGAGCGCCCGCGGTACTGACGACAAGTGTGCTGGATGGTGATGTGAATCAGCTTGCAGGTATCGATCAGTGTGCGTGGATTTGCGGTACACCGTATGACTCAGCCGTCCTTCCGGCATGCGTTTCACCAGCACGTCCAAAAATGGAAGCGCTCCATTGGACTCCTTCTCGATGGTGAACTGTATCTTTGTGTGTCTCGCATTCAGATAGTTCAGAAGTGGCTCTACATCATGTTCCGCAATCACCGCAAAAACGTCATCCACATAGCGCCACCACCGTCTAGACCTAAAAGGGCAGCCCTCCAACGCTTTCTCCTCAAAATCTTCCATAAAGATGTTGGCAGCAACCGGCGCAATCGGCGATCCCATTGATACCCCTTCAGTTTATAAATAGAACTCCCCCTGCCACATGAAATAGCCGTTCGTCAAACAAAACTCTATCAGCTTCATATACTCAGCAGGTAGATTGTTCCGGACCAAAATGTCGCGTATTATCCGTATAGTTTCGGCCACTGGTACATTCGTGAAAAGAGATGTAACATCGAAGCTAACCATCAACTCGTTGTCTCGCAACACGACATCCTCCAGTAGTTGCACAAAATGTGCCGAGTCGCGTACATAACTAGACGTCTTGCCTGTCAACGGTTGCAGTGTACTGGCCATGTGGCGGGATGCCTTATAAGTTTACGTTTGTTGTATGATTTACCCTTAAATATTTATTTAAATCTGTTTTTTTTTGTATTTGTTTTTATAGCGGCAACATAAATACATGGTCTGTTATAATTTAAACTGTCTAACTATCACGGTCATGAGATACAGCCTGGTGACCAGTGATAGGATTAGGTAGTGCCATTTCGCGGGACTTCGGTGCGTGAGCTTAGTATGGACATACCTTTTAATCCCGGGATTACATATGAAAAATTGTAAGTTTGTGTTTGGTTCACAAATGTTATAAATGTGTATTGTACAATTAATTTTGCTAGCATAGAATATGGCAGTCATGAAAAGAGAATATGAAGACAGATAAACCGTACCTGCGTCTTATCTTTTGGTATTCACGTGTTAGTTTTCATCGGACATACTTAACTTATCTTTACCTGACTTGCCTTTTATAACTCTCTATTGTTTACCTTTATGACCAGGCCGGGGTGGGGTGCAAAACAAGCAGGGTTATTTTGTTAATGCTATCTCTTTTTGGTTGAAAGATAATAATTCTAAGCTAGCACATTAGGTACATGACTGTTTTGAGATTACTTATGATCTATGGTACGTTTTTTGCGTTTTCTTTTATTTAATGACATATCAAGAAATTTTTCTAAGAAAAAATACGAGTCCCGGAATCCCGGGTCTTATCCATATTATTCACAATGTTTAAGGTCATTCACCCGAAATGGCACTACCTAATCCTATAACTGCTGGTGACAGACGGACAGACAGACAGTCGGACAACGGAGTCTTATTAATGGGGTCCCGTTTTTCACCCTTTGGATACGGAACCCTAAAAAGAGGTTAATGATTTTATTTTCCCGCTTGAACAAAATTGCGAGCCCTTGTATACTTTAGTATAGGTACCCATAAATTTAAAAAATAACGAACATCAAATTATCAACATGACCCTGCTCTCTCGTCATTCCTGGATCCGCGGGAATATGGAGCGTGCTTCATGTTTGGAAAATTAATTTAACTTACTAAGGAAAAGCATTTCGCGCCACCGAAGGAAACAACTAGCGGCAGTCTCGCGGCGTGACGTGCGACCCGCCGCGCCATGCGGGGAATGGGTTATACGGATGTAGTGTATATAAGGAAAAGCGGCAGTCTCGCGGCGTGACGTACGAACAGTCGCGCCATGCAGGAAATGGGTTATATGGATGTAGTGCATATAAGGAGAAGCGGCAGTCTGCGGCGTGACGCGACCCGCCGCGCCATGCAGGAAATGGGTTATATGGATGTAGTGCATATAAGGAGAAGCGGCAGTCTGCGGCGTGACGCGACCCGCCGCGCCATTCAGGAAATGGGTTATATGGATGTAGTGCATATAAGGAGAAGCGGCAGTCTGCGGCGTGACGCGACCCGCCGCGCCATGCGGGGAATGGGTTATACGGATGTAGTGTATTATAAGGAGAAGCGGCAGTCTGCGGCGTGACGTTCGAACAGCCACGCCATGCAGGAAATGGGTTATATGGATGTAGTGCATATAAGGAGAAGCGGCAGTCTCGCGGCGTGACGTGACCCGCCGCGCCATGCAGGGAATGGGTTATATGGATGTAGTGTATTATAAGGAGAAGCGGCAGTCTCGCAGCGTGACGTTCGACCCGCCGCGCCATGCAGGGAATGGGTTATACGGATGTAGTGTATTATAAGGAGAAGCGGCAGTCTGCGGCGTGACGTTCGAACAGCCACGCCATGCAGGAAATGGGTTATATGGATGTAGTGCATATAAGAAGAAGCGGCAGTCTCGCGGCGTGACGTGTGACCCGCCGCGCCATGTGGGGAATGGGTTATACGGATGTAGTGTATATAAGGAAAAGCGGCAGTCTCGCGGCGTGACGTGTGACCCGCCGCGCCATGCAGGGAATGGGTTATACGGATGTAGTGCATATAAGGAGAAGCGGCAGTCTCGCGGCGTGACGTGTGACCCGCCGCGCCATGCAGGGAATGGGTTATACGGATGTAGTGTATATAAGGAAAAGCGGAAGTCTCGCGGCGTGACGTACGAACAGCCGCGCCATGCAGGAAATGGGTTATATGGATGTAGTGCATATAAGGAGAAGCGGCAGTCTCGCGGCGTGACGTGCGACCCGCTGCGCCATGCAGGGAATGGGTTATATGGATGTAGTGCATATAAGGAGAAGCGGCAGTCTCGCGGCGTGACGTGACCCACCGCGCCATGCAGGAAATGGGTTATATGGATGTAGTGCATATAAGGAGAAGCGACAGTCTCGCGGCGTGACGTAACCCACCGCGCCATGCAGGGAATGGGTTATATGGATGTAGTGCATATAAGGAGAAGCGGCAGTCTCGCGGCGTGACGTGCGACCCGCCGCGCCATGCAGGGAATGGGTTATACGGATGTAGTGTACATGTCGGCGGCCGATCGTAAAATCCGGCAGATCACGAAATTCCTAGGCATATCGTGAAACGCCGCCATTTCATGATTTGGCTAAATGACATCCGCCATATCGTTCAAGACCTAACGTTTAACGATTTGCCCAATGACGTTTAGGCAGATCATGAAATTCCTAGGCATTTCATGAAAGGCCGCCATTTCATGATCTGCCTATCTAACACCCACCAGTGACGTTTAGGCAGATCGTGAAATTCCTAGGCATACTCTGGGAATAGCTTCAGTACTCTGGAAGCAGTTTCGTTTTACGGGTCACAAAAAAAATAACCTCTTATTTTTTCTACATCAAGAAACCAGTGCGTCAGTTGAAAGGCGACAACAGCTTTTGTGAGACTGACAAATCGGGATGCAAGACTATCACAACAACATGCAAGAACGATTGGATTGAAAGTAATGCATTAAATACTTATATCTACATTTGTTGTGAGCAGTGTCAAGTTCGAACACTGTGCGCGGATCAAGTAACCGCACACCAGCTGACGAACGCTTGGCTTATTAATGTAGGTCACGGCTGAATTATTAAGACTGATAATTTCTCGGTGTTCCCGCATAAACCTCATTGGTCGGAGATTAAAATTAAACCGGACTTATACAACCCGGTTATGGCACCAATAAATCACGTCATCAACATCATCATACCTCACATCCAGAACAATGAATCAGGATCAGAAGACTTACAAAAAGAAAGTACTCATCTCGGAGAGAAGATCGAGCAGTTGAAGAACACGGAAGTTATCTCTGAAAACATATCATTTCACGATATCCATCACTACGCTATGATATACGTGATTCTCGGAGTAATAGGATCAGCAGCACTGTATATCATAATACGAAGAGTTTGGTGGTCAGTGCCACCCACGCCGGCCCCGGCCGTCGTCGAGGAACCCGCGTCAGCCGCGCAGCCCCCGCCCCGCGCCGTCCCGCGATCTGCAGCCAGCGACACGCGCCAACAAAATGATCAGGATTGTGGCGAAACAACAAATCCTTCGCGAGTAGATAAGGCCACTTCCCCAAAGTTTAAAGTAGTCACTTTCAATTAATTTTAATCTTTGTAAATATTTGTATAGAATCTTTTTATCGATTCATATTTTTATGTGGTAATACCACATTTTTATTTTTATAAATAATGACACAAAGGTAAATTAAGAAAGAAAAATTGAATGCGATCTACTACAATCGAAGCGGGGTATGAACCCGCGACCTCTGCGTTTCCGGCGCATTGCTCTCCCAACTGAGCTATTCGACCGCTACGTCAGTCACACCAAATCTTTCATCCCTTAATCCTTTACGCTGCTGGAGCGCCCTCTGTGTCATATGTTTTTTGAAATGCTTATTGCGCATTAGCCATACCCTAGGATGTGCGTTTTACACGCACGATCCCCAATCCCCATTGCTTTACAGCAAGTGTGAAGACTGCGAGAGAGATGGCGCTGTTCTAAACTGTTGCTGTTGCGCTGTTGTTGTTAATCTTTGTATTTTTTCTTTATCAAGTTGTACACATCTCTGTCATCTCATCCGCCCCCCGGAATATGTACAAGTAAATTGCACATGCGTCATACATAATGTTCATTTGCCGCGCCATGCAGGGAATGGGTTATACGGATGTAGTGCATATAAGGAGAAGCGGCAGTCTCGCGGCGTGACGTGTGACCCGCCGCGCCATGCAGGGAATGGGTTATACGGATGTAGTGTATATAAGGAAAAGCGGAAGTCTCGCGGCGTGACGTACGAACAGCCGCGCCATGCAGGAAATGGGTTATATGGATGTAGTGCATATAAGGAGAAGCGGCAGTCTCGCGGCGTGACGTGCGACCCGCTGCGCCATGCAGGGAATGGGTTATACGGATGTAGTGCATATAAGGAGAAGCGGCAGTCTCGCGGCGTGACGTGCGACCCGCTGCGCCATGCAGGGAATGGGTTATACGGATGTAGTGTATATAGAACAGGACGTTTTTCTGTAAAGTTTCATATCCAGATATTATACCACTACATTCAAAAAATAGATGAATTTTCTCATTTGTGAAGGTTATTGAATTAAACTAATTTATAAATATATACAAGTATGATGAAAACTAACCTAACTTAAACTAGTCTAACCTAAAAGAGCCCGCCCTGCATTATACCTGGTTCAAAGGTCCCCATAATACCAGCAGCGTTGCCCCGCTGAATAGCTATGGACACCTGCTGAACCAGATAGGAGCCAGAGTGGGGATCGCAGCCCCTGTCCCTTAGTCGTCGTTCAAGCTCCCTAAACAGATTGCGGGCTTCAAGACTCCATGGTCCTGCTGTCTCCACAGCGACTGGCACAAACTCGTATGCGCTGACTCTAGAGCGGAGTACTTCGTGTGTTTTAATTTCGCAGCATTTTCCTCCGCGGAGCCTGCATAACGATAACGACCAGTTTGTCTCAAATGGGATGCAGCAAATGTACTGACACATGTTGCATCCCATAGGAGGCAGCGTCCCCTGCGCCAAGGTAATTTAAGCTCGACTTGCTACAGCACTTTACCTTCCACAGAACCAGAAGAGTTCAGAGAGTGACATAATATGATTTACTTCAAAAAATAGGTCCTCAAGGATAAACATACCTACCCGGTGGGTGAAAGAGTCATGAAAAGCGTGTAAACCAAATTAGGTACGGGTAACTCCAAAAAGCCAATGTCAAATAATCCGTGGCCACCGCTGACCTCAAAAAGAACGTTAAGTAAGCCGGACCACACAATAAATACTGTCTCGGAAATCCAATAAAGATAGTTCGGTGCCGAATTCCAGTAAACCGATTATTCTTCGGGTATTTCTGTTTTCGGCCCGTGTGCGTGTGCGGAAGGCAATAGTGACTATTGTATGTTATTTGTTTTCAGGCTCTCATGCTCTAAAGGCTCCGACAGAACCCTATTTTTGGCTTCCCCTGGCTGACTGACTAAATTTTATACAGCGTAAATTACTAATATATACGCTATTTAGTAATACATGCCTAAAATACACCAAATTAAAAAATAATCAATTGTTAGCGGTTGTTTTGTTCTATATTTGACGACGCGTTTGGCTCGGTTTGTAGACACCTGCCTACTTAGTCGGCGGTCCCGGGTTCGAATCCCGGCCGGGGCAAATATTTGTGCAAATATTTGTTCTTGGGTCATGGATTTTATCTATATATGTATTTATATATTATGTATATCGTCGTCTAGTACAAGCTTTGCATAGTTTGGGACTAGGTCGATTTGTGTATGATTGTCCCTTAATGTTTATTTATTATTTATTTATATGGTTATAAAGGGTGCCTTAAGTACCATCTGTGAATTATATGTATATTGTAAAAAGTTATAATAAATAACATGAAAGAAAGTAAAAACCAAACAGTTTAACATGCGGCTAAGGACCAAATTCTTTGCAAATACTGTCATACATTAATGTCCACCTCATCTCAAACTAAAAATAAAACATTTATCGTTAATTTGTAGAGTAGAGAAACACGCCAAATAACAGCTCCTGTTTAACCCAATCATCAATAAACGAATTGATTTTCAGAATAGTTAATAAAAAAAATATTCAGAAATTTGTTTTTTATCTGTATTATATTTCCCATAGAAAATGAATATGTCCGTACTCTGCTTTCTCGAGAATATATTGATTTTGTTTTAAAGTACGAACGCCTTAGCTTATACAGTTTACTTGTATATATAGTCTTAGGTTTTGTTAAGACGCAGGTATAGTTTAATATTCGATATCCATCATCATTTTAAATTTTGCGGCTATTTGATGCATGTAGAATAGAATAGAATAGAATAGAATAAAAATTTATTCGTTAACATACACAAAGTGGACAACAAATATTAGACATAAAATAAAATAAAAACGTTATTATGTATGCCACGAAAAGGTCACACCTCAGCATAAATGCTGGCCCGGGAACCAGCGCTGGTCTTCCGGTGAAACCTATCGGTGACGCCACGGTGAACCGCACACACACGGCTGCACTCTTAGACTTTTACCATTTAAGGTGTGTGTCTTTAGGTTAAGTATCAGAAGGATGGTAAAATAAAATGCGGGTATTCGCTTCGCGGTGTTTACTGTGAGACTATCTAAGTGCTTATGCGCTGAACGCAGCCAGCGCTACTCTTATAACTATACGAGTATACATGATATCTAAATGTAAGTATACATATAGTGCGATGATGCTACAATCCTCCGCCCTTAGAGGAAACATGGTAAAGTTAAAAATTAAATGAGGGCACATGTTTTAAAGTTAAATAAAAAGTTAAATTCCTAAAATTAGTTTATACTTGAAACCTAGTCCTTATCCTATTCACTTCACTCACGACTGTACACTATTTTATACGATGACATGATTTACACTCGCGTTACACTGCTGGTGCTGGTTCGGCATCGGCGCGGCTACGGCCGCTGAGTTGGCTCGGTGCAGCGCAACGGGTGCGGTGCGCTGGACGACGATCCTTTGTATGCGGTTATTCATTGATAATTTCAGGCGCCGTTTGCAGTACTGCCAACCAATGTAAAGGGTGGCCACTGAAACTGTCGCACTTACAAGTATTACGGCAATTAGCGACATTTTGAAGTTGAGCGATTGTTCGTCTTCTTTGATTCCGCTTTCTGCGCCATTTGCTCCATTTTGTGCGATAATAGTGGTGTGGGATGACGATTTGCTAGGTGGGTTTCCCATTGTAAAGATGTCGGAAACTGAAATATAGTTGGCTCTCAGTGATGTCCGCACTGTATTGTGGCTGAGTGTGAATGTGTGGTTGACGTAGGTTGTTGTGACGTTTTTATGTCGAACCTCACCATTTTTTTTACTACGCGACCGGATCTTGTTATCACCGGCGGCGTGGTTGCGGCGGTGTCGTCTTGTTTCTCTGAGGAGGATGGCGTAACGGTTATTGTCTCCGGTGTCTGGTGTTGTTGTTCCTTGTTTTCGTGGACCTGTTTTGGGACCGACATAACGTCAGTCGTTAAAAGATAAGCCGGTTTAAGACGGTCAAGTGACACCGTGACATGTTTATTGTTGGATTCTATGACATAGAATTTGGGGTGCCGCGATATAACTTTGAATGGCCCCTCATATGGTGGTACTAATGACTTCCGTGCCTCATTTCTTAGGAACACATGAGAACTGTTACCTAAGTCCTTGTGAACGAAAACATTAAGATTCTTGTTATGGGAACTTGTGTTTATTATATTTGGAATAGATGATAGTACTTGAGCAAGGTGTGTTACGTACTCAGAAGTGTTTACGTTAGTAACGGGTTTGGTAAATAAGTCACCTGGCAATCTAATATTCGAACCGTATAGCAATTGTGATGAGCTATAACCTAGGTCTTGTTTTACGGCTGTTCGTAAGCCTAATAAAACTAGAGGTAATTCTCGTGATCATTGTGTGTTGTCGTTGCATTTGGCCATTATAGCTGCTTTTAAAGTACGGTGAAATCGTTCAATCATGCCGTTAGCTTTTGGATTGTATGCCGTCGTACGAACACGTTCAATGCCGAGTCTTTTTAATAGTTGTGTAAATAGATCAGACTCAAATTGACGGCCTTGGTCTGAAGTTATCCGCTTGGGACTACCGAAACGGGCTATCCAGTGTTCTAAGAACACATTTGCAACCGTTTCCGCTGTTATGTCTTTTGTAGGGATAACTTCAGGCCATTTCGTTACTCTATCTATAATGGTAACACAATATCTAAAATCGCCAGATAACGGAAGTGGGCCAATAATGTCTATATGGATATTTTCGAAACGTGAGGCGTCTTCGAACTTTCCCAATGGGGTGATAGTATGTCGCTGTATTTTCGCTTTTTGACATTTAATGCAACCTTTTACGAATATTTTTATGTCATTGTTCATGTTTGGCCAGAAATATCTATTTTTAACCGCGTTCTTAGTGGCGGCTACGCCGGGATGACTAATATTGTGAGTTGTTGTGATAGCGAGTTCGCGGAATGTTGATGGTAGATATGGACGGATGTTATCAGTTGATGTTTCACAGGCTATTTTTATTCCAGTCAGGCATGGTGATTAATTTAAATTGCAGATTGTTTTGTGATTTTAGTTTTTGCAATTCTGGATCGTCTTTTTGTGCTTCAGCTAGTAATTTATAGTCGAATAAGGTAGGCATGGTGATTTCATCGACTCTTGATAAGGTATCGGCAACTGTATTTTTATCGCCTTCTATGTATTGGATTTGGTCGCAAAATTGAGCTATGAAGTCTAATTGTCTTAAGCGTCGGGGTGAATCTGAAGGTGAGACCTTTTTTGTAAGCGCAAAGGTCAAAGGTTTGTGGTCTGTCAAGACAGTTAATTCTTTACCTTCTACCATGTAACGGAAATGCTTTATAGTCATATATATTGCTAACAACTCCCTGTCATATGTACTGTATCTGGTTTGTGTCTCTGTAAGCTTTTTAGAGTAGAACGCTAGTGGTTCTAACTTATCGCTTATCTTTTGGTGTAGGGCTGCGCCTACGCAATTACCTGAAGCGTCGGTCATTAAGATAAGTGTTGCCGACGGTTCGGGGTGCGATAATATTAATGTGTTATTTATGCTATTCTTACACTGACTGAACGCTTCTAATGCACTTTCAGTCCATGCAATTTTTGTGTAGTCGCGTTTTTTTTTGCATTATGTAAATACGCGTTTAGTGGTGCTTGTATTTCGGCCGCTCTCGGAATGCTTTGTCTATAAAAATTCATCATTCCTAGAAAACGTCTGAGTTCTTCAACTGTTTGAAATGACGAGCGTTTTTTCCTTACTTGGCTCTATTCCTTCTCTGTTAATATGATACCCAAGAAAGTTTAATTCTGATTTTCCGAATTCGCATTTCTCCGTGTTTATAGACAGTCCGTAGTTATGTAGGCGTTCTAGGACTAATTCTAAATGCTTAAAATGTTGTTTTTTAGACTCGGAGCTGATAATTATGTCATCTAAGTATGCAAATGCAAAATCGAGACCTTTGAGTGCATTATTAATTAATCTTTGAAAATCTTGGGCCCCGTTACGTAATCCAAAAATCAATCTAGTAAATTCGAATAACCCAAATGGGGTAATTACAGCTGTTTTTGGAATGTCCTCTGGTGCCATGGGTATGTTGTGGTAAGCTTTTCGTACGTCAATTTTGGAAAATGTCGATTTACCTTTTAGAATGTAGGTGAAGTCTAAAAGTCTAGGTAATGGGTAACGATCAGGGATCGTTTGACGATAGTCACCACAAGGTCTTGTTTCTTGTCCGTTTTTTTTCTTGACACATACAAGAGGACTCGCCCAAGGGCTGTTGGACGGTCTACAAATACCTAATTGCATCATTCTTTCGAATTCAGCTTTGGCTAATTTGTATTTTTCTGGGTTGAGTGGACGCGCTTTTTGATGAACCGGAGGACCTGTGGTATAAATGTGGTGTTGGATACCGTGCTTCGGATTTAATTTGAAATTTTCCTTTTTGGTAATGTCGGGAAATTTCTCTAATAATTTATGATATTCGTTATTGATGTCTATTGATCGAATGGTAGTCGGTTCAGTGGTTTTTGTGATGTGTGTGCCTCTTGACAAGTTAGTGAACTTGTCTATGAGTTTTCTACCGAGTAAATCGACCATTAATTTGTTCGCTGTTAGAAAATCGGCACCTATGATTGATCTCTGGACGTCGGCCAATATAAATTTCCATTGGAATGTGCGTCGAAATCCTAGATCTACTGTAATAGTTTTTTCGCCAAATGTTCAAATTTTTGTACCATTAGCTGCGTATAATGTGTAATCTGATTGAGTGTTTTGCCTTTTTACGGCTAAAACAGACACATCAGCGCCGGTACCTATTAGAAATCGTGTACCTGTGTTTTGATCGGTTACGCAAAGTCGGTGACTATTTTCGACACCGGCGACGTTTTCTATGTGTGCCGGTGTCAGAATTAGTTTCCGACACGTTAGTGTAACGGCAATTTGTAAGATCGCCACATTTGCGAGCACTTGCCCCATAGGTAAAATGATAAAAACATTTGTAATCTGCATCCCCAGGTTTTGCAGTTTGAGAGAGGTATGCTAAGCTACTGGTATTTGAATTGCCACGGCTTGTTGAACGTGTGCGTGACGAGTGTGCGACGAGTGACACAACATTGTGCTACGTGTCACAACGGAAATTCGTCAAAACGAAGACAACGTTACCAATTGTACTTATTACAAGCTTTTATTTAGTTTCACCTGTCCCGATGTTTATTTATTATTAATCTTCAAACCTTGTACCTACACGTACATTTACAATTTTATTGTGCTTCTTTTTTTCCGGTGTGACACATTCCATTGTGATTTCCGTTGTCCAACGATGCAAAGAATTTGGTCCTTACCCATACACGAAACTTTCTCGATGTTGAGTACGGTAGAGCGAAATCCTTTATGCGCAAATCTTCCTGTGTTATGACACCTATCCGGTTTTTCATGACTGTAAAGTATGGTTATAGTAAAATGTTTCCGCCATGTTACTTGTATTGTATGGTGTAATTAATACATGCTACATCTACAAATACAGCTACACAGCGGCGATACTGTGCTGCCTCCATCGACTGGCGCAACATTTACACGGCACTTACGCGGCGGTAGATGTCGCTCCCGCGTCGGCCCGTCGAGACAAGTTGTATGTACCTATAGGTACGCTGTAGTGTACCTACGTAAGTGCCGCACTTTAATGGAGGCACCCTAAATATTTTTGTAATAAATCTAAAAGGTCATGATGATGATGATCTATTAATGTAAGTGTTCTAGGACTTATTATTAGTCGATAAAAAAACTTTGCCTTAATACCTAAATCATGCTTACACCCTTCTACGTGTATTACGCCGGATCATATTATCTTGAATGTTCTCCACTTAAAAAGATACATACTTTTTGTAAGTTTACAGCCAACCTAAAAACACCCGTTGCTGTAATTGATAATTCCAATTAAGTCATCAAGTTAATTCAGGCCTTCAAACATCCAATCAAATTACAAATTCACGAGTGTGTATGTGTGATGCTAATCCGAGCTATGCAGGACAGGCTTTTAAGCAAACAACGTACCCATTCCCGATTCATACCTAGATAATGGTTTAAAATGGGCTTCGTGACGAAGCATACAGGACAAAACCATAACGAGAGTATATTTTATTTAAAACTGTTTCCTTTTGCGTTATAGTCCGCGAAGTCAATCAATGCAGACTCATTGAGCGACCTGTCATCTCCATAGCTCTCTAACGCCCTAACGTGCTATGAGAAGTTCGAAGCCTGCTTATTAGCATATAATAATGATTTAGTTACCCTCTAGTTAAATTTTTCGGTGTTCTTGAAATCAGTTAACTTGTCTCCAATCAAACCATCATAACCATCAGTAAAAAAGCCTGCAAAGCAAAGCAACACAAACACGAGTCGTGTTGGTTTTTTTTGGGAACATTCACTTCTTTCACTAATATGAAAAGTCACGACGCGTGACATTATTATTTATTGTGATGATAGGGATGGGAAAGTGTGTTATTTTAAATCGCCGTGACTGTGGCTACACTTCCACAAAATCACTGTGACTTTATAATGCCCGTTACTCGTCACGTTAACGCTAATTGCTGTAATGTAGCCATATTCTAATAGTTATTACATTTTGATAATTTTATTACATTATTGCTCGCTTTGCTATGTAGGAAATCATTGCAAGTGTATGTCCGAACCGGTCTCGGACGGAATTTGTAATTTATACCAAAACATACACTAGAAATGCTGCAGTCTGAAAATATATTAATAAAAGTGAACAACCTATACTTACAGATCTAGTGAATAATAGTTTTCCATCGTATTTTATCGGGTAACCTCGTTTTAATATTTCCATCTCAACTTATTCATTGATGTTGATAGAGAAACCATGCTAAAACTACTTTTTCCGACCAAATACGATGGAAAACACTTATTATTTATTTTTATTCACAACATGTGTTCAAGTCACTGTGATACACTTTTACTACCAATGACTGTGACATTATTTATTACCCACCCCTTCCATGATAGTAGATTATTATGTAGTTGTAGTGGAGTCACTCTGCAGTGACCATTTATCGTCATTAGGGCGGGGCTTCGTTTCCGCCGCATACATCACGGGGACGCTCCGAGGAAATAAAATGGCTCGCTAAAATAACCCCATATGTCTTCAAAAATATTGCAATTTTCATCATTCGCGTGTCGTGATGTGTTAATGTCAGACGTTCTTCGTATTTTTATGTTTTTATTTAGTTTGTATTATAAACATGTGTAATTCGGACATGAAACATGATACATGTGTTTAGAAACTGAAAGAATATTGATGTTTGATTTGATACGAGTTTTGCAATTGAATTTACCAAGTTATTGTTAACTATATTTTTTGTAAATTTCATAGTTTATTGATGTATCTGTTTTTAGTGTATATGACTACAGTGAAGAAAATGCAAATAGATATAGAGTATAAGTTAAGATAAGAGTAGCGTAAAGAATTATAAAGGATGAAAGATTTCGTGCGATTGACGTAGCGGTCGGATAGCTCAGTTGGAAGAGCAATGCGCCGGAAACGCAGAGGTCGCGGGTTCAAATCCCGCTTCGATTGCAGTAGATCGCATTCAATTTTTCTTTCTTAATTTACCTTTGTGTCATTATTTATAAAAATAAAAATGTGGTATTACCACATAAAAAATATGAATCGATAAAAAGATTCTATACAAATATTTAGAACAGCGCCATCTCTCTCGCAGTCTTCGCACTTGCTGTAAAGCAATGGGGATTGGGGATCGTGCGTGTAAAACGCACATCCTAGGGTATGGCTAATGCGCATAAGCATTTTCAAAAACATATATATGACACAGAGGGCGCTCCAGTAGCGTAAAGAATTATAAAGGATGAAAGATTTCGTGCGATTGACGTAGCGGTCGGATAGCTCAGTTGGAAGAGCAATGCGCCGGAAACGCAGAGGTCGCGGGTTCAAATCCCGCTTCGATTGCAGTAGATCGCATTCAATTTTTCTTTCTTAATTTACCTTTGTGTCATTATTTATAAAAATAAAAATGTGGTATTACCACATAAAAAATATGAATCGATAAAAAGATTCTATACAAATATTTAGAACAGCGCCATCTCTCTCGCAGTCTTCGCACTTGCTGTAAAGCAATGGGGATTGGGGATCGTGCGTGTAAAACGCACATCCTAGGGTATGGCTAATGCGCATAAGCATTTTCAAAAACATATATATGACACAGAGGGCGCTCCAGTAGCGTAAAGAATTATAAAGGATGAAAGATTTCGTGCGATTGACGTAGCGGTCGGATAGCTCAGTTGGAAGAGCAATGCGCCGGAAACGCAGAGGTCGCGGGTTCAAATCCCGCTTCGATTGCAGTAGATCGCATTCAATTTTTCTTTCTTAATTTACCTTTGTGTCATTATTTATAAAAATAAAAATGTGGTATTACCACATAAAAAATATGAATCGATAAAAAGATTCTATACAAATATTAAGATAAGACTTTTTTTACTCTTGGAAAATATTCAAATTGAAAACAATTTCTGAAATTTAACATAATTAGCGTTGCACGCGAGATCAGCCTAAGGATAACCCTAGCACATTAATAAACGAGACACACGCCCTCACAGACGATACAACAATACTTGTTGCGAACTTCGGGCCGAGAATTATGCGAAGTTGTGAACTGCGCACATTCGCGGCCCAGTTCCAGTCCTGTCACCTGCGATGTGTCATTTCCGGGCCGCCGCAGTTTGCATTCAATCTGACTGTTTACTTCATTCGTTACTACGAGGCGGGATCGTATACTGCTTGTCATACCCGATTGGTTCAATGGTAACAGCGGATAAGGTGCATAGCTTTTTATATTATAATATGTATGATGTGTTTTGGGTGTATATGGTTAAAGTAATGAAAGGACATTTGCCACTGAAAGACACATTTACGGATAAATTTATTTCTCAGATAGATAATCAATTATAACTGGTAATATATCCTCATAACTATTTTGACACCAATGAATTTTAATTGTTATGTATGTGTGAGGGTTTCGACTGACAAGCTAGCAACCTTCATGAAGGAAGAATTCTGGCCGAAAGGTATTTTAAACCATGAATACAAAGATCACAGCTTAAAGAAAAAGGTAGCTCCTTTTTTTTTAAATTTTTCTTTAAGCTTTGATCTTTGTATTCATGGTTTAAATAAAAATTGGGGTGTACCCACATTAAAAAAAATGAGACATTACATGTTTCATAAAATTATAAAAAACAAACAGCGCCCTGTCTCGCTTGCTCGTTCACCGCTGTAAAGTGGTGCGGTAAGATGTGAATATTAACGTATTCACATAGAGGTCGCTAAGGTGTAAAAACCTTTCAAATAAACAATGAAAAGATCGACACACAAAGCATAAGGAAAAATTGGTCAGGTCTACGTGGAGCGAGGGTAGCGAAGTGGCTAACGCGCTGGACCGGTAATCCAGAGCTACCGGGTTCGATTCCCGGTCCCTTCCACCAGGTAGCTCCTTTTTCAATTTTTCTTTAAGCTTTGATCTTTGTATTCATGGTTTAAATAAAAATTGGGGTGTACCCACATTAAAAAAATGAGACATTACATGTTTCATAAAATTATACGAAAGGTATTTTGTTCCGGCGTTTCCGCGGTCGGCTATCCAATACTACGGACTTTCATAACACTTCGCAGGAAAAAATGTGACCGTAGTTGTTTATTGTTTTTAATATGTATGTTTAATATCTATGGGCCTTTGATGCCTGAAATAAATGAAGAAAAAAAACACAATACTCCAGGAGGCGAATGAGACAAAGCGTTAATGGAGTTTTGTGCCATGTGAAGGATAAGCTTTTGTAACGTGTACCCAGCTCCACAGCCGTCACCTGCGATGTGTAATTTCCGGGCCGCAGTAGTTTGCATTCAATTTGGGTTGCGACTACTGTTTACTTTGTTCACTACGAAGTGGATTACATGTCAAGACGGACAGTTTAACGGTCGATGCTGCGATGGTTAAGATTCTAAGATCAAGCCGAAAACACGCAGATAAAGTAGTCAAGCGTTACAGAATGTCACTTCCATCTTCTATCAGTGTACGACAAAATAAATATTTAGTGGCTGAGATTATAACTGAGGTTTTAATTTACAGAACTTACCTATTCTTATATACTATAATAGTTAACTTAAACATAAATACAACAGAAAATGATACATGCTACCTATAAATAAAACTAAAGCAGTATTGAAAGTTCGAGTCAGACTTGCGCGTGAAGGGTTTTGTACCATGAAAAAAAAGACGTTTGTTGTATGGGAGCCCCACTTAAATATTTATTTTATTCTGTTTTTAGTATTTGTTGCTATAGTGGCAAATTGGCACTAGAAATAATTCATCATCTGTGAAAATGTCAACTGTGTAGCTATCACGGTTCATGAGATACAGCCTGGTGACCGACGGACAGTGGAGTCTTAGTAATAGGGTCCCGTTTTTATCCATTGGGTATGGATCCTTACAAAGGAGGATTATTTAATTATTTTGTGACCTCAGAACCCTCTCATTTATACCGATTTGGAAAATTATTGTTCAAGAGTAGTAGGCATACCCAAGTTGGTCATATTATATGTACAATTTTGGTGAAGATCTGATGACGAGATTCATGAGGAATCAAAGAAGCTCCTCAAATATGTAGGCATATCTATGACGATTTCGGTGTTTTTTTATAGTAACTCGTTCAGTTCTCGGATATACGATTTCTTGAATTAGTCGGCTGCATTTTGCAATTTGTCGGTTTGACGGTTGAATAGAATCACATTCAATACACTTAAGATAGAGAAAAGAGTTAGCCAAATCCATAGTCACTTAAAGCAAGGACAAGAATGATAAAGACAGATATACAGGAAATGAAAACGTTATACTAATGGCTCTGTGAGTGAGCTGCAGACCTTCGAATTTATCTACGTTACCAACCTTAATATCAACCCTTCGCCATTTTGAAAATCTATATCCTTCATTATCGACAATTGGTTGAGAAATGTGGCAATCTGGATAACTGGACATTATGTACATCCGGATATATATTATCGACATACGAAAGCATTTTGGCCAAGTTGAAACGAACACGCTCGTTTCCCTCGCTCGGTCAATAGGTAAATAGGCAATATTGGCGAACATTTGAGGACACCTGTCCTTCCAGTTTTTAAATTAGCAGTCGTGCCATACTGAAACAAATATAACATTTTCTCTACACACCAACTGCGCTGCACACGCTACCTCATACTGAAAAGAACGACAATTCTTAGGGAGGCGATGACTGTATCTGTTTCCCGCGGCGTAAGTAGTTTGCATTGAATCTGGGTGCGGCTGTTTGCTGCGGCCACCACGGGCGTGTCCTCCGTGATATGCCACGATGGGATGCAAAAATGCTATACAAACAGCAGAACTTGGGCTGTGGTTTTAAATATTACTAGACGGTGTTCATAACTTCGTTCACCCGGATCAAAAGTTATGACTTTATTTTGCTTTGTAGTGGTAGTGTCTTGTTTAGTGGATTTAAGGTCAAATGTATCCTATTATTAGTGAATACAGATTATCAATCACTTTTATACCTAACTCGTAAGATTGACTATAATTGAAGTGATAAAAAAGTAGTCATGCTACGAATAAGTATGTTATTGCAAAGCTTTTGAACCTTCGGTAGCCTTTCAAGCTTAATTCACTGAAAGAGCGCCGCGATTTCATTTCAGCTTGGCCCAAAAATGCTTTCGTATGTCTAAATTCCGGATATCCCGATCTCCGGCTGTTTTCACCGACAGGTCATATTTCTCAACCGATTCTCGTAACATTTTGTGAGCAGGTTCGATAATGGAGATCATTTTTGTCGATTAAATAAAAAAAAAAAGGCGGAGATGGGGATTGAAAACGTAAAAAATATAAATTTTAGCTTTCTCAAAATATATTCTCGAGGTCTAGATCTCACAGTAGACACTAATAAAGTTATTGTTATTGTAGATACAGATAGGTCATAACTTCATAAATCGAATAATAAAATTATTCGCAATGAAACCTACTCATTAGTGAGGATACAGAGATAATTGAGATTTGTATTGTGAGCCACATAATGGCTTGTTAGCCAATAATGAGCTTACGCGAATCGCTATCCTGTGACAATGCCTGCTTTCAGGATTTGTGCAGCTTATGAATGCTAGGTTTAAAAAGTATGTTGTAGTAATTTATGTATGTACCAGTGAAGTGTGGTGTCTTATCCGTCGAGAAGGCGGGAACTTGGATGTGTTTTACATTGGCTTAGTTTTTCATTAGAACACGTTATCAAAGTGTTACGTCGTCGATTTTGGAAGACAGCAACGATTTTATATCATCTCGGAACACAGACAGACTTCCGAGAATCGAGAGAAACACGTGAAAACGTGGGGGTAAAATGAGATTTAATAACGCTTAAGAATCGTTACTATTTTCCTAAGAAGATATACCGGCTGTTGCCTGTAATAGGAGCAATAAATTGAAACATAGATTCTACTCTTCAAACTGAACAACATTTTGTACAGCAACTTTTAAAAAAGAAAGTTTTCAGAATTTCATTATTTCATATTAACACTAGAACAGTCGCTTATGGGTCTATTGGACCCCGTGACCATCATAACAGCCAATAACATTTTAGTTACGTACCGCGCGACGTTGCCGTTCTTAGTACCTTCCCGCAAAAGTGTGGCGCGTCGGTTCATCGCCGCGGGAGTCAATCTGCGCGCCGTGCTCGCGAGCGACGGACGGCTAAGGCGCGTATGGGTTCGCTGGACCCGGTAGGGACCATTTGCGTCCGTAATATTTATACGTCTGGGTCTACTGGACCCGTGAGCGACTAATAAAAAAAAAACAAAAGATAGGCCAGTGTATTCCACATTTTTTTTTTTCAACCGAAATGCACGTTGCTATCGTATGTACCTAAGCCAAGAAAAGTAGTTTTATTAGCGTCTTCTTTGCACCATGATGCAAACATCGATACACTGACTGGCGAAAAAACGAATCCTGCGATGATAACTGACTACAATGCATTTAAATGTGGAGTAGATATAGTTGATCAAATGACCGCCGGATATTTTGTGTCCAGGCAAACTAAACGATGGCCATTGTGCATTTTTTTCATCAAACCACATCTTTATAAAAGACAGTTTTTGACAAATCTTCCAGATGGAATAAAAAATCGTATTTGGAATATCGTGCCTAAGCCCGAAGTTCCGGCTTTACAACAGCTAACACATTGTGGAAGAAAAATTCGTTGTGGTCTTTGCTCCTGGAAAAAAGGCCGAAAAACAAAAATATACTGCTGCAAATGTAACGTAGCAATTTGTGGTGAGCACACAAAACTAATTTGTACCAATTGTTTTGAAACTACTCAGTGAAAATATAGGTTTAGTTCGAAGTGTAATAACTCATTATTTTTTAGTATACATCGTGATCTCTTTTTGTGATTTTTAATAAAGCAATAATAGTAGTTTAAGAAAATATAAAATGTAAAACAAAGTACAAAGTTATTAGCCTATAATGTATAAGTTACGAAAAAAATGTCTAAAACGTAGGTATCTTTTGAAATTATTAAAATATTGTGATAATTTGCCTTAAATAAAGTGATGTTTATTTTATCATGATTGTTTTATTGTTTATTTTAGGAAATATATACGTATTTCATAAATATTTGAATACTTTTCGATTTAGGGCCACATAACGGACTGGGTCCATTGGACCCCGTAGCGACTAAAAGTGTTCGAAACTAGGGCGCGACTGTTCTAGTGTTAAACATACGTTCAATTCAATTCAATGTATGTCGTCCATCATTGAAATTTCCTGAGCACTGAAATAGCTGTCACTGTACCTACTAATGTCGCACATTTCGATATACATTGCTTCTTTGACTAAACATTATTCTACAAATTAACAATTAATACGCGTTATTTTTAGAAGTTGCTTAACAAATTTAGTTCAGTTTGAAGGGTAGAGTCAATGTTTTCATTTATTGCTATTACAGGCATCATCCTGTAAATATTATAGTTCATCATCATCATCATCATCATTTCAGCCATAGGACGCCCACTGCTGGACACAGGCCTCCTCAATAGATTTCCACATGGGCCGGATAGCAGCGACCCGCATCCAGCGAGTCCCCGCAACTCTAACCAGGTCGTTCGACCACCTTGCTTCAATCTAATTTTGATGAAACAATGTAACGCACGAGCATTACTCTCCCATAGCTCCGCGAACGCGGTGCGGGGGGATTGCCAAATCGCTGCCAAACCCTGAAACAAAAGGGGCTCTGCACGAAAAAAACTGGCCCAGTGTGAGTTGAAGCAGTACGGGTTCAGTACGATGTACAAAACGCCGAAAACGTGTTTTTTGTTTGGCTCCCATACTTTTTGATTTCTATCTTTAATCATGCATTTATTGGTTGTTCCTTTAGGTAGGTTATGTTACAGTTTAGAGTCTGATCACGCTTAAATCTTCTAAGCAAATGAACTGTCAAACCAAACAAACTGTTTCATTTTGTATGTTTTGACAGTTCATTTGCTTGGAAGAGTTAACTCTAAGTCTTATTATCATCATATTAATCGAAATACTGTGCATAAAAACCTCCCCGAGGATCACCACACCGACGGGTTTTATGCTCCTTTTATCCAACGGTTTCTCGGGATCTTTATCAAATCATTGGCGTACTTTGATAGTCCTTCCATGCTACGTGGTCCGGTTCAACCACTTTTCTGCCCCCCATAAACTTCTGGTAAAATTTAAAATGTAGTTACAGTTCAAAGTTCAAGCGCTATGATAGGCAAACAGTGCCGATTTAGAAACGGGTTTCAATCAGTTGGATAAGGAACCTTAAAATAAGAATGACGGCAAAACGGCGTGGAAACAATGCCAATACGTTCGTTCTGGTACAGTCAGCACAGACGGCAGAATATCAATAGTTTTGAGCTTCTGACGACAGTCGCAGACGCGCGTCTGCCAAATCTGTCGGTTATGCGATATCTTCGCAAATGTTTATGCAGTTTAAGGAATTTCAATTTAAGAATTATTTCTCACTAGGCATACTTATGAGGTAACGGAACATAATCGTAAATAAATAATTGCATTACCTACATCACAACTAAAATTGGAATGTTCAGTATAATCCATTGTGCATGTTATCATAACGACGAAATTAGTTTGCATCTTTATACCAATTTACAGGTTGCCAACGCGTTCTTATGGTAAGTTACGCAATGGGACCTTGCGTGGATAATCTTTCGACATTTCGGCCGCCTCGTTGCGCCACGATAGATGGTCTCGGAAAGACTCATTATCAATAAGTAAATGATTTAACCACACGATACGCGTTGCATTGTCAATTGCTTCAAATTGGACGGCAAATAGGAACCTGATTTTCAAATAATTTTGTAAAGTGGATATTCATGTACTCATTTAATTTTATTGCTGTTAAGTTTAAGACAAGCTATATTTTCTAGAGAAAATTCACGTAACTTTTACGACCAGTAAAACTTCGCTTTAGAAGTTTTAAACATAAGTTGAATAAACACATAGGTACGTGTTTATTCAACAAATTTATGTTTAAAACTTCGTGTGCTTCTATGTTCAGAATATTATTTTTTTATATCCTAATCAAGCACTTTTGTTGCTCAAGTGTACTTTAGCGTGTTAAAAAGTAACTTTTTTGTAAAATGAGGATAAAACATGATTGTCATTCAACTTCTATACTCTTTTCCTGTACTAAGTATACACATAAAGTAAATAAATATTTATTTTCAGGTACTAATCGGTGGTGGCAGTGAAAATGCGAGTGACTTAAGTAGTGTTGTGTACACCATGAAGCCTGCGCACCTGGTGCTGGCACTCGCGTGTGTCTTCTCCTTCACACACGCCAAGATAGGTGAGTCTCACGTGTAAGGTTGGTGCGTTATTTTATTACTGACGGGAGGATAAAAACAAAAAATAACGGCAGTTAGTAATTAAATAATAACAAAATCAAATGAAAATGTCAAACCTATAAAGAACAGCGTGTGCGTATGTGTGTTATTGTAGCTGTGCTACCAAGGCCAAGATCAAAACAAAACAATAACGGCAGTTAATAATTTAATAACAACAACATCCAATGAAAATGTCTAACCTATAAAGAGCAGTGTGTGTGTGGTGTGTGTGTGTGTGTGGTGTGTGTGTGCGTGTGTCTGTGTGTTATTGTAGCTGTGCTAACAAGACCAAGACCAAGACCAAGATTTGTTATTTTTTATCATAAAAGCACTTTATTCTGTAAAGCGCTATAACTTAGACATCATAATCGATTGGTATGATACGTTATTTATAAAGTTCTAGTACGGAAACTAATAGGAATATTTTACCTTTTGTTTTTATCAAATTATGTCATTTCCAATACAAAGAACGTTTTTTAAATGTCATTGTGAGGTCGTACAGTAACATTTTAAATTGCTTATTCATTTTAACTTGGCCTTTAAGATCGTTATGTCTTATTATTCAGTATTTAGCACCTAATGGATAGACACTTTCGCAATAAAACTTACACCTTTCTTCCATTGAACTGATTCTTGGCACTTGCAGCTGAGTCTAGCAAGAATTTACCTTTGGAAATCGTCTTAAATCGGTTGCTTATTTAAGCAGCAAATTCAAAATTCATATGCTGTTATTTGAATAAAATAACAACTTTCAGTGTAAGTAAAATTAATATAAATATGTAGAAAACATATTGTTCTCTATTTATACTAAAATTAAATATTTTAACATTATAATACATTGAATAAGAATAACTTAAAGTGTGAGTAAAAATAAAAAGTTAAAATGAAATACTTACCTACATTAGTAATTTACTTAGTATTAGTAAAGTACTTAGATGATTTTACTATGCTGGTTAGTATTGCATAGTAAGCTACATTATCCGCATAATATAATATGCAACGTAACGGTTGTATACAACTTTGATGATTGCTTTCGGCAATTCAGTTGAATTCCATTCGCAGGGCATTCCATTGCGCAATTCTGCTCTCTTATTCGAATACCCACCCGTCCAGCCTGGCCTAATTTATACCGCAAAATATTCACGAATAATTTACCTAACTGAGTAGCAATTAAGTTGGAAATAGCGGGCATGGAATGATTATGACTGTATTACCATATTACCTACAAGTAAACATGGTGACTTTGAAGTGCTCTCGTGAAACTGAGCCAACTGTCTGAAGGGGGTTGGTGGACTAAGTTACGGGTAGTTAGCGGTGTGGACGCGTACAATCGATTCTTTGTCCCACTACGTAACTGAGTTTTGTAACCAGCTACGAAATGGGAATATTTTTCATCGCTTTGAAACCCAGCTACGTATTGAGAATTAATTATCTCAGTTTGTAACTAGTTTTTCCCTGTTTATAACCAGTTACGAAATGGGAATATATTTTATCGCTTTGAAACCCAGGTACGTATTGAGAATTAACTATCTCAGTTTGTAACTACTTTATTGTAAACTAGTTAAAAAACATTAAAAAAAACGGTGGTAGCAACATTCTGCTATATGTACGCCTGAACCACTGCCTGTTCAGACGTACATAATAACAGAGGAGGTCAGATGGCAGTCACTCCACTGTAATAGGTAATCCGGACTTGTCAAATCAGGGACCATGGTCAATAGTGGACCTCGGATTCCGCAGCGTCGCAGCTGAGAATGTAACCGGCAGGTGAGAGAGGGCTTAATAATAATAGTATTACCAGCGCAGTCAATCACCGCAGGGCAGCTTATAGCGAACTGTTGGGGGGTAGCGACCCCACGTACCTGAGTGCTCCTGGGGGATCCTGATGGCGGTGATGGGTCGGGGCCTCCGCCTCTGTCTTGCCTTAACCGGCCGGCGAGAGTGGTGAACTGGCTACGCTTCGGGGATCTCTTCGGGGAAACCGAAGGTTTTGTTTGTGCAATTGCGGACGAAGTAATGATGACGAACAATTACCGGAGATATATCCTGAAGGACGGTACGGTCGACATTTGTCGGGCATGCCGCCGTCCCGGTGAGTCACTCAGGCATATAATCTCCGGTTGTTCTCATCTTGCTAACGGCGAGTACTTGGACAGACATAAACAAGTAGCCAGGATTATTCACCAGCAACTTGCTCTTCGATACTTTATTGTATTTTACTTTTTATATAAGGACGATGGGCAAAGGACGATGGGCAAATTTGTATGGGGGGTGTCCCCACCCACCAACAGAGATGAGACCGGTGCAGATAGTTTTGTAATGACCCATAAAAGGTGGTTAGATAATTATTACCTCAAAAATCAATGGGGTTTTCCCGTAATTAGAGTTTTAAGTTCGGTAATTAACTACATGTGGCGAAAGTAGGTACTAATTAACTCACATATTATTACAGCTTCTACATAGATGGTAGCGCCAGTATATTAATAAATAGCTTGACAACTTTAGAAATGGTCGGAATTGAATGATATAATTATATAGTATGCACAAACAGGTGCTTAAAGATATGTACTTAAACATTATATCCATTTTAAAGGAAGGTGCAGAACTTAGTCACAGTAATACCAGTCATAAAAAACACAGGCATGTAACACGTTGGAATAGGTATGTCAGTGACTCTCACCGCGAGGCTCGATTTTGGTATTTATGGTGGCTTTCCTATGGTAAACTGGCATATGGGTTTGTCCATGACAGAATGCATGAATCAAAAAAGGTGTTCAAATCGAAACTCAAATACTGCCAAGAGCACGAACTGAATATTAAAATGGATATTTTAGCTAAAAATCATTCGGACAGGGTTTTTTTTTTGGAAAAACACCAACATGTTTAGCATACAATCGAGTCTCCCCGTGAGCGTGGCTGGCATACACGAACCGCACGCTATTGCAAACGCTTTTAAGGATTATTTTACAGTTACTTCACCGTTAGCCCAGTCAAGGGAGACGCTCGATACTGTGGATCAACCCGAGCCTCCTATCAGATAGGAGGCTAAACAGGTGGCTTTAAAGATTAAAAAAATTGATCTGAGTTTAAGCACTTTGAAGCATTAGCACCCAAGTCTAGGTAACTGCGGATACTCTGTGGAATCATCGTTTAAATTTAAAGCTCCTATAACAGACAACATCCTGTATATATGTAACGAAAATAATTAACATATTCATCATCATCAGCCTATATACGTCCCATGAACCCAGGGACTCAACCAGGGAAAACGATAGGAGGATCATCAGATTTCGGGCTAGAACAATGTGTTTAAAAAATTTATAAGAAAAATGTACCTATCTGTTTGTTACTAATGATGTTAGAATTTACGGTAGCAATTAAGACAAATAATATATATTAGTCATCATCATCATCATCATATCAGCCTATAGACGTCCACTGCTGGACAAAGGCCTCCCCCAAAGTTTTCCACAACGATCGATGTATATTATTAGTATGTAGCGGGATTTAGAACTGGGAAATATATTTCCCACTGTGTAGCCAGTTACAAACCAGTTACAAGTTGAGACAAACAATTCTCTATACGTAGCAGGATTTCCAACTGGGAAAAATAATTCCTACTTTGTAGCCAGTTACAAATCAGTTACAAATAAAAACAAACAATTCTTCCTTCGTAACTGGGTTCCAAGTGGTAAAAAATATTCCCATTTCGTAGCTGGTTACAAAACTCAGTTACGTAGTGGGACGAAGGGTGTTGTGTAAAGGTGAAACTCACTGAAAACATATTTTTTTTACGTTGGATTAAAAATAATTTGTCTTAAATAACTGCAGCCTACGATAATCGCCTTTATCAAGGAAATAGATAAATGATAAAACATCCATCACTCAGGTATATATTTCAGAAAGTGACCGATGCGTTGTTCTTTAACAATCGCGTGATGATGATGAATAAAGGCTGATGGTTCGTGACGATGAGGTCGACGATGGAGTACACTTCAAGATATCCAAGTGGTACACTTTCGCTGCCCTAGTTACGAATGTATAGTGGTATTGACAACATAAGGGTAGAACTCAAATGTACGTTAAACCCATAGTAAGACAGCTAGAATCGATTTTTTAGAGGATGAACCCTGTCCAGATAGTGTATAGATATTGAAAACTTAAAACGTTTACTGCCACACTACTTGTAGCCAACTTCACAGACACAAACTTACTTGGCGTCAATTGTATTGCATTGTAATAGTGATCCCTCACAGAACACAATACTCAAAATCGAATCATAGAGCATTATTATAGGCAAATGTTCTTGGCAAAGGATGCCTCTAATGTGTACGTGAGAGTAGCACTTCGGTTCGTCCACGGTTGGTTAGACGCAGACCGCAACGTGCGGAACCACCAGCTCTGGTTGAGTTTAATTATAGGTACGTGTATGTAACCTTTTCATCTAACCACATCAAGGGGTTTTCTGGTTTTCAAGGAAGTTAACTTTTAGTATGTTAGTAATTCATTTGACATTAAAACTGTTAATAGTATTATATTTATTAGCTATTTTAAGGTACAATACGTATCGGAGAGAAGGGTACTTCCTCTTGGAGAAAATGTTTCGAACGGTAGATTAAGGATTGTTTAATCGTCTAATATAAAAGTATACCAGTCATGAATTCAAGGATAATCCAAATAACGCGATGTAGGTACCAATAAATTATATGAAAGCGGTTGCCATCACACCTCCACCTAGCTATCGGTCAAAAATGGTACCGAGTATGGTTGTAAGATACTTTCTACCAAACCATGCCAAAGCAGAAATAAAGTAATGTAATACCTTTTCTCCTCCGCCAACAAAGTTACCTCTACCTTTTAGTATACATTACAAATATTTACTCATAAATGAAAATAATATCCTTTAAGCGATAGTTTATGTTTCGTAGGATAATGTTTGAAAAAGTGTCCAGCGGTAAGCGGTAAATAACATCATAATCGTCTTTCGTGTTCCAAACTATTATCAAGATATTTATCAAGTAAATGTCAGAGTAAGCAAGTACTCTTACATTAATTGGTCCTTCGAGCCGGATCTTTTGTGCTCGTTTCGTTTGATTATTTTCAACTTAGTTGGCTTCCCACAAGCGGGTTCCACCGACTGGGTTGAGAAGGCGGATCAAGCGGCAGAGCACGAGAGATAATACTGAATCAGCAAGCATCAAGCATCAAGACATCAAGCAAGACAACAAGGTCAGAAATCAAGCAACAAGGCTTACATATATACGCGAACAATAAAAATCAAAAATTAAGCAAGAAAATTGAACGCGACATAGCAAGAAGGGCGATCAAGCAAGTATATCGCCATTTATCAAGCAGTTATAAAGCAAGAATTTTAATTTATTTCTTCAAATTACTAGTGATCAAGAAGTTGTAATATGGAGGATTTATATCAAAGTCAGATTCAACTACAAAGTTTAATTAAACAAGTGAAGACTAATTTCAAAAAAGATAGCCAGGATCGCAAGACAGCAGAGTACATCAAAAGGAAGTTATCTTCTCTCGACCTGCACTGGGAAGAGTTCCACATCAATGACGAAAAGTTACGTGAGTTCAACAATCCTAATCATGCCTACTTCTTCAACAATCTTTATGATGACACGTACAGTGCCTACATAGAAACAAGAGGGGTAAGTAATATAAGATATAAGAACTTATGCTATAATATTTATATTATATACGCTCATATTGTATAAGCTTGTTTTGTATACCGTTCAAGGTGTATAACGAACGTTGGATATAACATCAAAATATCTATTTTTGTTAAGTATAACGTTATTTAAGTATAGTATCTTTGTATATAACGATCATAACGTATAACGTTCATAATATCTCAGATTTATAATGTATATTACTCAATACATCTAACACCAAAATGCATAATGCTCGAATAGAATAACCGTCTGCACGTCAATTGTGTACATACTTATGCAATAGTTCGCTGTAAAATTTTAATATAATTATGTACCTCCATGCAAGCAAGCATTTTAACGCTCCGCTCGCTTCGCTCACTCCGCTATCCATGGTCATATAACAAACCTAACCTACAGTTTTCGGTTTTTGACCCATATTCCATTTTGTCGCAGTTCTTCCAAACGGTATACTCGTATTCGCCAGAATTTCATCTGCCATTATCATTGTGTACATACTTATGCAATAGTTCGCTGTTAAATTTTAATATACCTCCATGCAAGGAAGCATTTTGACGCTCCGCTCGCTCCGCTATCCATGGTCATAAAACAAACCTAACCTAACCTACAGTTTTCGGTTTTTGACCCATATTCTATTTTATCACAGTTCTCCCAAACGGTATACTCTTACTTGCCAGAATTTCATCAGCCATTATCAATTGTGAACATACGTATGTCGTATGCAATAGTTCGCTGTTAAATTTTAATGTAGGTACCTCCATGCAAGCAAGCATTTAGACGCTCCGCTCGCTTTGCTCGCTCCGCTATCCATGGTCATAAAACAAACCTAACCTAACCTACAGTTTTCGGTTTTTGACCCATGTTCCATTTTAGGGGCATAGGGGTAGCAGTTGTAACCTATTTAGTATATCATACGCTATTATATTTTCTAATCATTATACTAAAAGAAAGTATATACTATGATCGATATAGGTTATGTATGTTATATCAACTGAATTTAGAGTATTTGAGTGTTATATAAAAAAATATTCTACAACATGAGTATTATGCTAATTGACCGTTATTCCTAATAAAAATATTGATTTTGATGTTATAGCAAAAGTTCATTATATCTTGTGAACGTTATTAATATGAAATTATATATTAAGTAGTTATATCTCATGGGACGCACCCAACAAGAGAATTAATTCAAAATACAACCCCTCCAACGCCCACGGAACAAGCCAAACCAAACCCGCTCAACGTTCAACCGACGCCACGACAACAACAAGTACCAGTACCCGGAAGCAGTAAACATCAACCGGAATCTTCATTTACCTCGCAAGGAAATAACAGCAAGTTAGATGAAATGTTACGTAAACAAAGTAGCAATTTCAAGGCATTAGCTCGAACGCTGGCAAATATCAAGCTGGACAGTGTTGGAGAGAAATGGGAGCTTGAGGATATCCTTAAGTCTCTGGACTCCCGCTGGGCTGCAATCGATTCACTGCACTGGGAGATAGACAGTGAACTCGGCGGCACGGATGAACATTACGAAAATACATTCACTAAGTATGAGGAGGAGCATGCCGCGATGAAAAAGCAGATAAACAGCAAGTTATGGTCAACGTCGCACAGAGAAAAATCAACTCCACGTCTAGATATTCCTGTATTTCATGGCCAATATCAACAATGGGTCTCGTTTAAGGACTTATTCACTGAAGCCATTCATAGTAATCCGTGCTTGTCGAACGCACAGAAAATGCAGTTTCTGAAAATCAAAATTAAGGGCGAACCAGAACGACTCATACAACACCTGCCGATTAGTTCCGACAATTACACTACGTGCTGGGAAATATTGAACCATCGATATAATAACAAGAAATTGATATTTACAACTCACATAAACAACGTTATAAGCCTTCCTGTGATGCAACAAGCTACTTCAAGTTACCTCAAGCGACTTCATGACGTCACTATAGAAAGTCTGAATGGTATAAAAAACTTGGGTGTCGACATTGACACCTGGGATCCGATATTAGTCCATTTATTGCAACAGAAATTGGATTCCGAAACTCACAATGAATACATGACATCATTGAAGCAGCCCAGAGAGCTACCATCATTAAAGGATTTTTGTCATTTTTGGAGGGCAAATTTACCGCTATGGAATCGTCACGGCGCAAGCAAGAAGCCGTTGTGAATCGAACCAGTTTGACTACACCTGCTACATCAAACAATCAAAATAAACCAAGCCGTTTCAAGCATTACTTTTCGAGCAACAAGGCTACTACTGCTAAAGGAGTACATGAATACCAGCGGAAATGTCCGGTTTGCCAGCAAGATCATGGTATATACTTCTGTCCAGAGTTCAAAGAAATGGCGCCGGGACTTAAACGAAAAACAATTACAAAACTTAATGTTTGTAGTAATTGTTTATACAATCACAATAGCAAACCTTGTCATTCTACAAAAAGATGTCAAGAATGCAATGGGTTTCATAATACACTTTTGCATGACGTATTTCACAACCAAAATGCAGCGTCGATAAATACGTCCGGACATCAAACTCGACAACAAGGAAATGGGTCGCACGTGGCGCAGCAACGTGAAAACAGCAAACAAGAACCGAATATTATTTTAGCTACTGCTATGATCAAAATCCTGGGAAATGATGGAATACCCCGTACAATGCGTGCCCTAGTCGACCCAGGTTCTCAAATGTGTTTGGTTACGGAGAAAGCAGCCCAACAACTAGCTTTACCGCGACATCAATTTAAGGGCATGATCACTGGAGTAGGTGTTAACGACAATATCTGCAAAGGGAAGCTGCATTTAAATTGTTTATCATTAGACGAAAAATATTCATTTGACACCGATGCGTTCATTATGAAGACTATAACAAGAAACTTGCCCAACATTACCTTTCCCAAATCAAGGTGGGAAATATTAGATACTCTGACGTTGGCGGACTCCAAATATTATATCAGCAACTCAGTCGACATATTATTGGGCGCCAAGGTCTATGCAAGCATATTAAAGGGAGGAATATTCAAGGACGAAAACTCACCCCTTGTCGTACAAGAAACTCACTTAGGGTGGATTTTATGTG
Organism: Apotomis turbidana; assembly: GCA_905147355.2. Lineage (NCBI taxonomy): Eukaryota > Metazoa > Arthropoda > Insecta > Lepidoptera > Tortricidae > Apotomis > Apotomis turbidana. The sequence continues at coordinate 1,700,209 of LR990285.1, forward strand.
GACGAATACAGCAAAGCTTTCATTGTAATTTGGTGAGAAATAACATCGAAGACATCCAAAAATTTTGGGAAATCGAAGACATTCCAGCTCATACACCCAATACCAGCGAAGAAGATGAATGTATCAAGTATTACAAGAAAACAACAACAAGGTTGGCAGACGGAAGATATCAAGTACGAATTCCTCTGAAAAATGATGGTCTGAAGAGACTCGGTCACTCAAAAAGCAAAGCTGTTATGCAATTCCGGCAATTGGAGCATAAATTCAACAGAAATAAACATGTTGCGCAACAATACAAATTATTTATACATGAATATCAAGCTATGGGTCATATGATACTAGCGCCGACACGACAATGGAATAAAGCACGTGAGACACGTGCCGCAAGGGAGTGCTTCTTACCGCATCATTGCGTCTTACGAGATGACTCATCCACCTCCGCTCTCAGGGTTGTCTTCAACGGATCATCAAAGACCTCAACAGGAGTAAGCCTCAACGATATAATGCACAAAGGCCCAAATCTTCAAAAGGACCTTATGTCGCTAATATTAAAATGGCGACAGCATCGTGTAGCTTACATTGCCGACGTCGAGAAAATGTTTCGGCAGATATGGGTACATGAAGATGATCAGAGTCTTCAGAAGATTATCTGGAGAGAATCGCCACAAGAACGATTACAAGAATACCAATTAACTACGATAAGCTATGGTAAAAAGGTGCGCCCTTCTTAGCCATGATGACCTTGAAACAATTAGCCCAGGACGAAAGATCGAATTATCCTGAAGCTGCACAAGCGCTCGAAGAATGTTTCTACATGGATGACCTTCTTCACGGCTCCCATTCCGTCTCGTCGGCACAGAAATTGCAACAAGAATTACAAGAACTACTACAATCGGGAGGATTTTTCTTTAGAAAATGGATGTCGAACCACCAAGAACTGGCCCAAGTAGACAGCCAAGACGCTCTGGCAAGAAATAATTACACCTTCAAAGAAATGGAATCAAGAAAAACGCTAGGACTACAATGGGAACCCTCTCAAGACATATTTAATTTTGAGTCAAAAATGGAAATCGTTTCGGATACCACCCAACACACAACAAAACGTCAACTGTTGTCAGAAATCTCAAAATTATTCGATCCCTTGGGCTGGGTCACTCCGATTTCCACCAAATTGAAGATGCTTTTCCAACTTTTGTGGAAGATACCTCTGAATTGGGATGATAAAATACCAGATGACATACACAAAGAATGGATAACTATCAAACAAGATATAAACAATAATATAAACACATTTAAAATACAGCGATGGATATATACAAACATTGTCAGCGATATCGAGTTACACGCCTTTAGCGATGCAACGCCGCGAGCTTACGCGTGCGCTATTTACTGCAGTGTAAATACCGAAGGGCAACGGAAAATTATATTACTAGCAGCAAAATCAAGATTAATACCGAACAATAAAGTTATTTCACTGCCAAAGGCAGAATTGTGTGGAGCTCATCTGCTTACAAGATTGATGATCAAGGTAAAGCAATGTTTAACCAACCATAATATCAAGACATACGGTTGGGTGGATTCGACTGCGGTCTTAGGATGGATACAAGGAGACCCTAACCGTTGGAATACATTTGTCGCCAACAGAGTGCGACAAATCATAGAAGTAATCCCGCCGGAGTGCTGGAGCTACGTCAAATCGGCAGAGAATCCTTCAGATTGCGCCAGCCGAGGCCTTACCGCGTCACAGTTAAAACAACATCCGTTGTGGTGGCACGGGCCCGCCTGGCTACCTAACTTCAAGGCAGAAGAGCGAGATAAAAACATTATTTACACTACGGACGAAGAGCGCCAAAATAAACAAGTAAATATTGCCGTAAACACTGAAACAGAAGACAACATCATCGACCAGCTTATGAACAAATATAGTTCCTTGTCAAAACTCGTACATGTCCTGGCATGGGTTCGAAGATTCATCTCCAGGAAGCAAAACAGAAAAACTGGAACCTACCTTACTTTATCAGAGTTAAGAGAAACAAAGACCATGATAATCAAGAGAGTGCAGGCCACAGAATTTCATAATGAATATCAAGATTTGAAGGAGAGCCGACCAGTTTCGTCTAAAAGTAACATACTAGATTTGTGTCCATTTATGGATGAAGAAGGCGTTCTGCGCGTCAAGGGGAGATTGAGAAACGCGTACATTGCGTGTTGGCGCAACATAACAGTCATCGTACTACCGGTTCAGCAGTGACGTCACACATACGTCATATGGCCGCCGCCCTGCAGACTGCACCGCACAACCGTGGCGGCAACACCATTTTATTTCATTACTATTGTAATTGTCCTTATATATAATTAAAACGAAGATTTGTACTATCCTGGTGTTCCTTCATTGACGATCCTGGGATTCCTGGTCTGGAGAGCTTACCTGAGGAGTACACCGAACATTGCGTATGACATGAAGCATCCGATAATCCTACCTCACAAACATCGCTTGACCAGCCTTATCATTGATCATGCTCATAAAATGGTTTTACATGGTGGTGCCCGAACCACCCTAAACTACATTAGAAATAAATACTGGATAATCGGAGGCAACAGCGCAACCAAGCAATTTATTCGTCGATGTGTGACCTGCAAAAAACAAAAGGCAAACATGCAACATCAAATAATGGGGGACTTACCTGCAGCAAGAAGTAATCCATCTCGCCCCTTCGCTCACACGGGCGTGGATTTCACGGGTCACGTATTCCTCAAGGCCAACAAGGGTCGTGGTATCAAGACCACTAAAGGATACGTCTGCGTGTTTGTCTGTATGGCTACGAAAGCTGTTCATTTAGAACTAGTATCTGACATGACAGCCTCAGCTTTCATAGCGGCGTTGCGCCGAATGGCTGCTCGAAGAGGTGCTCCGCTGCATATTTACAGCGATAATGGTCGAAACTTCCTGAAATCCAGCAAGATACTTCAGGAAGAATACCTTGAGATCCAACACATCATCGGTCAAGAATTTATGGATGCAATATCAGACATGGAAATCACCTGGCACTTCAATGCTCCCGCCTGGCCAACAGCAGGAGGCTTGTGGGAAAGTTGTGTCAAGGCCTTCAAATATCATCTCAAACGAGTCATCGGCGAGCAAAAACTCACCTATGAAGAATTCAGCACCTTAATAGCCCAGATCGAAGGTCGTCTGAACTCGAGACCACTATGCGCAATATCAGAAGATCCTGACGATATCAACTATTTGACTCCCGCTCACTTTCTAAACAACGGACCGACTCTTACATTAATAGAGACAGAAAGAGATTTGCGCACAAGATGGCAACTTACTCAGAAAATATTACAAGACTTGTGGAAGAGATGGCGTTCTGAGTACCTCGCGCTGTTAAACTCAAGAAGTAAATGGAAGAAACCTCTCGCCAACATCAGCCTTAACGATGTCGTGCTGATTCACGATGATAACCTGCCACCCGGCAAATGGGCAATGGGCAGAGTTATAGAGCTACATCCGGGACAAGACGGATATGTAAGGGTTGTGACCTTGAAAACGAAGAGTGGAATCCTAAAGCGACCCGTACTCAAGCTCTCCATCTTGTCAGAACACGCTGAGCAAGAATTACCCAACCTGAACCAAGGAAACTCGTTACCTGATCAAGAACCCGAAAAGGAGAAATTAACAAGAAAATCCCCAAAACCTAGTCCAAACAAGGCCAGGTTCACACTATCATCAATGTTTGCCGCATTATTTTTATCATGCCTTTCCACCGGACAATGCGATGTCAACATAATACCATTTCGAGAAACACAAGGGCTATATTTCGATAAATTCGCAGACATGATGCTTATTCGGGACGAATGGAAGCTGATAGTCTATTATAACATGGATCCGTATTGGCAAGCAACGAATGCATTTCAAAAGTACACCCGATTTCTAAAAGATACCTGCGAAACTATCAAGACACAAGTTCATTGTGACATAATACTACTACAGCTACGTCATGGATTCTCGGAACTTGAATACTATAATCAGATGTTACTCAGTCAGCATTCGAGCACGCGACTGACGTCACAACGTTCCCGACGCGGCCTTATCGATGGTGTCGGATACATCGCTAATAGTTTATTCGGCGTATTAGACGAGAGATTCGCCGAACAGTACCAGAAAGATATTACACTTCTACGGGACAACGATAAACATATGGCCGCACTTTGGAAAAATCAAACATCCATTGTAGAAGCGGAATATAATTTGTTGAAACGTACTGAAGACATCATGAATCAACAACATAAAATGATAAATCAACACATGAACAATTTGGGAGAAGCCTTCAAAAATTTGCAACAAAAGGTTGAAAGTAACAATATTATAAACGACTTCAACTTGGGAGCCACCATAGCAAGTAATATGCTCCACAATTTAAAGGGAATGCAAAACGTGTTATTAGACACCATCACGGACATTTATCATGGACGTTTTAATTTACACCTGCTAACTCCGGAACAACTTATTAACGAATTAAGTACCATCGCCAGCACCCTGCCAAGAGACGTTTCACTGCCAATCGACAACTTACGCACAGATCTGCGCAAAATATACGACCTTCTGAAAGTGAAAACAAGGATGATGGAAGATATCTTAATCTTCGAGATACGACTGCCTCTTATTAGCCGAGATAGTTACGAACTTCTTAAGATCATTCCGATACCCAAGAAGACTGGAAGCAAGATAACCACTGTAATACCTATATCGGAATACGTATCTATTAACATGAAAAAGGATATGTATATTCCCATCTCGGAGAATGATGTCAGAGCATGTTCCATATCAACAGACTCTTATTTTTGCTACATCAAGAAACCAGTGTATCAGTTGAAAGGCGACAACAGCTTTTGTGAGACTGACAAATCGGGATGCAAGACTATCACAACAACATGCAAGAATGATTGGATTGAAAGTAATGCATTAAATACTTATATCTACATTTGTTGTGAGCAGTGTCAAGTTCGAACACTGTGCGCGGATCAAGTAACCGCACATCAGCTGACGAACGCCGGGCTTATTAATGTAGGTCACGGCTGCATTATTAAGACTGATAATTTCTCGGTGTTCCCGCATAAACCTCATTGGTCGGAGATTAAAATGAAACCGGACTTATACAACCCGGTTATGGCACCAATAAATCACGTCATCAACATCACCATACCTCACATCCAGAACAATGAATCAGGATCAGAAGACTTACAAAAAGAAAGTACTCATCTCGGAGAGAAGATCGAGCAGTTGAAGAACACTGAAGTTATCTCTGAAAACATATCATTTCACGATATCCATCACTACGCTATGATATACGTGATTCTCGGAGTAATTGGAGCAGCAGCACTGTATATCATAATACGAAGAGTTCGGTGGTCAGTGCCGCCCACGCCGGCCCCGGCCGTCGTCGAGGAACCCGCGTCAGCCGCGCAGCCCCCGCCCCGCGCCGTCCCGCGATCTGCAGCCAGCGACACGCGCCAACAAAATGATCAGGATCGCGGCGAAACAACAAATCCTTCGCGAGTAGATAAGGCCACTTCCCCAAAGTTTAAAGTAGTCACGTTCAATTAATTTTAATCTTTGTATTTTTTCTTTATCAAGTTTGTACACATCTCCCTCTCATCTCATCCGCCCCCCGGAATATGTACAAGTAAATTGCACATGCGTCATAATGTTCATTTGCACCATCAGCATTTAGTTTGTATAAAGTTTTGTAATTAGTCAATAAAATGCTTATTCATTCACGGTCATAATTCATGTTCGCTATTCTATAAGTGTGCACACCTATCAAGTTAAATAAATCAAATTTATCTCAAGAAATCGTCTTTCGTGTTCCAAACTATTATCAAGATATTTATCAAGTAAACGCATTAAACGCGTAAAGCATTTTATTGACTAATTACAAAACTTTATACAAACTAAATGCTGATGGTGCAAATGAACATTATGACGCATGTGCAATTTACTTGTACAGTCCGCAATAGCGCTAGAGTAGCAAAAAAGTATGAAAAAGTGACCTGTGCCAAATTGAAAATTTCGGCATTTTAGTTGACCAGAGTAATTCCTACGTAAGTCCTTTTAGTATATACGAAAAAAATGCATTATTAAGTTTTGTAAAAAAAAAATAAACAAACCATTCCTAAATAATGGGACCCCCAGTCCCAGTAGCGGCACCAATTTAACCCCTTTCAACGGACACTTTTGGATATAATATATGAAGATAACTACCGCTCCTCCCTTTTACACTCCATAACGATAGTCTTATTTAAAATCCAATTTAATCGCTCGTCCAATCGCTAGTTGCTTACACGAACAACTATATAGAAAAGGATTTTGCTAACATGTATTTACTTAAACCTCTACAAATATCTCATTTCAAAGTTAGTTAACATAATGGCGCGCGCGTGCGAATGATTTGTCGGAATCGTCCTACCTTTGCCCTTTGTGGGTCGAGTATCTGACGTATTTATCATTCTGACTGAAGGCTTGGTGATGCCTATTGTGCCTCTGTCTGGAGCGCTGTTACATGGTTGCGTGCCCATCTCCACACATGACACTCTAAAACGGCGTAACGTGCTCAGAATATACGTCACATGAGACGTTTTAGAATGAGGTCGGCCGATAGCTGGGTTAGATAAACAGACATTCGATATTCAAATTAAGATGGATAGATTGCTTAGTCCAATTTCCGGGCAGACAAAGGTATTTGTCGTTGCTGACGAATGCAATCTACTCGTTCTCCAGCGATCGTGGTGTCCTTTACTTTCACCTGTGCTGTGTCGATCTTCGGCGTCTTTTGGAGAATCTTGCCAAGATTGTGCTATTACAGCAAATCAGATTTTGGCAACGCTCAACGACAAGTGAGCTGCGTGGCGTACGACATATTCCTACCCTTTTATACCTATACAGGGTATAATCGTTAAACCTGCGGGCTTATGGTAGTTGCGCTAATCGTAGCGTTGCGCATGCGATAAATAAGTGGCAAAGCATGTGTCACTCATACTCGCATTTTGCCAAAACGTGACCGATGCCTTGTTACTTATTTATCGCGTGATAAAAGCGATCATCATAGGAGATAATTCTATAACTATAACAGATATGAAATAATTATAACCTCATACATTTATATAGGTACTATAATTGTAATTTAGAAATTATCGGCTGGTCACAACTAACAATTATACCCTACATACATATGTACAGTTCGGGAACTGTGAAACTGACCTTCAAGTCTTTAACTGTCTCGCCAGTTTTAATTTCCGATTTTATTTCACCTGCACAGGCTATTTTGTTTTAGAATATTTATCAACGTTTCTTAGTTAACATAAGGGTAAACGTGGTGTATTATTGTATTAATTATTAGATTGGTATCCAGCACTTTCAGTAGAACACTCAATAATTCAGTCAACTAATCGAATGGTCTCAAATAAACGTGTCCAACACGAATCCGATACTGATACTCATACTCATTTATTGATAAAAATTTCAATATTTTACAAGTCAACATCTTATAGCTATTAAATGATTATTTTAATACTTACATTTAACAATTACATTATTATTATTTATTACAATACAACGATATACGAACGATTACGATATAGGTTAACAGTAATTTATTTGTTGAAATAATTACACAGCAGATATAAAAATCAAAAATGTATTCGACTCCAATGTGTTTAGGAATTTTAAACAAAATGTTAAACAAAAGTTGATATTGCCATAATGATTAATATGTGAATAATTAATACTATGGTGTACTTAACGCACTTACACTCGTAGCCAGATATCTCGTAGCGCTACGCGCGTAGCCGATGACATGGGCAAAAGTGGAGAAAAGCTACGAACACAGCACCCACGGGGCGTGACGACATCATTTTTGTGATTGTGCGTTAACACATTGGAGACGCGTTAATTGCTTTTAGTATTAAACATTCTACAGTTATCCCCAAACAAAAAAAATATTTATGTATTTGGTTGTTTATTTATTTATTTATTTATTGATTTATTTATTACAATTTAACACTGACAGTTAAACCTTACGTGCTAATTGTTACAGATTTACTTACATTATTTATGTGAACTTATTATTAAATATGAAAAAAAGGCGGTCAATTACGAGTCTGACTAACGTACCAAGGGTTCCTTATTAAAACTTATCCGATCTTAACTAGCTACGTTTGTTGTTGGTGGCCCCTTAAATATTTATTGTATTCTGTTTTTTTTAGTATTGGTTGGTTTTTTAGTATTCAACTGTCTAGCTATTACGGTTCATGAGATACAGCCTGGTGACAGACGAACAGTGTAGGCTTAGTAATAGGGTCTCGTTTTTACCCTTTGGGTATGGGACCCTAAAAAAACCTCAATCAATAGGGCATAGTATGTCGTGTTTCGAGTATAGGCTTAGGCTCACTTAGGTTACAGATTGAATCTTATTTAGTAGTTACCTGATGGGACACTTCGCTTTGGCTAAAAATTCAATGTGTGAGAAACGAATGAACACATTTCCATTTAAGGCGCGCTTTTCCCAGTAGACGCCGAACTCACTCATTTCCAGACTCGTCGTAGACGTTTAATCAGTGTTTGAAGATTATGAAAAACATATATATCATACTTAAGGATCTTCTGAATATGAAATCGTGTTCAGCAACATGATTGGAAAAATTTCGGTCGATAGAAAACGATCCCAAAGTTACCTCTATTCGTAATATCTTTTCTATAGAATGGCTAAAATACGAACCTTTTTTACCCGTTTTTTGCGTAAATGTATAGATACTAACATTATCTAGTTGAAGTGGATGGGATTTTCTGAATAAAATTATTTATTTAATCACTAGAACTAAATATCTACTAAAACTATGAGGGCGATAGCTCGCGGTGCCATTTCAGTCGCGCTTCGGCGCTTGAAGGGGATGGACCTGTGTCAATTTGTTCCGCGCGACCACGTGATCGCATTTACGAAATATTGTTCCAAAAAAATGAGAAATAAAGCAGCACAACGTAAACAAAAAGCTTTTCATATTATAAAACGAATAAAAAAAGACAATGCTCGAGCATAAGGAATGCCAAAAAGTAAGTTAATGTTTTATTTATAATAAATTAACAGAACCGAACATAAATGTCAAAAAGTGGCACGGTTGACATGTTCAAGTATATGCTAATAACGCTTTATTTATAATTTAAAACAACATAATTACTTCCTACAAAAGAACTCATTGCTCAAAGCATTAAGTGTCAAATTGACTTACGTACTTATTACCACAAATATTTTTCATCTGAATTAAGTTTTTTAGCGTATTCAGACTTATGTCTCTTGTCAAACTTGGAACATGGATTTAGTACACAGTTAACATATATCAGTACTTTAAGTCCCTGCCTGGGGAAAAGGCATGATTATGTATGTTATGTAACCTAGATATAGGTAAGTAAAAAAAACTGTACTTTACAAATGCTCCTCAGTACTTGTTCTTTCTTAAGGCCTTTAGCAACAATCGACTCCTAGGTAAGGTATGTAGTATATTTTTACCCGACAGCGCGACGCAAAGGAGGGTAATGTGTTTAGCGCAGTCTGTTTATGTATGATAGCACCTTTGAGATTATTTCACATTTAAAAGTAATTAAAAAAACAAATAATTTTATTAATTGTATCAAGAGGCACGCCATGGCCCCCTCCAACTCGAGAAAACGCGCTTACCGGCACACCGCAACATCCTTTTCCTTTTTTTGAAGCCATTCAGACCATTTTCAAACCCCCTGTATTTCGTCGTGAACAAAGCTAGAAGCCTGAATTTTCAGTAACTAGGTGGGCATAGTATAACCTAGGCATATTCCAAGTTACATTCAATTTGAACTAGTAAGTTAAGAATTATTGCGAGTCAAAGTTCCTTAATTTTGTCACTCACTAATTCACTGACTCATTTACACACGATCATACGAATTCTAAGTTATTTCCAGCAGACACACAAGCTTGAAATTTTGAACTCTATTACTGTTTAGTGTACAGTTAATATGCGACCTGCATAGGAAAATTTGTATTTCCTTATGAACCCTATAAAAAATACTCGATTACAAAGTTGATTTTGCGGTTCATATAACCTTCGGTTTAGATACTAAAACCTCAGGCACAGAATTTATACATACAGAATGGACACGCACACCCCCGTGCCGAATTGAGTTACCTCACCCCGCAGGGGCAGTGAGTTGGAATCGTTTTTTCTGCGTAGATAATTTTGAAATGGTCGTGTGCACAGGCATAGGTAGAACAATAATGATGACTCGTCAAATAATGATGCTGTTGGTGATAGTAATGATGATAATGATGATGGTGGTGTTGTGGGTCATGCTTATGATGATGATAGTGGTGGTGTTGTTGATGATTCTGATGATAATGATGGCCATGACGATGATGGTGATTAGGAATGATGATGGCGGTGTTGATTCAGATGGTAATGGTCATGGTGATGACTGATAATGAATAATGACGATGATTGTGATGACAATCCTTGTGGTGATGATGGGTCATTATGGATCATGAGAGTGATCATGAGAGGAATCAAGAGACAGATCATTATGGATGCTAAGAGGGATCATGAGAAGGATCTAGGGGCACGACAGTGCCTCCGCTAAGTCATTATTTACCATGAGATTCATGAGGGATTTTGAGAGAGATCATTATGGATCATAAGAGGAAGTGACAAGTCTGTGCGGTTTACATCTAGTTCACGTCGACTCCGCAACTGCAGAGTATAATAGAATAAGAAGTATTTACCGTCTTGGCTTGTCAAAAAAAGGAGGACCACTTAAAAAAAATGAGGTCCCATCAAAAACATAACATGCATGCAGGTCTCGCAACCATCTACCGCAAAAAATTGTGAGATACAATATAACACCAAGTCAGTTAATTTATTTATTAAGTGACCCCCGGCCTATATTACAACATTCACATACATTTTCACAGAATTACATAACTAAAAACATATTGCCATAACCGTTTTAGTGCCCGCATTAATAATGTAATGTATTAAACATTTTTATCTTTATAATAAAATGTAAGGACTTGGCAATCGCACACGGTAATATACTCTAGATATAACGAAAACATCTACCAAATATTATTAACGCTTTAAATGTCACGCTTAATTTATATGCGTAAATTCCTACTCATTGTTTCATCTTGGCCGTCCTTACTAAGATAAAAGATGGACCTGGCCACACGGGCAAAAGTGGACGACAGAAGATAATAGAGGAAGATGAGATAGTAAAAACAGCTGAAAAAAACGGGAGGAGCAGAGCTCAACACCGAACGAAATGGGCAAACTATCTAAATTGTAAACTATTAGATAAAAGCTAAAATATAATAATCACTTTAAAAGGAGATTTACTCGTGTTCCTATGTACTTACAGTGCGACACAAAAGAGTAGAAAACGGATGATAAAGGAACTACAATTGTTCATACAAAATTGTTACCATATTCAAGCACTTTACGTCAAAAATGTGACATTTGCGAAGGAAGTGGCGCCCTCATTTATTTTCTACTCTTTTGTGTCGCACTGTATGTTGCTGTGCGATGGCCAAGTCATTACATTTATTATAAAGATAAAGATGTGTAATTATTAATGCAAACACTGCAACGGTCATGGTAATATGTTTTTAGTTATGTAACCCGGTGAAAATGTATGTCAAAGTTGTCATATAGGCGGGGGGTCACTGATAGGGACTGATTAAATTAACCAACTTGGTTTTATATTGTAATCTCACAACTTTTAGCGGTAGAAGGTTGCGATGCGAGACTTGCAATTTTTTACATGTTATGTTTTTGGTGGGATACTTATTCCGTAATTCCTCCACAGAACACAGTCGCAAGTAAAAACTATAAAAAATAAATTAAGTTAAAACAAACATTTAGTTAAAACGAAAAATAATATTTAGTACTTCTATAGCAATAATTCGCATTTCACTTTGAACATAAATTATAACCCGCTTTGCACCGGCCACTTAAAAAACTGCCGACTGATATCACTGTATTGTGACACCCCTCTACAGTGTACATTGCCATCGCAATTTCGCGTTAGCGAACTCGGCGAGCGGGGTCGGGGCGCGCGGGCGGCGCTCCGCGTCTTGCCGCGGACCTCACCCCCTCAATTCGGCCGGAGGGCCGGACAATATCGCCTTAAAACTAAATTCAGTGTAGTGACCTTCTGAGAAGTTGATAATCCAGTCTCCTGTCGTTTCGAGAACGTGATACGGAAGGGCAGATGCAGAAAGTTTACAAAAAGTTGGGAATAGTTCAGGATTTTTTCTGGAAAGTTTTACAAGAATTTAAAATAATATTTGATTGGAAAATTTTCCACGTGCAATTTTGGAAACTTTTCGACGGCACATCATTAGACAGGACTATGACGAGAGGGTCCTGTCGTTGGAAAATTATGCTGCGACAAGCGGACACTTACATTAAAAAAAGAAACCTAACTCGTATTTTACCCCTTTTTTTAAGTACATTGTGATTTAACTGCTTTCTGAATCTGTGCATGTTGCTGTCTGATAGACAATCGATTACGGCGTGTTTACTTATGTATGCCCCCACCGCCCAAGTCGTCGGACGTCCCGCGAGTCTATATAAAAACCGATTTCAGCCAGCGTCAATAATGTAGGAGAATTTTATCTATCGGCTGGTTAGTGGTTAATATATTTATGGCCAGCAGAATTACATGAAACCACCGATTTTACAATGATACATTATAATGTTATACATGCACAGAAGCTATTGGGTGAATCTAGTTGTGGATATTATGTTATATTCGACTCTATTATTCAAAAAATAATATTTTAGCAGATTAATTTGAATGAGTTATTATACTGTGTGGCAGCTTTTGACTCGCACACCTGCGGTCTCTAACCAGGCGATTTAATTAAAAAGCGTGGGAGGACATGAGTTGATGTCATAACACAATCGTCCTCATGACCTGACGTCGTAGTCACGTGACGACGACACGACGTTGAACGTCGCGAAATATTCTCCGTCACATAACCTGGAAACGTGTTTTAGTTTAAGCCTGAGTCGAATGGACGACCGTAGATCCGGTATCGTATGTTCGGAACTTGGATTTTCGTTTTAAAACTCGACTAGGGAATAATCGTCCAATTTAATAAAAAAAATTTTTAGTAACAATATTTTTTTAATTAACTACTACGAGCACCCTAACCGAGTAGGTAAGTCTAGTTTAAGTTTGGCTGAATCCAGATCCAGACTTAGAAACAAGACCTGCAGATTAGATTAGATTAGATTAGATTTTTGTTTCATAATATAAAATGTCAGTATAAATTACGCTAAGATAATTTACATGCTTTTATACTATGATCGCCATAAAAACATATTAGAGTCGGGAGAGTCTACTAAATGCTAGAAATGTCCCTTATAAATTTGACATAGATTGTATCAAATTTATCAATTTGACAGAATCTAATATTGCATGTATTGTAATTTGAATTAATCTTTTACCTAATGCCCAAGAATCTAAAGTGATTTTATTCCTGTGTAGTGAAGTGGCGCGTTTAGACCTGATCGAATGGAAACTGACTCATTCACGTGAAAAACGTTGCCTTAAATTATTTTTAGGGTTCCGTACCTCAAAAGGAAAAAACGGAACCCTTATAGGATCACTTTGTTGTCCGTCTGTCCGTCCGTCCGTGTGTCAAGACCCTTTTTCTCAGGAACGCGTGGAGGTATGAAGCTGAAATTTATATCAATTACTCAGGTCTACTGTCCCTTGAAGCTGTGAAAAAATCAAACTTCTAAGCCAACGCAATCAAAAGATACAGCCGTTTATGCCGCAAATTTTCGACACTTGCAAGGGAATCAAAACCTACAGGGTGCTTCCCGTGAACTCAGAATCTTGAAATTTGGTACGAAGCAACGTCTTATAGCATAGATAAAGGAAAAATTACGAAAACCATAATTTTTTAGTTACATCACATAATATATATTTTTTTTAATAATTTTAAACTTACTACCCATTTCCTCATAAACGCGTAGAGGTATTAAATTGAAATACATACCAAATACTCAGGTCTATAATACCTTAAAGCTGTAACAAAATCAAACTTCTATGTCAACGCAATCAAAAGAAACAGCAATTTAAGCTGCATATTTTGAAACTCGCAAGTACTCGCAAGGGAATCAAAACCTAAAGGGTACTTCCAGTCGACCTAGAATCTTGAAATTTGGCATGAAGCAACGTTTTATAGCACACATAAAGGAAAAATTCCGAAAACCTTAAATTTTTAGTTACATTACAAAATATATATTTTTAATAAATATAAACTTATTACTTTTTTCCTCATGAACGCGTAGAGCTATCAAGTTGAAATTCATATCAAATACTTAGATCTAATTGCCTTTAACCCGTGAAAAAAAAAATTATAAGAACTTTGTAAACCTTGCAGGTTTGTACGGAACCCTCGGTGCGCGAGTCCGACTCGCACTTGGCCGGTTTTTTTCTTTGTGCAGTCAAACCATGTACATGTTTTACAAAGACTCTCGGTCGAGCGAAAACCACTGATCTCTGATAGTGAGAATAAGAATTATGCCGGAATATTTCGGATATAGAGATGGACCAGCTTACACCGATGGAAAAAACGGCTGGCATATTTACAACAATTTATTTCAATAAGGTAACTGTGTTCGGTTCGATAAGGTAACTGTGCTGGCGAGAGAAAAGTTTTCCATTCCGCGGAAAGTACGGGAGGCTATCGAAATTAGTCGTCATCCGAATTTTAACCGAGATTGTGGATGGTCAGTGCTCCCTAGTTGGAGGACGGTTTTGAATACTACATCGGTGGTTAGTGTGGACGAGTCCTTAGCAAATGACGTAGTGAGTGTTGTGTGCAACCCGACAATTGGCATTGTGCGTGATGATGAGGGTAGTTTTGCGCCTCCGCCGGTGACACCCGCGTCGAGCAGCCGCGCGGACAGGGCGCATGCCCGCAGTGTTCGATTGGCCGCCGCCGCGACTGATCGTCTCTCCTGATGATGAATCGCGTACCGATTCGAAACATGTCGAGTGTTATTCGACTTCTACGACGTGAGTAAACCCGTTTTAGTATTTTAATTTATTTCAAGCTTAAACTTGCGCAACTGCTACGTGTTTAGCCCGATTATAGCATATTAATATACCTTTAGTACACAATAATTATTTAGATACTGTCAGCATACAAAGTATAGACATAATTAATATGCCAGCAGTAGAATTGTCAGTCAATTATCGTGCATCATTAGATTATTCCTTAGTATTGATTTATTCGTTATTTACTGATTTAAAAAACACAGATTGTCTATTAACGCTATCCTGGTTGTCGTGGAACGCAAGTTGCTTGAAGTTCCATTGTCGCCGAACGTGAGCCGCACACGCAGAATCGGCTCCCGCTTACCAGCATCTGTTTGCTTTGTTTATGTTAACGACAAAGGTGCCTGCGACTTGATTTCCTAACGGTACCCCCATAAACAATCAGCTTTATGTTACACACGCGACAACTTTACACAAATCCCGAAACAAACCAAAATAACCTTTAACTTGAACCGACAAAGGTTCTAGAGGCGACAACGTTAATCAGTCTATGAGCCAGGTTTCATGTGCGGGTGGACAAATTTGGATGGCACGTCGATTCACGCTAACTGCTACCATTTATGTGTATTTGTGTGTAGTCGGGTTGTGTTGAGCTGCAAATATAAATTGGCGGCATAGCTCGATGAAATGCGAAGGTCAGCGGTCGACAACATTTTTCCCGCAGTTGTAATACCGAACCGTATTTATCGGGCGCATTCCTGTCGCGTCCCGGGCCCTGGAGCAGGAATACTAAACAATAAGCGAGTATCGGCCGCAGCGAGGTTGTGCTCGTATACATATGTAATGTTTCACGGAGCAGGGTTTGAAGAAGAATAGCGAGAACATGGTGTTTAACAGGAAGTAAGAAATGGAAGGAATCCAATTTTTGAACATATACGTCAGGGAGGCACAAGTAATTAATATACGCGATATCCGTTTAAATCGTTTTATATAAATGTGTGTCAGTCGCGGAAACCAAAGAAAACATTATGAATGATAACTTATCATGAGTTTCATAATAGTCACAATCGAATTAATGAATGCGCCCTAAAGAGCCCAGTTCCCATAAATGGTTTCTGAATTAACATAGCTCATAAAAAATAGTATAATATCCAATTGTCATGTCGTCGGCTACTCAATAGTGCGACTATGTTATGTCGGCAACTGTTATCATCACCACACATTTTATATAGATGGGACGTCACGCTACGACTTTTCTTTAAATCACAATGTAAATTTAGTAAGACTTGTTTACTAAGCTTGATTTTATAATAACAACCACCCACGCCATTCAAACTACGAGCCAACTTACTAATCGATCGAAAGCAACAAATTCGCCTCCGGCGAATAAGTTTGTAGGCGAAACTTATTCAGCACTAATTCTAGAGCCTCTTAAAACGGTGCCGTCAACAAGGCTCCTTCAGAATATAACCTGAATTATACAATAACTCGCCGTCTGCGCACCGTGAAATGAGAACATCGCTCAACACCTTCCTTATCTAATAAAAGTTACTTACTCGTAGGGCTGCTTATCTTTAAAGTTTTGTATGTTGAATTCAGGAAAATTGGTAGTGCATGGTAGCACTGCTAGAATTTACATGTGCAATACTTTCGACCAAATATGTTGTGTTTTTTATGGGAAGATTGTGAGTACCTACAGAAAACAATATTCTTAGTGAGGAAACAACTGGACATCGAAAATAACTGAACTTTTGTGCCTGTTTCAGGGCTTTCTCAAATGTGTTTAAACCCATTTTCATTGAAGCGCCTATATCCCTACATAATATTATTTTCATCTTATCTTAATGTACATAGTTACGATTGTATATATTTTTTCCTTGAGTTATGTTTATCTACCTAAATAAATCTAATACATATACATTTGTACACAAAAATCATTCTAAAATATAATAGCCAAGACAGTAATTGTGTTTATACAGATTATCAATCGAAGTTGAGTTTTGAATAGTTTAAGATCCATTAACAAAATACTCGTCACATAACGACAACAACTTATTATAATAGCAATCCTTCCCACACCGGCGGTTCACGGCACTGGCCACTCCACTTCCACCTTTGGCCCACCGGTGTTTTGAATTTTAACTTTGATCATACTGATAATTTATTTAGTGAAGAGGGCACGCGGGCCGTCAATGACGTAGGGCCGGCGTTGAAATCTCTAAATAGTAAACCGGGACTTGTTTATGGGCATTTGTATACGCACAAGCAATGTAAAGGTGTTATTATATAGTTAGTTATTGACGAAATAAGGTCCTGCTATAGGTAAGAACCCGTGTGTCATCGGTCCAAGATACTATGAACGCCTACCCGCCGATATTCGGAATGAACCATCTGTCAAGCGTCAATTGAGAAACCTTTTATTGGAAAATCCTTTGTACTCGGTTAAAGACTATCTTGGCATCTTTAGATAAATTGTTTTGTATTTCAGTGTACTTGTTATAGGTGACTGTTTATATTTAATTTGTGTATAAGTGAGTTTATTGTCGTATTTATTCTATTATACATTACCTATTTAAATTGTTAATTTTATAAAAAAAAAATACATTGTTGTTCTTAATTATCTGTTGAATTATGACTTGCGGAATTTGTTTATTTTGTTTATTTAATGTTGACGATCATCGTCAACATTACATCGTATAGATTAGTGTGAATTGACTATGTGTAATTTATAATGTATCCCTATATGTGTGAAATAAATGTAATCTAATCTAATCATATTGTGCCATTGTTATCTGGGTAGGGGAAGACCGGGTAATGGGAGTCAGCGGGCGGACCCCCATTGCCCGCTAGTGACCACGATTTCCCAAAATGTAAAAGGCATAAGATAATTTTGTTATTTTGCTTTTAGATGCCGAAAGTACGACAAAGAACTACCACAAAAGCTTCCTGGTCAACTGATACTTGCGGTTTGTGTTAGATTTTTTGATGATTCTTATTGCCCACAAGGTGACCACAATTACCCTTACCTCAGTGCAATGGGAGTCAAAAACAGTTTTTTTTTTTTACTTTCAGATTTCCCAAAGATGATTATTAATGTGATAATTACTGATCTCAAATGATAGGCAATTAAGTATATTATGTTATAAGGCGGTTGCAATAAAGATTTTGTTTATTTTAATTCTTGCTTAAGTGATCCCCATTACCCCTTTCTACCCTAATACTGCGTAGGCTTCAAAGGTTATATATAGAAATTATGACGCTGCGCTGGCATAATTTATAGGCAATTAAGCTTTAGAGCTGAAATAAATTACCTACTCAATTATTATTAACTATGTTTAAGTAGGTATTGCAATCCCAAAAAAAAAACGTCCAAAAAGGATATAGGTATAGAAAAGGGTATTACGTTTAAACAATGTACCAGAATAACACTACAGCCTGAAAACGGTAATCTTTGTGAAATACCTCAGTTGCAATATTCCGTGCCGGGGGGAAGTGGGCGAAGTGAGCACATAAATCAGACCAAGAGGAGGGTGATTTTAAATAAACGATTTAAGCTACATTTTATCGCACGTTTTAACACACAGCGGTAGGTTTTATATTGTAATGATTTTATAGCATTCATTCCCGATGTTAAGTTGTTTTCATTTCAATTATACACAGGAGCTAAATTGGAAGTTTTTAACGTAAATTTGACGTACATTCCGTGATTAGCACACAGCTCTGAAGCACGGAACTTGTGAATATTCTCATCTACCATTGTCAAGCACGACCCCTTCCAATTGGGATGCTTCTCACTTACCACTTGCCATATAAAAAAACTATTCAAATAGATAGTCATTAAATGTTTAAAATAATCTTTATGCTGTCAAAATTCTCCACAAGCGATCCGGTGCGATAAAGGCGGTATTCATCTCCCTGGCGGCAGCCAGCTCAAAAACGGATCATAGATCTAAACGAACATTTTTAAAAGTATTTAAATAAAATAATTTTAATGGACTATACTATTTATCGCGCATATTAATTAAAATATGGCTAATAATGCGCATAAGCATTTCAAAAACATATATAACGCAGAGGGCGCTCCAGTGGCGTAAAGAATTAAGGGATGAAAGATTTGGTGTGATTGACGTAGCGGTCGAATAGCTCAGTTGGGAGAGCAATGCGCCGGAAACGCAGAGGTCGCGGGTTCAAACCCCGCTTCGATTGTAGTAGATCGCATTCAATTTTTCTTTCTTAATTTACCTTTGTGTCAGTATTTATAAAAATAAAATGTGGTATTACCACATAAAAAAATAAGAATCGATAAAAAAGATTCTATACAAATAATCAGTAATAAAAATGTTCAAAACCTTGTTTAAAAAAATACCATTATTATAACGAAAAATATTTGCCACAAAAACATTTTCATGTGAAATCTATTTTGTGACGCAAATATCCAATCAGTTAATACATAGTTTTACACATATTTTTGTATATATCCGTAAAAAGCGATGTTTGCCGAACAATCCGCACGCGGTAG
This sequence comes from Apotomis turbidana, assembly GCA_905147355.2. Lineage (NCBI taxonomy): Eukaryota > Metazoa > Arthropoda > Insecta > Lepidoptera > Tortricidae > Apotomis > Apotomis turbidana. The sequence continues at coordinate 1,719,828 of LR990285.1, forward strand.
ATAATTTAGGCTGGTAATCACAGGCCACCTCTTTGTCGAGGGCGAGCGTTGATTGATGATCGCTCCACGGCTACAATACACACGTAAGTCCGCGACTCACGCGCGGGCTCGCGTGCGGTACATTATGTACGAGTGTGCGTGGCTGTCGATGGAGATCTTAATGTGATCGTATTTGCTGTCTTCATGTCTGTACTCGACGCGGTGTATAGGTATAATTTAGAAATTCGTGATGTCGCCATAAAACATAATTACATGAAGGGGTGTGTCAGAAATGATAAAAAACCAATAGGCAATATAGGCTGTAATATTATGACCGTGCCACGAAAAGTTGAGGCTGCTAATAACAGGGTATAATTTTTAACAAAAATGTATTTGTAATTAAGATTGAATGAAAAGAATGCGTTCAAAAACGTTAGCATTAGCGTTTTTGAACGCGATTAAGACCCGTTTTTAGGGTTCCGTATTTATAATAATGTTTGAAAATCGCGTAAGTTTAAATCGATTTAGCGATTTTTTATCCTCATTGATCTTCGTATGTTCTTATCAAAAACTATTTAGTTTAATATATTTACTCATATTTACATTAGGCCGCGACTCTTGTGCGAGCGAGGATACCATTCGTGTCACTATAGGTTGCCTGACTGGCATATCACAGTATTTGCTGTGTTGTGTTAGACTGTCGATGGTTAAGAGGATACGTAGTTGAAACTCCTTCACTCCATTTAATATAGAGAGAGACTCAATTAGAATATAGAGCCCAAGGAATACCTGGAAAATTATTGTCAACTGTGTAAGTCTTTGAGGGACACTTTATGCTCTGTTCGGTAGTGGACGTCTCCGAATTGAAATGACGAATAAGCCGGTTATGGATGGGCCGAAGTCTATAATAACAGTTGTCAAAATGAAAAAAAATATTTTGTTTAAACTAATGTACAACTTTCTCGTAAATCACGGTTCACTAATCTTTATACAATAAAAAAACGCGACGATAGCGCGTAACGCAAGTGAATACGTCGCTTTGGAGTAGTTATGTAGATTGGCTGGCTTTGGGCATTTAAATTAAGCATGTGAACTAGAATGTGTGTCTAACAGTAAAGGCTTTGAAACCTGAAACGATTTCATTTAATATTTACTTACGCTAACGGCATTCATCGGGTACATTGAGACTAAGGTCACATTGACCGTAAGCCAAGTAGAATTAAAATGTAATGAAGAGAAAATATAATTGGCGTCACCATATACTGCAGGAAAATTGAGGAAATGTGTTCTAGCTGAAACGGAAACCGCAGCTATCTTAAATGCGAACTCTGGTCACCTGAAAACCGGTTCGTACACTATTAAGGGTATTTTTTTTCAAAATGAAAAGAACTTTTTCATATTTTAAACTCCTTAAGAAAGAATGTATTTTCGTGCAAAACTCAATTACGTGTTTAAAGCTATGTAAATTGTAAGTGTTAGTTAGAGTCACATGGTGTTAATCTGAAAGGTACATTTACGTCAGCACAGTGACAATGCAATGTTACGGTAGCATCAAGCTGGACATTAATATCGATTTCCAGGCTCATAAAGTCTCGAAGAGCACTTGAAATTTGTGTAGAAAACTATAGCTTGCAAACAAAAATATAATTTTAAGCAAAAACTTAATTTTAAAAGAATAGGTTGTCATATTTTGCTGTTTTGCATAAAAGCCCCACCAATCGGCATTCATCCTCCCCACCCATTATGTCATGGAAGTGCGGAGCTTCCATCCCTGTCAGCCGACGATTGTAATTTTTATGTGTTTTCTTTGTGCCATTGTTGACTTTGAATGAGATGCTGGTTTGGGGCCAATTCCATTCATCTGTGTCACCTCTGGGTCCGGGAGATCTTGAATAATGTATGTTGCGCGCCGTGGAGCGTCATATTTGGAAATAGAATGAATTCATACATTTCTGTGGCAGTGTTTGTGATTTTAAAATAATATTGCATTGCAAATAATGTAGCAAACTAATGGACTTTCCGAGCGGCTTCACAAGACGAGTACGAAAACGGAAATGTGTTTCTAAAAATCCGTTTAATCGCACCTAGTACGTTTTCTGGCATAATTAGACATGTGACGTAGTGGCATGTGTCCTAGATTGTAGGTCGTAATATGGTAGCCCGTGTAGCAAATTTCCAATTTCCTTTGATTTAAGAAAGCGTGAAATATTGCAAGCACTACACTACTCGAGTTGATCGAGATTGGGCGAATATGATAATGTGGGGAGAGCCACTTCGGTAGAGAAAGTAATACTTCGGTCAAAAGGACTCGGTTAACTCCGCGAGTAGCATAGCGCTTTCATATGCTTACAATTACATTGATACATTATCATCCTCCTAGCCTTTGTCTCATTTTTTGAGAATGAATTCTCAATCGGGGTCGGCTACCTAAATCCCAAGATGTGGCGTAGGCACTAGTTTTTACGCAAGCGACTGCCATCTGACCTTCCAACCCAGAGGGAAAACTAGGCCTTATTGGGCTTAGGTGGTTTCCTCACGATGTTTTCCTTCACCGAAAAGCGAGTGGTAAATATCAAATGACATTCCGTACATAAGTTCCGAGAAACTCATTGGTAGGGGCCGAGTTCGAACCCGCGACCTCCGTATTGAAAGTCGCATGCCCTAACCACTAGGCTACCACCGCTTCTACATTGCTACATGCACCGCTACATTGATACATGTCATTATTAATTATTATTATACTTTTACCACATATCACCATATTCTTAGCAGAGATGATCCCAAGAGCGTTTGCATAGTGCGGACACAATTTTCAAACAGCTTGACGTAGAAAATGTCTACATATCGAGAACTCGACAGAAAAGAACAATAATAATAATTTAGCTTTATATACATATATATCTATATATTATATATTTCAATATATTTTTTTTCATGTTTGTAGCGTCATGTTACGATCAACCCTGTTAAAGGGGCTTGTCTGGAAATTAATTTTATGCAAGTTTTACCTACATTTGTGTACTATGTCTGTATTGTTCAATACTTTGTTTTCAGTTTAGTAATGTTTTTTTTTTATATCAGATTTCTTGAAGCTTACATCATACAACTTGTATGCAGGAAAAGGAGCAGTATTTTATTGCGAACATTACTTTAAAGTGAACCGTTTCTAAACAGTTCATATTACGAGCCATTACAGAGTGAGGTATGTGTTGAATCACTTTGTTTTTAAGGTACAGGGGTACGTGTAGCAAGACTAATAACCACTTCTCTGGTGATTTGGAAAGTATGCTCGCACAGACCCCGACCAAAAGGCCCGCGCGTGCGTGCGCCTTAATAACTACTTGATTGATGAACATATCCACCAAGTTTCCCCATTACACTTATTGTTCGCTTCATTACAGAGTGGCTTGGTGAGAATCACGATGAATACGAAACTAACGGGTTCGAGTCCTAGTGAGGGCAAATATTTGTGTAATGAGCACTAATATTCCCTCGGCCATGCTTCTATTTACTTTCTATGTATTTATTTATCTATCATCTTGATCTGTCTGTGGTTCCAATATTCACCTAAACCTGTTCGATGCGTAAAAAACATCCATACATCTTCCGAAACTTCCACACTTTGGTAAGTTTTTTACAGACTCATGAAATTACTTTTGTATTTTTGTTTTCATTACCTAGATAGGATGTATGCTATCGTTATCATTATTAAGGTGATCGAGTCTTTTGACTCAATATAAGGATTTGTATAAATTATACAGGTGGGAATAATTAACTTAAATGTTATATTATATACTTACCATGAACGTTGAAATCTAATTTATGCGCGATGGAAAAAAAACACTTGACAGACTTTTGAAAACCTCATCATCGATATTAACCATGTTCACTTTAGATGTAGGTAGGGTAAGTAAACGTATTTACTATTTTGCTTTATAGTACTAAGAGTTTCCGAGCTCGACAGACGGACGGGGCAAAATTATAAAGATTTATAAAAAGATCACGGAACCGTAAATAGCCAAAAAGAAATCTCATTAACAAACGAACAAAATTGAAGCACATTTATGTTGCGTTCAGACATTTTTTTAAGTTTCATTTACGACGTGCCCAACCCTAATCCACAATAACCGCAAGCCCTTTGATTGATGCCGCCACGTGATTAACTCAGCACGCCAGGAGGCAAGATAATTGGCAACCATTTCGTATATAAAGTGCACGCACACCTACCCGCTAGATTGCGCGAAACCTCAACTCATTCCCCCTGTGCTATTGATGACGTTATTGTAGCAGTCAGTATGGAGTTAATAGACTGTCTGAGAAAGACACGTGTTTGTCCATTTACTTTGGGACCGGAGAAGAGTGTCTTCACTAACCGAAACTGACGAGGACTCATTATCTGTCCCCGAGTACCTGGATAAGGTTGTCTTTAGGCAGGGACGCAGAAACATGGATGAACATCCAGCGAGAATAAGATGATATGAGATTAATATAGCTAAACTAATCTATAAAAGTTGGGTCCTTACACAATGCTAGACTCAAAAAAATGGCCTACGAAATGAGACTTGCACTCGCCATTAGGTTGAAACTTGAAAGGAAATAATCTGAATGAAATTGGATTGGTATGAATTAGAAATCATCACAGGCGTGAAAATATGTATAAACCTTCGTCTTAAATTAATGATGGTCAAGTCCGAGTCGAACTCCGGCCAATCAAATAAAAAATATATATTATATTTTACTTTAGTACTTGTTGTTAGAGTAATACGAGTACATACCTACACTATGAATATTTCAAGTTTTTTTGTTAACCTTTAGAGCAAAAAACTAAGGTTTCACGTTTTCGTATAGTGACCCTTTTAATTTTTAACTTCCTTTCCTATTACGGTTGGAAAGACCTCGTGATAGAAGGACAGACAGACAGCGGAGCTTTAGAAATACTCCCGTTATCACCCTTTGGGCAATGAACCCTAAAAAATAAAAAAAGTAACGTTTTGGTACTTATGTATTTCCCTAGCGCTCTCCTAGAACCAAATAAGTATGTTAAAAAAATCTTGAAGCATATTTGCAGAGCACATAATATTAAATATAATGTGCGTAACTGCGAACGCCACTTGAATCTGTCGCGCTCTCAACCCGCGCCTAACGACCGGTAGACGTAAAAACTAAACAGCCAAAGTGGAGTTACCTCATTTATTTTGTTAGACAAAAAGCGATTCCGCCTAACAAATTACCTAACTGGTTCTAGCCACCATTAATATCTCCCCCGGTGTGTGAAACAAAGCCTGATTGATTAACTATGTTACTGCTTCCACAACTTTCCCTTGCGTAGGTAGGTGGCAACTTTAACCCAACACAAGTTTGTATAATAGATACGGAGGAAAGGCTTTTTCATATTGATCCTAATCTCATGATCAATATAAAATAAAAATTTGAAATTGAGCACATTTATACCGATTTCTTTAATTTATTAAACTGTACATGCCTAGACTGTACAGAGGTTACATTCGGTGGTTGCATATGCCTGATAACTATGAGTCTACTGTAGTGTAATGTTTATAACTACAGTAAATTATGAAATAATAATAGCTACGGAGATGAGTGAAAATACAAGCAATCACACCAGTATAATCAAATAAATCAAGTATATTATAATACGAGTAGTAAAAATAAGGTGAACAGGTCTTTTTATTAGCTATAAAACCACTATTATTAAATCGATTCAACAAGTATTTTACATTGACATTGTATAATAAATAATAATTTCAATACAATTATTGTCATGTCTAAATATTCACTCAGTGAACCAAAACATCGCGATCCCGCGATAACAGCGTAATAATTCCAACACAAAGCTACCGGCTAGAAATCATATTTATGTCAGATTCCTTTGTGGGAAAATCACTTTCCTCACAAGGACGAAAAACGAGTCTTTTCTCCCGCGCATTAAAAAACAGCGGTGATTTATTTTTAGTATTCAAGCGGGGCTCGCCATTATTTCTACCGACAGGAGATACATATTTCATTGAAATTTATTAAAATGAGATGTGCTACTCTGCTCTAATCAGTTCAATGACCTCGCTTGCCTTTGCACGGGATGGATTTTTATTAAAATTTAACGAAACGAGGTTTAAGGTGACGTGTGTGGGGAGCGCGCGCTCGAGCGGAAGTTTATGGGGCATTTTTAATGGATCCGTAAAATATTGGCTTTAATTAAAAAAAAACTTTTTTTTCTTTATTATATTATATGGAACCATTATTACAATGATAATACGCAAAACATGGTCTTTTACTTTTAACTTGAATATTAAACAGTTTATACATGGAGATAGTGCATATTGTACAAACGAATTAAAAGTATAATTATTGTATACGGACCTATTTCAGCCTCTAAAGAACTAAAAAAGCAAGATTTTACATTGATGTACCGCTTTTACAGGAATATAGTATAATATTATACACTACTATAAAAGTGTAAATTGATAGCCTGTACCGTCAGAAATGTGTTATTTTCTGATACCTGCGTAGGACACGTTTGCTAGTTTTGTATAAAAGGATTCCGTCTCACACCCGCACGATCCGTAAGCCGTCGCCGCTTTAATTGAATATCCAGGAAGATCCTCAAGAAAACATTGTGAAACAAAGCACGACTCAAATTCGTTATCTCGTCGCTAAGAATTGAAGGAAAATAAATTGTGTTCCGTGAATAAGTGAGGGCTATAAAAAGTTTATTATATCCAGCGTCAGCTGCGATACATACCAAGCAGCGGGCGCGCGCTGCGACATTGATCCTGAATGTCGGGTTACAGTGTGTGGGTTACAGTTGTGCTTCAGATTCTGAGGTGTGAACACAGATAGAGATATAAATTGGTAGAGAGAGACCGATAAAAGGAGATTTAGAGTAAGCCAGTTTTATCTGAAAAAAATGAACATAATTGTAATCGTATACTTTTGTTAAAAATAATTAAATTAATATCTCTATAATCACACTATTTTAATATCATATGGGCGAAAGTTTGTGTGTTTATGCTTCTTCGCGCTCAAACGGCTGGACCAATTTAGACAAATTTTGGTATAGAGGTGGCTGACACGCTGCGTTAACATATAGGCTTCTTTTTATCCCGAAAAATGTTGTGTTCCCGTGGGATGAGCGGGTAACATCGCACAGCGCAGTATCTAACAATATTTCAATAAATCTGTCTACACGTAAGTTACTTGCACTACTCAATCTTATTGATCCCCGTCAACTTATCGACTTTCACATTATGCTTTTTTTATTAAATTTCACGAACTGACTCCAATAAAATCAAATTTAGTACCCAGGTCCCAGGTATAATCTCTCATATAAAAAACTTCGTTAAAACCACATCACCCGTCGGTATTCGCCCTCGATGTCATTATGTAAAGTCCACATTTTATTGTAAACGAAAACGCTAGATTAAAATACATCTCGCAAAGGGAGCTGCGCGTCTGGCTCATACACGACTTGATTCGGGAATTTATCGTGCTGTAGAAGATGAAGTTACCAATGTATATTATATCATTTTAGAAAATACAAATAACTTCAAGACGCCGCTAACATTGTTCACACAGTGGAGAAAACTCATAACCCCCCTTTTTAGTATAAAGTTCGCATGATGAGGCCGCGAAGACACAGATTGTCCCGGCCGCTATAGGTAAAAATGCAAAGAGAAGAATAAAATAATTTAAAACATAATTGAAAAGATATTGTATATAGTACTCCTTGTGCCCAATATGTATATACTCCTTAATTTTAAACTAATATTGTTTCCAGAAACAGCAAGTGTAGTAATATACACTTTATAAAAAGTCAAAACTTATGTTATGGTTCAAACGAGAATAAAATTAAAACATTATGCAATAAATCCCTAAGGTCTATAGAGACCAGCTTGAAAGTTTTACTTTGTAACTTGTTAGCGACTATTGTAATCCACTTTCTGTCATTTTTTCAAGTAAGTAAGAGTTACAATTCTGTAAAATACGTACAACTGAAGCAATCAAGACTTTTCTTTATTGCAAGGAGATTTTAAGGGCTCTTTTATATCTCTGACTCTACCAATATCCTCGAAAATGATACCAAGTAACTCAATCAAATATAACAGTGCATATGCCATATAGCAGAGATTTTGTAATGGGTCCCATTTGATTGACATAATATTACGTACGGAAGTCTTTAACAGAGTGCCTGTTACTAATATCTGCACGTCGAATTTTAACCAAGTCTAAATAAACCAGAAACACAAATGGAGTTTACTGGTTTTGACTTTACAATTTTCACTCATTCAGTACTTTAATGGATGTTGCAACACTTTTAAAATGTCGATATTAATTGTTTCGCTTATAAACGCGACAGGGTTCATTATTTTGTTAAACCGTGGCTATCCGGCTTGATTAATAATATAATACTTAAATGAGTTTCTACTTAAAATAAATAGGCTACCCCATTCCTAAAATAAATACGCCTAGAAACCTAGTGAGTGCTTGAAAGTGAAGCCAGTTATGGTAAGCCATGGCCCTTCACTGGCTTATTTAGTGTTGTCCGTGGACACATCTGTCACAACGTCAATATAACTAGCAAAACGTCTTTATCATTGGTTCGTAGGCACGCACACATACAACCAAAACTGGCTTCATCTTTCGCGAATCTGTTGTATGAAGACTCTCGTTCTAGGTGTATTTATTCTAAGATCCCATTATATATTATATTATTACACGTTACACAAACAATACAACCATTCAATAATATTACATTACTCGCAATATTTTGCACAAACTGTAGGCCCTGGATAAATATCCGGACGCATACGACTTCAAAGCGATCGTTTTGAACTCAATCAAAAATCCAATCCCATATTCTTCGGCGGGTAACTCGTATCGGCAAAAACAGATTTGTCACAGTAACACGTTATGTTTTTCGCGATGTAACCGGAGTCGTAGTAATTCGTCGGAATTTATCACAGTTTGCGTTGCGAAGTTGGAGCAAAAACGTGTGATTAATGAGAGAGCGGGCGGCTGATGAACACGTTACGTATTCAAACACTGCCAAGATGTACAGGGAGCTCTGGAAAAGACAAGACTGTAAATATTACGCTACGAAACGATACAAAAATCCTTCCAACTTTTTTGAATTTGATGAGTGGGTAGTAGGTACGGGATCTCGGATAGATGACAATGCCAAACGTGAAATTCAGGTCTGGGATACAATTTCTAACATATTAGTATCTGAGAGACTATTATTATGGCGTCTGATATCGATATTCACTTTGTTGAGACATTTTATCAAACTAAAAAAAGAAAAAACAAAAGCTCAATAAGCAAAGGTGTAAAATAATAAAAGGACAATTTGATGAAGGCTCGGCCAAGAAACTATGTGTATAGCCGTAGTCGGTAAAGGCGGGACTAATCAGTGTTTTTAATTTCTATTTGATTTTAAACGCCTCAACTACTTATACCTATGACAGCACACTTACACAAACATACCTACTGAAGATTACAATATTAACGTACGTTATTGTGCAATGAATTCAGGACGTCTGCAGTGACACGTAGATTTGAGTTGGACTAACGCCAACAGCAAATTTGTGTGTTTAATTTGCATTTCCATGGCGCAAATTTTGGTCTTCTAATTATTTTGTTGTCGCTACATTGGAATTAACGTGGCGGGTTATTCTCGCGCCGTTTCTGTCGGCGAGAGCCCAAGGACGCCAACAGTTCCGGTGTGGTGTGTAAAAGACATAACAAGAGACTTGAAACTGGCCAATTACAGCCGGACAAGTTGCTTCTCAGCCCACGCCATATTGCGGATTTTAAGTGGTACTAATTTATTTTACTGGCAATGATAACTAACTTGGAAGTTATCGAATGCCACTAAATAAAGAAAAGAACATGGTTAAAATTCTTGAATTACAAATAATTTTCGCACAATAAAATCAAAATTATTCACAGTGATGCAAGACAAGTTTTTTCAATACGATGCTTATATTTATTTCAGTAAACATTGTTTTTGTGGGCAAACCCCTACTTACATTTTATAATTATTAGTATGTGACGTATGCACATTATTGCCATATATCAATACTAACTTTTCGAAAAAAGTAGTTGCAATTAGGACGTAAGTGCACAACTCGAAAAAATAATTGTAATTAGTATGAGTGTGAATTTAGGTATCGATACATGTTATGAAAGCTTATTGTAGCGCCATTATCCCAGAGTTAAACCGCAAATTGTTAGAGTCATTAACACAGTTACACTAATTTATGTAGTGGAGAAACTCAGTATCTTTCCAACTCGAAAATTTTCATTCATAATGTTCTCTTCGGTTTCGGTGGTAATCAGTCATTAGCATCCGAAAGTTCAGCGACGTGTAGTTGAGAAAAAATCACGATACCCCGTCACTTGTTAACATAACCAAAACATTCGAATTTTTATAAGAATAACAAAAAAACCTGAAAGTTAAGCATGCTAAAATATCTCGTGTCTCTTCCAGATTGCCAAGATCATTGAACCCAAGTACGAAAAGTTAGATCCCGCAGAATTCGACTCGCGAAATAAATTAGACAAGAGATTTGTATTGCGCCGGATTAAATTGTCTTAATTTATTATACGGGGCGTAATGGGTACCGTAGGCGTCAGAAACGTGGGATTGCTCGGGGAATCTTATATTTTTATGTTTGCGAAATGGGCTCCGAGTGTAGTGCTTTCTTTAATGATAAGAAATAATAAGAATTGATGCGGACGTTTTTGCTCGACGAGGTCGCTCAAAAGAGCAAATAGCTAGAAACGTAGTCTGTCAAAACATTTTTAAAGGAACATTATTAATGCCATGACCTTTTCTGCGCGACGGCTCGGATGTTAGAAGTTAATAAGTTGAAAATATTACAGCCCTGTTAATTGAGGTAGTTTACAAAGTAAAGATAGCGTGGGTTTTGAAACGAACGGCCTTTGGAACAGTTATGATTATGAGATGAGCAGTCTCCTAATTTGTTTTTCTTTTTATATATTTTATCAAAAATTACAAGCGTAATAGGTATGGCTCAGCACCAAACAATAGGACTCCGTATAAATCTGTGATAGCATTTGACTTTATTTGAATTATACATAAATAAATCTTCCTCTTGAATCACTCTATCTATTAAAAAACCGCATCAAAATCCGTTGCGTAGTTTTAAAGATTTGAGCATACATAGGGACAGACAGACAGACAGCAGGAAGAGACTTTGTTTATACTATGTAGTGATATATGCATATTGTTTCATAATATTATATGCAGTTTAAAATAATCTTATTCCTAAAAAAAATCTATCCAATCTGGACTGGCAAATCATTAAGTTATATTTTTCTTACAAAAGGCCTGCCTTAGCAAATTTTAATATTGTCCTCGGAGAAAAATAGTTTTATGGAGCCCGAGATCACACTTAAAATATTAGTGATGCGAGGTACACTGATGAGGGATATTGAAATCACTGCATGCAACCCCTTGCACGCTCACCGCAATGTATCCTGTAGAATACAAAAATATTATGCCGGTAGACTCAGACATGTAAAAGTGCCCTTGTGGCCTACTTGCAGAATAAAGTTCATTATTTCATTATCTATTTCTATAAATACATAGGTTACCAGTGCTCTCAAAGTGAAGCTCTTAATATTAAAATTATCAGAGTCCATTGCAGTTTATGGCTATGAAACCACCGGCTATATAGATAAAAAAAAGTGACAGATAGGACTGAGTGACGGGAAAGTAAATATTGCAGCTGTCATGGTAGTGTATAACGTAACTTCTTAAAAGACATCATTGGAAGAATATCGATAAACCGGCTAATTCCCTATGGCGCACAAAAACTGCAGCTCGCCTCCACGACACTCGGACACACTGTTTGTTAACTACTTATCAGAAAACCCAGTTATGTATTAAAGTTTTATTGTACGCTGCTCAAATAATTTAAAGATGGCCGACAGCCTTTCACGACTTAAATTAAACTTGATATCTAAAACCTAAAAAACATTATACATATTACATGTATCTGTACTCACAGACAATGTTATTTACGTGCTTATTATTCATTCTTATTTCATCTACAGTAAATGTACCATATAACTTACTTCTAGATGACGTGGTTTGCGCAGTGGTAGAAGAACTATTTAATTATATTAATCTGTGGTGGTAGTACAACTGCATACAGAGCCGGCGGTCCTGGGTTCGAATCCCGGCCAATATTTTGTTCCTGGGTCATGGGTGTTATCTATGTTTATAATTATGTTGTATATCGTCATCTAATACCCGGAGTACCTACAAGCATTGCTTAAGTTTGTGAACAGTTTGATTTGTGTAAGATTGTCTCTTAATACTTAATTTATTTGATGTAGACGTAATATAAGGTATTTTGTTCGTGTAAAAGATTATTGTTGGTGTTCCACAATAATGAAATTAACTCCGCGCCTGCAGTTTTGTGCACAGCGAATATAAAGTAGAATAATTTTACCTGAGATAAATATTTTAAATATAATGTAAAGTGCAAAATGCAACATCAAAATAAACACATTGTCTTGGATATCTTAGCAAAATAATTTAAGTCCACGGAGTGTGAGTTGACTTTCGTTTTCATTTTACGTTGTTGTAATGTCAATAAGTTCAATGATAGGTTTTAGTATAAATACGGCGTATTTATTCTCAGTTCATAACGTCACCAGCGTACGATATCATATTGAATGAGTTTCGTGCGCTCACACAATAAAATCATCAATGTTATTCATATTTATAAGGTCTGCGTAGGTAATAAACGTTTAATAATGTTTGAAAGTACTCTCGAACAAGGGCTTGTTAATAGATAAAAATATAATATTTATGTGAGTTTCGATAAAATATTAATAACTGAGAGGCTTCGCAGGGTAAAAAAGTCATAATCTCTCTTTTACTTTGTACCGTAATCGGATGAAAAATAAAAACAGCTACATGTGAACCAAAAATAATGTTATTTCATCGCGTCGTTTTAGCCTGATGATACAGGAAAGAGATGCACAAAACACGACTCAAGTTAGTGGTGCGTGGCTTGGGCCGCAGTGATGTGAAAACCTCATGACGACAAGCATAATGTCCATCAGTTAAAGAAAAGATTAAAAATGAAAACGTAGGATCAGTCGAGTAGAGGTTAGATGGTCTAATCCCGACCTCAAGAGAGAATGCCGATGAATGGATGGAATAGCTGCGAGAACTGGCATGAATGAGTAGAAACACAAAATGTTAAAAAAGGCTCCGATTACGTTGGAGGTAGTCTTAGGTACATGCATGTACAATTGTACATCTCGCACCCGCAAAATATGGAAATGTTCTCGAGAATGTTCTCTCTCCGTACCAATCGGGAAACGAGAACGGTACGTCTCTAAGTCCGCTCCTTTTGTCACACTGAATAATTTGGGTGGAAAAATTGTTTATTGTAGACAAGTGTTTTTGCTTATTCATGTACCTATTTCATTTGTGGACAAATGTTTCTTTCTTTCTTTTTTTAACCATTACATTACTAATCGTCACACAAGAGAGCGCCGCCTTCCTCAAAATCTTCTAGTAGGTACCTACACGAAACACGTAAGTTTAATGATCGTTTTTTAATAATCGTTCATACTTTAAAGTGTAAATTCTTTAAAATTAACTGCATATTAAACCCGATACCCTTCAGCTGAGGTTTAAGTTAACGCTACAAACTGGGCGAGGTTTATGACGAGACGCTTTTCAAGTAGCCAGTGAAAGCCGTCTGTTACATCTCAGCGAAAGGTCTGAATATCTGGAGTTTTGGAGCGCTATAATAGGAACTAATTAACCGGGGACTAAAACAAAATGCAACAATATGAACAACTTTAAAGCATCATCATCAAGATGTCAAACGTAACACATATTTCTGTAAAGGATCGTGTGGTTTCACAGAATGCGACCCGCCTAGTGTGGGTTCAAATGAAGTATATCTTTTTATTCATGTCAGTATCTTTTTATTAACTCACTCACTGAAGGATAAACCAATTCACTATTTCAGTACATCTTTCGTTCAAACCTTTCGTAGACCATTAAAACAAAGATCAAAGCTCAAAAATATAATTGTATGATTCTATTTGACTTAACAAAGTTATACTTTAAGTAAATTAACGACGTCAAATAATATATATAATAATATTAATAATATGGGTATGCTGATGACAGCACAGTTGTTGACAGATACACATCCAGCGCAAATTCCAAGAGGGACGAAATCCAGTCTTGTCGAGAGGCGATGGTGGATCGATTGAACCAAACTCTCGTGGCAGTGTCCGAATGGGGAGATGCCAATTTAGTTGGATTCAATGCCACTAAGACTCAGGCGTGTCTGTTTTCCGCTAAACGGAGTCCCTTTGACCTGACTCCCACTTTCCAAGGTGTATCCGTTCCGATTTCAGACCACCTAGAGCTTCTTGGGATGACCTTATCATCCAACCTGAACTTCGGCCAATACATTGAATCCTTGGCTACAACTGCAGCAAAAAAACTTGGGATCCTATCTAAGGTGAGGCGGTACTTCACGCCGAGACAGCTGCTTCAATTATATCAGGCGCAAGTCCGATCATGCATGGAGTACTGCTGCCATCTTTGGGATGGGTCCGCCAAATACCAACTGGCCGCCTTGGATTCAATTGACAAACGTGCGAAGAAGCTCATTGGCGACCCTGCCTTAGTTCAGGAAAAGCTGCAAAACCTCGAACACCGCAGGAAAGTCGCCTGTTTATCGGTTTTCTACCGGATACACTTTGGTGAGTGTGCACTAGGACTGCATGAATTAATTCCACCGTCTCCGTTCAGACAATACAGTACTCGGCGCGGACTTGGATTCCACCCTTATGTTGTCGATATACCACTGATTCGTACGAAACGCTTTGCGTCTACTTTCCTTATGAGGACAGCTAAGGAATGGAACTCTCTTCCTGCGCACCTGTTTCCTGAAAAATATAACTTGGATCTCTTCAAGTCGAGAGTGAATAGGCATCTTCTAGCCAAGCATGCTCCATCTTAGGCCTTATTGTCACTTAACATCAGGTGCAATCGAGGTTAAATGCATGGCTATTTTGAATAAAAAAAAAAAAAAAAAATTTGTCGATAATTTTGAGACATGTCTCAGTTTTCCTATTATTTTTGTATACTTTCTTAATAATTCTTACGACGCGTCACGATAAAAGAAACGAACCAAGAAATGAATCGTTCTCCTTTATTTAAGTGACAGAATTTGCGCATTTCTAATTAGTAGCTCAACGGTGTGTTTGTTTGTTGCAGGTTACTTCTGGCACATCACGGACTTTCACTACGACCCGCTGTACACGTCGCAGGGCGACACTAGAAGACGTAGGTACAAAGTGTACACTACCCTCTATTTAATAGTAGCTCTGTGAGCTGTATACCCCGCGAAGAGTTTTTGAAATCGTTGAGGCGGAAATGTTTTCTTTTAACGTTTTCATTTCAACCCATGTTCGACATTTTTAGTGCGGGAAGTAATGTCACCCAATGTATGGAACGTGCGAATTTTGGTATCGGATGAATCCACTTGGTACTGATATAGTATACGTAAAACTAAGCTAATTTAGCACGGTAGCCATCCACCACCCCCTGGCAGGTAGACGTTGTGACACTACTTCCCGCACTATTTCAAAACATTACGACAAAAAGTTCATATAATTATTGTACTTGCTAACAGAATTTCACGAGGATCGTGTGACAAATACGACCTACAGGCGAGAACAGCCGGAAATCTGGTCACCCGGAAGCTTCTGACATTTGAGCTAAGCTCAAATAGAGGCACTTCACTCGCTCGGTCAATATAGTAACAAAATTTGGAACTATAAAAGTCCTGGGAACGTTTTAGGATGTGCCAAATAGTATTCATGATTAGCACTATAATGGTGTTATAAATGTTTACAGAACCCCAAAGAGGCCCTAGTTTTATCACTGATTAATTCTATAAACATTACATAAAGACTCGCGCGGTGATAAATCAGCTCTGTTGTTGAAGTATAAAAGTGTCGTGAAACGCTTTTTAGTACTAACATAGTGCTGTCAGGAACTATTATGTCACGAATTTGCACTATAAAAGTAACCAAAACATGTTTATATAGTGCTGCTGTGCACTGTAATCGATTCCAGTGTATTTTGTCGTCAAAACTGTTTGCCATTTTATTCTTTTGATGTGTCATGCCATCGTGGTATTGAAAGAAATAAATATCGATAAGTTATTTATGCTCCATTGTTACTTAACGTAACGTGTAAAATCAGAAGGATATGAGCACTTGCGAAAAAAATGAATTGATAAATCCATGATGCTGATTTCAAATTTAACAATGCGCCCTCATAATAATCCTGTTTTAATTCAATTAAAATCGCTATAATTAAGACTATGGCTGCTATAGTACACATTGGCTCCAGTCCAGCCGTCTCCTAATATGTGCTATCATGGCGTAAACAGCGGCCATATTTTTACTAGTGATATAATTGATAATAAAAAACTGCTACAGATCTAATTAGTCCATTAATTCATCATTTTAACGTTTTTATGTCACTTTTTAGTCTCGTAGCAGTAACACAAATTCACTTAAAGGGCTATTTAGAATTTAAGTTATTTAGCAACTGCACTAGGAGTCGCTATAGTACTAATTAGTGCTATAGAAAAGTGTTCATCATTTTTACAGAACTAGCCCCATAGCGATGTTGAGGAAGCTTTTAAGAAGCCAAAACGTTACGTAATGCTTGTACAGAGTACTTTTATAGTGCAAATTGATTCTATAACAATGTTTTCATCACTGCTACAGTGCCATTACTGTAAAAGTCATTTTGACGCAGTTTTAGTGCTAAATGGATACAAAAAAGTGTCAGTAAGTTCATCTACAGTATCAATAGTACCATAGCAGCTTTTTAAATATCTAGTAAAGTGCAACACTTTAAAAATTCTTTTGTATGGTCCTGTAAGCGTTCTAATAGCTAAAATATAGAACTTAATTGCTCTTTAATTTATAGCATTAAAACGCTCCGTTAAAGACCTTTATAGTGCTAGCAGTCACAATGGATACCAGTATAGGCCGACTATATCACTGTTTGGTAACAAAACGCCCTGGTTATAGAACTTTTTGTTAATAGGAATGAAGATACGAAGAATATGTTGTATCTACTTTTTTAGATAACGAACCACTACAACGTAGATTGCACGTACAGGTATTATACAGTACAATACAATCAATATAAGATGTAATGAGAAATAAAATATAAATATCGCTACAAATACCTACGCAGGATTACCTACTTAGGACACCGATCGGTAAAGGGAAACGTTAATCTTGGTAAGGAGACTGTACGTAGGAATGTTTGCTGTTAATAACGAGACTCCTTTTCATGTGTAGACCGGTTGTGGATTATCAAATTGCATTGAATGCGATTCCAGTCTTGAGTGTTTCGTATTAGTGTGCGTTTGACTCTGTCGCCTGAGCAATCCGTAGATTTGCTCAATGCAATAACAACGTACAACGAAATATCCATTGCTGAATCGTAAAAAAACAAATGGCAGAAAACATTGTGAGGACTTCCCCCCACATATACGAGTATGTCATAAATGTGCATAAAAAATTAGATATGTGCTTTCACCTTCTTGATAAGATATAAATAAATGTCTTATGATTATGAATTAAAAACTTTTTATTATAGATAAATAATGATCCTGTAGAGTTACAGAACTGTAACAGACTGGCCATGTGATGTGGATAACAATTTACTTAATGTCCACTGGATAACATAGGATAATAGGTCCATTATCCATAAAATTATTATCATTATCAAAATTACGCAGCAAGTACACTACGTGTTGCGTCGAAAAATCTACGCGCACAATCACGTACGGTCGGCACCGAAACTAGTTGACAATTTTATTACTGGCTTATGTGACATACAAAAATTGTGTGCTACTTTTGATACTGCGACTGTTAACCTCTAATTAGCTCGGATTTTAATACATTTACAAACAAAATACGAATTTCAAATTTTCAACGTGGTTTTAATAAATACACTTAATTACATTAAACCACATGATACATTGGATTTCAGCATCGGCTCGCAGTTTGAGGTCGCGGGAGCCACTAGACCTCATTGTTCGCTAACGAATAACAAAAATATTTCCCACTAATTACATACCACTCTGTATTTTGTTTTAAACTGACATTGAGGGGTATAAAATCTGTCATTACTATTTATAAAAATCTAGAATTGTATTGAATAATTTTTCTATGGAAGGCGGCCATGATATCAGGTTTTTTTTTTAAGCAGCCGACCTGACGCCATCTGTTTTCATAATTTATTTTGTCCTTGCATTTTGTCATGCCGAAACGGCCGGACAAAAATTAACTAATTTTGGTAAGTACAGGGATAGCTGAACATCCAAAAATGGTTGTAGGATACTTTTTATCTGTCTCCAGTAAAGAAAAAAATACGCTGACGAAGTTCACCTCCTCACTTTATTTTATATAATTTTTAGTGTAAACATTGATTTGGAGAAACTTGTACAACTCCTCTAACATATATGTTTCAATTACCTAGTTATAATATAATTGTATTAGTTTTTAAGTAAATTATTACGAAAAAATGATTTACTGTTGATTTTCTTTCGGCTTTCTTCTCAACAGCGGTCTCCTCTTGCGAAATGCCGGTAGACTCACAATCTGACTTGTAAAAGTGCCCTTGTGGCCTACTTACTGAATAAATTATTTCATTTCATTTCAGTAATAAAGAACTATTTGTAAAACATGTTAACTTAATGTTTGAGGAACAAGATTTAAAAGCTGACACAAACAACTTTACTGCGAGTATCCTTCGAGATATATCAACGTGTTCAAGGACCGACTTACCAAACATTATTTTCTGGAAAAGGTTTTTGTAGAAAAGCAATTTGCGATTTCGTCTGCGGCCTGTTATAGCGATATATCACTAAGCTAACACGACGTCGCCGACAGTCGTTAGTTTCATTTCATTTCAGTAATAAAGAACTATTTGTGAAACATGTTAACTTAATGTTTGAGGAACAAGATTTAAAAGCTGACACAAACAACTTTACTGCGAGTATCCTTCGAGATATATCAACGTGTTCAAGGACCGACTTACCAAACATTATTTTCTGGAAAAGGTTTTTGTAGAAAAGCAATTTGCGATTTCGTCTGCGGCCTGTTATAGCGATATATCACTAAGCTAATTCGACGTCGCCGACAGTCGTTAGCGAACTTTTGTCCTATCTATCTAGGATCTGACCTTAGTCCTTGACCTTAATTTACTGTAAAGCTTTTAGAATGATAGGATTTTCTGGAATGCCTCTTTTATTCGTAAAAGGACTTGTTTGCGATCCAAATAAGGGTCATTAAACACAATTATACTCGTCGCACTCACGTGGACCGTAACTAATAACGATCAACCGACATCAAAACTCAATTTGATCGTATTTTTATCATCCTTAGTAAGTCCTAGTTCATCCTTAGTGTTTGTCAAGCAAAATCAAACAAGCTTTACTGATGTTTGATCATTTATGTGTTTAATTTATTTTATTTGTTGAAAAATATTCTTCGTGCTCTTTTTATACTGCGCAAAACGGGCTTTTTCTCTTGTTTGTTTATCGTTAACAAATGTTAAACTTGATTAAGGTACGTTTTCAGCTAACGGACATTAGATCAGTGAATGTAAATTAACTGAATGCACGCAATTTACTAACCAATCAGTTGAAGAACTGTTGCATTTTTGATGTATCTAAGATATTTAGTAGAGTTGTTAGTCCGCTGTTTTCTAACATAATTGTGCGCATCGGGTTACAAGCATGAAATTTCTACCACAGATAGAGTGTTCTACCGTGATTATTTTCAGATGTGGAGGGAAGTCAGATTTGTTCCCTGTGAGGCGGGAGAGTGGAGTAAATACGGCCAAGTATCCCTCTTTTTTTTCTTTGTTGCTGGTCAGTTAAGTCTACTAGGACGTGTTTGGTATCATTTCCGTGTAAAACAAATATCAGAAATTAATTTTTTATGTTATTTTTGTATAGTTCTCTAAAAAAATATGGGTGTAATGGCCGAAAAGGTAAAAATTACAACAAGTTTTTTTATTCAGTGAGGTAAATTAGTTCAATTTCGTGAATATTTTCAAATTATTATTATTATTTCAAAAAGCTCATTTAATCTGGTTTCTAAAAATATATGCATGTTGGGCACTTCTCATACAAACAGTAGCTTAAAATATATGTTTACGTCGGCGTAACCAACGTAAATCTCCGAACGCATCCTATTTCGTTTCATTAAATACATTAAATAATGATTATTAACATGCTTTTACATATAATACTTACTATATACGTCGTAGAAAATCAAATTAATGTAATTGAAACAAAATATTTTTTGCTAATGTATCACGAGCACACGGGCTAATCTCAACATCAACAATTTATTTATGTTACTGTTTGTAAGAAGAGTGACCAATATGTTTATATTTTTAAAAACTAGATTAAATTTGCTATTTTGCAATATTTTTCTTAGTTGTAAATATTCAGGAAATATAACTAATTTATCTCCCTGAATAAAAAAACTTGTTGTGATTTTTACAATTTCGGAAATACAACCATATTTTCATATGGTACTATGAATATATAACATGAAAAATTAATAGATGATATCTATTTTACACAAAAACGATGTCGCACAAGCCCTTATAGCCTTAACTAATCAGTAATAAAAAAAGAAAAAGAGCAGTACTTGGTCCTCTTCACCCCGCTCTCCCACCACACAGGGGACGAATCTGACTTCCCTCTACATCTGAAAATAATCACCGTGGAACGCTCTATGTGTGGTAGAAATTTCATGCTTGTAACCCGATGCGCACAATTTCGCGGCTTAGCAACTCTACTAATTAAAGTTTTGTGTCAAATTAAGTATTAATTTACAAAACATCATAGTACATTACAAATTGATTGGCTATAATAGGTATGTGAAAACATAAACTATAACGCACGATGTTATAATGGATGTTATTCTTTTATTAAAGAGTTCGTTTCAAATATGTAATGTTTGACAAAATGTATTACTCCCCAGACTGTCGCCGAGCAGATGAGCGAGGGAGTTCCGGTCACCACCGCGCGCTGGGCCGCTTTGGCGACTACTCCTGCGACAGCTCGCTCGAGCTGATCGAGTCAGCAGCGCGGCACATGCGCACCAGACACTCGGAGAACGTGGAGTTCGTGCTGTGGACCGGGTATGTTAGCCAGCCGGCAGTAGGGCCACCTGCTTCAGACTACTCCTGCTACAGCTGAAGTGTTTCATTTGCCTAAAAAAAAAATCCCTCGCTGTTTATTGCATAATTCAATCAAGGAATGCATTTTGAATGCAAGACTAAACTACCCAGAAGTCAAAATCAAATACTATTTTTATAAAAAATAAATTGCATTTCATGACCTCGACCTTGAAATTTCACAAAATAATTTATTTAAGCCTATGTGGTAAAGATATCGCTTTTTGATTAATGCCGCAATGGTGCGACGTGATTTTTTTACCAGTGGTAGACCTAGTTAAGAGCAATATTTTAGTACCAGTCACAAAACGCACATTTGAGTTTTTTTGGAGAAAAAAAATAAAATCAAAAAACTGAAAAATTAACCATAACTCGGTAACCAGACGTTAAATTTAAAAACTAAGAAATATGCGCCAAAAGCTCTTTTATTAAACTGCATTAATGAAAAATCGATAACTTTACCACATCGGCTTAAATAAATTATTTTGTAAAATTTCAAGGTCGAGGACATGAAATGCAATTTATTTTTTATAAAAAAAAGTATTTGATTTTGACTTCTGGGTGTTTTAGTCTTGCATTCAAAATGAATTCCTTGATTGAATTATGCAATAAACAGCGAGGGAATTTTTTGAGGCAAATCAAACACTGTGAGCTGTGGTCCGAGTATTGTTATCCAGCCGATGGTAGGGGTGACTGCTTCGGAGACTAGGTACTCCTGCCACAGCTGTGGACCGGGTATTGTTAGCCAACGGGCAGTAGGGGCGCCTGCTACGGAAACTACTCCTGCCACAGCTGTGGACCCGATATTGTTAGCCAGCTGGCAGTAGAAGCGCCTTACATTGATGACTACTCCTATGTTTAGTCTACCAGCCAGCATAGGTAATCTTAAGGAAGGGATTTTCACTAAAGACTAGGCAAGAAATCAAGTGAATGTATACCAGCCAAATACCAGCCGAAATACTATTCGACAGTCCTGAATAGGATTCAGACATTGCACTCGCGTATAATACCGGTTACTAGGTTGTCACGTGACATAACTATCATTTGTTTCTCACAGTGCATGGAAAAGGTAGGTAAATATTTGTCGGGAGACAAAAGAGTCGCAAGGCGTACGTTGTGCTAGAGCACCATGGAGATAGAACTTGCTCCTCACTACTACTCCCTAGATCGTTTCTAGATTTCAGCTCTACTTACGTCTAGTAAATATTGTGTGGATGTTTTGAAACGAAAAATATTGTGTTCAGATCGGCCGTTTTGATTTTATTGTAAAAAGAGCGAAAACCTTCTTGGAAAACGTTCCAATCAACGGACGGTTTATGCGAGTTTTTTTTTACTGGTTTTATTGGTTGAAAAGTTGTATATTCATGACGCACAATCGTTTAATTATTACGGCCGATATTTACAGTTTTTCTGACTAGTTTATTTTTTCCAAACCTTCTAAAGGAAAAATTTAACCATACATAATTATTTCACCCTGTGATTTCACCTGTCTGTAAAACATTGCATTCCAATAATAATACTTTTTACAACATTGTATCCACAACCACTACTTTAAGTACAGGGAAAGGAGGTTAATCAAATTTCATGACTTACTCGCAATCTGCTTAGGTCCGTCAATCATGATTATCTAATCCAGGCAACTCACGTCTGAGGTTCGTAAGCGCTTACGTAAATAGGCATAAGTTATTATGTCGGCTTTGGTCAACAGATAAAATGTTTACGCGTAGTGTAAACTACTTGCTCACAAGTAAGTAACATAGATGGGTGCAACATACTTACTTCTGCAGCCGAACTGTCGCCTCCGTAAGGTCCTATCGAGCCATTTACGTAAAAATCTTCGTTCTAAATCATCATGATGATAAATGAGTAAAGACAGTGACTAACCTCTTACTGACTCTCTGATCTCTCCGGCTTACTGACTCTGTTTTTTTGGGTCATGGACAGAATTTCGCAACTTATATCATTAACATTATGCATACTAAAATATCACCAACAAAGTTTCAAGTCAGAGTCAGTAAGTCGGCTAACCAGTCCATTTTTCAAGAGCTGAACATAGAACAGCGCCTGTCCTCCATAGTGAAGTCTAGGATCCTCACCTTTTTTGGCCACGTGTCAAGACGTGGAGCTTTGTCCAATGAGCGCCTGGTGGTTCAAGGAAAAGTAGAGCGAGAGGTGGACTGACCTAATCAAATCAGCTACAAACTGCCCTCTGCACGAGAGCACCAGACGCATCTCTGTGAGAGAAGGAATGACAGCCACGACCATTGTGGCAAGACTGTAACGACGATGAAGAATTATTTTAATATTGTGAAAATAATTAAAAAGAAAATACATTGAACTCCTTTAGTCTTCTTTCGTCAAACGGGCACCTTCTATATTGTTTTGTTTCCGCAGTGACATCATAGCGGCCCGGTACGGCGGCGACGAGGAGCGCTACCAGGCTATCCGCAACATGACCGACCTGCTGGGCAGGACGTTCAGCTCACACTTTGTGTTCCCGGTGCTGGGCCATCTGGACCCGGCGCCCTCGGAGAACCTCACCAACCTCTGGGGGCACTGGCTGCCGCTGGAGGCGCTACAGACTTTTAAAATTGGTAAGAATGTCAACACCAGTAGGTAGTAGATATATCATCACCATAACAAAAGAAGAAAGAGGCCCACTAGACAAAGCCCAAGGCTTTCTTCAACATCCAGTTATCCTTACCAAACAGTTTGTTGCAAACTTGATCAAATATTTCGTCAAGTCGTACACTTGATAACCATATCCACTGTAGTATACCAAACCCTATGGCAGGCACAGTACAGCTGTTTATATAGGTCACTACGCAAGAACTTAGCTCGACAACACACCATCACTCTCGCCAACGGTCGGCCAGCCACTAACCCCACTCCGTTGGTTCTGACGTATGCGCACGAGATAAGGATAGCAACACTACATCCCTTTTTTATTTTAATTAAAATTAGATTAATTGGTGATCGTATAAATAATAATATGTGAATGTTTATATATTTAAATAAAAAGGTTGTTTCACTCAAAACCCATAAAGTATTTAATCAGTCTTGTTTTATGTTATCTAGACCGGTTAATAGTTTAATTTGTGATCTCATGTGATTTAGAACTAGCTTTGCAATATTAACTTGCCGCGAACCTTGTTGACACAACAATATAGAGGATACATCGAGGATACACAAAGGATACCGATTCGAAGTCGCTTCAGCGTGCAATATGCTGTAGTCGCCGGTTAGTCTGTCGCAGCTAACCGGCCCCGTACGGGTTCGCGATAAGGAAAAGTTCTCCCACACCAAAGTGGATAGGGAGGGAGTCACACTGGTGGAAAGGAAGAGCAAGGCGCGCATGGTGCCCCGCAAGACTAAGTGGCACATGTGAGCCGGTTAATTCAGTTCTTGGGATTGCGACACCGTGTCCAACCAGGACATGAAGGTGTACCACTTCAGACCTGTCACTACGTGCAATTCAGCTCGTTTGAGCTACGCGTGTCCCAGCCGCTATAAGCTGCTACTATCTGCCTAATCCTACGCCAGCCTGTCTAGCATAACCACGCCTCGCGGTTCCCGTCGCGCGACAGCGCTAGCCGTCATTCCCTCACACCACTGCACAGCTGCAAGAGATAGGCAAATATCTCGCGCGAGAAATAGTCGCACATGACAGCTATGCCAGAGGTCAAACAAAGCAAAGGAGCCACGCCATTATGTCGCTTAAGCCATTAAGGCGCTTATTGAATTAAATCTAACTAGTTTTAAGTTTGGTCTGCATGTAGTTTTGTAGTTCCAAAGCATGTAGGTTATATTACTGTAATATTGTGTAACTTATTTGACAAATAAATGAATTATACAAAACAAGGGTTATACACTTAATTCTAGATTTTTTAAGAATTGTGACATGTAGCCTTATCTGGATAACTATTTGACAACAACCACTTTATCAAGCGCTTAAGGACTATTGCTTGCTCTTTTCCCCCTTTTACCATCTTCAATTTTTTTTTTTTTTTATGAAATTGAAACTGATAGTATACAAGTATTTATCGTAGTACTGTAAATTTGTTAGTTTTAATTTCTTGTTTAAGGCATGTCTACAGCCGCATTGTTAACGAACCTGATGTGTATGATACGACTTCCACGATACAGGCTGTGCCTAGTGTGGAAGTCACTGTTAAATTATGTTAAATGTAGAAATGTTTCTTTTGGTAAAATAAAAATTATTCTATTATATTCTATTCCATTCTAAGTAGCTAACTTGCCTTACACGTCATCATGTTCTCTCGTTCAATATTCTCACTAAGGGCATCATTATAATTTGTCATCTAAAATTACGATATATACCATTCAAAAGAATATGAGAATCCAAATAAATTTTCGAAATTGCAACTAAAGTCCAATTGAATTGAGATTTTGAAACCGCGTCTTTTCCTATTCGATCTAGATCTGAAATCACAGATAAACAAATTCCAATTTAATTGCGGCATTAATTTAGAATACCAGATCATTCTCAATATAAGGTTGATAAATAATTCCAGTTTAATGGAGCCATTCATTTGAAATACAGGACCATCATTGGCAATTTAATTAATGTTGTGAAACGATTCCTATTTAATGAAGGCACTTATTTGAAATACTAAACTAAATTGCAAATCCAATTGAATGGAGGTTTTTAAACCGCCACATTTCTAATTGGATCAAGGTTTAAAATCACAGTGATATACCAATTCCAATTTAATTCCGGCATTTAGTTGTAATACCAGACCATTCTCAATTGAAGGTTGATAAACAATTCCTATCTAATGGAGGCATTCGTTTGAAATACCGGACTATTGTCAATTTACTTAATGTTTTCAAATGATTCGAACTTAATGGAAGCTCTTATTCGAAATACTAAACTTTTGTCAATATAATGGAGGTTGTTAAACAATCCCACCTAATATAGGCATTCATTTTAAATGCCACTTTTGTCAATTTAAAAATTATGACAAACTTACAGTTTTATCCATGCATTCATTTGAAGTGCCAAACTATTTCATTTATTGTCAATTCAATTAAGGTTGTCAATCAATTCCAATTTACTGGAGGCTTTGAGACCTCGAGTATCCCAATTGAATGGGAGTCAAGAACACGTCATATTCCCATGTTACCGGCCCTCTGATACCTCAGATATTCCAATTTAATGGAAGTCTTAAAACAACAGCCTTTTCCAATTGAATGAAAGCTTTAAAGCACAGTATATTTCAATTTAATCAACGCGTCGAAGCCATCGATATTCAAGTTTTAATGGAAATCGCAAAAGCAAATACTCCAGTTTATGAACGCTTTGAGTTATTTAATATAAATTTAAAGGAAGGTTTAATACATATGGTATTTCAAATTGACCTTCCAGCACGAATGCGGCACTTTACATACCGCTTATAATATATCTATGGTCTATCAAATTGACCTTCCATGCAATTGTATTTGCTTAGCCGTTAAGCCTTACTATCTTTCTTACGAATAGTTTGGTTCCCGCGGTCTACTAAATAGACGTTTCATAATGCCTTTCGCTTACTTTAACAATTCGCTTAGCCTATCATATCGGCAATCCAGCTTGGTCTATAAAATTGACCTCATAACGCCTTAAGCCTATCATATTGGCAATTCAGCGTGGTCTATCAATCTATTCCCTCGAGGTTAGACGAAATTATGTGCTGACTAGTGCTTATAAAATCTTGCGAGGATGTTCTGACTGTCCAGTCAGTCAGTCAGTCAGTCAGGTTATCCGATTGTTCGTCCCTTATAAATCGAGGTTCAATTTTCGTCCACGCTGCCGGCTACTGTTGGCTGCTCCTGAGGCGCGAACCATAGCGCGAAAAACTCTCCTTTAGTTCGAGCCTTACGAGAACTTAATGCGCTTCTCGCATCAGCATCGGATTTGGACGTTTTTTGGAAGTAGCTGGATAATTGTGTGTCATGAATGTTTAAGGTACTGTAAGGCGATGGACGGATGTAATTTTTCAGTAATTGAATCTACCTCATATGTAGCATGTTATGATAAATTATTCTTGTAATTCACAGTGCATTAGTACTAACTGTAAAGGTGTGTAATTATTTGAAATAAATAAATAAATAAATCAAATTGACCCCTGACATAAAGCTATTAGTTTCCAGTAACAATACAGTCAGAGCTTATCATATTGACTAATGACT
The DNA here is from genome assembly GCA_905147355.2 of Apotomis turbidana. Lineage (NCBI taxonomy): Eukaryota > Metazoa > Arthropoda > Insecta > Lepidoptera > Tortricidae > Apotomis > Apotomis turbidana. The sequence goes on from LR990285.1 coordinate 1,747,318, forward strand.
TTGCACTTAGGAGTCTTCCATATCACTTTTAAACCCGTTTGGCCTATCAAATACTATACCTATATTATACTATACCTTACAAGACGTATCTGCTGTTATTTAATTACTGATTTTGTTATACCCAATTGACTACATGTGACATATGCACCTATACGTGTCATTTGTACCTATTAATGCACAACCCTTAAGCTGGATGTTCATACTGTTTATCAACTATACAAGATACTCTAGATAATTATTCCAAAAAAATAAATTTTCAACATAAAGACAAATTAAGCTTATCACACTATAATATTTAACCCGTCAATATATTTGGAAATTCAGAACGATCAAGCCCACTCCTAGGAAAGTATTCAGTAGCGTATTCAATTACGCACGCACAAATGAACAGTCGTATAAATTAAATAGACGCCTAGGGAGTCCAATCGTTTTCCCAATTTGTTCATAATTATTATATTATGATCCTTCATCCACTGCGCCACTGCGCAGTCGAAGATTAGTAACACGACCGATTCGAGAATAACGCTAAACTGCTAAATATTCATATTCCTCGAGTGCACAACTACTAATTAATATTCAAAATAATACATTTTGCCCGTTTTCTTATTTATGTAAGCAACTTTCCACCCAGTGGTGCATTGTGGGTAGGCCTCAGCCTCATGTCGTGGGTAGGCCTCAGCACGAACCCCGTGACTAATATACACTACCCAAAATAAAATGATCTTACATTTAGCAACCAAAAACTTGTTTTAATAGTTTTTTTATTTTTTACGTAACTATTGTTAGGCATTTTTCCGTGATCTGATCAATGATGTGTTCATATTCATCTTTATAATTGCATTTATCGGCTTGTCGCAGCCGTACAAGGAATTTCTCGAACTTTTCATCCTGTTCCTGTTTCATCAAACGGAATACGTGGCGTTCATATACCGTACTTTGTTTGCAGGAGCAAAGTAATCATCGAATTTTGCTAAGGCTATCGCAAATACCTCTATGCCGACACCTGGCTCCGCTTCCGCTCTAGGGATATTGTAATATATTTCTTAGAGCTCAATTCCTCCGAAATGCAAGAGGCTTGCTCTCTTCTTTTGGCTATCTGTGATAGCTGACACCTCCAAATATACATGGAGTGCTTGTTTCAAACGCTCCCATCTAAGACCGATCGAAGAGGTCTCGCCTTCGCAATGGATTTTTTCCAAAGTTATGGCTGCCATGGGTACTTTTGGGGCGTCCCGGAACCAACCAATCAAATGATTCAAGCGGAGCATTCATCTAACCGCTTGCTAAACAATTGAATGTTCGTACTGGCCCTTTAGCCATTAGTCGTTTTAACGACCGCTTAACTACTGCTATACCATGACCTGGGTCAATGTTAGAAGTTTTAAAACAATATGTCAATTAAATGACACAACATATTTGATTTCAGTTGCTAGGTGTACAAGACCTTTGTCTTATTCATCAATTGAATGATCAGTATACCATAATGACTAGTAAACATTATATTCTTGCCAATTAAATGACCAGGTACAATATTATACTCTGCTTACAAGTTTATTTACAACACCAATCATACAGTTTAACCACTCATAAACACGGATATTTCATCATAAAGGTTGAACACGCCAAAACTGGGGCACACGAAGATTAATATTAAATAATTTTAGTAATAAATAACCACATTATGTTTCCCACATTTATTGTCGAATTTAATGAAGTTTATAACAACATTTCCTATTTTAGTAATTGTCTACACTGTAAGCCATACTTCTAACTTTCCTGCGCACACGGCTCATAAGACTTTGCACCATCTCATTAGGACACCGTTTCGACGCCCATGTCCATACTTTTTGTAGTTCAGAGGCCGATTTTATTTCTCCGCCTTTTTGAAGATTCCCTTCATAATACTCCAGTAGTCTTCAATAGGCCGCAGTTCTGGACTATTTGGGGGGTTGCATACTTTGGGTACCACCACGATTCCGTTTGCTTCGTACCATTTCAACACTGCTGTTGCTTAATGGCAAGTAGCAAAATCTGGCCAAAACAGCGGTAATGAGTCGTGCTTTCTTATGAAAGGCAGTAAACTTTTCTGTAAACTCTTTTTTTAATAAATACCGCTGTCTATTGTCCCGGTGGTAATAAACGAGCGACTTTTTTTTCCGCAGCTACATATTGCCTGACAAATAAGGTATTTTTTTGGGAATTTAGACTGTTTTTTTAATTTACATTCTTCAGGAGCGTCTGTTCGACTTACGCTGGTATAGTATAGAACTCTTGGCCAGGAATTTGTTTTAAGTTTGCCTATCGAGTCTCGATCTGGTGCAGCCTGGGCTTTATAACTTCTTGGTCGTGCCCTACGTTTAACTTTTTAAACATAGCACTGAGACATTTTCACTTTCTTGGCAACATCGTGAGATGAGATCTTAGGATTTGAGGCAAGAATCCTTACAACACTCTCGTCCTTTTTTTATTCTTGACTCCCTGCAACCCACCAATTCCTGGCTTGCGATCTATTGTTAAGCGTTCACGAAACCTTTTTAATACGCGGCAAACCGTAGATTGAGGATATTTCAGTTTTTTTGCGATATCTCTATAGCGTAGCATTGAATTTTCTACATATTCGTACAGAATGGGTTCGCGTTGTTGATGTTGTTTGCTCGACATTTTTGCCAGCGAATTAAAAAAAGAAAATAAAAATATTGACGTATTATAGGATAGTTCCTTGTTATCAAATAGGTGTCTACAAAATTTTGCATAACTCTATTTTTCGCGTAATAATAGCCGATTTTACATGCCCAAGTTTTGGCGTGTCCAACCTTTACATATTACGTTTCCGTAAATAACTAAGTGAAATAAAAATTAAACACTTCAATGTTTAAGTACTTTCATACATATTGACCCCGCAGCGCAAGGTATTATTACAATGTAGTTACTTACTTAGTTACCTATTTATCAACCCCGTAAACAATTTATACTGCACCCGATCTAATCTGCCTCAAATGCCGTTAAAAGCAACCGAAGTCTATGTATAATTAATGATAATATTTCTGACAACTGAACTGTTTACTAAAGCTAGTTTACTTGAGTAATTTTTCCATCGCAAACTTTCAAATATATCTACCTACAAGCCGTTATTATAAATGACTATAAACTTGCGCTTCTAAGTCAGATCGTTATTTCATAACTAATATAACATTTTATCACACTTTATTATTATTTATTATATGTTTTCCAATGGTTTTAAACTGTACAATTGCATTAATTTTACGTTGTAGGCGCGGGTAGATAGGTACTTAGACTACGTTGCGCTTATTAAACAATACCTCCTTATTGTGCCTAGGTAGGTTCATAATTTTTATGGTTTACACATCTTTCATTATATACGAGTCGCGGTACCGACGCATTTCCGGTAAAAATATTAGACATTAATACCGTTAGTAAATATCGGACAAAAATAATATCTATAAGTAAGTAAAACTGCATGATTCGCCAGGAGTTATTTGCAAATGTGCAATAACCGTTATTTTTTAAACGAATGACCCATTACGAACTAAAACTTGTTTACGAGTCGATCCCTGTACTGGGATAGTTGAGAAGTGCACCGCTACCCACTAGGTAGATGTCTTTTGTTCCACAGTTATTAGTGAAACTATAACTTGGATAAATTAACTACAATGACAATGTATCATATCACTATCGAGCTTGCCCTGTATTTATTATACATTTACTGTGCAAGTACACGTTAGACTGCTTTTGTCGTGTTCCCGCCTATTCTTTTTTTTTTGAAGGCGTAATTAGATTTCTACTCACTTTTGTCCTCGTCGCCACTTGTAGTATACCAAACCCTATGGCAGGCACAGTACAGCTGTTTATATAGGTCACTACGCAAGAACTTAGCTCGACAACACACCATCACTCTCGCCAACGGTCGGCCAGCCACTAACCCCACTCCGTTGGTTCTGACGTATGCGCACGAGATAAGGATAGCAACACTACATCCACTATTTGACTTTATATCAGACATTTTGACAAAAACTTTTTTTCTTTCTTGTCAGATTTTGGTCATAATTGTAGTTTTATGCAAAGATCTTTAAAAGAAGAACGACTGAGAAACGGTACAGTTATTTAGTTGCAACTCGCTACTCAATTTGAATAAGCCATAAACAATATAGAGAGTATAACTATAGCATGTCTGCTTTTGAGAAACGCATATTCATCGCAAACTTTTGAGATCTCAAACTGATGAATCATGTTCAAAACTTGGAGTGAACGTGCATTTCTAAGAGGCAGAATATCTGTCTCTTCACAAACTCTTTTCTAAACCGAACTTAGTAATGCGAAAATATTTTTTACACTTACCTACTGAAATTGTATTTGTAAATAATTTTTTTGCACATGATCACCAATATGTATAATAATTTTATGTCACTGTCACTGTCAATGGTTTCATTGTGCATGACTTTACCTAACCGTTGAACCTACCGAACCTTACCTAAATTTCGAAATTGCTGATGGAGGGTCGACAGTACCTAAAACATCATGGCCCCAACTCTAAATTAAGGCATTAAAAAAGCAGCAACAAACTTTCGAAAACTTTCCTTTAACCCCGTAATAAAAACACACGCAACATCACATTTTATGATATTTTTATTCGAAAATATGACTGTGCTATGTGTAGATGTAAAACAGTACGTTTCATATATATTGCAGAACTGTTGTTACTGTTATTAAAAAAGCTTACTACCCCCTACCTCACTAGCAAAATGCGACAGCTAGGAAGTTACGACAGAAGTCAAATTACATATAAATTAACTCGATTTATCACACAAGGAGCGAAAGGATTTCTACACAATGATGTAGCTGCCCGCTCCTCCACGCCTGCGCGAGAAGACGAGCTTCGCAAAAAGTTGATTCCATTAAAGTCGGCTGGAATCGATTCTGAGTTAAATCTGAACCTTTACTGAATTTTATCCAATTAACCTCTATTCATCCAGCTATTTGGCATGACTTTTCAACTTTTAAGTGATTTAGGAACTTTGATATAATTTGAGTTTTTTGCTAGATTGCGGGGTTGGTGTTGGGGTTGTCTGAGCTGTGAATATTCCGTCCACGCACCTCCGAGTTGTATTAGACGAGTCGTTCTACATTATATCAAAATCAATTATTTAAAGTTAAGAAATAAGTGTGACAGAAGTGTTTTTTGATACGATACCATAAAAATTGTGAAGATACGTACCTACATGATGTTTGCATTCATTTGAAGATTGGCAAAAGTTGCAACCTTAGATAAGGTACATTACAATTAAATAAACTATACGGAGCAGTTTATTTGTAGGAGAAAAAGAGAGAAACGCCGTCATGTTAACTCTAATGTTGACTGTAGGTACTCTTCAAATGTTAGTCTTGGAGTGTAGCGTTATCAAAACAAATAAATGGAGGTGAGGGCAAATGGAAAATAACCAAATCCAGAGCATTTTGCAGTGTACCTACGCATAGAAATGCGTAAAAGACGGCTGGCCAAATACATAAGTTATTAATATATAGGGATTGATTTGTCATTAAGGACAGTCGTGTTGTTAGATCGATCCAAGTATCAGGCAGTGCGCGTAAACATCACCAATGTCACCATACCCCACGACGAGAAACCCGTAAAGACCGAGTAGGATAAACTCAGCAAGTACCTTGACTTGGCTTGTGTGGTGACGGTGATGTTGATTCGTGATTATTGTCCCGATAGTCATTTCGGCGAACGGTTTTAGTTATAGCGAAGAGTCTCGACAAACATCTTAAGAGACTCTTGCTAGTTGGCTGGATAAAGGGTCAGGTTCAGAAGGAGGTACTCCTAGACATGGCGCGCATCATCAGGAGGTTCCTCTCTCTGCAGCCCATATTCACATAATTATTTCATTATCCAAAGCTCACTTTTCTCCAAAACTAAAAACTTTTTCGGGCATTCATTAAATCGTTGTGTTCAAAAGTACTGAAATGTTTTCGGGTCCATAGAAATAAGTTTCTGTCAAAAATGACATTTTAGTGGCAAACTTTTATAGCCGACTGTACTTTTCTTTGGATATCCATCAAATGCTCACTGAGACGATTCTAAAGAGCCCAAGCTCGGTAGGATTGCTTTTTCTATTATACAGTTCCTATGGCCACCTTCCGGCTCCATCATCAGATCAGCCCCATGGTAACATATTATTGTATTGTCATCAAAGTTAAGTAAGTATGCAAAATTTTAACTCAATCGGTTGACGATATCTGCTTCAAAATTGAGTTGCAAGATTTCACCCGAACAAACATACTTAGATACATACATACATTGCAAGTTAAATAAAAGCTTTTAAAAATGACACAGTTGGGAACTAATCAGTTTGCAAAATATAAGTAGGCATTCCATTAGTTAGAAAACTTTCATTTAGTTCAACTAAACTTGTATAAGATTAATTCGAAGATTAAGTAATACAAAACATACTCAATAATTTGACAATAATTTTTGTTTCTATCTTCAGTGTGTTAAAATGCTAAACACTTAGTTTTGTTTTTGTCTACAGGTGGCTACTACACAATAGAGCAGTCACATAGCAAGCTTAGGATAGTAGCGCTGAACACCAACTTGTTCAGCGTCCGGGAGTCGAACGGCGGCCCCGCGCAGCGCCAGTGGGAGTGGCTCAACGCCGTGCTCGAGAAGGCCGCGTCACATAGTGAGATGGTGAGTGTTTACTGAACAAAAGTACCCAACGCAGCCTTTCCAGGGCCGGGAATTGAATGAAGGAATAGATCGTCACCTGCAAAGAACAGCGGAGAATCTGGTAGGTAGTTAAAACGACAAATATGGGGATGGGGGGAGGGAAACACGCTAGAATTGTATTCACGTAAGCTTCTAATTGATAACAAAATTGTGAACAAAATTCTCACTTCGATGCTACATACGAGGGTCAAACTGAAAGTTTTTAGAAAATCAAAAACTGAACAAACTAGCAAGTTGTTAGTGTTATTATATCTTTTGGGAATAGTTTCCCTTCACATCAATGCATCGCTGTATCCGATGGAACCATTGACAAAAGCGCTTTGCCCACTCGTCCCTAGGGCTCTCTTCGACTACCCTTTGACATGCAGCCACTGCTTCCTCGGCGTCCATAAAACGTTTTCCTAGAAGTTTTTATTTTATTTTCGGAAATAAATAAAAATCGCAAGGTGCGAGGTCGGGGCTATACGGTGGGTAACCCAGTAATTCCACGTCTGACGTCGCCAAATAGTCGATTGTTTGCTTGGTGGTGTGTGACGAGGCGTTGTCGTGGTAAAGGAGGACTCTACTGCGAGGTCGCTTCTCCCGAACTTTTTCCAAGACATGTGGTAAACAATTGTTAGTGTTCCCGTCTGCAGTAACTGTGTTTTGATCCTCTATAATAATTGTTGCGATATGACCTGTCATTCCGAAGAACGACGCCACCATATTTTTTCCCACGCTTCGACCTCTCTTCACTTTAGCTGGCAACTCCTCTGAAGGAAATACCCTCTGAGCAGACTGCCTTTTAGTTTCAGGTTCATAACAGTAAATCCAGCTTTCGTCACCCGTAAGCATGTTGAAAACAGCATTTGAGTCATCTCCGTTAAATCTTTGAACCATTTCACGGCACCAATCAACACAAGAGAGTTTTTGGGACTCTGTCAAATTATGAGGTATCCACCGGGCACAAAGAATCCTGACTGCTAAATTTGCATGGAGGATTTTGTGCACTTGACTCATACCAATGCCTAAGCTCATCTGAATCCGCTGATAGGACATTCTTTTGTCAGTCTCTATCGCACGCCGCACAATACTGATATTGTCTTCAGTCGTCGCAGTCGAAGGACGGCCCTCACGCAGATCATCGGTGAAATTAGTGCGACCACGGTTAAACTCATTAAACCAGTTATAAACAGTGACACGAAATGGGGCTTTATCATGAAAGGCCAATCGAAGTCTATCATAACTTTCTTGTTGACTTTAATGACATCGAAAGTAATAAAAATCACTGCACGAAAATTTTCTCGCCAAAAATTCATGCCGACGTGAAAGAGACAATTTTCAATTCACCGCCAAATCGTAAAACAAATGACAAACGAATTAAATACATACACCACAATATTCGCAGAGGGATGCATTTTCAAAATCTAAACTTATTTTTTTATTATATCGTTTACAAGTGGCCTGTTCTAAAAACTTTCAGTGTCACTCGTATATGTAAATTGCTAATGTTTACAAAAATATGTACCTATATTAAATATTTTGTTGATTTCAACTGCCATCATATTTCTCTCGTAAGACAGAGCTCTTATGACATAATGTTGTTAGTATTCTAAGAGTATGGAACGTTATAATTCAGAAAAAAATATCCCAAATAATTATCACAAGAGCCGTTTCAGTTTACCGTTGGTGACATATCACCAACATTCTTAAATCACCAACGCTAAAATAAAACGGCTTCATGGATAGTGTTGTGCTATGGCGATTAAATACCTAATAACTTCCGGATATTCAAACTAATAATGATAATGATAAGGCAAACACTATTTTAATGAAAACACTGCTGATAATTAGAAACTGATGTATTTAAGTGCTCATAACGTAAATATCACGATGAAATTTGTTAAGTCATTAAAATGATTAACTAACACTAGTAAAGTATTTAATCCAGTTCCATTAAAATAATAATTTTAATGGCGTTATAGTAATGGAACCTATATTTAATTATTGTATTAAGCGGTTTACACTCACGTGAAATTCACGTGGAACCTATATTTACATTATTCACGTTTGTCTATAAGTAAAAACATACTACGTAATAAAATAAACATGGACTAAACTGTAAATTGAATCAGGCATTACTTTGCGGAAATCAAGTACGTACTCGTAAGTTTCGATGATTTTTAAATGCCTAATTAAAACAACAACATTGCTTTTCTAATATGTGCCAGTCATGCAATTATTGCTAACCCATTATACTTATTTCCGTATTTTTTCATGCATTTAATGTTATCACCCTCCCACCGCCACCCTCCACTCCAGACCGTCAACATCTTCTCTTTATTTGCGTATTTATTTTTCTTTAAATGCATGAATGCATGAAAAGATACGTCAATAAGTATTTATAAACGGTTTGCACTAATTGGCTAGCACGTTATTATATCGCGGATTAGTAAAGCAATATTATTGTTTTAATTCCAGATGAACGAAGAAGATTATAGTTATGACGGTCATCTAGATATTTAGGTCGGGCTCCTCGAAATTTTAATGGAAACGTAGCCTCAGGCAAAATCTAGTTGATTTATGAATTTTTGAATTTTGCTGCAGAATATTGTTAAACGGAATTGGAAAATTCTGAGCATTCCTTGACAACTTGCAAACATTTGCTGATAAAACATTTAACATGGATAAAAAACCATTTTAAATACAGATCGCGCATAGATAAAAACGAATAACATGGATTCGGAAAATGTTTCATGTATATTTTACATGAGTTGAAAATTGTTTCAGTATTTATACATATAACATGTTGGAATATCAGCCGAGGAAAATGATTCATGTTATTATATTCACGTATTACATAATACTCATACTCATACTCATACTCATTTATTGATAAAAATTTCAATATTTTACAAGTCAACATCTTATAGCTATTAAATGATTATTTTAATACATTTAACAATTACATTATTATTATTTATTACAATAGGTATTTATTAAATTTATGATAGTTTTAACTGTCATGCATGTTATAAAATTCGTCCATATTATAAAAAGCTTGACCGACTAGCCATTCCTTCAGTTTGATATAAAATAAATTAGTGCCTTCGAACGTTTTAATTGTGTCTGGCAATGCATTGTATATTTTGGGACCCACGACATGCATAGTCTTGGAGGATTTGGTCAGCCTGTGGCTGACTGGCAGCAGGCGTTCCTTGCTACCTAGTCGGGTGCGAGTGAGTGTACTCGTGTTAAATGTGTGTTTATTGTTGTGTACATGTTTCGAAATATTAAGAATGTACTGTGAAGGTAGTGTGAGAATCTTCGTATCAATAAACAATTGTTTCGCCGGTGCCCCAACTGAAGTCATTGTAATTATTCTGACAGCGCGTTTTTGCAAAACAAAGACGCGGTGCCATTCGGCGGCCGATCCCCACAATTCCAACCCATAGCACATAAGGGAATGGAACATAGAGAAGTAGCTTGAGCGTAGCTTTTGTTGTGGTAGTACGTTGGCTAATCTTCTCAGCGCGAAACAAGCACCAGACAATTTGCCACAGAGAACATCCATATGTTTTTCCATCTCAGGGCAGAGTCGAGAGTTAGACCTAATAAATTGTATTTGACAACTTTAGTTTGATCACAGACAAGATACCCCTAGACCGCTATTCTCATACAAGAAAACGTAACTCCGAAAAAGCTCAAAATTCGGTATAAAAACTAGATGGCGCTGCTTCGTAGCCTGGAAGTGACAAAAACTGTATTTTTCACCAATATTTTAAAGTGATTTTTGATTTTTGAAGATCAAACGCGTTACTGCTTCATTTTAATACGATAATATAACTTAAATACACAATTTTTAAGGATTATATTTTTTAGTCTTCAACAACGTGATTTGATCGTATTAAAATAGATGGCACTACCTCTGGATAGCTCAAGGTTGCTTGCGGGCTCGCCAATTTTTGCTACACAAAATAGCTAGATGGGGTTGGTGAACTGGTGTAATGTGGACAAAATAAATTACGCCCGAATAATCGAATCGTAAAATAATTTTCAGCAACCTCAGACTAAGAAAAAAAGATAGACATGACAGCACGAACAATCTAATGAAGCCATTTTATACTACGCCACATTAGTACTTACATGGCTCACGCACACAAATACAATCAAAACTACGTCAACTGCTCCTCAGTACGCGGCGCGCAGCGGTGAAACTGACATGTTGAAAAAATGGTCTCCTGCGTTGTAAAAGGGTGTACAAAACACAGTGCGTCAACTAAAAAGTCGGACGGAGTAACTTATCACGTATAAGTATCAAAATAACATCTTAAAATCATTTTTAATAAACACTGAAAACCTCAACGGTCTGTCGAAGTGACAAAGCATGAGTGTTACCAGAGTAAGATTTCTAATTACCCCAAACGATTACGGACCTTACATGAAGTCGTTGTCAGCGCCATATATACTTACCTCTTTGATTTGCTATTTCTGTACCTACTATTAATAATTGTTTATGTTTTAAATATTTAAGGTTCCCAACTAATATTAAAAGAAAGAATATTTGGATAAATTTTGTTAGAAAGAGCCGAAACGAACCAAATAAAATAAGCGCCGTTTGTTCGAATCATTTTGATAATAACGATTTATACACAACAAATCGAGGACTTCGCCGTGTGATCAGAACCGGATATCCTAAAAAGGTTTATTTTAACTAATTTTGTCCTTTTTATTAATTAAAATGTGTACAATGTACGTACAGAGCATCATGAAAGAGCAGAAATAAAATAAAATGGAACTAAACATTTTCCATAGTACTTCATTGTTGCGATATTTAAGCATTTTACGTCAAAAACGTTACGAAGAAAGTGGCGTTTGAAGATTATGAAAAACATATACTTATATCATACTTAAGGATCTTGCGATTATAAAATCGTTTTCATCAACATAATTGGATAAATTTAGCTAGATAGAAAATAATCCCAAAGTTACCTCTTATTCGTAATATTTTTTCAGTGGTAAGGTTAAAATACGAACTTTTTTTACCCGTTTTTTGCATAAATTTATGGATATAACATTATCTAGGTAAATTCGCTAGGATTGTCTCCATAAAATTATTTATTTAATCACTAGAACTAAAAACTACTTAAAAATAGTCGCGCGTCAGCGCTTGCAGAGGACGGACAGCTTTGAACCGACTGAGAACAGGCATAGGAAACTGCGCTTATAACTGGCACAAATGGGGTTGGAGCATGTCACCTGCTTGCGGCTGCGGACATCCAGTTCAAATCATCGAACATATAGTCATGGAGTGCCCTCTCACAAGGTTCAAGGGTAACTTCAGATGACATCGTCAACATCTCCGATGAAGCGGCTGCCTACTTGAAACGGGCAAAATTTTAATTTTAGTTATTATCTTGATTATCCAGTGACCTATAATAATGCCATACGATAAATAAATAAATAGTGAGATTAAATATGTAATTATAAAACACAATTACGAAATTACAAAAATAAATTACAAATTAATTTGCAATACTCTCGCATAGTTTCAGTCACTCTCTTTCAACAGCCGCCATCCATCCGCAAACAAATCGCAGGAGTGTTGCACTGCACTGAACTAGTAAAGTTAAGGGCGTTAAAGAAGAAATCATAGACAAGACAAGATAGAGAACTCTTTAGAGAACTTTTAACATATCACCCAAATTACAGGGAGCTTTTCTTTCAGGTGGTAACACTTACACGCACACACCTTTAAAAAAGTGGCTTCATTAGATTGTTCGTGCTGTCATGTCTATCTTTTTTTCTTGGTCTGAGTCAGCAACGTTATTAATTTGAAAAATAAAATGCTTGCCGCTAACCGTGAACTATTAAAAGATAATGATAATGACTGAAAACAATGAAGAGCTCAAAGAGTGGAGTTACACCAGGAAGGAATACGGATTTATGAGATCACACGTCGGTTAAATGCTAGCAGGGACACAGTTTGACGTTGGGTACGGCGATATAATGCTGAAGGAAACCTTATTGATCTACTGCAAAGCAAAGTAACCATTGCATCGTCCGCTTGCCATGGCCCAAGACCAACGCCGACGACAAAATGGCTTTACGCCAACGGGACGATTTGCGGAAATGTTTGACATTTACCCTAGAACAATTAGGAATTGCCTACATGCAGGCGGCCTGCGAATATAATTATATTCGTTCGTTTTGTTTTTGTTAAAAGTAATATAAAGAAAACGTTTATAAAATTGTGGTTTTATTGAATGATCACTGTCGTTAGTTCTGTTAGTTTTTGTATAGATAAATTTCGGGTGCCTGTCGTATCGCATAACGTTTTTTGTCCTAAAAATGTTTGGCATACTGTTGAATGGCATACTACTCGTTTGTCCTAATAATTTCTGCGCATACTCTCTTAAAGTCCTAAATCAAGTTTGTCCTAATATTGATAACTCTAAAATCTAATTACCTAAAGCATAATATTCCTAACATGAATTGCCCTAAGAATTATTTTGCCTATTATCAAATTGGCTAAAATTACAGCACCTAAAATAAACTATGGTAGGCGTGAAGTCAGAAACGTTACGTATTCTACCTTCAGGCAGGTCAGATTTTGGTTAGGATAGGTACGACGACGAGCGAAGCGAGGAGGAGTGTTAGGTAGAACTGTGACCCTTTGAAAACTCTGCTTGCTAAAAATCATCAAGATGTTTGCTTAATGACATGTAGTCAAAACACATAACAGACTATCCTAATATTGTAAGACCGAAAACTGTAGGTTAGGTTAGGTTTGTTTTATGACCATTGATAGCGGAGCGCGCGAAGCGAGCGGAACGTCAGAATGCTTGCTTAAAAATCTTCGAGATTTAGGTATAATGAAATGTAGTCAAAAGATTTTTAGCACATTAAATAAATAAATAAAATAAATTCCTTGACTGTACCTACGTAGGAAATTTGTTAATCGTAAAATATATTTGTAATAATATAAATAATGAGCCTTAGATATTGCAATTTATAATAGACATAAAAAGACATTTATTTATAAGTAGTTAGGAATTTAAAAAAAACGAAGCGAAGTATAGAAAACAAATACCTACTGAATAATGATCATTAGTACGAGTATACTTACTTACTTATTCCCCCGTTTTCCGATGCTGCAAATATGGGTAATTTCAATTGCTTTTTTTAGGATCCCGTAGGACTACTAGAAACTCTTACAGTTTCGCCATGTCCGTCGTCCACGGCTTAGCTTAGAGACTTCTCGTACTATGAAGCTGTAATTTTGCGTCGGGCCTTAGGTATACAGTACGACGTTTAGACGAGAGATAAGGTTAGGGTAATAAGCTTTTTGAAATACAGACTCTTTATAATAATAATAAAAAACAGCGTGTTGCAACACCGCGTATAACTCGATAAAACAATATTTATATTTTACTAGCATTGGGCTGCAGTAGCCATTTTTTAAAGAATTTCTCAAGACATTCCAGATCGCGAGTAAGGGCTTCCTTCGAGCGGTTAATTTGCCATTCTGGTTTATGATGGCGATTTCATCAACATACATAAATTTCCGACTCTGTTTCCGAAATCGGTCCTGACCCCACTCCTGTTCAACCTATACATACACGATATAGGTTAAACAGGAGCGGGGCCAGGACCGATCCCAGCGGTAGTCCATTGTTCAGCTTCTTGACTTTGCTTGGAGTGCTTCCGAGGTGGCCGATAATTCCCTATTGCTGAGCATAGAGTTGATTAGTCCACGGTCATGAGCTTATGATAATTACCTGTCTTATAGGCCTCATATCTTAAAAACTATACACGTTTTATAAAAAAAAGACGTATACATGAGAAGCTTTATATCATGTCGAGTAAAAAAACCAAAGGAGCTCAAGGAGTAAGCCCCTTTTTACTACCTCGCACTACGCTGCCAAAACTTTAACAAGCGACTTCTCGATGTATAGCAGGCAGGGGGCGAAATAGTAGAATAGAATGTGATACTTAGAAGATAAATCCTATGGATTTAACTAATGCGAAAAGTGCAAGTTGCATTAGATAATCCTTCACATTTATTTGTGAACTTTGTAAGGGTACCTAAAGAGGGAAGAAATAAAACTCATTGATTTCATTTTACTTTTTACTTAAAAATAATAATTAAAATCAATCTACGAAAGCACAACTTCCATTATTCGGTATAATTGGAATACGTGGTGTAAGTACACTTTGTTCCTTGGCTTCTCCCGTTAAAATGGTTAAAATCGTGCCCTTTACGATGTGCCTATTTCCCGAATTAGGTGCATAATTGACAGACAATTCGGGCATTGTCGTGTATCCGAGTCTAAGATCCGAGTAATACAAAAACTTTATGCTCTAATACTGTACTCGGCGGTAAATAATTATTGCCCATCGGTCTTTAGAAAGAGACAATTCAACAATTGGCTGTTTACGACGATTTCCTAACACTGGTGACCGTCCATCAATCATCGTTTAAAATTAAGAGGAACGAACGTATTTCACGTTTATAATATTATTAGGATTATTTATATAATGTTGATTATACTATCTTTGCATACTCAGTTATTACTTTATTTTTATTCACTTACCAAGCGGGGGTACATAGTTCAAGCTCGTACTATTTTCAGATGATGTGCGTATCGAAACGTGATACCTACCTGAAGGGCTACTCCGATGTTGGAAATTTTACTGTCGTATAGTGTTATTCCATTCACTAAAATATTCTTTGACAGATGATCGAGAAGGATGGCGCTATTCGACAGTCAAATTTTGAACATCGGGGTAGCCCTTCTGGCATCACTGGTTTGACATGTCTTGCCAGATGGGTGTGTGATGTCGTCAAATCAAATGTCATTGTTTCAAATTTGTAAAATTGTAAGTATTTTATTCTTGAAATTACGCGATTAATCGAATTTTGCGGTTACGTGTTTCCATATCAGAATTTATTGTTTTTTTACAAAGAATAGTTTGGTATGCGTTTCGTGAAGGTCTATCGTAGGCCCAGACAAAAATATTATTATATTGATTAGTTTACGTCAAAACGATGACATGTAGGGAATTGTTGCAACTACAATGATTTGCTCTCCATACAAATTTTAATCCCGTTTTTCGTCCCTAAAAGGGATAAAACTTGATATAAATGATAGCCTATGTCCTATTCTGATATATAAGGTACATACCTAACTGGAAAGTTTCATCATAATACGTCCAGTAGATTTTGAGATTAAGTGAAACGTACATACATACATCCATCCAAACTTTCACGTTTATAATAATATTATTAGGATTAGGATTAGGATGTAAGTAATTTTTATGTTTAAATAAAACATACACAAATAGTGAAATGAGACGAAACGGAACGTAGTAAACAAACATCGCACCTAACGTCATCTATTCACTTTTTACTGTATCACTTGGAAGTTGGAATGTCGTTGAACGCTTGACGACTGTGTTACTTCACGCTTGCGCGTACCGTACGGTAGGGATTGAAAAATGACGACTTTTGAATGAATTGAGACCCTTAGCGGCATCTAGCGACGTAGAACGATAGTAACTAACGGAGTACGGTGCGTAGTATGAAGAATAGCGGTTTAGGGGTATCTTGTCTGTGGTTTGATGAAGAAAATAAATCAGTACCTACTGATCATATATTAGTTACTTTTGATTACTAAAGTTGCAGCTAAGGCACCGTTTGGGATATATATTAAAATACATAGATATGTTTGGTTCGGGACATTTGTTAAAAATGTTGACCTCAATGACTATAGCGATATATTTTTGCCTGTAAATTACAATTTATCAGTACCACTTCATTTAGCTCAAATAGTCGTGTAGTAGTAGTGGTATTTTAACCGATATGTCGGTTAGATGGCAATGTGTCGTGTGAATACTTTTCATTGCCGATTATTTTTTCCCCGATTTCTGCGAGTATGAATGTATATAATAATAATTCCTCTTTCACCTCGTATTCTTCCAAACGTTTTGCCGTCTAATTTCACGTACTACCCGGTCAAGTTAAGTAGGCATGCGCGCGATTTCTATGCCGTCACATACAAGGGAGACGCAAACTTAAAGCGACCGGCGAAGTTGCGATATCGCCACTTGTACGTCAAAAGTGACAAATCGCTATATCATGGAGAGATAATGGAGATATCTCCAAAATTAGTCGAATTAGTCCCTTGTTACAAAATATGAACAAATTTCCAATTCACATAATCTTAAATTCTTACAAAATTACATTTGAAATAAGCTCTCAATAAGCTAGCGCAGCGTATGTTTGGCCGAAATCCAAGCCAAACTGACGAGCTTGGCAGGCACGCCACCAAACATTGTGCAAATCTTACAAATAAAAATAGCATGCAGTGAGGAAAATAAATCTGCCGATTTACACCAAGCGGTTTGGTTTTTCTTGTGTGATCTTTAGTTGCTGTTGTTTTTATAATGAATAAACTAGGAGTTATTGGGTAAAGCTTTAATAAGAAATCTTTAATAATATTTAATCATTACGGCTTGACTCGCGGCTGTGTGTGTGTATCAGAATGGGCCCAACAATTCCAAATCGCATGGAGTTTTTCTTTAGGGCCTTCGATGCGGTCACCTCTGCGGCGAAAAGATAGAAGCCTACAGAAAAGGTATATTAAAACATCTTCTTGGAAGTAATAATGGCACATCGATTATGGTCAAAACAAATAAATAAAATTCAAATAAAACGTGATCTTGAGTTAACTACATAAGAACTGAATTCGAAAATCTCCCCTTACACACACACACACACACACTTTACGTACACACTACCTTTATTTCACCTTGAATTGTTGCACCAAATGGTACCATTTATCGGATCTGAATGAAAACATTGCGACGAGTTATCGGCGCGTCCTCGCCGACAGCGACACGCTTTGTGTCTGCGACGACATGTGTTCCGCTGTCTTCTTTTACAATTTATACGAATCAGGAATTGTTGCAACCGGGTTACAAAATTCAATCTTTTGCTATTGACGTGATAACGTGATATAGGTATGTAGCTCACGTAGAAATTAGAGAATAAATTAGTTACTTGGCCTTACAGTCGACATTAAATACATGTCCAAACTATTATTCATGATTCGCCCAGAATATCGACATGAAAAGTGAGTATAGGTATTAGTCTCCTGAGATTACTTAAAGGGTTCATGAATTTAATAAAAAATACGCAAATAGGTAAGTATAACGGGTTAGCACTGATTAGCTGGCACGTTATTATATCGTGGATCAGCAGAGCAATATTATTGTTTTAATTAATATGGATTTCCGCAAAGTAACACTTGATACAATTAATTATTCTAGTAACTATCTTTACCTATTGATCAGGTTATTGTAAGTAGGTACATTGTTAATGTTTCACATTGTATAAAAATAAATGTTTATTGTAAGTAAGTAGTTTACAGCTTGACAGAATGTAGGTTTGCGGTAACGGAGTCCAAATATTGACAAGTATTTTTTTTCAATAAGCTAATAGGTAACTTATCTCAAACACTAAAAATCATAGACCGAATTTCATTTATCCGAAAACTATTTGAATTGTTATCGTTTGTCCGATGACAAGTTTTGTTATATTTACTTTTTACCATTTCACATTTAGTAAAAGCTGTAAAAGTATAATGTGTCCGAAAATCCCCGTCATCACTTGCCCTATGAGTTGTTACGTATTTTGTTTCGTAGCCCATTTTTCATTTACCCAATGATACTTTTGGCATTGCATAAGAACTGCAACCACAATAGCACGCGAGTCGAGCGAGCGAGCAAAACCGACCTGGCTGGGTTAGCTTAGGTTAGAACTGCGACTACAACAGCGCGTGAGCCGAGCGAGCGAAGTGAGCGTGCCACGTCAGAGACCGGAGCCAGAGCGGAACTGTTGGATTAAGGTTTTAGGTTAGGTTAGGTTCTGACAAAAATTGTAAAGTCCATTTTAGAAAAACCGAGTAGATAAAAACCCGAATCACTACATCGGACGAATAAAATCAAAGCCATACAAAAAAAACCGAATAATTAATAAACCGAAACGTCACTTGGGAAAACTGATATTACGGACAAATTAGATTTAGGGAAACGTGTCATTAGTCAAGTATTTAAAACACCTAAACAATAAATGCCTAATCGTAAAGAATCGAAATGAATTTTCGGTTACATAAATGAAAAAAGGTAAAAATTATATTTGTCAAATAGTTTTTGTCAAAATAAAAATCGGATTAACATTTTTAGTATTTCAGATAGGTAACCAAGCTAATAAGTGAAGTAAGTACGATGTATAACTGTATATTATGCTTTCAGTGCTTTAGCAACTTATTATAAGCTCAGGAAAATGCACAATTATTTAAAGATAACATATACGCTTGCTAGGTAAACAAAGATACGCGGAACATATTAATTACCTACAATGTTACGTTAAAAACTCCCGCCATAAATATGTGCTTAAACAGGTAAGTAGTAAGTATTCTATTAACATGGAGCAGTGCCGTGCGGGAACTAGTTAGTTACGGCGCCGAGCGCAAAAGCCATATTTCTAGCGCGGAGTCATAACTACGGCCAGGAAGGGAGGGAAATCCGGCGTCGGCCTCTCTAATAAATTACAGATTAGAAACTCGTTAATCTAATCGCCTTTCAAATATGCAAGGGAAAACGTAATTTTACAAAGAGTTCTCGGATTACGGGGACTTGATTTTATTCTTAAATTTATAACCTTGTTAATTTTGCGGGTTGTTTTTTATAGCGTGCACTGTTGCTTATTGGGGTGGGCGGGGTAGACTAAACTGATTGATGAGTTTTATTCAGTGCAAAAATACAGTCCGAACTTTCTAATAAATCTAAGAAAACGGGGACGACACTACAGTATTGCCACTTTTTAATTTCGGGTTACTAATGAGTTGCACAAAATTTATTGGCATATTTTCGTTTCGCATAGCAACCATTGGCACAATCATCATTTCGCACAATTGCTTTTTGCCTAAATTTCTTGGCATACTATCACTTCGCACACGTTTATTTGGCAGAATAGTACATTGGCATAATGTCGATTAGAACAATACTCCTATGGTCGAATAATTGTGTCGCCGAAACTTATATGGCATAATATTCCGTTTACCACAATAATATTTTTATTGATGTGTCACAATATTTCGTAGATGTATATAAAATAAAAATGACAAGTTCTGTGTTTTTTTAACTGTCCTACTCCATCAGTTTTCTGGTAGCGTTTCGGTTTTGTGGGGGACGCAGTTTCAACCTAACCTAACCTAGTTTTCTGGCAGCGATTCGTTTTTGTGGGGGACGCAGTTTCAACCTAACCTAACCTAGTTTTCTGGCAGCGATTCGTTTCTGTGAGGCACGCAGTTTCAACCTAACCTAACCTAGTTTTCTGGCAGCGATTCGTTTCTGTGAGGCACGCAGTTTCAACCTAACCTAACCTAGTTTTCTGGCAGCGATTCGTTTCTGTGAGGCACGCAGTTTCAACCTAACCTAACCTAGTTTTATGGCAGCGTTTCGGTTTTGTGGGGGACGCAGTTTCAACCTAACCTAACCTAGTTTTCTGGCAGCGATTCGTTTTTGTGGGGGACGCAGTTTCAACCTAACCTAACCTAGTTTTCTGGCAGCGATTCGTTTCTGTGAGGCACGCAGTTTCAACCTAACCTAACCTAAATTTCTGGCAGCGATTCGTTTCTGTGAGGCACGCAGTTTCAACCTAACCTAGTTTTCTGGCAGCGATTCGTTTCTGTGAGGCACGCAGTTTCAACCTAACCTAACCTAGTTTTCTGGCAGCGATTCGTTTCTGTGAGGCACGCAGTTTCAACCTAACCTAACCTAATTTTCTGGCAGCGATTCGGTTCTGTGGGTATGCTACAACAATTATGCCGAAATAAATTCGGCGGAACTTATATTGTGCTACATAAAATTCTGCGAAATAAAAGTTGGCGATATTAGTATTCTGCTATTCAAAATTGTGCCAAATGAATACTATGCGACATAACAATTGTGGTAAGTATATATTTATGCGATAGTATCATTCGGCTAAAAATTATTGTGCGAAAACGGTTATGCGAAATGTATTTCGGACAATAGAGATTGTGCAAGATAAGGGGTACCCTTTAATTTCTACTCTTTTTGGTAGGACTGTACGAGGTAACTTTATCGGAGTAAATAAATATTGAACAACAATATATATAAATAAATAAAAATAGCACCTTTTTGAGAGGCGTTGCAACGTGACAATTCCACGGAAAAATGTGTTTGGCGCCAATTTGCTCAAAAAGTCCAATAGGCTACTTGACCTGTTTGTAAAATGTATCTGAAATGGTTAATAATTTAAATTTTTATTATTATTATTTAGTATTTTTTATATGAACTAGAAAGCTAAATAAGTAATTGTATTAATTAAAAATAGAAATAATATTTTCTTCGGTTTCCGCGACTATCACACATTTAAATATTTTATTTATTTAATCTTTATTGCACAAAAGAAAACTTATCGTACAAAAGGCGGACTTAATGCCATGACGCATTCTCTACCAGTCAACCTTCGGGCAAAGCAGATAAAAAATAAAACAATTTAAACGGATTATATCGCGTATATTAATTATATGAGCCTCCCTGACGTTTCGGTACCTTTACAGATACCGTTGTCAAAGGTTGACTGAGAAAAATAAAATTTTTCTCTGTCAGAGTTACATTTGGGTGCAAACTACCCATTATATAAATATTAATTAAAAAAAGGTTTTAATACATGCCAGATGGGCCTAATATGTAAAAGACAGTTACACATGTGCCAGAAGGGCATTTATTATTTTATTTAAAATATCTACCAGCTCACTACCTCAACTAATTAATATACCTACGCGATATAATCCGTTTAAATTGTTTTATTTAAAAATAGAAATGTCATGAACAGACAATAACGCCGTCCGCCATTTTTGTCTTTAGCTTATATGTGGCGTGACATAGGCGATCGATCCCGTAAATAAAAAACAGGAACACACTCGTATGGATGATGCAAATGACGTTTTTAATTTAAGTATTTTTACTGGATTGATGATATTACTATCAACGGTGAAAATACCGGGCAGCTTTTGAAGCATTTCAAAATACAGAATAAAAATCATATTTTTAATTTCAATTTGTTCAGCCATCTTCTACCTTAATAACTATAAAAACGGTACTCACATAAAAATCGACAGGAACGACACGACGTAATGTTTCGAACTCGTTGGGACTTCTTCATCACGGACAGCAGGTATAGGCATCCGCGCTGCTACGCGACTTAAGGCCCACTGCACTTGTTTTTGCGCTCCTCGCCGACCCGCCTGGATAGCTGTCCCTGATGAAGAGCTCCATACGAGTTCGAAACATATCAGGATTGTCAGGCCCTTCCTGGTATTAAACATCAAACGTCTCACAATAGTTTTAATAAATTGTCTTCCACTTTTATATTTTTTTTGTGGTTTGCTATGTCAAATACTATTCGAAATAAACATTAGTATTTTAATACAATTTAACATGAGTCGACTAGCCTAATCCGCTTAGATTAAGATAAGTTGGAAAGCCACTGTAGGCATAATTCTTCGCAACAACAGCATGAATTATCGCGCTCGGGCCGTGAATCATGCCAATAGGCCGCCGTAACTTACCGCGGGGTAATTTGATGTGTTTAGTGCCTACATGTTACATGCAAACTAGCCCATGTTGGGGTTTTATTTGGTGTTCGAACAATTGATGTATTTGCATGAGTTTGTAAATTATAACAATATGTCGCTGTTAAAAATTCCTCTTAAAACGCATTTGGTACAATTGGTGGTATGGGCACGTGATGCGAAAAGAGGAAACCCACGTAACCAGAAAAGCGTCCAGCATGAATGTGGATGGATATAGAAGAAGAGGAAGGCCAAAGAAAAGATGGATAGATTGTGTGAAAGATGACATATCATCTTTCACACAATACATCCATCTTTTCTTTGGCCTTCCTCTTATTCATAAATAAGAATGAAGTAAACGAGAAGATGACGAGTAATAGGGAAGAATGGAGGAAGAAAACATGCTGCGCAAACCTCAAATAAATGGAGTATAGGCAAGGGAATGATGATGGTGGTGCGCTCGTTCCAGCATGGTGAGAGATGCGGTTCAAGTCTAGTAAGGGTACATCTTGCGATTTGTATGATTTTTATCGATTATACCATACAATGGAGCAAATTCCATTTTAAAATATATGAAAACAACGTAACTAATAGCCCCAATATTATATATATACCAATAACTAATAAAATTAAATGAATTAGCATGGTATAGATACCTACACACTACACAACTAAATTTATTCCTCGTACATTCCATACGATTTCCTAAGGCGGACGGTAATAAAATAGTTGATGCAAATAAGTGCGATACAGCCTCGGATGTGGCGTAATTTGATACGGCCGAGTGATGTATGGAGCGGCCCATACAATAAGTAGGTCAGCTTTATTAGCACTGTCCCGATTAAACTGGACGGACTTCTATTTACCTACTTTTAATCAAAGAAATTTGCGTATAATTGCGTATAATTAATTCATGACATTACATAAAATAAGTACTTATGGGGGAAAAATATTTTCAAACCATCATAAAGCTCACAGCATTTTTTCCTGCAATACAAATTATTGACAATCACTATAGTACCTATTCACTAACTGCGACTAAGACTAGTTTGTCGACATCGGTCCCTCCGTTAGTAAACTACTTATTGTAGAACCAAATGAAGATTTATATAAGTATAGTGGATCGCATTTAATAATGAAGCAACATCTGTTTGAAAATATAACCAGATATAAAGGGATCTGTCCCTTTATATCTGCTAAGACTAGCTGAGGTTTCGCCCGCGCCTACCATGATATCTGTATCATGGTAGGCGCAGGCGAAACCTTAGCTATGTTTCTGTCCGAAAATTTGAAAAGGAATAAGGCCTGTTAGGTTCATAATAAATTTGAAAAGGAATAACGCCTCTTAAGGTTCATATTTTTTTCATTATGACAAATATATTGATAATTTCAACTAACTTTTTCAAGTGAATAATACTTTTCCCCGAATTCTAGGTAGTAACATAGCTATTTCATGCTTTCATTGCGTGCAGTCGAAAATACGTTGAAAAGACTAATTTTACGCGTGAATTTTGTCAACTTCGAGTAGTTTTTGAAACAAAAATTATCAATGAAAAACTCAAACTGTAAGTTTCAAATATACCTATATCAATAAACCCCAAAAGCCCTGTTCTAGGTAGTTACATCAATAATATGTTAAGAAACAGTTTTGATCATAGAGAAAAATGACTAAAACAATCAGCATTTTAAAAGGAATAAGGCCTCTAGGCTGTCTGTTCACTAAAGCAATCAGGCTGCGTCTTTGTGAAGCCCGAAAGAAGAGAATTTAAATCTGACAAACGTGATTGGTCTACTTCACACATCTCCTCTCAGACAGGATAGGCCGCCTTAACTTCTTATGACTCAACAGGGAAGTGGAATAATCATTGACGGTGTCCTTTAATTCTTATTTCAAGACATTGCGGAACACAAGTGGTATTGGGCAAATGCAAACAAGTACCTACAGGCCAATGCACACAAGTTACGCTTCGAATCATGCTGTCAACGCTCTTGCTGCTCAAATATGCAAGCAGAGTATGACGAGACGTTGAGGGAAGTTATGAGGTTATATAAATCACTAGTCAATTCTATACTAAGTATGTAAGAAACGGCGACGTACCTACTAGCAAGTGCAGATCTAAAAGTAAAAAAAATATAACAATGTAACTAATAAATTCACCAATTTTACAATAACTTTCGGCTTTCGGCACAAACAGTTTCGTCTGCTAAGATACATAACTGTTCAATGGCTTTGAATAGCAAATTTGTGATACCATAACAATGTGCTTATATTTAAGGGTATCGGAGTTTCCTGTGAAAACTCTCCACATTTTATTCGGTCCCTCGCTAGCAAAGTGCCAGTCTCAAGTGCAGCTCAAAGCCTCCTGAAACCTCTTACGTCGTAGTAAACCGCCCTTCATTTGTGGAAAAATTATGAACAACCTATATTTTATTACAATCGTGTCTATACTGCGTGCGATATAGTATCTATAAAAAAATAGGTAAATATCTTCTTCTATACATATGGTAGATATTCGAAAAAAAGTTGACGGGGGATACTTAGAATCGTTAACAGATCACGTTCCAACAGTTTTTAGAATTTTTGTCTGTTTATCTGTTTCTCTGTTTGTCCGTTTTTCTGCTGGTCTACTTGTCTGCTTGTCTGTTTGTCTGCTTGTCTGCTTGTCTGCTTGTCTGCTTGTCTGCTTGTCTGCTTGTCTGCTTGTCTGCTTGTATGTTTGTCTGTTTGAATAGAATAGAATAGAATACTCTTTATTGCACACCTCAAGAATAAAGAAATACAAATACAAATGACACTTAAAATTACAATAGAGTTTGTTTGTTTGTTTGTCTGTTTGGATGTTTGTCTGAATGTCTGTTTGTCTGTTTGTCTGTTTGTCTGTTTGTCTGTTTGTCTGTTTGTCTGTTTGTCTGTTTGTCTGTTTGTCTGTTTGTCTGTTTGTCTGTTTGTCTGCCTGTCTGCTTGTCTGCTAGTCTGCTTGTCTACTTGTCTGCTTGTCTGCTTGCCTGCTTGTCTGCTTGTCTGCTGTCTGCTTGTCTGCTTGTCTGATTGTCTGCTTGTCTGTTTGTTTGTTTCCCCCGTTTGTCCGTTTGTCCATCTCTCCGTTTGTCCGTTTGTCTGTTTTTCCGTTTGTCCGTTTTTCCGTTTGTCCGTTTTTCCGTTTGTCCGTTTGTCTGTTTATCTGTTTGTCTGTTTATTTGACCGCGCATCACGTGAAAATGGCTCAACGGATTTTGATAAAAACTATAATATTAATCTATCGAGAAAATCCCCGGCTAAATTATAGCCACTACACTCGATTCAGTTAGGTTTGCACCTGAATCTTATGGCGCTACTTCGAAAGGAGGTGCAAACTTTTTTCAAATATGTGCTACGACTAGCGAGTACCCTGATAAACAAACGTGCGTACTAACGAGTGCATTAGTAAGTCACTGAGGAAGGATTTTGCCAAACTAATTTACGGATATCAACAAATTTAATTGAATAATCGCCGCTACGTTGCTGCCTGGTGGCAAAACACCTCGCAAAACTTTCAAGATGTAGATTTGGACAGCACAGAAAGTCCTGTCTGCAGGGTATCAAGAAATTGTGATAAAGCAATTGAATTTGTTTCATAAAAGCCCTAAACGGTTTACGAATTTGGAGAAAGACCTAGTTAGTGAAATAAAACAGTTCAGGAAACACAATTAGCCCATTCGTTAGTAAACTTCCGACAGATTGAAAGCCATTTTTTAAAAGGTGTAATGCTTCGGGTGGGTTTCAAATTCGCGTCACCAGCGGCTGTCAGCGCCGACACCTTACCTTTTAGGCTATCAAAATGATGCCCAAGCCATTGAATTTTTAATCCAGTTGCTTAAATTCGTGTATCTTAGGGTGGCATCGTAGCTCCAACTACCGTAAAGGTTTTAGCGTTATGATCGGAATCTTCGCTTCGTCTCAAGTACGTTGAGAATCGACAGTAACCATAGGTATACATTGAAACATAAACTTTTATTTCTTTTTGCTTCATTATAAACATTTGGTTTACGTTATCAGACGTTACTTTCTGCCACCCTCTCTCACACATACACACACACACGCACACACACACACGCACACACACACACATACACACACACACACACACACACACACACACACACACACACACACACACACACACACGCGCACGCATGCAAAAGCGCAACTGCGCGTGCCTTATTCATTGCTTTGTTCCAAATTTTTATTGTAAGTTTTCTACTAAAGCTTTTTATAGTACTTCATTTATCTACCTCATAAGTTCCCATAAGTGCAAAACGGGTATTTACTAGATGTACTTAACTGTGTCGCTTTCCAGGGTGAGGGCCTGGAGATCTGTATTACAGGTTTTTCAATACCTAGTTCAGACTCCAGTCCCTCACAAAGGATACTTTGTAACACTTTCATGTTTACCAACTAGTCGTCAAACTGTTTTATATGTCCTTTGTGAGGTGAAAATAAATGATATTTTTATTATTATTATTATTACTTTTTTGATAAAAATATAATCAATAATTTATATTCCCAAACAATTGTCTCCAAATTGCCCATATCAGTTGTTTTTTTTCTTACATTGCCTTGATATGAACGAAGACGGCAGAAGATCGCAAGGCTTGAAAAAAATTGAGGAGGCATTTGCCTATAAATGGGCACCTAGCCACACCTAGCGACTAGTTCAATTATTTTAATTTACTAATGTATGATTATTTATTAATTATATATATCATTGATATTTATACTCTTATAATTATTTTCAAAATTTATAATATGATGAGGACTATAAAGTAGGTACATTTTATGTATTGCCTCGAGGAGGCTTTCTCTTCTTTCTAACTAATATGTATCTCCCCCTACAGGTGTACATAGTGGGGCACGCGGCGCCGGGCGCGGACTCGCGGCACGCGTACGACGCGCACGCCACGGACGCCAACGCGCAGTACCTGCGCACTGTCCGGCGACACGCGGGGATCATCGCCGGACAGTTCTTCGGCCACCTGCATGCAGACACCTTCCGCGTCATTTATGATAATGGTGAGTGTCATAATATACTAAATAGTAATAGAGTTCAAAATGTCAAGCTTGTGTGTATGCTGGAGTCAGTGAATCAGTGAGTGACCGCCGAAGACCGCCTGTTGTTTACCTCTGCCTGTTATTTTAATGTATCTCATGTTGTGTTGTATATTCCTTGATGTTGGAGGTGTGCAATAAAGAGTATTTGTTGTTGTTATTGTTATTACTATTCGTGAAGTTGACCGAAGTTGCGTATATGATAGTGTGGAGAGGCACTTCGCATCGGAATCCCATACTTCGGTCAACTTCGCCTCGCCCAACCTCGGTCAACTTTGCGAGTAGCGTGGGACCCGAGATAAACTACTAGCTTAAAATGAATATAATTTGGAATATACCTAGTTATATTATGCCCTCCTGGTTACTCAAACAACAGTAAACTCCACTCCCGCATCATTGCCGGACAGTTCTTTGGGTACTCGATTGCCGCCATCTTCATCTGCGCTAATTTGGTTGTTGATGCGGAAATAATCTAGTTGACAACAATATCACAATACGTTGACAGTTCTTGGGCCTCTTCCACAATGTCACACAATGTTGAGGTGATTATTAACCGTCTGACAGAAATCCATTTTAACGCATCCACTATACCGCGTAGCGCTACGGGCTACGCTCGTAGCCGATAACATGGGAAAAACCGTATGTAGCGAAAACTTACTACGAACAGAGCGCCCGGCTACCGGGTTGCTGGTGTCGAAAGTGTTATGCTCAAATAACCCGTTAATGATTTTGTTATACAATGCTATTATAAGCAACCACTAAGATTTAAAGAAAAGTTCGTAATTTACTGCCATGTATAATTCTGTGGCTCTAGTGAAAAGGGTAAGTTACATTTTAAACAGGAGCAAAACGTTGGGAGACTTAAGTTCATTTGCTCCTTGGTTAAATGTGACTTATACCTACTCCTTTTCACTAGGGGGCAGGGGCACAGAATTGCTACTTTGTATGATACGAGCTTATTCTCATAAGATATTCATGATAATTTGGTGAGTTCTGTTCTAAGAAATGAATGAGAGTTGCTTTAGATCGCATCTAAAGCAATTTATTATTATTATTTATTAAACAATATCGTTAACTAAGCATAGTTAACAATATTGTTTAATAAATAATAATAATAATATTTATAGGTACCTACATAGTGTATTTTTATGAGTCAATTTCATGTAAAACCTGTTGAAAATGTAAATCAAATGCATTCTAGCTTCCCAGGCATTCTGTAGGGTTACCTATCGTAAGTCCGAATTTTTGTATCCCACCTGTAACGTTTCGCCAAATTTTCATTTGCTTAAAACGATGTTTATAAAGTCCTGAAAATATTGCGGGATTTAGGAGGAAATGACTTTCGGACAAATTAAAATTTGGCGAAACGTAACAGATGGGAAACAATGTTTCGGAGTTGATAGGATACCGTTCTGTAGTTGTTGTGGAAACGAAACACTTCTGTTGTACCAAGTATCCTTATAAATGCTTTTAATCACAGAGTCAATTAAGTGGAGCGCTCTACGAATTCCTTCGCATCATTGTTTTAGATCAAAGCAGTCAATAAACTTATCGGGAAAATCCAATTTCATACTACAAACATAAAGACCGTTGAAGCGAAATATATTTACTCTCGCTTTTTCATGAGTTTCATAGTAGGTGAGCCCGAATGCCACAGAATGGCGATGTACAAAAGTAATTGCTCATGTTTATTAAATAATGCGAACTGGTATTCTTTGAACTGATACATGACGGCCGCTCCGATTCATTGGCATGAGCTTCGCCAAGGGATTTAGGTCGGCCTCGACTTTCATTTAAACGTTTTATTTATCAGTTAACAGTGAGTCTGCCATTTTCATTTGTAAGGCAAACACAAATATAAAATAATTTATTTCTTCACTTTCATTATTATATAAGATAATAGCTGCGCCGCGTTACCCGCTCATCCCACGGGAACACTAAATTTTTACGGGATAGAAAGTAGCCTACGTGATAATCCAGAGTGTCAGCGACTTTCATACCAAAATTTATCAAAATTGCTCCAGCAGTTTGAGCGTGAAGAAATAAAATACACATAAACACACAAACACACTCACAAAATTTCGCCTATATAATATTACAAATACAAATACAAATACAAAATGCTTTATTGCACACCAAAAAAGTTTACAAATTCAGTACAGAACAATAATTTTAATAACGGTAGACAACAGGCGGTCTTATCGCTAAAGAGCGATCTCTTCCAGACAACCTTTAGGTAGTGGAGTTGATTAGTATAAATCACACAATGAGTAGGTGATGCAGAAGGGGAAGGGAGAACAAAATAATTATCAACGGATAAGCAAGTAAACGTATCAATAGATATACACATACATAAATAGATATATATAAACCTACTTAAACATACATAAATATAAATAAAACAAGACAGATAAGGAACACATAAACAGTCAGAGGCAAACGAACGAAAACAGTTTCACAAATCACACCATCAATTTTATCAATCGAGAGATAAGAAGTATTCTTTTAATTTATTAGTGTGATGATACTGCCACGTTATTAAGTTGGACACTGTGTTAACCTGCTATACGTAGATAGGAATAGTGATTGCACTTTGTGGCCAGTCATGAGCGAGACCTATGTTCACCAGTGGACGTCTACGGCTGATAGATAGATATTGAACTTGGTTTGACACGCTGCCGCTGATAGATATATATATGTATAGTTAGGTTGTACCTTGTTTTGCCTAACAACTTTTTGCCTAATTTCATTTAAACTAATATTATTTAGCATAACTATTCACTTTGCCTAATTTTCATTTGAGTGAAAGTCGTTTCGTATAATACTCATTTCACATAATCTTATTTCGTCTAATTTTATTTGGCCTAATTTTTAATTCGTATAAACATATTTTGCCTATCAATTTTTGGCCTAATTTCGTTTTGCCGAATTTTTGTTTAAACTAATATTCGTTTCGTATTATACTTTTTTACATAATCTTATTTCGTCTAATTTAATTATTGCGTCTTCTGACGCTCCGCTATCCATGGTCATAAAACAAACCTAACCTAACCTACAGTTTTCGGTGTTTAGCCTAACCTACTAACTGCTAAATTTTAATATACTTCCATGCAAACAAGCATTCTGACGCTCCACTCGCTTCGCTCGCTCCGCTATCCATGGTCATAAAACAAACCTAACCTAACCTACAGTTTTCGGTGTTTAGCCTAACCTACTAACTGCTAAATTTTAATATACTTCCATGCAAGCAAGCATTCTGACGCTCCGCTCGCTTCGCTCGCTCCGCTATCCATGGTCATAAAACAAACCTAACCTAACCTACAGTTTTCGGTGTTTAGCCTAACTAACTGCTAAATTTGCCTAATTTCGTTTTGCCTAATTTTCAGCTATGTCTAATCAATACATAATAAAAATCGACAAGGTAAATATTATGATAATTCAGAATTAGACAAAAACTTTTTAGTTAAAACGTTATTCGGCTATGTAATGATTAGTTAAAATAAGAATCGACAAAGTGAGTTTTAGATAAAATAATATTCGACAAAACAAGAGTTATGAAAATGATCATTTAGGCAAAACGAGTTTCGACAAAATAATAATTATGAGAAATGATATTATACATAATGACTTTAGATAAAATGTTCATGATGGTAAAAGTTGTTAGACAAACTGAAATTAGACAAAAAAAAATTAGACAAATCAAGGGAATACCGTATAGTTATGGTATGGGATATATTTATCGTACGATTGATTGTCGACAGGTTTGACTAGTTTAAGACGCAGTGTAAAAAGACGAAGCGTCCCCTACAAGCTGGACTGACGACGGCAGCGCGGCACTGACCGTATTAGTTGAACGGCAATGAGAAAGGTCCTGTTGAATTTTTCTGCCGAAAAACTAGCCTGCCTTAATGATGATTATCATGTTCTGTTGACAGATCGGCCGGTGTCGTGGGCGCTGCTGGCGCCGGCGGTGAGCCCGCACCGGGACCCCGCGGGCGCCGCCAACCCCGGACTTAGGCTTTATAAGTTTGACACCAACACGGGCAAGGTACTTCGATCTTCACTATAACACGTCTATGTCATCACAACTTTTAATAGGATAGTGATATACTTACGATATATTTTTTACAGGCGTGGTACTAATGTTCAGTTGTGTTTTTACTTGTTGTATAGTATTCTATAAATCTCTAGCCAAACTAATAAAAGTTTTGGATGGTTTCGAGTCGCTTGTTATGATCAGTTCACTAGTTAAAGTCTTAAATTAAAGCTAACGACGCAGGAATGTGAATGATGTCGCTCTGAACCAACTCTGAACGGAACCTATTCGCGCCATGTAAATTTGCTACAGTAAAGTTAGCCTTAAGAAGTTCCTGTCGCACAACCGCCCATTACACATCTATAAATAATTACTGAGATGATACTAAGTAGCAGCTAACTTCAAACACGACATTAACTTTGTGGCGCGAATCGTGATACCAGAAAGAAGAATTTCATTATATAACTATTGTCTACCATTGTTTAATTTAAGATTTCTCATGTAATATTTTTCTTGTTGGTGTGCAATAAAGTGTTGTTGTATTGTATTGTATATAACTATATTATTTATTTTTCGTAGGTGTTAGACTACACTCAGTACTACCTAGACCTGGCCGCCGCCAACCGCGCCGGGGTGGCCGAGTGGGTCACCGAGTACAACCTCACACAGTACTACGGGCTCCACGAAGTGTCGGCAGACGCCCTCCATAACCTGGCCGATAAACTGAGGATAGGCACGCCTCACGAGACCCTGGCATTTACCAAGTAAGTTTCTAGTGAAGCAAAAATATGGTCATCGAGAAATATTTGACGCCCTAAACACTCTCACGAAGCTGGCTTTATTGTGTTTTTATTTTATTTTTATTTTTTTACTACGACGGTGAAAAAAAAAATTGCGGCCCGCCTGATGTTAAGCAGTTACCGCCGCCTATGGACGCTTGCGATGCCAGGAGCATCACACGCGTGTTGCCGACCCTTTAAGAACCTATTTACTCCCCTCTTGAAAAGCCGCATGCTGTAACCCCCGGGGGAAACCTCGGCAGGGAGCTCCTTCGACATGCAAAGCGTTTGCGGTAGAAAATTCTTCTGGAACCACACAGTTCTCGACCATTTAGGCTCCAGTGTGTGAGGATGAACACCCTGCCGATGGCGAACAGTGCGATGGTAGAAAGTTTAAAACAAAAGACGTTATAAATAGGACAAAAAGTTCTAAACGTATTTGGAGTTACGGCTTGTGCTAATTAATGTGAGCATCTTTGTAAGTGTATCTAATTTCCGTTGATAGTACCATTGATTGTTTCCTTCCTTCCTAGATACATTCGCGCGTACAACACGAAGCACGAAGGCTCGGACTGCGACGGCGCGTGCGCACACCAGCACTTCTGCGCGATCACCTGCCTGGAGCTGGCCGCTTACCGCCAGTGCGTGGAGGCAGCCGCTAGTGCCCTCGCTGCTGCCAAGAAAGCCACCTCTCTGACGTCACCCGTAGCAGCTCTGCTGGTTATGCTCGCTGTGCTCACTTTGGTATAGAACGAGTTCTGAAAGTCCGAAGTGCTTGGAGGTGCTGCTTAGTGAGCCACCTCCCTGGCGACACTCACAGCAACATTGTGCCGCTTATACATATTTTCTATGCTTAGGTTGGCTTTGTAAGCAAAAAGTGTGTGGAGCGGATAGACACGGACAGCTCAAATGAAACACCATCGTGAGACATCACATTTTTTATAAATACATGCACTTGAAAAATCAAACGCGGATTCTCGAACCGGTCACTGTAATTTAGCAGTGCAGTTTGCTGTATAAGTACAGGTAGTAGTACCTTGTGCATTTGTTAGGACTGTACAAAAGTAACAAATTTATTTCTTTCCAAATTTTAAGTGTAATTAGACTCTACTTTTAGAGCTTCGTTTAATCAGACTTTACTCTTAAAGCTTTACCAGCACTCATTAACAGGAAAAATGTAGCAACAGAATTATTGGCCAATATACGCGTGTCCGCGTTAGGTACGTTATCGTTTTCAACGTGCCATGTTTTGATATAACAAAATGGGACTTCACTGCATTCAATAAGTTTTTTATTTCATTACCCCCGAAACGTCAAGGTAATTAAATAACTAAGTTTATTTTATTATAACATATTATGTAAATATATTAAGTGTTATTATACAAACTTAGTTACAAGTGAAGCTAATAAAATGTAACTAACTCTTTGAATGTGAGTATGTCACATTTTGTTATAATAAAGTGTGAAAATCGTGTGAGTCCAAATCAATACATGTTCCGCGTTTTAGTCTTTATTTCAAATAAATATGAATTCTAGAGTAATTGATTGAATTCAGTTAACTTTATTTCCAAGTGGTTAGTCGGTGTAAGTAGTACGAGTATGGCCGCGGGGCTATGAGTAAAGTTTTTCACATTAGAGAGCCCGACAAACACGCTCAGACGGCAATTTGTGATATTGCTAAATATTGACATAAGTTGACATAATTCTACGCGTATTTATTTAATATGTTTAAGTAAATAAATTTAGCTACTGAATGTAAAAATGTACTCAGTACTTTCATATTTATAAAGTTGATAGGATATAAGTAATTGTTGGATCGAAACCAGTATACATTAAATTGGATATTGATTAACCTATATTAAGTGAGCGAATGAAATTAAAATTCTAAAATGTAATTAATAGGAATCGAAATTATAATTTGGCGAGCGGTTTGTAAACATCTAATTTCAAATAGTGGAAATATTAACGCGTTATTAGTTATTTCTGTTTGAGTTTGTTGCTAAGGTCCGATTTTCATGTTTGTAATTAATTCTGATATTATGACGTATGCTGTTTATCTCGTGCGAGTTCAGTTACCTTTTTATCACTATCTATTTTTAATCATTTTATTTCATAAGTTTGACAATGTTGCGTAAAATTCGAATCGTTGGGAACATGGGACCTTGAAGAGAATTGATTTCCTGACGTTTTTGCGTAATTTATGATAATTATAACCACTATAATAATATTATATTATAACGCAATGTCATGTCACTGGTCTGTTAGTTAATCCAGTGAGTCATTCGTATCCAACATTGTATGTCCATGCTACTTATATTTGATGGTAAAGTTCGTTTAAAATGTAAATATTTCTATATATAGTCATAATTTTTAAATAACCCTACTCGTAACGTCAGAGATTTTTATACGTCAGTATTAAAATAAGTACTGTAAATCTAATTTTTAAATAAAATGTATGTAAGCCTTATGATTCCTAGTAAACCAGCTATTATTCAATACAATGTCTTATTATACATTTAACGTTATTGATATGTTTTGTTTTCCTAATTTAATTAGTAACTTGAGCTTTGTTTCTGTTCCTAATATAAAGAATATTATATCTACTGTTTTCTGGCATATTATTACTAGCGTGAGTATTTAATTAATGTACTAGATACCTACGATGTAATAAAAAGTAAATAGGTTGATGTTCGATGGTCGCTGGCTGCCGGTTCGAATACCAGCGTGAGACCGAGGCTTTCTGGAAGGGAACTAGAATAAATATATGGAGCCAGCAAATAGCGCTAAGCGCGTTAGCCTTTCAAATAAACAATGCAAATATCGACACACAAAGCATAATAAAATAATTGAAAGGTTGCTTGGGCGTTAGGATGGCGGAAAGGTTAACCGGGTTCGATTCCCGATCTCTTCCACCAGGCAACGCATTTCAATTTGAGCTTTGATCTTTGTATCTATGGTTTAAATAAGATACTGTTTGTTGGTCTTGTCGGTAGTAGTCGGGTGAAGCTAGCGACTTTCGGATCTCGACTTTGTAGGTTCATTTGGCATGCGATGCTTTCAGGCAAATGTGATTTTATCTTAAGTATTTGTACGTAAATATCGAACTGTCAAAAGTGTAAACAAATCTGAGTCGTGTACATAAATTATCTAAATTAGAACACTAGCTATAACTGTAAATGAGGAACAATTAGTTCTAAGAGAATTTGAAGCTTTTCGGGTTTTGCTTTGGACATTCATGAACAGGTGTAAGACCTGCTGTTAAAAACATTTAAGATTTATCTGCAGAATAAAAAAAATTACATGAAACAGAATTCGTCAGCCGGATTACTGGCATTAGAAATCTTCAAAATCAAACTCAAATCAAACTGATTCATCGATTTTCGGGACTACTCGTAAATTCAACAGTGAGACAATTGAAAAATTCTCTTTAATTTTCCAGTAAAATATTTCCATTTATATAACAAAAGATTAAGATATTACAATGAAGCACTGTTTGATACAGTGCGAATTCTTTGCTATTTTTACGAAGAGGCCTTCAAACCCGGCCTAACCAGCATTTTGTGTATATGTACAGTCGAGCGCAAAATACTCCTGACTTTTAAAACTCAGATGAAAGTTAAAAGTTCCCGAATTGTTATTAAACCGCCAGATTTATGCTCCGTGAACGGAACGAGAATAACGGCGACGTGATTTACACGTTTCTCTGGAAAGTGCGAAACTTTTTGCACTCGACTGTAGCGGATTTGGTTTTGCTTTATCGTAATTAATAAACACTATGGATGTTCCCGTATTTATTCAGCTGGGTGTCTCGATAATTAATTTTTGAATAAACAACTGTAACCACGTGTATTGTTTTCATTTGTTTACCTCCAATCAACATCCGTGAGCATGGCAATAATCAGATGCAGGATTTAAATGGTTAATTATAATTAACGAATAACGTACAGTCCACGTCGAAAGTAACTATAATCGGGGTGTACACTGATATTGAATTATACAAGATACTGTAGTTAAATTGTCTACACGCCTATTCAGTACATTTTGACTGCAGTTGAAGTGAAAAGGTACTAAACAGTTACTTAAATTCAGTTCACTGTACAGAGGCCGAACGAAGACTTTATCGAATGTATGAAACGTTTTTGTACTTTTTGCCATTTATACAGTTACCAAGTGGGTGTACAGAATACACCGTGTAAAAGTCTATTGGCAAAAAAGGACTACTAAACAAAAACACATTACAAAACTTATAGTTGTACCTATATATATAGGCAACGTACTTAATGTTTCTTAACCTTTTAAGCGCCACAGTCGGCTCTGGCCGTCAACAAAAAATTGTGCCCCTGACGCCACGTCGGCCACAGCCGTCCAAATTTCGATGGTCAAAAACTTTGTAATTCTAACCGCTACAAGTATTTTTCAATCCCTGTTGATTTTGGGGCACATCATTTTTTTTACTCTGGCGTCAGTGGCACGGTAAATTGCTAGACCGCTTGGCGGTCAATAGGTTAAATACCTGTGGCCTTCTTTTATAATGTTCGCCTTCGGCTCGCATACTTATGCGCATGTTTGTGCCCAAACAGACAATTCTTGCAAATCATTTTTTTTTTTCTCTTTATTTAAGGAGTTTTTTCGCTAGTGCGAATATGCCACTCCATAAAACAACAACATAACAATACATTTCAGTCTTAATTTAAACATCCCAACATGGAGGTATTCTACCTATCTTTAATGGCACATTTAACTAGGGCTAGAATCTTTCCGACTTCGTCGGACAGTGGGTTGCACAGGTATGTATTACATAATCCAATGGAACTGTCGCCGAATATCAGTTGCCTAGGCCTCTCATTACGGACACACTCCATCAATATATGGTAAACATCTTCCATGCGGTTGCAAGCGCTGCATAAGGGCGAATTTACCTTGCGCATAAGATATGCAAACTTATTTAATGGAATGTGTCCGGAACGTAATCTCAACAATAAGACCAGATCTTGCCTATTCAAAGTGCTGTTATCAATCCAGGGGGCAGAAAAGGGCTGAGGTTGTATTGTCTTGTACCAGATCCCTTTGTCACGAGATCGCTCATCAAAATACTCCTTCCATAGCGTACGGCATATACTTTTTACTAAGTATAAACAATCACTATGAGGGGGTAATAAAGGAAAAGTGTTGCCATCGCTGCACGCCTCCTTAGCTAGTAAGTCCGCGGTTTCGTTCCCCCGAATACCTATGTGCGAGGGTATCCATTGCAAGCTAATTATCTTGGATGTAGATAGCAACTCTAAAACGGATTTAATGATTACATAAGCTATCGGTACTCCTCGAAAAGTCGAGGTGCAACGAGCTAGATGTTGAAGCGCACTTTTAGAGTCAGTGAAAATAACAAATTTGTCATAATTAATGGATTTTATATACGATAAGGCTTCAGCGATCGCAATCAATTCCGCATACATAATAGACACGTTACCGTTAACTTTGAGTTTAATGTTGTAGTTGCCAGTCTCATCATAAAAGGCTGCACCTATGCTGTTATTATCCTTGGAACCATCTGTAAATATTTTGTAAAATGTGGAGTATTTTGAAAGTACCTCGGTACAAATGGTATTTAATTCTAATCTACCGTAGTCTCGTTTCGCTTTAATTAACGGATCAATAAAATTTATTACGCCAGTTAAATCTATATACTGAACCCAAGTATCTAATGAAAACATACCTAATTGTGTGCTGCAATAGATAGGTGTATTTTTAAGATAACTATCTGATTTGAGGAGTAAGGGTATCTTTTTTCCTCTCCAGTTATTATTGTGTTGCGATGTTTCCAACTCCTTTATAGCAATAGATACGGGGCAATCGGTCAGGGATTTTACCTTGAGAATAAATTTCCCGGCTAAGTAGTGTCTACGGACTTCAAGGGGTGGCAGGTGTAGCTCAGTTTCCATAACATGAATCGGGGTAGTTTTTATGAACCCACCGATGGCTCGCATCGCTTGGTTTTGTATTCTGTCTAATTTAAATAGATGGGTTTTAGCACTGGTGTCATATAAGAAGCTAGCGTAGTCTATTCGGCTTCTGATAAGGGAGATATATAGACGTCGGAGGTGTTTACGATGCACTCCCCACCCTGGACCTGCTAATACTTTTAGTAGATTAATATGTTTAGTAAGTTTTTGAGACAACTCGTTAACATGCTTTCCCCATCTTAAGGAACGATCTATCCAAAGGCCAAGATATTTGACGGAATCTACCAGTTCTAAGCTAGTATTGTCAATTTTAAGATCAATGACACGGTCACGTAATGATTTCCTACCCGCGTTAAACAGGCAAACTTTACTTTTTTCGGATGAGGCGTGTAATCCGATACCTGTTAAAATTTTTGTGAAACAATTGATTGCGATTTGTATTTTTGTTGTGGAGTCCTCTAAACTAACACCGCCGGCCAGAAGTACGAAATCGTCAGCGTACTGCGAGATATACACATTATTTATGAGTTTACATATGTCGATTGTTGCAATATTAAACAGCAAAGGAGACAGGGGGTCTCCTTGTGCTAGACCTTGACATGTGCTTCTGCAAACAGTAGTATTATCAAAAGATATATTTAATTTCCTATATGAAAGAAAATTCCATAGATAGTTACATATTTCCGCTCCTACATTAAATCTATCTAGAATTAATAGTAACTGCCTGATATCGACATAATTATAAGCATTGTTAATATCAATAAAACATCCTAAGAGTGTTTGTTTGTTTGCAAAACCCGCTTGAATAATGGTCACTAAAAAACTCAAATTATCCAAACATGATCTCGTCTTTCTGAAGCCAACAGTATAGCAGGAAAATATTTCATTTTTCTCCAGGAACCATTCCACTCGTTTATTGATAATTGAATGAAATACCTTGCACAAACAAGAAATAAGCGATATATTCATATTCATATTCATATTCATTTTTATTGATAACAGTGTTACATGTCAACTTATTCTAAATTACATACAATAAATTATTCAATACTAGCTGTGCCCCGCGGTGTTACCCGCTCATCCCACGGGAACACTAATTTTTTTCGGGATGAAAAGTATCCTATGTCCTTTCCCGGGTCTCAAACTATCTCCATACCGAATTTCATCTAAATCGGTTCAGCGGTTTAAGCGTGAAGAGGTAACAGACAGACAGACAGACAGACAGACAGACACACTTTCGCATTTATAATATTAGTATGGATTAGTATGGATTAAACAACATTATATTTTACACAATAATTACAAAAGCAATTAATTTAAAATTGAACATTGATTTGTTGCACTCATTTTGTGTTATCTTCTAATTTGTCTTCCAGGAACTCTTCTACAGTATAGTATGCTTTTTGTATCAAAATATTTTTAAGTCTTTTGACAAACACTGCATATGATATGTCATCTCTAGTTAAGTCCAAGGGCAGATGATTGTAAATTTTTGGACCTATGTACCATACACTTTGTTCTGCTTTTTTTAGTTTATGGGGTATAAGCCTTAGTGCATTTTTATTGCTGCGTGTGTTATGGGAATTCTCACCACGTCTTTGAAATGATTCAAGATTGCCTTTAACCACTTTACATACTTCCAATATATACAGACACGGTAACGTTAGTATTTGCAGTTCACAGAAAAGCTCTTTTGCTGGTGCATCCCAGGGCACACCAGCCATTATTCTAATCGCTCTCTTTTGAATTACAAATACCCTTTGTCTCTCGGCAGCTCTACCCCACAAATCAATTCCATATGCCAGGATAGACTGAAAGTAAGCAAAGTAAGAGTCTTTCACGCAAGACATGTCCAACATTTTAACAAGACGCGATAAGGCGAAACAGGCCTTACTTAGTTTATCGCATACAATATCAATGTGTTGATCCCACTTTAACCCAGCATCTATGACAAATCCTAAATATTTTGCACTTTCAACGCATGGTACCATCAGATTATTTAATCGTATCTCTAGTTTATTAGTTGGGGGACCCTTAAAGGTTTATTTGAATTACGTTCATTTTCTCAAGAATTAATATCATTCCATTACTTGTGAACCACGCCCTTACGTCTAGTATTAAATTGTTCACTTTCTCTTGAAGGTCAGCAAAATCCTTCCCAGATACGATAAATGCGCTGTCATCAGCATAAGCTATTAGTTTGCCATTCGTGGTGCATGAAGGCAAATCATTGACGAGTGCTAAAAACAAGTAATTTCCCAAAACTGACCCCTGAGGAATAGATGTTGTTCCTTGGGACTGAAAGCTGGATCTTCCTCTCACTCCATTTACATCCACTTCACTTAATTGTTGCCTATCATTTAAGAAAGTTTCGATGACACTCAAGAATTTACCTCTTATCCCATAGTGGCTCAGCTTTTTAATTATTAACTTGTGATCAACTAGGTCAAATGCCTTCGACAAATCACACATCACAATAGCTGTATGTTCTTTTAATTCTAATTGATCAATTACAGTTTGTATTAATTTTCTAGTAGCATATACAGTTGATTTATTGCACTGATAAGCATATTGTTCCTTAGCTAGTAGACCTTTGCTTGTTAAATGCTTCATTAGTTCATTACCAATACCCAGCTCAAATAGCTTTGAAATTACTGGTATTATTGATATTGGGCGATAGTTTTTCAATTCTGACTTCTTTCCTTTTCCCTTGAATACGGGGATCACTTTTATATTTTTTAGAGAGTCAGGGTATCTTCCATCTTCAATACATTTATTTATTGCATAGCAAAGTACATCTATAAATGTTGGTGGGAGACTTTGTAATATATTGGTGGGAATGTCATATACATCCTTCGTTGGCTTCATTTTTATGTTTTTTAGAAGGTTGTATATCTCACCGATTGTGAATGGTGTAATCTTTGCATCGTCAATTACTTGGGGTATATATTTTTCAAGAAACTGCATTGACAATTGAATGTCTACATCCTTTTTAGTCTCTGAGACGGTTTTAATAAAGAAGTTATTAATTTCATTCGCAATCTCGCTCGGGTCTAAACTGTCGGCCATATCTTTTGCGTTCTTACTTGCTATGGTTTCACTTTTTATAATGTTCCATATTGTTCTGGCTTTATTGGAAGCATGCGATATTCTATTTTTTAAAAAGTTACTACGGCTTTTTGTTGTCAGCATAAGATATGACACTTCAAGTTCATTTTTTGTATCATAAAGCAATTCATTGTCAGGAAATTTATGAACTAACTCAGTTAGTTCTTTTAGTAGCATTTGTTTCGCTTCTATCTCCGGCGTTACCCATTTACTATCTCTTCTATGGATAGGGTATTTGCGAGAAGGGAAAGCTTGCTTAAACGTATGAACAAATACATTAACAATTGAATCTAGCAACTCATGTGACTGTTTCCTAGAATTTATGATCTTACTCCAGTCATATAATGTGAGAGATTCGCAAAAGCAGTGTATCTTGTATGGTGTGATTAGTCTCATCATTACATGTGGATCAATATGCGAATTAATATATTGTATAGTATCAAGGTTAATTGTTACAATTTGACCATCATGATCGGATATATTAAGTTTTAATGGCTTCGACTGTATTGCCTTACTATCAACGTTACAGTAGGCATGGTCTAAGCATGCCTCGTTATCATTTTGTATTCTAGTTGGGTGTTTTATGAGGCTCTTCAAATTGCAACATTTAACAAGATCCATCAGCTTGGATCTGTTTACAGATTCCTTTAGTAGGTCTATATTCATATCCCCAACAATTAGCAGATTATTTTCAGATTTGCTCGTGAAGTTCAATAATGCATTCATTTTTTTAAAAAATCTGGCTATATTGCCAGATGGGGGTCTATACACACAAATTACAATTAAATTACTTTGTTTTATTTCTACAGCCGATATCTCTATGTGCATTTCCTCAGAGAGATTTACAATATTTGGTACATTTGTTGCTTTGATGCTGTTGTGAACATAAATGCATGCTCCCCCGTGTATGTGCAAATTCCTACAATATGAAGACATTAGGTTGTAGTTCATGATGCTAGTCACATTCAATTCATCACTCGATTTCCAATGTTCAGTTAAGCATACAATATGGATTAGATCATTTGCCTGAATTGCTGCCTCCAATTTATACACCTTGTGGGTTAAGCATCTAATATTTTGATGTAGTATGGTTAGTGATATTTTAGGTGTGATACTTTTAGCATGCTGTTTATTCACGAAAAAATGTGTTCGTTGATTTTGTTATTCCTGTGTTTTCTACATCACTTCTATTGTTGGACTTATCGTTCCGATGTAAGGTGTCATTTTCTTTCTTGGAGTTGACGTCGTTTTCACTGGTGGCTACCGTAGTGTTGTGTTGATTCCTTTGTAGTTCATCGTAATCTACATCATAATACTCTTCCATGTCTTTATTTGAACAGTGTTCGATTTCCGTTATATTGTTTTTCAGTTTCATAAAAATATGTTTAAGTCCATTATTGTTAATTTCCCCTGACTTTCTTTTAAACATATCGACGCTATAAGACAACTCTTGGTTTGAATCCAGAAAGTAGGCATGTCGATGTGTCAATATGTCAAGGTATAAAAGATTGTTGAAAGTCTCTACACGCCAATTGTAGAAATTCTTTGTTTCACTACATTTATAGGTTGGTGCACATAATATGTAGTTTGTGTGATTCAAGGTTTGTAGCGTTTCTTTTAAATAAATAATTAAGTCACAGTAGTTCTTGGTTGTTTCGAAGTCTTCCTCTCCAATTAGAACGACGCAGTAATGTTTTATTGTCAGCTCCTTTGTAATTGAGCAAACACCTGTAATAATATCCTTCAAATTGGAACCAGGATACATGTGGTGACATATTTCTGAGTTTGGGAAGGTACTACGGGCGACGTGTAATACTCTATTCTTATTGTTGGCACTTACTATGACGATTTTATTTTTATTGACCTGATTTTTCTGTTCTGTTGATAGTTTCGGATCTCTTCTGGTATTATTATTTTCTTGCAAATCACGGGTTTGCGGTGGGTGCTCCTCGTCTGTGGAATTATTATTGAATTCATTATCTTGATAATCTAAATCCTTATTATGCCTATTGCTGAGTGGCGTTGAAGATGGTGGCTTCCCCACTGATGCCAAATGCCTAGTCGTCGTGTCCAGTTCTAAACTTCTATTCCCTATTCTACTGTTCTCTTTCTTCTTTGTTTTTTGTTTCTTACTGGAACCTAGCCACGTACTTTTATTAGGTGTCCCATCACATAGTACTTTTTTAAAAGACAGTACTTGTTTCTGACAAGATTGCGTTTCTTTTCTTAGAATAAGAATTTCGCTATTAAGCTTCGCAATCTCTTCATGAGCACTTAACAATTCCATTTTTAGTTGTTTGACTACTTCTCTAAGTTGTTGCGATTCAGATTTGTCCATAAGTGAAATGTTCGGCAAGCTGTTTGATGACCTTAAAGTATCCTCATTCGATAGGTTTTCTTCAGAAAGGTGTCGAATTATTCTAGGTTTTCTTACTGTAACATAATCAGCATGACTAGGCCCTGTTTCATTTAATTCAATTTTGGTTGGTGACTGGATAATTATGG
Source organism: Apotomis turbidana (assembly GCA_905147355.2). Lineage (NCBI taxonomy): Eukaryota > Metazoa > Arthropoda > Insecta > Lepidoptera > Tortricidae > Apotomis > Apotomis turbidana. The sequence goes on from LR990285.1 coordinate 1,791,184, forward strand.
GATTTATATACTGATTCGTGTGCGCAGTGACTGTATCAGTAGACTTGTTTGTGTTCGAAGAAGATAATGGTGAATTGGGTGTATTTTGAGGTGCTTTATTATATTTTTGTAATATTTTTGTAATAATACTGGGGATTCAGACGGAGATTATAGGTCTGAGCGATGATGCGTCATTCGGATCTCGTCCGGGCTTAGGTATAGGTATGATTTGTATATTGCGCCACTTTAACGCACATCATCTTAGTTGGTCAAAAAAAACAGATGCTCGGGGTACTGAAATTTACGATTCCCTACAAAATTTTGATTTGATTAGCTTAAACGATGGTTCCCCGACCAGGGTTGCCCTGGTTAATGGTAGTCTGAGAGAATCTTCTCCCGATATATCGTTTGTCTCATCGGAAATATCAGCCAGTTTTAACTGGATAGTTAGTAAGGAATCATTAGGCAGCGATCATTTGGTAATTAAAATCGCTCAAGGATACATACCTGTTCTCAAGCCAATTAAAAAAAGAAATTTAAAAAAAGCCGATTGGCCGGCCGATATACTTCACATTTGGAAAAATCATGGTCTGACCAACCTATTCCCGATAACTGCCAAGAATCGTACGATTTGTTTGTATCCGAAATTTGTAAAGCGGCAGATTCTCATATTCCTAATATTAAACTTAACCAAAATCCTAGTAACAACTTCACTCCAAAACCATATTGGAATGCTTCATTATCTAAAGCCGTCGCCGAACGCCGGCTGGCACTAAGTACATTTAGAAAAAACCCGAATCCAAATAACCTCGTAATCCTTAAAAATAAAATTGCTACGGCTCAAAAACTCATACGCCAGGCTAAACATGAATCATTTCGAAATTTTTGTACTTCCATTGATGTAACTACATCATCTAGCGACATGTGGAAAAAAATGAAGTGGTTTAAAGGCAACAAATCACAGAATAGGTATGTAGATAAGGACCGTATTAATTCATTATTGCACAACTTGACACCTGACTCCGTTGCCTATGAAAAACCGATATTTAAGTCAATTAATAACTCGTCACTAGTTCCAATTTCTATCCAAGAGATAGAAAAAAGTATCAAAAGTTCTGATACAGCCCCTGGGGCTGACGACATATCGTTTTCAATGTTACGACATCTTCCCCCAGTAGGTAAACACATTCTGCAAATCATATTATAACTTCCTCGTATCCGATTGAGCTGAAATTTGGCCAAAATACAGTCCACTATAATAATAGTTCGGCACATTTTTTTTTGAGAAAGCTATATTTAACTTGATAGCTCTTGCATTAAATACTGATAAAACAAAATGCATATAATGCTAGTAGTCAAATTGTTAGCTACTTTGATGCTCACCGTACATGCACATTATCCAAAACATATGTGATAAGATAAAAATAGTGCAGGGCGCCATATTTGAAAGATAGTGTTTTTAGGCACCTTCTGAAAATGCGCGCTCCGCGCCAAATTGTAAATTGAAAGAGTAGTTAATGAAAGATTGAACAAGGTCCAATTGAAAAATATTTGTTTCATGTTGAATATCGGTAGAACACATCCACTGGCCCACAAAGGCCTCCCTTCATGGTCATGGTCATAAAAACGTAACGGATATAGGGTACAGGTACATACTATGTAATTATAATTGTTAATTTAGAACTTTATTGTTTGATAAATCAATCAGGTAAGAATAAATATTCTTTCACTTCAGCAGCACAAAACATGTTGCTTTTGCTGCGAGATAACTGCGGCAAAGTTATTTTTTTATTTGATAAAACAAAGTACCGCGAATTGTCATTTCTCAGGTACAAGTTTGCCACAAATAACTATGAAGTTTGCTGAGTCTGTTATCGCATATATCAGTCCACTCAACATATTGCACACTCGACTGATCGACCGCGGGGCAACTACGAGGCATAATTTATTTCAGAACCAGCGTTCGGTGAGCGCACGCGACGCTCGACCTTTGATCTTATCCCCGATTAATATAAATATTGTATTCATTTTAGTGAGGTGAAAACGACAGAATTTAGGCGTTTATCGCTGGCAACATCGGTTCATTTTGTACGAAATTACGGTCGGTTCCTGCGAAGAAAATGGTAATCATCGGGTGAAAACGGCCGCGCTTCGAATAATGCTTGAGTGGTGAAAAATTGAGTATTTGATTGATATGTTTATTGCGAGTTCGGATGGTGAGTTTGTCGTTGTGTTTGTCAGGGGTTGCGTGCGGTTTTTGGTGAATAATGACCGTATGATTCGAGCGACAATAATTTAAGAATGGTAAAGGATTATTAAGTACATCATTACATTGGGATACTAATGTTCTCGTTAACTTTTTGTTGATTTTGGTATTTTACATCAAATCACTGCCTTCTTTTTTTTTTGTCTGGAAGAGACTGTGTTGTATCGAAATTTGTCTAAATTTTTTAAACCCTTAGTATTTGTGTTCTTCTGTAAACTCATTTTGCTGGCAATAAAGCATGTTTTTTATTTTATTTTATTATAAAATTGTGATGTTCTTTTACTTTCACTCAATATTAAATTTCTACCTAACGATATGGGAAGCAATTATTATAAATAAGAACCGCCAAATATTTAACCCTTAACTACCTACCTGCTTCTTTAGTCACACAAACACCTACCTCCCGTCCCCAGGACGGATACATAATGTCGGCCTTATATGTTAAATTTTATAGACCAGCTGAGAAATTTAAAATAATAATGGCAATATAGACATATTAAAATATTTATTAAGCTATTAATCATTCTGGAAACATTAACAAATCATTTTTTTGCAGTAAAAATATGGCAACAGTCATTATTTCTACTTTAGGAACTGTATATCCTTTGGAAGGTGAGATCAACAAAAATTTTGACTTTATATACAGATCTAAGTAATTATTTCTAATTATTCCATAATTAACAATGCTAAATCAATAAATTTCGTTAAAATAAAGGAAATATTTTTATAAAATTGCAGACCACTAATTTATTCGATTTTTTCGCGGCAGTGAATATAAGTTTGTTTGCACCTTACAGGCAAATCGGTTTTTTGCATTAGAAACATAGGTACTGGTTCCCGTTTTTTCTTCGGGTCACAAGTAGAACAGGTTTTCCGTAATTCCAATCTCTACTAAACTGACTAAGCGGTCGGCTAAGTAAAGAAAAAAAGTATGCATTAGTCACGTAACCACCTACCACCCGTCTCCGAGACCCTTAAGAAAAAATACGTATCCACCTACCACCCGTCTCAGAGACGGTCGGAAACAGTAATATCCTCACCAAAATGAAATGCGTACACGACCGACCCTGTCGATCGACGACGCGGCACTGAGGCAGGAGGGGAGAAGGTAAGTACAAGGACACAAACGTTTGTAGGATGCTCGCACATAGGTATGTAAACAATTTTAGGTTTGAAAGAGTCTGTGAGACGGGAGGTAGGTGGTTAAGGGTTAAGTAAATTCCGAAGCAAGTTAACATTATGTGACTAAATGATAAAGTATGCTTACAGTGAATAAAATAGCCAGAGGATTACTGACATTTCAGTAGTAAGCCTAACTACAATAACTAATTAAGCTTACTGACGTATTAGTAACCCTAACTGCATCAACAGTTAGGCTTACTGAAATAAACAAAAGAAAAGCTTAAACGTTAATCCATACTAATATTATAAATGCGAAAGTGTGTCTGTCTGTCTGTCTGTCTGTCTGTCTGTTACCTCTTCACGCTTAAACCGCTGAACCGATTTAGATGAAATTTGGTATGGAGATAGTTTGAGACCCGGGAAAGGACATAGGATACTTTTCATCCCGAATAAATATAGTGTTCCCGTGGGATGAGCGGATAACACCGCGGGGCACAGCTAGTTTTCTTATAACGGGATGTAATCATTGATCACGCTCCTAGGACTGCAGGGAAGAATCGATAAGTAACTTTATCGGTATACAAACGATAATTGCCATTTGATCTTGCTACCAAATTCACGAGGTCAGCTGGCTTTTAATGGAGTTTTAATAATATCTTCATATAAAAAACTAACTTACATTTAAAATCATGCCACTTATAAAACATTCCCACAGAAACTGTGTCGCCAGTAGAAAATATTTCCTCGTCCAAGGTTTGCCTTAAATATTAAACACCAAATGAATATTCAGACGCCTAAAATACGATAACTCAGTTATACTTGTGGCATCCATAACGACGGATTCAACAAGACACAAAATGCAAAGCCGCGACCAACTTAGCGATGCGGTTACGTTCACACTCACCGCCTACTGTTTGTTACTTGTTTGTTTTACTTACCGCCGCAAATCTAATTTTGATGATACTTAACTTTCCCTTACGACGAACAAGGCGAGACGGCACGAGGCATTTCGATATCTCTAATAATAGTTTTTTTTTACTTTTTACAAATAATCACTTAACAAACAACGATTCACAAACTATTCATTTCATAAACCTGTCATTCCTTAAAATGCTCATATTACAAATAATTACTCGACAAATATACATTTAGTAACTTTGACGCTTTATAAACATATTGGAAGACAAAGTTTACTTTAAAAAAATGTTCACTTCACGAACAAATCGTTTCAAAAATCGTTTTTTTTTTTGCAAACCGTTAATTGTTAAACTATTTTTCATAAAAATATTAAAAATAACTCTCTATGTAACGAAACGCAGGACGGTAAGAAGTTTAATACTTGAAACACTTGGGCCAAGTATTAAACAGGCAAGTACTTATTTCGGTCAGATTGTACCATTTGTTCTGGGACTTAACTTTTACATTTTTTTTACATATTCTTTTTGCTGTTTTTGAGCTTAAATTAGATTGAATCTTGTAGATTACGCATAATCATGTTTTTTTCTATAAACTTTTCCTCTCAGAGCGATATTTACCGAGATATTGGGGTTCAAAAAAATATTTTTTTCAATGTTTGGCATTTTTCGATTGAGTGAAGTTCCATTTTTAAAGCAAGCATTTTGACGCGCCGCTCGCTTGGCATGGTCATAAAACAAACCTAACCTAACCTACAGTTTTCGGTTTTTAAGCCATGTTACCTAAAAAACCTCAGTAACCTGAACACTAAGACGCCTGTATGCTCATCACAACAATGATACTTTGTTAAAAATTAAGTATACACATATGAATGGCATTCACACCATGATGATTTATTAAACGAAATGTTTACCAAACAATCCATTTTATTAACGTTGTTTTATCCTTCGTTATTTTGTTAATTGACTAGAATAATAAATGAATAATTTGCTAAATAATGTTTTGTGTTATGATGTTTTGCCCAATAAATAATTTGTGTCATGATCTATTTGTAAAACTATATTTTATGCAACGTCTAATTTGGGAATCGTTAATTTGTCTAACGTTGTTTGTAAAATGAATATTTATGAAATGTTGTTTAGCAAGTGATTGGCTACCTACAGAAATACATTCATTACATTGATAAAATACTAATACAACCAACTACATGTAAATATATATAAACGTAAAATATAAATAAATATAATATATATTACGTATATACATTGACAATTAGAATTTTATATTACCTATGTATATTTTACAGGCGATATCATTTAATAAAGCTCAATTGAACTACCATCTGATTACTTTTAGCTTTTAGCTATAAAAATAATTAATAACTCTTTTTATTTAATGTTACGTGTATCACGATACTCAACATTAAAGAATATTAATCTCAATTAATAAGAAATTCATAACGGTGACTTAAAGTAGACTACATGGCTAAAGTTGAAATTTAGCGGCGATATCTCCAAAATATGTTGCTAGAAACGTCGAATTCAATCTCTGAAGTTCCTCATACAGTGTAGACAATGTACTAACTCGTGCTTGACACATATAGGCATTACAATATGCTAGGGTTCTATCAAGAGACTTCGTATCGACTTTTGTGCTTTGCATAAATTTGCATGACAAGATGTTCGTATAGCACTTGCTTATGCAGAAAACACGATAGGTACCACCCCTGGGTACATTACCGTGCTGTATCATAAAATTTATCAAGCATTTTGTTGGAAATAACACCGGCTTAATGTCACGCGTATCGAAAGGGGAAAGGAATCTCCCGATAAAACCAGCGACGCTTACAAATTGCATATATTCGATCGAGCGAATTTGAGGCAATATCAGTTTGAGAATTGGCCAAATATCTGAGTCGATTGTCGAAGTCGCGGCCTCGCGTGTTACGAGCATTAGCTCATTTACCTACGCGCAATTGTCTGTTCTAGTACTTGTGTTTTCCCCCAATTTTGTATCTATGTAAGTAAACATTTTATTGCATAGAAAAAGGTATAGACGCTACACAATGAGAGCCATAATGTTTATGTTTTGTTGACAAATTGCTTGATGATCTTAGCTTTTCAAATTGGCCCGTATTGTTATTACCTACTCGTGCCAATTGCCTAAAGACGTTCTCGAGTGCAATCGGGACTTAGTATATGAAATGAACTTATACCCAGATCAATACATTTTATTAACAATACATTGAAAACTCCCTCGAGTCTCAGACATATTAAAACACATATGAGACGGGTTTAATCACGTCGTGTAAGACGAATATCTGTCCGCATGTTTCGGATCGGTTCGCGATCACAGGAGCATATTATGAGGAGTTCTATATAGTAACTTTCTAGCATGAGCTAGAACAAACCAACTCGATTAAATTTACCTCGATGTTACGTTATAGCATTACGCCCGACCTCTTGAGCTAAATCATTTGCGACCACAGGCAAGGCGTGATAATCAATAATTATACTGTTTGTACTCCAATAACTAGTAATAATGAAACAAAGTCGCAATCTTTTTTCTCTGTAATGGCGATAAAAGTTTGATTATCCAGACATATTAGGTACACCATTTAACAATTCACTCTATTTATAAATAAAATAATTTAGGTAAAGACTAAAGACGAAAATAAACCACATAAGCTTCTTCTAAGACTTAAGACACACGTAAGACGGTCTTGTGAATTCTATAGGGAAAGTTTAAAGTCTCTCATATTACGACGAACATAACAACTTGCAGATGGCCTAGATCCTAGGCTCTGATAGCAGTAACAGGTCAAATTCTATTTTAGAAAAGGCTTAACACTGTAACCTAACAGTGTGGCGAGTTTCCTCACATTTATTCGCTATTAATTAACTCCCGTTTTTTGTAACCATCAAATCCGGTATACGATATTCATAAATTTTTAAGCGAATAACGCTCGCAAGCCTGTTGACAATTTCCGCGTTGCCCGCGGCGAGGGCGTATTCTAATGAAGCATCGCTTTTATGATCGCTTTATCATCGCTCCCGTGTCGCTTCACGATCAACCTCTGCGGCTGAAGGACAATCTTCAGATTTTGTTGAGATATTGTGGCTGCTTTGTGGGCGTCGTAAAGTGGAATCGACATTTGAACTGGCTATTGTGATACAAAAGTCGCTTGTTAAAGAGACAAATTGCTAATGGGATTAGGAAGAATGCGATGTAAAAAACGGTTGATGAAAAGAAAAGAAAACTCATATTTTCTCGGCAAAACATTTGCCTCTGATATTTTTAGGTAGGTAATTGTGCATTTATCTGGGATAAAAAATAGTAGATGTTTACTCATGCGCTTTAACATTATGTAGGTCATAATTCAATGTCAATACAGAAGCCGTGAGGAACAACATTTCTATTAGAAGCAGTGCCAACCAGAAAATATGTGTTAAATTGAGCAACACGTAGCGAGCAGCCAATTTAAGCACAAACAGTGAAAATCCTGCATCTAATCTAGGCAATAAAAAAAAATGGGAAAGCCCTAAAACCTTGCAGCGCAGAGTAGGAGAGATCCTATAAATAATTCTAAGCCCTTAAGCGTAAACTCGCAGACCGGACACCGTTAGTAGTATTTTCCTCGCATATACGTCTTTCCTAGTTCGTATCTCACAGAGTCCAACTCACGTACATCAACTACACGTGCTACATCTTAGCTTGAAGCAACGTTTTCACTACGTCATGGCGTAGACGTGTCGTGGGCCTCGATTGGGTTAACATGTACTTCGCAGAGCAATTCATGTACCTACTACGAGTAGTACTACCCAACTGCAACTTACAACCCATAAAAATTTGTAGGGTAAAGTATATTTCTTTCATTTATACCACCTGATGAGCCCAGATTTCTGAACAAAACTGTATGCTTACCTCATTTTTGGTATCTCGGACTTTAATTCAACCTTCGGTCGACGATGTGTCTGCGTCTGTGAAGTTAGCTAATAGTGTTGCAGTAATCGTTTGGATGTCAAAGGGGTTATAGATTAGACGACCCGCTGCGGTTTGCGGGCTTGAGGCTAACTCCACTCTTCTTCCATTAGGACCTGTTCTCATTTACTTGGGATCAGCCTTCCTTAACCTCAATTTCCATTCAATATGGTTTGGTACTGGGTCTCCATTTAAAGGATATGAGTCTCTTTTAGGTGTTTATCGATCGCCGCCCAGGTGATAGAGGTTTTCCACGCGAACGTTTTATCTACAGTTGGCAAATCTAAGGCAAGCTTCATCAAATGGTGAAGCTATGTACTCGTAACTTCACTCCTAACAACCAAACTTCATCATCATCATCATCATCTCAGCCATAAGACGTTCACTGCTGAACATAGGCTTCCCCTTTGGACTTCCATATATACCGGTTGGAAGCGACCTGCATCCAGCGCCTTCCGGCGACCTTTATAAGGTCATCTGTCCATCTTGTAGGTGGACGCCCTACGCTGCGCTTGCTGGTCCGAGGTCTCCACTCGATCACTTTTCGGCCCCATCGGCCATCTGCTCTGCGTGCTATGTGGCCTGCCCATTGCCACTTCAACTTGCTAATCCGGTGAGCTAAATCGGTCACTTTAGTTCGTCTACGGATTTCCTCATTTCTGATTCGATCACGTAGAGACACCCTGAGCATAGCCTTTACCATTCTCCACAACCAAACTTACATGGTACAAATTGAATCTACTAAAAATGTGTTCGTGTGTGTATACATGAGTATATCAACAATAGTTTGATAAATAGATATGTACCTATACTCGTAGGTTTGCACCCAATTAGCATTGACAGTATTTAAAAGCGCGCAAATGAACAAAAGGCACTCGGTTGCGACTCCATTCGCCCCACAATACGGACGCCGAGTGTTAACAAAATAAAGAAGGAACGTGTTTTTATTGACATTCCCATTGCCTTCCCAAACTCTCATTTCGAATTTATCAACTTTTTCAATATAGTTTCTACGCTGTATAAAACTAAGTTCGATTTCTAATGTTACAGATGGTGTTTACCCGCTTGTCAAAGTATAAGTTTCTTAGTCAATCCGCAGCGACGCGCCGTGAATATAGAAAAGGAAATTGATTGATAAATACCAGAGCCCCTTTTTAGGGTTCCGTAGTCAACAAGGAACCCTTATAGTTTCGCCATGTCCGTCTGTCCGTCTGTCCGTCCGTCCTCGGCTTAGCTTCATGATCATTAGTACTAGAAAGCTGAAATTTGGTATAAGTATGAAGCTTAAAACCGCTGTCTTAAGCCCGTCTACTGTGAAGGATGGGTAACTACAGAACCTTACACTGAGCGTGGCCCGACATGCTCTTAGCCGGTTTTATATGAGTTGTTGTTGATTTGGCTAAGGTTTGGCGACGGCGACGTCGACATTGTTATAGATTTTTATAGAAAAGCTTTGTTAACTCATCGGTCATATTTTAGGCCATATTTGATGAAATAGTTACATAATGTTACATAATCAAGGAAAAGCTAATATTATGAATATTTTAAGGTCATAAAATCGTTACTATAAACGTTGATTGAACCACGCTCACCAACCAAAAAATGGACAACATCCTAGTTTGTTAGCACGGCAAACTGTATCGTGTAACATGTTATTAAATTAATTACTTACGCGTGTTAAGTCACTAAGTCATAATTTAATCAGTGACTACGTGACAACCATGGTATAAGAAAACAAGGTTTGACACTCCGGCTAGGAGACTTTCTACGTCATAGATTAGTAGCCGCTTTATAAATGGTAACAAAATAATTATAAGGAAAAAGCCTACGTACAAAATAAAAAAATATGCATTCATGCATTACAGTTGTCATTTTCATTGACATATTTTATTTTGTTGTAATAATTGATTTAAAACACTCACGACTTTTTATGAGATTTATACAGGTAACAAGGGAATCGGGGAGTATTATGAAATATTACTGGCAACACAGAAACGGATTGACAGAACCAACCAACCAATCATAACGTGATGAACTCGAAAGTTCACCTGTCATTCCGTAGTGCCATACCTTGTTTTCTGATTATACCATAGTGACAACTTAACACATAATAATATGTATAATGCGAGATGGGCTATCAAGCCGAGCACGCCAGTATAATTTAGTATAGTTATACCTACGCACCGCTGCACACTGGTGCTCGGATCTTGTTATCGCAGAGACGCGCCTACTTCGCCCGGTTGTGTCACTACGTCCCACGATCGATCGCGATCATCAGTTTTCTGGCTTTTGCGGAGATAAAAAAGAGAACTTTTAGTTTTTATTACATTTATATTACAATCACATACAGCCTATTGGCACAGCTATTAGTAGTATTTTTTCCTTGCCATCCATGCCTTGAATAATAATAGTAAATTCTTGTTAATAGTCCTCGATTTTTACAATATAATATCAAAATAATAACAAGTTTATCAGCCTAAAACATAGCTACTTTGATTTTGAAAGGAAAGTTCTCAAAATCGCGTTTATCAATATTTTACGTTTCATTAAAGTTTCACTTACTCCAATAGCCGTTTCAAACTTGTTCAGAAGTCCTTATAATGGAAAATGTTAAAAATAAAAGTAGTATTAATTTTAATTATTGAAACAACCTTCTCTGAAAAATAAAACAGGCCAGAAGAGTGATTTGATTAATTACAAAATAAAATATGAGAAGTCTTGGATATTACAATAGTTATACCTAATTACATTTTTAACGTCGCTTGTTGCTCAAAATAGATATTTCTCAAACATGTTCGGAAATGTTTAGTTTTCTATTTGAAAATACATAGAATACGCAAAAAGCCTGATTTTCCCGCTTCCATAATGTTACATGGATGTGGGCAAAAATGCGACATTATACACTTTTTGCCCCCCTAGGGAGCCGTTTTCTTTAGTGCAAAGTTCAGGCTTTTTGCGTATTGTCACAGATTAATATAATAGTTGTATTGTTACCAACTGTCAGAATAATTATGTCAAACCTTACATTTAGTATCAATTAAACTAGATACCAACTCAATTTTGTGTAACTGATTATCGTTCGTTGTTAATCTTATTTAGTTATTTTGCAAGTGTATTTTTACTATTTTCTGACATCGTTTGAGTAAAGCACTGTAATTTACATGTTACCTAGGCGGAAACGGAGATTGCCTGACTCGCATCTTTTACAAGCCTCGCGATGCTCAGCTTGCAAACCACCTCGTCAGGCAATCCCCTTCTTTCCGAGCCTCGGCAATAATGTACTATTTTAACCTTATATATACAGTAAGGGAAAATTTTATTTATTTAAAACTTTACATAACGACTAATGTGGTTTCGTAAATAATATCTTAACCAGAACGGTAAGTAAAGAGTTATATTACAAAATGATGTAAAAATTGAGAAAAATGGGTTTCAGAGTTGAATTTTAGAAACTTGTCTTTCAGTAATTTACGTATGGATATGATAATCTGCTTCCAGCACGCAATTCAAACTATTAGTTGTATATACAACTAATAGTTTGAATTTAACATTCAAATAATCGGAGAGACATCAACTAATGATAAACAAGAGCACTGTCGGTGGGTATAACCGAGAATTATTTCAACGAGAATAATGTTAGCAGAAGGGCTACTACGAAAATCGAAACTGAAGTTCGTACCGCGACATCCCTTTCGATCTCGTAACAAACAATATTCGAATGAGCGGGACGGCATGATACGGAGCTCGAATTAACCCTCCAGGGGAGTTCCAATTGAAAGGGCTTTAATGTCGTCCGCGTCCATCTGTCGGACGGCAAATACGAATGCGGGTAGTTTAAAAGGTTTAAAATAAAGTATTAAAATGTTCTTATCGGCCGCTCGACACTGACAAACTGTCCTGCTTCGTTTAGCCGGAGGCCCGGAGGAGGAAAGTTTATAGTTTGTATTGTTTTTGTTAAAGGTTCGTTTTTATTTATTGCTGAACTAGCTGCGCCACGCGGTGTCACTCGCGCATCCTACGGGAACACTAATTTTCGGGTAAGTAAGTAGCCTATGTGTTAATCCAGGGTGTCAGTTACCTTCATACCAACATTTATCAAAATTGGTCCATTGGTTTGAGCGTGAAGAAGTAAAAAAACATACACATAAACACACTCACAAACACTCGCCTTTGTAATATTAGTGTGTGTGATGTGAAATAATAACTCGGAATCTGAATCTACCGACATTTCACAAGATGTAAAAGGTAGAGATGGGTAAATCCTGACTTGAAGATTTAAATGATTCGAATCCACAAGGGGATCCGAATCCCTTATCGACTCTTCACAAATCTTATCGAATCCAAGGAGTTATTAACTCCGACTAACTCAATCGGTACCGCGAGTCGTTCATAGTGAACGAAACGAAGTGAAGTGAGTACCGAGCCGAATCGAGTCGGCCGAGCGGCGGCGGCCGGCCGTGAGCCGCGAGTTGCAATTCAATCGGCAATTGTCGTGTCGGCTGTGGTGTCGGTTGGGTTTTGTCGTCTCGCTCGCTCACCGCACTAAGTCGCGGCGAATCCGGCGATATCGGCTTGTGACGTGACGTTGTTTTGATACGAATAAGTACGAAATACAAATACCTGTGCTGTGTGGACTTATTTGTACGAAACTGAGAGTTTAATGTTTATTTAGTTATTATCTGAAGATTTAAATTTTGTTTGTTGATGTATTTCTTAATCGTAACTCAAATATATATAAATAATACATAAAAAGAAAAATGTTTTGTCCACAAAGAATGTAAATATTATTATTAAATACTTATTCTTCATTGTAATTCAAATAGGGCATATATCAAATAAATAGAAAATGTTAGATATGTGATCAATTGACAAGTTAATAGGTAAACTAAACTACCGAAGTCTTCATTAGTTTCCAAAGGGAACCGAAAGTTGCTAAGAGTCACTTGTTACAATAACAGATCGGTACTGATAAACGAAACGCAATCAGATTCAGAGCGGATTGCTTTAAAGAGTCAAAAGAGTTGAAGAGTCATTAAGCGGATTCGGTTCCGCGAGCGGATTTGGATTTAGTGATTCGAAACACCACGCGGAGTCGAGATCGCCCATCTCTAGTAAAAGGGTCCCAAAAAGATACACTGCAATCTTAACAGTATAAGTAGGTTCAGTTGTCAGAGGTCACACATACAAGCCAACCTCAAACACTATAAAGAAATCAGAACAGACTGGCGTTCGCTAGTTTACCGATGTAACAACGCCATCTAGTAGAAAATTATGTTACTAAAATTTACATGAAATAGTTGACTTTAAGCGGTTTTAACAAATGATAATTGTTTGTAATATTTTTATGAGTGTTATTGTTATTTTTGTTACTAAAAAAGGTTAATTTAATTTTGAATAATCAGGACAGGTAGCGCCATCTGTTGGCAAGTAGTCGCAAACTGTTGCATAAACAATAACGATTTAACACAAGAGAAAACCGATGTTGAGAAGAAAGCCGAAGGTAATTATTTTTTCGTTTATACCCAAAACAATTACAATTCCTTTTTTCGGTAAAACAAGAATTAAACATAAGTTTCGTATTTAGTTTCGCCGACTAAGCGAATAAAATGATTATTTTTCCGGCTTGTTAGCTACCGGAGAGAACAAAAAATATTAATTGAAACCGTCCTCACGACATGGCTTTCTACTCAGCAAATAGTAAGCGGAATGGCTCACTATGTACATAAATAATCCGCATGGTTCTGGAATTAGGGTTTCCCGACCATTTACAAGATTATTATTATCCATCCCAATTTTTTTCAGTTCACTTCGCACTCAAGTATACGAGTAGCCTAACTAGTGTCGGTCCGGCCCAGGGATATTGGCGCTACAAACGGCTTTCATATGGAAATAATATGCATACGTCATAATATTTGCATTATTAAACGTCAATAGCAATTTGTCATTAACCAAATCCAAAACATTGTTTATCAAACGTAGGTATATGCAATAGTATTTTGGCTACGCCGGCGTCGCGTGAAGCCGGAATACTACTTAAGATATATTTCTCCGCTATAGGAGACGGTAGGAAGACCGTAAGTCTGTATTTATTTTGTAAATTTTTATTGCGGGGGTAACATAGCGTGGACGTTAAAATCCCTAGGCTAAATAAATGAAAAAAAAAAAAACTCGTTCTTCTTGCGAAATAAATGCTGAATCCTGTTAAAAAAACCTTTTCAGCACTGTGTGGATAAACCATGAATACGAAGATCAAAGCTTAAAGAAAAAATGAAAAAGGAGCTACCTGGTGGAAGGGACCAAAAAACAAAACAAAAAAAATTAAAAAAATTGGGAAAATGAGACATTACGTCATGTTTTATAAAATTATAAAACAAACAGCGCCCTCTCTCGCTTGCTCGTTCACCGCTGTAAAGTGGTGCGGTAAGATGTGAATATTAACGTATTCACATAGAGGTCGCTAAGGTGTAAAAACCTTTCAAATGAACAATGCAAAGATCGACACACAAAGCATAAGGAAAAAATCGTCAGGTCTACGTGGAGCGAGGGTAGTGAAGTGGCTAACGCGCTGGACGGGTAATCCAGAGGTACCGGGTTCGATTCCCGGTCCCTTCCACCAGGTAGCTCCTTTTTCAATTTTTCTTTAAGCTTTGATCTTTGTATTCATGGTTTAAATAAAAATTGTGGTGTACCAACATTAAAAAAATGAGACATTACATGTTTCATAAAATTACTGTGTGGATAGTTTTGGCTTCAAATTATTAAATTATTATTTGGTCCTGTTTTCTCTTTGTTTACATCAGTGACTTTTAACGTCGGTTATCAAAAACCGGCCAAGTGCGAGTCGGACTCGCGCACCGAGGGTTCCGTACACACACTTTCCATCCCTAAGTGGTTAAGTTTGCACCTGGTATGTATAGCGCCCCATATAAATTAGGTGCAAAGTTAGGTATTAAAATATTAAAAAAAAACTACTTACTAGATCTCGTTCAAAATAATTTTCGTTGGTAGTTTTTATAGTAATGTACATCATATGTTTTGTTTTAGATTTTTCATTTTCTTATTTTAGAAGTGAGAGGGGGGGGGACCAACTTTTTTTCCAATTTGGAAGCGTCTGTCACGCAAACTATTCGGTTTAGAAAAAAAATATTTTAGAAACCTATCATCATATCATTTTTGAAGACCTATCAATAGATACACGCGTATGTGTTTGATGAAAAAAAAAATTGAGTTTCAGTTCTAAGTATGGGGAGCCCCCAATATTTATTATTATTTTTTATTTTTGAATCAAAATCTTAATGCGGTTTACAGAATACACCTACCTACCAAGTTTCAACAGTATAGCTCTTATACGGACGGACAGACGGACAGACAGACAGACAGACATGACGAATCTATAAGGGTTCCGTTTTTGGCCATTTGGCTACGGAACCCTATTAAAAAAAATCACATTTGTTCTATGTTGGAGCCCCACTCAAATATTTACTGTAGGTATTCTGTTTTTAGTATGCAACAACGCAAATGGACGCGCCAAGTACACTAAATTTTGTAATAATTTGCGCAAAAATCATAACGGTCCAACACAGAACATTTCCTTGCGATGCTGTTTCTAAAATTTCGTAAAGTTTGGTGAAGTTCTGGAGGAGGAAACAGACGAGAGCGAAACCTTGATTTGTGTATCCCGGTTATGATAAGTTTGTATGCGACAGCCTAGTTACCAGATGCAAACTTAATGTAAACGGGAAAAAGAGCAGTACATTCACTTAACAAGGCGAGATTATTGTAGAAATGTGCGTTGTGGCTATCATAATTTTAGCAGATAATAGTATTTTATGCAACCGTTGTATAAGAGGGGGCAAAAAACGCGAGTGGCATGGGTTACGATGTGAGCGTAGCGAACATCGTAAGAAAGATGCCACGAGCGTTTTTTGACCTACTTATACAACGTTGCATACAATACTTTTTCTACGACTCGACATTTCATAAATAGAATGCAAATAAACAACAAAGAAAATAATTACATGTTCCCGCTCGGAATCAACAAAATTAAAAAAAAAATAGTCTGATGAACTTTTTTTTTATTGACGTCCATCTGTCAAGAAAATAGGAACTAATACATAAAGGTATACGTTCACTATACTAAACATCTGTCAATAAAATATAAACGGGTAAGTAATATAAGACATAAGAACTTATACTATAATATTCATATTATATACGCTCATATTGTATAAGCTCGTTTTGTATACCGTTCAAGGTGTATAACGAACGTTAGATATAACATCAAAATATCTATTTTTGTTAAGTATAACGTTGTTTAAGTATAATATCATTGTATATAACGATCATAACGTATAACATTCATAATATCTCAGATTCATAATGTATATTACTTAATACATCTAACACCGAAATGCATAATGCTCGTATAGAATAACCGCCGGCACATCAATTGTGTACATAGGTACTTATGCAATAGTTCGCTGTTAAATTTTAATATACCTCCATGCAAGCAAGCATTATGACGCTCCGCTCACTTCGCTCGCTCCGCTATCCATGGTCATAAAACAAACCTAACCTAACCTACAGTTTTCGGTTTTTGACCCATATTCCATTTTGTCGCAGTTTTTCCAAACGGTATACTATTACTTCCCAGCATTTCATCTGCCATTATCAATGTGTACATACTTATGCAATAAGTAGTTCGCTGTTAAATTTTAATATACCTCCATACAAGCAAGCATTTTGACGCTCCGCTCGCTTTGCTCGCTCCGCTATCCATGGTCATAAAACAAACCTAACCTAACCTACAGTTTTCGGTTTTTGACCCATATTCCATTTTGTTACAATTCTTCCAAACGGTATACTCTTACTTCCCAGCATTTCATCTGCCATTATCAATTGTGTACATACTTATGCAATAAGTAGTTCGCTGTTAAATTTTAATATACCTCCATGCAAGCAAGCATTTTGACGCTCCGCTCGCTTTGCTCGCTCCGCTATCCATGGTCATAAAACAAACCTAACCTAACCTACAGTTTTCGGTTTTTGACCCATGTTCCATTTTAGGGGCATAGGGGTAGCTGTTATAACCTATTTAATATATCATTACGCTATTATATTTTCTAATCATTATACTAAAAGAAAGTATATACTATGATCGATATACGTTATGTATGTTATATCAACTGAATTTAGAGTATTTGAGTGTTATATAAAAAATCATTCTACAACATGAGTGTTATGCTAATTGACCGTTATTCCTAATAAAAATATTGATTTTGATGTTATAGCAAAAGTTCATTATATCTTGTGAACGTTATTGATATGAAATTATATATTTTGTAGTTATATCTCGTGGGACGCACCCATATAAACTTATACATAAAGGTATACGTTCACTATACTAAACATCCATGCACTGAAGATAAAACTTTTTTTTCAGTTGGCAGCAATGCCTTAGTACAATAAGCTTTTTTTTTTAATTGCAAATTGTGTGAATGCAGCTGTTTATCTTGTAATCTGTGGTACTAAGTGATGCTTTTTTGGCGACATTATAACATCGTTGAGCAGTGTTTTTTTGGGCAATAGAGTATAGACTTTTACAGACTTTCATAATTTATGTCTTTATATTAGAGTTAGTAACTATATAAATGACAGAAAAAAGTACTGGAGTAGAAAACATATTTTTCCAACCTCTTACGGTAGTTGCATATACTTCCCTTTTTGGTAACCTATCAAAATCTCGAATTTTCATTTGCCCGAAATTTCGAAATCCCGATTTTTTATTTACCCGAAAGCTATTCTATTCGTTTTCCAAAACTATTAATATTTTCAGGACTTTATAAACGTCATTGTAAAGAACCCGTTAGCTTAGGTTAGGTTTGTTTTATAATTATTTTGAAATATTAATAGTTTTGGAATAAATAGCTTTCGGGCAAACGGAAATTCGGGATTTCGTAATTTCGGCCAAATAAAAATTCGGGATTATGATAGGTAACCTTCCCTTTTTATTTCTTTTATACGAAAACAGGTCAATTCCCATGTAAACATAATTGGTCCACGTTAAATACCGTTTTCTTGCGTGGCGCGCGGGTCACTAATTGCTCGGTCATTTGCGATTTCGCAACGTGTTTTTTTTACACTGTGGTAATCAGGTTTTACCTTGTCTGCACGTTCGGGTATGTAAAAAACTTCGTAATAATAAAATTTTCATCAAAATCTAAGTTACGGGCGGTATTAAGAATAAACATATGTAACTCGTGAACACAGAATATCAGCATATAGCAAACATATCTAATAATTTTATGTAGATATGCTAGCTATCAGCTGACCACAATACAATACAAGTACTCTTTATTGCGCACATAAAACATACCGAAGAAATAAAACGCAAGAAATTACAAGTGATCAGCTGATCACCTTTGGAAATAAAAACCCTTTTCAATTTTAATAACGTATATTTCATAACTCCTCAAAGAGTAGGTACAGATCCTGGATAGACTTTCGTCGATTGTGCAACTCCGAGTATAGAAGTTCCTTGGCCACATCTCCCGAAATAAAAACTCCATGGAAAGATTGGTAGTCCAGGGCCAGATAGAAGGCAAGAGAGGACGGGGCCGATCACTGACTCGCTGGACCGACCTTATTAAAAAGACTACACGGAGTAATTATAAAAAACGGTTTAAACTCACGTAAAATTTGTCAGGAACGGCCCGACATGATTCGAAATCATTTGGAGCTCTTCATCAGGGGTAGCTATCCGTGCTGCTACGCGACTCGCGACCCACTGGGTGTGTATTATATAATTAGTGAAGATGTCTCACGATAGTTTTAATAACATGACTACACGGAGCTCCATGGTGCAGTGCACTCGCTCCGCAGACAACCGGGTGAAATGGAGACGCATTGCGAGAGGTGCTGTCTACCAGAGGAAGGACGAGGACGAGAACCCAAATGTGGACACCATTGCCGTAACCACAATAACGTAACACAGTAACGACCACAGTAACGTAATAACAAACTTTATATTAGTGGCAACTACAGGTCTCCATCTAAAAAAGCATTTTGGGCTTTGATTTGCTGGCAGCTTAAATATTAAAATGGGTACTATATAAAAGTAATGGGGAGTTATTTTTTTAGTTTTCGAAACCATAATTTAATGAAAACGGCGATAAGCGTTTTTTAGGTAAAAATGTTTTGCCCATACAAAACACGCTTATTTTAGTCCGAATCTAGCTAAAACACGCTACGCTAAAATAAGCATTGCATTATCATAAGACTTGCCTCAGAACCGAAGCTGTCAACCCCGATTCCACGTGGTCTTGTCTGCCCTACCCCTAGAGTGTATATAAAAAGCCGGAGGCGCGGAGGGAGAGCAGCCCTCGCCCGCCGTGACAAAGCTCGGGAGCCGTGCGGAACGGAGTACGGGCGACCGTGCTTTGCCACGCAAGGGCGGAAGGGCTGCACTTCCCGCAGTGCCGGAGCTAAGGCAGAGTCTGACACAATATCCAAAAAAATATTGTCGGTTTTAGGAGTCCATATCTCGGTAATTATTAAGTTTAGAAAAAAGTTGTCCATACAAAACACGTTTATTTTAACGTATTCTATACGATAGAATCATAAAAAATAGGTGTCAATATGACATCACACCTGACGAAAAATTGACCAAAATCAGAGCCACTAAATAAAACTATAGACCAAAATTATTATTTATACATGCAATTTTCAACTTTGATTAAAGCTCTTAAATTGTCGCACAAAGTATTTTTTTTATGACCTTGATTTATTTTATATGTAATCTCCATTGAACAATTAGAGTAGGCCATTTTCAACTTTTTATCCGCTGTCATGTTTCCGCTTAATTAGTTAATTCAGTCGCCAAAACAATAACTCGATGCTAGTTTATATTGAAACAAAGCCGAAAATTGATTACTTAGCTGCTACTTTTTACTTTAATAGTCTCCGCAATTAGTCGCCAACTTATTATTTTTGCTATCCCCTTTAATTTTTTATAAATCCCTAAATCTGATTAATTTGTCGCCGCGTTAAATACATGCCTTTTATAAGACACTAGCGACCCGCCCCGGCTTCGCACGGGTGCAATGCTATTTATAGGCACGCACCGCCGGCCCCCCGGCCGGTACCGCCGCAACCGCTATGCCCCTGAATTTTAAATCTGTCATATCTTCGAAAATATTCATTTAAATTACAAGCTGTAAATAGCCATATTGATCTTTATTAAATGCACAATGTATTTAAGGTACCTAATTAAATAAGGATTACCTAATACTGTATTGCTTAAAATCGCTTCGTAAATAAGCCATTATTTCTCGTAAAAAGTAACGGATAAAAAATGGTTATTATGGGTTATCCCTAAGAGAAAGACATAATATACCACCGGGGACTTTTTTGTAGACCTGTTTCAGGTATTTTGCAAAAAAAAAGGTGTTTATTTACGACATCACATTAGAAACCTCTAAATGATCAGTGTTCCTCTCCTATATTATGCATGTATTATATATTTAAACCTTCCCCTCGAATAACTATCTATTAAAAAAAAACCGCATCAAAATCCGTTGCGTAGTGTTGAAGATCTAAGCATACATAGGGACAGACAGACAGACAGACATCAGAAAGCGACTTTGTTTTATACTATGTAGTGATAGTGATGACTAATACCAGTAGTCGCACCAACTCCCCCCCGTCGGACATGACGCGTCACCAGAACGGTCAGTGCAGCTACTTTTAATTTCAAATTTATATCCAAGTACAACAAAACCCTACAATTTTCATGATGAAATTAAGATACCCCATGTAACTAATAATAACGGGTTCAGCCCAATATTTCCTATTTACCTACCTACGTATTTCGTCCATTTCATCTTCACATCGCATGCAACTGCGTCCGAAACGTTGAATAATAAAGTAGTACCTTATCCGAAATATCAGATCCATTATAATTAGGTTTCATTAAGTAAGTGTACAAATCGCGGGAGTATTAAAGTGATATAATCTTCTCACTGTCTTAGTAATGGCTGGCAACTTTGAAAATATATTTTTTGTAACTATATTGGAGTCATCGGATCCAATCCGCCCGCAACTGTCCCGGGTTCAAATATAAATAGAATTCGGAGAGCGAGAGTAAAACAACACGGTAATTCATCAATCTTAATTCCCAAGGACAGCCGTCTCAAAAGAAATTTCGCGCTGACTCGTCGAGACGTTTCATTATTTTCACACTTCCTCTGAAACCGAGGAAAGTTTCCCGTGGAAAAAGTATTTCTTACTTACTATGTTTTGGTGACTAACTTCTCTGTTGGGGTGGAAAATAGCAAAGTAATTTTTTTGATCCGTCATATTTTAGCCGTCCTTCGGAAACTATTTGGATTTTTTCAAAATAGAAATACCTTTAACTAATGGAAAGCCAACGCGGCAGGCAAAAGTTGGACCGATGATGTTTTGAAGGTCGCGGGAAGCTGTTACTTACCAGAGGTCTTTGTTTGGGATGGGTGGCATTTTTCTATTTTCCATTTATTTGGGACAACAAACAGTAACACAATACATAAAATAATTGTTATGTGTGAGACCAACCACGTTATCCACATTAGAGAGACGATGATGATGATAGGTAGATTCGGTGAAGCCTTTCCAAGATAATTTCGCTTTTTAATGACAACGGTTTAGTTTATATGTCCCGCAGCCAATTTTAGCAATTCGAGCTGCAGTGCTCAAAACTTTTAATATATTGTCACGGTATCAGTACACAAGCCTCGTTGAAAGTGTTGAAACGTCAACGTCGATATCATTGGGTCCTTAAAGATATCTCTTTCTGATAAGCCTGTCGTGAACTATCGCGAATGTACATGTAAGTATCAGCGCTTCTCGCAGAGATGGCGCCTAACATCTACGTAAGTGACGATACCATGACAACGAAAAGATGGCGGGCAGTTATTGAGCGGTGACGAAAGGATGTGGAAGGACGCTCCTAGTGATTAATTAATTAGTTATAGCAATATCAGCAATTATGTTATGAAGTTAAGGTAACACTGACCGGGAGATCGGGGTCATTTACACAGATCAGCTAGTAACTTGTTTGATAGAATAGGAAAGGGAATCGCTACCGCGGGTGGTAGGCGAGACTGCTCAGACCTCAGCTCAGACTTCTCAGACCGTCAACACAGAAGCGTTATTTCGCAGTTAAGGCTCAGCTCAGACATGTCAGATCATCAGTAAGAAGCGTTATGGCTCAGCTCAGACATCTCAGACCATCAGCGTAGAAGACTAATTCCTCAGCTCAGAACCCTCATGCATCAACCCAGTATCTAAAGGGCAAAGATTTTCTCTCAGTGGGTCTCGGGTATCTGTGCGCACGATTCCAGCTGCCTACAGAAACAGTACCTCTATCTAACAACCCAGGTCAGTGAACTTGGTATATTTCGTTGATTCAGTAATTCTGTACCAGTCCATCATTATGTAAACATCGTCACCTC
Source organism: Apotomis turbidana (assembly GCA_905147355.2). Classification (NCBI taxonomy): domain Eukaryota; kingdom Metazoa; phylum Arthropoda; class Insecta; order Lepidoptera; family Tortricidae; genus Apotomis; species Apotomis turbidana. The sequence continues at coordinate 1,813,936 of LR990285.1, forward strand.
GTGAATTTCCAGGCTTCTCCTACATTCGTTCTTATTTATTAATTTAAAGATTGTATCGTACCGAGCGTGACGACAATGCCCTATATCGCCAGGACCGTTTATTTGATACGATTGTTCTTTGAAGAAGGACCAATAGGACACAGTCATATGTAACTTATCCTTTACAATGGGTAAGCGATTGCAAAATACTGTTTTCAATCGAAGCATCAACGCCTAGAATTGATCAATTTGCGACATCAAGCTAATATTTTAGCAAAATCTATTAAAATTATAAATTTCCAGTAACCCTAATCATTGAACGAGTCAACCGCGAATCTCCGCAAAGTGAAATAACTGAATTTATTATAATGTTTAAACGTTGCTGTTGAAGCCATCAGCATTAATTTTGTTTGCGAACTCTAACCGCTTAATACTTAGTCTCGTCTTGATCCATACTTCAAAAGGACGTGTTTGATGGGTTAGCCGAAGAATTCTTGTTCAAACCGCTCCCTTCGTTTACGGCGTAGTCTACCTAGCGCAGACAGTAATTCATTATAATAAATGTAGTTATCACTAAAACTTTGAATACTTTCAATTTATTTACATAAATTATAAAATATTACATTAAATACAAGGTCAGTGTCAATACAACTTATCATTAACATTAAATTAATTTGGATAAAATATTATTATATTGTACTGTTATATTTCTTTATTGTTAACGTTCCATGCTTAAAAACCGCCAAAGACTTAAAGCAAAAAAGTTATGATACTTAAAAAAATACAAAGATATAGTAAAATGGCAACAAAGTTAAGAAATTATTTTCTGGCTTGTGCGGGTTGTACGATATTTGATAGTCGTATTCATGTTCACGTGCACCAACTGCTCACAAACACAAATACGTAGGTACACCGCTTCATGTAAGAGGGTCATTCTTTTAAGTTGTATACATGGGTTCTTACCGCACTGTTTAAAGTCTTACCACTGTGTTTTTACTCTTTACCAGTCACGTTTCGGCTAACACTCCAAACACCAATATTTGCCCATTTAACGCGGTACACAAATCCGTTGTTCGTTTGTTTGTGTTATACCTACAGATGGGATATAGTTCTAAATGATTTGCCCCTGAGATCGGGTTAAATAATTTTCTTAGGCCCACTTGCGCCACGCTGGGTTAACAAAATTAACTCGGAGTTAAATGCTACTAGGGTTAAATAATTAGTACGTCTTACACCACCGAGAGTTAGAAGCTAACCTTGGGTTAAAAATTTAATTTTTTAACCCGCCGAAGTGTGAGGGTTAAAGTCATTTAACCCTGGGTTAGTAGTGTCAAACTCGACTTGTCGTATAGCTTAGCTTATGTTATGTAGATTAGTTTTTTTGTATTTAATTATATGCTTAAACTCCGCTACTATTATAACACAAAGTAGCAATCTGTCGCTATTTGTGATTTTTTTAGCAATTTAAAACAAAAAACACAATATGCAAATCAGACACAACTCGCGCAAAACAATTAATGACGCTTGACTGACAGTTAAATACAGAAATATAATAAGTTAAAAAACGAAATGTCATTCCAAATCTGACATAGTGGAATTGAGTTATGCTAAGTACTGTAGAGCGACAGAGAGCACAACACTTAAATCATTCATCCCTTATTCTATCACATTTGGTCAGATATGAATAGAGTGAATGAATGTTACATTAACCTCGGGTTAGTTAACTCGGACTTAATTTCTATTGGTGCAACGAAAAGTATGAGTTAAAAATGTAACATTTTAACCCTGAGTTATATATTTAACTCGAAGTTTTGGCGCAAGTGGGCCTTATACAGTGATTTTGTTGAACTAACCAAAAAACTTTGATCATTTTTAGGGTTCCTTAAATAAATAAATAAATAAATATTAAGGGACAATCTTACACAAATCGACCTAGTCCCAAACTAAGCAAAGCTTGTACTATGGGTACTAGACGACGATATACATAATATATAAATACATATATAGATAACATCCATGACCCAAGAACAAATATTTTGCACAAATATTTGCCCCGGCCGGGATTCGAACCCGGGACCGCCGACTCAGTAGGCAGGTGTCTACCAACCGAGCCAAACGCGTCGTCGTTAGTCAACTAGGAACCCTTATAGTTTCGCCATGTCCGTCTGTCCGTCTCTCCGTCCATCCGCAGCTTAGCTTCGAGACTATTAGTACTAGAAAGCTGAAATTTGGTATGAGTACGTGTATGTATGACGCCGACAAAACGGTAAAATAAAAACTAAAAAAAAAAAAAAAATTCGGGTAGGCTCTTGAACACCTAAAGTGGGGGTGATTTTTTTTTCGTTTCAACTCTAGTGTGTGGGGTAACGTTGAATAGGTCTTTTTAAAAATAATAGGGGCCTTACATATTTTTTTGATAAAGTCAGCAGTTTTGTAAATATTCGCTCCGAAAATAAAAAAAATAGCGTCCTCTAACTTTTAAACCACGGGTCAAAAAATTATGGAAAAAATCATAAAAATGAAGCCCTATAAGTACTTTCAATTAAAATTATATTGAATAAAATCGTTCGAGCCGTTTTTGAGTTATCAAAAAACTTCATAATTTTCTTTAAAATTACGTAAGTGCCGCGCGGTGTCCTTAACTGCCATACTGCATTAAAAGATTCCGCTCAACTGGCGCGTATAATCGATAACTTCCAGAAGTTAATAAGTAATTACAGTTACTTTGGCGTTTACGACCTTTTTTATAGAGCTTGAAATCTTTCTCGTACCTAATTTAAGCCCATCTATTGTGAAGGATGGGCAACTACGGAACCCTACACTGAGCGTGGCCCGACATGCTCTTGGCGGGTTTTTTTATGTAATGCTAAACTACTGAGTTTATACAAAACCTTTACTTTGATGTTACTCAAGAAAATCCACAAACAACAAAGCATTATTGACTTGTATCTCCGGCCCTTTTCTAAACTCCGACAAACATACGTCAAATTCTATATCGGTATATCCATTGAAAAGTTTCCGTAAACACAAGAAAGCACTCCCGGGCACCTAGCCATCAATCTTGATCGCGGAGACAGCCCTGAATCAGTTCAGTGGCTTAATGTCAAGTAATAACCTCTATTTTTTTGACTCACAAAAGAAACGGGTCAGACAAATACCTTTGTCAAAGTCTTTACTAGCTAAAACATTCTCGTATTAAAAAATCATGATGAAAATGGGGATTTGACAATCAAAATGGTTCACTAATTATATTTTGACGGCGAAAAGGGAATGTCACCTTCGGAACATTAACAGACGGGACGAATTGACGGTCTAAATATCACTGCATAAACACAAGAATGCTTATCAGTCCTTACTACTCGTATTATTAATGTAAAGTGGATTTCTTTGTAAACTCCTCACAAAATCCTCCACATTTGTCGTGGCCATACTAAATAAGTTTTTAATAACTTTTGGTTAAATAATTTCTTTAATAAATATAAAATTGGGATCTATATCGAAATTCCTAAAACAATTTTTCATGTTTTCAGCAACGGAAACATTATCTAGAAATGTGGTTCCTTTGACAATAACTCTTGCTGACTAATTGAGTACCAACGGATGAGAGAAATATATATATTACTTACCTCAGACGGATGCCTGGCATTTGCAATGCCCTGGATTATAAAGCTCCATTCACAAAAACCATTCCTCTGTATGTACAGAGTCAACGAGTTCGCATTTATTCAGTAATTCGACTGGCACCGTAAAAGCAGGATTAAATTGCTCGGGCCGCGACGTACGAAAAATGTATGAAGAGAACGGAAGAGGGAAGAAGCAATTAGTGAGGGGTATAATTCCCGGGCTCTCGTTTGCTTCCTATCCCAAGATGAGACACTTTGGAAAAATTGGGCACCTTATTTATATGGCTTTTTATTTAAGGGAAATTTTCGCCTTTATTTTTTGTCCGTGCGTCCTAAACGCGGGCTTAGTGTGACGGAAATGAGCATCTGGTAATGAGCTTCATATTTTAGAGAATGTGCTCAAAATTCGGTCCTCGTGGTCTGTTTGTTTCAGCTTTTTAATATAAGGTTTAATTGTGAGTTGAGTTTTTTTTATTAAAACATAATATTATGTTGTCGAAGTGATTTCCCAAGTATATGTTGGCCCAAGGGAATATTGATAACACTTGGAATTATAAACCTTGACATTTGCCGGTTCGATAAATCCCGTCTTCTGTTTTCTTAACAAAGCTTTGTACTCCCCCATATTGGCGTATAGCGTGGGTGCTACAACGTCATAATTCGATAAGCGCTTTTTGCAGCTGACACTCAACTTATCACCACAACTGTCTTCATAATACACTCAACGGCACGGAATTTGACCCATTTATCTTTAGTTTATATGACAGCATTCTTCTATTTACCAAGTGATCAAAAAGAGTTGTTTAGAACGTGTTTTGTTTGTTGTTTCGATTAAAAAGAGTTAAATGAGTGGAACTTTAATAAAACAAAATCATTACTGCCTGCATACGGTTAGCAACACTGTAGATAATGTTTCTGATGTACAGGCATCATCTTAGTACTTCAATAATAATATAATCATTAAGTTTCTCTTGTCAGGCCTGCGGTTGAACGTATCCATCTTGTATCGGTTTATTTAGCGACCAAAAACGGTGTCTCCCGAACATTACACCATAAATCGTCTGCAATAGACGCAGTATGGGCCTCTATATATACCTGGTAAGCACTAAAGGCTTATTAAGGAAGCATAAACAGCCAACCAGCTATTGGAGTTGTTAATCAACTAAACTGCTAACTTCAAATTATACATTGAAGCTCGAAAAACGCAATCTAAACAACCGTCAAGGTCCAAGACACTACTAGCTGCCTATTGGATTGCTTTCTGTAGGAATATTAAAAAAGGACAAATATGTAATTATCTTTCATAGATGACTGATGAAGAATAACGAGGCACACTCTATGTAAAAGTTCATCTTTCTAGAATAATTAGGGCACTTCTCTTTCTATGATGACAATAGTTTAGGAGTAACTTGAGAGAATTTGTGAGGTTACACCAGAATAACAATAACTAAGCGTTAAACGAGCAGCCAATCAAGTGTATAGCGTGCTACCGCCACCGGGCCGCAGCGCTGGTCCCCGATGTCCTAACCGCTGGCCCATTGGGCGCGCTGCCAGTACTCCTATGGGGCGTCGCTTACACCGACATTTTATGGCGAATTTACCCAACTTGAGATTTATTTCTCGTCTTCTTTGAATACTTTAGAAAAATGCAGGAGTTAGGTGTGGTACTCGTAGTGATGTAACCAGTGAATTTTACAAATAGTAAAAATACACATAATTACTGTACATAAATAAATATCAGAAACGTAGCACCCGAATGATCAGTATATTTAAGAAGTATTGATGGAGAATCTTTATACGTGACGTATCACCTGATTATCGCAGCATAGGAAGTTTTGATTTTCGCATTTGTATAATACTCATGGGTTAAATATGCAGTGAATGAAGTGCACCAGTCAAATATACAAACATCGAACCGAACTTAAGTTGGCAGCCAACCGATATTGGCCTGTAAAATCTTGATGGTATACAAATACGAACTTCTAGGGATCACGATCATCAGTCATGTCATTCCATAGAAAATAGTCTAATTCAAAATTAAAAGAAAAGATCCGATCCTCAATTAATGAGTGGCATAAAAATGACACTTATGACGAAGTAAGGTATTCTTACCTTCAATATTGCCTGAGATCCTGTTACTTGTTTCAATTAAAGCTGAATATCTTGGAAACGGATGCAGTTATTTTGATCAAACATAGCAAAGAACCATCTCGACAAGGCTTTCGATTAAAAAAAAACCGGCCAAGTGCGAGTCGTACTCGCGCACCGAGGGTTCCGTACAAACACTTTCCATCCCTAAGTGGTTAAGTTAAGTTTGCACCTGGTATGTATAGCGCCCCATATAAATTAGGTGCAAAGTTAGGTATTAAAAAAAACTACTTACTAGATCTCGTTCAAAACAATTTTCGTTGGTAGTTTTTATAGTAATGTACATCATATGTTCTTTTTCGATTTTTCATTTTCTTATTTTAGAAGTTAGAGGGGGGGGGGGGGCAACTTTTTTCCACTTTGGAAGCGTCTGTCACGCAAACTATTCGGTTTAGAAAAAAAATATTTTAGAAACCTCGATATCATTTTTGAAGACCTATCCATAGATACCCCACACGTAAGTATGTGTTTGATGAAAAAAAAAATTTGAGTTTCAGTTCTAAGTATGGGGAGCCCCCAATATTTATTATTATTTTTTTATTTTTGCATCAAAATCTTAATGCGGTTCACAGAATACATCTACCTACCAAGTTTCAACAGTATAGCTCTTATAGTTTCGGAAAAAAATGGCTGTGACATACGGACGGACAGACGGACAGACAGACATGACGAATCTATAATGGTTCCGTTTTTTGCCATTTGGCTACGGAACCCTTAAAACTGTATTGAAATTGGACAATCCGTTAGGGTGCCACAGACACACAGATACTCATGTTAAACTTATAACGAGCCTTTTTGTCGGGGGTTAAAAAATTAAGAAAACGAACGTTAATAAATACGTTAGAACTACAATAAAACCAAATCTTTTAATATTACGGTATGATTGAGTCCAATATTTTATCTGAGCCATTGCGGGTGATGTGATTCTAATGCTCATATAAACCGAGATTCTTGGAATAGTCAATTTGCAGTGAAGGTATCTGATGCACCTCAAACTTTTCTCGCTTTTAGCGATAAAGTTCTGCCTGCAGATTTTTGGTATGATTATTAAAAGGCGTTAATTGTCGCAGTTATAAAATTTACGGGAAATGAAATCCAAGTCATTACACTTTTGACTTGGATTTCATTTCCCGTAAATTTTATACATTACACTTTTGTGCAAAATCAGACTTTTATGTTTGACATTGATACATAGATAGCTTCTTAAGGCTCCATATCTGTTCAAAAATGCTGATTGTTTTAGACATTTTTCTCTAGGATCAAACATGTTTCTTAACATAGGTATTATCAATGTTACTATTTACGTTACGATTTATTGGTATATATTTGAAACCTACAGTTTGAATTTTTCATTGATAATTTTTATTTCAAAAACTACTCGAAAGTGACAAAATTTACGCAGAAAACTATTTTTTTTCAGCTTATTTCCGACAGCACGCAATGAAAGCATGAAATAGCTATGTTACTTTCTAGAACTCGGAAAAAGGTAGGTATTATTCACTTCAAAAAGTTGGTTAAAATTATTAATATATTTGTCATAATATGAAAAACATTTTTTAAAAGGAATAAAGGCTTCTTAAGTGCTGTATATAGGCCATACTTCGATAGTTACTATTTAAGCTGAATTAAGTAACATTGCCAAGTTGTAATTTAAATGCACCAAAATAGAGCAGATTGCTATCTATCCCTTGCCATAAATTAGTAATCTCTAGTGTGTTTAAATCTCTGTCATCTATTTGAAGTACTTTTCAAATATCTTCATAGTTTTCTCATGCAGTACGTCTTTTCACACAGTATAAATACTCTTAGCGAGGATGAATAAATTATGAATTCATAGTCGCACAATCCCATATCCGCAGTATATTTCACGCGATTCATTAATATAACGGCCGACATTCCTTTTAATGCAAACGACGGCGGCCACACCCACGTCACTGTTCGGCGACTGCGATAAAAGGACCTAAGAATGTACGAAATTTTGACTAATTTTATTTAGACTTCAGTTTATTGCATTTCTCTTTGATAAATGATTTTTGCAATTCCTGGAAAAGTCTTATATATTAAAAATCTGCTACAATCAACAAAATATGTTTTTCTTTATAAAATGTAAAGAGGCAACGAGTTTTATTTTATTTATTTGTATTTAATATCGTCTACTAAGTTGATACTTACTTACTAATAACTTGAGTAATGTACCAGACCTCTTGGATGGAAGAAGTTATTTTGAGCATCAAAAGAAACTATGACATGATTAGAAAGGCGGTTCGTAGATAAGCTATATGGGATCTTGAGCCACTAAATTAGAGAGGTTCACAGCGTATTTTCGTGTCAATAATATAAGCCTACAAGCCTTCTCTTTTGCTACGTAATAAAATAGTAATGTTTGGTTTGATTCAAGCAATACTAATACTGTAACAAAATCGTCGATTTTTGGAATATTTTTACCAGTACCTGTGCATCACCAAACTGAATGTTTTCCCAACCGTTACCGCTCTTTACGTGTCAGTTATCATTTTTCCCACACCCTCTTTCGAGTACAGGGTCTCCAAGGGACCGACATGGACCCACCGGGTTTATATCGTAAGAGATATTGCAACACATTTGCCGATACAAATTGACGTAAGCGTGTCAGCACGTTGCCGGACAAGGGTTCACGGGGTAGACGCCACAACGGGCTCTGTTTTATGAAGGAATTTGATATCATTGACATTATGCTATACTCTATTGTTACTTCCCTCTAGGTGTAGCATTGTCCAATACATCGCGGCAGGTTAATACCTGAAACACAAATTTTTGTTCTCCCATCTGTAACGTTTCGCCAAATTTTCATTTGTCCGAAAGCCATTTTTTTTAAGAACTGTTTATTTTTCAGAATAATTATAAAACTAACCTAACCTAACCCAATGAGTTCTTTAAAACGATGCTTATAAAATCTTGAAAATATTTCGAGTTCCGGGAAAAAATGACTTGCGGATAAATGAAAATTTGAGCGAGACGTTACAGATTGGAAACAATGTAGGAGTTGAGATAGGATACCATCGTTGCAACAACATAACATCCGAGCACTTGCGGAGTCATTAGAAAAGACGGAGTATAATTCATCTAAATGAGAAGGAACTTGTCATTATGGTAACATAAATGTTGATAAATTACCCCTTTTATGGAACTATACAATATTTTACTGAACGAAAACAAGTAAAAAATAACAATGAACTTAACCTATTCTAAATGAGAGTATCTAACTAAAACCGATGTCCCCCAGATCATGGCCCTGCGGCAAGGTACCCATGATGCCGACTACATTCCCCCGCCGAATAGCCAAGCTAACAGTAACGGTTGAAAAGCGTATATTGCAAATATAGCGGTGACATCGTAGATTGATGTCAGTGTCAATCATTAAGGCTCAGCAAGCACACATGTTACCTCTTTATATATCTGGATATCTATAATTCATTGTCAGTATCTCTGTCAAAAATAATTAAACGTTCCATTTGTTTGCAAAATACATCTGTAACACAACACATATTTATAAACACAGCTCGCTTGATACGAGTAACTGCATTCATATAACAACATTGTAGCACGAGTAAAATGTGTTATGGTAATGTGACGCGGGAGCTAGACGCGCGACGCCTGGCTGGCTCGCGTGGCTAACTCCGTCTAGAGATCTGGCAAAGAAGATACATTAAAGCCAAGAAGGTTAGAAGGAAATTTCCTGAACGCCAGTTTTAAAGAAGTTAAGGTATTTAACAATATTCTCTCGTTTAGTATTTTATTATTTATGTAAGTAGGGTGTTTACCTACGATAAACATTTTTAGGGTTCCGTACCCAAAGGGTAAAAACGGGACCCTATTACTGAGACTTCGCTGTCCGTCCGTCCGTCCGTCTGTCACCAGGCTGTATCTCAATAACGACGATAGCTAGACAGTTGAAATTTTCACAGATAGACACTTACACACACACTACACACTTATGTTGCTCTAAAAGTCAGAAATGACCGTCAAAGTTCAACATTCCTACGGAGCGCTAAAAGAATGTCCATACAAAATGGCCACCATTAGAATTATCTTATGGGTATCAATATTTGTATGGAGAGTTGGAAACAATGGCTGTCATACAATTATTGTTTTGTTAATTAATGAGGATTTTGACAACAATTTCAATATTTTTATGGATTAAACATAAATTGCGTATTTTTGAAGTCACATACATATAAAAAAAAAACTTTCTGTTTCCTGATTATTGAGCTACATTTTGTTCATATAACTACAGTATGCCGTAGATAGTAGATACAGTATATTATTGAAACAAAATAAAAAAAAATAATTTTAATAATCGAAATCTAAATTGTACCTAATTATACACCCACCACTTAGTAAATTGCTGTGCCCTGACAGGGTTCATGTTATGGACTTAATCTTATTAATGTAACATCTTATTGTACAACATGATAATGCAATAAATAATTATGAATTATGTTATGAATTATGAGATTAATCTTATTTTAACCTAAACTAAAGTACCGCCGGCACCGGGGCGCCCAAGCTACCGGCGGTGCCGAACTGCAGAGAAAGCTGCAGATTCCTGACGATGCGCGCCGACTCCAGGAGTACCGCCTTCCCTGACCCTTGTTTCAGCCATCTACCAAGAGTTTATTAAGGTGTTTCTCACCACGTATAGGAAAAGATTAGATGGACGGATGATGTCGTAAGGGTAGCAGGGAGAGGGAGTCGATGAATGCCGTCCGCACAGGATAGTACTTTGTGGCGACGATGCACTGGATCACACATTGTGGCGAGCTATAGAGGAGGCCTATGTTTAGTGGACGTCTGTGGCTGTAAATATAATTGTAATTTCGTGTTCCTCTGACTTGGTGTAAACGGTGCTATCACAGCGAGGTGCTTGTCCTGTACCTACTGATGCTGCTGCGCTAGATGTCACGTTGTACTGTTCAATCCGTCACTACACTCAGAATAAACTTAAAAATATTCTAACAACTTTAATCTCTTGTCGCGCATATCTATAGGTTTAATGAACTTTAAAATTGTGTTTGTTTCATTTTCATTATTACCATCTAAAAGGTGTTGATATCAAACTTAGTCTTAGTAAAGATACACTTTAATCAAAACCATATTAACGATTAATACCTAAACTCGTATTATTGCTATCAGCGTCTTTTGTAATAGGATATTGAATGAAACAAAATAATTTTCAGTTCAAATTATCTAGAAAATGGCATAGATTATGTTATTGCACAAAAACGGGAATTTACGTAATTTTCGTCGTGTTCAACTGTTCATAATGAAACCGGGGATGTCCGTCACGCTCACCGCTCGCAGGTCAACGTTTTCTCACCGTTTATCTCCACTTGTCTGGACTCAACAATTTATTGCTCCCAGAACGAGGGATATAAGATTTTTATTCTACAATGAGATTCACCGAAACATAAGGTTAAATTATTATGCCAATCTGTTTCGTGGCTACGGATTTACATTATATTTCGCGGGTTGAACTGGTAGGGATTATTAAAAATTTGGGTTTAAAACGTTGCGCTTCAAGATTTGAATTACAATCTTTATTATTTTGTGAAATCACAACTTACGTTATGCACTGAAATGGGTACAAGATTTCACATCACAAAATACAAAATACTCTTTATTGCACAACTCGTTAACACGGTAAGAAAAACAATGAAACCAAACAAATTAATAGGCATTCTGTACCTTTTTTTGTGTCCTCGCATGTCCATTAAAAAGGTCTATAGAAGCAAAATTTACAAAGTTCTTGTAAAATGAGCATAGTTATAAAATTAATTTATTTAATCGTATGGCGTATTTACATAAATATTACCAATAAACTTGTAACTAACTATAAATCTACATTCAGGGTCCCGAGCCACGAGATTGTGTCAGGTGTTAGCTTGTAGTATTGTACAGATCTCCTGGGGGAGATATCAAAATATAAAATATTAACACAAAGGTAAATTATTCAAGAAAGATGTCATGTGATCTACTATAATGTAAGCAGGACTCGAACCTCCAACCCTACGTATTTCAATATTTTAATAAAAATAAAAATGTGGTATTTTCACATAAAAAAATATCGATGAAAAAATTCTATAGAACATTTATAAAGTAATACCTTCTTCAGATTTCGCCCCCAGAAAGTAAGAAAATGCCATGCGCACGCTTCATATAGGTGTACTATAAAATTATGTCCTAGAAACTAAATGTCATGCGATATACGATTTAATTCAATGTTCGAGGATTATAGCGGTTGCTATCTTATCGCCGGAATATTGTTGCGGTGTATTTTACCGGTCTACGCTGAAGCGAAAAGAGTTTTTGCCTCGTTCTTGTTCCTTACACGAAGCTCCTAGTATAGTTATAAAAATGTGTATCGAAGCAGCAAGTTGCGCATGAAACAAGGGCTGGCCCACCTGTCAGGGCGCGCTGCGAGATAAGTCCCGACACGCTGCTAGGATTAATGGATTCCATTTGGGCCCCGACTTTTTCGCTCCAACGTCTCGCGGCCCTGGAGATTTCTCCAAAAAACCTTGGCCTATGTGTGTTTCCATGTTACGACTGTTATGATATAGCGTTTTCTGAAAGCTTCGTTTACGGTTAGATTGAGCCAATGTAGTGTAATCTCAAGCTTATGAACTTACCTGACGAAGCCTGCGTTGCGGATCAGAATTTGTAAATTTTCCTTTCGTGTGTTTTTTAATAGATACTTATTATTATTATTATTATTCCTTTATTTATTTCGTATCTTAGGTTAGGTTTTTACAATATAAGTATGTATATAAAAAGTAAAATACAATAAAGAAATTACAAAATATATATCATAAACACATTATAAAAAACCTAACCTAGGGTGCCGCCGGCAGCGGGGCAGGGCCCAGGCTACCGGTGGTTAGGGCTGCAGAGAGAGGAACCTCCTGACAATGCGCGCCGTGTCCAGGAGTATTATTATTATTATTATAAATAAATAAATAAATAAATAAATAAATAAATATATATTAAGGGACAATCTTACACAAATCGACCTAGTCCCAAACTAAGCAAAGCTTGTACTATGGGTACTAGACGACGATATACATAATATATAAATACATATATAGATAACAACCATGACCCAAGAACAAATATTTGCCCCGGCCGGGATTCCGGGGTATTATTAAGAGCCTATATTGTCCCACTGCTGGGCAAAGGCCTCCCTCTCATTCTTCCATGCGTCCCTGTCCCGAGCAATCTCCCACCAGTCTCGGTGAAAGGCGTCAAGTTCGTCTCGCCATCTCCTTCGAGATAATAATAGATAAGTTTACAATAAATAAATACTTACTTACTTTAAGTTAGTAAAGAGGGAGTGCAATCGTGATGATTTAAAAATCCTTTCAGGACTGGAAACTATTCACATTTTTCATTTTATCTCCGTGCAGTTAATCAAATGCTCTTGAGAAATTAAACCAATCTGTGGGATTAGCAGCAAGTTCGTTGACCCTTTAGCATTCACATAAAGGGAGCTAAAAGGATTAAACCCATACGTGCAACCTCCTGACTGTACGAGTACGCTACACGTACAACAATAATCGTAAAAATCTAAGCGTTTCGCCACTTGGTCGAGCGGCGCGCTTTTGTTGCTTCGAAAAGCTGTTATTATAGTCTAAATAAAAACGTACGAGTATCACTCGCTATTTTTTTAAATACATACATTCAGTTTGTTTATAGTAACAATCGATAGAGGCCTTTTAATATTGTAAAATTGAAGGTTCAATGACGTTAGAAAACCACTATATATGCCCTGTATTCCATGAATAACATCATCATCAATGAATAAATCAGCCTTGCTCGTATGATTTCAAGCTCCCTTGCCGCGCACTTCAATTGCATTATCACAACAAACCGGACTTTATGGCGCATACATGGTGTGGCTTGCGTTGGTAATTCTCATTGTTTTGGACATCGCAATACTTCTAGAGAATCGCTTCTGAAATAGTATTTAGTCCTGATAAATCCATTATGCGAGTCACCCAATTACATTGCAGTGAACTTAAGGACGTGTAAGTAAAAATGTTATAAACATATACCTAATATAATGACGTTCAGTCACCTGTAAGTCTGGCATAACTGTGACATGCGACTCTTTGCCGCGCGACAAATACTCCCTGTCTCTTTCCTTTTAATAACTTGCAAGCAAGACAAGTGATGCTAAGTCGCACGACAAGCGAAGTCGCGGCAAGATGTGCTAGCACCTCTGGAAATAAAGGCAAGCACATCGTCCGGGTCGATCTGCATAAAAAATGATGATGTCCTAACTCTTCAAACAACCGTCCCTTTTACGAGATTGCAGGTGATTCCAAGCGTCAGAAATAGCAGCGCCTGGCCACATTACGTCTTATACATTGAAACTGTAATTGAAGTTAACTTCACGCATAGTTTGCGTTAAGTACACTGATCGAACGCAAGTTACTTATTAGCTATGAGTTGCTGTGGTCCCTGTATTCCAGAACAGGGCACCGACTTTAGTCACGTTAATCGCGAATAAGTGGTATTCACTTATAATAAACACGCCTAGAAACCTAGTCAGCGCTTGAAAGTGAAGCCAGTTTTGGTAAGCCACGGGCTAAAGTTATCCGACGTGCAGTTTTTATCCGACGTGCAGTTGCGGGCCGCACATACGCAGGCCGACCTGAAAAGGATCATATAAAAAAAAACCGGCCAAGAGCATGTCGGGCCACGCTCAGTGTAGGGTTCCGTAGTTGCTCATCCTTCACAATAAACTGCTGTTTTAAGCCCGAGGTTTAAGTTAAGACAGATTTTAAGCTCTATAAAAAGGTCGTAAACGCCCTAGAAACTGTAATCACTTATTACCTTCTGGAAGTCAACTTACGACCTTTTAAAGAAAAAATATGAAATTTGGCGATAACTCAAAAACGGCTTGACCGATTTTGTTCAATATAGTTTTCATTGAAAGTACTTATAAGGCCGCATTAACATGAATTTTACCATATTTTTTTGACTTGTGGTTCAAAAGTTAGAGGGGGGGGGACACAATTTTTTTTATTTTTGGAGCGAATATTTACAAAACTACTGACTTTATCAAAAAGTAATGTTTGAAAACCCCTATTATTTTCAAGAGACCTATTCAACGACACCCCACACACTAGGGTTGAAACGAAAAAAAAAAATCACCCCCACTTTAGGTGTTCGAGAGGTACCCGAAAAAAAATTTTTTTTTTAGTTTTTATTTTACCGTTTTGTCGGCGTGATACATACACATACTCATACCAAATTTCAGCTTTCTAGTACTAATGATCACGGAGCTAAGCCGCGGACGGACGGACAGACGGACAGACGGACAGACGGACAGACGGACATGGCGAAACTATAAGGGTTCCTAGTTGACTACGGAACCCTAAAAAATGGGCAAGTGCGAGTCCGACTCGCGCATGAAGGGTTCCGTACCATAAAACAAGTTTGTTGTATGGGAGCCCCCCTTAAATATTTATTTCATTTTATTTTTAGTATTTGTTGTTATAGCGGCAATAGAAATACATCACTGCTATCGCCGATCTTGAGATACAGCCTGGTGACAGACGGACGGACGGACGGACGGACGGACAGCGAAGTCTCAGTAATAGGGTCCCGTTTTTACCCTTTGGGTACGGAACCCTAAAAACGGGCTAAAGTGTTATCCGTGTGCGCATCTGTCACAACGTCAATCTCACAAACAAAACATGTCTATGATTGGTTCGTGGACACGCACACATGAAACCAAAACCGGCTTCATCTTTCGCAAATCTGTTGTATGAAGACTCGTTCTAAGCGTATTTATTCTAAGGTTATTCACTAACTATGCGGACCAAAACACGACCTTCCCCTAGCGCGCATCGTAGTGCACTCCTAAGACATCCGAAGAAAATTTCCTGCAACTTTACTTTCCTGTTTTCACTGTGTAAGTTACATTCCCTAGAAATATTTCGGAGCTATAACTATAAAAAATGCTGAGTTTTGTGACGAATAAAAAACAAACTACTTATTTGATGCGATGCGGAGTTAAAGCTGCCCGTCGGTTCGGGCTCCAAATAATAAAACAACCATATAAACTAGCTACAAAATCTCAGATTATTACGTTCGAATTCTTTGAGACCATAAATCGGCATCTACCTACCTAGTAAAGATTATTATCAAGATAAGTACATCCATGTGATTGTCAATTTGTCATTAATTATGATTCCGGCAAAATAAGGTCAGCGAATCTATGACATTTTTGATTAGACTAACCCAGAGACATAAAAAAACGGTTAATGGTTGTATACTTATGATATATATTGTTTATTGAATTTGGTTGTTAGGAGACGGGTACAAGAAAAGATTTACTTCCCAAATAGGAACAAACCCCGCCATATCCTCATATTCTTTAGTTACTTTATCTCCTTAAGCATGTGACGTTGAAGCAATTTATTTTTCTTAAAAGACTGCTCAGAGTCTTTGCTCTTTAGATAAACTTAAATAAATAGATTGGGACAAAAAAAATAGGTACGTTGTACCATAAGGTTTATTTTATGGAAATACAGACTTTAGCGTTATGATGGGTTTGTTTATTTAAACTTTATCGCACAAAACACTAGTCGTAGTCAGTACTAATGGCGAAGTTAATACCTACCAAATGGCATTCTCTACCGCTACTCTGTTGGGCCAAACAGAGATACTTGAAGTGCAAAGAGCAGGGTACAAGCAAATACATTTAAAATAATATACTTACTTACTGTACATGCAAATAAAAAAATACATGCGTATATTTACAAACTATTTTTATACCTAATTCTATAGATAAACATAGAAATAATGAAAATTTCGAGATTAAACAGCAAATAGTCGTCAATCGATGTGATATGACTTCTAAATTCAGATAAATCTCGATCAATCCCCAATATCAGTCGTCGGACCGGTACACTCTAATCCAGGTTACAGCATCATCCCTTATTCAGGTCACGAGCATCAGCCCCAACAAGCACGGATCGACGTAACGTCACTTCTGTGGAATCTCGGATACACACCGACGACCCGGAGCATCGCTTATTCATCGCCGTGCCCCATCTATCGGCGGCGGCATCTAGCTGCTCACGAAGATGGATGGCCGCAGTGACTCGGCTCCGCCTGATTGACATCGCAATTTACTTCATTGGCGTTTTTAATTTATCCTCTCGCCTTGTCTCCGAGCCAAATTAATTCACTTCGATACATTTATTGACTCCCACGCTTGGCAGTTCGGTGATAGCCGGCGGCAGTCTGGCTATAATGAACATAAAGTTACATCTACTATCTGCCAACGATGGTAAACTATAAAACTGTAATGAAAAAATATTGTAAACAATAATCCAGTCCGGAAGTTCAAATAGAGCAACTAATGAAACCGTCATAATAACACGACTCGAGTCAGCCTGTTCAAAGAACGTCGCGTGACCGTGAGCAGTAAAAACGGTTATTTTAACCAGCCCTACCTTCCGATCGCTTTAAAGTTAGCCTTAAATGAACAGCCGTTATAATTACATCGATGTTTGAGGGAAATATAAACAAGCTGGCATTAGTGGGCACCATTTTATAGCTTTGCGTTTTCATTGACCGGATTTGACCAGTCACAGTGCCCTAAATCTCCACTCCCCGTGAATGGAAACTTTTTGCACGCATCGCATTTTATATTAAATCGCGGTCCACTCCTGCTTCAGTAGAAAACCATCTGCTCAAAAGATATCTCATTTAAGACCACTGCTGAACGTGCACATATTATGGTAAAATAATAAGTTGCTTAAAACGATACATTACCTACTAACCTAAAATAACATTGGAGAAGCTTCCAACACACGTTGTATTTACGGCTGAAACAGACAGACAGCATTTGAGCTGCAACCCAGCTGCAAAATTGCAACTCTGATGCAGTTACAGGGGGAGGCAGGGAAGTAGGACCGATGTTTATTTGCAGTTTAGATGCAGTTAAGCCAAATGCATCTGAACTCCAATTTTGCAGCTCGGTTGCAGTTCAAATGCTGTCCAGCTTGATTTATAATCTTAATGATGATGTCCTGTTACTCTCTACTTTTCAATTTAACGTCCCGTGACAATCGAAATCGTGGCAAGGTGCACTAGTCCGACTTAGTACATACGAAGCTAAAAGCATAACCCTCCTTTTCGCTCAGTCGGCTGGTAAAAAGAACGGTTCCCGGAGAGATTTCTTTAAATTGGAACTAGCTCGTGTCCACCGAGAGCGGGTTTGTTTTACAACTTTAATTAAAGTAAATAGCCTCCGAACCGTTCCAAGTCCCGGCAATGAAATTGTTTCACTAATTTATTTCACGAACTTTTAACCCTTTTGAAAAATACTAATTAAATACCCGCCCTTTGTAACCGATATTCGTTAGCGTTATATTAATTTTTGATTCGTTTTAGGTTCAGGTAGCGTTTAATGAATGCTGAGTTTGGGTATTTAAATGAAACGGCTCTTGGCAACTCGGGAAGCCGACTTTGGTGAGCAAATATTAAATTCAACAGGTATAATTATAGCAATTGTGGCACGAATTAAAACATTTTACTCGGCGCATGATCTTTATGTATCTCTATTTTTAAACAATTTCCATTGCTGAAAGATGTGAGTAAATATTTGTATCTTTACCTTTCCTTTTCGTTTCATCTGTGCTATAATGGTACCATACCAACATATTTGCTACGACATGACGATTATATCAGTTGATTAGATGGGCACTGTAAATGAACATCGTAAAATCATGAGAGAAGTTTTATCTTTTTGTTTGTGAGCCAAAGCGTACAGTTTCCAAGGATAAAGCTGAACACTGAACAATAACCTCCACTGGTAGAAAATAATTGATCCAAAGCTAACGTAAGCAAAGCAAGCAACAATGACGTGCTACAGGCATCACACAAAAGTCGATTCCCATTATATCAGTATACGTGACACGAAACCTATTATTAAAACTGTACCGCGCTCGCAACACCCGAAAAACAGACGTAGCTACAAACACATACGGTTTATATTAGATGTGTTGCAACTTTTCAGAGTTCTAGTTATACTGGTGTAGTGGTTTTAGTTACTGGCCAGGTAACTTGCATGTTTAGTGGGTTAGTGACTAGTTAACAGCGTATTGTAAGCGTATCAAGGAGAAGCTGGCGTTTACGGTAACTGCTACTTTGGCGACATTGTTATTAGGTCAGTAAATACTTGGGTGTTGTACTACTCGCAGCGAATGACAGTACTGCTTGAATCACGTGCAGTTCGTGAGACAGTTTACACTTTAAGGATTCCGTACATGAACTTGGTTTGGTATATCTTGTGGCGTAATGAATTGCAGAAACACAGCGTTGAATGAATCCTGGCTATATGACTTGGGTTACTAAGAGCTAGATTTCAGTGGGTTTTAACCGTTAACTGATTACAGTTAAATATTCTTCAATAAATTAACCAATGGTTACATTAGTAACCATTGGTTAATTTATTGAAGAATATTTAAACGTATACGTTTGTAATTCAAAAGTTTTTTTCTTTTTTTTATGTCATATGGGGCAAACGAGCAAACGGATCGCCTGATGGAAAGCAATTACCGTCGCCCATAGACACCTGCAACTAACACCAGAGGAGTCTCAAGTGTGTTGCCGGCCTTTCAGATGGGAGTACGCTCTTTTCTTGAAGGTTTGAGGGTCGTATCTGTCCGGAAATACCGCAAGCGACAATTCATTCCACAATGCTGTCGTGGGAGGCAGGAAATTTCTAGAAAAATGCAAAGTAGTGGACTGCCAACTATCTAAGTGGTGAGAATGAAAGGATTGTCGTGTAGAACGATGCCGGAAAGATGCAACTGCGGATAAAAGAAAGGTGACAAATTTTGTAACAAGAGTTGCGTAAGCAAAAGGAGCCCCCATTAACAGCACGATGCATCAACCCTGCGCGAACTAGGTCAGCAACATGACTAAGTCATCTTGAAGTGGTCCGTCTCGGCGTTTTATATTCGAGCCATTCGTCGCCGCAGCCGGCGCCACGACGCAATTGATTGCAGCATCAATCCTAAAACTGTAAAACGGCTTCGCAGGTTTAGCTAATTCTAGGAGATAGAATGTATTAAGCCATCGGTGTTTAGATACTTTTAAATGATAATACCTTTATGGCGTGTTAATACATAAAACTCACACACACGCGTGACACACATCAAACTCTTTGACATGCGACTCTTTGTCGCTTGACAAATACTACCTGCCACTGTCCTTTCAATACCGTGCGAGCAAGATAGGTGATGCTGACACGCACGACAAACGAAGTCGCGGCAAGATATGCGATGTCGCGGCGTGGACAAGACGCGGGTCAGGGTCTAAAATTGTTTCAGCTTACATTGTTGCATTTGGGATGTCGAATTCATACGGCAACAGACTTCCTATGGAATGGAACTCACAGGAATTAAATATGTTTGTTTCTTTTCACACATTCAAATCACCTTAATCGCTTTTCTAAAAAACTAAGTCCACTTTAATTTATTTTTAACTTAAGCGTTTACTTTCCCAGCAGCATCTACTTCATTTGGACTATTAAACAATTGACTAAGAGGATGTATGCCTTAAATCAGACTTGTGTATAACTATTTCCTTTTTTCACTGAGAATCATCAATCTTACGCATATCGAACCAATTATTAATAAAATAATGGACTTTGTTCTGTAAGTTGTACCGGCATTTCACAAGATTCACCGAAAGAAACTCAAGAGTCCGTAATTTTTTCAGAAAGAATACTTAACTATTACAGTAATATTTACTATTTAACTTGTACCATGTACCATGGATGGGTACTGTACGATGATATTTAGATACTTGTTGAAAAATAAATACAAAAATACATTCAACTCAATACCGAGAAACAAATTATTCGCCATGAACAAATAATATGTTTTTTTCCTAGTTTTGAACCCAGGGCCGCTAGTTTTGTAGACCTTTGTCAGAATATAATTAAAATTATAATATGATACATCATTTATTTCCACAATATTATACACATAGTTATGATAACTAGACAAGTTGTACTTACATCTCGATCTTATTAAAATTTTCGTGAGACATATTTAATTATTGTATGTCGGGCCGTTCCTTATAATTTTACGTGAGTGTAAACCGCTTAGTGTGAAGTCAGACGAGCGTATTTTTTTCAGTTTTGAGTCGCGTAATTTTGGTCGCGCCATTCTTAGTGTGACGTGTTCACGTGACATGATGTATGGCGCAACCGAAATTACGCGACTAGGAACTCAAAAAAATTACACTCGTCTGGCTCCACCCTTAATACAATAATTACTTACTCCTTCACCGAAAGAATGAACCTCATTTACATGCGATGCCATAGGTCCCAGGTGCGAACTTATAGTGGGGGTTTTATAAATATCATCGTTAGATTGTAAACACCGTTCGTTTTTAATTTATGTAGTAAAGTTACAAACGAACCTAACCTATCTGTCAGTTAACAATATTAGGTACTAGGTAGTTTATAAACTAACGTAACGGCAGCAATGTTCTTTTCGTTTTATAAAAGCCAGATAGGTCTTTACTCCTTAGGTATAATCTCGAAGTAGGAAATATTTTCCCAACATCAAATTCAGTTTTTGTATAATAAATAAATATAAATAAATAAATAAATAAATATCAGACAACCTCACACAAATCGATCTACTTAAGAGTCCGCAGCAAGCTCGATTCTTCATACAAACGTAGTTACGTCCTTATTTTAATATAACATGTCACATTATCATGAAATTCTCTAAATATAATGAGATAAGATATATCTAGGGCTAAAACTAGTTTATGACTCTTGAAATGTTAATAGAAAGAAAATAGAGCGAGTACAAGGTTTTGCATTTTTAGACCCCAGAAAGTTGTTCAGTTTGGCGGCATACTACGACCAAAATATAGTTTAGATTGAAGTCAAAACCTATTTCCGGTGTCGATTAAACTATGCAGTTTGATAAGAAAAAAGATTTATCAAAATTGATCTCGTAGTTTTAAAATGAGAGCGTAACTACGAAAACCTTAAAATAAATTACAAAAAATTGTTGCGAAACTGCAGCGAATTAGTCTAGCGCGGGGAACGGTCCGGGGGGGCGGCGGTAAGCACCGCCCGCCGCTAGCGCGCTCTCGCTTTACTGCTAGCGCCCTGTCTTCCTCTAGGTGAAACAACAACATTTTAAAGCGTAAGCGCGCGATCTCAACGCGGAGTTGAGCGGACCTTGCTGCGGACTCTTAATCCCAAATTAAGCTCAAGAAGGCTTGTGTTATGGGTACTAGACGACGATATACATACTTATATAGATAAATATATACTTAAATACATAGGAACAACCATGACCCAAGCAGAAATATTCGAGTTCATCACACAAATATTTGCCCTGGCCGGGATTCGAACCCGGGACCGCCGCTCAGTAGGCAGGTGCTCGCAAACTGAGCCAACCGCGTCGTCTATAATGTACATAGGTATATAATGTTAGCTTTGTCTTTTTTTTTAATTGAGGATAAAACATAAAAGTAATTGAATTCAAAATATGTAATTTTGGATAAACATCCATAAATATCAGGTTAGTAATAGATAATCTTTTATACTTATATGTTCATTAATACTTTTTCATTCATTTATAAAATTATGTTTCTCTGTACTCACTTGACAAAATGCCTGTTCTGAAAATCTCAAATACAATTCGGGCACATTGTTACAACATGTATACGATCGGCATCCTTGAGCACATACTTCACCATGGAGACGACGTATTTTGATGGATATCAATTTGTCGAGTCATGTCTATCGGAAAATAGAAAAAGACTATATGTAAATAAAACTTGTGCGTTCTTTATTTTATCAATCTTTCAACCCTTACTTCACATAAGCATACAACAGAAATAAATGATACATTTACATGGTATTTCATCAAGTGATTTACTACATATTAAAGCTAAATATCTTGGAAACTACTGGTCCTATTTCCACCTAATATAGCTAACATCCAACTCGACGGAAATGTCTTTCGATTAAAAAAATCCGCACTCAAATTGGTCCATCGGTTTGGGAGCTATGGTTGGCACCAGACAGACACGTGTTAAACTCATAACATTCCTATTTTTTCGTCGGGGGTAAAAAAATGACGCTTCGCGTTACGCACAATGTAATCGAAAGCGGACCGGCTACTAAAATATTCGAAATTATTGCGATAGACAATGAATGTAATTGCAAGTTCCTTTTCATTTGTGATATAACAAATTGGAACACATAACGCATACGCAGTTCTGGTGATAGTATATTAATTCAATAGGTAAATATGTTAGTCTACAACCATATAGCTAAATTACTGGATGTACTGAGTATTTATTTTACTTCATATCTACATAAGTACAAGAAAACCTATGATGTGATGATAAATATACAGCGTTAATTTTGATACAACCTCAAACTTTACAAGTTCTTAGCATAGGCCCTAATGAATATGGTTTTTCATAAATTAATTAAAATGTACGATTTTTTTCCCCTTATAAAATAATTTAGCACGCAATGTAACTCGTTTTTATACTTGCTTAGTCATCTGTCAATAAAAGTCAATGTGTCAAATTAAGTGTACGCCATACATTGCTTCTCAAAAAAAAATCAAAAATTAATTACGTTCTGGTGGTTAACACTAAATTAACAATTTGTTTAAATATCGATTTATAGTACTAAAATCTACGTCTGGCTAGTTTGTGGCTATATCAACAATACACGCTGTATGTGTGGATAAAGTAGTATATTATGCAAGCTATGCAACTGTACATAATAAGGCCTTAAAACATTTGTGTTTTAAGACCTCTTATTATGTATGCATAAACTATTTTTATATCACATCAACCTATTCTCTCATGCAAAATAGACAACTCTAAGAATAACCTCAAGTTGAGTAAAGCAATAATTAAAGTCAGGATGTTGCTCCATCCCTCAATATTTGGCCACAGAACAAGCGACTGCAGGGTAAAGTTGACACCAGCTTCTTCTGTGTGTAGTTAATAGTGCGAATAGAGGCAAAATTATACGAATTTATTTGATGACGTACCAGGTATTGGTGGAATAGTATTATTACTATAAATTTGACTTCTTAATAATATAATACGACCGCTTGTCATCTTTCATAGCCTATCTCTCCTTTTTTTCTCGAGTGGCGTTTTGGACACAACAACTATATAAGCAGTGATCGGAATAGGTAGTGCCATCTGGTGGTGGATCAGCTTAAATTTATTTTATAAACAGAGAACTGGGGGGTATTCGACCAATTTTAGAGATATAATGGAGATCTCTCCTTTTCATCGCCATCTGTCACTTTTGACGTGTGCCTACTTGACAAGTGGCGATTTCGCTAGAACATCGCAACTTCGTCAATTCGGACGCGCAAAATTTTCGTTTCCTTTGTATGTGACGGCATAAATAACAGGCGCATACTTTAAATTAACCGCGTAGTACGTGAAATTAGTCCGTTACGTTTCGTTCAAAACAGAAATTTATATACATGAATATCATTTTTGACAATCATTATCGCCTTCGTATTTCCAAAATTGAGATGAGATATGTCACTTTTAAGCTCATCGCATTTAAATGATAGTTCAATGGCGATATAACTGTTATCTAATGGAGATTTGACGTTTGGCGATATCTCAAACGGCATTCTCGAATTGGGCCCCTGTTTATAAGATAAATTGTAGTTATTTAATATCCTGCTGCACAACAAAACTAAATTCTGAGTTATAGCACGTTATAGGTAACTAGAAAGTTTCAATACAAAAAACTAGCACTGGCGTGAAAATGTATTTATGTAATTTCCTCAGAAGTTAATTAACAGGTAAATGCAAACTAATTACGCCTCGACAGCTACCTGTCGGGTAACTTCTACAGCTTCGGAAACTATTCCTTTGCTTCCGATGTATTGATTATTCAATTGGTTAGTTAATTTTGTTTTGCTTTCGCAAATATTAACGGCGCTGCGTTTTTTACAAAAAACGAAACTAGTTATATATTAAAACAGCGGTAAGAAAATCCCTTTCTAATTAATTAATAAAGATTTAAAAAAAACTGACAGATGTCAACCTAAAATTGGTATTTCAAATAGCAGCAACTTTGATAAACATCCGCGCGCAAATGCGCGTGTTGTGAGCGTCTTGTAATGCCGGTGATAATGAAAGTGAACAAATGGAGTAAACTTTATCATCCATTTTAATAGACAATTCGTTGGGTAGTCTCATTTAGCCGTATTCTTTTTTTAGTGAGTAAGCTTAAAATACAACTAGATCTCATTTAATTTTTTTTTAACTCAAATTTTACTAAATAGGTATATTATTTTATACGAGTTGTTCAATGACAATAGTAATTTTGGAGAAAAACCAGGTAATAACAGCCGCTACGTGTGGCCTGTTTCGTGGCCGCATCTCTTACTTTGATTGGAGTAAAGAAACAAAAGACAGGCAATTTATTATGAGCAGGCGGAGTCAGGAATAATAAAGGATTTTGTAATATTTCAAACTCGAATTTTAATACCAGCCGACAACTCGTTTGTAAAATGCTTTTTAAAATTAGTCCCATTGCTTCCGTTTGTTTTGACGATCCAAATTTAATTAGGCATTATGATCACTTAAATTTATGCAGACTCACAGTAGTACAATGCGCTTACCCCGTTTGGCGGTTGTCTCGACTGACTAATTCACCATATTGTCATTGCGTAGCTTCATCGGCATGGTTGAGTTCGATTTAAACCCGTCGGAAGTTAAAAGGTCCCTGCAATGTCCGGGCTCTGTACACCTGTTCGACCTTCCACAATGAGTCGATTATGTTCATCGTTATCTAAGTGGAAAACGTTAGGACGCCCCGATTACTGGCAAGCTCTAGTTCAGGTGAACAAAGTTTTGCTTGGTTCTTTAGTAAAATTTCTTTCGTATCATGGACTCGTTTAAACTTTCTTTTCGAAACAATAGAAATAATTTAAATGTTGAAATTGTTGAGTATTAATTATATTGAAAAAAATCAAAGAAAAACTTTTAGCTTTTTTTCAATTAAATTTTGTCAATTCATTTTATTTCAAGAATAACGCTTAGGTACTCTCGGATAGTACCTGATGTCGAACTATTGAAAAAATCAAGCCGAAGACATCGGAAGATCTTTACCTTTATGTATTCTAAATAAAATTGTACTTAAATGCCCTATTGTAGTACATTTCAACTCAATCGCATCTATTACCTTTTAGTACTAACGTAGTAAAATAATTGTACCCTGAATTCGAACATACAATTTCATGGAAATGTTTCGGTACCTACTTTTTGGATCAGGCACTGCCACAACTACACTAGCAAAAACATATAAGAATTAAATATTTCTTGACCATTCACGTTTTCAATCTTTAGAAATTTTCTTTTATTGCTCGGGCGTAATTTTCCATCTCCGAAAATGTCGGCATGGGCCAGCGCCCATAATGGATCCATTCCGCGAGATGAGTAGGTGGCAAGAAAATTGAATTTCTTTTATTACGAATTTAGAAATAGGTACGTATTAGAATTATGACGATCAATGTGGGACTGAAGTTGAGTCAATGTTAGGATTGGTGCTCAGGGAGGTGCTTCACAATTATTTTAATATCTAGGACTCTAATTCAATGATGCGTTACAATATCCGGAATTTTAGAGCAATATCAATTTATTCGAACATTTATCCATATTTTGTTATCCGAGATTTATGCATTCGACGATATATTGACGATAAGTTGAAGTTTAAAAATAGATACAAGTGCTAATAAATGAGTTGATATATTGTTCGTAACGTTCCTGTCAATTATGCTATCAGAATAAACTAAATAACGAATATAGCTGGCTAATGAAATATTACTCAAAGATTTGGCGGGAAATTTAAAAAAATCTGCGGTTGGACTTTGTGTAGTAGGAATTATAGTTTTGACACTGGAACATATTTTTGATTCTCTATGCACACGCAAGGTACCTAAGGAAATAAGTTAAGTATATGTTGACGTGCACTTATAGTCAGCTCACAGATTTTCTACCACTATACAGTCCACCACAGTACAGTCAACGACAAACACATAATATATTATGTTTACACTTTCTAACCATATACAACGCGAAAAATGAGCGTTTTTCAAAAAAAGTGTACACGTGACGAACCGGAAAACGTTTTTTTTTATAACACCGATTTTAAATTTTCTTGGCTTATTCAATTCCCCATAAGTTATAGTGTATTATTTGAGAAAATGGCATTAAAATATTAAAAAATATAGATAATATCGACATTTTAAACTCAGATTGTGGTGAAACTAGTTCCGGATAGTCACAAATATAAAATTCATTATAAATTGATTGTAGTATTTTTTGGACCAGTTTTAGTTTACACATTTAAAATAAAGACAATAAACTATTTAAAACGGGTTTAATTTAAAGAATTAATGGAACGAGCAAGCTTTGAGGATAAAATAAAGGTCCAGTTCGTCACAATCGCCACCGTATGACTGCTAAAACATGTATTTTTTGCATTAAAATGCGACAAATCAATGAATAATACCTTTTATTACATTAAGGAATATTCATTTAGTAATGTTAACGCTTAAATATGTGAATTGTTGCACTGCAGCAGCCAGAAATAATTATTTTCAACATCCCAAATCTAGGGACAGTAACTAAACGGAATCTCATGTGACTAACTGGAAAATGTAAGGAATAGTGTACATAGATTGAATATATTGAAATAAAATCACAAAAATATTATGTTATGAATCGTATTTATTGCAACGGAATCAAAATGGTAGGTAGGTAGGTATAATATATATTGTTACTAGTTTATATATGTAATAATAAAACATGTACTAGACTAGTAATAATAAATATTTACCATGTATATTATTATGTATTACATAAAAATCTTTCATGAGTAAATGACAATCTTAATATTGAAAGTTTTATTAGTTTTATTTATCTATTTTATAGATTATTAATAATGTTTTTTTTTTTTTTTTTAAATAAAACATACAATGTTACTATTACCTTTAACAAGTAAGAGCACCATGAACATTTCAAAATATAGAATAACAGTCTTAATTCTCATTAATAAAAAATTGGGCAAGTGCGAGTCCGACTCGCGCATGAAGGGTTCCGTACCATAATCTACAAGTTTGTTGTATGGGAGCCCCCTTAAATATTTATTTTATTTTATTTTTAGTATTTGTTGTTCTAGCGGCAATAGAAATACATCATCTGTGAAAATTTCAACTGCCTAGCTATCACCGTTCTTGAGATACAGCCTGGTGACAGACGGACGGACGGACAGCGAAGTCTCAGTAATAGGGTCCCGTTTTTACCCTTTGGGTACGGAACCCTAAAAACGGTTGTAATTAAAATACTTACATCGAACGAACTTTATTTTAGGACATCGCTTAGAACGCTGTCTGCTTCTTGTTTTCTTGATAGTTATAAACAAATATAAACCTTAATGCAATATTTTAAGGTTTATGGGTGTATACTTAAGGTTATATCGACATAAACCAATCACAATTTTTTTTCTTCATTTTTGACAACAGTTTCAGCTGTCAAGTTAGTTCGCCTAATTAAAAACTCGACTGTAAGCGTGGCCCGACATGCTCTTAGCCAGTTTTTATAAATGTTTTAATTGTTATTTTGCTTTTTAGTCATTTTTTCCGGCGATAACAAATACTTTTCTGAAAACCGCATCAAAATCGGTTCTGACAAATGCGAGATAATGGCGGATAAACATGCATGTATAACAAACATATGGGTCAAACTAAGTAACTCCTTTTTTAGAAGTCGGTTAAAACATCGGTCACATTTCGATTGTGTACTAAGCTTTATAGTTCCAATTCGTCACAAAATCGTTCCGGTAGTATATCACGTCACTAACCGGACGTGACGAATTCTACCTCGACAATTTAAAATCAAAATTTCAACGTGTTCTGAACCAATTCAATGTGTTTTTGGTTTAGTTTCGGATACTACGATAGTTTCTTCTATGTCTAATTGTGTTTAAAAAGTTAATTATAATCTACTTACCGAAAAAATTGTTACTAACTCGAAATCCTATTTTTAGCGCACTGACACAGCGTCCACCTTTCGTCACCGTTTTAACGGAACTGACGTTTTATTTGCAATGAAATCCGATGCCTATAGCATTAAAATGTTGCCAGGATTGAAAAATTAACGCTTTTTGGGGAATATCGATTGCACAAGTATGTTAAAATAGCTTGTGACTATAACCGGAAGTTCCGGTCTGTCGATTTCTTTGGACAGTGGAAAAAGTAGTTTTTCGGCATTATAAACCGTATTTGTTTATAAATAAAGCACACGTCTAAAATCTAGACTCATTACTTTATCTGTGTGACCACATTCAATATTCATACAATTATATTTCGAGTTTCTGCAAGCCTCTGAACATGACTGAGTCGACGTGGGACATACCCATTTTAGCACTTTTCATATCTTTATTTTGCAATAAATCTATTAATAAATATAATATAATCGTTTTAGAAATATAAAATGAATGCCCCACATCTACAGAATCAAATGATACCACTCATATACCCAAATACTAAGGGTAAAGTAAAAAAAAAAACACGTTGAACGTGTGGGACATTCAAATTTAGCCATGTACACTTTTTTTGAAAAACGCTCAAATATAATGAAGTGATACTGAAAAAAATCGTCTCCAAATATAAATAAATGGATATACCCGTAAGTAGATTCACGCGCCGTGTTATAAAGAATGTAAAAATAAGCAATTCGCAAGGCAACGCAAGTATAACAAGTACTCGTAGGTAAAGTATCCCGGAACATAATTCCCGCAGTTTATCCTGCGCTATCCCATCCCTCTTATTTATGGGCCGCTTAGCGACGTCCGCGGAGGTCTTGGAATTAATGTCCTCCTGTTCTGAATAATTACCCGTTTTTTTGTGAGACGCCTGATGCTTGGATGGGAACTACAACGTGGATTAGATTAGATGGAGGAAAAATAATTACCTACGGCGCGGTAGATGATGTAATATAGGTGGGTATACACAAAAAAGGCGGTACAACCTTATTTTAATACTTTTATGTAACACACAAAAAAGCAGTGACCTGGTGACGGCCAAGCTGGATATAAAAATAAAATTGGGCAAGTGCGAGTCCGACTCGCGCATGGAGGGTTCCGTACCTATACATATATATAATCTATAACAAGTTTGTTGTATGGGAGCCCCCCTTAAATATTTATTTTATTGTTGTTATAGCGGCAATAGAAATACATCATCTGTGAAAATTTCAACTGTCTAGCTATCACCGTTCTTGAGATACAGCCTGGTGACAGACGCACGGACGGACGGACGGACGGACGGACGGACGGACGGACGGACGGTCGGACGGACAGCGAAGACTCAGTAATAGGGTCCCGTTTTTACCCTTTGGGTACGGAACCCTAAAAACGAAACGAAATTGAGAAATCATCACATAACATAGTCGTAACAACACATAGTCGGGTGAAAAGTAACCTCCTGAATATCACTCCTTACTCACATTCAGTGCATAAAACTAAAACATTCTATCTATTTTGACAAGTCATGAATGAAACTGACAAATTTAATTATGAATGCTTGTAAGTAAGCGGATAAAGGTACACATTATTAAATTAAGAAAGTGAAATCAATTCAAAAAAATATTAACATAAGCTTTTGAATAAAAGTCTGGCAAAGTCTTTAAGACTTAAACCGTAAATTAAAATCAATACAGTTTTTAGCCAGTCGAAGTCGACCGCTAGAATCAAAACTTTTCAAATATGGTTAACGAAGGGTGACGTGTTTCCTCGCGGCGAGGATCAAGTTTTTCTCATAATAAATTGAACAAGTTAGAGGGAGCGGTCAAGAGGTTTTACGCGGTTCGGGTAACGAATAAATTTTATGTGAACGCTTAATGAAATCTGTAAGTTTTCGGTTTAAAGTTTCATCACAAATGAAATAATAATAAATAAAAATAAATAGCAGGAATATTTCACTAATACCTATGTAAATGTTTTGTTTTTTCTAACTTGAATCTAAAAATGTATATAAATACCTTTCTCCTATCTTTTAAATTAGCAACAATCTAAATTTTACAAGAGCTCTTGCTCTTGTAGCCTACATGCAGAATAAAGTTTTGAATTTTTAACTCGTCATCATTCTCTTTCCCTTATCTTATTTAATTGAGTTCGATGCAGCATGCTCTTTTCTTCCATTCATCATCTCGTCATTCATTCATTCTTTTCTATATCATCTCTCACACAATCCATCCATCTTTTCTTTGATCTCCCTCCACATTTATCGTCAACGCTTTTTGTCACTTGGCTATTATGCATCACGTGTCCATCCATACCACCCTAGGCGGTTAGCACGTAGAGATCTGTGATTGGTACTACTCTCAGACATCCCCGTACGTAAGGTACTCATTCTTTATTCTGCGACTGTTTATTTTCAATTTCAACTACTGTTTGTTTTTATTGTATCTCTGAAGATTTAATTTTGTTGTTCTTGTGTATTTGAGAGGTGCAATATAAGTAATTGTATTGCATGTTGATTATCTTGATCGAACATTAAATAAACGAAAGCTTAACCTTTACAAAAAAAAGGTAAAAGCGTTAATTAAACACGTTTATCGATTGTTGAGTTTATTTTACTCAAAATAGTTTGTATTTTCGAACCTTATTCTTACACGAAAAATAATAATGTTTCAAATGTTTTATTCCAATTCATCATAATAAAGGTTGTTCATAAACGTTTGTTTTTGTGCATAAAACGTTTTTAGCAAAGGCCCATCGAGCAAACAGTGTTAAAGCCAGTAAGCCAAAATATATTTAAATTACTTGCTGAAAACATAAATATTCAAATAATAATCGGCATGATCGATAAGCTTTGCTATCTTGGGAATATATTGTTTCAGCGTTTCTCACTTAAATTTTTTACAAGTTTTTGGCTTGTGAATTATTAAGTGCCTATGGTTTGGGTAGGAAATAGTTTGTGTGATTTGATGATTGATGATGATTTTTTTTCGAATATGAATGTAACCATTGTCCTTGTTCTTTTTCCTTGAATAAGTTTCACCTTAGCTACATTTTATTTACTTTAAGAAAAATCCTTTATTAAGTTGGTACATGCAAATAGTGAACAATAATTTAGATGCTATTATAAAACAAATTTTGCGTAAAAGAAGTACCTACACGAATGAGGCAATTTCTATATTTCTGCTGATACTGTGTACATGTTTAATGTATCGCCATTGAATAAAGTAGTAAATATATCACTCAATTATCAATTATGATAATTTGAATTGAAGTAACCAATGTTACTTATCAATTCATTGATATCAATCAATGAGTTTTGAAGGAAATTAATATTAAGTTAAGTTAACGGCGATCAAACATAAAATAAACATGATATTTTTTACTTTCCTAGATTTCACACAAAAAATACTTTATAGGTAGCTACTGAATTCTTGCCGCAGCAACTTTAGTTTATTATTTTATCACAAAACATTGAGCCTTATTTATTAAAACATGGCGACACATATGTTTCACCACTATCCGGGCCGTAGATCGTGAACAGCTCATAAAGCAAGCCGGTTCATGCTTGATTAGACACCGAAAACATGCCGGAGTTAATAAGGCCGAGAATAAAGAACAATTTTTCTCAAAGACGAAAATCGAAGAATTTAGTTTATTACAGCAGCAGCGGACACAGCCTACTCCGGCACATTTTATCGGCGTGCTTTTTTTTTCAAAAGAAAAGAAAGAAAACTCGAGGACGTTTTTAGGGTTCCGTACCCAAAGGGTAAAAACGGGACCCTATTACTGAGACTTCGCTGTCCGTCCGTCCGTCCGTCCGTCCGTCTGTCACCAGGCTGTATCTCAAGAACGGTGATAGCTAGACAGTTGAAATTTTCACAGATGATGTATTTCTATTGCCGCTATAACAACAAATACTAAAAATAAAATAAAATAAATATTAAAGGGGGGCTCCCATACAACAAACTTGTTATACCTATATATATATATAGGTACGGAACCCTACATGCGCGAGGCGGACTCGCACTTGCCCAATTTTTTTTTGTAGGTTTCTTAAGCCAACAAGGAAGCTTTAACATGGAGCATGCGTACCGGTAAATTTTTGGTTGGAAATAACCGGATTACCGCTAAAAATCATAGCAATAATTACCGGTTTGCATTCCCTAGTGCAACATCTCTATTGCTTGTCTAACCGAGGTTTAGCTCAAAAGTTAGCACTACAAACACATAAATGTGAGCATTAACTTAATGAAATGAGACAAAGCGTATCGATGGGTTAAGGACAACATGAAGATAATAATTATTTAATAAATTAATTGATGACCTTTAGATATTTTACTCCCAGGGCAGGAATGTATAAATCTATTTTTATTGGGCGTTATCGAACCCTACCCGCCAGCCCGGCTTTATTTAATACTAGCTGTGCCCCGCGGTGTTGCCCGCTCATCCCACGGGAACACTAAATTTATTCGGGATGAAAAGTATCCTATGTCCTTCCCCGGGACTTAAACTATCTATATACCAAATTTCATCTAAATCGGTTCAGCGGTTTTAGCGTGAAGAGGTAACAGACAGACAGACAGACAGACAGACAGACACACTTTCGCATTTATAATATTAGTATGGATTTTAAGTCCTTTGACAGTCTGGGCATCGGTGAAATATCTCGGCCGGAGGTTTGTGAGACAGAGTGTGTTGATGACTCAAGGGCAACATATGGATGTAATTACCTTTCGATATTTTACTCCAAGGAATATACTTTGTTTTTATTTTGTGTTATCGAACTCTCTACTGAGCATTACTCGACAAGTTCTTGGGCGAATTTCTAATATCTTTTTAAGGCTCTTTATCCGTTAAAAAATGCTGATTGTTTTAGACATTAACAAACATGTTTCTTTACTTATTATCAATGTTACTATTTAGAACAGGGCCATTCAAATTTAGTGGTAAATATTTGAGATCCACATTATGGATTTTTCATTGATAATTTTTGTATATTTATTTATATTCAGAAGTACAATCTCTTTCAAAATATAACAAAACAAAATAAACAAACAATTAAAAAAAGTCTATCTAAAACTAAAACTAAATCTAAACTAAGTCTAAAAATGGCCCCCGTGGCATTGTACCAAAGACGCTGGCAGCATTACCTCGCTGTATCGCTATACTAAGACGCTGAGCGAGGAAGCTGCCAGCCCTTTGGTCACCAGTGGTGTCGATGAGCCGTTTCGCAAGCTCTTTAAAAAGAATTCTAGCGCTTGGACCCCACGGGCCCAGGGTCTCGACACCAAATGCGGTGAAGTGGTATTGAGAGCCGAGACCCCGGTATTTGTGTATTTTGCGGCTTTCAGCCGTCTCCGCCGCCCCGCAGGCCCGGATCGAGGTCCGTGGGAGGTGTGACGGTGCTAGCGTATCGACGCATGTAGCGTCCCACACCAGCACGCGACCCATCTTCCACGGGACCAGGGTCATCCCGTCCGGCCTCTTGCCATCGTCTCTCGAGACTCCATTTGGTTCCAGGATCGCGGGAACGTTGACGGTGGCAAGAGCTCGGCGTATAATGTCGTTGAGGGCGGCATGTCTGGACAGGCGGCCAGCGCTGTGATTACAAGATAACCCGTGGTGTCCCAGCTCATCGACGAATGTCCCACAGGGGCATTTGTGTGGTGTACACACCATAACGCCTAGCCTCAGACTTACGGCTAACCTTAAGGTGTCCGGCTCGATGAAAGTGCCGGTAGTAGGGGAGGGGTACGCGTGTAGCCATTGTCCGGCTTCCCACTGGGCAGCTGCCAACAGCCGCGCGCGTGTGGAACCGGAACTGGAGTCTATAGAATTGTTGAGGAGTAATTTTGAATAAGCGTCATCCCAGCTCCGTTGACTATTGAGGCTTGTGGGAAAATTTTGCCCCGGACAAGCCAATTGCCAAGCCTCTCTAGCATCTGACAGACCCACCGTTTCGCAGTTTGAAGGGAATGCCCTCAGAATTTTTCCTACGAGAACGGCAGAGCCATGAACGGATGAAAGAAAGGCTGGCAACGCGACACTAGAAATTTTGCGCGTCCCTAACCCACCGTATCTGATAGGTAGGGATGCTTGGTCCCAAGATTGCTCCTTAAGCTGAATATTTAGAATAGATTCAAGGCTAGACTTTATAATATGATCGACCGAAACTAAACTGTTTTTTTGTTTCCAGAATGGACAGCAACGGAGCAGATAAGTAAATTTGGGAACGAAAAGACAGAATTTAAGGATTGTTAAAGCATAATGCGAATTAATCTCGAGCAGGCGATCAGCGCTATATCGGAATTTAGAAATTGCAAGACCGATGACGTCCGGGATAGCCTCAACGAATATTGGACACCCTAGGAGGTTTAGGGTCGTTTTGTCTAAAATTTTTATATTTGGACAGATGGTATTAAATTCTTGAACCACATCCGGAAGGTCGCGGCTCAAAAAGAGTTCGCATTTATTGAAATTTAATTCCAAACCTATAAGTTTAAACTTATCCTTGATTTCTAAAAGATCTGTCAATACTGAATTTGCGTCACCTCCTAGGGTTCCGTCGTCTAAGTACCATACGTTGAATTTTGACCGTAAATTTTGAATAATAGGGTTTATGGCAAGGCTGAAGATGGCGGGTCCGAGGGGGTCGCCCTGCTGGCAGCCCACTTCGGAAGAAAGTTCGTTGTTTCTATACATTAATTTTGAAGGGTCTCCATAGCAATGTAGAAGATAGTTGTAAATTTCCGGTATGTGGTTTCTTACTTCTGAAAGCAGGGCGTCCCTATTAACCGAATTAAAAGCGTTTTTCACATCAATTTTGAGCAACACCTCACACTGGTCGTTGATTAGGCAGGTTCGCAAGGCATGTACCGCTGCTTCGCATCCTCCTTTAATTCCAAAGCCTAATTGAATCGGTTGAAATTGTTTTTCAAGTTTATCTACGATGTGTCGTACAGATATTTTTGATGCTAGGCGTCGAAAAGTAGAGCCGACAGCGATAGGCCTGATTCCTCCGTCTTTTTTCGTTAAGGCAATCAGGTTCGCTCCGTAAACTATGGGGACAAATGCGGGATGTATATTACCAGAAAGCATGAAGTTAATTAGTTTTGTTAAGGCGACTAAGAGTCGTTTGCCTGCATCGCCAACACAGTGTGAGGTGAGGTCCTTTAGGTGTTGAGGAGAAATCCCATCAAGACCTGCTGCCGAACCCGTTTTAAATGAAAAAATTGCAAGCAATGTGTCTTGGTCTTGCACATGGAGACAGATATCATGACCCGTTGGAGAATCGAAAAAGGGCGGTGTTGTTGGAGCTGGGGGATGTTTGGACCGTAAGGCTGAGAGGGTTTCAGCAGAGTCCGGAGACAGCACGTCGCTGGAAAAAAGAAGCCGGGCGGCGCCTTTGAGGTCGCCGTCGCTTACTTTACTCTCGACAACTTTATTAAGGTCAAAGCTTCTGGGGCGATTAATGGTTGAAGGATTAATGGAGATGGGGTATGAGAAGACAGTTGGATTTATACAGTTATTTTTTATTTTTTGCGTCAAGGTTAATTGGCTATTGTCTATTTTGGCATGAAGTGTGGAAAATGAAAAAGTTAGAAAGTTTTGCCATGAATCTGGAGTATTTAGGTCAACGCACTTATTGATGATTTCGGTAAGGCGCGTGGCTACTGCGATTCTCGCTCCTCGCGGAATTCTTTTTACAACGGCTACTGAATTCTTGAGATGACTGAGATGGAGATGAAACTGACTTACATTATGGTGCTGGGCTGACGATGAAGTACTAGGTTGGGGATTGGTAGATGGTGATAATGTTGAATTTGAGGCGCTTGATGTTTTATGGGCTTTTGATATATGTATGTGCAAGCCACGTACTGATAAAAATGACTTAGGACAGAGATGGCAGGAATGGGTCGACGTGCTGTCTGCGGAAGGCGTTATGGATTGCATACGCAAATGTAGAAGTAGGTAAACTTACGCTATGTAACAAATAAATAAGAAAAAACTTAACAAAAATTAACACAAAACGTAAACACTAGAAACTTCAAAGTCAACTGTCACTCGTTACAGGGCGCAGCCCCGGGCGCACGTGAAACTTCTTTTTCATTTTATTCTTTATTTTCGGCCGGGCGCAGGCGAGCAGCGGTTGCTGGACCGCGGCGAATATGCCAAAATGAAGGTTTCTTGCTACGTACTTAGATGGTAATGCGATCTTTACACTTTCCGATCCAGTAATTCCGGCATAAAACTTAAAATGACATATTGCAAATTGCAACCATTAATGGTCAAAAATCAGCGGCTGAATGAGGGCTCCCGTATCATATTATTATTAACAATTAGTATCGTCCACATTCAATTGAATATTTTATGCTCTTTTTTAGGCTGTTAAAGTACCATTTTGATAATATTTCAGGTATTTTATTATAATTCCATAAAATAAATAAAATAAAATAGTTTCATAAACTACTCGAAATTGACAAAATTCACGCAGAAAACTGTTTTTTTTTTCCTACTTATTTTCGAATGCACGTAATGAAAGCATGAAATAGCTATGTTACTATGTAGAATTCAGGGAAAAGTATTATTTGCTCCGAAAAGTTTGTTGAAATTATATTTGTCATAATATGATTTTTTTTTAAAGGAATAAGGCCTCTTAAAACCCTCGACAGACTTGGCAAAAGATCTCGGCCGGAGATTACTGAGATAGAACATGTTGATGGGTCAAGGGCAACGTGGGGATAATTGCTTTACGACTTTTCGATATTCTTACTTACTTCTAAGGTACATAATTATGTAACGTATTTTTTTATTTCTATATAAAGCACCGCCAAGGAGTAAAATTTAGGTACAATGCATCAGTTTTTATTAGTACTGTTGACTTTCTCACAAATTGGAAATTTAGACTATAAGTAAGCACGCAGTGTACATTTTTCGCCATATTATATTAGTAAGGGAATCAGTAACTACTGCCAGAAGTCTAAAAATGGTTGTTTGTAGGTCATGCAAGTGGTGTGAGATTTCTTTATGAGACTCCATACCTCATAGCCCATCATAGAACACCCTTTATAGCTCAACGCTTCACGTTTGTGAGTTTTTTTAAACTACAAAAATATAATTCAATAAATACAATAGAAACCAACATTAAACACTCTCCGTTAACCAACACGTTTAATTCGGCGTGACTAAAAGTTAAAAACACTTTTATCTATGACACAAAATGCTTTTACCCACGCCGTGCAAATTTTAAATGTTCTGGCCTTAATGTGCCCTGGAACACGATACGTCCATTACACATTTATCTCTGGTTGCATGCTAGTTTACCTTATTGCGCTGTTTGGATTGCCGCACTAGTGAAATAAACGTAGTTTTACAACGTTTTGTTTGGCTTCGCGATTGTCTGGACGGTGGTGACGTTGCAATGCTTGTGAGGCGGTTATCTGTACAAAACGGCAGCCACAAGTGAAACTATGAAAGCGGTTTTATTAATAAATAAATTGAAGCACGTAAAATAAAACATTAAACAAAATTACGTTTTTGTCACTATATAAGTATTGATTTGAAATTTAATGAAACATGTTTTAGTCTTTTGTTGGCTATGCCTTTGCCTCAGTGCACTGACTTTCGCAATTATCATTTTCATACCTGTCACTGCAGTGACACGATTAACACAATCATTTATCACAATCAATGGGTTTCCTACAACAAAACTTCAAAAAATCTTCTTTTTTCGAAAACAGCGGAGTGTTTTTTTGTATTGAAGTGTTTTTTGGGTACTTTATATCCAAATATTAGGTGTCTGTACCATCTGTCAGAATTTTCCTTTAGCAAAGAAAAGCTTTCGAAAGAGGAGCATATCAAGCGCATGTTGCTTTTGCTTTTAGAAGAAATAACAAATAATCAAATAGGGTTAACACACAGGTTTCCAAATATACTTAAAATAGCTCGAATAAATTATCATTTAATTAAAAACTGTATAAATATGAATAATATACGTCCGCGCCTTTTTTGCAGCCAACTTTCCCGGCCAAGTCCATAAATAATGGTTAGCAACAGTGCTTAGTCAGATATTCATAAATTACTTTTGTATCGTGCAAATTACTCGAGATTTTTCGGATTTATTCGCAAACTGCAGCATTAAGCTCGTATTTAGCGTTGCTCATTGCATGTCCCGCTCCTATTTCACGCCTTGGCGTTTTAAACGCCAACGCTTTTAACGCTAATCCCGTTTTAACCGAGGAATGGGTAAATTAGGTACTAAAATGATAGAGCTGTTGCGATAATTACCTTAAGCGTTTGGTTCCTGAAAGTGAAGGCTTAAACGTATTTTGGGAAGAAAAACATTTTGGTATGCATCGGATAGTTTCGACCGCAAGTACTGCAAGTATATATATATATATCTATATATATAAAAAAAAAAACTGACTGACTGACTGACTGACTGACTGACTGACATATCAACGCACAGCCCAAACCGCTGGTTCTAGAGAGTCCAAATTTGGCACGTAGGTTCCTTATAAGGTGTAGAGGTGCACTAAGAAAGGATTTTTCAAAATTCACCTCCTAACGGGGTGAAATGGGGGTCCAAAGTTTGTATGGGGAAACAAGATTACTTAGACTATTTTATTCAAAACTTCACAGGAGTATTTCTAACGATAAATGAGTAAACACGTGTTTC
Organism: Apotomis turbidana; assembly: GCA_905147355.2. Taxonomy (NCBI): domain Eukaryota; kingdom Metazoa; phylum Arthropoda; class Insecta; order Lepidoptera; family Tortricidae; genus Apotomis; species Apotomis turbidana. The sequence goes on from LR990285.1 coordinate 1,853,486, forward strand.
AGGTTTTTTGAAAATACAACCCCTAAAAGGGAGAAATGTGGTGACAAAGTCTGAAAATCAACATGGGTATTGTTTTTATGGTTTATCGGGTCGCTGATTACGAACACCGCAACGATTTTAAAATCCAACGTGGCGGACGTGAATTATCATCTCCCCTGTAGGGGTGAAATGGGGTTGAAATGTCTAAATACTAAACCGCTGGTTCTAGAGAGTCCAAATTTGGCACATAGGTTCCTTATAAGGTGTAAAGGTGCACTAAGAAAGGATTTTTCAAAATTAACCCCGTAAAGGGGTAAAATAGGGGTCCAAAGTTTGTATGGGGAAACAAGATTAGTTAGACTATATTATTCAAAACTTCACAGGAGTATTTCTAACGATAAATGAGTAAACACGTGTTTTAGGATTTTTGAAAATTCAACCCCTAAAAGGGAGAAATGTGGTGACAAAGTCTGAAAATCAACATGGGTATTGTTTTTATGGTTTATCGGGTCGCTGATTGCAAAAACCGCAACGATTTTAAAATCTAACGTGGCGGACGTGAATTATCATCTCCCCTGTTGGGGTGAAATAGGGTTGAAATGTCTAAATACTAAACCGCTGGTTCTAGAGTCCAAATTTGGCACATAGGTTCCTTATAAGGTGTAAGGGTGCACTAAGAAAGGATCTTTCAAAATGAACCCCCTGAAGGGGTAGAATGGGGGTCCAAATTTTGTATGGGGAAACAAGAGTTTCCGGGTTTTTGAGAATTCAACTCCTAAAAGGGAGAAATGTGGTGACAAAGTCTGAAAATCAACATGGGTATTGTTATTATGGTTTATCGGGTCGCTGTATCCCGGAAGGAAGAGGGAAGAGGGAAGAGGGAAGAGGGAAGAGGGAAGAGGGAAGAGGGAAGAGGGAAGAGGGAAGAGGGAAGAGGGAAGAGGGAAGAGGGAAGAGGGAAGAGGGAAGAGGGAAGAGGGAAGAGGGAAGAGGGAAGAGGGAAGAGGGAAGAGGGAAGAGGGAAGAGGGAAGAGGGAAGAGGGAAGAGGGAAGAGGGAAGAGGGAAGAGGGAAGAGGGAAGAGGGAAGAGGGAAGAGGGAAGAGGGAAGAGGGAAGAGGGAAGAGGGAAGAGGGAAGAGGGAAGAGGGAAGAGGGAAGAGGGAAGAGGGAAGAGGGAAGAGGGAATAGTTGGTTTCTATGGATTATCAGGTCGCTGATTACTAAAAAAAGAATGATTTTAAAATTCAACGTGGCGGACGCGTAATACCATCTCTCATGTTAGGGTGCGATGGGGTAGAAATGTCTAAATAATGACTAAAAATATGGGTGTCGATTTTAAACGCACAGCCCAAAACCGCTGATTTTAAAGCGTCCAAATTTGGAACGTAGGTTCCTTATAAGGTCTAGGGGCGCACTAATAAACGATTTTTCTAAAGGGGGTGAAATAGAGATCCAAAGTTTGTATGGGAAAACAAGATTAGACTATTTATATTCGAAACTTCACAGGAGTATTTCTAACAATAAATGGGTAATCCTACAAGTACTCTTTATTGCACACCTTATAAAATATACAGGAGAAATACAATGCCAGACATTACAATTAGAGTTAAACAACAGGCGGTCTTATCGCTAAAGAGCGATCTCTTCCAGACAACCTTTGGGTAGTGGAGAACTTGAAAAAATAAGATTTTGTTATTAGGCGGTGCAAAAATCGCATAGTAATAATAATAATAATAATAAAGGCGTAGGGATGTGACGACCCCATCGCCCGCTGGTATTACCAGCGCAATCAGTCACGCAGGGCAGCTTATGGCGAGCTGTTGGGGGTAGCGACCCCACGTACCTGAGTGCTCCTGGGGGATCCTGTCGGGGGGTGATGGGTCAGGACCTCCGCCTCTGTCTTGCCTTAACCGGCCGGCCAGAGTGGAGTCGCGAGAGTTGCGGCTCGGGGTGGATGTGGAAACGTAAGGGGTTAGTTGGCTTCGGTTTAAAGCCCAGTATTACACCTCTCCGCCCTTAGCCTTCCGCACCGGTGTTGCCCTTAGAACACTCTATGTGTCGCTATTTTATGGGGGCCCATCTAGCGGGAGGCGAGTCATCGTCTACCAGTTTTTTTGCTATGAGACACTTTTCTTGGTAGACGTCCGGCTGTCTCAAACAATAGCCCAGTAGTTAGTCCATCGCATTTCATGTAATAGCCTAGTACCATGTTTAGACTCCATACAACCACAATAGTTCTTACATCTAGCGGATGCTGTCTCTGTGTGCGTCCCATGACACAGGCAGGGGGAGCATCCGCATGGTGTACCCATTACATTTCATTAAATTGTCGAAAGGGCCTCTGCTCGTTGGCTTCGGCTCCGTGCACGCTTCCCAAAGGTCCGGGACACTATTGTCCCGCGAGCGGGTGCGACATACAGGAATAATAATAATAATAATATATACATAAAAAACAATAAAAAACGTAAATATAATAAAAAATAAATACATAAATACATACATACATTCAGCCAACAGATAATAGGACCATTTGAATAAAATACGAATTATGAAAAGGATAGATAGTGTTCTTTCAGTTGAGCTATGAAAGAAACAAGAGATTTGGCGCGCCTTAAGCTAAAAGGCAAGGAGTTCCATAAACAGAAAGCTTTAAAAGTAAACGAATTATTATAAAATTTTGAGAAGGAAGAAGGTACGGCAAGGAGCAAATTTTGGGAAGATCGAGCAGAAGTGAGATAAGTGAAACGCTCTTTGAGATAGCGGGGAGTTGCAGGATGAAAAAGTATACTATAAAGAAGAGCAAGAATATGAGAGTTACGACCTAAACTTAAACCTAATAGATGTTTAAATTTGTATTTGGTGCCATCTCGATTGTCGTCAAGGCCAGTGCGGGCGGCGCGGCGAGACTGGACGAGTAGTCATCGGGAAACTTCCTGCAACCGTAATAAATGCATTCAAGCTTTTCAACAATAAAACGGCTAGACGGATATGCATGAGGGATAAGCAGATAATATCCAAACTAACAAATAGCCTAATTTTTAACCTGAAAAAAAGAGCATCGTTCCCGTAGGATAATGTTTATCGTATAGGAACGCGGGCGAAGCCGCGGGTTAATGCTAGTCTATATATATAAAAGAAGAAACTGACTGACTGACTGACTGACTGACTGACTGACATATCAACGCACAGCCCAAACCGCTGGTTCTAGAGAGTCCAAATTTGGCACGTAGGTTCCTTATAAGGTGTAGAGGTGCACTAAGAAATGATTTTTCAAAATTCACCCCCTAAAGGGGTGAAATGGGGGTCCAAAGTTTGTATGGGGAAACAAGATTACTTAGACTATTTTATTCAAAACTTCACAGGAGTATTTCTAACGATAAATGAGTAAACATGTGTTTCAGGTTTTTTGAAAATTCAACCCCTAAAAGGGAGAAATGTGGTGACAAAGTCTGAAAATCAACATGGGTATTGTTTTTATGGTTTATCGGGTCGCTGATTACGAAAACCGCAACGATTTTAAAATCCAACGTGGCGGACGTGAATTATCATCTCCCCTGTAGGGGTGAAATGGGGTTGAAATGTCTAAATACTAAACCGCTGGTTCTAGAGAGTCCAAATTTGGCACATAGGTTCCTTATAAGGTGTAAAGGTGCACTAAGAAAGGATTTTTCAAAATTAACCCCCTAAAGGGGTAAAATGGGGGTCCAAAGTTTGTATGGGGAAACAAGATTAGTTAGACTATTTTATTCAAAACTTCACAGGAGTATTTCTAACGATAAATGAGTAAACACGTGTTTCAGGTTTTTTGAAAATTCAACCCCTAAAAGGGAAAAATGTGGTGACAAAGTCTGAAAATCAACATGGGTATTGTTATTATGGTTTATCGGGTCGCTGATTACGAAAACCGCAACGATTTTAAAATCCAACGTGGCGGACGTGAATTATCATCTCCCCTGTAGGGGTGAAATGGGGTTGAAATGTCTAAATACTAAACCGCTGGTTCTAGAGAGTCCAAATTTGGCACATAGGTTCCTTATAAGGTGTGAAGGTGCACTAAGAAAGGATTTTTCAAAATTAACCCCCTAAAGGGGTAAAATGGGGGTCCAAAGTTTGTATGGGGAAACAAGATTAGTTAGACTATTTTATTCAAAACTTCACAGGAGTATTTCTTACAATAAATAAGAAAACACATGTTTCCGGTTTTTTGAGAATTCAACTCCTAGAAGGGAGAAATGTGGTGATAAGGTCTGAAAATCAACATGGGTATTTTTATTATGGTTTATCGGGTCGCTGTATCCCGGAAGGAAGAGGGAAGAGGGAAGAGGGAAGAGGGAAGAGGGAAGAGGGAAGAGGGAAGAGGGAAGAGGGAAGAGGGAAGAGGGAAGAGGGAAGAGGGAAGAGGGAAGAGGGAAGAGGGAAGAGGGAAGAGGGAAGAGGGAAGAGGGAAGAGGGAAGAGGGAAGAGGGAAGAGGGAAGAGGGAAGAGGGAAGAGGGAAGAGGGAAGAGGGAAGAGGGAAGAGGGAAGAGGGAAGAGGGAAGAGGGAAGAGGGAAGAGGGAAGAGGGAAGAGGGAAGAGGGAAGAGGGAAGAGGGAAGAGGGAAGAGGGAAGAGGGAAGAGGGAAGAGGGAAGAGGGAAGAGGGAAGAGGGAAGAGGGAAGAGGGAAGAGGGAAGAGGGAAGAGGGAAGAGGGAAGAGGGAAGAGGGAAGAGGGAAGAGGGAAGAGGGAAGAGGGAAGAGGGAAGAGGGAAGAGGGAAGAGGGAAGAGGGAAGAGGGAAGAGGGAAGAGGGAAGAGGGAAGAGGGAAGAGGGAAGAGGGAAGAGGGAAGAGGGAAGAGGGAAGAGGGAAGAGGGAAGAGGGAAGAGGGAAGAGGGAAGAATGGAGGGAAGAGAGGAGAATATTTGGTTTCTATGGATTATCAGGTCGCTGATTACTAAAAACAAGAATGATTTTAAAATTCAACGTGGCGGACGCGTAATACCATCTCTCATGTTAGGGTGCGATGGGGTAGAAATGTCTAAATAATGACTAAAAATATGGATGTCGTTTTTAAACGCACAGCCCAAAACCGCTGATTTTAAAGAGTCCAAATTTGGAACGTAGGTTCCTTATAAGGTCTAGGGGCGCACTAATAAACGATTTTTCTAAAGGGGGTGAAATAGAGATCCAAAGTTTGTATAGGAAAACAAGCTTAGACTATTTATATTCGAAACTTCACAGGAGTATTTCTAACAATAAATGGGTAATCCTACAAGTACTCTTTATTGCACACCTCATAAAATATACAGGAGAAATACAATGCAAGACATTACAATTAGAGTTAAACAACAGGCGGTCTTATCGCTAAAGAGCGATCTCTTCCAGACAACCTTTGGGTAGTGGAGAACTTGAAAAAATAAGATTTCGTTATTAGGCGGTGCAAAAATCGGATAGTAATAATAATAATATATACATAAAAACAAAAAAAAACAAAATTATAATAAAAAATAAATACATACATACATTCAGCCAACAGATAATAGGACCATTTGAATAAAATACGAATTATGAAAAGGATAGATAGTGTTATTTTAGTTGAGCTTTGAAAGAAACAAGAGATTTGGTGCGCCTTAAGCTAAAAGGCAAGGAGTTCCATAAACAGAAAGCTTTAAAAGTAAACGAATTATTATAAAATTTTGAGACGGAAGAAGGTACGGCAAGGAGCAAATTTTGGGCAGATCGAGCAAAAGTGAGATAAGTGAAACGCTCTTTGAGATAGCGGGGAGTTGCAGGATGAAAAAGTATACTATAAAGAAGAGCAAGAATATGAGAGTTACGACCTAAACTTAAACCTAATAGATGTTTAAATTTGTATTTGGTGCCATCTCGATTGTCGTCAAGGCCAGTGCGGGCGGCGCGGCGAGACTGGACGAGTAGTCATCGGGAAACTTCCTGCAGCCGTAATAAATGCATTCAAGCTTTTCAACAATAAAACGGCTAGACGGATATGCATGAGGGATAAGCAGATAATATCCTAACTTTAACAAATAGCCTAATTTTTAACCTGAAAAAAAGAGCATCGTTCCCGTAGGATAATGTATATTGTATAGGAACGCGGGCGAAGCCGCGGGTTAATGCTAGTATATATATATAGGCCCTTGCGTCTATTGCAGACGAATTATGGTGTAGTGTTTGGGATACACCGTTTCTGGTGGCTAACTAAACCGATACGAGATCGACACATTTTACCGCAGGCCTGACAAGAGAAGTGTGCGACGGGTGGTACTGCGTCGCCTTGTCGACGCCTTTGTCTCTTGTCAGCGAGTGCCGCGAACCAGGTCTCATCGCATAACTTGCGACCTTCAACAACGCATTTGCGCCACTCCGTTCGATTCTCCGCAAGCTTTTCCCATTTTTGGTGGTCAATATGGAAGGCGGCCATGTGCAAGTATAAGCTGTATATAATTATGAATTTTTCATTATCATTGCCAAACAACGTTTTTTTAGAGAATGTGTAGAAGTGCAGTGCAGTGCAGTGCAGTGTCTTAGTTACCTATTCAATAAAAATAAAAAAACAATATTTAATTACTTATTTATTTTTCTTTAAGCTTTGATCTTTGTATTAATGGTTTAAATATTTAATTACTATTTTTGATGAATAATTGTAACTTGCAAAGCTTGATTGTATTGACTAAGTACTGACGTTCATTTCATACATTGTGATTGTAATAGTTCGTAGTTGTTAGAGTTCGTTCGTTCGTTAGAATTTTCGTGGCACTTTAAGCTGTCATAGGGACATCTCTTTCATCGTCGACTTCCGATATTTTTTATTACGAGGCTTAACATTTTTGATTACATATTTCTATTTCACATTTTCAACTACTCAAAAGTAATCTGAAGGAAATCACTCGTTAGGCAGCAGACCGCCTGTTGTTTATCTCTATTTTTAATCTTATTTAATATGTTGTGTTCTAGACTGTATCGATATATACGGCAAACATCAATATGTATATCGAAAGTCGATAAATTAGATGTTTTTATGAGAGCTCAAACATTGCCCACTGTTTACTATACATTAGTATTGTAATGAAGGATTAAATATTATTATAAAAGGCTTTGTATGCACATATAAAATACTTTTAATCTGACTGAGAATGGACCACACATGGAGGATTTACTCTATTCCCTGTGTGGTCCTAAAGCAGAAGGTCGACATTGTGTAGCAAAATATACCATGAAATACATGAGGAAAAGCAAAGGATTGTCAGAGGGTCCCGTGCTGGCACTCTTGTTGTGAGCAACCCTAAAAAGAAAAACGATTTTCTATCAGAAGTAAGTAAACATTATATAGAATTGACATTATGAAATAGCTTCGAGCTCCAAATAATCAAATCAAAGACCATAATATCTACAAATAAAGAACAAACAAAACAATAAAACTAGAATTCCATCCGAAGTTCATAAATAAATCTCAATCGTAGCGTTATTATGACGAATTTCGATACAAGGAGAAAACAATAATTCTGCGAGGCATAATAGCTTTCTTTTGGATGGCTGCCGGAAAATTAAGGGAAATATTAAGTGAGTAGTTGAAGGCTGTATTAAAGTGTAGAAGTCTGGGCGATAGTCAGGAGCCATTGCAGTTCTAGTGGTACTGTTTTATTTATTTGTTGCATGAATTCCGTTATACAAAACGGGAAAGAGAGCAAAGCACATAGCTAAAATAAATATGTAGTGCCGATATCTTGTGCCTTTTATGTCATTTCATACAATTAATTCAGATTCAGGTATTATATTAGTAGCTACTCCTAAATAACCATGTAAGGTAAGGGGGGGTAAGACTATCACCGTGGAGAAGACTGACAGTCCAATAACTAACTGTTGGTCTTACCGCATCAGGAAATAAACTATGTTAGTCTTCCCCACTTGCTTTCATTTTATTTTATTCAGTTTACGCTAAATGCTTTTATTAGCATCTAAAATGCCCTAAAGCGGTCTAGAATGTCGGTATAATTCCGTAAAACACTTTCTAATCCCATGTTTCTAAGTAATTTCCGTAATGAAACGATTAAGGTACTCTTTAAATATTTCAAGACTATAAATTGAAGCCGTTGGAATAAATTACTCGGATCACACTAAACTCAAGTGTAAGTAATTAAGTAGAGTGCTAATTCGCAGATATACAGCGGGATGCTTTTACAGTAATAGGGAGAGGTGTCAGGCACGCTACCACTTGATAACCTGCTATTATGCTTTTCAGTTCAATTATACTAAAACCATGTTTTGTGACTGGGAGTCACGACTACCAGTGGGGCGTTTGGAGAAAATACTATTGGCATTAGTGTTGTCACATAAAATGTTGGCAAAATAGTAGAACAGGATGCAGAAATTCGTGGAAATTGGTAGAATTTGAAACGAAAAATAGGTAGATTTACCACCACTGGGTCAGTAAGTTTTTAGTGATTAACAATGCGTAAACAGTATTTAAGTATTTAGAATCGTGGCAATTTCTTTGCCTCGTCAAAGAAATTTGAAAAGAAATAGACTGTCACTGTCAATGTCAATTTTCAGTCATCTCTTTCAGGCTTCTACACGGTCAAGTAGACGTTGCGCAGGATTTCATTGGCGTCGCATATAAATGAGGCGCAGCCCTGTTGGTGTATACCCTAGTATATCGCGCCACTTTGAAGATCTCCCTGAGGTATCAGATGGAACTAGGGCCCCGGTCCGGGGCTGAATTCGACGTTTCTGACAATAGACGTCCAGGATATCATCACTATAATTCAAATGTGCTGATGACAGCTTGTCAATGTTTCTTCATGCAACTCAATAGCAAAAATCAATATAATTAATCGGTACAAAATTATAATTTAAATAACATCGCGTCGTCAAAATCACAAAGTGTGTAGGTATACCTAAATTATACAATTATAATTATTTAAACCGATTAGATCTCCCTGGTAAATAAATGATAGTCCTAAGGTAACATTCTCATCTTGCCGTCTTAATACATTTATAATAAGCTTTAATTTTTATTTTGATGCTAAGATAGAAAAATAGAGATTTTTACCCGACTACCGGCAGAGCCAAAAAGAAGGGTTATACGTTTGATAGTTTTTGTCACAATAGCGATCAAGTCAAGCGCCTCATAATGAATAATATTTTGGAGACTACATATATATCAATATGAATCCATTGATCTGTGCCCTCGATGCCGCCACAACGGGATCCGGGATCCTACTAATGAAGTGAGTTAGTAAACGTCTTGCACAAAATGATGTTACGCAGCATTATGCAGTTTTTTTTTAAAAGGAGTGGGGTTATCCCTACCTTCAAAAAAATTCAAGATTTTTTAATTCCCCTTAATTATCATTCAGAGGTGAACCGTGGCCTGAGCCCCGCCGCGCCAGGAGCCGACTGTGTTAGCAAACGCCTTGCACCATATACATAAATTTTGTAATATGTATGTTAGTTTTAAGGTATATATCAAAGGAACACAGTTGCCTGACAGTAAAATAAATGATTTATTATTTTTGAAAGGATTTTAATTCTCAACTCTAAGGCTGGTATTGTCTACATTTACGGGTTTTCCTATTCATTAAGAATAATAAATACCTTAAAAAATAAACATAGTACAGGACACGACCAAATCACAATTCAAATAATAAAGAGAAGTGCTCCATACATATTAAAACCATTAACGCACGTTATTAATCTATCTCTGGACACCGGTACATTTCCAGATAGTTTAAAAAAAGCTATAATAATCCCAGTTCATAAGCAAGGAGACGTGACAGAATCAAAAAATTACCGTCCGATTGCTTTACTCCCAAATTTCTCAAAAGTCTTTGAGAAAATCATGTACTTAAAACTCATGTCTTTTCTAAATAAAAACAGTATACTGGATGATGCACAATGCGGGTTTCGAAAGTTCCTTTCAACTTCGCATACATTATTAAAAATAATGAGAGGTGTTGAAAATGCCATAGACCAAAAGTCCTCCGCAATTGTACTTCTACTGGACATGTCTAAGGCATTTGACTGTGTTAACTATACAATATTGTTAGATATACTCGAACACGTAGGCATAAGAGGAGTAGCACACAACCTCATGAAATCGTATTTGCTAAATCGTGCTCAAGCTACTCAAATAAGATATTTCGATGAACGAGATAAGTGTTACAAATCAAAGCTTTCGCTGTTTGAAGCGAACAAGATAGGAGTACCACAGGGTAGCATCCTAGGACCACTGTTTTTTCTTATATACATAAATGAGTTCGCCAAAATTAATCCACACCTTAGTGCTCTTTATGCAGATGATGCATCTGTGCTCATCCTGGGTAAGGGGCTAAGTAAGTCAGAATACCAATTAAATATTAACAATACGCTAGAGAACATTGTGCAGTGGCTAGCTACACTCAACCTCAGTATAAATCTAACAAAAACTAAATACATGCAATTCAGACCGCATCAGGCTAAATCACTCGAGTTAAATATAAACTACAATGGCACTGAGATTGAAGAGGTGACTTCGTACAAGTTTTTAGGGGTAGTTATTGATACACATCTTAACTGGAAGCACCACATAGAAATGCTAAACAGCAAAATAAGAGGTTTTTGTTATGGGTTGCAGATGCTTGTTAGTATAGCAGATACAAAGACGGCAATGTTAGCTTATTACGGTTACATCTACTCGGCATTAAACTACGGAATAATATATTGGGGAAACTCCGTAAATGCTCCATCAACTTTCATTTTACAAAAGAGGTGTCTACGGACTATCTTTAGACTAAAGGACGATGAGTCATGCAGAGGTGTATTTAAAAGCCAAGGAATCCTAACACTGACCTGCGTCTATATTTTACAATGCTGCCTTTTCATCAAAAATAATCCGTCAGAATTTCATTTAAAAGAAGCCACAAGACCAGTAAGAAATAAGTATCTGTTGAACCTGCAGGTACCAAGTTCAAAGTTAGTTATGGTACGCAGGGGAATGTATTTTAATAGTATTAAGATTTATAATCACCTGCCTAATCAAATTAAAATGATGACGGGAATCAAATTTAAAACAACATTAAAAAAAATTCTAGCCCAGAATTGTTTTTATAATTTAAATGAATATTTTGAATGTGACCTGAAATTTAATAATAAATACTGTTAGTTAATCATTATTTTAGTAGATAAAATCACTTTTGACATTGAAAATATATACTTAATTATTAATTTGTACAATAGTTATGACTTAAACATTAAGTTGAATAAAATGCATGACAAGTTTAATAATCAAATACATATATTGTTAATGTGCTGTCACAACGTATTATTATAATTATTTAAGCCATTGTCTATATTGGTCAGAATTAAAATGATATGTGTAATATTTAATTTACAATTTCAACCCACTATTGCATGCTCTAATGGGTAGATTATGCGACTCTACGAAAATTGTAACATCTTCACCAATGTGAATTTTCCATAATCGCGCAATAAAGAACATTTCATTTCATTTCATTTCATTTCATTTCATTTCATTACGTAGCTATCTGTGTGTTATCAGGGTCTAGTTGCATATACTTCCTTACAGTTCAGCATGTGTATAGTGGCTTTTTGCAGAAACGTACAGATATAATTTCAGACCTAATCAATAATCATTTCAAACCATGGCGTAGGTGTTTTGGGATGACGCCTGTTGTGGGTGGAACTATTGGACTATGTATACTTTTTCCTGTCTCCCATATGCGGGCTACTTCATTTTTAAGTTCAGTGTTTTTAGTTATTCATTCTAGGATCGCCTTCTAAATATTATGTGCATTAAGGACTGAGATATTATTATTAAGCGGTCTTTGCACCTCAACCGTGACTGTCTTGCTATTAAGGTGTGTAAAAATTTTGTTAAAAGAAAATTGAGTATTAAATTGGAATAAAATAACAAAGATTTACGTAAAAGCGATAGGAATTAGCCTGGTAAAATAAAACGAAATAAAGAGTTAATTTAGCTCTGTAAACAATTGAAGAATTTTAAAGAACATAATCGTGTGCCTATCATAAAGGCAGTAGATCACTTTGGAGTGCTCAGGCACAACTTTGACAAGTTATTATGACGAGTTGCTGAATCGATGAAAATTTTGAGAAAATAGCATCGAGCAAACTCAAAATGATAAAATACAGTGTCAGTGACAGAGTCAAAGTGCAACGTTGAGCTCCCTCAAGGCCCACCGCCACCGGGATCTGAGATCCGGCTAATAAACCGAGCCGAGCTAGCAAACGTCTTGCACTAACGATGTTATCCTGCATTATGCGGTCTTTGAAGCATTACCGTGTTTGCTTCGCTGTTACAGAGATAACGTAAGTAAGGACTTCCGGTTTGTGACTTAAGATGGCCGCATGCGTTTAAGTTGCGTTGTTCATTATTTATTCATTTTTGTTGTTCAATGTGTAGTATTGATAGCGTATTGTGCAGTGATCTAACGTATGACTGAATAGCTAATGAAGAATTCAACTTGAAGCGTTCATAGCCCTTCCTGGGTCAAGGCCCGATAGTCCGCGTGGTTTTTTGTAAATCGCTATCACTTTACAAAAAGCAAAACCTCACCGAACAACGGCATGCTCTACGAGCAAACTTGAAATTGGCGAAATCATCATTAACCTGATGGAAGCCATATTTTAAAATTAGAATTAGAATAGAACGTAAGTAAGTTATTCAAATTTGATTTGGGGAAGATGGCAAGGAAATTTGAGTTGATTATGCCTAATGACACACTACAATTTTTTTTGTACTTCTAAACCGTACCTACCATGAATAAAATTACAGAGGCGAAATAATGGCGTTTTCCACAAAAAACAATGGATATCACCCTTGTTCCCCGTACATAACCAAGTTACACAACCAGCACTGGAAGAGGACAAATAATTCCTATTCCAAAACCCGGTTTTGTAAAGAGATTTTTTTTTCCTTGTACAAAACCTTCGTCCAGGGCTGGTTATGTACTAGTAAAAGAAATTCCTAATGCAATACCCGGTTTTAAAGTAGGAATTATTATTGCCTTGTACACGACCAACGTGGAGATCGGTAATGTACGAGGATAGAGATTTCCTGCCGCTAAACCGGGTTATGTTGCAGGATTTTCTCATTCTCGTTACAAAATCAAAAAGGTGACAGACCTCATTTCTTAAACCAATAGTTGTACCATTTGACAAGTAGGTATACAAATATTGGCAACTGTTTCGTTTGTAATTTAAAATGTTAGTAGACATGGTAGTCATTGTCATAGCATAGAATACTTAATAGTATTACCGGACACGCACACCCGCGCACCGAATTGAGCTACCTCACCCCGCAAGGGCACGGAGTAGGCCGGGAGTTGGCTACGTAGAAAATTTCGAAAGGGTTGTTTGTGTACCTACTGTGTATATATGGTTATAGGTGGGCATTGACTCGTGAAATAGTGATGGTGTTTGTGATGGTAATGATGATGATGATGGTGATGGTGATGAATATGGTGGTGACTGGTGGTGGTGTGGTGGTCATGGTGGTGATCACCACCAGCACCATCACCACCACCATCCCCACCATCACCATGACCACCACCACCATCACCACCACTACCTTCATCACCACCAACAACAACAACAGTTGCCAATATTTGTATAGGTACTTGTCAATTGGTACAACTATTGGTTTAAGAAATGAGGTCTGTCACCTTTTTGGTTTTGTAACGAGAATGAGAAAATCCTGCAACATAACCCGCATAGAGCGTGTTGCCATTGTGGTCAACAGATTCAACCCTTATCCAACTGAGAGCTATACTTGTCGGGCATTCGTCTAACGTCAAATCAACATTCAGCTATCCTTGCATCGAAATTTGAATCCGTGCAGCCATTTTGGCAGAATGAGGCCTCGACATCAAATATTTCACATACTTACTTACCTATGTTTCGTAAAATAATACAGATATAGTATCTTTGGCCAACTAAGTCAGATACCTAATGGGTTCAATTATAATAAAGCATTAAGTTAGTTGGGCAATATTCAGCTCATCTGCGGGTTTCCCTGTAATCTGGTGACTGCTGTAAGCCAGTGCGTATTGCCCTGATACGAGTAGCTACCTAATTTAACCCTATAACCTATAATATTGCCAAAAACTCATCCAAAACATTCGTAACAATCGGTCACACACCTTTTCTACCTCATACGTATTCGTTATTTAGGCCTTATAAGTCGATTTACATTAAGGTCCTTTAGTTCGGATTGTCCATTTGAAAACTCTTGATGCCTTTGCCCCTCTAAACGTTATATCGATGTCAATCTTATTTTTACGTATATGCGTAAAGCTGGTAGTTTTCCAAATCATTCTTTTTCCGAAAGCAATTATATTCTAAAAATACCGTATCAAACGTACCAACCTAAGCCAGAGTACGGCTCTAGGGACTGTCCAATTTAGTAGATGGGCCGAACAATAGTCGCTAACTGTTCCATCATAGCGGCTGCGTCTGCGCGTTAGTGCCGCCGACACCTGCTACTGGAGTAATCCGATACAATAGCGTTCACGTTTTGTCACATGTAAATACTAATATGCTCATGGTAGGTTTGAAATGAAACTACGAGATACGACTGTACTATTTTATAATATATTAAATAAAAACCAGGTGAGACTCAAACGCAATAAAAGTCTGCCCGTAACGCGCACAGCAATAAGGATTTGGTGAGAGGCTACAAGAGACAATGATGTTTCATGACCCGCCGAGGTAAATGCACTGCCACGCCATGGCAGGAACCATCCGCCAGTAGTGGCCAAGGTAGCCTACTTTCGGCAGATGATAATGATGAAAAAAAAGCACAGTTATCCATAGTTCAAAATTATTTTGATTCAACAAATAATTTTACTTTTGGTAGCGTTATAACAATAAATCGAAAACACTTTTAGCGAAAAGCGTATTTCAATTAAACTTTGATGTGATGCCAACCGTGAGGTTACTCTTATTTCCTAAATACGCGTTTTTGTGAAAGTGTTAACTTCAACAGCTCTTTGTTCGGTGCCGACATTTATTGGTTTAGCTGTCACACAAAAATAGAGTATTATTTTTGTAACCAGATCACATGAAACATGAACCACATGGTGACAATTTTAAATTTTCATTGTGTAGGTACTCTGTCTAATGGATATCCTTTTTACGAGCTTATATGTTTAGCGTATTAGACATTCTAATTTCAATTCCATGTTTGCCTACGATCGAAATTAATTATATATTACATAAAAACCATTCCATATTACATTAACACAGTTTCCTCGTGGCAACGCCCGAGGCACGAATTCCAGAAGGCACGGTGAACTTTATCCACCTAAGACCCGACTTGCCAAATCCAGAAGGTGTATGCACACGTTAGGACCTAGGGCTTAGGTTTAATAAAACCCCACTAGAGCTGAAACAAGCCGCTAGTGACGGAATTTTCAACAAAAACTAAAAACTAAACTAGCGTCTGATGCTTACTACTCAGTTGATGGCTTCTACGAGAGTTAACACTGTAGGTAGGTTCTCTGGCTCAGCTTTGACTCTCAAATCTGTAAACCTAACCTACATAAGACGTAAAATTAAGTTTAATCCTTAAATATTATTTTATTGGCATGTCAAGTTTTATTTTATCAATAAGTGATTGAATTCAATTGATATACCCCTTGTTCCCCGTACATAACCAAGTTACACAACCAGCACTGGAAGAGGACAAATAATTCCTTATTCCAAAACCGGGTTTTGTAAAGAGTTTTTTTTTTCCTTGTACAAAACCTTCGTCCAGGGCTGGTTATGTACTAGTAAAAGAAATTCCTAATACAATACCCGGTTTTAAAGTAGGAATTATTATTGCCTTGTACACGACCAACGTTGAGATCGGTAATGTACGAGGATAGAGATTTCCTGCCGCTAAACCGGGTTATGTTGCAGGATTTTCTCATTCTCGTTACAAAACCAAAAAGGTGACAGACCTCATTTCTTAAACCAATAGTTGTACCAATTGACAAGTACCTATACAAATATTGGCAACTGTTGTTGTTGTTGGTGGTGATGAAGGTAGTGGTGGTGATGGTGGTGGTGGTCATGGTGATGGTGGGGATGGTGGTGGTGATGGTGCTGGTGGTGATCACCACCATGACCACCACACCACCACCAGTTCAACCCGGTTTTGGAATAGGAATTATTTGTCCTCTTCCAGTGCTGGTTGTGTAACTTGGTTATGTACGGGGAACAAGGGGTATATCAATTGAATTCAATCACTTATTGATAAAATAAAACTTGACATGCCAATAAAATAATATTTAAGGATTAAACTTAATTTTACGTCTTATGTAGGTTAGGTTTACAGATTTGAGAGTCAAAGCTGAGCCAGAGAACCTACCTACAGTGTTAACTCTCGTAGAAGCCATCAACTGAGTAGTAAGCATCAGACGCTAGTTTAGTTTTTAGTTTTTGTTGAAAATTCCGTCACTAGCGGCTTGTTTCAGCTCTAGTGGGGTTTTATTAAACCTAAGCCCTAGGTCCTAACGTGTGCATACACCTTCTGGATTTGGCAAGTCGGGTCTTAGGTGGATAAAGTTCACCGTGCCTTCTGGAATTCGTGCCTCGGGCGTTGCCACGAGGAAACTGTGTTAATGTAATATGGAATGGTTTTTATGTAATATATAATTAATTTCGATCGTAGGCAAACATGGAATTGAAATTAGAATGTCTAATACGCTAAAAATATAAGCTCGTAAAAAGGATATCCATTAGACAGAGTACCTACACAATGAAAATTTAAAATTGTCACCATGTGGTTCATGTTTCATGTGATCTGGTTACAAAAATAATACTCTATTTTTGTGTGACAGCTAAACCAATAAATGTCGGCACCGAACAAAGAGCTGTTGAAGTTAACACTTTCACAAAAACGCGTATTTAGGAAATAAGAGTAACCTCACGGTTGGCATCACATCAAAGTTTAATTGAAATACGCTTTTCGCTAAAAGTGTTTTCGATTTATTGTTATAACGCTACCAAAAGTAAAATTATTTGTTGAATCAAAATAATTTTGAACTATGGATAACTGTGCTTTTTTTTCATCATTATCATCTGCCGAAAGTAGGCTACCTTGGCCACTACTGGCGGATGGTTCCTGCCATGGCGTGGCAGTGCATTTACCTCGGCGGGTCATGAAACATCATTGTCTCTTGTAGCCTCTCACCAAATCCTTATTGCTGTGCGCGTTACGGGCAGACTTTTATTGCGTTTGAGTCTCACCTGGTTTTTATTTAATATATTATAAAATAGTACAGTCGTATCTCGTAGTTTCATTTCAAACCTACCATGAGCATATTAGTATTTACATGTGACAAAACGTGAACGCTATTGTATCGGATTAGTCCAGTAGCAGGTGTCGGCGGCACTAACGCGCAGACGCAGCCGCTATGATGGAACAGTTAGCGACTATTGTTCGGCCCATCTACTAAATTGGACAGTCCCTAGAGCCGTACTCTGGCTTAGGTTGGTACGTTTGATACGGTATTTTTAGAATATAATTGCTTTCGGAAAAAGAATGATTTGGAAAACTACCAGCTTTACGCATATACGTAAAAATAAGATTGACATCGATATAACGTTTAGAGGGGCAAAGGCATCAAGAGTTTTCAAATGGACAATCCGAACTAAAGGACCTTAATGTAAATCGACTTATAAGGCCTAAATAACGAATACGTATGAGGTAGAAAAGGTGTGTGACCGATTGTTACGAATGTTTTGGATGAGTTTTCGGCAATATTATAGGTTATAGGGTTAAATTAGGTAGCTACTCGTATCAGGGCAATACGCA
Organism: Apotomis turbidana; assembly: GCA_905147355.2. Lineage (NCBI taxonomy): Eukaryota > Metazoa > Arthropoda > Insecta > Lepidoptera > Tortricidae > Apotomis > Apotomis turbidana. Next base: position 1,871,281 of record LR990285.1, read on the forward strand.
CTGGCTTACAGCAGTCACCAGATTACAGGGAAACCCGCAGATGAGCTGAATATTGCCCAACTAACTTAATGCTTTATTATAATTGAACCCATTAGGTATCTGACTTAGTTGGCCAAAGATACTATATCTGTATTATTTTACGAAACATAGGTAAGTAAGTATGTGAAATATTTGATGTCGAGGCCTCATTCTGCCAAAATGGCTGCACGGATTCAAATTTCGATGCAAGGATAGCTGAATGTTGATTTGACGTTAGACGAATGCCCGACAAGTATAGCTCTCAGTTGGATAAGGGTTGAATCTGTTGACCACAATGGCAACACGCTCTACTGCCAAACGAATTTGACACTTTGTACATGTACATGCCCATCGGGCAACTCATCAGGCACCTCTCTAGTTGGCTGAGGGTTGAATCTGAGGACCGCAACAGAAAACACTCCGGCTAACGGTGATCACCGGGCGGGGCAGGTTACAGCTTTACAACGATACCCGCAGATGCGTTACACGCTGCCAAACGAACTTGACACTTTATTGCATATCGATCATGCTTTTCTTATATTTATAGTTTATTTTTTTATAAAATTGAAATAACTATACTGTACGTTGTAGGTATTTCATAAGGAATATATGAAATTGAATATGCTTAGTCTCTTCTCATCATGTCAAAATGCACTAAATAATTTATTTTTAGCACAAACGAAGCTAAATGCCCATGAATACAAAATTATCGAATACTTCAAACTCACTGTGGAAGTGTGGAATTATATCCGGAATGTTATGAATTTTCCCGATGTGAACATAGTTGCTCAAATTTCTATATTATGGATGGTAAGTAAGTGTTCTAAATACAAAATCCATCGGCCACAACTGTAGCACGTCAGGCTGACAGCTTTCGCCGCACAATGCAAGTAGCGTTACAGCGATGCCACATATAGTATCGTATACGATGACATTTTGTATTGCGTACCTACTCGTATATCCTGAGGGCCTCTGTTCGATACGAGATAAAATTAGTGGTGAAGGCATAGGTCATACAAATTTGTTTAGAATGACCGTCTTTCTTGTAGATAATACAAGTTCTATTTCCAATTCGTCGGTTACAAACGCCTTGGCCGTTACCACAAGACAGACAGACATATTAAGGGTATTATTCCTTTTAATTTTTTTTTCATATTGTGACAAATATAATTTAATAATTATATAATTACGTAATTTCAACCAACTTTTTAAAGTAAATAATACTTTTCCCTGAGTTCTAGACAGTAACAGAGCTACTCTTCATGCTTTCATTGCGTGCAATCGAAAATAAGTTGAAATAAACAGGGGCCCAATTCGATAATGCCGTTTGAGATATCGCCAAACGTCAAATCTCTATTAGATAACAGTTATATCACCATTGAACTGTCATTTAAATGCGATGAGCTTAAAAGTGACATATCTCATCTCATATTAAAATACTCAAACGGGTTTACTCACGTCGTAGAAGTCGAATAACGCTCACGATAGTTTTCTATGTAAAATATCTCATCTCAATTTTGGAAATACGAAGGCGATAATGATTGTCAAAAATGTTATTCATGTATATAAATTTCTGTTTTGAACGAAACGTAACGGACTAATTTCACGGTCTACGCGGTCAGTTTTAAGTATGCGCCTGTTATTTATGCCGTCACATACAAAGGAAGCGAAAATTTTGCGCGTCCGAATTGACGAAGTTGCGATGTTCTAGGGATATCGCCACTTGTCAAGTAGGCACACGTCAAAAGTGAGGGATGGCGATGGAAGGGAGAGATCTCCATTATATCTCTAAAATTGGTCGAATACCCCCCCAGTTTTCTGCGTGAACTATGACAATTTCGAGTAGTATTTGAAACAAAAATAATCAATGAAAAATGCAAGCTACTTAAAGATTTAAAATATCACTACATAGTATAAAACAAAGTCGCTGCCTGCTGTCTGTCTGTCTGTCCCTGTGTATGCTTAGATCTATAAAACTACGCAATGGATTATGATGCGGCTTTTTTTAATAGATAGAGTGATTCAAGAGAAAGGTTTATATGTATAATACATGCATTATTTATCAGCATTGCACCCGTGCGAAGCCGGGGCGCTTGTATACCAATAAATCTCAATAGCCCTGTTCTAAGTAATATTGATGATATATTACCTAAGAAATATAACGATCATGATGATAGAGAAAAATGTCTAAAACCATCAGAATTTTTATACGGATAAGGCAAGCCTTAGTATGGCAATAACATTTGTTCAATAGTGATAATAAATAAGTTTTTAACATAAACAAGATACCTTGCAGAATATTTCTAGAAACGCAATTCCCAAGTTTATAGTTAAATAAAAGGTGTATCAGGCATTTGAACTAAGAGCAAAGTAACATCAGATGTGTATGAGGGTCAGTCGGAAAATGAACCGAATAGAAGGCGTAATTTATTTGGAGGACTGTCGTTTGTAGTTCGTTTTAGGGATCGGGAACACTTTGCAAATGAAAAGCTTATTGGCAACAAAAATAAATTCCTCTATCGCTCTTTTTACTTAGCAAGGGTTGAAATGAGATTAGTTATTTAGACCATTGAGGTGGAGAATGAATGAGTTTAACACATTCCGTCAAGAAGTAAAAGTTTAGTCAACATACCTATTTATTTTGGTCATAAACATCAGTGATGACTTTTGTTTTGATCGATATTGACATGTTATTAGTTTGAACAAAATTTTGTTCTACGTGGGAACACATATTTAAAAAGAATACACAAATTAAAAAACACTTTTAATTGCAACTAGCCATACAATGATTCTGGTCTAATTAAAGTATGAAACATTTGTATTAATCTGCTTTGCTCAGCTAACGTACCTAAATGTTAAAGTGTTGAGTTAACATCCCCATAACAGCGTTTTGCTAGTAAAACAGTAACTAGTTTAGGAAAATTCAAAGTTTAAATTGCAATCATGTTAGCCCAGCTTCGCCAGAGCTCTGAAATGCTTGTGTAAAGAGAATAACATTATGAGTAATTAGTCTTTATAGTTTCGGCAACGCCGCGCGAAATGCCTTACGTGTGCAAAACGGCAAATTTACTAAATTTAGAGTGCACTTAAGGAATGATACTGAATTATAGGCGGAGCTGGGTGCGGGCCGAGAGTTGACAAGTCTTAAAACGTAAAGGTAGGTAATATACGGCTATGATTCATTATTTTTAGTTTTCGATGGCGATCATTGCAATGGTTTGGCAAATAGCTAAATGATGAAACTAGCTAAATGATAAGATTAACTCAATAACCTGTAAATAAATACGACATATAGGCGAGAAAATCCATAAATCCGAATACTTTTTACCAAAGCTATTTAGAAAACACTTCACTCGCTTCGCTCGCTCTTTCAATAATGTCAAGAAAGTTAAAAAGTCAAAATCTATAGTCTGTACTTTTAGGTATTTAAAAAATTGTAAACAAACTGGAGCCATCAACTTTGACAGATCCAGTAGTAGTGCACGTTTTAAGGCCAGAATAAATTATAGCAATCCAATTCGAATAATTAAAAACACGATCCCGTAACAAAACGACAAAAACAAACTATTTCAAAAAAATATATAATACTAAAACAAATAAAACTAACCGAAATTACAATAAACGGAAGCTTTGAAACACAAATATAGCACGCGTATCATCAATATGACAGCAAGCAATGGCGAATGTCAAACCGACAAAGTTAAAAATCACGAAAGGTATGGTGTTGCTACTTTAAACCTGTGGCTTTATATTTTAGTCCTGCTACCTACTTCTAGTATAATGCAGCCTTGCGTTTTAAACCTCTGCAAAATTGGGAACTTTTTTGTGACGATTTACCATTGACGTAATAATTACATGGACACACAATCAGACGGAAAAAATGGCACCCTCCCAACTAATGCAAAATCACAAATCGCATTAGTTGGGCGATCAGTCTCGTTTAGACCATGACACGTGACGGGTCTCAAAAGTGACTTAATTTTCAGTGAAAAATTACAGAAATAACAACTATAAAATAAAGGAACAGGACGGAATATTCTTTTTTACTTAAGTTCTATTGATTAATTAACGAATCCTATGTAAAATCATAGCATATTTTGTATTAGAATTATTAACTTTGTCCCTACAAAATGCACCTCATCACGGAACAAAAATCGAAGGAGTCGCTATAGTTTTATATTTTATTAATAAATTAAGGAGTGCAATAAATAATTATCCTATTTTTTTATTCAAGATTCCCATTCTCAACAACGTAAAAATGGAGATCACATTTAGCAAGAGACAAACGCGAAGAATAATTGAAGCCAAATAATTCGTCTCTCGTGTGTTCGGCATAATCATGTTTTTTTTTATGTTAATCAACAGAAGCGTAAAATGGTGACATTCATAAATTACAAAAAAATAGCTCTGTTGTTATTGTTTTATTTTGTCACAGAGTCTAGACACTGTCAGTTTACACCTTTGAACGCCAAGAACACATAAAGGCGATGGCGACGTGTGCTGCCGTGCATACCACGCCACCGACAAATAAGATCAAACTTTAAAGGGTTAATAATGTCAATATTTTGCACTTGTCTTACTCTCATTTCACATACTGGAACAAGGAGAAATAATGTCATTATTACTGATCCCTTCTATCGGAAACTATTTATGCAGTTGTTAAATAAAAACGTAACTAAATTTGTTATTAACAATTTACAATAAAAACGTAACTTAATTAGTTATTAACAATTTACGAGATTATTTAGTTCAAACAAAAAATATATTTTAATACCTAAATAAAATAATAGTGAAAAATTTTTAGTATGTAAAAATATTAAAATCTGATCCATTCGTGCCATGTTCCAAGTTTGACAAGAGACTTCAGTCAGAATACGCTAAAAAAGTTAATTTACACGTAAAATATTTGTGGTAATTCGTAATTAAGTCAATTTGACACTTAAACGTTTAAACAAAGAGTTCTTTTGTACGAAGTCAATATGTTGCTGCAAATTAAAAATAAGCGTTATTGGCATCTACTTGAACATGACAACGGTGCCACTTTATTTGACACTTTTGTTCGGGTCTGTGGCTCTATAATAAATAATACCTCAATGCGATTTACTGAGAAAAAAAATATAATTAATTGAATCAGGCGTTACTTTGCGGAAATCCATATTAATGAAAATAATAATATTGCTTTGCTATTCCACGATATAATATCGTGCCAGTTAAATTTGTGCTAACCCGTTATACTTATTTGCGTATTTTTCATGCATACATGCATTTAATGGTCCCACCATCCCACCACGATAAGAAAAATAAATATACGCAAATAATTATAACAAACCACCACCAAAATAACAGAACTTACTCGAGTAAGTTCAAGCTTTAATGAATTTTTGAATGTTAAATTATAAAATAATAATACTTAATTTTCTCTATACGTTAATATTAATTAAATTTGTATATTAAGTTAGAAATGATTTTTATGTATTGACGTGTCATATTGAAAATATTATAAATAAATGAATATGAATATGAATATAAGACTATCACCGGCAGAAGACTACCACAATCCAATAACTAAGTAATTAAAAAGTATTAGTCTTGTGGTCTTACCCCTTTAGACAATAAACTATGTTAAGGTAAGGACCTTAAATATATCTGATGAAAAGTGCTAAATGTAGTGCCTTGCTAAGTAAACCTGGCTAGTGGCAACAAGAATCCAGTATTCGGCTAAACATAACACTGTTTCACGGCGGTTATCGCCGGGCAATAATTTCACGGGGCATTTTATCGTCGCTGCAACGAGCCACTTTTTACACCGCCACCGCCGCATTTGTACGAATATCACCGCCTCGCACACAACCTCGTATCTTACACCTTACTCCTACCTGTAACTCCAACTTAAACGACGAGGAACAAGGATGTCTTAGGAACGAATCTGAATCACGGGATCTAATTTCGGGATGATATTATTCGGTATTCATGTGATTTTGCTATGTGAAAACTACGTTTTAACTCTATGTTATTACCCTGCTTTAAAGCTCAATAGGGGTGGAATTTTTACGTAGTTTCAACAAGATGAAGGCGGGAATGAGGGATCGCTTACGCCGCACGTGGCCTTAATGGCCGCATAAAGTCAGGTGTCAATTTGGAGTGCGTTTTATGACTAAAGGTTCAATAAGGAGGATCATCTGCCGGTGGAGATTGGGAAATATGAGGAGGTATTACTGAGGGGTATATCGACGACTGTATTCAAACGTAATAAGTCGTTATGGTGTAGAACGTTGCTAGTTTTAGTAATGATAGTGAGGTCTGGTTGTGTTAGTACTAAGGTTCGGAAATTCGGATGGATATTTACCTAGCCTTGGCGGCGGCTTTGTTGTGGCATGGTTTGATGTATGAGTGAGATAGCAATAGGATTTTGATAACTTTAGGTAGGTAAATATCTTTCCGAATTTCGGAACCCTGGTTAGTAGGTACAGTCAACCAAGAATGTGGTCCTTATAATATTATTTAGTGCAGTTTCCAAAATTAATGCTGAGTTTTCTTGGAGAAATCATTTCTATACCTACAGAACAATTCAGTTAATTGAAAACACTTAGTTTTCTAAAAAAAACATCACATAAAATTTCGTTCCTTTTTGCATTCAAATTGAACGTACGTCCCCAAAAATAATGAGCCCCATTCACAGATTCGCATCTGACGCTTATTGCCTACTTATTCTTCAATACTAATGATCGTTTACATATTTATGTATCATTTAAACAATGCAAATATTCTTTTAATAATTTTCTTTGTCCGCCATCTTCTGGCGAGAGCATTATTCACTCATTTGCAAGACAAGTCTTGATGACTTCCGGGAAATATGAATTTATTTCCATAAACCACAATATTCTTTTACATCTTACTTTATTGCTTAAAATTCTCTCTGGATGTTTATGGCAAAGTTATTAGAGATTAACGTTTGGTTAGAGAAAAATAAATATACATGAGAGCGGGATCTCAAATTATGTCTGTTGTTATACAACAGGATACAATCATTACACTGTAGAGCAATGAAATTGGTTTAGTTTTTGCGATGCATAGACTATAAACAAAACACGACAAGAATTTAAACATAATTATTCGCAAGTGGATCTAGTCTATGATTTCTATGAATTAGAGTATATACTTAAAAAACGGGTACCCCTTATCTTGCACAATCTCTATTGTCCGAAATACATTTCGCATAACCGTTTTCGCACAATAATTTTTAGCCGAATGATACTATCGCATAAATATATACTTACCACAATTGTTATGTCGCATAGTATTCATTTGGCACAATTTTGAATAGCAGAATACTAATATCGCCAACTTTTATTTCGCAGAATTTTATGTAGCACAATATAAGTTCCGCCGAATTTATTTCGGCATAATTGTTGTAGCATACCCACAGAACCGAATCGCTGCCAGAAAATTAGGTTAGGTTAGGTTGAAACTGCGTGCCTCACAGAAACGAATCGCTGCCAGAAAACTAGGTTAGGTTAGGTTGAAACTGCGTGCCTCACAGAAACGAATCGCTGCCAGAAAACTAGGTTAGGTTGAAACTGCGTGCCTCACAGAAACGAATCGCTGCCAGAAATTTAGGTTAGGTTAGGTTGAAACTGCGTGCCTCACAGAAACGAATCGCTGCCAGAAAACTAGGTTAGGTTAGGTTTAAACTGCGTGCCTCACAGAAACGAATCGCTGCCAGAAAAGTAGGTTAGGTTAGGTTGAAACTGCGTCCCCCACAAAACCGAAACGCTGCCAGAAAACTAGGTTAGGTTAGGTTGAAACTGCGTGCCTCACAGAAACGAATCGCTGCCAGAAAACTAGGTTAGGTTGAAACTGCGTGCCTCACAGAAACGAATCGCTGCCAGAAAACTAGGTTAGGTTAGGTTGAAACTGCGTGCCTCACAGAAACGAATCGCTGCCAAAAAACTAGGTAAGGTTAGGTTGAAACTGCGTATCTCACAGAAACGAATCGCTGCCAGAAAACTAGGTTAGGTTGAAACTGCGTGCCTCACAGAAACGAATCGCTGCCAGAAAACTAGGTTAGGTTAGGTTGAAACTGCGTGCCTCACAGAAACGAATCGCTGCCAGAAAACTAGGTTAGGTTAGGTTGAAACTGCGTCCCCCACAAAACCGAAACGCTGCCATAAAACTAGGTTAGGTTAGGTTGAAACTGCGTGCCTCACAGAAACGAATCGCTGCCAGAAAACTAGGTTAGGTTAGGTTGAAACTGCGTGCCTCACAGAAACGAATCGCTGCCAGAAAACTAGGTTAGGTTAGGTTGAAACTGCGTGCCTCACAGAAACGAATCGCTGCCAGAAAACTAGGTTAGGTTAGGTTGAAACTGCGTCCCCCACAAAAACGAATCGCTGCCAGAAAACTAGGTTAGGTTAGGTTGAAACTGCGTCCCCCACAAAAACGAAACGCTACCAGAAAACTGATGGAGTAGGACAGTTAAAAAAACACAGAACTTGTCATTTTTATTTTATATACATCTACGAAATATTGTGACACATCAATAAAAATATTATTGTGGTAAACGGAATATTATGCCATATAAGTTTCGGCGACACAATTATTCGACCATAGGAGTATTGTTCTAATCGACATTATGCCAATGTACTATTCTGCCAAATAAACGTGTGCGAAGTGATAGTATGCCAAGAAATTTAGGCAAAAAGCAATTGTGCGAAATGATGATTGTGCCAATGGTTGCTATGCGAAACGAAAATATGCCAATAAATTTTGTGCAACTCATTAGTAACCCTTAAAAAACCGGCCAAGCCCGAGTCTGACCCGCGCATCGAGGGTTCCGTACAAATACTTATCCCATTTAAAGTGGCCGGGTTAAGTTAAGTTTGCACGTCGTATGTATGGTGCCGCATACAAATGAGGTGCAAAGTTAACGCAACCGATCGCGTTTATTGTATGGGAGCCCCACTTAAATATTTATTTTATTGCGTTTTTGAAATGAAATATTATTTATTTCAGGCAACTGTGGCCCATAGATACACACCTTAAAACTATTAAACAAAACTAACTTTTTAGTATAGTTGTTGTTATAGCGGCAACAGATAATTTCAAATGTGTAGCTAATCACGGTTCATGAGATACAGCCTAATGACAGACAGACAGACAGACAGACAGACAGACAGACAGACAGACAGACAGAGACAGACAGACAGACAGACAGACAGAAAGACAGAAAGACAGACAGACAGACAGACAGACAGACAGACAGCCGGACAGGCGGACGGACGGACGGACGGACGGACGGAATTAACACATTGCTGTCGGTCATTTGATAAGCGATCAATAGGGACATTATGAAGTGTCTTAAGACCTTTCCCTTAACTTAACCAAATAACCCCGCGCGACTACAAACTGGAAGTAGTCCAAGCCGGAGTGTGGATTTAATGTGATAAACAGAAACCGTAAAGAAGGGTTTACTGTTAATAAGCAGTTGGCAGGATCCGGCTGCAGCCGGCGCCGGTGCCAAACCTTTCAAATTAACTCTAGAAAGCCGTTAAGTTCTGTTGTCGAGCGGAGCAGCTCACAGCGGCAAGAATGCAATAAACTAATTTTGACTCAGATAATGGATTCCTTTGCATTTTTACTTCTTTCGTATGTCTATTGCGAGCAGGAAACCAGCAAAACAACATCACCTGACTTAAAAAAACATTAAATCTTTATTTTTTAGCGATCCGTACGCAAAGGGTAAAAACGGGACCCTATTACTAAGACTCCACTATCCGTCCATCCGTCCGTCTGTCTGTCTGTCTGTCTGTCTGTCACCAGAATGTTTCGCATGCACCGTGATACTTGAAATTTTCACAGATCTGTGGGCTCAGTCGTGCTGCTGGCTCCTACCAATGATGTGTTTCTATTGCTGATATAACAAAAAATACTAAAAACTGAATAAAATATATACTTAAGCGCGGCTCCCATACAACAAACGTGATCGGGCGTTAAAATTTTCGCCTCATTTGTATCCGGCGCCAAACATACCAGGTGCAAACTTAACTTAATCTGGCCAGTTATTTTATTTGATAGTACGGAACCCTTCGCGCGCTACTTGAACTTGCACCCGGCTTGGCTTGGTTTTGCATTATTGTGATGAAATTAAAAGTGGTCATACAGGTAAATGTGTTAAGAACTTATTTGTTACTTGAACATAGGTAGTTTAGATTCCAATGATGTTTACGTTAAGTAAATAGTTGCAGAATATCACATTGGAATTTTTATCCAAAGACTACTGTCCTATACAGCAGTTCGTTAGTGTGTTGTTGGTAGATCTTCGTGCAAAATAGTGTTCGCGGGAACTTTTCCTTTGTGCCACAGAAGAAGGCATTCGCAGCGGGTCTGTTCTACGGAGCCGATGCTAATGACTCCAGAGTTGGAGTTGCGGTCGGAACTCATTGCAAACGACTTGGCTTTTTTCGGGACACGACATAGTTTTGAGAGTTTGATGGGATTTATTTAAATTAGCGTATTCGTTGACCCGACCGCTGTCAAGTGTAAAGTTAGTGTAATTTATGTGCAGTGGCTCTCATCTCTTGTTTAGAGTATTTAGTATCACTGTAATATTATAAAGGCGAAAGTTTGTGAGTGTGTTTATGTCTATGTTTTTTGCTTCTTCGCGCTCAAACGTCTTGATCAATTTTGATAAATTTTGGTATGAAGGTAGCTGACACTCTGGATTAACACATAGGGTAATTTCTATGACGAAATAATGAAGTGTTCTTGTGGGATGAGCGGGTAACACCGCGCGGCGCAGCTAGTATGTACATAAAACAACAAATACAAAATGTAAAATTGAAGCACCATATTTAAAGCCGGTAGGTAATTATCAAACGTATATTTCAGGTGAAGCGACATCGCAACATCGAAATATAGAAATGTTTTATCGTATTACATAGTCAAAAGAATTCACTGAAGACGTGTTACAAATATTATCACCATCTCAGTAAAGGATACGATCAAGGAACTCGTTCGACACAAAGTTTCCACCTGAGTAACTTTTTTCATATCGAGAATTAATTTCACATCGCAACTGCATCGCAAAGGAGCTGCAGCTGTGTATCACAATGCGAAGCGATGTTAAAGGGAAACTTACTATAATTACAGAGACGACAAAGTGTTTAATGTCATCGGTTTTATTTTATTGAAATTATAAATAGGTATGATGGAATTTAAAGGCAAACAATCAAAGACTGACTTTGAGATTGTCAAGCCAAGCGGCTGAGTTAGGAGACCTATAATCCAGGTCTTTAGCAGATCCAGCGTAGGAGTGAAGTGGGCATCGTTGGATGATATGGGCAGTGGTCTGCTCTTCCTCACCGCACTCGCAGTGTGGAGACTCTTTCCATCCCCACTTATGTAGGAAAACGGGAGGTATTGCAAGCTTGTGAAATACCTTAGCCAAAGATCTTGCCTCGTTTTACGAATTTATTTAATAAATACGGTTTGACATTATTTAATTCACGTTTTGATTTATTGTGAATTATTTCAATCGAAAACCACAAGGATGATAATATAACTTTCAATTTAAAATCCAAGATAGCTGACTATGCTCCAATTCATTTACGAAACATTAAATACCTATATATGCTTTTATTTGAATCAACAGACTAATTTTTAGGTTTCTTACAGCTCTGAGTAAGCAAACAAAACTTATCATCACAAGAAAACTATAAACAGGGGACCTGATAAAAGCGACATTTCTAAGAAAATTACACGCTTCACGGCCAATTTTGAAGCGTACAAATAATTACTCCAATAAAACGGAACAAATAGCGATCTCGTACCTTTCAGACGGGACCATTAAGATGGCCGCCGTTATTGAGGTGCGCTATCAATGCGTAGCTATAAAAGTGCTAATAACAATAAGAGATAGCAAAAATATCGCCAATTGTTGGCGAGCCTCCAAATTGTGGAATAGTGTTCTAGCGCAATGATATCGAATAGAACGGTTTTGTTTGTCGATCGCTAGTTTTTATTTTAGTAATGAAAGCGGCAATCCAAAAAAATAAACAGTAATGTCGACTTTGGCTGCGGAGAGTGCGGTTATTTTATGTGCACTAAATGTTGATGTTGATTCTTGAAGCTTGGTGAATCTTAAGGAAACGGTTTGGAAAAGCCTCAAAGGGACCATGTTCCTCGCTGTCAAATCTATGGGAAGCATGGACGCGACGCAACTGGTATAGAACAATGTTTGTATTACAAATATATGTATAATAATAATACAAGGTATAATGTATATGTATTGTAAATAGTTTTTGGTCGTAAAAATACTTACTGAAGTAAATGCCAGTCTTTGTCTTCAGTCACGTGCGAGCATGTTTGTAATTTTGCCTAATTTGGTTACTGTTTTATGTACATGGATAATATATGTATTCTTTGAAAACTCTGCATTTCCTAGGTAAATGAAAATGTTAAACTACAAACTCGTAAGTACTTGAGGTAAGAACATCGTTTACTAAATTAGACAAGTGTATAGTCTCAGCCTCTATATAACGAGCAAACACCCACAACTAATAAATACCCCCGTGGCCGACCCAGCACACACGAGTACTCCACGTGGTAAGTGGATTATTCCGCTGAGGCAGACCGTTACTAACTGCCAAATCTGAAATTAATTTACAAGGACTGCGTTAAGTAATACACATAACTCACTCTTGGTCTAGTTACAAGATCTCATAGCCATATCAATAATTAAAAGATTAGATTTAGATTTATTTATTAAATTATAAATAATGCTAAGTTAATTAACATGAATCTTGGTTTATTATTAGGATCGTTAATAGAAACATAAAATTAAATATCAATCATTCAATTACAAGTCAATTACACTATAATAACATGCTAGAGCAATAATAATAGAATCATAAAATGCAATATCACAAAATAAATATATATATATATATATATGTGGGAATAATAGGTTAATTTAAAAGATTTACCTTGCAACACTGCTTACTTTTATTAAAAAAAAGAAATGGCAGTCGTTAGAAGCGCGTAACAGTGCTATCCATGTACTACTTTGCATGTTAAGTTTAATACAGTTTTTTTAATTGTTTATTCGTTTGTTTTTCGACTACCATCCCCACAAAATTATGGGGGCTCGTCCGGGATGGTGAAAAACATCGAGTTCAAGACGGAAGATTGCAAGATGTAAGAAGATTGTTGTTGTGAAGTTGAGAAATTATTATCGGTATAGTCATCACCGGTCAAGCTGTCACCCGTCAGATGTTGTCGTTGTCAAGATGCGTTTCGTTACTGCAAATTCTCTATGAAGTTTGATGTATGGCACAGATGTCAAAATTGCGTTTTGTTCTTGCAAGATTTATAAAGGTGGACACACACTGAAATTGCGTTTTGTTATTACAAAATGTTAAAGATGTTTTAAAGAAAATACTTTTAAAAAATATTATCGGAATAAAGAATTAATCTGGAAAATAAGACGATTTTCTAAGATTATCAAGACGTTAAAGACGATAGCCTGAGATATTTGTAAAAGTAAATATGCCACCTAAGAAGAAAGATGGAGAAACCAAATCGGAGCAAGGACAAGGATCGGACTCTTCGGAAGAGGAATATGCTAGTGCAACCCCGCGTATTTCATTTACTGATTTAGAAAAATCTATGACTGCTTTTAGTGGAGACGACGCCTATGGTATTGAAACATGGATAACAGAATTTGAAGATATCGCATCATTGATGGAATGGAGTGATTTGGAGAAGCTCATTTATGCAAAACGGCTTTTAAGCGGAACTGCTCGTTTGTTCCTGCGATCACTAAAGGGTGTTATAAAATGGGGCATTTTGAAAAAAGAACTCAGAGAAGAATTCGGTTCCAGCCTGAACAGTGCTGCACTACACAAACGACTTGCGTCACGGAAGATGAAGACTAACGAGACATACCAGCAATACTTTTTACATATGAAGGAGATAGCCCTACTTGGATCTATCGAAGATGAAGCATTGATGGAATATGTGATAGACGGCATACGTGACACGGAATCAAATAAATCAATTCTATATGGAGCTAACGATATGAAAGAGTTCAGAAAAAAGTTAGAATTATACAGTGAAATAAGAAAGAAGATTGATACGAAGACACACAATTCTAACCCGAAGCCTTCTTCATCACCTGGTACTTCCAAAGGATACCGACCGAAGTCAAAGATACGCTGCTACAACTGCGGTAGTACTGATCACTTTTCTAAGGACTGCACAAGAGGTGTAAAGTGTTTCAAATGTAACAACTTTGGACACAAGTCAACTGAATGCCGAAACAAAGAGAAACAGCAGCTGAAGATACAAGAAACGGACAAAGATCACTGCGTTACACCATATAAGGATGTGCACATCAACAATGCCTCGATAAAAGCCTTAATTGACACAGGGAGCGATGTAAATCTTGTCAAGGAATCATATGTTGATAAAGTCAACTGCAAGAATTACAACCAAGAATCGGTGCTGTGCCTGAAAGGCATTGCTGATCATGAGATACACACTAAAGGATCTTTCTTGGCGAATATCCAGATCGACGACTGCTATTTCGACGCAATGATACATGTCGTGGAAGACGACGCGATACCGGTTAATGTCATACTTGGTAACCCAATTCTAAATGATGTTGAAGTTATTTTCTCACCTGAAGGTATTTCGGCCAGAAGAGTAATGCATTTAACTGCACTAGAAGATTTTAAGGAGCATTCATTCGATGTTGCGCAGATAGGATGTAAAGACGAAATAAAGACGATTATTCAAGACTACAATCCTGAAATTCCTCAAAAGGAATCCAATGTTCAGCTAAAGATTATCCTTAACGATGAAACTCCAATTCACCAAAACCCAAGACGTCTTTCGCCGTTGGAGCTTGATGTGGTCAATACACAAATTTCAGAATGGATTAACGCCGGTATAATCACACCGAGTAAATCAGACTTTGCAAGTCCAGTTGTCCTGGCAAAGAAGAAAAACGGACTTTATCGGTTGTGTATTGATTATAGGCGACTCAACAAACAAATAATCAAAGAAAGATTTCCGTTGCCACTCATCGAAGACCAAATCGACCGCCTGAAACATGCACGATTCTTCACGTCTCTCGATCTAGAAAACGGATTCCTGCATGTCAACGTCGACAAAGATAGCCGAAAGTACACGTCTTTCGTAACTCCACAAGGACAGTACGAGTTCGCGAAGATGCCGTTCGGACTCTGTACAGCACCGTCAGTTTTCCAAAGATTTATCAATGACGTATTTCAAGACTTCATCATGGACGGTACTGCTCTTGCATATTTGGATGATCTAATCATTCCATCAAAGACTGAGGAAGAAGGTTTGGCTAAATTGAGAAGGGTCTTTAAAAGAGCTGAAGAATATGGACTACGGTTTAATTGGAAAAAATGCCAATTCATGAAAGAAGAAATCACTTACCTTGGGTACATAGTTAGTGAAGGAGAAATAAGACCGTCAAGAGAGAAGATTGCGGCTGTCGCTAAGTTCCCAATACCAAAAGATATCAAAGCTCTACAGTCGTTTCTGGGACTCACAGGTTACTTCAGAAAATTTATAAGAAACTATTCTCTTATCGCCAAACCACTCACTGATCTTTTAAAGAAGGGAGCTGCTTACGATTTCGATCTAAACTGTGGGCGAGCGTTTGAAGAACTGAAGAACAGCCTGTGCCAGTCTCCGGTCCTGAAGATTTACGATCCTAACCTCGAGACGGAATTGCACACTGATGCAAGTGCAGAAGGGTATGGAGCTGTCTTGCTTCAGAGAAGTGCTAAAGATAATGCAATGCACCCTATTTATTTTATGAGTAAGAAGACGACGCCTGCTGAACGAAAATACCATAGCTACCACCTCGAAATTCTGGCAATTGTTGAAGCTATACGAATATTCAGAGTGTACCTGCTGGGCATACGATTTAAAATTGTAACCGATTGTTCTGCATTAACGATGTTGTGGAAACAGAAATGATATGAAAATTTTGTACCTTGGAATAGTCGATTCAGGTGGAAAGTGTGGTGTGGTACTTGCGTGGGATCCCTCGTTGAGCGGCGCCGCTTGCTTCTTGGCTATTACACCACACTTAGTCCGTCCGTCACGTCAAAAGGTGAAATTTCGGGAAATGCAGAAGGCAGACAGCAATATTAGGAAGATGAGAATTACTTTACATGGTTTGTTAACATTTCAAACGCGGGAGCACGTTGTCGCCGTGCGAACGAAAAAATTGTTAGAGTGAGAGTGAATGAAAATGTAGAATGAACGAATGAGAACAAAGGCGGGATACGGAAGTGAATTTAATTAGATTTTGACGTTATTTAATGTTGCCAGTTACTATACTTATTTCCTAAACATACTGCCCCGGGAAGAAATCTGTAGGATTTCTTAGGAAAAGAAAGAATACTTAAACTGTCTGCTATTGTACACAACACCCAATTAATTACCTACAACTACTTACTAAATTATGAAATTACCTTTAGTCAATGCTGATGAGGCAGTGGACATAGTTTTGATACAGGTCGCACTAATTGGTTACCTGTACCTGTCTTTAAGGTAGCAACACGGGCTACACCGTCACGTCCCGGCGACAACGAAACGATGCGAGCCAATTTCCAACAATAAGGAGTGGTGTTTTCGTTAACGATAAGAACAATATCGTTAATTTTTAAATTTTCCGTGGTCCTGAACCATTTGTTACGGCCTTGCAAAGTATGTAAATATTCTAAGTTCCAACGACGCCAGAACTGTTGAGTGAAATTCTGAAGGAGTTGCCAACGAGACAAACGGTTCAATTTCTCGGTCGTTAAGTCTGGTTCAGGAGGAGTTACCATGTCGTCTCCTATCATAGCAAGGTGAGCGGGTGTCAAAACATCAATGTCGTCTGGATCGTCAGAGACGGGGCATAAGGGCCTGGAGTTTAAAATCTACTCTACCTTTGTAAAAACGGTTTGTAACTCCTCAAATGTCAATACAGTGTCTCCTATAGTGCGTTTTAGGATCGTTTTCGCCGACTTTACGGCCGATTCCCATAATCCACCCATGTTGGGAGCGGACGGAGGGTTGAAATGCCACTTAAGACGGTGTTTTAGGAGATAATTCTGCACGTCAGAACAACCAGTATTTTTCCTTAAAAATGTGTACAGTTCTCGGAGTTGGTTATTTGCGCCAACGAAATTAGTGCCACAATCGGAGTAGATATCTGAGCACCAGCCACGACGACCCATAAAACGAGTGAGACATGCTATAAAGCAGTCAGTAGACAGATCCGATACGAGGTCGAGATGACAAGCTTTGGTGACCATGCACACGAAAACACAGAGGTAAGCCTTTACAATAGGCGCACGTTTCAGTTTGGATGCCTTAATTAGAAACGGCCCTGCGTAATCAACACCGGTTCTAGAAAAGGGTTTACATGGTAAGACTCTTGATGGAGGCAAGTCTGCCATGAAGTAATCTGCAGGTTTTGGGTCAGCCTTAAAACACTTGTAGCATTTCCTAATTTGCTGTTTGATGACTGTGCGAGCCGATAAAATCCAAAATTGCTTCCTTAGCAACGATAGTAACATGGGAGCACCCACATGCAAGTATAACTCGTGATAGTGATTGACGATCAAAATCGTCAGAGTATGTGATTTCGGAAGAATCACTGGATGTTTATGTTGACGGGACAGATTCGCATGTCTAAGTCTACCACGGACCCGCAAAAGCCCTTCAGCGTCCAGAAATGGGGCCAAAGTCCGAAGCTTTGTTCGGTGTGGTGCACCTTGTTCAACCAGTTTGATTTCTGTAGCAAACTCGGAACGTTGAATTATTTTTATCAATGAATACAAGGAATGTCGCCATTCCGAGTATGTCAATGGGCCTGTATATTTTGAATTTGGATGTTTCAAATTGTGGATAAACCGAAGGCAATATCCATGGACTTTAACAAGTGTGTGAAGGCTGCTATATTTTTCTATAATGTCAGTGGTCATCGGTTCACAAGTGATATCGCTCGTTAGAATAATTTGTTCTGGTACGTCACTGTCACCAGAGAACGACGTGTTTGAGTTAACAATTACATTCTTCGGCCAAGTGTTCGCCGAGAGCTTGAGCCATGGTGGAGACCACCAAAGAGGATGTGAGGCGAGTTCTGAGGGCATCAGACCACGCGAAGCCGCATCAGCGGGATTCAACTGAGAAGGTACATGCCTCCAATCAGACGGAACAGTATTTGTCAGTATTTGAGAAACTCTGTTTCCCTCAAACATTTTAAGTTGATGGACAGGATCCAGGACAATACAATACTAGAATCGCACCAAGCGATAATTTCAAGAGGTACATCAAGTAATGCAGCGCAATGTTTCATCAGTTTGGACGATACGAGAGCCCCACAAAGCTCAAGACGTGGTACAGTCATCTTCGTTTTGATCGGTGCGACCTTTGATTTGGACAACAGTAAGTGAACCTCCACTTCACCATTGGATCTCTCTACACGAAGATAGACCGCAGCCGCATATCCTTTAAGAGATGCATCACTGAAACTGTGCAGCTGGAAATTTATGCCGTCCGCAGGCAAAACAAATCGTCGTATTTCGATGTTTGACAAGTTAACAAACTCATCAATAAAAGTGAGCCATTGAGCCTGCTCATCTTCAGGTAATGGGTCATCCCATCCAATGCCCAGGAGCCACAGCCGTTGCATAAATGCCTTAGCAGTAAATACGACCGGCATTAGCCAACCACAGGGATCATGGATGCACGCAATGTTAGCCAGCACGGCGCGCTTTGTCAATCCAGTATTCAAAATCTTGCTATGATACGTGAACGAGTCAGATACAGGATTCCATTTAACGCCAAGTACTTTGACCGACCCTTCATTCTGAGGCTCAAATAACAACGACCCTTCGCAGACGTTGTCAGGTAGGTCAGACAAGAAATCACGACTGTTGCTCGACCACTTCCGCAACTCGAAACAACCTTGGCGCAAAAGGTCTATTAATTCAGCTCTATACTTTCGAGCAGTGTCTATATCAGGAGCACCAGTCACCACGTCGTCGACGAAGATCTGGTTTGATAAAATTTTACTAGCATTAGGATGTGATACCCTTCCTTCTTCTGCCAGCTGTAAAATGCAGCGCATGGCTAAATATGGTGACGAAGACACACCAAAGGTGACTGTTCTGAGACGGAACTCCTGAATAGGATCATCAGAGTTCTGACGCCAAAGAATTAATTGGTAATTTCGGTCATCAGGATGCACGAGGACTTGTCTATACATGGCTTTGATGTCACATGTGAACGCGACAGGTTGAAGTCGAAAACGTAAGAGTATGTCCACAATGCTACGTTGTAACTTTGGACCAGCATGTAGAACATTATTCAAAGATATGCCTGTAGTCGTAGGCATAGACCCATCAAACACAACTCTCAACTTCGTGGTTGAAGACTCCTCCTTGACCACACAATGATGAGCCAAGTAATATTTTCCGCCGCCAGAGGGCGCTTCAACAGGCTCCATGTGCTTCTGTTCCAAATACTCGTTTAGAACTTTGTTGTATTCAGTCCTCAGTTGAGGATTTTTATTGAACCTTCTTTCAAGGCCCAAAAGTCTGCGGGAAGCCAGCTCTCGGCTGTCACCTAATTCATTTTGATTCCCTTTGAAGGGAAGACGCACCATAAATCGCTGCTCATCGTCGCGTGAGACAGTTTTCAGAAAATGATCTTCGACTATTTGATCATCGGGATCAGGACATATAGTTTCTGGGATCTGCTCGAGCTCCCAGAATCTAGACAGACAATCATCCAATGTCACATGGTGTGACACCAGCTGAGGAACCGAATCAGTGAACTTTGAGGCGTCACCAATTATGACCCAACCGAAGACGGTTAGATAAGCGGCCGGAACATTGTGGGAAGGCCACACCTTCTCGCCACAATAAATATCATTATATATGTCGCTGCCTAAGAGAATGTCTATAGGCCGCGACAGATGGAAATTATCATCTGCAAGTTGCAGATCGTGATAATTTAGCCTTATGTCCTCAGACAGAGATACAGATGGCAAATTGCCAGTCACCTTCTTCAATATGATAGCCGATACAGTCAATAACGGCTTATCCGAATGTCGACCTTTCAAGAACAAAGTTGTCAATCCTTGTGACTTGTGCGGCACGCCCGAGCCTACACCCCGAATAGCCACAGGTTGACGATTTTGT
The DNA here is from genome assembly GCA_905147355.2 of Apotomis turbidana. Lineage (NCBI taxonomy): Eukaryota > Metazoa > Arthropoda > Insecta > Lepidoptera > Tortricidae > Apotomis > Apotomis turbidana. The sequence continues at coordinate 1,891,536 of LR990285.1, forward strand.
TTAAGTTGGAGCCGCTGAACACACTCCTCTGATATGATAGAACACTGAGATCCAGGATCAATGAAAACCCGAACAAGCTGGAAATGGCCATCACCATTGCCAGCCATACACAACGCTGTACCTAACAATATATTTTGTAAATTGGACTTGGTAATTGCAGAACATGATGGCATAATCATTGTATTGTTTACATTAGCGATGTTGGGCACATCCATTTCATCACAAACCTCTGAGGATGAAGGTTCAAGGCTGTCAGCCACAACAGCTGCCGATCTAAGAGGTGGCCGTGAGACCTCAGTGTTTGCCACCGACGGACAGATTAAGGTGTGGTGTTTGGAACGACACACCTTGCATTTATGCAATGAAGTGCACTCATGGTACTTGTGAATACCAAAACAGTTGAAGCATAAATTTTTCGACTTGAGAAAATCTCTACGTTGCTCCAAACTTAAGTCCTTAAATTTGTTACACATGTACATGTAATGATCCAAGCTACAATAACGACATTGTTTGCATTCATTGCTACGTTCCTGAACGTGCATGACAGTTTTGACAGTTCTAAAAGGTTGAGACTTAACAGGCAGTGGTCTGGACGCAACACTAGAGCTTGGTTTCATGATACAGGCGGTTTCAAAAGCCTTGCACCTGGTTTCCAAGAAATTTATGAAATCAGTATATTTAGGTATATTAGAAGTCTTCAAACTCATTTCAAATTGGCTTCGCACTTCATTGGGCACTTTCCTTAACAAGACATGCAAAAGGATAAATGACCACTCATCAGGTTTAAATTCTAATGCTTTAAGAGCAGCAATATGTTCGTTAAATGAATTGAGGAACAACCTCAAATCTGACTTCATATTAACAATTGACGGCAATGTTAATATATACTCCAAGTGAGTATCGGCTATAAGTCGTGTATTGGAGAACCTATTCTCCAGCAAAGTCAATGCAACACTATAGTTTTCATCAGTGAACGGCAAATGTTTCACCAAGTCAAGAGGCTCCTTTGACAAGCATGATATCAAATAATGTAATTTTCTTACAGGCTTCATACTACCATTTTCATCTATCAAATTTTTAAATATGTTTATGAAATTAGTCCAATCGGTAATTTTACCTGAAAACGTTGGCAGCGAAATACGCGGTAAATCATACGCTTGACTTTGTGCAACGTTGCGATCGACAGACGTAGACGAAGTGTCACACTTTGGAAATATTTTGTTATAAATCACACTTACGTGGTTTAATTTCGTGTCGTACTCCACGAAATCCTTTAAATGTTGGTCGGCGTCAAAGCCGGCTCGTTTACTCGCCTCGACAGAAATGTACGATTCGAAAAAATCAGCCTTCACGGCGTTTAGACTTTGGTAACGCGCTTCAAGTTCTACACGTTTGGACACGTCATCCACTGCACTATTAGCGGCGTCCCAAATCCTATCTATTTGCATTTTTACAACTTTATATCGAATATCAACCGACATTTTCACAAAATAAACTCACTTAAGACACCGAACCGAAATCACAATTCAACTATTTGACACTCGAATTGACACTGACACTTGAACGAATGAATGGTCGATTGCGTTTCGTTCTCGCCACAGACACGTAACTGTGAGACAAATTGAACACTCCGAAATAATTGACCGAATGAATGAACGAAGCACTTGTCACAGCACTGACTGAACGTAATTTCCGTGGGTACAATTTTATCTACCTACTTTACTTTGCAAAACTAGCAAGTAATAAAAAATGGCGACTTTGATGAATGATGATTATTGAAATATATTATTCACTGTTGGAAATAAAAGTTCGTTATACACAGAACTGCGAATTGCAGAAAAAAAAAGTGTTTATGCACAACAACAGACAATACAAAATAATCAATCGTTATTGATTAGAATATAATTATGCAAAAGCAGACACGTTGCTACTTGTATGTTTAGTAACCAAGTTACAGACTAGGTATTGGCTCAACTAGAAAAATGCAATTTTTATGCAGACAAGACAATTTACAGTTAAATGCACGCGATGCAGACAAATGTATGAAATTAATTAGACAAATGCAATCTTGCAGACAATTGACACTAACAAATGCACGCAGTGCAGACAAATAATGAACTTAATCAGACAAATGCAATCTTGCAGACTATTTAGTTTTATTTTAGACAAACTTCGACAACATGGCGGACAACTTTAAGTAAAGGTTAACTTTTAAATTTGAATGTCTGGAAACAATCCGGTTCGAAGGACCAAATTTATGTTGTGGAAACAGAAATGATATGAAAATTTTGTACCTTGGAATAGTCGATTCAGGTGGAAAGTGTGGTGTGGTACTTGCGTGGGATCCCTCGTTGAGCGGCGCCGCTTGCTTCTTGGCTATTACACCACACTTAGTCCGTCCGTCACGTCAAAAGGTGAAATTTCGGGAAATGCAGAAGGCAGACAGCAATATTAGGAAGATGAGAATTACTTTACATGGTTTGTTAACATTTCAAACGCGCGAGCACGTTGTCGCCGTGCGAACGAAAAAATTGTTAGAGTGAGAGTGAATGAAAATGTAGAATGAACGAATGAGAACAAAGGCGGGATACGGAAGTGAATTTAATTAGATTTTGACGTTATTTAATGTTGCCAGTTACTATACTTATTTCCTAAACAAACGATGACCCTGAAAAAGAAGGACTTACCTCCGAGAGTTGCTCGTTGGGCACTGCTGCTCGAAGAATACGATTATACTATAGAACACCGACCTGGAACAAGGATGAAACACGCGGACGCTCTAAGTAGATATCCTATGAAAAATGTTTATGTACTTACCGAAATCGCATCACAAATAAGAAGAGCCCAGGACGAAGATCTGAAAATAAAACTGGTAAAGAAATTATTAGATACTGAACCTTATGAAGACTACGTAATTGAAAACGGAATTGTATGTAAAGTAAAGGACGGAATTAAACTAATTGTGGTACCAAAGAAGATGCAAACTGAGATTATACGAAAGAACCATGAGAAAGGACATTTCGGAGTAATAAAAACAGAGGAACTTATACTAAGAGAATATTATATCGACCACATAAAAGAGAAAATTAAGGCAGTAATAGATAACTGCGTCGAGTGTATTTTGATGTCGCATAAGAGAGGAAAGAAAGAAGGTTATTTGCAGCCTATAGATAAGGGTGTTACCCCTCTATCTACTTACCACATAGACCACCTAGGTCCACTAATATCCACGAATAAGAACTACAAATACCTCCTAGCAGTTGTCGATGGTTTTACCAAATTTACCTGGATTTATCCGACGAAAACTTTGTCTTCAGATGAAGTGATCGACAAACTCAGGATACAGCAGCAAGTATTTGGCTCACCAGAAAGAATTATTACAGATCGGAATGCTTCATTCACCTCTAGTTCGTTTAAAGACTATTGTAACAACGAGAACATTGCTCATCACGTAATAACCACTGGCGTACCAAGAGGCAATGGCCAAGTGGAGCGAATTCACCAAGTAATAATCAACGTTCTGGGAAAACTATTAGCAGATGATCCCACAAAATGGTACCGTCGAATTAACGAACTACAAAGATGTCTAAATAATACTTACCAAAGAAGCGTAGCTATGACACCGTTTGAACTGTTGACTGGGGTGAAAATGCGAGACAAGAATGATGATATTTTAAAACTTATTCACGAGGAACATATTGCAAATTTCAATGAGGAAAGAGATGAATTGCGGAAGAAAGCCAAAGAAAGCATCCAAAAGATACAGCATGAAAACCGGAGAAACTATAACTCTAAGCGAAAAGAAGCTAAACAGTATAGCGTTGGAGATTTAGTTGCCATAAAACGAACACAGTTCGTACAGGGCTATAAGCTGTATCCCAAGTATCTCGGACCCTACGAAGTTGTGAAGGTTAAAAGAAATCATAGATACGACTTGAAAAAGGTTGGCACAGGCGAAGGACCCAATAACACTTCAAGCTGTGCCGATCAAATGAAACCCTGGGTTGTCGCTGAAGATTCCACACATTCATCCGAGACCGATGAATGAACAGGATGGCCGTGTGGGAATAATAGGTTAATTTAAAAGATTTACCTTGCAACACTGCTTACTTTTATTAAAAAAAAGAAATGGCAGTCGTTAGAAGCGCGTAACAGTGTTATCCATGTACTACTTTGCATGTTAAGTTTAATACAGTTTTTTAATTGTTTATTCGTTTGTTTTTCGACTACCATCCCCACATATATATACACGATGATTTTTAATCGGTGATCAGGAGCAGAAAAGTATTAATAGGTATCCAGCCAAAATTAAACTTAATAGGCGAGGTCTCACGCAATTACCTCACTGTTTAAGTAATTAAAAGCTGAAACATAATTAAAACTAATAACCACTAGATACATGGTCATCCTACATAAATTATTGAATACGGTACCTACGTCATGTATCATCGCTTTAGCGGGAAATTTTACGAAATAATAACAATGACAATGACAAGTTATTACTCATAAATTGTCATTGCCATTAAATTATTAAAAAGGTTGTAAGCTCACAGATACAGATTAGTAGGGTGACAAGGAATTTAAGCCAAAAATGGTTTCAAAATAAAAATTATCATAGAAAAATAAAAGTTTGTTTTCATGTAATTACGACTTCAACGTGACCGCCATCATTTACTGAGTTAGAAAAGTTGGTACCTGATCACTGATTAAAAATCATCGTGTATATATTGTCACTATGAGTAAAAAACTAGCTACACAACATATAATAGGTATAAATTTATCCATGGGATTGTCAGAAAATAGGTGTAGGAAAATGTGTAGTTTTATAAAATGTAGGTATGTATGTTAGTCAATAGCGCGTAACACATTAAACATACATAAGGCTAAGCACAGAATATAGAACCTGTTAAGGATCAAATATAGGTACATAAAGCACAAATCAAAATTGTTTGTCTATATACCAATTATAAAACTGTAAATTGAAGTGTTTGCACATTGAAGATATCACCATAAAATAGAATATTTAGATCATGTTGTTGTATGGATTATGTAGATCTATCTGTAATGAATGATTAAGCTTTATTTACGTAAATATAGTACACGGAAAAATATAGGAAAAAGGGCGCACACTAAGTAAAGTTGCTGACGCGACATGTAAATGCTTAAATACTAGTGGATATGACTAGGTTCACCAAATAATCGAAAATAATAAAGTTTTCGTTAAAAAGAACCAAAACAATTATAATAATAATCGCAGAGTGGAAAGCGTTTCTTTTTAAAAACAAGAGGGTACAGATTTTATGCCCCTCTAGTGCGTTAATTGAACACATCGGCATTAGTTTTTTTTAATCAAATCAATAAATATTTTAGGATTTTAATTCACAAATATACAAACTTCCTTAATATGTAAGCACTTTTGTAGGCTAATCACGTCAAAACGAATGGACATAGTTGAACATGGCGGACGGATTTTGACACACAGTAAACGAGTAGCTATCCTAACATGGTTATAGGATAGATTTTAGCCGATTACCTACCGCAAAGCAAAAAATACGTTTTCTTTTTACGCTCTAATGAAGTTACCAGCACCGTCTAGTTCTAAGTAAAAAATATGGACACCATTTTTATCGTAGCAAAGACATGATTACACGAGCATTTTTATTTTCCAGTAAACTAACCGACTGCATGTTGTGTCGCACTGACGTCTTTATAAGATAAATGACAGTTTTTATGCTGCTTTGAAATAAAAAGTGTCACCGTCTTGCATTTTTATTTTTATATCTCCTCTGGATTTCATATTTTATTCTGACTCAATCCCTGTTACACAGTGTTGTAATGACGTAATCATTGTGACTTGGAATTTTGTTTTAAGATTTGCCACAATGTCTTTTTAAAGCAATATTACGGTTTTAATTAATATGGATTTCCGCAAAGTAACCCAGATTCAATGAATTGCAATGTCTTCTGTTGAATTTCAGCTGGTTTGTTGAAAATAGGTACATGCTCGTAGATGAAAAGCAAATCACTTTTATTCTAAAATCCTGTATCATGTTTTACTCGTTCGCTTAAAAACAAATCCATCCAAAAAAATATTTATGTCCGATATTGAGAATAAACATTCAGTCATCAGTCGCTACTTCGCTAGCGTCGAGCTTCGTATAGTGCTATACTAAGTACTATTAAGACTATTAAGAGCCTTAAAACGAGTCTCCAATTAAATTAGGTATTTAATATGTTTACAAAATGAAGATTTTTACGGTTTCCGTAGTCAACTTGGAACCCTTACAGTTTCACCATGTCCGACGTCCGTCTGTCCGTCTGTCCGTCCGTCCGCGGCGTGATCATTAGTACTAGAAAGCTGAAATTTGGTATGAGTTTGTGTATGTATCACGCCGACAAAAGTAAAATAAAAACTAGACAAGAGCATGTCGGGCCACGCTCAGTGTAGGGTTCCGTAGTTGCCCATCTATTGTGAAGGAAGAGAGGTTTAAATTACGAGAAAGATTTCAAGCTCTATAAAAAAGGTCGTAAACGCCAAAGGAACTGTCATTACTTATTACCTTCTGGAAGTTATCGATTATACGCGCCAGATTGAGTGGAATGTATTAGTGCAGTATGGCACTTAACTAATATGTGTAACGTTCGAAGTAGAAAGGACACCGCGCGGCTTAAACCGTCTATTGTGAAGGATGGGCAACTACGGAACCCTACACTGAGCGTGGCCCGACATGCTCTTTGCCGGTTTTTATCTCATCAGCATACCCCGGGGTTTTCGGTGCACGGATGACAAACAGGCCGACATTAGGCGTCACTATTTTATCACAAGCTATAATTTTACTCTTGATGCCACAACATAATGTTTTCGTTCATCTATATTAATAGGTAATTCGACCATTTCAATTACTGCCTCATCACACACTTCAGATATCTGTTAATATTGTAATTTTTCGAATTATTGGATTGAGGTAAACATTAATTTAATCTGACAACAATGAAATAAAGTATTATTAAATAACATGTTTTGAATCGGTTCGATTGGCCGCCGCTGCGACTGATCGGAGCTCTTGATGGAGAATCGCGAACCGATTCGATACATATCGTGCGACATTCGGCTTAAACGACGTTTCATATGTATTTTAATATTGTTGAGACTCAAGGGAGTTTTTAATGTAAAAAAACCTTAAAACTAGTTTATATCTAAGTGAAGTGATTGAGTTTTCTATGAGATTACTCATATTTCAATCTCATTAAAATCTACAGACATTTCAACAAAACGGTGTGCGCGAAAGTGATGCGGAATAAACACTCGAATAACAATCGCAGTTTACCTAAATTGGGAGCCTAAGTTAAAGAAGATAAACTCTGAAAACGTTGGATAGCAAGGGCTATAAAGCCTTGCTGAGAGCCACTTGTGCCGAGACAGTAACAAGGATCGATTTGCAGCCAAATAAGTTCGCTACAGAGACGGTCCGGACGTCAAGTCACGAATTTGCATTCCAAATTCTGCAATTGACGTGCTTCGGACTCTCGGGATGGTTATTACACCGTGACGTAATTTATGATAGAGTTGTTTTAGGGGCAGTTCCATTTCATGAGTCGGATTGAGGCAAAAGTCGGGTATTCTGTAAGTCACTTCAATACTAACGTAATGAAAAAAAAACATGTAAAACAAATATAGTCTGGCTAATGAAATATTACTCAAAGTTTTGGCGAGAAATTTAAAAAATCTGCGGACGGTCACATTTTATGTAGTAGGAATCATTGTTTTGATACTAGAACATATTTTTGATTTTCTATGCACACGTAAGGTACCTAAAGAAATAAGTTAAATATATGTTGACGTGCACACATAATTCCTACCACTATGTACAACAGTACAGTCAACGACAAACACATAATTATGTTTACACTTTCTAACCATATACAAGGCAAAATATTCAATGTAGTGTCAATAAGACCTAGCTCGATAATACCATATTAATCCGTCACTAAGCCAAATTTAAACTCGATCGGAATGGTAGACCTAGAACATAAAGTATCGAAACTATTTATAGAGGATCCACCTACTAAATTGTTAAAATCATAGACAATTTTATTGGTCACAAGGAAATATCTGTCAACAATATTTGGCTAGCCCAAGGCTAGCCAGACTCTAATGTGTAGAATGAATGAATCGCGAACAAAATGTATAATGAACACGAGTGGGAAACAAAAATATTAAAACGCTCAGAGTCTGCCCCCTGAATGAAGTACTCGTACGCAGATACACGGGCATCATAGAGAACTCTTTATACAATTGGGTTATTAATAACTAAGCGGTTATAAGTAAAAGTAGATATCTTACGGGTTGACTGACGTCTTTCAAGTCGTCAATACGTTTGCGTTTAGCAACTGTCACGCCTGATCGTAGCTCATGATTATGAATAGCGAATCGATTCGAAACATGTTGAGCGATATGCAACTTGAATGACGTCAGTAAACCCGTTTGATATCTATGGCGGTAATTCGTAGAGTCTCATATCGCATATTTACACACATATACACAAACACCTGTGATCTGATAATACAATACAATACAAAATAATAATCATTTATTGCACACCAACAAGATTTTTAGGGTTCCGTAGTCAACTAGGAACCCTTATAGTTTCGCCATGTCCGTCTGTCCGTCTGTCCGCGGCTTAGCTCCGTAATCATTAGTACTAGAAAGCTGATATTTGGTATGAGTATGTGTATGTATAACGCCGACAGAACGGTAAACTAAAAATTCAAAAATTTTATGTTTTTCGGGTACCTCTCGAACACCAAAAGTGGGGGTGGATTTTTTTTTTCTTTTCAACACTGGTGTGTGGGGTGTCGTTGAATAGGTCTTGTAAAAATAATAGGGGTCTTCTAACATAATTTTTTGATAAAGTCAGCAGTTTTGTAAATATTCGCTCCGAAAACCAAAAAAATAGTGTCCCCCCCACCCTCTAACTTTTCAACCACGGATCAAAAAAAATCGGGAAAATTCATGTAAATGAGACCTTATCAGTACTTTCAATGAAAACTATATTGAACAAAATCGGTTGAGTTATCGCCAAATTTCATATTTTTTCTTGAAAAGGTCGTAGTTGACTTCCAGAAGATAATAAGTGATTAAAGTTTCTAGGGCGTTTACGACCTTTTTATAGAGCTTAAAATCTTTCTTAACTTAAACCTCGGGCTTAAAACAGCAGTTTATTGTGAAGGATGAGCAACTACGGAACCCTACACTGAGCGTGGCCCGACATGCTCTTGGCCGGTTTTTTTACAATTGAAACCTTAGTTTAAAAATGGTAGACAATGTAATGAACTATTACAGTACTAAACTACACACGACTCACTTTGCATAATCATACATTGCACTCATAACTGCATTCGTTTCTTTATCGTCTCAGGACTTTCCGTACGCGACGGTGTAACAGGCGGCCCATGTTACAAGAAACGGACTATAAATTTCTGTACCTTACAATAGTTACAGAGATTGCACCTGGGAACTGTCTTAGTCTAAACTTGGACTCAGATAAATCCACTGAAGTTTACCGCCCGGCGCGGGGACAAATTGAGTTATCAACTTACTTGCCATGCTTGCTCATTTTTCTTCGGGATTTATAGATTTATTTTATCTTTTTAATGGAATCGGGCAGCCGGTGTTTTTACTTTTATTTCATGTCAGTATTGTTTTAGAATGAAATGGAAGAAATTGGAAAAGGTTTGTGCCCGAAGAAAATGGACAATGTTTTATCAATTTCATTTAGCGGGCTTTACATCGTAACACTCGTATACTCAAATACTTGCCGGGAAAGTGACGAGTTCCTTGCCAATACAAGTGTCTATATCGCTCAGGAAGCGAAACTTTTTTAGGTACGTAGGTTCTGTGGTTGTGATGAAAAGTAAACTGGTTGTAAATCATGTTTTTATTTTATAAAAAAGCCGGAAATTTACTTGTGTTATCTGTATTCAATAAAAATAACGTGTTGTAACGGCAATAGGTTCATGCAGTTTTTATACAAACTTTAAGTTTACCCGTCTCATTCTTCGGGATAATCTAGTGAAGCCTGTGCAAATACTGATCATTTGCCTAATTGTTGGGTTACAGGAGAATAAACTGAATTTATAAAATGATAGAGACCAGCTTCCCTCCAGCTATTGCGAGGCACCGCCGGCACCGCGCAGAAACTATCTCAAAACTTATGTCACATCTCGCTCGCAATATGGCAGAGCAGCCGACCCATTTCTCCTTTGACATTATCAGAGTTTAAACACGCAATAAATACATTATCTACACGAAAACGTCACGCGCTAAAAAAACCCGAAGGGTTTTGGGTCCGTAATTCAATAAGAAAGCCCGGGCCGCCGGGCCGATAACCCACGACTCATGGAACAAATTGATGAGATTTATCGACGAGATTCCCCGAAGTTAGCCGAAGGGAAATTAAGTTGGTAAACTTCGTACTTGTTCTACCACTGCGGTGCCCTTATCGTTTTACAGTTTGCGGGAGGGTTGCCGGTCATTTTTCTGCGGCGGCTTCTTAAAGGTACCAGAGGGCGGTAACTGTGGTGGGGTCGTATTCATATTAAAACGATAATAATACTGTTACTAAGGGACATCATACTACAAGGACGAGGTTATATGAATGACTCGAATAGATGTCGTGACTACTAGCTGTTTTAAGAAACTGCTTTTCCTTTCTGACCGAGCGAGCGAAGCGTCTCCATTTCAGCTTGGCCAAAAATTCTTCCCATATGACCAGATGTTTGGATGTTCGAAAATTCGGATGTCCAGTTGTCCAGATTTGCGGCTGTTCTCGCTGTTCGATACATAGGATAGGTCGCATTTTTCAACCGATTCTCATTCGAAATTTCGTGAGTATGTTTGATAAATATACATAGATTTAAGTACCTAGACGCTGTTTTTCGAAAATTTAAATGACTTTATATTTGTTTATTTATTTAAACTTTATTGCACATTACAAATAAGTACAAACGGCGGATTTGTAGTATTCGGTACCTACCGATTTTTATAATTCTGATTTAATATGCTGTCTCTACCGTTATGCTTATCCCTACTAATATTATAAACGCGAAAGCTTGTAAGTATGGATGGATATTTGTTACTCTTTCACGTAAAAACTACTGAATGGATTTTAATGAAACTTTACAATAATATAGCTTATACATCATAATAACACATAGGCTACAATTTATAAATATATTGTGTGTTCCCGTGGGCTAAGCGGGTAACACCGCGCGGGGAAGCTAGTGTTTCATATACCTAATCGTTTGTAAAGCCTGACCAGAAATATATGAGGATGCGCCATATTGAGGAATTTCACTGGAACTAATGTCTTACACTGGCAATGATTTTATGATGGTTTGTCAACAATGTCAATGTCATTCGTGGAAGTTTCTTTAAAACACAAATATACCGATCAATCTCCTCTCGTGTGATATGTCCAAACGTCGTCCTTGGCGAAATACCTCTTGCTGAGAGCAAGAAGTGAAAGCCACGAGAAAAAAAAATATTTAAAATTATTCAAAGAAAATGCCGAAAACTATTTACAGTTGTGAACGTAAGATTATAAATAAAGTGTAGTACACGTGTTTACTACACGAAAAACAGACAGAAAAAAGAGTGCATTCCATTAAAAGATGTTACCAGGTTAACAGTGGAACTGACAAGTATTTCTAATATCATTATAATGGGTTGCGATTGGTTGCAAAATTGTTGCCATATAAATCTTTTAAATAGCGCCCTCTTGACAATCCTCATATATTTCTGGTCAGGCATACATACCTAGGATAACTCGGGGCACGTTCTAGGGATAGGATATCGATAAAAAAGATGTCGATGTAATTAAATTAATATATGTGGAAGATGGGAGTATTTATGTTACAAAATATGAATAATTTTAAAGACACTCTTTTACGGCATTAAACTACCCACCATTCAAAACTCATTCTACAACTTTCTCTGTTCCTACCTCCCACAATGTCACCAGTTAAGCAGCCGTGCAGGTGGCCGGCCACAGGTGGCCAGTTGCTATAAAAGCAAGTCCCCACCTCGGAGCTCTTCACTTGACTTCGAGCTGTGGACGAGCACGGTACTCTCTCTGGGTTATTCATATTGTCAGGTAACCCGTACAATTGTAACCTAATTATTCATTGTAATTCATTGTAATTAATAATTATGCTATTTTAATTGAATCATTGCTTTGCTCTTATTTAATGGGATAAATATAATTGCTATAATTCGTATTTACTGAGAATAAGATAATTTATTTGTTAATTTTTCCGCTTGTTTTCCATTCGAATAAAAATACTTGTTGTCTTATCTATGCTTTTTAATTCATTCTCCCACATCAGAAGTTGGGATCGTATTAAGCGTAATATGTAGTACAACACATTATTGTCAGTTTCAGAGTGAGTGAGTGTTTCGCAATGTCACAAGACGAGTACGGACGCGCGGACCCTGGCAGGGTTCCTGAAGCACCTGATCCTGATGCTGGTACCAGTTTGCGAGCGCCGCCGCCCCTCGAGCAGCGCTTCATGCCGCGACAACAGCGCGACGAGACGGAGACTACTTCGAGTTCCAGCGAATCCCAGAGTGTTCCACTTACACCCGGTTCGGATGGGTCAAGGGTCACTAATAACGGCAGCCACGCCTTTACCGCGCCCAAGGAACTTGGAACATATTTACTTACCTGCTTTCGACCCAGATGACCGCACTGATACCGTTCAAATGTGGTGCCGACATGTTGAGGAATTAAGAACTGACTATCAACTTAACGAACGCGAAGTTCTCAATTTGGCTAGAAAAAACTTAAAAGGACGAGCGGCCGATTGGGCTCGACGCAATTACACGACCATTACTAATTGGGATGAATTAAAAAACAACCTTGTGCAAACCTTCGCAGATGAAACCAGATATTACGATGATTTGATCGCATTCATGGAATACACAAGCGACAAGGCAAGCAGTCTGGCAGAGTATGCTACCCGCAAGTGGGAATTGGCGAAGAAAGCTGTCGGCATCGTGGTGACAGAGCAGCATCTGGTTGAAGCCGTGATATCAGGTATGTCGGACTTTCGTATTCGTTCTGATCTGTTGCGACTTACACCCAAAACTTTGCCACAACTAATACAGAGTCTCAATGCCTATAAGCGTAAGCGACCAGTGACTGATGCCGATCACAACATACCATCTAAAAAATCTAAATTTAGCCCTTCTGATTTCAAATTAAGACGTTGTCAGAAATGTTTTAAATTAGGGCATTTGCAAAGAGATTGCCGTACGGCACTAAGTAATAACACTTCCACTTCTCTGAGTTCGACTCCCAGCTCAACACCTAATACACAAAAACGAGAAATGCCACCAAAATAATCCCACCGATCAGCAACTACTTGTACCTTTTGCCTGAAGCCTGGTCATAAATATGAAAATTGCTTTAAACGCCTAAACAAGACTCCTAAGCCAGAAAAATCGGTTAGGTCTCTGATGGTGAGCAGCAACCGATGCATTATCGCCAAAATTGATAACCGAGATTTTGTGTGCCTCGTTGATAGCGGCGCGGAATGTTCGTTAATGCGCGAAAGTGTAGGAGATTCTATAGGCGGCAGGACTACTTTTGAGATGACCTTGTTGCGGGGTGTTGGAGAAAATGCGTTTTGTTCCTCCCGTAAGAAAAATAGCTTACTCTGCATTAATGGCTTGAATTTAGAGCTTGAATTCGTGCTGGTCCCTGACAATTACATTCAATACGACATTTTGCTGGGTGAAAATTTCTTTGATGTCCCTGGGATGCAAGTTACCTTTTCGAAGTCAGAAACTAAGATTTCCAGAAGTAAATATGATGTGAACTGTGTAGAAAAAATTGACTTGGAAACTGAAATTAAAACCAATGTTGACGGTAAGACAAAAGAACAACTACTCGCGTTATTAAAGAATAATTCTGATCTCTTTACTTCTGGAAACTCTGTAACCCAAGTGAATACGGGAGAACTATCTATCAGGCTGAAAAATCCTGACAAGACCGTTCAAAGGCGCCCTTATCGGCTTGCACCCATTGAACGTGAAAACGTCAAAAAAATTATACAAGATCTAAAAGATAACGGTATTGTCAGGGATAGTAATTCTCCTTTTTCTAGCCCAATGTTATTAGTCCGCAAAAAGGATGGCGGCGATCGCTTATGCGTTGACTATAGGGAATTAAATAGTAACACTGTCAGAGATCATTTCCCTCTCCCTCTGATCGACGACCACATTGGCAAACTTGTGAACGCTAAATATTTTACCGTCTTAGACATGGCCGCAGGATTCCACCAAATTCCAATAGCTCCCGATTCAATTGAAAAAACTGCCTTTGTCACGCCTGACGGCCAGTATGAATTCTTGCGCATGCCTTTTGGGCTATGTAATGCTCCCTCTGTTTTTCAACGAGCCATTAATGCAGCCTTGAAACCGTACGTCGATGTATCCGTCCTAATTTACATTGATGATGTCATAATTTTTTCCAACACGATCGAGGAAGGTCTTGATAATTTAGATAAAGTTCTCAATGCACTGAAAAAAGCAGGATTTTCCTTAAATATCAAAAAATGTAAGTTCCTTGAAACGGAAATAGAATACTTAGGCCGCGTGATATCTAACAGTTCCGTGAGACCCAGTTCTGCTAAAATCCAAGCACTTATCAATTCTCCGACTCCTTCGACAGTGAAACAGGTGCGTCAGTTTTGCGGACTAGCAGGATATTTTAGGAAATTTATTCCGAATTTCTCACAGATAATGAGCCCTTTATATAATCTGACGAGATCCGATGTCAAGTGGAACTGGACTTCGGAACATGAAGCAGCTAGGCAAAAAATTATTGAGTACCTATCCGCTGAACCGACATTGGCCTTGTTCGATCCCTCAAGACCTATAGAGCTTCATACCGATGCCAGTTCCACTGGATTTGGCGCAGTTTTGTTTCAAAAACATGAATCGCATCTAAAGGTTGTAGAATACTTCAGTATGCGCACCACCGACACTGAAACGAGATATCACTCATACGAGCTCGAAACTTTGGCCGTGGTCAAGGCCATAAAACATTTCAGGCACTACCTTTTTGGCAGAAGTTTCAAGGTCGTGACGGATTGTAATTCGCTAAAAGCATCCCGCAATAAAAAAGAGTTGCTTCCTCGTGTCCATCGATGGTGGGCATACTTGCAGTCTTTCGATTTTGAAATAGAGTATCGTAAGGGGGAACGTATACCTCATGTCGATTTTTTGAGTAGAAATCCAGTAGCTAATGATATAAGTAATGTATTTAATTACAATGACTGGTTAGAGGTTGAGCAGGGAAAGGATTTGGAAACCAAGACAATAATCGAATCAATTCAAAACGGTACTATCGATAGAAGCATTGCTTCTAGTTATGAAATACAAAACGGATTGCTTTACCGAATCTATACTACAAGGAATAATAAAATCAAAAAGTCCTTGTTTGTGCCAAAAAGTTACAGATGGTATCTGGTTCAACTCTATCACGATTCCTTAAAACATTTAGGTTGGGAAAAAACCTTGGAAAAGATCCGCGAATTGTTTTGGTTTCCAAATATGTCCAGAAGTGTTCGGAAGTATGTAGAGAATTGTCTGATCTGTAAAATCAATAAAGGGCAGTCAGGTTCCCGCCAAATTTCTCTTCACCCGATTGATAAAACCCCTGTCCCTTTTCACACGATACACATGGATACCACCGGTAAGCTGAGTGGTGGAAATCTTAAAAAGCAATACGCCATTGTGTTTATAGACGCTTTCACCAAATACTGTTTTTTAAGACCGGTGACAAATCTTACTGCAGCCACTACAGTGAATTGTTTAAAAGATTTTATTCACACGTTCGGAACACCAAAACGAATTGTATGTGATCAAGCGGCATCATACACTGGCAAGGCATTACGAGACTTTTGTACACATTGGTCTATTGAATTGCATTTTATTGCCAGTGGTGTTAGTCGCGCTAATGGACAGGTGGAGCGACTTATGAAGGTACTGACTGACTGTCTCACGGTTGTGAATAATACCACGAGGAGGAGCTGGAAGGATGCTGTTGGAGAAGTACAACTAGCTATCAATTGCTCTTTTAATAAAAGTACAGGTCAAACTCCCTTCCAGCTACTCATTGGTTGCAATCGTTCACCACCTGCTATCTCTGCTATCACTGATGACGTTGAACGGCTAGATTTAAGTGTCTGTCGACTCGCTGCTAAACAAAGACTCGATGCGTGTGCTATGAAGCAGAAAGAGCACTTCGATAAAAACAAAGCAAAGATAGTTCCATTTAAGTTAGGTGATGTCGTTCTTGTGAAACAAAATCCCAGAAATATCACTAAACTTGACAGCAAGTTTAAGGGTCCATGTGTTATTACCAAAATTAATGATAACGAAAGATATACCGTTAAGGTTTTTAGTACTGGAAATGAATTGTATGTTGCACATGATAATTTAAGACTTGTCTCCCCTGAGTTGGGTAGTGAACTTACAGAATCTATTGAATAGAAGTCGCTTATGGATTCTGCAACATTCATTTTCATTGTTTCACTTTGTCTCCATATCTCCCAGTAAATGCCCTTGATTCCTGGCCAGATGATGGGTATATGCTGAGAAATATGTACCGTCGTTGTACACTGTTTATTTTTTTTGCTGTGCCCAATTGCCGTGCCATTTAGGCGATTTTACCGAGGCAAGTGGTACATTTATTGCCGTGCCTTTTGTTGGCTCTTTACCGAGGCAAGTGTAACATTATTTTTTTCTTTGCCGTGCCATTTACTGGCTTTTACCGAGGCGCATGGTTATTATGTTGCCGTGCCGTTTTTGGCGATTTTACCGAGGCATTTAAATGATTAGGTCTAAGACCAGAAAATAATGGATGATTAAAACTTTGAGTGTATTTATGATTTTGATTAGATTATTTTTACATTGTTTTTCTTTCGCGAGCCTGCTGTACTGGCTGCTCGTCAGAATGGCCGTGTGGGAGATGGGAGTATTTATGTTACAAAATATGATTAATTTTAAAGACACTCTTTTACGGCATTAAACTACCCACCATTCAAAACTCATTCTACAACTTTCTCTGTTCCTACCTCCCACAATGTCACCAGTTAAGCAGCCGTGCAGGTGGCCGGCCACAGGTGGCCAGTTGCTATAAAAGCAAGTCCCCACCTCGGAGCTCTTCACTTGACTTCGAGCTGTGGACGAGCACGGTACTCTCTCTGGGTTATTCATATTGTCAGGTAACCCGTACAATTGTAACCTAATTATTCATTGTAATTCATTGTAATTAATAATTATGCTATTTTAATTGAATCATTGCTTTGCTCTTATTTAATGGGATAAATATAATTGCTATAATTCGTATTTACTGAGAATAAGATAATTTATTTGTTAATTTTTCCGCTTGTTTTCCATTCGAATAAAAATACTTGTTGTCTTATCTATGCTTTTTAATTCATTCTCCCACATATATGTGCTCAATGAACATTCTGGATTACTATAAAGAGGTTCGATGTCATATCTGATCTGATATCGAGCCTCTTAAATTAAGATAATAAAAGTGTGAGGATGTCATTTCAATCAAAATGTCAATTTACGTATATTATGAAAATTATTTTGAAATAAACATGTAAATACACGTTTTAATATGTTTATTTTTTCATTTGAAAATGTGGAGAAATAAAGTAATATTTATTTATGTCGATGACATTTGGATGTTGACAGTAACATCGATATATTTTTTTGTCGATAAAATATTTTGCTACGTCACTTTCGTATAGTTGCCCCGAGTTATCCTAGGTATGGGCATTACATACATTACTTATATACAGAAACTATTCAGTCATTAAAGCTATTATAAAACGATCGAATATAAGGACAAAATAACGAAAAAAGAAACATTACATCTAAACTAATAAAATTGGGCAAGTGCGAGTCGGACTCGCGCACCGGGAGTTCCGTACAAACACTTTTCATCCTTAATTGGTTAAGTTTGCACCTGGTATGTATAGCGCCCCATACAAATGAGGTGCAAAGTTAACGCAACCAACCCGTTTGTTGTATGGGAGCCCCCCTTAAATATTTATTTTATTTTATTTTTAGTATTTGTTGTTATAGCGGCAATAGAAATACATCATCTGTGAAAATTTCAACTGTCTAGCTATCACCGTTCTTGAGATACAGCCTGGTGACAGACGGACGGACGGACGGACGGACGAACGGACGGACGGACAGCGAAGTCTCAGTAATAGGGTCCCGTTTTTACCCTTTGGGTACGGAACCCTAAAAACAAAGCACTGTATGAACAAAAATACGCTCTTAAGACGATAATTAAACAACGTTCTGCTTCAGACAGCTGACATTCAAGGGTCGATTGCAAAAAAATTGTACATAGTTAAGGGCTTTATTTAAAACAAGGTTAATTGATTCCTTTGTGTGACGAAAGTTACCCATACATTTTGTATGACTAACTTTCGTCACACAAAGGAAGCGATCGTATTTTATGTTAACCAAGCTTTTAACTACGTACAATTTTTTTGCAATCGACCGTCAATTCTATAGTAACAAATTTTATTCCCATTATACAACAATGCTGAAAGCTAACGACAAAACATAAATTGTTATTGTTAAGTACTCTTTAAAATAGCAAGTCTAAGTCCGTCGACTCGTACAAGTACAAAAGGTTGAAGTGAACGCAGTAATGGATGGAATGTCAACAATAAACAACGAAGGAAGATTCTGTACCCTTACTATGAGTTAACGTGACCGTACTCGCTAGCGACAGCGTCAATTATTTGCATGGAGAATAGTTACAACGGTGCTGTACCCTTACCTTGAATTTTCAGTGACAGTACTCGCTAGCGACTCGCTACTCGCTACTCGCTAGCAAATTGTGGTTCTACAAAGTTACCGCTAGGGAAGCTGCGTTATTCTCCATACAAATCATTTTCGCCATCGGTAGTGAGTCCGGTCACGTCAACTCATGGTAAGGGTTGTTGCTCATCGCGGGCGGCGACGACCCAGCCTCTTATAATACGGACTAAAGAGAGCTAAGATAGAAATACTTTTGATTAAAGAATCGTTGTGCCTAATAAAATGGACCATTGTCGGATATAGCTTTGGGCTGACAACTTTAAAAGTACAAGACATAATACTATTTTAAGTGACCGAGCGTCGAATGTTGAAACGTCCGTCTCCGTATGTTCGGATGTCTGTACAGGTTTCCGGATGTTCTCGCCTACAGTCCGCATTTCTCAATTGATTCTCTTGTAAGTTTATGCGCAAGAATAATAACATAGGTAATTTTTTCAACATATTCAAAATGGCGGAGATACAAACGTAAAAATGTCATATTTCAGTCATTAATAAAAATGATCGCGAGGTCGATAGCTCACAGAGCCATTTAGTAAGTAATGGTTGATTTGCAATGTCGAAACAACCACTTATTGACTCAAGTCATGGTTTACTGTTGAGAGTTATCATTGTTGTATGTAAGTGTGTGTGTATATAAGAAATATAGGATACACAGGAGAAAGGGACAACTGGAAGATAGAGGTTGAACACCCCGTGACTATCTGCTTTACGGATGGTTCTCGGCGGGAATCCACGAAACTAGCAGGAGCCGGCATAGTTATACCGAAGCTGGACAAAAAGGTACACATACCTCTGGGGAGGTACGTTAGCGTATTTCAGGCAGAGGTATGCGGCATAATGAGATGTGCACAAATAATAGATGAATGTTCGCAGGAAGTGGGATCTGTCGTTATATACACAGATAGCCAGGCTGCACTAAAAGTGTTAGACAAACAGACGGTAAGCTCGTCCCTGGTAAAGGAATGCAGAGAAGCCCTGAACAAACTTGGAGAACACACAAAGATTACGGTAGCATGGGTACCTGGACATCAGGGTGTGACAGGGAATGAAAGGGCAGATGAGATGGCAAGGCTAGGAGCAGAGAGGGAACTCATAGGACCCGAACCTGCACTGCCAATATCGGCAGAAGTCACGAAAGGAGTTATAGCTAGGCTAATGGAGGAAGAGGCCAATAGACAATGGCGAGAGACAACGGACTGTCGACAATCGAAGATGATACTAGGAGGCATAAACAGAAAAAGAACCAGGTATCTACTGGAACTAGGTAAGAAAAATCTCAGATTATTAACAGGCATAATCACAGGACACAATAGCCTTAACAGGCACCTACATATTATGGGTGTAGTAAGTGATCCATACTGCTCGCACTGTGGACAGGAGGAGACGAGTAAGCATGTTTTAGCAGAGTGTGGCATATGTATGCGATAATACGCTATAGCATCTTCAGAAAAGATAAACTAGAAGAGGAAGAGCTGAGGGACATTAACCTTAAAGATGTCCTTTCCTTCTGCAGGAGAACAAGGAGATTCGAGGAAGAAGGCTGTATGGGAGCGCCGCCGGGACAGTAACCGTTGGCTCCAATTGGGAATTGGGCTGAATGAACGCAGTCAAGCGATCGACAGCCCGCCTGTTTCCGGCCGGGCGTCCCTACACCAAATCATCAATCATCATCATATCATTGTTGTAACTATAGCACCCATCGTAAATATTAATCACTTTCAAGAAGATTCTTGCAGCAGATGCACATTATGAATTACAAAGTCCCGGCCTTTGGCCAACGATCGGACAAACAGCGGAGCCTTCGTAGCGTTGTGCATCCATCAGAACTGTAAATTAGCGGATTCGCAAAATGCAGTGCAGCAAGCATGCAAAAATGGGAGCGTTTTCGCCAAAGATGCAGATAAAGCTACGCGGTGCGAAGTTGCGTAACGTAGCTATGGAAAATGTTTGCCGCAGATGAGCTGTGCGAGTTCATAGCGGATTCCTTTCAGATATATGTGGCCATACATGCTTAGCAACAATGTTCCCTCACATATCTCTTTCTTGCTCAGACCTTTTTCCTTCTCGTCCTAACACAAATGTTTTATGCTTGTTATATGAAAAAAAATCTCAACAAAGCCAAACTTTTAAAGTTGCAGCATTTTTTCTAACAAAGGTCATCACCAAAATTATGAAGTTCCTCCAATTCCTATTGGTGATATTTTTTTCTCACTTCCACTTAAAATAAGTTGCCTCGCGCAACATTGGGACGCCTACCTAATAATTTCCATTTGTCACCCTCAAGGTACATAAAAGCACAATAAAAGGCACATAAAAGCTTCAGGCATACAATACTTTTAAAATGTAACATTTATAGCGAACCTTCCAATTATTTTTCACCCCATTGCTATTTTATTCTGAAACAACAGGCGAATGTAGAATCGCCCCCAGTTGTAGTGGAGGTTCATCGTCAGCCATCGACGGCGGGCGGAGATATCTCATTTATTCTGCTTATCACTCGCCTCTGGAATGAGTATCTACATGACGTTCATTTATTTACGCTGCGCTGTATATGTGACTAACCGGATAGCTCGCTGTCTTATCAGCCGTATCTCTGCTATCTCAAAAAATAGCATTTTGAGTAAATTGACTTTAAAATTTAAAACAAACAAATGCCTATATAATGTGAACGGTGTGTATAAAATAATTTTAAATGCTTGTTATAAACTTTAAACTTTACTAGATGCGAAGAATAATATGGGTTCCATGTAACTTCTTGAATACATTGTATATTAATTGAAATAGGTATTCTGATTAAATGAGTTTCACATATCCAACGTTTCATACGGTTACGCGACCTGTACCTATTTATCTTAAGTTAGACGATTTCGTTTCGACGATTCGTTGTATGAGCGTTCTTGAAACTGCGGGTAACCAAAGTCGAATGCTAAGTATAATATACTTTATCAGACGTCAGGAATATGGTTATTTTGTATTGTTTGTATACATTGTATAATTCTTTGAGTTATTTTTATCAAATATGGCCAGACTGGCATGGCCCGCTACGTACGAATTTAAGAATATAATAACTGTTACACTACACGTTGTAACAACGTGATGCTATCATACCTAAGTAATAGTTATCAGTTTAGACGTCCACTGCTGAACTAAACTACTCTCAAAAGTCCTATACTGCGCATATCTAGCTGATTTCAATAATTTACGCATGGTCATCAGACCTCGTTGGCGAATAAAGGAAATAAATCAACATATAACTAACTAGCTTAACTCATCTGACGATATCAAGAAATTACATTAGTTATAATTGTTAACTTCTCAACGTGTCAAGTTATTGCAACGGATCTGTATACTATTAAACATGTTGCAAATAAAATAATAGTACATTACTGCAAACGCCGGGAAAGAAGAGCTTGCCGGGTGAGTAGGTAATAGACAATAGTGATACGAACGCGGCAAGCCCTTTTCACGGCTAAAGCATGTATAGTGCTTTTCTCAAACATAATGAATGTGAAGAAATAAAAAATACACCACAAAAAAAACAGCTGTTTAGCCTGTTTATGAACACAGACGCCATGTTTAAAAAAAAAAATTCCCGGTCTAGGCCTTCAATTTTGTATGAAGATCCTTTATACAGTTCTCTCGAGTTGTTCTGCCTGAAACGTGATACTTCAAAGCCTGTTATAACGCACGTTGTTATGACGACATTTCCGACCCGTAATCCTGTTGCGACAGCAATGGCGACAGAGAATGCAATGGAATTAAGAGATTGTTAAAATGAATAAGCGTCGTAATGCCGACGATGTCAATTGCTTCTTTCTGCCCCGAATGCTTCGTGATTGCGATTGTGTCTTTTAAAATGTTTAAGGGGACTTTTTTCTTTTTTATACTTATAAAGAAGTGAGGATATTTACAATGTACATGAATATTGTTGAGTTCGTCTCGGAAGCGGTTTCCTTAGATACTTTTATGATGTCATACGATAGTAAGAATTTTTGTTTTGTAAGTTGAGAACAAAGAAGAGAGTCGAGGTTTGTAACATTTTGGCTTCCGCGATTGTACGTACAAGTACATACACTGAGCTGGCAGTCATGTGAGTCAATAGGCCCCCTTTAAATAATGCTACCTTGTTTCATATTAATATATTATTGTTCGAGTGAGCGAAGCGTCACCGTTTCAACTGGGCCAAAAATATTTTGTATTCCCGAATGTGTGGTTCGGATGTCCGGTTTCTGGCTGTTCTCACCTACAAGCAGCATTTCCCAACCGATTCACGCGAGCAAGTTCAATAATTATGAATATCCTACTTTCAAAGTAAAATAATAATACTTTTCATAAAGCCAGCAACAAAGCCAAACTTTTAAAGTTGCAGCATTTTTGCTAACACAGTTCATTGCAAGGCCCCTTCTGAACTGCTGACCTACTGACCCGAGTCTTTAACAAAATTCACTCTATTCTTCAAATTTGGAACACATCAACAAAATGTTCAATTGAGGCTGAATCTCCGCATATTCTCTGTCGAACATCAACTGTGTCGACTTCGAAATAGTTCTATCTCATGCTAGCTGGTATCGCTTAGGTAAGCGTGACAAGGATCGAAGATTTAAACTCAAATCCCCGTGCTGAATTGAATCCAAATAAGAAGATCGCGTTTGCTTAACTTGCAGAACTGAAATCCTTGGAATGACGCCCAAAGTTGCGCCGCTAACTGAAGATTAAAAACTAAAGTTCCAACCCGATGCAACCTCTGCCGAATAATGCCCTCGTAGAGATTCAAGCGAATCTTATCTACAGTAATTTTGGAGTTAACGTTCCTTTATGTAAGGCGGGACGTTAATGGTTTCATTTTTATTGCAAGACTATTTAGCAGTTTTCTTTGTTCAGTTTATTTATTTTGGTGGGTTAGTTCAATGTGTTTGCATTTTTTGCATAGAAGTTGGTATAGTAAAATCATGCATGAATTACTTACCACGTCGCTAAACTACGTATCTTTGAAGCTGTTGGTAGTTAAGCTGTCATCGTGGCACCATACCTACTTTGCTGTATTTGCCAAATTTTAATGTTGCATCGCTTTTGTTATACATATACATCAAACTACCATCAAAACGATTACTACACGCAGACATGAAGCTCCTCGAATTGAATGGAAATATGTCAGCACTCAGTCGAAACGAGTAGCTATGCGTGGATAAAAGGTAGGTACCTCTTACCTATGAGAAAACCATCGAGAAATACTTATGCAATACAGTTAACATGTCGTGTCAGTTTTCAACTTTATTTTACGTGATTAATTTGTACCCTCCTTAAGTTATTACTGTAGTTACAATGTTTTATTTTCATTTGAATGTTTTCATTGTTAATTACATTAAAAACTACTTTAAACATTGGTACCTTACTATTCGATACACTCAATTCAAAGCAAGTTAAACTTGCTCAGCATATTACTCCAGAGTCCTGTCACGAGTGCGTTCTCTATCAAGTTTTTAAAGTCCAGCCATTCCTTTGAGCGCGAGCGGAAATTTGCCGTGATTCGAGTTTCCTAGTTGTAAAACAAAGGCAATCCACGGTCGCGCCCTCCGGCACAGTCGCGAGAGAACAGTTAGTTAACAAAAGGTCATACAGATTAAAGAAAATGAGTGTCTTCTCTGTAGAATACGATTTGGGTTCGTAAAACTTGGCAATTTGTGAGTTGGATGACAAAGAAACGTTTGCCGTGGTTGATGCAGTCACTTTGTTGTAATTTCCGCGTCTTGTCAACCAATGCACAGAACCAAGTATCTTCGCACTCAAGAGACGGAAACTCACGTAGTGCAGATTGGACGCTGTTGATGCACTGCTGCGTGTTTGACTGTTGCGCACGCGAGTCGGGTGGCAGTCACGCGCGTCGCTTCCGATGACAATCGCCGTCGGACTCGCGCCGCCTAATCTCGGGCGAGAATGTGCGTGAAATGGCGTTCTAGGGACGTGAGCTAAACTTGTATGAGTTCAGATATGTTTGGATTTTTAATGAAGAGAGAAAATAATTTAGTTGGGACTTGAGATAGGATCGTTGACTACACATACGTAACATCTCTCAAGTGATAAAACTAAGAATGAGTACCATCGCACCATATAAAAATGGACATTCAACCACAAAAACTGGTTAAACTGAAAGCTTACTTCTTGAAGACAAATCTGTTTTATTGGACCATGTATCGGGCATAAAAGTTACGAGTACGTGACAAAAGGGTGTCAAAAGAGCCCTTTAACTGCGGTAAAGTTAAGAATGTCGATGTCGCCACGCGGCGAAAAAAGTTTTTCGCGAACCGTTTCGAAAAGTTTTTGGCATTAACGAGGCCTAGCGCTGAAATATAGCTACCTTCCATTATTGGGGCATAGGTATTTGTTCACTTTGACATACCAGGATATATCTGTTTGAAGTGTCAGTTATTCGAGTAAAAGCAGGCTAGATAAATTAACTGTTCTCCGTTATGAATCCCGATGAAAAAATATAGGAGAGTTATAAATAACGTTTACTTTGTGTATCTAATAAGTGTACATAGAAAAGGGACTTTAATAATAAATATCAGACAATATCTGCTTGAATAAATATCTGCTTAGTTTTAGGTATCTGAGGTAAGTATTTGAATCGTTTCGGCGATTACTTTTCTATACTACAGGGGGATTGGTCTTTTGCATATCATATTTTAAGTATCAATATTTTTTAAACAATACGTCTCATTAAACTCAGACTTTGGCAATTTAAATTTCTAAAAAAGTTGATTAAATCTGATAAAAAATGTAGTGCTAAGAACTCTCATTATGTGTAATTAGTATTATTACATTTTTATCTTTGCTTAGAACACAATAAGGCAAAGGTGAAAAATAAACATAATTCCAAATGTTAACTTACAAATCAATGAGTTCATAATTTAACTCTTTGCATATAATTCTAGCTCATAAATATAAAAAAACGGATGTAAAATAACCAACAATCCAACATTATTGAAATGAAGGTAACAAATAATAACAGTACGTAGTATTCACTTTAGAGAGGACATCAAGCGTTCGTCTTTCAAGTGCACTCACCGTATTTTTTTTAATTTGACGAATTGAATGACGAATAGAACCAAAAATTACGAAGTAAATTTTTTGTATTGCTAGTTTCTACCAACAAAAACAATAGTAAAATTGAGAATGTTCCTTATTATCTACGTACAAAATAAATATACTCTGTTTGAATCTCACGGG
Source organism: Apotomis turbidana (assembly GCA_905147355.2). Taxonomy (NCBI): domain Eukaryota; kingdom Metazoa; phylum Arthropoda; class Insecta; order Lepidoptera; family Tortricidae; genus Apotomis; species Apotomis turbidana. The sequence goes on from LR990285.1 coordinate 1,917,691, forward strand.
GAAAAATATTAAACAAGAATTATTTTACTTACATAAGTATTTTAATGATTGATGATTATATTATCAGAATATATATTATAACTTAATAATGAAGTAACAGCTGCATTTAATTTGAAGCTAAAACGGAATTTCAATTACACTATAACATATACCTATTATATACTTAAACAGCAATGTAAAATTTTACCATGAGGTGTCACAGGGCAGCCCGCGCCTAGTGTGAGCCACAACACTGAATTAAAAAAGTTAATAATTGTGTTATTAAATAAATAAATAAAGAATAAATAAATAAATATCGGACAACCTCACACAAATCAATCTAGTCCCACAGTAAGCTCTAGTAGGCTTGTGTTATGGACACTAGACGACGATAAACATATTAAAATAAAATTTTACTTTACTTAGGATTGTTACAATCAATTACATAGTTCTGCTATCTTGTGACTAAACCAAAACAAACAGGTATATATCAAACTAAATATAAACCCATTTTTGATCAACAATACCATATATTTGCATTAATGTAGTCTCTAATAAAACTTCTAATCAGTTTGTTCGGTTTTCATCAAAGGACAGCAGAGTTAAAACACCCTGTTCAATTTGAACAGCATTTAAAAATCATCGAACATTTTATCAGCGCACGATTCTATCGTAAAAACCAAACTCTAGTCTCGCACAAGTACAGGCTTCCGATAGCTCGATATGCTTGAATTAACGAGAACGATGTCAACCTACGAGCTGAAAGCGGTGTTGTCGGTCCCGTCGTGGTTGAGAGTGTCGGTCCCGTCGTGGTTGAGAGTGTCGGTCGAGTCAGAGATGGGAGCCTCTGTCTTGATGGCTGGTTTCCAGATAGAAGTTGGGGTGAAGAGTTCCTTCCCGCGCTGTCAAATCAAATAATTAAAGGTATTTATTTATTTTTGTGCTTAATTTTTTTTTAACACAAGTTCCTGTCAACTTTTATTTAACTTTGGGATTGAAAAAGGAAATATCAAAATCCCATTTTCCAATACGTCCAAAGCTGTGTTGACATACATGCTAACAAAAAATACATGAAACACCGGCATTACGGTTACTTTTCTCTTTAGGGACGGTCACTGAATAGATTTAGTTATTATTCCTTTCTAATAGAATGAAATTATGCATTGAAATTGTGGGCACACGCATCGTTTCACTCGGATGTTTTCCTTTTTTTCACAAACTTCAAAAAAAGAACTCAATTTGACTGTATTTTTTTTGTTTGTAACCTCAGAAGTTTCGACTAGGTGAACCGATTTGGATGATTCTTTTTTTATTTGAAAGCTGGTGCTCCCCGTGTAGTCCCATTTTGGTCCAGTTCTGACAAAGACATCTATGAGAAAATCATATAAGTGTTATTGTCTGTTCCATTTTGCTCATTGAAGTCGGTTATTTTAAGGAATCAGTGACACGCTACTATTCTTCTAGTGAATAAACCACTACATAGCCGTAGTACAGCGCGCAGTCCAGTCCAACTGGGAAGAGAATGAGCGTAAATAATCATCCTATGCAGTAGACATTTCATCGTATTTATCATTATATTATATATAATATACATCTTATAGTATGTAAATATATTATGTATCATTGTATTTATGGTAGTTAAGTAGTATAATATACACGTATTCACTTGTATCTTAGATGCTCTCCGAACGATTAATTTTCTACTCTGCACCCACTTGAAGCATCTCTTTTTGGCCCTATGGTTGACTGGTAGAGAATGAAGAGTATTTGTGTTATGTGTTTGTATTCGTATTTGTACTGACTTTTGTTTTGTGTAAGAAATAAATAAACAAGCCGACCACCCAGCCCAACGCATCGGCGAAAACTGAGACAAGACAATTTAGTCCTTGTAGGAAAGGGGGTCCAGTCCGCCAGCACAAATATTAGGAGCACACTTGCATATCCGTAATATCAGTACTGCAACACCCAGCCTACTCCAACAGGAAAGAGAAGTAATAGTCCTCGTAGGTGGGTGCGGTCCAGTCTGTTAACACGAATATTAGGATTATACTTACGTAGCCGTAGTAGAACGCCCATCCTACTCCAACAGGGAAGAGAACGATCGTAGAACAGCCTACCACCCAGCCCAACGCATCGGCATACACTGGGAATATGTAGTCCCCGTAAGCGGGCGCGGTCCAGTCCGCCAGAACGAATATTAGGATACCCTGGAAGGAAGGAATAATTCATGGTTAATTAAAAATCATCATCATAAGCTGAGCGTCACTCAAGAACCTGTCTGCGCCAATGAGCGTCGATTCTATCTACAATTGTACAATGAGCCATTTCTTGGCGCTGTTTTTTAGTAAAACTTTATCTTAGTCTCGCAGTGTTTACACATAATTAACACTATAATAATAATAATAATAATCATTTATTGGCCAAAAACGATACAAAGCGATTAGTTGAAGTCCCTGACTTCTGAGCTAGGTTAACACCTGTGTTACAGAAGTCAGTGTCCTCTCCCATTCATAAAATGTTACAGTTTGCCTTATAATCTATTTACCCGTTTAAACATACTATATACGTGTGTGTGTGTGTCCTCTTCCCCTCGGACCACCGCAAGGTGTAAACGTGCCCTAAACCGTATTTATAAATTTATTATAAATAAACTAATAATTTTAATAAACGTAATTTAAAGTGAAATAATAGGAGTGCATAAAGTAGTAAGAAGTTGTTACGCGAGTGCTAGCTGCAAGCAAATCACCACAGTGCGATCCTGATCCCCTGGTACCGAGAACTAGTATTCACTCGCGCGCCGGCCGCTCTACTGCGCTCTTATCTCTGCGCGTGTGAGCGTAAGTGACGCGTCCGAGACATCTATGTGTGAGAACGTGCACTCGGGTGCAATGCAAACTCCGGAGCTCTCTGATAGCCTGGTAGTCGCGGGCAACGTCAGTTTAGTAGATCGGTCACATTCGGAATCGGACCTGTATAGACTAGGCGCGCATGAAATGGACTCTACGCCGCCTAATAATTATGTGGCTATGCGTAAACGAAAGCGGGAAGATGACACCAACACAGACTTCGCAACATTTAAGGAAGAAATAAGAAGCATGATTTCGTCTATGATGGCTACACAGTTAAAAGAAATTATGAAGAATTCGGATACGCTGAGTGAAATAAAACAATCAAATCGAAGCATCGAGGATTCGGTGGCATTTTTGTCATCAAAATATGATGAATTTAATTGTAAAATTGTCACCCTTGAATCACAAATAGCCGAGGACAGAAAATATATCGAACATTTGGAAACAAAAATTGAGGAGTTACAGCGTGAGAGCCGTAAATCAAATCTAGAGATAAGAAATGTCCCTAAAAAGCCGAAAGAGACCAAGGACGACCTGGTGGAAATGGTTATTACTTTAAGTAAGTCAATAAACTGCCCCATTAGTAGAGTCCATATCAAGGATATATACCGACTGCGGCCCAAGAAAGATGGCTCTAAAAACACCCCCATTATTGTGGAAACATCATCGACGTTGTTAAAAACAGACATACTGAAGATGTGTAAGGCACATAATATAAAGCACAAAAACAATCTGTGCGCCAACCACCTAGGGCTTCAAGAGGCAAGCGATACGCCTGTATACGTTGCGGAACAATTAACTCCACGAGCAGCGCGATTGCTCTTTCTTGCCCGAGACCTCAAGAGAGCAAAACTATACAAACATTGCTGGAGCTCATATGGACATGTGTACGTACGAAAATATGATCAATCTCAAACTATTCCGATTTACAGTGAAGGGCAAACTGAATTTTTAAAAAAGGAGGCGATACAAGAATCGCTTCAAACCACAACGAATACGATAGTAGACACTTACGCCAACAGCCAGGCGGACCCCGCAGCCACACCGGCCACCGTATTGCAACCAACGTCTCAATGACTATTTCACGTCGTAACGTTGGTAAATTATTTGTTATGCTCTTGTTTATGTATTAGATTTAATTTTCAATTGTGTCAAATAACATTTTTATTGTCAGTGTATTGTTACTGCCACTCACACACACACTTGTACCAGTTTAATAGTAAATCTCAACACATACAAAACACCTACACACGAAACTTATTACATAAATATATATTAAATACCTACACCCATAAGTACACATTGTCAATTAAGCTCTGGCCATATACTACTTTAACTAACCTATATTCTATTTCACATAATACCTTATTATTGATGACGCGCTTTCTCCTGGACTATAAAAATGAGTGACACTTTACAAACTATTACAAACATAGACGAGATTGAAATTGCCCGCACTGTAGAGTGTGACAGTATTAGTGATCTAATGAACCAAATGCAATTACGTAAAAACGACTTCACAATAATATCACAAAATATTAGGAGCATATATTGCAATTTTAACGATTTTGTTATCACCCTCTCTAGCTTCACAATGAAACCAGATGTAATTATACTTACGGAATGTAGATTAAATGATAAAAAGCCCCTACCTCAGATCATGAACTATGACTCCTACTCTACCACATGCCAGCTTAACCAAAACGATGGAGTAGTCATATATGTAAAGAGTACTTTAAAACATAAAGTGACAGAATTAAAACTTCTTCAGGCTTCTTGTCTCCAGCTAGATGTCCTAAACAACACAGTTCTAGGTATATATCGGTCTTCCTCATCTCCAAATGCAGAAAGTTTCATAGAGACACTTAAACATCATTTGGAATCACTGAAATCGGTTAATAATCTTATAATTGCAGGGGACATCAATATTAATATAAGGCCTAAACTGCTGGAACCATCACACGAGTATAAAAATAGAATTAGTTATTTGAACACGTTGTCGATATTTGGTCTTCTAGCGGGACACACTTTACCTACTAGGGGCAAAAATTGTTTAGACCACTTTATCCTAAAAATAAACAAAAGTAAATACTCTCCGACCATAGCTATCATAAAAACGACTACAACAGATCACTATACCACATTTCTTTCCTTGTCTAAAGTCAAATCTTTACCTATTGAGGATAAGACCAGAACTATTATAAATTACGACGATGCTTTAAAATACCTAAAAGAAAAAAACTTATCTGACCTTATGTTTTGTAAAGATCCGGACGTCTTAACCGATCGTTTAATTTCCATTTTAAGTAAAGCGTTGACTGAAAACACAAAAATTACTAGGATACCTAGTGCGAGGCGCATAATTAAACCGTGGATCTCTCCCGGGATATTACGCTGCATACGTAACCGTAACAAGCTACAGCAAAAAGTGAAGGACGACCCTTGTAATGAACTAATAAAAGTAACATACACCCGTTACAGAAATTACTGCAATAATTTTATAAAAAAACTGAAAAGACGATACGAAAGAGAGCTTTTAAATAATTCATTACATAATAACAAATTACTTTGGAAGAATATCAAAAACCTAACCTATACTAATAAAGTAAATAAACTACCAATAGAGCTACTGAATCTCAAAAATACTTCTACTGAGTCAGCCCAATTCGTAAACCATTATTTCGCTAACATCGGGAAAGAGCTTGCAGAGAATATTACTCCATATTCGCAGAACGAGGTGATCGCATTTCTCAGCAAACTTCCCGTACAATCGGGATCCTTAGTTTTATTGCCAGTAAGTCAAGATGAAGTATTTGCCATATTATCAAACTTGAAATCTAATAGCGCACCTGGATGGGATAACATTCCAACATTTTTTTTAAAATTGATAGCCCAAGAAACACAGGTAGTCCCTATCATTACACACCTGGCAAATCTCAGTTTCGACCTAGGAATTTTCCCAAACGCACTAAAGCAATCTATCATCACCCCTGTGTACAAGAATGGAGAAAGAGACGATGTCAGCAACTACAGGCCTATTTCCGTATTACCTGCTATATCGAAGATCCTGGAAAAATTACTGAATGCTAGACTACTAAGTTACTTCACAAAATTCAATATTTTATCTGAAGCTCAATACGGTTTTAGACACGGAAAATCGACTGAAGATGCTATAACTGCGCTTACCTCGGTAGTTGTTGAAACCATTGACAGTAGTAATAAGTGTTTAGCGGTTTTCCTGGACCTAAAAAAGGCCTTCGACACCGTCTCTATCCCTATCCTTGTACATAAGCTAGAGAAGAAAGGGATCAGGGGAACTCCACTTTCATTAATAAAAAAATATCTTTCGAATAGGAAACAATGTGTTAAGCTAGGGCAACATGTTAGTGACGATACAAACGTTTCGTATGGTGTACCACAGGGGAGTGTCCTAGGACCTACCCTGTTCCTGGTCTACATCAACGACTTATGTAACATGGTCATACCTAATGGAAACATTTTTTCATATGCTGACGATACAGCGGTCGTCTTCACCGGTAAAACATGGAAAGATGTTAAAACTAACGCTGAACAGGGAATGGCAATGATAAGTAAATGGCTAAGAATGAACCTGCTAACTCTAAATACAAACAAAACAAATTATATATGCTTCAGTATCACAAATTCTACACAACCCAATTTCAATATGGATCTAAAGATCCACTCATGTAGTGAGATAAACTCCAATTGTCACTGTCCAACTATCAATAAGGTACCCCAAACTAAATATCTGGGAGTTATCTTAGACGAGCATCTAAATTGGTACTCCCACCTGGACCAGGTTAGCAATAGAGTAAGGAAGATGATGTGGATATTCAGGTCGCTGAGGCATATTGTACCAAATAGTGGAAAAGCCACATCAAAATCACGTAATGTTCTGAATGAGTTATACATATCTCTGGTACAGTCTGTTTTAGTATACTGCATATCTATCTGGGGGGGAGCTGCAAAGAGCCGATTCATTGGCCTTGAGCGTGCTCAGCGTGCGCTAGTGAAGATCATGTACTTTAAAAGAGCTAGATTTTCCACTGAATCACTCTACCAAATAAGCAACCTCCTGTCCGTGCGGAAACTGTATATTTTGCAAGTTACGCTTAATAAACATAAAACTCTTATATATCACCCTAAATATAACACTAAAAGAACAATCAGTAATGTAGCTTTTCCGTCACACACTAGAACCACTTTTGCAAGATCGCAACTGAAAACAACTTCAGGTCATATATATAATAAAATCAATAAAGTACTTAATATTTACCCAAAACCATATTATGAATGTAAATTAATTATAACGAAATGGCTAAAAACTAAAAGTTATGAGGAAATAGAGATTTTACTACGTTGAAAGTAAACAAAAGCCCACACAGAGACACCCATTCATACACACACACACACACACACACACACACACACACACACACACACACACACACACACACACACACACACACACACACACACACACACACACACAACACAGTTTTAAGTTTTTTAAGTAAGTTTAAGCTTAACCAATTTAATTTGTTTAAACGTCATTTGTATTACCTTTGTATAATACAATACATATTAACTTCAATTGTCTTTGTAATTCATGTTTTAATTCTTTTATGTATAATAAATAGTGTAACGTACGGACCATAATTAAAGAAGAGCGGTGTCTTCCAACACAGGCAATATTTTGCTTACCGGATGGCACCATCCCTTTGTATATACACCATGTACGTTTTATCGAATAAAGAATTTTGTATTTTTGTATTTTTTGTGTGTGTGTGTGTGTATGTGTGTGTGTGAGTGTGTGTGTGTGTGCATGTGCATGTTTCAAGGTAGAATAGCTTCTGTTTCGTTATAGTCCAGTGACAATAACCACATTGTCAGTTTAGTTTTACATTGGTGTGAAGATAATGGATACAGATTAATAGATTTGTTTATTTTATTATATAAGTAGATAGCCATGGATCTTTGCTGTCTTCTTACAGTTGCTAATTTACATTTTATCGGTTTGCAGACATTTGGCACAGTCCGTCTTATAGAACATTTATTATTATCATAAGGTGTGATTTTATGTTGCTTTAACACTATAAATAGTATATACAATTGTCTTACAGTGAGTACTTCACATTTTTTATATAATAGTGTTGTCGGATGCATATACGGACTAAAAGTCATAACTTTTAATAAAGATCTTTGTGCCCTTTCTAATTTAATCATATGTGTTTTACTTGCCCCACCCCATACCACGTTACAGTAACCAAGAAGAGACTGTGCCAGCGAACGATAAACTGTTCGCAATAGTTTCCAATCAGCCACGTGACGAAGTTTTTTAAAAACCCAAATGAGTTTTCTAATACGTGTCGCAGTTAAGTCTAAGTGTGACTGCCAGCTCATCCTATCGTCCAGAATAACCCCTAAGTACTTAATATTGTTAGATTTAGCTATAATAGTGCATGAACATCCAGTTCTTGCCTGTATATTACATGAATGAACTTAGAGTTCTAGCATAGGAATTTGAGGAACGTTACTTAAAGAAAACTGTAAATAAGTGGTCTTTGAGAGATTCAGAGTAAGGAGATTGTCGTTTAACCACTCATTAATCTTTTGAAGTCCCACTTCTGCATTACTGTAGGCTTCGTCCCATGTGTCTCCATGAAAAATAATGGCTGTGTCATCGGCGTAAGTAAAGATGTTTCCATTTGTAAGCGATTGTTGACACAGGTCATTTATATAAATTAGAAAGAGACTCGGCCCTAGTATACTGCCTTGTGGCACTCCAAATGTAACTTCGGCGTCCTTACTAATGTATTTGCCAATTTTTACTTGTTGCATGCGGTTAGATAGAAAATCTTTAAAAATCCCAAGTTCATTTCCCCGTATTCCAATATGTTCTAATTTATTCACAAGTACTGGAATCGAGACAGTATCAAATGCCTTTGCAAGGTCTAGAAATACGCCTAGGCATTTCTTTCCCGTGTCAAGTTTACAGGCCACGTGATCTATCAAAGCACTGACGGCATCTTCAGTACTTTTTCCTGGTCTGAAACCAAATTGGCGATGCGACAGTAAATTATGATGCTCCAGGTATTTGATGAGTCGAGAATTAAGAACCCTTTCAAGTATTTTTGATAATGCCGGCAGTACTGAAATGGGTCTGTAGTTAGATACATTGTCTCGACTCCCGTTCTTGTGAATAGGTGTTATTAAGGACCTTTTGAATACAGTCGGAAATATTCCCTGTACTATGCACATATTAATAAGTTTAGTAAGAGGAGGTACTATGATGTTTTTTGCAAGTTTAAGTAATTTCACTGGTATATGGTCCCAACCAGGAGCGCAATCGTTCCTTAAGGTCATTATTATTGATTCAATTTCAGCATCGTCAGGAGGAAGCAAAACCATCGAATTCAAAGTTGGTGGAACATTAAACTTGTAAATGGAAGGACAGCAATTTCTGCTTTCAATTATTATATCAGCCAAATTTTTACCAACGTTGGAAAAATAATCGTTAACTTCATTGATATCATTTGATGAATTTATCTCTGAGGTTATAAGTTCATCAGCTGAATTCAATGGTTTTGTATAATTGGCAATAGATTTGATGGCTGCCCATGTCTCCTTATTGGATTTAGCTTCCCGTAACAGCGACTTTTCATAGTCTTGTTTTAGTTTTCTTAATACAGAGTTACAGTAGTTTCTATAACGTTTGTACGAAACAGTTAAAATATCATTATGAGGATTGTTTTGACTTTTTCTATGCAGTTTGTCCCTGTGACGGATGCACCGAAGGAGGCCGGGGGTCAACCATGGTTTGAGAGTTCTCTTTCTACTTGGGACTGGACATGATTTTGAACTTAGTTGGATAGCTGTAGACAGTTTCTGTACGAATAATGTAGCTAAAATATTTACATCAGTAGTAGAAGTTATAAAGGAGAAGTCGATTTTCTGGAGTAGTTCAAGGACATTAGTGTAGTTAATTTTATTAATGAACCTAACGCTTGAGTATTTCGTGTTCCTCACTGAGAGATTTACTAGGACCATAGCATGATCTGTCACTGTGGAATCTACAACACATACTATCGTAGGGAGGACTGTCTTCAGCATAACGTGGTCAAGGCAATTAGACATGCGTGTTGGATAGGAATGACCTGGCAGTAAACCTAGCTCAGCGCATAAGTTGAGATATGGGGCACTATGTCTGTCACAATTACTGGGCTTAATATCTATATTTATATCGCCTATCACAAGTATATTATGTTCATGGCTAACTGAACGAATAATATTGTTCAAAGTCATTAGGAAGTTATCGATACATTGAATTGAAGGGGAGCGATAAATAGCTAAAATAGATATATCAGGCGAAACTTTTAAAAGAAGAAAATTACCTCCTATTGGTTCAAATTCCATTACAGAGCACGGAATGCATGTTTTTACGTATATAACAATACCATCATTTTGATTGAGGCACTTTTGAGACGAATATGTGGTGTAATTGTCTAGCTGAGGTACCGGTTTGAGGTCACTGAGCCAGCATTCCGTTAAAACAATAATGTCTACATCAAACAAAAACCGAGACATTTGTACCAAGAGACTATCTAGATTTTTATCTACACTGCGTATATTTTGACAAACGATATTCAATTTAGACATTTTGTTACACAATAATTTATTACATGTATCCGTGTCACAAGAGTATGCCGACGCCACAGTAATCTCATCAATATCAGACATAATTTTCTGATTGTCAAAAGCCATTATTTATAGGTAGGTAAAAAATATAACCAGTTAGAGTACATACTAATTCCATTATATACAAATGTAGAATGTGGTTAATATTGACGCTTGAGACTGTAAATGTGTATGTGTGAAAATAGGTTTCTAAATGTAGGATACCGTACTTATAGGTGTGTATAAAAGTGTATGTGTAGTTTTGTTGAGTTCTAATCATAACATAATTGTATAATTTAAATCTTAGGTCTAAATATAAATCTTTCCCTAACACTAACAATTTTCGTGTAGACGTTATTATACTTGGGAAATTAATCAGGAAGTATTCACACGATAGTCAATTATTTTGCATGTTAATCAGATCCGCTTCATTATCTACTGGCACGTACTGTCCGCCGTCTTCCTTTCGCATAAAAACCCGTCCGTAGGACGTCCAGCAGTGCTTGTATTGATGGTCCCGTGCGAAGGTCCTCGCGAGGTAGTGCATCCGCTGGCCATGTTGAGTCAACTTCTCAGCCACGTAAATGCGCCGGGCCTGGCCCTCAATTTTAAGGTGGCTGGTGCTGAGCTTATTATTGCCGTTTTGTGTGTTATATTGACGCACTTTTTTAATCATATTATCCCTCGCAATAACACTTGAGAAATCGACTAGTATCGGTGCCACCTGGTCGTCCTTTCTGCCCGAACGAAAGACGTCCTTAAGCTCGTACGGTTGAACGGGCATGCCAATTATTTGAGCCGTTTCCAAGACGATGTTGCGCATATCTTCCTTTGTCTCGCCGTTTTTTCTGGGGATGTTCTTAATTTCCAGCTTTGTGACGTTCAAGAGCCGCTCCAGGTTTTCCACTTTTGCTTCTAATTGCTGGACGTAGCTCCGTTCTACTTTACGCTCAGATTCTAGCTTATCTATTTTTAGCATGACGTCGTTCTACTGTTTTGATGTAAACGCAATTGACTCCTTAATTTCGGCGTTTTGGGCAATAATTTCCGTCATTGCTGACTGCAATGCTGCAAACTTGCTATCGGCTTGTGCTGACGACGAAGACAACAGGTCACGTATCTCGTCCATCATCACAATGTTGTCATCACGCTTACGTTTGAGTCTTGTGGTGACTTTTTCTTTGTCCAAACAAGATAAGTTTGGCGCCGATCCCGTGAGGCTCAGGGACGTAGGTTCGACAAATAAGTCCATATTTTCGTGTACAGACGTAGGAGTAGTCGGAGGAGTGTGTTTAGGAGGCATATTTCAGGTTATAAAATAACACAGTTTATTTACAAGTCCCGTGTTGAAATAGAATAGTCTCTTGACAAGAAAAGCTTAAGCGCCGTGCGAATCCGTGGCGCTTAGTACGTTTTGCACGAGACACTTAATCTAATCACTCCGATGGTAGGTCGAGAAAGTTGTCACTTGAATTTCTGTTTGTTTTAGTTGTTAAATACACTTCACAACACTATTGGTGTCCAAAAACGATAGTAAATAGTTTGTTTCATTGAAAAATAACAATTTGAAGTCTTTAATCACACTTTGTATACTAATATTAAATTAATTTTACGGAGCAGTTTAACTTTGCTCTTCACCGTGCGGTAGTTGGGGTACACTAAATATAATATACAGCGTCTATATTTGATATAACCGCAAATTTAAGCCAGACGGAGATTTTAGTGCTATAATCTCATATTTATAACAATTATTAATTTAGCGTTAACTGCCATAGCTTAATTAATTTTTGAAAATTTTCTGAGCAGCAATGTATGGCGTAGTTATTACAAGTGACAGTTGTCACATCACGATGTCAAGTCAAGAGTCAACAAATAACAACAAACAAATACTGCGTGCTGAATTATGTTATATGAAAAAAAAAGGTAGTTTTTTTTAATAATTTACCCCGTAAAGTTTGCGGTTATATCAAATATACACACTGTATATATACCGGGTTGACGAGCCTATTGTAAATCGCGATATTTCTTACCTCCATTGTCTGACATTTCCGTGCAACTAATTTGTTTATGTTTAAGGGCATTAACTCAGTCTTTTGTACCTTCATCTAGTACAAAAATAATAATAATTTATATAAAAAAAAAAACACTAGAAATATGTAATATATAGAAAAGGCTTAATATTTTCGCGGCGACAGAAAAATTAAAGAGCAGCAAACTATTTGCAACTAAAATAATCTTGTCAGCGATTAAATATTTTGGCAATCATTTATATTAAATGAGCTTTAAACTAAGGATATTTTAAAATTCAAATAATGGCAGCTACTTTAAGGTAGCAGAAATAATAAACAAGATTACTGAAATCATAGGCGAGGTACTATAAATAATGACTAATATTTAGCAGAAGATCCGACTCGGCCGGGTTAGGTTAGGTTGTTTTTTTTTTTTTTTATATCCCTAAAAAGCGCTCCTTTTATTTTTTTATTTATTTATTTATTTATTTAATCTTTATTGCACAAAAGAAAACTTATCGTACAAAAGGCGGACTTAATGCCATGAGGCATTCTCTACCAGTCAACCTTAGGGCAAAGCGGAAAAATTGTAGGCGGTGCAACTAACTTACACATAAGTAACAAAACATAATTATAATAGTTATACATAATTTTGCTATACATGTAAATATATACATACATCTAATATAATATAAACATGATTTATGATCTTGATTTATTTTTTATGCAATCTCCATTGAACAATTAGAGTAGGCCATTTTCAACTTTTTATCCGCTGTCATGTTTCCGCTTAATTAGTTAATTCAGTCGCCAAAACTCGATGCTAGTTTATATTTTGACGACGCGGTTGGCGCAGTGGTTAAGCAACTGCCTACTGAGCCGACGGTCCCGGGTTCGAATCCCGGCAAGGGCAAATATTTGTGTGATGAACACGAATATTTGTGCCTGGGTCATGGATGTTCTATGTATTTAAGTATTTATTTATCTATATAAGTATGTATATCGTCGCCTGGTACCCATAACACAAGCCTTCTTGAGCTTAATTTGGGACTAGGTTGATTTGTGTGAGGTTGTCTGATATTTATTTATTATTTATATTGAAACAAAGCCGAAAATTGATTACTTAGCTGCTACTTTTTACTTAATACTAGTCTCCGCAATTAGTCGCCAACTTATTTTTGCTACCCCCTTTAATTTTTTATAAATCCCTAAATCAGATTAATTTGTCGCCGCGTTAAATACATGCCTATAGAAAATATAGTCTATTACAATTAGAATACGCTTATTCGTATTTTGTAATTAACGTTTGTGCAGTTCTTTATTTAATACCAGTACGGCCGGATTTATAAATAAAATAAAATAAATTTGTAAAATCATGTAGTAATGTATTATTCCGGATGAGGGCTGAAGATAGCTTAATTATATACTTACATAAATACTCGCGATTAAACAAGTAACGATCAGTCATGCATTACGTGAAATTTAATAATGATAATATAATGTTATGTTTGATAGTTTAATGTTAATAATGTTTATAATAATCATTTCAATTTAATAATAATATAATTAATGTATGTGATAGATCTATTTTATATAATGTTGAATTGAGAAATTGACATGTTAAGATATCAAATAAATAACATGTTAATATAACAAATAATGACCTACCTGAATAATAATCATTGTTGAATTTATGTCGTGTGATAAGATATGTATGCCTTACTTTAATTTTTACTTTTATTTTCACTTTTATTTTAATTCTATTTTAGTCTTATTCAAGGGATATAATATAAACCTATTTCTAATTTGTACGCCATATGGCGAAGCATAGTGATAGTATTATTTATTAATGTAACACCTTTTGTACCTATGTCTTACAAATGAATAAATTATTATGATTATGATTATGATTATTAAGATATTCCTAGATATTAAGTTAAGTATTGCACGCCTCTGTGGCGCAAGATATGGAAGAAGCTAAACTATTATTGTAAGAACTTTGTACACACATAACCATGCAATACATATTTTTGTTTTGCATTGATAATGATATTTCACTGATTAAAGTAAATCCCGACTGATTTATAATCTATTATATCAGTAAAGTCAATTTGACGTCATCATGAGATGTCTCGGCTTAAAATAAGGGCGTATGAACTAAATTGAGGCTTTAGACTAATAAGAAAATTCTATCAGATGGTGGTGAAGGTGCAGATTTTTTCGAAGCGGCCGCGAACTTGGCGATATGGAGCGTGAACGGTTTGAAAACCGCCTTAGGGTAGTCGTATCTTCTACAGTGGACGTCTATAGTGTGATGACTGTGTTACAACAAATGCAACCAACAGGCAGAGGAGCTGATAAAAGTATTCATTATCTTATTTGTAATCTGTGTGTCATTAATATATTTGTATCTAATTAAATTCCCCTCTCGATACCAGATAAAAACAACGATACTACGTACATAACTAATGTTTAATGATTACATCTGATCTGATTTTTTCGAAATTTACTCAATGGAAAAGTAATACGGTTGATAACTTAATTCCGGCGTTTTTTCAGAAGTTTTTATGCACACTTTTATTATTTACTCTCCTAGATTATTGTTTTTGCATCGAGATTACATCAAACCAATCTAATGAAGTGTGTACTTGATACTACTAAACTAAATGTAGGAAAGGATGTAAGTAGAAAATATAATCCTACAGTATTCAAAATGTTCCTTTAATATATGTGGGAGAAAATACCTATATATATTTTAAGCGCACTAAACTACTTTTCATATTATAGGAATCATCGCATCGAAAAACCTCGTGTGTATTAGAGGGACCATTTGAAAATTCCTCTGTTATCGAAAACGTATCTAAATTATTTTGGACATTTTTTTCGTGATAATGATAAATTATGAATCTCTTCTAATTTAATCGTGTTTTGTGCTTGTTTTTTATTGATTTTTATTTATGCATTTAATGTTGTTCAGAGAACAGAATTCATGCATCAGCAACCTCGATGCATTTACGCAAATCAATAATTGAGAGCAATCTCAGCTTGCAGTTTACACGTACACGTACAGTATACAAAGAAAATGTATAGTAGTGTGCTGTACGTGAGATTGGTATATATAGCGTTAAGAAGTAAAATAAATTAGATACCAATTGTCCGTTGGTGTTTCACTACCTCTCTTACCCGACCCCATGCGTGTTCAGGGCTACTCTCTGAGCGTATGGTCCCATCCAACCCCTTAGACTAAGCTCCTCTTACTGTGGCGAAGACACCCTCAAGCCCTTAATCGGTCAACTGAGCCTGGTTGACAGGCAGTAAGAAAACCACCACTTCCCGACACCCCGTTCCTCCCCGTAGGAATCCATCTGTTACCTTAGGTCTCCTGGTAACAGATTTCCCGCAACAAGTCGTAGGTTAAGGTGTTAGGTTAGGGACTTAGGGCAGTAGGCTACCTAGTCATAGTCAACCCTTAGCTGTACGCAGTCTGTGCAGACACACGCTGGATAGTTAACTTACTTACCAATTACATTACATTACCAAACTTACCTTACTTAATTACCTTAGTTACCTACATAACTCTATACAAATATACCTAATTTGTATAGTTACCCCACCAGGGGGCCCTAAGCCAGTGTGTGCCTGTACATATGGTCCTTCGAACCAGATTTGTATTTTTATTTTTGTATTTTTGTGATTTCTTTGTCGCGTAAATACCTCAACATTATAATAACATCTAAAACGTGTTTTATGACTTGTGTAAATAAGACTTTGTAATATTAAGTTGTTCCTTTCAACTTCACTGAAGTAATATGGTTTACTTACAAAGCTGCCGATCGGGCAGATGACAGTCCACATCGCTTTCCAGTAGAACCGCGTGAACTTGCTCAGCTTCATGTTCATCGT
This sequence comes from Apotomis turbidana, assembly GCA_905147355.2. Classification (NCBI taxonomy): domain Eukaryota; kingdom Metazoa; phylum Arthropoda; class Insecta; order Lepidoptera; family Tortricidae; genus Apotomis; species Apotomis turbidana. Next base: position 1,934,129 of record LR990285.1, read on the forward strand.
GGCCAGGTTGTCCATCGCGCGGTTGATCCCGTAACTCCACGCTACTGACATACACTGGAAATAACAAAACGTGTTATATTGAACGACCGTATATAAATCGCCGGCTTCATAGGCCGTTGTATTGGTACAGTCTGTTGAGCTCAACGTTTCAAAATTGACTGTATCCGATGATGATTGATTGTATCCGATGTTCCAATCATGACTTTTATAAATAAATTAGAAAACAAAACTTACTCCTTTAGGACAGGAAGTAGTATGAAATTGTGTTTAATCTCAGATTATGTATTTTTCTCTTAACTTAACATCGGACAACCAGGCGAGGGGAGCGATTTCACCCGTTGTCAGTTTACCACTCATTCGCACGAAGCGATTTGCTTCATCATTTCTAATGCGAACCGCTAAGGAATGGAACTCGCTCCCATCGTGTGTATTTCCAGAAAAATATAATTTAGGTATCTTCAAGTTAAGAGTGAATAGGCTATTACTGAACCGGCGAGCTATATCCTCGACCCCGTAGTCACTTTCCATCAGGTGATACTGAGGTCAATCGCCGGTCAGTCTGTGAATAAAAAAAAAAAAAAAAAACTATTTTTTTGTCAAGTTATTATTACATGATATTGAGCGCTCGAAATTAGTTAAAATGCAAACAATAATATTAATAGGCTTTCAAACCACTCAAACGGAAACTGGCTACCAATATACATAAAATAAAAAAGTTGTTACCATTTTAAACCGACAGTTATAGACGTTGTTGTTAATAACGTCCATATTGCTTTTGGAGACTCAATAAGTACTTACCTCAGCTATTCCCATAAGTAAAATAGCCCAAGATGCTGTGTTCCAATCCAACAGGGTGAACAAAAACACTCCGCCACTGAAACACATGGGTATCCCGAGGATGAAACACGAGAAGCAAGTGAATGCTGTCACCTGAAATATAAAACATTATTTGAAGTAGATATTAAAGTTAACCTACCTACATAATGACGATGAAAAATGGCTTAAAAGAGAAAAGCGACACGCAGTGCCTACATATAGCCATTTAAACGTTACTTATTACAATACTGTTGCCTATGTCTTGGCTAGCAAAACAATTGCTGAGTTTGAATCAAAATATTTAACACAGGAGACTCATCAGCAGAGCTGGTTTATTATTGGCCTTATAAAAAAATAAATGGCAGTTCTTAATTATGTATGTAGAATCTAAAGACTTCCTTTCGTAATTTTATTAAAAAAATCATATGTTTATATGTAATTATTGTATGTCTTCATTTCGTTTCCAACTTACCATCCAATAATTCTTCCTCAATTTCGGCCACTGGTCGACTATCGCCGTGTTGATGGCCTCAATTCCCGCGAACTGGCTTGCCAGACCCAGGATGAACAACATAATGAAGAACAGGATAGACCAGAGCTGGGAGACGGGCATCTGGAGCAAAGCCTCGGGGTAGGCGACAAAGGCAAGACCGGGGCCTTGGGATACGACATCTATTGAAGAAATATTTATTTATTTAAGGTATAATATTATTTTTATCCGCTGTTATTATTATCGATGTCATCATATTTTATCTGTTAGTTTTAATATATGTGACGATCATAGTATAAGTGCATGTAAATTGACTTAGTGTAATTTATATTGTCATTTTATATTATGAAATAAATAAATCTAAATCTAAATCTATAGTACAATTTACATATTAAAATCTTGGAAGATAATTTTACAAGGAGTAAAGGTTAATTATAAAGGAAAATTGTGAAATTTCCGGTGTGTTCCTGGTTTGAGAAAGGTTGATGAACTGACAGGACTCCCGGAAATCATTATGAAGTACTAACTCTGTTAGATCTGTAATCAGAATTCAAGTTTCAAAAATAACGCGATCACGGAAATGATAATTTGTTTGAGAAACTTATAAGAGAAAAAGTTATGTGAATTATAAAACGTAAAGTTAAGATAACCGAATTTAAAGATAATAGACACAACGATGCTCAAAACAATGACGCTATTCAACGTAAACAAAAAACAAGTGAATCACGCAACATGTATCATGATCTCCCGATGATATGAAGTGTTAATAATGGTGGAGAGCGATGTCAATATCACACGTTATTGGGCGATAACTCGTGTTATGGCATTGTTATAGTCAATGCAATAACCTCTTATCTCCTGATGAACCAAATTACGAGACAGATATGAAATATAGTTAGTTGTTTTTTTTATTATTTATTTAGTTTAGGACAACAAACAGTAACACACATTGATTAAAAATACAATACTTACAATAAAAGAATTTCAAACATGTGTGACCAATCACGTTATCCACGAATTACAATATAAGTATAACTAGAGTGCCAAGCAACAATAGGTACACAGACATTGTATCGCAGTCTGGGAATAATAATTAATTACAATATCAGAACTTAAAGACAGAGCAAACTAGGCGTAAAAATAGCATGATTCATTCCAGTACCGCGGCAAGCTCAAACATGACCTGTTATTTTTGTAAACAGTGTCTGACATCATGAAGATGTCAATTTCATTAAAGTGTGTGTTATTTGACTTTACTAGCTAGTTTGTTTCTGTGTAAACAAAATAGTAGTTTTTGATACAAGGTGGAAAGTATGTCATTTTGAACGAGTCCCGAGGAGTCTTGGCCTGAGCCGCAAGGCGAGGGTCAAGACTCGGGACGAGTTAAAATGCATAAAATGCGTTAAAACACTTCCACACGTGTACCAAACAACGTTTTTTAATACATTTGCGAAAAATTGCAATAATACAAATTTAAAACAGTAATTGAAAGGGGCAATTATATTTATTTCTGTATGATAAAAATTAAGAATACATACCTACAATTTTTAGAGCAATTGTCAAGGGTCGCATTTAAGGCCTTTGCTGGTAAGTTTAAAGTTTTATTCAATTTGTTAATAATTCTCTTTTTCTCGTTTCCAGCCAATAAAATGTTCATAGACGGCGATGTAATTTTTCTTTCGATTTTGCGGGTAAAATTCTCTCACTTGCAATTTTTGCCTTGGCTCGTATATAGGGCAGGGCGGTGTTAAATCTATTCTGGTAACATCAGAATCCATAATTTTCTATCAAAAACTCTTATTTTATAAATCTTACGTGTCATTTACACATAATTAAAACAATATTGAATGAAAAAGAAAGTTTTACTTTTAATTGTAATATTTTTTTTCAAGATGGCATCGGCTGTCATCGTTCAGCCAAATCAAAAGAAATTGTTCTAATATTTCAGAAGAGATATGATAATGTTACACAGTAATTCAATGATTCCAAACAATAAACATGGTGAATCTGTTTTTAGTTCTTTACGTTTCATATAATTGTAAATAAATATATTATTTAATACACAAAAATAGCGATTATTCATAATTATTATGAATTTATAAAGGAACGCGTGGGACACGCTTAATATTGTATTTTCTAATCTGTGACAATAATTTTCTTTTTATTTTTTTTAGGTCACGCATAATACTCATTTGCTCATTAAATAATAGTCACTCAAACAAATTATTAACACCGTTTTTGAGTTTTTTTTAATAGATAACCCTTTGATTGATCCAATATGCAATTTAAATATTTTAAGCATAATTATGAGATGTACACCTGCAATGCTGCATGACGTAATAAATAAAGTCAGAACGTGATTGACATTTATTTGGATGTATGAGGTATGACGTGTTAGTACAACAGAAAATTAAAAAAAAATTGAAATGTAAAAAGCATTAGTTCTAAATAACCAACTTTTCGCACGATTTGCAGCTACAAAAAGTACCACTTTTTGAGCAACTGTATTAAAAAAATATGTTATGATCGACATGTCACATGAATTTTTAAATTCAAAATGTCGGACATGTTTTATAGCTTATTTTAAGTAATTACGAGTTTTACCTTTAACTGCCGCCGCCGACCATTTTATTTCACTTCAATAAATTTTTCTTACATAAAATAAGTAATTACGAGTTACGTAATTTAAGACTTTAAAAAAAGCAAGAAATTGTTTCTTGCTTCTGTTTGTATATGACCCTGTGTCTGATTTTTTTATTATTTTTAAAATTTATTAGTCCTCGGGGTGCCGATTACGAAAATGGCATCCATTTTGAAATCCAATATGGCGGACATATTTTTTTCTTAAAAAACGATATGCCTGTCATCTCCGAGGTTCCTCGGGGTTCTGATTACGAAAATGACATCCATTTTGAAATCCAAGATGGCGGACATTCATTTTTCTTAAAAATCGATATTGGTGTCATCTCCGAGGTTCCTCGAGGTGCCGATTATGAAAATGGCATCCATTTTGAAATCCAAGATGGCGGACATCACTTTTTGAAATGGGTGTCAATGTGTGTAGTAGTGATATCAACCATCTTTAATTCTAAAATGGACTCTATTTTTGAATTCTACACTGCCAAAAACCTAGAAAAAGAAACCCATGACTACGATATAAAAAAAATATCTCCGCCAGTTTTAATTCAATTTTTTTTAATTTTTGGATCTATAGGTACCTCCGAAAACCCAAAAAACGACACCCATGACGACTTTTAAAAAAATTACACCCGCCATCTTTAATTTCAAAATGGATGCCATTTTTGAAATATACACCCCCAAAAACCTAGAAAACGACACCCATGACGACTTTTTCAAAAAAAACACGTCCGCCATCTTTATTTCAAAAATGGATGCCATTTTTGAATTATATATAAGTTAATTAATATAGACCGCAGGGTCTAAGGTCAATCAATGATCAACTTAAAGTTACCTAGTGCTAAAGTATACGCAAGTACCATCAGGTCCGCTCAGAACTATAAACTGTGGCTGGAACCTCCCGATATACCTAGCTTAACGATAAACCGTGAACTTGTCGTATATAGAGGTGAGAAAGTTTGTAAAACTGAGAAACACGTCTTTAAAATGGAGTTGTTGTAGGAGTAGGACACCAGAGTGGGAAGCAAATGGCGATAGACACCAAATAAGTAAGAAATCAGTTAATAATTTAATACTTACCATCAACGCTCACGCCCATTTGTTGTGCTTGGAACCCGAGCACAGAGAAGATCACGAAACCAGCATAGATGGAAGTAAGGAAGTTGGCAAAGCTAACGAAGATAGCATCGAATTGGCAGTTGTTATAGAAGTTGTTGTAGGAGGCCAGAGTAACGAGCGAGCCGCAACAAACACCAAAAGAGTAGAAAATCTGTGAATAATATTGTTTGTTCTTAAACTTGTTAAGGTGCCTAGACTTTTGCTCTCTATTTTAACTGCCACTGCTACTGATTACAGATAATTATAATATAATCACGTATAATAAATAAACTTTTTTACCTATGTCGAAGTTAAGCAACTTTTGATAGTTTTCCTCAATATTAGAAGAATAATAGAAAAAGGTATGTATCTGTAGCAGTAGAAACTAATCTCAATAAAATTATTGAAAGAATAACTAACTGACCTGCGATGCTGCATCTCCCCAAACTCTAATGTCTAAGAGAGTCGACCAGGTCGGCGACAGAAAGAACGAGATACCATTGGAAGCCCCTTCCAGTGTCACGCCTCGGATCAGAAGTGCTGTCAGCATGACGTACGGGAACAGGGAAGTGAAGTACACCACTTTACCAGCTGACTGTACGCCCTGTTGGATACACATATTGTGTTTAAAGATTCTTTCCATTGAACACTAATCTTCTGGAGTGTTTTATTTCGTTTTCATATCAGCCCGAGCAAGTAGTTATATAAATAAAAATCTATTACACTTCTGGATTTCTTGCTGTCAAAGAGAGTTTTTTAGAGTGGACTGACAACTGACATCACTAATATAATTATGTAAGATTGCAAGACAAACCTAAAACGAAAATTAGATAGCCATGCGAATGTAGACGAAGAAAGTAGTAACATTTCTGAGAAATAATAAAACTGGACATACATTTTTACACCTTTACGTCAGATATTATAAACCCAAGTATCGTTCACTAGTTACTTGCATAAGAAATCAATTAAATTTAAATCTATTGGTGAAAATCAGATATTACCTGTTATCAGATAATTGCCTGGGCTTAACACAAGAAGTTGTGCCACACAGAAGTTGTGTAGTTATTAATATAATAAAATAAAAATATGTATGTTAGTTTTAAGGTTATCTATAGGCCACAGTTGCCTATTATGAATAAATATAGTAGTTTATGTGACTGTATAATGAAGGGTATTAAACACGAGTGTTTTAATGCCTAAATTATATACAGTTACATACACTACTTTATCTACCCACATATCATAAGCCTCAATGCTGCATTCAGGAGCCGCACATTATGATCACCATAAAAATAGACTGTTTTGTTAGAACAAATTTCATATATCATATTCATATCAGATATCAGGAGGCGTCGCCGAAATATCTATAATAATAATATCATCATGATCGCACATTATATGGGTTAAATTCAACAAATCGAACAATTTTATGCAACAAAACAAATTTTAACCGGTAATGGCGGTAACAAAGTTTTCTGGCAGCTGTCATAGTCTTTTTTTTTAATTTAGAGATAAACTGGAGTCGGCCCCAACTATCATTATCGTTCGATAACTTACTTACGTGCGACATTTGTCAAATTTGATTGCAAATTGACAATTCATTTCGAACTAGACGTCATCTCGACTGACATTAGAATAGAAGTCAAATCAAATTTCTTTATTTTTCAGAGATCTTCGAAATATGAAATAATAATATCATCGAAATCGATGTTATTATTTAGCAATAATAACATTTTTACAGATAAGAAATTTGTTTTAAAAAAACAGTCTATTTTTATGGTGGTCATAATGTGCGGTTCTGGAACGCATCATGGAGGGTTTATGATATTTGGATAGATAAAATGATTTATTTATTACTTAAAATTATTATCTGCTTTATTTATTTTAATTCTTAGGCTAGGTTTTTACAATATATGCATATAAAAAGTAAAATACAATAAATAAATTACAATATATATAAACACGTTATAAAAACCTAACCTAGGATGCCGCCAGCAGCGGGGCAGGGCCCAGGCTACCGGTGGTTAGGGCTGCAGAGAGAGGAACCTCCTGACAATGCGCGCCGTGTCCAGGAGTACCGCCTTCTGTATTTCTAAATTATTATTGTTTCGTATACTCGCTTCACGAGGTTCTCATTATGCGGAATGGTGCTGTCGACGAGCAGAATTGAGATGACAATCAAAGTTTTTGTGAGGTTATTATTCGAGTGTCATCTGTCGAACTGTTGACGATCACTAGGGATGTAGACTTAGTTATATGCACAGTAGTTGAACTAGTGGTTCTGTCACTGTACATAACTATGTTACTTGTATAATGTAACATAGTTCGCATATTTTCAAATACTCGTACATATTAAAAGGTTCAAACGAAACTGTAAATTGCCTTCCGTCCGTTCAAAAACTATTTTACGCCTACAGAAACTAGCTTCAATGTGAAATACAATCTGGACCCTCTTTGTGATGGAGTATAACGGTGTAGTGATCATTTTAGCGATATAACATGTACTTACTTTTATGACCACCAGAAACGCGATGAACCAAGACAGTGCGAGGCAGCCGACCAGATGCCACTGTATGGAGCCCCAGTCATCCCACGTGGCGTCTCCTAGGCCCAGCACGCGCTGGCTGCAACAGATTTATCATTATAAAACCTGAAATAATTTTATACTGACGACATACAAGGAGGGTAAAGTATTGAACTCTAATAGGAGCTAGTATTATTGTTTTGTGGGGTCTCCCTCAAAATCCCTAACAACGTTTGTCCTAAAATAATTTGCCTTAACATCCTTGTCCTAAACACTTTTGACTTAACGTTCATTTGTCCTGAAAGTCAAAACCCATAATAATCTAATACTCTTATGCCCTAATCCATTTAACCTAATACTAGAAGACCTAATTTTTATTTGGCATACAACTTTGTGACCACAATAAAAGTGGACAAAGCCAATCAAAACTTGGTAAATCTATACTTTTAATTTTTTTACTACTACACAGAATAACATTTTTAAACATTCTTCATCGACAAACGATTTTGATTCTATGGAATGTGAAACCAAAGTCGTTCGGCATGCTTGATTGGATAAGTATGAAAAATAATTATATTCGAAATGTCCCATTCGATTGATACTATTTTAGAGGTTCCTGAAAATACTGAAAATTCTCAAAATGTTTGCGCCGAGCGAAATGTGAAAAATAGGCAGTTGCCATTAAGTAGACAACGTCAACACTAGTTGTTTAATCCATTTCTAAACTGTATATTTAGCACTTCGAAGAATGTGTTAACAACTTCTCCGTGGTAAAATTATAAGATTATTAATATTTTACCCTAGAAAACTAAGTGAAGTGGGACGAAAACTGTAAAATCGTAAGCAAGCGTTAAGATGAGAATAGATTTCCATTGTTAAAACAATGGAAATCTATTCTGATTTTCAGTTAAAAAAAGATGAATGTTTACATTACAATTTGTCCGCATCAAATATTTCAATTATTGTTTGGTATTAAAGGTCCAGATTTATCAAAAAGTGATTTTGATTCTCCATACATTTTTACTATGGCGGCCGTGCGCCGATCTAAATACGCATTCCCCGCGCTCTATGGTTCAGTCGATAACGTTTGGTGCAGTCTTAACTTGTGTCTTAGTTGGCAACAAGTACAATTCAATACAATACAAAAATGATGATTTATTGCACAGCGAAAAAAAGTTTTCAAACTAAACACAGATATACAATAATTTTCACTTCTCATGCTCTTAAAATGTTACTTTAGTCTCTGCATATCGGGACTAAAGCTCCTTTTAAACTCTAGGGACTGAAGTAAAATTGTTTCAATTTACTTTGTAAAACCCCTAAACAGCCAACAAACTTTTTGGTCCGTGAAAATAACCTCAAAATTACAACTGCTCAAAAATATAAAAATAAGAGATTTCATTTCATGAAGCACAATTAATTATTACGAATATCAAATAATATCAAAGATGAATGAATTGTATCATGCATGGTTCATAAATCTATATTAGTCTTAGGTAAATAAAATAGTTTTCAAGTTTGAATCTGTTGGCTAAAATATGGAAGCATATAAAGCGTCACCACGAAACATTGCTATTAGAATTTTAAATGAGTAGATGTCCATTACTCGTATTAAGCTTGAATTGTAATCATCAATTGGACCAATTTATTTTGTCCCTTTATAAATTACGGACAAAATATGTAATCATCATCTTCCAGTGAAGAAGAATTAAAGCTGGAGACTAAACAGGGTGTAACCGACGGTGTACCAAAAACTGAAACCATGGCTTCAGACCATTATTCTGGGCTGAAAATTTCTTTGAGAAAATTCACAAAGTTTCCTCGCGAGTTTTCATTTCTTCTTTATTTTTCCGTTAATCGGACTCTACCGGTAACAATTTTTCATGAAAAATCGCATGAAAATAGCATTTTCCGCAAAACACACAATGTGTCACAAACAGTATTATGTAAGCTTTACGGTACAATACAGAGCGCGTGGAGTGGGACAGATAAGCGTACTGGCCGGTCATTGATCCACCAGGCCAGTACGCTCGCGCAGGCCGCTGCGGTCGGACGCATGATTAATGTTTACCTACCCGCACATTTTATTTACTTGCTTGAATGAAAATAATGTTTTAATTTATCGGTCAGTTGTTAGTGTTAGGTAGTACACTAGTTGTGATCTGTGGGTGCGTTGTTTTTGTGGTTGCATTCATTCATGTCATTCGATGCGCATTGGCGTAACGGTATGTTTTGCGCTGACGCGGGAGTGGAGTGGGGAGCGCCTGAACCGGTCCGGTGCTCCCATCCCCGCGCGTCTGCACCCGAGAGAATTAGACGCAATACATTGCGCGTCGAGTTTTATAATGTACTTTGGAAAATCTTATCCTTGAGTTTTCCAAGAAAATGAACACTCGTTTTCAGTTCGTGATTATGGTCTAAAACTACGGTTTTCGTTTTCGGTACGCTGTCGGTTACACCCTGTATAGACGAGTCAATCCAAAATAAATACAATATTTATCGAAGGCTATATTGAAGGAATCAACATATCCTCAAAGCAGAAATCACAACCAAAATTTGACCCACACCCATCAACATCGCGGGATAAGAATGAGCCTAATGAAATAACCATCGGCAGCCATTTTTAAGGAAAGGTCTACGTCTCTACTATACTCTCCATTCTTTCCAACTTTTACTTCGACTTTGAGTGACAATATTGAATATACTTCTCAAATACAAACCACGCCGACCCAGCTTAATTTAGAGGGAAGGGCTTTTCATTTAAATGTAAAGAATTGTAAAAATTGCCCTTTTAATTTTTCTGTGGTTAGATTCACGAATGTACTACGTAAGTATTAGAAACTTTGCTATAATAAATATTTTGTAATTTTATATTGAATTTCGATTATTTTCCTCGCATTCAAAGTGAAAAGTAGAGTGTTTAACGCGAGACTAAACAACCATATTGACACTCGAACTAATAGCCACCCTCACTTAGCTCGGGTGGCTAAAACATCTCGGGTCATTATGGCTTGTTTTAGTGCCTTGTTACAATCTACTATTTAATAAAGGTAGACAACAAGGGTCATATCGCCACAGATCGATCGTTTGTGAATGTGGGCATTGGCTGGTTGGAAAAGTTCACTGAAATTAAAGGACAAACGCTTTCCTAAGAGGAAGAATGTCATAAATAATGTGAATGAAACATTAGGAAATGATTCAATGGTAAGTAATGTAATTAACCTGATCTAATAGCGAAATTGATTAGGATTAGTTTAACATACATAATCTATCATGTGGCATCATCTTTATCTTTTCTATAATACAGTCTATGATCTAAGCCGTCATTTTATTTCCTTTTTCAAAAAATGGACGTCGTCGGTATTAGTGTTGTAAAGTGAACACCTTAAGATCGTTCGTTATGTCTTAACTTTGAGTATGTACTCATCATCATGTCTGTTGGAAGAGGTTTACTAGTTTAAGCCAATGATCTCTTCGATAGCTGGTGTATGCATTTTTGTGGAAATTTAAGCATTTCCTGCGTTTGCGCGTGATCGGTTTCCCGCTCTTTAGAGGGCTTTTATCAATCTGCGTCTTTAGATCACAGTCTCTTGGACATTTCTGCCAAAGAAGCAATCAGTTTTCCCAACGTAAAACATTATGTGTTTGTATACTGGGTAGCACCACTTACTTGTAAAACTCCTCAGATGCCAATATCCTTGTGATGTTGGAGTACCAGGGTACTTGCTCATTGCCATCCAGACAATATTGGCCGTCGAATGGCTGGAAGCCGCTTTGAACACAAATGTCTCCAATGGAAACACAGTTTTTTTCGAAGTAGGTGAGATCTGTCGCTAGACCAGAGTTGTTGCCTTGAATTCTACATTCCATGTCATAAGCTCCACTGTAGCACGCTGAAACAAAATGCAATTAGGAAAACGAAGATAGTGAGTTATGATCCCTGATTTCAGCAATTAAGTGGTATAAAGGCTATAGTATCTTTGGTTTAGCGCTTTTGGCTGGGCCATAAGTTACTACTTAAGGTATAGTTTAAAAGTAACAGAACTCTGTTCGCTTGTCGCTGTTAGATTACTCTGATCAAGGCACTTGAGAATTAAGTTACTTATGAACTCTCCTCCCTCAAAAGGATTACCATGTTTGTCTCCAAGGAAGTGGTTCGATACAATTTATCAGTAGACCCTTGCAAGAAGAAAGCTAACTACTCGCACTATTTAATTAGTGATATAATAATTACTAAGGAAGTACAACGGAAATTCCTTTTTAAAAAAAGAAACATGCTATTGAAAATTGTAACTACATAAGAACTTATTAATGTTCAAAGTCAACTTACCTAAAGTATTGTATTCGTTGTCGCATGATCCCCAAGCGAGGTTTCCAGTGAGCGACACGATGACATAGAATAATGCCCACGCAACGATGATCATGTAGTATATCGATATGATGATGATGACTACTAGAGTGCAGTACCCGAGACCACTGAAGAATGGCGATATGTTACTGAAGGCCTGAAGAGGTCCAATGGCAGTGTACTGTCCAATATACAGCTCCAAGAAGAAAAGTGGAAGGCCAATGCACATCATCATAAGAAAGAAGGGGATCAGAAAGGCACCTGAAAGGAAAAAAAATAGATTAAATCTGAAATAATTAGGAATTTTGAATTTATGATGTAAATATAAAATCAGAATAAGAAGATAGATTAGTGAAACTAAAACCGGCCAACTGAGAGTCGGACTCGCGCACGACACGTTGCATCCCATCAAAAACATTTTTTTTTTTGTATTTGTTGTTTTAGTGGCCTATTAACATTCAACCGTTAAAGCAAAAACGTAGAAAACCCGCCATTTTTTGTGTCAGGACCCCGTTTAATGTTGAACTTTTATTTTATTTTGAGTATTTGGTTTGGTGTATGAAGTTTCAATTTATATTTATGAAACTGTGAAGCTGCAACAGTTGCAAATTGAACTTAATCGGGTCGATTTTGTTTGACTTACCTCCGCCGTTCCTATAGCATAGGTACGGGAACCGCCACACGTTGCCGAGCCCGACCGCGTAGCCGAGGCAGGCCAGGATGAACTCGAGCGGGCGGCCCCATGATGCCCGGGAGGGGGTCGACTTTTCAGAAGTAGTGTCACTCGGCAATGGCTTGCCGTTCACCGTGGGCTGCAAAACGGACAGATTAGAATTTTACAAAAATTTGCAATGTCAATGTGCATGATTCAGAAATCGTTCAAAAAAATATTTTTGTACAATGTTACCTATCACATTTTAAACTGACAAAAAAGAGGCGTTATAAAATCAAAGTGTGTACTGTGTCTGTGTATCTGTATTGGCAACGTACCGTCGAAAATAATGATTCGATTTGAATGTGGTTTTGTTAATTGATGCCAAGATTTGGTGGAAATAAATGCAGTCGTCTTCTTGATATTCAATGTTTTCAATTAGAAATAAGATTTTGTTCACACTTGAGGTTGTTTTTATGTTTATGGCAAGAGAAATTATAAAATATTATTTATAATTATTAATTATATTATATTCAGTGTCGAATCATACATTTATCGTAGTTAAAAGAACATTATACAATACAATACAATACAACAATACTTTATTGCACACCAATAAAAGTTAAATTATAATGTGTTATTTACGATTTTTTTTATTCCGTATTCACTTAAATTAATTTGATTTTTTAAATTTATTTTTCTACTCCAGTACTTTTTTCTGTCATTTATAGTTACTAACTCTAATATAAAGACATAAATTATGAAAGTCTGTAAAAGTCTATTCTCTATTTCTCAAAAAAAAACACTGCTAAACGATGTTATAATGTCGCCAAAAAAGCATATTCGTTTGACATATTTTTTTATCAGATGGACGTCAATAAAAAATAAGTTTATCAGAGACTATTTTTATTTGCATTTTATTTATGAAATGTCGAGTCGTAGAAAAAGTATTGTATGCAACGTTGTATAAGTAGGTCAAAAAACGCTTGTGGCATCTTTCTTACCCATGCCACTCGCGTTTTTTGCCCCCTCTTATACAACGGTTGCATAAAATACTATTATCCAACTATTTGTCAGCATCGTAAGAATAACATTTTCATCACATTTGCTCGTAAAAGATGGTATTACTCGTACATGCAGGTGTACAGAAGGACTAAGGCCTATATTGTTCCCGCGGGAGTTATAAATTGTTATAACTCCCGAGGGAGTTATGGTTTTAGTTTTAAAAATATAGTACGCACTCGCAGTTTACTTCAGACTAAGGAGGTTTCAATCCAGCCAAGGTTTTTTGTTGTAGGAACAAAACTTGCCTACCAGCAAATTTTATTGTTATTGAATTAATACGGTACATTTAACTGCATTCATATTTATGTTTTACAATTATTTAAGTGTATTTTGCAATAATTTTATTAAATTTAATTTTGAATTATCGTTACAATCTGGCAGTATTTCTTGTCATGTTTCTAAACAAAACGCCGTTCTTAGCATTATCTGTGGTAGACGACACAAAAAAAAGAAAAAGTTATAAAATTATTGGTTAGGTAGGTACCTACTATTTAGTTTTGTAACAAAATTACTGTTCGTATTTAAGTTTTATAATATACTAGCGACCCGCCCCGGCTTCGCACGGGTGCAATGCTGATAAATTATGCATGTATTATAATCCGTAAACCGCATCAAAATCCGTTGCGTAGTTTTAAAGATTTAAGCATACAAAGGGACATAGGGACAGAGAAAGCGACTTTGTTTTATACTATGTAGTGATTACGGTCACAGGGGCGACAAGGGCCTATCGGTGTAAATCGTGCGGCGGTGACCTTGTAATGCAGCGTCTACGCGTAGGGTTGGCGGTTTAGCTACCGCGGCACAATGAAATAATAATTATTAGGTACTTAATGAAAGATGTTTATTTATTTAAGGTTTAAAATATATTTAGTATAATAGTGTTGACATATGTTATATTATAAATTGCTTACCTTTATATATTTTCTGTTTTTGCGACTTACCTACTGTTGGGGTTCGGGTGCCGCCGGATGAAATGATGAACACTTTTGTAACGTTGAACTGTTTATTACGGCAAACACGGCACACAGAAAAATACAAAATTTTGACAACAGCTGTGCGAGTGTGTTGCGCGGATAGCATTGGCCGACTGAAGCGACACACATAGAACAAAGACATCAAAATATGACGGCGCTGCCGCTTTACCCTACCCTTAACTATTATAATTGTAAATCATGCGTTTATATAAAACAAAGGAATATATGTACATAAGAAAAATATGAGCACGTCGCCAACATACCCCACCCCAGTGCTGTCTCAGCACTCATTACCTAACGGTATACGTGCGACGCGCGAAGCGGAACGTCTGAGAATACCTGACTGGGTCTTCACTTCGACCACTCTGACGCGGCCGTCCTTGCCGGGAAAGACGCGTTGGAGGATGCCTTTCTGCCACACGTTCCTCTGCGCAGCCGGATCTACAATAAGAACTAAGTCACCTACCTGAAGTGGCTTCTGTTCTTGGGTCCATTTCGTTCTTGGGATGAGGTCCGGCAAAATCTCCTTAACCCATCGTGTCCAGTACATATCGGCTAATCTCTGAGCTTTGCGCCATTGCTTTCGAGAGTAGAAGTCGTCGTTATCGAAACTGCCCGCGACAGGTAAGTTCGAGGAGCCCATTATGAGGAAGTGGTTCGGCGTAAGAGTTTCCTCGCTACCGGGCTCCACAGATACATGGGACAGCGGCCGTCCATTTACCATGTTTTCTACTTCCGTCATCAAAGTACTAAGCACTTCATCTTTAGGAGCGCGCTCCTTCAGAACAACCTTTAAGGATGTTTTTACGCTTCGGATGAGGCGTTCCCATGCCCCACCCCAGTGCGGGCTGGCGGGCGGAATAAATGTCCACTGTACCCCATAGTTAATACCTTTATTTTTCAGGTCCTCTTCATTTAGCTCCCCCAGCGACCTTTTTAACTCCGTGTCGGCCCCCCGCAGGTTTGTCCCATTGTCCGAAAATAGGTATTTCGGCCATCCTCGCCTGGCAGCCATACGCCTGAGAGCCATTATCAATGAATCCGAGGTAAGTGAGTGAACGATTTCAAGATGTATCGCCCTCAAGGTGAGACAAGTGAACAGTACCCCGTATCGATGCTCGTGACGTCTGCCTACAGTCACTTGCATAGGGCCAAATAAATCTAGACCGCAGTACGTAAACGGTCTCTGGTGGTGTGCTAGGCGCGCCTCAGGTAAGTCACCCATTCTAGGTACTTCAGGTTTCGCCTTATTGATTCGACAGTACATGCAGCGTGATACCACATACTTTACCGTAGGTCGTAGTCTAAATAACCAGTATTTTTGTTTCAGGTCATTTACAACTCCTTCATGATTCCCGTGTGCAGCCTTCTCATGATAACTCCTGACCAGTAAACGAGCTAGTGCATGCTTTCCGTCCAATATAACTGGCCTCTTTGTTTCGGACGCGACGTCTGGCGCCGCATCTATGCGCCCACTGCAGCGGAGAAGTCCGTGTTCGTCTAGAAACGGCGATAATTTCATCAGTTTACTACCACGATCTAAAATCTTACCTTTTTCTAAGGCGGCTATCTCATCGCCAAACGATTCTAGTTGCGCTTGTCTTATCAGTAGCCGCTCGGCTCGATCCATCATATCACAGTCTATATCTGTGGAACGTCGTTTACACTTCTCAATAAATGTAAGAACAGTTGCCGTCGCCCTCAACAAGCGCAACCACGAAGAAAATCGCGTAACGTCCGGAACAGGCAAGTTATTAATTTCGCTTTGCACGAAAATTACATACTCTAAACTATGTTGATTTATTTCAGGGTTCATCGGGTCGTTCGGCCATTGAGACTCGTCACCGTGAAGAAAATCTGGGCCATTAATCCACTCGTTCCTAAAAATGGTGTCATCATAAGTCTCCCGAGTAGCGATGTCCGCAACATTTAGCCTAGTAGGTATGTAACGCCATTCGTTAGCGCGCGATAACTGGTCAATTTCTCCCAACCGGTTAGCAATAAATATATTATAGTTGCGCGCGTCATTCCTAATCCAGTGCAACACTGTAGTCGAATCGCACCAGTAGTACCGCTGAGCCGTAGTTATCTTATGTTCGCGCAGCACGCTGTCCGCGAGTCTAGCCGCTAGCAATGCCGCTTGCAGCTCTAGTCGGTTCACGGTGCAAGCCTTGAGAGGTGCCACCTTGCATTTGCTGGCAATAAAGGCTACGTATATATTACCATTGCATTCCCACCGCCAATACGCCACCGCACACATGGCCTGTGTTGAACTATCACTAAAGGTATGCAGTTGCAAATTATTATAGTTATAATAATTCGCAGTACTTACTTGTATCGTGGTGGACGCATTAGTAGACGGTGTTTTCTCGTAGCAGGGGTCCGCGTGCGGCGTAGAGCCTGGTGTAGCACTCGTAGCACTCGTAGCAGTAGGGTCGGTCTCGCTCACACATATGGATGCTCGATAGTACCATCTCGGTATACGTATACGACTTACTAATTGTAATAGATGCAGCCATTTAATCCATTTATTAAAAATGTCGCCTGGAATGTCGCCGTCCCAGTCTATGTTTGCCTTCCAGGTTTCCTGCAGCATAATTTTCCCTTGAATAGTAAAAGGAGCCAAAAACCCAAACACATCGAAAATAGACATAACTACTTTTAACATTAACCTTTTAGTGGGTTTTTTATGACCTAGAACTATCTCCTCAGGAATGCGCTTAAGCGACACGTCGAAACCAAGTTCATCTGTAGCCGGATACCAAATGAGTCCAAGCGTCCGCTCGCCCTCGAACTGCTGATCAACTTTGAACCTTACGGCAGCAGTTCCGAGGGTTTCATTTGGTACGCTGTCTAACACTACTCGGCTATTACTAGTAAAATTACGTATCTCGAAACCACCATCAGCGTGTATCTTGGATATTGTATGTACCATTTTAATCGCCGTTGCTTCGTCTGGCAAACTCTGTATATAATCGTCCGCGTAGTGCGAGTTGCAGATCGCATCGACGGCGACGGGCTCGGCAGACACAAAACGTTGAGCGTTTTTATTTTTGACAAATTGAGCAATGAAGGGACTGCACTTAGCACCGAAAATTAGGGATGTGTTAACGTACGTTTTAACGGGTTCCGTGGGGTTGGTTCGCCACAAAAATCGCAGCGCGTCTTGATCTTCTGGCTGGATTTGGATGCGTAGAAACATATCCTTTATGTCCCCTGATATTGCTATACGGTTTTCTCTAAAGCGCAACATAATACCCCAAAGAGAAGTTAGTAGATCAGGCCCTTTAAGCAGATAGTCATTTAAACATACACCCTCAGTTCTATCTGAAGCATCAAAAACTAACCTCAATTTTTTCTTATTGGGATTATCAACGCCAAAATGGGCTAAATACCACGTCCTTGATGTGCGTTGAGAATCCCGTAATTCGCGAGCGAAGTCGTTTGTAAATAAATGATCTACGCGTTCCGCATACCTGTTTGCGAACTCCGAGTCCTTGGCCATTTTTCTTTCGATTCCCTTCAACCGTTTAAGAGCACTTGGCATGGTGTCAGGCATCAAGCAATCTGGGTCCTTCCACGGTAGTCCAACCCGCCACCTTCCGTCGACGAGTTGAGCGGTCCGCTCGAGCTGTTCGACAGCCCGGACGTCGTCCTTATTTTGTCTAGGCTTACCTGACACTCCCACAGCATCTAACTCGAACGCGCGACGTACCTCGTCATGCAGGTCACGCAGATCAGATCAAACTATAGTTATCCTGACCAATAAGAATTTCAGGTTTCGTTACGACATTACAAATCTCGGTTTGAATATGATTTAAATATTGATATTTACTAAAATCGACAAAGGATAGATCTTGTTCAGGTAAACGTAACTCATTAACACTTCGCACCCTTATTGAATGAACCTTATTGTCTTTACCGGAAAGTTCTAAATTCATCACCGTACTTTCGCACACAATATTATCGTTATTCCACGGACCACTAACACGCATAGACTCACGGTGCCCGTTCAGGCCTGCACGAGCAGCCAACTCGGAACTTATCATAGAAATGGTGGACCCGCCGTCCAGAACCGCACTACTCTCGATAACACTACCGTTTAGTCCATAGATTTTTACCGGCACAACTTTAAGCAGCACTCTGTTGTTAATCGCGTTAACGTAAGTCACAACCTCCGAAGTAGTTGCAGTAGTAACAGCTGACTGGACCGGTTCGATCGTACGCGTCCCCGGGCTGTTGTTATTGTAGTGAAGCAATCTGTGATGCGCCAGGCCGCAGTCGTCCTTATCACACACTGGCGCTGAGCATATTTCTCTGTCGTGACGGGATTCTAGGCATTTAAAACAAATACCGTTGCGCTTAACATACTGCCACCGCACCTTACGTAACGCTTTCTTGAATTGTTTACAATCAGGCAGTTTATGATCTTGCGGCGTGCGACAAAAATTACATTTATTTATTTTCCCGTCGCTGATTCCTTCCGATTGCAATAACACTGCTTGCGGGCGAACGTAATTATCGTGTTGTTTATTATATTTACTCGTATGTTGCTCTGAACGATGACCTTGTAAATAAACATTAGCCGTTGTGGCTATCTTAACGGCTTCAATATTGAGAAAATCTGACATAATGCTCAAGCGTGACTTAGTTCCGGATTTGATTAACGTATAGCTGTAATCGGACCACTTAGATACAAGTACTGTTGGAAGTTTCGATATCAGTAACGGAACAATACTTAGCCCTTGGACGTACTCCTCGCGGCCCACTACTTTCACAGATTCGACGAAATTTTGAACTTTCACCGAAAAGTTGACAATGTCTTTTTGGTACTCCTGGGACAGAGGTTGAAGTTTTCTTATATCCTGCACGAGCTTATTTATTATACACTCAGGATCACCGTGACGTAGCTCCAAAGTGGCCATTATTCGCTCAGGTGAAGCAGCACTCATAAGCAAAGCTGAGACGGTTTCTTTAGCAGCTCCGCGCAGGCACTTTCGTAATCTCCAGAGATTCTCCTTTGGACTAAAGTTGCAAACGTCGGTAGATTCCTCGTACGCCTGCTTAAAATTAAGCCATTCAAGTGGATCTCCAGAATATTCTGGCAAATCTCGCGGCGTACAAATACGACTTAAAAGTTTAGCATCTGATTTATTCTGGACGGAGGCAACCGTCAGATGTTTCACTGCAGCTGCAAGCATCTGGATAGTCCCATCGGAGCCAGGGTCAGGTGCCCCCGGCTGGTGCAGGTCGCCCATATTTGTGCCATCCTCGCGGGCAGGCTGCGACTTCTCCAGTTCTTTAGCACTACGTTCCATCCATTTTTCAATGCTACGTGTACGACTATCACTATCGTGTGAACTGTATTTTTCCTCTTCCAGGTCAGCTAGGTCGGCTTCTAGCTGCTTATCTATAAGTTGCATCCTAATTTCTGCTTTCTTCCTTTCAGCCTCCAATTGTAGCCTCTTCCTTTGTGCCCGTACAGATGACGACGTAGACCGTTTCGATTTCGACATCTTTGAAGCGGGTGGCGACTGTTTTAATGAAAATGGCGGCACTGACAATGGCGGTGCAGCCGTTGGCCGCTCACTCGCGACGGGCGCAAATAATAACTTTGATTCTGACTTTACGCTTTCCATCTTAGGGGTCTCAAACTGCTGGCTGGTTCCTGGCTGATTGGCATTTTGCAGCTGGGATACGCTATCCTCCATTTGTTCACGTTCCTTGCGCACAGTACTTCGCGTTTTCACCATGGCGGATCGCGGCGGCGTGTAATACCATTAATTGATTCGGCTCGAAGACCACTTGTTGGGGTTCGGGTGCCGCCGGATGAAATGATGAACACTTTTGTAACGTTGAACTGTTTATTACGGCAAACACGGCACACAGAAAAATACAAAATTTTGACAACAGCTGTGCGAGTGTGTTGCGCGGATAGCATTGGCCGACTGAAGCGACACACATAGAACAAAGACATCAAAATATGACGGCGCTGCCGCTTTACCCTACCCTTAACTATTATAATTGTAAATCATGCGTTTATATAAAACAAAGGAATATATGTACATAAGAAAAATATGAGCACGTCGCCAACACCTACTTTAAACATTTTATTATTCTCTTTAATTACGGCGAAGATTCGAAATCGTACGAACAGTTTTTTCAAAAAATCTAATGGGAAGCATTCACAAGGCATATCAAAAGTTATATGCTGCATCTCGGCCAACAAACTGTTTCCCAATGTTTGAGACAGATCGTCTTTATTTTTAATAAAATAGGTATTCCTTTCCTTGAATGTATTTTCAAGCAATATGAACCTCTAGCAGCCATAATACTTTTGTTTGCGCGGCGGTACATCGAAAAGTATGAAAACGAATACGACGCGGCGCGAGCGAACAATGTGAATTGATTCGAGCAGAGACGGCGGCGGCCCTTTGAGTCGCCGAGCCGGGCTCGACTTTCCCCATCTCGCGCGTCCCGTGCTCGCCCCCGCTCGCCCCACGACACGCACACATAGCCGCGAGTTCTGTTACTGCACACAAGTGTCAGTGTCGTTTCTTTTTACGTTAGTATATATATTCTTTGTTACGGTGCTAATTATTCCTGCATAATATTGTTAATTGTTATTTGTTTAATGATAGATGGTAAGATTCTGTGTATATTTGTTTTCTGTTTTAAGCTGATGGCCGTTTTGCCAGTGCTTATAGTAAATTAAAAAAAATATATACAGAATAGTTGGTCGTTAATCGTTATCGTTTAATTAGTTTAATGTTTATTTTTGTCTTATGTATTTGTTATTTACTCCTAAATGTGATGAAAAATATTGTGTGTATGGCGGGTAGTAAGGGGATTACAAACTCAGGACATTAAAAGCCCTCCGCCTTCGGCGTCGGGCTTCTAATAGACCTTCGTTAGTAATCCCCTACTTACTACCCTTATGACACAATATACTATATATATGTCGACGAACGCTCGAGCTCCATGTAGTTCTCGCTTGACCGACCTGTCATCTTCCACGATATTTTAGTACTTTTGAAGCGGATGGCTTCAAACAAGGGTATAATCGTTCTCATTTAAATGTAAATTCGGATTCAGACCAGAGTTGGATGGAGCCGGTAAGTTTTGGTTCGATTCGCATTCTCGCTATTCAAATAATATTATGCGCAAGTTGGTCTGCTGAGTAAGAAGGAACTAGGAGCCAGCTACCACATACTTTATGTTTATTATTCAAGGTGAAGGGAAGCGCGGAGTCGGTGTACGTACAAATTTTAGTTGGCTTATTTTTATTTACATTCAAAATATATTTAGTCTATGATTATTTTGAAATTTAGTTTTTGATTCCCGTTTCTAAATGTAATTTATTTAAGATTGATATTCTTTTTAAGGTTACCTTACATTAATATTATTTACTTTAAAGGTAAAAATTCAGATTAAGATTTATTTTTATTTATTACACAAATTTCGGTTACAAGGGAAATTACAGTTAAACAATTTTCATGAATATAATGTGTAATTGCCGAAACAAAGATATACGTGTAAAACAATTCGCTATACTAGCAATTCTAGTAATACAATGAAATAAAAGCAATAAGAAATAGTATAATAATGATAATACAAGTCAAGCATTATTTTATTAACCCTTAACTACCTACCTGCTTCTTTAGTCACACAAACACCTACCTCCCGTCCCCAGGACGGATACATAATGTCGGCCTTATATGTTAAATTTTATAGATCAGATGGGAATTTTAAAATAATAATGGCAATATAGACATATTAACATATTTATTAAGCTATTAATCATTCTGGAAACATTAACAAAACATTTTTTTGCTGTAAACATATGGCAACAGTCCTTATTTCTACTAAAGGAACTATATATCCTTTGGAAGGTGAGATCAACAAAAATGTTGACTTTATATACAGATCTAAGTAATTATTTCTAATTATTCAATAATTAACAATGCTAAATCAATAAATTTCGTTAAAATAAAGGTAATATTTTTATAAAATTGCAGACCACTAATTTATTAGATTTTTTTGCGGCAGTGAATGTAAGTTTGTTTGCACATTCTAGGCAAATCGTTTTTTTGCATTAGAAACATACGTACTGGTTCCCGTTTTTTCTTCGGGTCACAAGTAGAACAGGTTTTCCGTACTTCCAATCACTACTAAACTGCCTAAGCGGTCGGCTAAGTAAAGAAAAAAAGTAAGCATTAGTCACGTAACCACCTACCACTCGTCTCCGTGACCCTTAAGAAAAAATACGTATCCACCTACCACCCGTCTCAGAGACGGTCAGAGACAGTAATATCCTCACCAAAATTAAATGCGTACACGACCGACCTTGTCGATCGACAACGCGGCACTGAGGCAGGAGGGGAGAAGCTACAAGGACACAAACGTTTGTAGGATACTCGCACATATGTATGTAAACAATTTTAGGTTTGAAAGAGTCTGTGAGACGGAAGGTAGGTGGTTAAGGGTTAATGTCAACCAAAAGTATAATATACTGAATATACAACCATGTACAAAAAAAAATGTTAATTATTCAATAACGTATAAAAATAGTTTCAAGGGACGAATCTATGTTTTAATTTATTGCTCCTGTTACAGGGCCCACCCTTTGTAAAACATAATACCTCCCTGGCAAATCTGGTTTCAGGCCGAGTGTGATGTTTTTGGGAGACTTTGCACCGAGCAGACCGAACAGACCCCGTCTACTAATATTGTTAATAGTGGTGCGTCTAATTTATGATTGATGCGTTGATTATCTGGGCACTATCAGTCCGCCTGTCACACTGTCGGGCAATATACATAATATAAATACAGGGTGATTGGTAGAGGGTTGTCTAATCTAGTAAAAAAATGCGAAATTTTACATTCAAACTCAAAGAAAAAAATTAACTGTTAGTGATTGGTGTATTCGCGAAAAACCATGAAATAATATTGGTATTAGAAGCAGATAACAACTTAAATTAAACGTTAGCCCCCAGTCTCAAAAAATAATAAGAAAATCTTTCAACCTTAATTACACATCGAAATAAAAGCTTTCCAATTTCCTTAAAACATGACCAGGTCATAGCAAATTGCGTGGTATACTGTCACATGTATTACCGACCTCTGGATTCTGATAATAATAACATCCGCCCGGTCGTAAACGTAGCCATTTTGCTTTGTGGGAAAATTAACTTCCACTCAATTATCGAGTCTTACTAAGCTTAATTAAATAATAAGATATAAGTTATGTTGGTGCAAAACTACTTTTATTTTGAACCGACTTCAAAAAAGGAGGAGGTACCTACTCAATTCGACTGTATATTTTCTGAATCACTAAAAAGTAAAAAAAAAAAACTGGACATGAATGGGTTATTTTCGGCCTTTCATTTTTTTTTAAGTCGGATCTTTTTTGTAAAAAAAATATTTTATTATTAATCATGGAAATGTGGGTAAGAACATTGAGGAAACTAAAAATAATGTTGATTAAGTTGTTATTTATTAAAGTTTATCATATTGTATATGAAAAATATCAGAAGTAGATAGGTGATTAAATAAATTTTTATCAGGTCTGTTCGATCACAGACTAAAATGGTTGGTTTATTTATACAGGGCGATCAATTCAAATGTGTCACTATGGAAAAATCTGAAATTATCAGGGATGCCGAAATCTGTTTATAGGAACCATGGCGTAGATTTTAGTTTTTTTATACATAAATAAATATAATGGGACAATCTTACACAAATCGTCCTAGTCCTAAACTAAGCAAAGCTTGCACTATGGATACTTGATGACGATAATATACATAATATATAAATACACATATTATATACATAATATATAGATATATATATCCTGTGAGGTATGTTTGAGATTGTAAAACAAATTCTATACAGTTTTTATAAAAGCTAAAATCGATGTCATTGTTCCTAAGAACAGATTTCCCTATCTCTTATAGTTTCTGATTGCTCCCTATTACTGATCCATACAAATACAAATAGTTTATTTGTTCGACACGGATAAAATTGTACATAGGCACAGATCTTAATAACTTATGTGTATAATATAATACCTACATCACCATGTTTGCGAAGGCAATTTTTTGAGGAGACGTTATAAGTGTGCCATTTTGGTACTAGCTGTTATATGTGTTAGATTGGTTGTTTATTATGTGTGTTTATCAAATTCGACGATGCCTTCCTTTTGCTATTAGATTATTTAATATAATTGAATTTTTAATTGATTACAAATCATTTAAATTGATCACCATGTATAACTTAGGTAATCTAAATACCTATTAGTCATGGGTAGGTATATAATTATCGCCCAGTGAACCCAATGGTTACTAGGCATTGTATACCTGTTATCTATTTTATTGTAATCCAATATCAATATCAGCATTGTATAATTATGTATTTTCTGTTAAATCAAGTATCTCACTATCTTAGATATTTTATCTACCTATGTATAATATATGGTTTCTTTTTCAAAAAATATATATTTACAATCAGATTAATTAGCATAATCTGAAGTTAATACTATCTTAAGTATTTAAAGAGGCTTCCGGAACAAATTAATACTGAATATTAGGACAAATTTAGGTAAGTGAGTCAGTGCGCATAACTTCCTTTTATTATTATTAATACTTAGCGTAACTTATAGTTATATAAATTTAGTTTCAGTGGCAAATAATAAGTGTTTTCTTGGTTTAATAGATATTGCATCCAGTCTGTTAAGATACTTCAAAATACTCTTCATTTTACCTTTTACTCGCTAATTCAAGGGCTGTGTTTGATGACCGTAACATTTATATTTATGAAGATTAATACATGGATACAAAGATTAAAGATTATTATTAACCTGGTAGAAGAGACCGGGAATCGAACCCGGTACCTCTCGTTTACCGATCCAACGTGTTAACCTCTTCACCACCCTAATTTTTCTTTGCGCTTTGATCTTTGTATTCATAGTTCAATCAAATATTATGATGGTATCCACATTAAAAAATATGAGACATTACATGTTTCATAAATGTATATAAATTTGTTAAGAATTGAATTTTAATAATGAATAGTCAATCGTGCAGCAGAGCTTTTCAACCTCATCAAAGATCAACCAGCCTTCACTAGCCATAGATACACTATAAATAAGAAGTAAAACTAGTAATTAATTTTTGCTTATTTTAATTAAATTTCTAGTGTGTGGTGGTGATATTGGTGAGATGGTGTGGCGGTAATCAAAAAGTTTTTTTGTTTTTGTTTATATTCAGTTTTACACGATTTTAATATACCCAAAACGTCTAAAACATTTTCAAGAGCCATAACTATCTCTGGAGCACATTAACACCGCACCTCTCCACGGACGTCGCATCGCTGTAGTCGGAATCTTCTTACGCCGCGCGAAGTTCCGTTGAATAAAACTTTGCCTGATTTCTGTGAACGTGTGCCTGCACCTGTGCACTAACTCCCAACCTTTGACTCCGACTTTCTGAATACAACTTGCTGAACAGCCAACTTATTACGGAGCCGTTTGCTTAGTTAATTGATAGTGAGCTAGATATGGTTTTTGGATAAGTATTTAGTATTTACGTTATTTTTGACCTCCTGCTTGAATGCATTTACTTATTTATTTATTTATAATTCTCCGATTTATCCGGTAAAGTGAGGACTGATATTGAGTAATACAACATACATTAATTACTTAAACCATGCACACAATTATTATAACAACATAAAACAGTAAAATTAGTCCTTAGAATAAACCTTAAAGTAAAAATTAAAAATTGCATAGGTATGCAACGGCCACCAGGTCCTTTTACCAGGTCCTATTGGTGCTAAATGTTGAATTCTGTGTTGCAGACGCCAGCGACATGAAATTTAATTAAAAAAATAAAAACATAAAGAAACTTGCCTCATTCATAGCGTAATCTCCACCAGCCATTGCATAAAACAGTTCTTAGAATCGTCGTAAGCGATGTAGCAACACTTTAGAGAACACATAAGCACTGGGACACTGCGACAGGTCTCTAAGATCATACCAGTGCAACACCACAGGACGTGTAGACGACTGAGATACTAACAACTCCTTATCATACGAATTTGATACGAAATGATAAAAAAATAATCTATTATTGGGTAAAATTCGTGCCGTTATCTGACAAGCTGATGAACTGAATGATATCGATTGTAATTAATATTGATAAGAAATAATTACTTATTTCGTTGCTCCGAACTAGTGCGGTGCACCCAAGGTAATAGATTTTATGATTATTTTGGCTTAGCTAATCCCACGGACGCCACAGCATTAGATATTCTGTCACAAACATTTTGTTTAAGTGACCCTTTCAAATCCAGCATATTTTCGTTGTTTGTGAAAAAAATATTTTCTATCTTAGTCATCTCATTATGTATGCAAAACCTTGTGACGACAGTCGTACGCAGATCACATAGGTTTCCCCATGGGAAAAAATTGGCAATAAGCAAGGTGTCACCCAATTCGCACTTTGCCGATTTTTTATATCAGACAACGTCACACAAATCGATCTAGTCCCAAATTAAGCTCAAGAAGAAGGAGCTTGTGTTGCTATGGGTACTAAACGGCGATATACATACTTATATAAATATATACTTAAATATATAGCACAACCATGACCCAAGCACAAATATTCGAGTTCATCATACAAATATTTGCCCTGGCCGCCAACGCGTCGTCAAGATTTAATTTAGGTATATCATTATTATGCTGGCTGATTGCTTTGACAACTTATTAAAAATAAGTTGATTTTTATCTATGAGCAGAGTTGAACTACTGTGGGTAGTGTAGTTTGTGAAATTTCAAATGCATTCGGAAAGAAGGCTAAACTCCTTCCGGTAGAGGTACTGCGATTTCTTTAGGCGAGAGATATAACGCACACATTTACATAAAGATAAATATTGTGTACATTATTTATGTGCGAATAGTACGCGGATATATGACGCTTAAATCTAAAATAAGATGTACGGAGAAATAGCATCATTTGTCGAGACTTTACTCGTAACAACTAACAACAAAATAATAATGTAAAAATATATCCAGCCATTAATATGGTGAGAACCCCGACAAGCGCTCTGGTTTATTAACGGAGGGTTTCTTTGTACAGGATTTAAGTTATGAAATGATATGTACGCATTTATATCCTCGCTTATTCTATAATAACAGTTAAGTTAATGTAAACTGGGGGATAAACGTGGGGAATAGTCCACGTTAATCACTGAAATGTATCCGAAAAATGGATTGATTTATTTTTGTAGTTATTGATATTCGAGTGATTAGATCGTATTTAATTATTAACATTAGTATAGGTTTATTTTGATTTACACACAATTATTATTATTCGCACGGTGCGATTTGCTTCAGCATTTTCTAATGCGAACCGCTAAGGAATAGAACCTCGCTCCTATCGTGTGTATTTCCTAAAAATTATAACTTGGGTCTCTTCAGGGCAAGATGGGATAGGCTCATGCTGACCAGCGAGCTACATCTTTGACATCATAGTCACTTACCATCAGGTGTTACTGTGGTCAATCACTGGTCAGTTAATTAAAGGTGAATTAAAAAATATACACGAACGATTTATGTCATCAAACAACAAAACTTAATGACAGGAGACGCTATTTTATCGATATACTTAGCCGATATATTGCTTAAATAGCTATATTTATATCGTCGGTAGATATGGTCACTAAAGGTAGGTAGCTTGCGCCAGCGCATATCGCTAAAGAAGAAATTCCTACCAAGCGTTGGTATTTCTTCTTTAGTGATATGCGCTACGACATAACTGTACCGTTGCCGCTACGACATTTATCTACTAACGATATTTGTGTGGACGGAGGCGTGGAAATGGAATCATTTCCTCGTGTAATGCCATGATAAACTCGTGATTTTACTTATTTGAAGATATCACTAAGCTCCGTTGAATTAGGGCCCAGGTTTATTTGTGTTTTCTATCTTGGCATTTTTCTGTAACTGATAAACACTGAAAAATACTCTTTTATTGTACGATGCCCATATATAGCACTGCAGACGTTTTATCGATTGTGTCATCATCGAGTTTTTATTTCGTTGAACTTTTTTTCCTGAAGTCATAATTCTTGAAAATATTATTCTATTGCTTAAGTTAAGTTTACAATCCCAAATCTTAAGGGGTTTCTGAGAAAAATGCTTTCGATGAAATGATACGTCGATGAAATGACACAATATACAGCGTGTAAATTTGATATAACCGCATACTTTACTGGATTTTAGTATAAGCACTTATTAATTATATTTGATCCTTAAATTATTAAAAAAAAAACGCTTTTTTTTCATATAATATAATTTACCACGCAATGTACTTCTTTGTTGTTGTTTGTTGACACTTACATCCTTAACATCGTGGCTTAACAGCTCACAACTACCACTAGTAATTACTATACTCTAATGCTGTAAAAAAATACCACGCCATACATTGCTGCTCAGAAAAAAATAAAAAAATAATTACGCTATAGCAGTTAACGCTAAATTAATAATAGTTATAAATATCAGATTATAGCACTACAATCTCCGTCTGGCTACAATTTGCGGTTATATCAAATATAGACGCTGTATGAATCTTTATGTGTGTTTTTCATTTTATCGTCGACAATAAGAAGATTCCCTTTCTTAATTTTTTTAATTGTTGTGTACCTCGATGGGAATTTTTCAATCAGATATTACTATTACAAATATTACTGTGAAAGTAACATGTTTTATAAGTGAAAATAAAAACCTTGTAATTAAATATTATTGTTTTTTTTATCTCGAAAAAAATATGAAAGGTGTTGGAACCCTACAACGCAGCAGAAATCCTTCAAACAAATTGAAAGTATCCTGTCCGTGGAGAACAAATAATTCTCTGTACCGGCGTCCACCGAGTATGGATAAAAGATGTTCCGATTTAAATAATGAGATACTTTTGTTCCAGTCTTTTCTTTTTCACTTCTACTAGTGACTTTCTTTGTAAATAAAAGATAATACTTGTGTTTCTTATCTCAACTTGGATATTTTATTCTTAGAATATCAAGCAACATTATTACCTATATTGAGTTCTTATTGATTATTTTATAATCGAAATTTATCGATGAGAGTAATTGTCTGTCATGCCTAAATATTTTCTGTCTGACATTTAACTTTTAAAAAGTACTAAAAGAATAGTTAATCTATAAAATAACCCATCTTTGTGTAGATGTTTTTGTGCTTTTATCTTACCGCATGTCTTTTATGTCCTTTTTGCTCAATTTTACAGTCCAACCCGAGTGAGTAAAAATCGAAGCGAGTGGTATGTTTAATTTTGTTATAATTAGCTATATTCCCTATAAATTGTCAGCTTTTCAATGTTACTTAACGGAGCAAAATTGGATACCGTTCGTGAGGCATATATGTAATTATTATATAGTTTTTTTTTTTTAAGATTTAATCGCAGTTATGGCTAATCGTAGTGGTTATAGTCAAATTACGTGCCTCAGTGGTCCGAAGCCATTCTAGAATTTGAAATTCAAAGGATTTTTTACCCTCATCTGGCAGAAACTTGTTTTACCGAAAGTAACGTTTCGCATAATGCTCGTTTCGCATAACTGTTATTCTACTGATACCATACATTTTGCTGAAAAGCTATAAAATAAACCTAACCTAACCTATCCTAATCTACCAGGATACACAAAAATATTTCAAAATATATTTCCCGTTTAAGCGGCAGAAAATTTCTGTGAAATGAGTATTATGCGAAACATTACTTTCGATAAAAGAAGTTTCTGCCAGATTTATTTATTTATTTAATCTTTATTGCACAAAAGAAAACTTATCGTACAAAAGGCGGACTTAATGCCATGAGGCATTCTCTACCAGTCAACCTTCGGGCAAAGCAGATAAATTGTGGGCGATGCAACTAACTGAAACAAGTTTTAATAAATAATATTTAGATAAATACATATATTCACATAATATATACACATATAAATTAATACAGATGAAACATACTAATCAGATAATTTAAGAATTCACAACTCTGCTAGCGTAGAGGTCACGCAAAAAATTTTTGAAAGCGCATTTGTTTTGAGCATGTTTGATCTTGAGGGGAAGGCGGTTCCAGAGACGGGAAACTTGGACGGTGAACGATTTGGACATAAAACCAGTACGGTGACGAGGTATGGAGAGAGACAGATTGCCAGAAGAGCGAAATTGACGGTCACAGGGTACACCATAATAGTGAAAGAAGTTTTTGAGATATTCGGGAGATATTGGGTTTTTTCAGAACAGAAACAGAGTGCACAGCATTCGAATTTCACGTCGTTCGCGGATAGGAAACCAGCCCAGCTGAGAGCGGTAAGAAGACACATGGTCATACTTACGAAGACAGAAGATGAACCGAATGCAGTTGTTGAGAAGTCTCTCCAATTTATTCATAAGCTCTACGGTTAAGTCTGGATAACACACATCACCGTAGTCTATTATGGGTAAAATTAACGCCTGAACTAATAAAATCTTAGTTTTACTGGGTAAAAAGTTTTTGAGCTTGTTAGTTTTTGAGCCAGATGAGGGTAACCCAATTCAAAGTTAGCCTACCATCCCACATACACAAAAACCTGGTGTCTATGGGTGACGGTAGTCACTTTCCATCAGGCGATACATTTGCTCGTTTGCCCCCCATGATAAAAAAACCCACAGGAATAACTGGAAGGAATGTTTACATAACTCTTTGCTATAGGTTAACATAAAAGCGAGGGAGACGATCATCTAGTAACTTCGAATAGCCTTTCCCATCAGAGCAGCCCCTCAAGTACAAAGCCAAAAACGACATCACTCTTCACTCATTATTATTACAAAACGGGACTTAATCGCCTTCAAAACGTGTTTATTTAATTACCTCGACGTTTCGAAGAGTCTCGAGAGGATCTTTGTTCACTTGCCATTGTTATGCGAAACGCAACAGGCAACACACTTATCAACTCAACTCCAAGCTCTCTGAATTCCATGCACACGAGATTAATGTACTCGCACGCCTGCGCCGAGTGTCTCACATTAAAACATTTTAATTAAAGGGCAAAGTATTGAATTAATTATTGTTGTTGCGAGGCTAGCGGAAGGTAGAACAGCTGCGGCTAAGATTTATACCTCGTACCCGACGTGCCGGAGTATGCCCTCTGTCCAAATTGGTAGAGTATGGCGGGCTAGGTTAATATATTTTTGTAATAAAAACAATAATTATTTATGAAATATGTAATGTCTAATTTTTTTTAGTTGGGTATACCACAGTTTTTGTTTAAACTATTAATACAAAGATCAAAGCTTGAATATTAACGTATTCAGATAGATGTCGCTAAGGTGTAAAAACCTTTCAAATAAAACAATGCAAAGATCGACACACAAAGCACAAGGAATAATTCGTCAGGTCTACCTGGAGCTAGGGTAGCGAAGTGGTTAGCGCGCTGGACCGGTAATCCAGAGGTACCGGGTTCGATTCCCGGTCTCTTCCACCAGGTAGCTCCTTTTTAAATTTTTCTTTAAGCTTTGATCTTTGTATTAATAGTTTCAATAATATTGCTTCCCATGGCGAAAATAAATGAAAATACGCAAATAAATATAACACACCGTCATAAAAAGTACAAAACTCGACACGTATTTCGCCTCACCAGGAGGTGCTGAGGATGTTGGTGGTTTAGCGTCTCGTTATTATTGTTTTAATTTATATGGTTTTCCGCGAAGTAACACCTGATTAATCAATTAAGTTTTTCACTAATTTATTAACTATTATAGCTACCTAGAACAGTAAACCAGCTCAATAGTATCATAATGTGTGTTGTCACCGTACTTATAATATCGACATAAGTGTGTCAAATTTGAGGACCGGCATCTGAAGGCATAATTATAGATTTGTCTACCGGCATCCGTGCTTAAATAATTGACAATGTTAAAAACTAAATGGAAACAAACGTTATCCATTTTCGTTATTTATTTTTTGTTTTTTATTTGCCTATGCACTACTATATTTATACACTTGACTGTACCAGCCTACAATATTTTTCAAATGGGCTGAGTTGACCCTATAGCGGTAGATAGTGGTTAAATGAGCCCGTGGGCTGAGTTGACCCTATAGAATTAGGCAGTGGTTAAATGAGCCTGTGGGTTGAGTTGACCGAGTGGTCCGAGTCGCCCCCAACATAAACAGCGGCGGTCAACTGAGCCCTCGGGATGAGTGGTGTGTGGGCTGAGTTGCCCCCGAAGGGATTATTTCGACCGATGCACAAAATTATTTCTTTATTTGTAAGAGTATACTCCTGAGGTGGTTTTTTTATCACTATGTCGGGATCTGATGATGGGATCTCAGGGAAATCGAGGGCAACCCTCAAATACTGTAAGCACTTATAAGGTTTTTCATGTATTTTATAAAGTTATTCAGGTGTTTGCGTCTGGTAGACATCATGTCATTATGCTGCTGTTGATGCTACTATGCAGCTGATGATGGAAGGTACAACTCTTTAATGGGATTATTCTTGGGCAATAGTTTTTTGTGTCGTTGAAATCGGTACTTTTTTCGGAATAATTGGTTATCATTGATCTAAATCCGATCGACCGGTAACACGTCATTAAATAACATTCGCATTGATTAACAGTATCTAATAGCAATAATATTTTGCAAATGCTCTTAGTAGGTCAAAGCTCTGTTAACTTTTGAATTGGATCATTACAGAAACAAGGGCACGGTTTCATTCAATATGTATTCATTAACTAACTCAGTTCAAGCCCCTCGATAATCTAGTTATACAAGTAAGCAGAAACCTACTTCAGGATACCTACTTCTATTATTTTTTTTAAATACAAATCTGTTTTATAGAAGTCCGTTTGGTAGGTCTACCGCAAATAGACTGTACCTATTTTTAATGGCTATATACATGTATGTATAGCTCATTGAGCAACCTGGCGGGAGGAACCAGTCGTGTTGTGATTTTGCACGTCTTGGCTTCGGATACTCATGAAAAGTTCTTCATCGCGTTTACGTTTACCGTATAAATAACACTGTCACAAACGTGTTCAAGATGTCTTTGCGTTAGGTAAACTTACACTAGAGCTTAAGATGTAACTTAATGCATAAGATAAAGTAAAATCGCTATACTCCCATCATATTGTGTGTCGTTTTCTATAAAGTAAGACCTTTGCATGTTTTCCTGAGATTTAGATACATTTTGACTCTTCCATTAGGTAAGGTAAAATGCAATTTTAGAAGGAAAATATTACCAAGAATTCTGCCTTTTGATCAAGTTAGATTGATTTATCTTTTAACCATAAATCGTTGTCGCCAGACAAGGCTAACTTATTTGAAATGCAATCCCAAAAACTTAATGATATACTTACAACAATAAAATTCATACTAATAGCAATGATTTTATATTCATAATTAATATTCGAGTAATCATTCAAACCGTCTGCTTTGTTACATTCAAACTATCGCACTAATGCTAATGAAATGCAATCCCAAAAACTTAATGATATACTTACAATATTAAAATGCATACTTATAGCAGTGACTTTTCACTCATAAGTAATGTTCGAGTAATCATTCAAACCATCTGCTTTGTCACATTCAAACCTTCTGCACCATGTCCAATATTTTTTTTCCAATGACACAATTGCATTTTTTACCTCTCAAAAACATCACACGGCTCAAATACTGTGGAGTGGTACAATCACTCGGTCGAGAATTCGTATGAATCCGTCCAGCCGATCACAGCTAGCCAGTCACATCTAAACTCGAAACAGAACGTACAATCCATTTTGAAAGTCATAGCGAATGCATACCCTTTATACCTTTGCTTTGATATGCTCCGGTTTGAACGGTTTGAATATTCCTTTTCTATTTTTTCACCCGGTGCCGTAACTAACTCAATTTGCGATGGGTTTATGCCGAAAATTCCGCTGTATCGGATTGATGGCCGCCGAGTACAATGTCCACTTTTGCATTTCGACACAACGTTGTCAGTTTTATAAATTGATAAAGTGGATTTGGTAATTGGTGGTTTTGAAAATAGAAAAAGTATGCGGTTTTCCGTATAAGTTTTATTATTAACTTGTGCCAACAAATTGATTGTATTCCAATTACGCATGAAACGAGATACAAAGTTAGAACGTTACATTACAGTTTCTATTACGTGTACTTGTTTACACTAATATTTATATACAATATATCAATTAACGGTGCGAAAAAAAAACTCATTTCTTTTTCTTTAATAAAGCAGTAATACAATAATTAAATATGTCTCACGAAAGTTTTAGTAAAATTAAGCAGTAATACCTTTTGGAACATTGATGAACTAATTATATATTTTTTGAAATTAGAAATCGTAGATATGGTTATTTTAAATAGAGCATTAAAATATGTGTTCAGAATTGAAATGCCTAAGAAATAACGAAATGTAATGCAAGTACCTAAGTATTGTGTGTGAGTAAAATGTAACATGTAAAACGTCACCACGGCATGTCTTGAGAGAAACTGCTAACAAAACAAACTCAAAAAAATAGAAAAATAAGATGTCGTACTGAACGTCAGCGTCACTGAATTGTTGGTACATAAATTGTCTATCTTTTGAAATGGTTTGTTCCATTTAATCTGTAGCCGGGTTGAGCTCTGTGGAGCGCTTCGATACGGTGCTGGCGGGAGTGGATGGCAAGCTATCGTTTATTTTTCTTATCATTGTCTGAAATGCTTCAAGTCGAGGATCGGCGGGTCACAGCTCTTCAACGCTCAGGCCACTGGTGAGGTCGTAAAATATCGATATCGATATAGCCATAGCGCGGTAAAAATCTCCACTAGTTCGAGCCTTACGAGAACTAAACCACCTACCTCCCGTCTCACAGACTCATTCCAACCTAAAATTGTTAACATACCTATGTGCGAGCATCCTACAAACGTTTGTGTCCTTGTACCTTATCCCCGCCTGCCTCAGTGCCGCGTCGTCGCTCGACAAGTTCGGTCGTGCACGCATTTAATTTTGGTGAGCATATTACTGTCCCTGACCGTCTCTGAGACGGGTGGTAGGTGGATATGTATTTTTTCTTAAGGGTCACGGAGACGGGTGGTAGGTGGTAACGTGACTATGGATACTTTTTTTCTTTACTTAGCCGACCGCTTAGTCAGGTTGGTAGTGATTGGAAGTGTGGAAAACCTGTTCTACTTGTGACCCGAAGAAAAAACGGGACCCAATACGTATGATTCTAATGCAAAAATCTATTTGCAAACAAACTTACATTCACTGCCGCGAACAAATCGAATAAATTAGTGGTCTGCAATTTTATAAAAATATTTCCTTTATTTTAACGAAACTTATTGATTTAGCATTGTTAATTATTGTATAATTAGAAATAATTACTTAAATCTTTATATAAAGTCAAGATTTTTGTTGATCTCACCTTCCAAAGGATATATAGTTCCTATAATAGAAATAAGGACTGTTGCCATATGTTTACAGTAAAAAAATGTTTTTTCTTAATGTTTCCAGAATGATTATTAGTTTAATAAATATTTAATATGTCTATATTGCCATTGTTATTTGAAATTTCCCATCCGATCTATAAATTTTAATATATAAGGCCGACATTATGTATCCGTCCTGGAGACGGGAGGTAGGTGTTTCTGTGACTAAAGCAGCGGGTAGTAGGTAGTTAAGGGTTAATGCGCTGCTCGCGCCGGCATCGGATTTGGAAGTTTTTGGAAGTAGAATGTTTAAGGTACTGTGAGGCGATAATGGATGTAATTTTTCATTAATTGGGTCTACCTAAATGTAATATGTTGCGAAGGTTGTGAATGTTCTAAATGTTAAAATTATTTTTGTCATTCGCAGTGAATGAATACTAACTGTAATGCTGTGTAATCATTGTAAATAAATAAATATTACTCGCATACATTTTAGATCTCTTTTGCTTGGTCTTTACAATTTCTATATTAATAATTTTACGTTTTTTAATATATAATTTATAGCCAAAAATACGTATAAAGACTTATCTAGCGAGTCTTGAAATTTTGATTGAGACTCTTATTGGCTTTAAGACCGTTTTTTTAAAAAACGACAATGAAAAGATTCGACGGCTATGTGGTTATCGCAACGAACCATATTAAAAGTACGTGCTTAATAATTTAGTTTCTTTTTCAAAATTATTCTTCTGACACTATTGTCACTAAAATTATTTTGAAAAAAATACTAAATGTAAAAGTATTTGAATCGAAATATCATTTGATTTTTTTCTTCGGAAACCCTTGTCTCAATCGAACAGTTCATCATTTATCGCTCATATATTATGTATATTGCTCTTCATTCGGCGGTTCATTTGGCGCCACTGTCGCCAACAGCCCAAGTTAAACCGCTCCGTAATTGAATTAATTATTTATTGTGTTTAAACTATATTCAGTATTTTAAACCTACATATTATAAACAATTTCTATCATCTGTGATTGTGAGATATAAATAATAAACATGGCACCAGCAAAATCCAAAATAAGTGGAAAGGAAGAGCTGGACAAAAGGTTAGTGGACGTTATTTCAAATCTGGAAGGAGAATTAAAAGTAATGAAAGTAAAGCTGAATAGCTGCTATAATTTAATGGTGCAACAACAACAAGACTTATCCTCACAAAAAAATCTAATTGGGGAACTTGTAAAAATTATAAAATTAATACCTGGCTCTAACGAACGACCACTGACCGAAATCCCTCATAAACTTCACTTCACAAAAACTGTCCCACTGAATGAGTCCGGACCCCAAGGACTTCAGTACATGAGTGACACTCTGACTGAAGGAAATGATGCACACACTGTCTCACCGGACACTGCTTTCCTAGAATCGGGCGTAGGGAGTGTTAACGTAGACGCTCCGAAGCCAAAGTCCAACACAGGAACAAGAGGAGTGCTGCAGGAGACAGCTGGATCGGCGCCTAAGTCCCGCCGTGGCCGCCCTCGTCGTGATGCGCCTGCGTCGGACCGCGGCGACTCTGGTTCTCTCATTGGACATCAAAAGCCAGTTATCATAAATCAGCAGCCAGTCAGCCCTAGAAATCTGTGTGAAGGCACCGCCGATGTCCCCGTATTGCCCACTCCTGGTCAACATTCTGCCTCAAAAGTGCCATCGGTGTCTGGAGCCCCACGCAGTCATCGGGGTCTTCAAGCAGCCGCGCCGCGCCACGTCAGTCTGCATATCTTCAACCTGAGCAAAGACACCACCGCAGAAGACGTCCTTCAACACGTCAAGTCGGTGCTGAACGTGGAGAACGTGCAGTGTGAGCGTCTCGTAGTTACCAGAGGCGAGTACTCATCCTTCAAGCTAGATGTCCCTGCTAATAAGGTTAGCTTGGTGAAGGACACTCGGCATTGGCCCGATAACGTGTCGATTAGGAAATTTAATTTTGTCACTCCAAAAAACTTGCAACGCCCGGGGACAATGACAACATTAAAACCGCACTAACTCCACATAGTTGTTTTAAAATAATTCATCAAAATGTTCGTTCCTTATATGGCAAAACTGCATTGTTAGACGTATTATTACACTCTGAGAAACCTGATGTTCTCGCCTGCAGTGAGACTTGGTGTAAAAAACACGAGATCGAGCGAGTGAGGTTATGTGGGTATCAGCTGGCAAATAGCTACTGCCGCGGGCGCATAGCTCACGGCGGAGTGGCGCTGTACACACGGGCCGATATTTCTTATCGCCAGCGCAACGACCTACAAAACCTTGCCGTCGAATTCCATTTTGAATTTACTGCAGTCGAAGTCTGTAAAATAAATTTAATTGTTATTGTATTATATCGCACTGGGAGCGGTGACTTTGAAAGTTATTTGAATAATCTAGATATATTATTAAGTAGGCTTACCGACGAGAACAAAAAGTTCATTTTGGTTGGTGACCATAACGTTGATTATTTGTCTGACAACGTCATGAGGCGGCGGGTTGACGAGACCTTAGGAAGCTACATGTGTAAAAATTGTGTTGCGTTTCCGACCCGTGTGTCCACGCATAGCTCGAGTAGTATCGACTGCGGAATGGCGCCGCGCGGCGCTGGCGTCGTAGCCGCGCCGCTGCGAACCGCCATCAGCGACCACGATGCACAGTTGTTCACACTGACCACCGAGCCATCTCTTGTAGGAGAACCGGAGCCATTCATTGAGAGAAGGTTGTTCACGGACGAATCTCTTTCGACATTTTATATTGACATAGATAATTATAATTGGAACTTTATTTTTGATGACATGATTACTATTAATGACAAATTTATTAAATTATTTAATGTGCTTAGGTATTATATTGACATTCATTTCCCGATTAAAAAAATATTGACAAAGAAAAATAAACAAATTCCCTGGTTAACTGACAGCCTTTCAAATCTTATTTTAAACTATAATGATTTGACAGAAATGAAACGTCAATATCCCGAAATCGAGAAATTAACAGAATGTATAAACTATCATGCCGATCGCATCAAATCGGAAACTTTGGCTGCCCGCCGAGAATATTTTGATAAGCGCATAGTAGACAGTAAAAACCCTTCGAAAGAGATGTGGCGCGTGGTAAACGAGGAAGTGTCCACAAAACCTGTGCCTCAAGCTATCTCTTTGAAGGACAGAAATGGTAATAAGGTACCTGCCCGCCAAGTACCAGAACAACTAAACCAACACTTTCTCACTGTAGCTTCAAAATGTAAATTAAAAATAAACAAATCGGACTCTGTACAATATCTGACACATCATTTACAGAACACAAACATTCCTGAATTCATCTTACCTACAGTGACACTCACAGACCTAAATCGCATACTCAAATCAATGCTGAAGACACGCGAGACCTTAGATATATACGATATATCCCTGAACATACTCGTGTGTATCTGGCCGGTTATTGCGGGGTTACTTATCGAACTAATAAACACTATGTTCTCCCTCGGTGAGTACCCTGCCGTATTAAAAAGCACACGAGTGTGTCCAGTGTATAAGGGAAAAGGTGAAAAAACTGCTGTCGATAATTATAGACCCATAACAATTGTGCCTAATATCTCGAAAATTATTGAATCAATTTTGTCAAAGCGACTAATGAAACATCTCGAAACGAACAACCTACTGGCCGACAACCAATTCGCTTATAGGCAAGATAGGTCGACCACAGCAGCAGCGTACACAATATACGATTGCATAACGACAGCACTGGATGTTAAGGACAAGGCAGCGGGGGTATTCTGCGACTTATCAAAAGCGTTTGATGTAATTAGCCATGAGTTATTGTTAGAGAAGATAGGGCAATACGGAGTCAAAAATAATGCTCATCGGCTATTTGAATCATTCCTTAAAGATAGACAGCAAACGGTTGAGGTTAAAATTGAAGGTAAGAAAGTGAGATCTGAGGTAGGTACGCTAGAACTAGGGATACCTCAAGGTTCGGCACTAGGAAATACCCTATTTCTGATGTTCATCAACGACCTCCCTACCTCCGTTGCTGAAGGCATGATGGTACTGTTCGCTGATGACACCACTGTGGTAGTGAAGGCACACACATACGCACAACTTGAGGAAAAAATAGAACATACATGCGACCAACTTCACAAGTGGTTTTCAGCGAACGGTCTCATCCTTAATGTCAGTAAATCAAATGTGATGCTTTTCACAGCAAGACATACACACATTACACTGGTACAGAGTCCGATACCGTGTTGTGATTCGTGCAAATTCCTCGGGTTTACAATTGACAGTAGGCTTAATTGGAAATCACATATTGATAAATTGTGTGAAAGGCTTGGCAGTGCAATATTTGCATTGCGCAAACTGAAGCCGGTTGTGTCCAGTGAAGCACTACTTCAAATTTACTACGCCTATTTTTATTCACTCATGGCATACGGTATCATCTTGTGGGGTAACTCAACAGATTCCGACCGAGTGTTTATCTTGCAAAAAAAAGCACTACGCGTGATAGCAAACGTAAATCCGAGGCACTCGTGCAGAGAGCTCTTTAAACAATATAAATTGATGACGCATTACTCTCTGTACGTTTACGAAATTATACTGTACACGCGCCGGAATATACATATGTTTAAGCGCGCCAATATTCCGAATAGAATAACCCGCCAGACGGGGCGATTACTGCCCGTGCCGCGGCGGCTGGCGCTGCTCGACAAGAACCCGCGCGTAGTAGGCCCGTCGTTCTATGAACGTCTACCCGCCAGCCTCAGAAACGAGCCGTCAGATCAAATATTTGAGCGCCAATTAAAAAACCTTTTGCTATTGAAACCCCTATATTCTGTTTCAGAATATATGGACAATAAATAATTATTGTGTACTTATACGTAATTTTCTTGATTTGACATTTAATTGATATTAAATTTTATTGTTTACTAACTGTACCTGCTTTGAGCAGGTACCTAGATTATTATTTTGTACTTATAACTTTTGACATTATATTGCCTAGGATATCCTAGATCATCATAATATTATTGTAAGCTATATTTTTAATTGTGACATTTTTCTCTCATTTTTTGTTTATTATTTTCTAATTTTATATAACTGCACTGACGATCTTATTGTGAATTCGTTCTATTTTATTTAACATGTGAAATGTAATGTAATTTTCAATAGGAAATAAAGATATCAATCAATCAATCAATCAATCATTCTAGTCCTTATTATTATAAATCAAAGCAGTCTTATGCAGATATCGATAAAACTTTAACACATGCCCCTCACTAGAGTAGCTGAGCTGAAATGTAATTCATAGCATGGGACAACAAAAGATAGTGAGGTACAGTTGATCCGCTCTCATTAGCCGATACCTAAGCATCCCATCCGTGGGGATTGCATTGTCTTCTTTTCAATACATATTTTATTTAAAAGAAACGAGTGCAAAATTGTATCCATCACTGATTCCAATCAGATAAACCGAGATTGATTTGAAAGTTTTTAAATTAAGAAAGAATTTTATCAATATTGTAATATTTTTAACTACACCCATATATTGTTAAATTACTATAAAAAGTTCAGATAATATTGGTAAAGATCTAGAGTACTTTGCAGTGGTTGGGCCTGGAAAAGCAGTATCAGTGATTTAATATATGTGTGACTATTATATTCCTAGTATAATAGTCACATATATGTACGAAAAAAATATATCATGAACAAAACGTAACATTCACCTGTGAAAAAGAGCAAATAAATGCCTTTATGAAAACATGCAATACAATAAAAACTTTACGACGTGTCTTTCAGACAGCGGATAAATTGCGTCCGTTTAAATAATTAATGTTCGCACACCGCAGTCGCAGAGGCCGAGAGTTGGAGACTGACACAGCAGGTTCATTTGTATTTTCTTGTCCGGCAGGTATCTCTCGATCATAATCTAGTAACATCTCGAATGGTTCATTGAGGGCAACTCAAATGAATAGACATAATCAAAATGTTTCTATTAAGTACTAAGTGTCATTGTCATTTCATTACCACCCGCCCGTTTCTGTTCACTCCTATCAGACATGAAGTTTGAATCCTATCGTCGACTTGTCTTCTTTATCGTTCCACAAGCTATGGGCCATTCGCACTACATTTGCTATTCTCCATACCAAAATTTCTTTACTCCAGTGTAAATCAGTGATCACCATGATTCTCTCCGTCTGGACTCCGAA
Organism: Apotomis turbidana; assembly: GCA_905147355.2. Taxonomy (NCBI): domain Eukaryota; kingdom Metazoa; phylum Arthropoda; class Insecta; order Lepidoptera; family Tortricidae; genus Apotomis; species Apotomis turbidana. Next base: position 1,976,421 of record LR990285.1, read on the forward strand.
GTGGTGATAAAGTATATCGTCACTTCGCCAACCCAGTGGTGATAAATTTTCGCCTCATTTATATATTATGTGACACCATAGATAACAGGTGCAAACTTAACTTACCGGGAAGTGATATGAAATGTCTTTCAAGTCGCAAACATCGCCTTTTAATGACAGTGAAAGGCGATTTATTTATATCATATCGCTCATTTGACGATATCTTAACGTACACTTGATTAAGCGTCCCGGTTGTCAACTGTACGTTTAAGATATGTAACTTAAATTGTAGCCTTATGTAGAAGTCTATAACAGTAAAATTCATAGATCATCTTGAAATTGTAGTGTTCAATGCGCCTACTGCATTTCTTGTAGCTGCGTCTCTGGTCAGAGGTTAATAGCTATTCGGGGACTGTGAACCTTACTTTATTTGAAACCTCTGTCGGCCAAAAATACTAATAATCTTAATATTGTCGTTATAACACACAACGCGCCTGCTGTATCCCGCGCATCTGCGTCTCTGGTCAGAGGCTAATAGCTATTCGGGGACCGCGGAACTTACTTTATTTGGTCAATTTCTTCCCATTTGTTACAGGGTTGCGGGTGGTAAAAGATTTTTTCTTGTTACTTTGATACATTGGGTCGGGAAATTAAACGCTGCTATTTGAGCAAGCTTCCTTCTTGCCACCAAATAAGAAATAATAAGTATATTTGTCTTAAGTTCTGGTTGCTAGTAGTTTGGAGATAAGATATAATAAGATATAAGATACACTAAACCCTGGATTTATATTCGTAGATCGAACGGACCAGGAAGTAGATTCGCGGAGAGGCCGCTGTACGGTCTTGTGGGCGTCAGGCCAAGGCCAGTAAGTAGTACAAAACGGGCGTAGTGGAGTCCTTGAAAAACAGAGAAGCCCAGCAGAGAAGGGCTTTTGGGATATGATGATGGTGATGATGGGCCAGGGTCACGCTCAGCCTTATATTACAACCAAACAAGTTTGGTCTTTAGCCCACGCTACATTGTTTAATTATTTGTACTGGCAATGACAAATTTTTGGTAACTGCCTTTGAAAGTCAGTGTCACTGATGTAAACAAAGAGGAAACTGGACTAAATATTTCGCAAATTTCAAGTAACATAATACGGCGAAAACTATCCACAGAGATGAATATCAAGTTTTTTTTTCAATAGGTACGATTCGTTCGATCATAATTATCTTCGTGTAACTTTATGACAGTCTAAAAAACATTTACAAATACAGTAAAAAGACGCCGCGTGCCCGCTGCGAATAGTGGATGAGAACGACGAAGGCCTCACTAGCTTTATGACCTTTTTAATATTATCTTATAAGTATGTATGTGTCTTGTAGTTTTCCATTTAAATCGATTTCCATATATCATGTAGGTTCCAAACTGCCGTTTAGCAAAATTGACTCGAACCAACCGATGGGCTTAAGAGCTTCGCTTGACAAACGTACGTGCCCCAATGAGCAAGACCCTAATAAACATAACAAATGCGATATCGAAGTCAGGCCCTCCCATAACGGCATGACGACATATTCCGTGTAAGCCTCTCGCCTCTCCCGTAATATTACCGAATACTAGTGATTCGGTTACCCCATCAGTGTGAAACTGTTTTCCTCTTAGAACAAACTATATTTTTGAAAACAGCTGGTGTCGGCTGTAGTTTTCTTTACATACGACGAAAAACAAGAGATGTTTTAAGTTTAGCATGTGTATAAATACATATGTGTCTGTATGTCTGTCTGCGGTATCGTAGCGCCCACAGATGATCCGCGCGATTACACCGCGCGCAAAGCGTCCTTATGTCTGCCACGCCTGTTGTCGCGTGTACTTACCTCTAGTCATTTCATATAGCTTTGTGCTTGTGACATGTAGGTATCGTCTCAGTACAATTTATAACTTTTAAAATATACTATAGTATTGAATTCAAAGCTACGCGAAATCTTGTTTTCTTTAAAAGTATGTTGAATAAAAATGTGTAAAAGATTGGATGGCCCTCGATAGGTTCAGTGACCCTTGCACTTCATTGAATTTTACCTGCATTTTACGAACCCCAGTTATAATAATTATAAAAACTGGCCAAGAGCATGTCGGGCCACGCTCAGTGTAGGGTTTCGTAGTTGCCCATCCTTCACAATAGACGGGCTTAACTGTAATTACTTATTACCTTCTGGAAGTTATCGATTATACGCGCCAGATTGAGCGGAATATTTTAATGCAGTATGGCACTTAACTAATATTTGTGTAACGTTCAAAGTATAAGGACGCCGCGCGGCACTTACGTCATGTTAAAGAAAATTATAATATTTTGCGATAGCACAAAAACGGCTCGACCGATTTTGTTTAATATAGTTTTTATAAGGCCTCATTTTCATGATTTTTAAAAGTTTTTATTTAACTTGCAATGTATGTATGTATGTATGTATGTATCCCACCAAAACATTTCATGTAAAATTGGCGGCCAAGACTCACATGCTCATAACGCTTTCGCTGTAAAAAGTTATCAGATCCCAGGAAAAGCCAAGCCCCTAAGCCCTGACTTTACTAACCCTACACCTTGGTTTCAAAAGTATGGCTTGGCTGTTTCATAGGTTACCGTAAATATATAAACTGTAATGGGCCAAACGGTCCGTTGGACTTATTTACGGTACTATGAAACGGCCAAGCCATACTTTTGAAACCAAGGTGTAGGGTTAGTAAAGTCAGGGCTTAGGGGCTTGGCTTTTCCTGGGATCTGATAACTTTTTACAGCGAAAGCGTTATGAGCATGTGAGTCTTGGCCGCCAATTTTACATGAAATGTTTTGGTGGGATCTCATTTCTTTTTGTAAGGTGCCCTAGCTTTTTTATTTTTTTTGGGCTGTAGCGTTTCTTGAGCATCAGTCTTCAGAGCTCTATTTTTGCCTATTTTTCTTGTTGATATTATTTCCTCTTACGCATTCGTCTTACGCTTAAATCTGCTTCAACAATCAAAAATATAAAATTCCGCGTGTTAATTGCGCTGCATTTATTATTGCATTTTGGTAGGTCTATAAAGAAATATTTAAAATACGAAGTCAGTGTACTGTATCTACACTATAAGTAGTAATAATTGTGTATTTAAGAAATACTTACTTTTAGCCCCATATATAATATACACTTTTATCCCCTACTAGCATTAACCCGCGGCTTCGCTCGCGTGCCTATACAATATACAACATCCTACGGGAACAATGCTCTTTTTTTCAGGATTAAAAGTAGGCTATAATCTGCAATCTGCATTTCCCTGATGCATATCCGTCCAGCCGTTTTAGCGTGAATAAGTAACAAAACATACACAGACTTTCGCTTTTCTAATATTACTGGGAAATACTTTTTATTTTATCATAACTCCACTTTATCAAATCAAACCGAAAACTCAAGCACTCAAATCAAACGATCTCAGCTTTTACTGTACCAGATAAAGTTCACTTCAAAATCCATAACTCGAAGTGAAGCTAAGACACCGGGATATGTGTGCATTTATTTGTATAAAGCTTTTATAATGTCCCGAGCCTCCGCTTATTGACTTGTGATATTCGAGATTGATTTAATGATTCTAAGCCATGTTCTAAGTTACGTCATGTTCTATTGTAAGATATTGAGGTTCTCTTCGTTGATGAATGAAAAATGTATTATTCTGAGCCAGATAAACATAATTCAGAATTCTGAAATTACTTAACATAATTATTGAAAAGCTTGAATGTATTTATTACGGATGCAGGGAGTTTCCCGATCATTATTCCTCCCGTCCCAACGCGCCGCCCGCCTATAGGTACCGATTGACGACGATCGAGATGCCACCAAATACAATTTTTTTAATCAATTAGGATAACGCGGGTCTCTATCCATACCTCAAAAGCAAAAACAGAACCCCCTTATAGGATCACGTGTAGCTGTCTGTCAGTCCGTCTGTTACAACCGATTTTCTGCAAAACTACTGCAATTTGGCACAAATGCTTTCAAGAATTTTCATGACCACAAATAAAATTTCAAAATTGGTGGCATTTTCGTAATTAACGTCCCAACAAACCATAAAAATTACACCAATACTCATATTTAGACATTTCAACCCCATTTCACCCCAACAGGGAAGATGTTAATTCACGTCCGCCACCTTGGATTTAAAAATCGTTGCGGTTTTCGTAATTAGCGACCCGATAAACCATAAAAGCATTACCAATGGATTTTCAGACTTTGTCGCCACATTTCTCCCTTTTAGGGGTTGAATTAAAAAAAAAACCTGAAACACGTGTTTACTCACTTATTGTTAGAAATACTCCAGTGAAGTTTCGAATAAAATAGCCTAACTAATCTTGTTTCCCCATACAAACTCTGGAACCCCATTTCACCCCTTTAGGGGGTGAGTTTTGAAAAATCCTTTCTTAGTGCACCCCTACACCTTATAAGGAAACTACGTGCCAAATTTTAATTCTCTAGAACCAGCGGTTTAGTATTTAGACATTTCAATCCCATTTCACCCCAACAGGGGAGATGGTAACTCACATCCGCCACGTTGGATTTTAAAATCGTTGTGGTTTTCGTAATCAGCGACCCGATAAACCATAAAAACAATACCCATGCTGATTTTCAGACTTTCTCACCACATTTTTCCCTTATAGGGGTTGAATTTTCAAAAAACCTGAAACACGTGTTTACTCATTTATCGTTAGGAATACTCCTGTGAATTTTCGAATAAAATAGTCTAACTAATCTTGTTTCCCCATACAAAATTTGGAACCCCATTTCACCCCTTTAGGGGATGAGTTTTGAAAAATCCTTTCTTAGCGGATGCCTACGCCATAACATCTACCTGCATGCCAAATTTCAGCTCGATCCGTCCAGTGGTTTGGGCTGTGCGTTGATAGATCACTATGTCAGTCAGTCAGTCACCTTTGAGTTTTATATATATAGATTATGGGAACCCCATACAAACTTACATCCACTTATTTAAAGGGTGGGGGGTGATTTTCTAAAAAATCCTAGAATATTATGTGTTTTATTTATAACAAGGAGTCCCTAATATCAATTTTCAGACCTCTAGTATCAAAATTTGCAGAATTCTCATACAAACTTCCATCCCCTAGTTTAAGGGGTTGGGGGGTAAAAGTTCCAAGTTTTAGAATTATTTTGTTGTTTGTGTACTAATACTAGCTTACATACCAAATTTCAGCTTTCTAGGTCATCGGGAAGTACCCCAGAGGTTTTGATACGTCAGTGTATAAGTGAGTGGCAAAATCGGCCTATTTTAGGTACCAAGAAAACCTAAAGTATAAAAGCTAGATCAATGAAATTTTGTACATTTCATATGTTCTCTAACTGAATCTTAACCTGTGAATTTGGGCGCTCTGGTGTTAACTGGGACGAAACTATGAGGATTTGAAAATGAGACGAAACGGTTCGAGAAAAGGTAGGTAGTGCCCCGCCTCTTTTTTGTTCGTCTTGGCGGGGGCACTACCGTGCCCCCAGATCTAAGTATGTTTGTTCGGGTGAAATCTTGCAACTCAATTTTGAAGCAGATATCGTCAACCGATTGAGCTGAAATTTTGCATACTTACTTAACTTTGATGACAATACAATAATATGGTACCATGGGGCTGATCTGATGATGGAGCTAGAAGGTGGCCATAGGAACTCTATAATAGATAAGTTTTTGTCAAAAATGACATTTTAGTGGCAAGCTTTTATAGCCGACTGTACTTTTCTTTGGATATCCATCAAATGCTCACTGAGACGATTCTAAAGAGCCCAAACTCGGTAGGATTGCTTTTTCTTTTATAGAGTTCCTATGGCCACCTTCCGGCTCCATCATTAGATCAGCCCCATGGTAACATATTATTGTATTGTCATCAAAGTCAAGTAAGTATGCAAAATTTCAGCTCAATCGGTTGACGATATCTGCTTCAAAATTGAGTTGCAAGATTTCACCCGAACAAACATACTTAGATACATACATACATACAATGCAAGTTAAATAAAGCTTTTAAAAAAGCAATCCTACCGAGCTTGGGCTCTTTAGAATCGTCTCAGTGAGCATTTGATGGATATCCAAAGAAAAGTACAGTCGGCTATAAAAGCTTGCCACTAAAATGTAATTTTTGACAGAAACTTATTTCCATATTTTTTGGACCCGTGGTTGAAAAGTTAGAGGGGGGAGGGGCACTATGTTTTTTTATTTTCGGAGCGAATATTTACGAAACTGCTGACTTTATCAAAAAATAAACTTTGGAGACCCCTATTATTTTTGAAAGACCTATTCAATTATATTTTTTTTAGTTTTTATTTTACCGCTTTGTCGGCGTGATACATACACATACTCATACCAAATTCCAGCTTTCTAGTACTAATGATCACGGAGCTAAGCCGTGGACGGACAGACAGACTGACATGGTGAAACTAGTTCTTCTTCCTAGTTGACTACGGAACCCTAAAAAACGGTACCTATATTCTCACGTGAGTTTAAGCCGTTTTTATAATTATTAAACATGTCACGATAATTATAATTATATTAACCCTGGTATATCTCATGGTCTCGAAAGCGCTTCAGAAGTTCATCAGCAACATCTTGTAAGTTGTAGCAAAAGTATTTCGAACTACCCGCCTATATTAAATACATCCGCCTAGCCATATTGAATTTCAGAAGCAACCTTAGTGGCTTATTCAGTTAAATAATGTTTCATTTATATTCTGAACATTGAATCACTCATTCCAGAAACCGGCAAACACTGCTCTAGAGCCGAAAATAATTAATGTATTACAATTCTGTGTGGATGACGCATCACCTATTCGACTATGCAACCATCTAAAAGAGAAAGGCATTAAGAATCCACCAAGCATATACATCGTTACAGCTTCATGATTTTAAGCGGTATACACGCCCTTTATCGTATAAAAGGACGTATGTCACATAGTTTTGTCGTGTAGTTGTGCTGTTTTGTGCAAGCAGGTCAGTATGAGCGAGGAGCCGTGAATTATTCCACGTGTTAACGTATTGCCTGTCTGGCGCTAGATTCAATTCAAGCTTAGAAATTAATGCGAATGTCTAATTTATAGCTACTTGTTGGTTAGATACTCTGGATTAATAGTGGTCTGTAGTTATTTGTGATACTACTACCTATACAAATATTATTTAGGTTTCATTTTGATATCTCCAACATCATTTAGCCGTAAGACGGATGTCTGATCATACGTACTGAACAAAAGTATGAAACTGAACTGCGGTCCTACGATGGTTGTTTTTATCATGCGATAAATAAGTGACAAAGCATCCTTCAGGTTTTGACAAAATGCGAGTGTGAGTGACAGATGCTTTGTCACTTATGTATCGCGTGATAAACACAATCATCGTAGGCCCCCTGATCACTTATCAAAGTGTGAACACCATGAATTTGTAGTTTTGTCCAAGTCTCCTTTGACTGTAATAAAATATGAAAACCATTTACGTTGTACTTAAAAGTAAAACGGTGTTACTATATTGGTAATTGATAGTGAAAGGCTGAGTATAGTAGAGAGCTGTACGTATTATTCCTCAAAACATTAATATTTTACTTTTAAGGTGGGATAAGCCGATGTCTGGGAGGTAATTGTAATATTGAATTGTTGAAATATTTTAGTGAAAATGTTAAACATTTAATCATTATTCGTTACTCACCTTTATAAGAAATATTTGAGAATATTATAAGTTATATAAAGAACATAAAATCAAACTGAATGTACCTACTAGCCAGCTACGTATTACATGAAACTTCGAGGATTAAAAGACGATTAATTATTGTGCAGTAGGTACTCAATTATTTTTTTGTTGAATAATATCCCATAAATCCAATTTCGGAAAACACATTTTCCTAAATTATCGTCCCATTTTCCCCGTAAATTCACTAAGATTTAGACCAAAAATTCACCTTTCGGGAAATTTTAATCCTTGGAAATACGAGCAGACACTGACTGGCAGCACTCGTAAAGCAAAAACAAAGACATCGTAAGCAACGTCCAAATCAAAAACACAACCTCCCAGTATGAGCCTCATCGCTACTTCGTTTTTTAGGGTTCCGCACCCCAACTGACATTCACTATCCCAAGCTGGTGTTGGTAGGACGAATGTATTGACACTTTATTTTCTTTGTATTGTAACTTGTTGCGTTGGTTCAATAATAGGGCACTCCATAATTAGGTATGGTGTCTATAATCGAAGTTCTTTAATCAATCAACGTTTTTTCAGGTTAGTTTTTTTAGGTAATCTTTCTTTAGACATATCGCACGTCGAGAAAGCACTTTTGTGAAACGATTTGTCATGCAGGGTAAAGTCAAAGCGCGCGGCAGGTCACCGATGCGATGGCCCGACCAAGTCACGACTCCACTCAATGGACCACTCCACGAATGTACAAGGACAGCTACAGGTACGGGAAGAATGGCGACGGATTGTAAAGCTTGCAACCACCCGATGTGACGGCCACGGCCGCTGTGACAAGAGTGTGACGACAATGAAAAATATTTGAATCGTACCATTAAAGAACACGAAGTCATTTTTAGGGTTCCGTACCCAAAGGGTAAAAAAGGGACCCTATTACTAAGACTCCGCTGTCCGTCTGTCTGTGCGCCTGTCACCAGACTGTATCTCATGAACCGTGTTTACACCTCATTTGTATCCGGCGCCATACATACCAGGTACAAACTTAACTTAACCCGGCCAGTTAAGATTGGATAAGTATTTGTACGGAGCCCTCGGTGCGCGAGTCAGACTCGCACTTGACCGGTTCTACTATACAGAAGTTAGATATAGTTAATTTAAATAAAACAACATGTCAATGCGTGTGGTGGGTTCCATACGAGAAAATGTATTGTTCACGCGATTAGCGTGGGGGTAAGATAATCCTCCATGCGCGCCCGACTCGCACTTGCCTGGTTTATCTTGGACCAGCAGAGCGCCGTGCGACCTGCCAGCTGCCGGCAAACAACCGGAATTGCCCCGTTTCAGTTGATAACATTAATTTATTCACCTGGCTGATTCACTGATCCTTGCAATGGAATTAGGGGATCCTGAGACGCTAGAGCAAATGCTATTCGGGTAATCGATAAGTCATTTAGCGATCTGAGACGGGTGATGCACATGCATAGTAGCAGTTCTTACTGCATGGAATTATACGAAAAAAGTCAATGTTGCAACCAGTATGGCGTCGGTAGATCATAAACCAACAGAAAGCAGAATGCACTTAGTTTTTTAAGTACTGACATCTTGCAGCTAGAATGCAATCGGTCTGTGTCGGCCCTTAGAGATGGCAAATCCAGGGATGTCAGTAAACTGGTATTCCCCCCCGAATACACACCACAAAGTTTCGTAAATACTAGAGTTCTAATAAGTTTACCACGGTGACCTATTTTGTATTTCCGCATGTTTGCAGCATGTTCCTGTTTACTAAATATCGTATAATACTTGAAGCTCCTGCCTTTATCGCGTAAGTCGATCCTCGGCGCTATATCCGTAGCTGCATCCGCTATCATCCTTTGCGAAGCCATCTTTATGTCTGGCCCACTTGTGAGGTAGATCTCCAGCCACCCAGAGCTTACTTTTGCACAGATATACTCTTAATGGGGTTTATTACATTTTGTGAGATATCCTTTACTTTATCGGATATTACGGTTAAATTTATTTTCACAAACACGCAATGTAATGTCGTTATAACGTGCGTTATAACAAACAAGCTTCGAAGTATCACGTTTCGTGCGGAACAAGTCGAGAGAACTGTAAAGGAATTTCATACAAAATTTAAGGCCTAAGCGGGAAGTATTTTATTTAAACATGGCGTCTGTCTGTTCGTCTGTCAATTTTTTTTTTTGAGTAGTGTATTTTTTTATTAAAGGGTATAGCCGTGTTTGTATGGGGCATCGGCCCCAGAAGCCAAATCGATTGTCGTTTTGCTAATATATTAGCCCAGATGTAAGATGCTTTTTTACAAAAAAAAGGACCTTGAAATACTTCAGGTTTTTGAGAAAATTAAAAAAAACGAAAATTGGTTTTTATTTTATTTTATCTAAACTACTCAATAGATTTTTTTGGCACTTATACACATTATGTAGGTAATAAAGATGTATTATTTAAAAAAAAATGGATTTCCAAATATCCTTATAAGTAGTGAAATTTTCACTTTAAATTTTTCAATATTTTTTTTTTATATTTTCGAGATAGGGACACCCACCAATTTTAGCTATATTATGTATAAACTAATATTCTATAATATTTATTTTTTTCAAAAACATTCACTTGGATCAACATATCCAAAATCAAACAAACTTTTCGCCTGGTGACAATTTTTCAGACAGTTATTTTCAAAACCTCGTATTCGAATTATGGATTAATGATATGGGGTAATTCAGTAGATGTGAAAAATTTATTTTTAGCACAAAAGAAGTGTATAAGGGCTGTGTGTAACACCCACTACCTGGCACATTGTAAACCTTTATTCCAAGCTACGGGGGTCTTACCTTTACCATGCATGTATATTAAACAGATTGCATTATTTGTAAAACGACATCCTGAATATTTTATAAAACATGATCAAATTTACACTAGATCAACTAGACATAAGGATAAACTATACTTGCCTCGATCCAAAACGCATGTTTTTGACAACAATTCTTATTGTATGGCAATTAAAATTTTCAATAATTTACCGACGTATGTACAGGAATGCCCCCTTAATCAGTTTAACAAAGTCATAACAAGTTGGCTTCTTGAAAAATGTTATTATTCCGTCCAAGACTTTCTGAATGAACAATATAATAATAATGATAATAACATTTAAAACAAATATATTCCCCAATTTTGACATATTGTAATCTATTGTAATCTTATTAATAATAAGTCGACATTTAATATAGAATTGTGCCTACTGTCTAAGTTATGTTCTTCATAATATTGTAAACAGCGAACAAAAATTAATTATATTGCATGCCTATTTTAGGTCGAACATGAACTTCCTGTGTGTTATCAACATCCATTGTAGCTACACTGTTCTTGCAATAAATATCTTTATCTTTATCTTTATCTTTATCGTATCTAGTTTGTTGATTGATACTGAGATACGAGCTTTATTTTAAGTAGGTATTTGTTACTTAGTTTTGGTTGTCAACTGACGTTATGGTATACCATACATTTGTTGGACTTAATATGCCTAACTACTCGTACAAGAATCGAATAAAAATAACATTTATGAGCATCATCGAAATAAAATGTCTATATGTAGTACAAACAGAAACGCATCTAACTAACCATACTCGTATCGGTAGACCTTATGAACATGGACATAAGGCCTACTGATGGCCAGTTACAGTCTGATTTATTTTTGATCATCCATTTGACACTTCTCTGTGATCTAACGATTGATCGAATCGATTTTATCAATGAACTTTTTTTTCGAATCTGCATGTGTTTTGTGTAAATCAAATATTTTTTGAGCTACGAGCCGTGGGACTCACTGGAGCTTTCTATGTAAAATAAACTTTCTATGTAAAGACATTTTATTTTGACGATGCTCTTATATGTTATTTTTATTCGATTCTTGTACGAGTAGTTAGGCATGTTAAGTCCAACAAATGTATGGTATACCATAACGTCAGTTGACAACCAAAACTAAGTAACAAATACCTACTTAAAATTAAGCTCGTATCTCAGTATCAATCAACAAACTAGATACGAGGTTTTGAAAATAACTGTCTGTAAAATTGTCACCAGGCGATAAGTTTGTTTGATTTTGGATATGTTGATCCAAGTGAATGTTTTTGAAAAAAATATATATTATAGAATATTAGTTTATACATAATATAGCTAAAATTGGTGGGTGTCCCTATCTCGAAAATATAAAAAAAAAAAAATTGAAAAATTTAAAGTGAAAATGTCACTACTTATAAGGATATTTGGAAATCCTTTTTTTTTTAATAATACATCTTTATTACCTACATAATGTGTATAAGTTACAAAAAAATCTATTGAGTAGTTTAGATAAAATAAAATAAAAACCAATTTTCGTTTTTTTTAATTTTCTCAAAAACCTGAAGTATTTCATGGTCCTTTTTTTGTAAAAAAGCAGCTTACATCTGGGCTAATATATTAGCAAAACGGCATTCGATTTGGCTTCTGGGGCCGATGCCCCATACAAACACGGCTATACCCTTTCATGTGTTTGAGAAAAGCACTATGTATGCCTAGTCGTGAAAAGGGCTTGCCAGGTTCGTATCACTATACTATACCTACTCACGCGGCAAGCCCTTCTTTCTAGGCGTCTGCAGTCTGTAATGTATTTTAAGATTTTCTGAAGTTATTGTTATATTTCAGTGTAGTATCTTGTCTTTATTATGAATCGAAGAGTACATTAACAGCCCACTTCATTTCTTCTAAAGTATCAGATTACTTTTATGGATGAACCCTGCAAGACCTAGACTTATACAGCCGCTTTACTTGTACTTGTGTTGTGTATGATGTGTCATAGATAAATAAAAAATTGTACCTATGTATGCTTTGTTTATGTATCTTTATTATGGTAAGTAATGGTTATTTTCAAGGTTTTTATTAATTAGCAAACGAATTTTAAAACTGTGTCCTAGTTCCTATAAAATTAAGAGTATTTTTTTTGTGAAATATTTTATTATAAAGGAAGCAATGCAAAAAAGAAATCTGTGATTAAGCATGTCTGCCACAGCTACATTCTTCGAGAAACAGGTTATAAATCACACAACTCGAGTTTTGTGAATAAAATTGTGGAATTCTTTTTTTGTTGTTATAGGGTATAGATACTATGATTGACTGGTGTTCCATCGAACTTACTTTTATAGACAAGCACAAAGGCTCGCGCACTAACGACATGTAAGCTGACTTGCGACTTGTTTCCGTAAACACCTACTCTGTATACAAACAAATGTGGTGGTACCCGTACTGAAATCTAATAATAGGTAAGGGAGGGATCGGTAATTCGGATAGATATTTACATAAAGTTGGCAAAATCCTATACCTCAAACAAAGCAGCTTATTCCTACAACTAAACAACAAAGCCGCCACCAAAGTTAAGCTAAATATTTATTCGAATTTCCGAACCCTGGTTAACCTTTTTGACTGGTGCCCCGTCGGACTTACTTTTATTGAAGCACAAAGACTTGCGACTTGTTTCCGCGAACTGCACCTACACTCTGTATACAAGCAAAATGCCAATATGAAGCATAAAGTTTATCTTTCTAAGACGCAATTTATCGTGTAACGTTGGGTAAACATTCACAACAGGTTGACGTGACAGACGTAACTCACGTCGATTTAAAAAGTTAAATTTCTAGGACAACCGATTTTCATGACAATTCGCGTCCTTTGCAAGATTTTCGGTCCGCATAGGAACGCAACTATAGTCTAATCATCCAACTATGGTCCAAAACAAAACTCGTTTATTTTTATAAAAATCCATATTCTACTAGTGATTTTATACGTTTTTATTTAAGTTTGTTTAATTATGTGGTTCACTTTAGAGTTTATTCATTATTATTGTATTAACGAGAAATTGTCGGATTAAATAGGACCATTCGTTGTATGGACTGGACTATATTTGGGTAGTTTAACGGTACCCATTCTGCCGCAGCGGCCGTCGATTCTACGAGGAAAGTCTCGCTCACGCTCTTTTACTTAGTAAAATATTTAGATTTTTCCCACAGTCTAAAGACTACTACAATGTAAAGCAGGCTCATTGTTGTTTTGTCTGCCAACTCCCAACACGTGAAGTATCGCGTAAGTCTAGCAGAACATCGCGCGCAGGAGACGATGTGGAGTCGCTAACGCCGACAGTCTGTATCTGCCAGATTAAGGGACTAGCTGATGCATGGCAGCTTGGCTTACAGTGTGTTTGTTTTTGTAAAAATGCGAGTAAACTACTATATAAATACAAATATCAACACGCAAAGAATAATTAAATTGCGCTCGTACGTGATCCATACCAGGACTCGATATCTTTGGATTACCGGTCTTACGTCATTCACCTTTCGACCAGACAGACGCACTGTACGTACTGTTATATCCTTGTAATGCACCCCAATAGGCTGACCCAGCATCTCCATCAGCAAACCTCCCTTCCAACTAAGTTAACCTTCCATATCCTAGATGTCCAGACAGCCAGTTGAGTTCCGACCGCCGACCGAGTTACACTTTTACAACCCTCCTGGACTAGCCCTAGTTTCTTTATTATCATTGTGTTTTGTGAATTGTGTGTAAATAAAATAATCTTTTTTTTTAAAGTCCTTGGAGGTTTCCTTTATAACATTGGTGGCAGCTTGGGGATTTTTTAATAAATCCGGGAACGTTTCCGAAGTGACAAGTGAACAATAAAGTGTCAAAAAGTGTAAAAACAAACTCTCTTAAGTGTCGCGGTCAATTCCAAATTTTAGAACTCACTAACCACTGTTTCCTGAGGCCTGGCATAGAACCAAGGTCACAACTATCGCTGTTTCCTGAAGACTTGGACAAAGCGCCAGTCTACTTCTCCACTGTTTCCTGAGGCCTGGCACAGAACCAAGGTCACAACTATCGCTGTTTCCTGAAGACTTGGACAAAGCGCCAGTCTACTTATCCACTGTTTCCTGAGGCCTGGCACAGAACCAAGGTCAACACTATCGCTGTTTCCCGAAGACTCGGACAAAGCACCAGTCTACTTATCCACTGTTTCCTGAGGCCTTGCACAGAGCCAAGCTCATTATCATCGCTGTTTCCTGAGACCTGGTCTAAACCAAGGTCACTCTGCACCGATCCCGAGAAGATGATCGTCAGCCAAACCTTCATAGTTCTACTGTAAGTACTTTCATTTCCACATTAAGTGATCAGTGCCGTGTCGTGAAAACAAAGCAAAGTGCGTGAAAATAACTGTATTGAATAGTACATATTACCATTTCCATAACTCACCGCTAATATTATACTAGTTTCATACGTTAATATCCATTAAGTCGTTTAACAAGACTTAATTCTCGTCTGTTTTATAAATATCATCCTGGTACATCGAGCCAACTGGACTCTTATCTGTAAAGCTAACTCAACAAATTCTCTCAAGTAGACGACGGCGGACCGTCTATTACACCGTATTATAATTTTAACTCATTGCATCCGATATATTAAAACAAAGAAAATGTCGAAAACTCCTGAAAATGAAATGCCTGGTCCCTCCAAAAACACAAAACCAATTCTGGAACCATTGGCTATCCCAAAGTTAATTCTCTCGGAAATCCCTTTTAATATTGTCCTGAAATTCATAAAACCCTACGAAGGGTCCAGAGACAAACTTAGCGCCTTTATAAATAATTGCTCTAACGCAATTTCTTTAGCCTCAGCAAGCCAAGAGCCTATAGTGCTCAAGTACATTATCAGCCAACTAGAAGGAAAAGCAGAGCTTGCTTGCTCAATCAAAGAGTTCGATAGGTGGTCGACACTTCAAGAATTCCTTAAAGCACAGTTTGGGGAGAGGAAACACTATGCCCATTTATTAACCGACCTTCAAGAGTGCCGACAAGGCCTCAACGAATCTGTAAACCAATTTTCCCTCCGCATCGAATCTTGTCTTTCCCAATTATTGACAGACGTTACCATGTCTTGCAACAGAAAATCAGAGTTACCTGGCCGACTTGCAGCTATGGAGGACCTTGCTCTAAATTCATTCATAATGGGTCTGAACCCAAAAATCTCTACAGTCCTACGCTGCAAATCACCAAAAACACTTAACGATGCAATTAATATTGCATTGTCGGAAGACAAAATCTTACAGTTTGCTAACAAAAAACCAACTGAGGCATTCAAACCAAATACATACAAGAAACCTAATTACACCAGACCACAGTACTCTTACCCAAAACCGAGCACATCCTTTAACCAATCAAATAATTTCAACAAACCACCAAACAATCCTATCGTATGCCGCTACTGCAAAACACCGGGCCACACCCTTGAACAATGTAGGAAAAGAGAATATAACAATAGGCGTTACAATTTCAAAAACAATACTTCCGAACGTCCTATTAACTTCCTTGATAATGAAGAAAGTGTTGATGAAGTAGATACCGAATCTTTAAACGAGCAATAGGCTCGGATAGGTGTCGTCCGAGTCGTAATGTTGCTTCAGGCACCATTCCATGTGTTTCTGTCCCGAATTCCAAAAATTCCCATATCTACGAAATTCTCACCAAACATGAAAGGTACTTACCATACATTCATGTACAAACGTCAATGAGTACTAGACCCCTGATGCAACTCATAGACACTGGGGCTGCCGTAAGCCTAGTCAAGAAGTCCTGCCTCGATAAAAACACAAAATTATCCAAAAGCGAAATACACGTGAAAGGCATCGATTCCACTAACGAATCCATTAAGAGCGTTGGTCATGTTAAAACCGAAATCTACCTACCCAGTGACCTAACCATATCACACAACTTTCATGTAATGGAAAAATAAACTTACGCTACGATGGCATCATCGGCAACGACCTGTTCGCCAAATTCCGCTGCAATGTAAACTACGCTATTAATTATTTAGAGATCAACGAACACAAAATCAAACTATATTAAAATCCTATAAGGATTTTATAAATAAAATAAGCGTTAATGAACAAAGATTGAATGACGCAATTAACATGCTTAGTTTATCAATTAAGAATTTAACTGTAATTAGTAAATCTAGAAATAAGATCTAACATTTTGGAATTAATTAATATAATTGAGAATAATCTTATGACGTTATCATTCAAGTTGGAGGACATTGTTAATGCCGTCATGTTTAGCAAATCAAACATATTATATCCAGCTATAATAACCCCGAAGCAATTATTTACCGAACTTGTGGAACATTACAGATTTTTACCTAAATTACAAGAATTGCCGATATCACTCAACCTAGACCATATAAACATTTTGACAAATATCTCCGAAATTTCCTGCTTTTACATTGATAAAAAAAAATATTTATAATGAAGCTCCCACTTGTTTACTCTCGAGAATATAGGTAACATCTATCACGGTGTTCCATTCCCGGTAGCGCACAGTAATGTCACACCGGCCTCCTACGCGATGGTGAGACCCACCGCGAATTATTTAGCTCTAAGTAGAGATAAGGCGTACTATTGTAAGTTAGATGATTTAAGTAACTGTAAGCAACTAACCAGTAAGTTTTATATTTGTAACATTGTACATGTATATTCCACTACGTCCTCACCTATCTGTGAAACAGAAATTGCCACAAAATTGTTATCATCCAAACCTGACAGCTGTGAAATTAAACTCTTACATGGCAATTTGGAAATTTGGCTAAAATTAAATAACAACAAATGGATATTAATTTCTAAGAAATCTAAAATATCAATAGAATGTCAGAATAATTCAAATTTAATAGAAACGGATATAATGGGTACTGGCCTATTAACATTACCTAGCAAATGCACCGCATATTTTAAGGGCATGCAATTCATTACCGAAAATAATGTAAACCTCGAATTAAAACCCATTCGGTCAGATTTCAACTTAATAAATGACTCGTGCTGTAACTATTCTACATTTAAAAAACTTCAGTCAGATTTTCCAACGACACATACAAGAATTCTAGATATAAAATCCCTAAAAGATACCGAATATTTATCCCAGAACCAACTAACTGAACGGTTAGACAAATTAATTCAAAAACCCCACATCGTATTATATGGTAGCCATTATTCATATAGCACCATTTTCGTTATAATTACTCTGGCACTCTATTTTCTCTACAAAATATGGAAATCAAATCTATGTAAAAGGCGACCTACCCTACTTACCAAAACCAAATCATCCGCTCCACCCCCTAGCCATCCTGAATCCGAACTTGAGGAGCTTCCTATTCCAATCCCTGCTCCTAAACTCAGATCCACATAAACTTCACTCCCTAAGAGTGTAAGTTTAATCCTACCCCCCGGGAGATGTTATATCCTTGTAATGCACCCCAATAGGCTGACCCAGCATCTCCATCAGCAAACCTCCCTTCCAACTAAGTTAACCTTCCATATCCTAGATGTCCAGACAGCCAGTTAAGTTCCGACCGCCGACCGAGTTACACTTTTACAACCCTCCTGGACTAGCCCTAGTTTCTTTATTATCATTGTGTTTTGTGAATTGTGTGTAAATAAAATAATCTTTTTTTAAAAAGTCCTTGGAAGTTTCCTTTATAACAGTACGCTTTCAATTTCTCCAACCGTTTTGATATCTATTCCTATTTTATGTTTGAAAAGGTATTAAACCTTACGTACCTTGGATAGTCGTACAGTGCTCCTTTAGCGTTTGTAATGTTGGCGCAAAAATGTGTTTGTTTACGACATCACATTAGAAACCCCTATAATGATCAGTGTTTCTCTATTAAGTATATGATGCATGTATTATGTACATATAAACCTTCCTCTTGAATCACTCTATCCATTAAACCGCATCAAAATCCATTGCGTAGTCTTAAAGATTTAAGCATACATTACCGCACGAAGCGACTTTGTTTTATACTATACTAGCGTCCTGCTCTGGCTTCGCACGGGTGCAATACTGATACTAAATGAAAAGTGTTTTTCTACTATATTATGCATGTATTATACATTAAACCTTCACCTTGAATTACTCTATCTATTTAAAACAAAACTCATCAAAATCCGATGCGTAGATTTAAAAATCTAAGCATAGGCACATAGGGACAGACAGCAAGAAGCGACTTTGTTTTATACTATGTAGTGATGTAGTGAAATGTTTATTACCTACCTAATTGTCTCTTAGACTTCTCCGATATCCTTACCTGTAGCTAGGGCTGTAGGGCTGTTGATTATTTCAATTCAAAATACATACTCAGTTCATTGCCACTTCATATTGCACACTTTACGGGCTAACACGCATATAACTATAGATTCATAGGTTGTTTTTACATCGTATAATGGTGCCGACCATAAAAAATGTCTTGATTATGATGGACACTGTATAATTGTGGCCACCGTTAGTTAATAAACTAACTACTAAGGTTGTAAATCCGTCAGCGGGTAGGAGGTAAGGTTATTTACTTTATAATCTCATTTAATAAAAAACTCTTAATGGAGGATTCTACAGTTAGAGTATCCCAGACCATTTCATACTCGGCGAGATTAACCCCTCGTATACTTAAGTGAGAATCCGTGTGGTACGTTTAAACCCTTTTAATTTTTCAGGGTCCTGATTTAGGACTAGGCACATGAATGATCACAGGTACAGGGTTAAAGATCCAATATAAAAGTCTCCAGCGAGATGTCTTACTGTTCAAGATAACCAACAATATTCACAATGTTGAGATGATGATGAGTTTGTTGACCCGAAAAGTTAAGGGTAGATCAAAGCTTAATAAACTTGGCTAGGGTGCGTCTCCATTGAAGCGGAGCGGAGCGGAGATATGCGGAGAGGTGCGGAGTAGACCAATCACCTGAGTTGAAATCTGTATCTCACCTCCCTCCGCTTCACTTTTCTGATTTGTCGCTTCCGCACGACTCAGTGGACTTCAGTGGAGACGCACCCACAAAACAGGATAGGTATAGAAATCAATCTACATCAAGCGCACTCGAGCAAACGCACACATAGACATTGCTCACGGACACGTCAAGCGGATGGCACCCGCGCTCGCACTGGTCTGAACTGGTCCGAGATATCGTATCCGTGAGCAATGTGTGCGTTTGCTCGAGCACGCTTGTATGTAGATTGATTTCTGTACCTATCTGTTTTGTGACGCACCCATAATGTCCAACTTTTTGTTTCGTCTTGGCGGGCACTACTGATCTTCCAGCCACTGTGTCGTGCAAAGCCGGCCGACCGCCACAAGGCGTCTCGTACATTTAGCGTTAACGCGATCTCAGTCGCTTGATCCCGAAAACGGCGTGTATCTGCAAGATTAAGGTACTAGGTGCTGATTTATGGCAGCCGGCTTACCGGGTTTGTTCAGCGCTTTAGTGGAAATAAATGATTTGCTTAATATAAGACAGATGAAAATGATACAAATTGCGTGTATCTGGTAAGTTATCTGCGATAGGACCTGTTTTTTGTTTCGTGTTAGTGTATTGTTTTTTATTTACATTTTTAGAGTTTTAATCATACAAGGTACCTAAATATAATTAAATATACGTTAAATTTGACGGATCGCGACGTCATGAAGATATCTCCAAAATAGAGATAGCAAAACTCGAATTGACAGGACAACATTATTATAATAGCAACAATAAAATCTTTGTCGTCAGGGGACTAATTCGATTTACATGGATATAAACCGACGTATTGCCGTTTGAGCGGTGTTCGACGTATTACGGCCCATATCGCCGAATATCAGATTTATATAGATTTTTGCTATTCAAGCTGTTTTAAGTGACACGGATAATACACGGCACATCGGCAAACTACCTACCGAAACTACCTTATAAATAGACACTCTTCCTTGCGCTCTTCAGATTTACAGAAATACAGTTTGCGAAAGTTACTATAATTATCACGACAAGCTGATAAGATTAACCTCAGGCCATCTAATCACTTAATAATGATATCACCCAGGCCAGGCTACTGCCTGCGCTCACGCCGCCGTACGCTCACGCGCATAAGCATGAGCAATAAGCGCACTCAATTTGCCCTCAGTGCAGAGAGCGGTTTGGGTTTATCGCACGATAACACAATGAACAATAGGTTTTTAATTTGTGTTTCAATATTTGACAAATCAGTTTTTAATAGAACCTGAACATGTTGAACTTTTGAATAAGTAGTATCAATGCCAATTACGTATGGTACTAAATATATTTTCATTTCCAACTTGCAACGCGATACCACCTGAATAAATAACTAGAGACATCATTCCGAACATAAAGCTACATTCCCTCATAACCCGACTGCTGGCACTAGAGTGCATGATACTTTGCACTTTTGCCCCAGAGACACCATCGAGGCGTCTCAAACTGCATCCAAATGTGACGGCCATAATTCGATGAGGAATTGCGATATAACACTTTATACTCTTGCGGTTTGTGCATAGTTAAAACTAATTGAGCGAGCTAGGCGTCTCCGTTTCAGCTTGGTCAAACATTCTTTCTTATATGAGAATGCCGGATGTTGGGATCCTTAGATGTCCGGCTATTCTCGTCTACAGGTCGAAGTACAATTTTTCGAAGACCTTTGAATTATATTATTTTTCTATAGTCGAAGTCTCGAAGGCAAAGATCCAGAAAATTTATAATTTGACAGTTCTCAATAATAGTGGCTGACCACTATTATTCAAAGTCAAAGTCGAAATCATTTAATTCAGACAATGGTCCATAATATGTTAGTTACATAATCTGTTATTTACGTTTACAATCATTAAAGATAAGTTAGAATTACACAAAATAAAATTAAACTAAACTAAATGGCAACAGTGCTTAAAAAATATTATACACAGTGCCTCGAGAGCCCATGTGCTGTCAAGTTCCAGTGTTTCCATTAAGCACAAGCAGGACTCTCCCAAATCAATTTGAGAAGGCTGTTAGGACTGTCACGCACACGGGGCATCAGGGAAGCGGTGCGCTTGCGAATGATCGCACTAAAACTATCAGTTCGCGCCTCCGCGAACATGCCTGACACACTGCAGAAACGAGGCAATCCCATCAGCATTCTGAAACTGTTATTATATTGGACGCGCAGGGCATTGAGCGTCTTTTTGATATAATTTATCCACAGGCTGCACGTGTAAAACGTTTGGCAGAATGCCTTAAAAAGAGTTGTTTTCAATTATTGAGAACTGTCAAATTATCAATTTAAAAAACATTTCGGAAAAACCATGGCAAAAAAAATAATAACCAGCAGCTTCCTTACAGCAAGGACTATCGAAAAAAAATAATTAAAGGTCTTCAAAACATTGTACCGTCATTGTAAAGTATTCATTTTAAATTTGCAATTTAGCAACGAACAAACGTCTTCCATAATGGGTGTATATTCATCTCAGTAAGAAAGAATATAACGTAATCTCAGCGGTCACATCGAATAACTTAGGTGTAAATACCTAACGGTGACATCTCACACAGACAGGCGTCATTTAGGAACGTCGAATTTAGCTTCTGACGCGAGAATTTACGATAACGTGAGTCCAAGTATTCCCGGCCGGGGCCGGCGGGACACACTCGAGTGCTGGTCCCTTATCCATAAAAATCGCCCGTCGAGGGACGACGAACCTTTGTTTTGGCCGGATCCACATTTCACTTATTTCGCAATGTTTTGTTTTCTATGCTAATCTATGCTGTGGTGAAAATGGATTGTTTGCCATTACGAGTAGTTTTATCTTCAAATTTTACTTAGCTTGGCTGGTCTTTTTAGGGTTCTGAACCTAAAATGCCAACGGGACCTTACTACAAAGCATCCACTCTCTGTTATCTGTTCGTTAGTGACATGGCTGTATCTTTGGAAACATTATAGGCAGAATTACAATTTTCGGATATCGGAATGAGTACTATGGCTGTGTATTTTTTTGGCTATTTATGTATAATGTGGAACCGGTGAATTAGTGCATGCTGGTATGTAGGTGTGCTCATATTTGGGTGGATCCACGTTTCACTTACTCGCAGTATTTTTTTTTATGCAAATCTGTGCTGTGGAGAAAATGGATTGGTTGGCATTTGTTTATCTTCAGTTTTGCTTATATTGGATCTAGTTTTTCAACAAACGTTGAACGTGTTCTGTTGTCCTAGGAACTTTAACCAATCGATATTGAACAATACTCGCCAACGACGACGCCGTCTATATTGGACTAATCGTTGCAAAATACTATACTTAGTATAGATATATTTCGGACTTTATATCATTACAATAGTCGAATCTAGTCCAGGTAAGGTTCCCGAAGGCCTCTATGCTAGTGCGCCGCGTAATTTACCTAAATGAGTCGGAGGTGCTTTAATCCCCTCCGCTGATATGAAAAGTTGGTCAAATGCACCCCATTGTCCCCAGCGGTCTTTGTTCTATTCTAACGTTTATTCTACTCGTTCGTTTTTATTCTGTGCACTAGATTTGCAATTAGGAGTGGATGGAACTGTTCTCTGTAGTTGGGCGTAAAATAGAGATACACGATAATTTTAAAGCATGATGTGTCTATCTATGGGTATTTATGTATGTGGTTGTGGGAAAAAATACACTTTTATGGAATAAAATAATACACTCGCCAGTTAAGTGAGTTTAGTAACTGGGTTTTCTTAAAAAGTAAGTCATTATTACGTTACTGAGAATGATATTGTGGAAAAGTCTACCGTAAAAACATTAAACAGGGGACGCAAGTTTCCATTAATGGTCTCATGGAGGCGATTGGAATGAGTTCTGTATCGTAAGATAATATTGCTAGTAATGAATTTGGATTACCTATTGATATTTTCTCTAAAGAATGATGAAATATCATGCGTACCTAGGCGATGAGATCCCTTAAATTCACCCACACCTCCTTTAGTGACTTTAATGTGGAATTTAAATTCAACATTTTATAAACCATTTTAAGCATTTATTTTTATTCGCCGCTAGGACCGTCCTCGCGGATGTCCAATGCTGATACCGGTGCCACGGAGAGAACTGTCACCGTAACCGCTAGACAAGTTGCGTCCATTATAAAGAATATGGTTAGATGTAAATCTCCGGGGCACGACGGCCTCAGCATTGATCATCAGCAGCACGCCGGTGTACACCTGCCCAGAGTCCTGGCTATGTTGTATTCCCTTTGTATAGGGCATTCATACTTACCTGCTGATCTGATGCGGACTATTGTGGTACCAGTAGTGAAGAACAGGACTGGTGATTCTACTGACGTATCTAATTACAGGCCAATTTCTTTAGCAACCATTGTGGCCAAAGTGTTGGATAGTGTGCTGGATAGTCATTTGGATAAGCACTTCAGTCTGAATGATGCACAATTTGGTTTTAGACCGGGGCTATCCACTGAGAGTGCTATCCTATGCTTGAAGCGCACTGTTCACTACTACACGTCAGGAAGAACACCTGGTTTTGCTTGTTTCCTGGATTTGTCGAAAGCTTTCGACCTGGTCTCTTATGGTGTACTGTGGGAGAAAATAGCGAAAGAGACAAGTCTACCATGTGAGGTTACAGCGCTTCACGCTTCTTCGAGACACTGGTACAACCATCAAACGAATAATGTTAGATGGGCAGGTTGTTTATCTGATAATTATAGGTTGGAATGCGGGGTGAGGCAAGGGGGCTTATCCTCGCCTCGCCTTTTGAACTTATATGTAAACAAGCTGATTGAGGAGCTCAGTAGTACTAATGTCGGATGTCATATGGAGGGTCTTTGCATAAATAACATCAGTTATGCAGACAACATGGTGTTACTGAGCCCTTTAATCGGCGCTCTAAAACGCCTGGTACATATATGTGAAAGTTATGCTGTGACTCATGGGCTCAAATATAATGTAAACAAGAGTGAGTTCATGATTTTCAAGGCAGCCACCAAAACCTATTCTGTTTCACCAGTTACTCTCCTGGGTGTTCCTTTGAAACAGGTGAATATTTTTAAGTATTTGGGTCACTGGGTCACGGATGACTTGAAGGACAACTTAGACATCGAACGAGAGCGAAGGTCATTGTCTGTTCGGTGCAATATGTTGGCTCGCAGGTTTGCACGATGCACGGACGACGTTAAGATTACACTTTTTAAAGCCTATTGTGTATCATTCTATTGTTGCAGCCTGTGGGTCAAATATACGCAGAAAGCATATAATGACCTTCGTGTTCAATACAACAACGCGTCCCGGGTGTTGATGGGGCTGCCGCGGCGTTGCAGTGCGTCAGGCATGTTCGCCGATGCCCGAACGGATGGTTTCGCGGCTGTAATGAGAAAGAGATGTGCCTCACTTCTTTCTAGGTTACGCGACAGCCCCAACCGCATTTTGAGCGTGATTGCTGACCGATGGGACTGTTCAATGTTTGCCCGCTGGACGTCCCTGCATGTAAACATTTAATTCCTTGTTTAAATTATACTACTAACATATAATAAGTATCATTGTTACTAATATTTTTTATGGGTCTATGACCTGAAATAAAAGTTTCTATTCTATTCTATTCTATAGGAATTGCCAATAGTCAACATGTTAGAAAAAGTTCAAAAATCTAATCCTACTATGAAAAATAAAAAAATATGTATGAATATAGAAAAAAATTTATGGATTTTCCATATTTAGTTCCGGGAAATTTAAAAAGGGGGTACTGAAATTTCTCTATGGCACTCATTCCTGATAAAAATTTCCAGGAACAGCATACAGCGTACAAAAATTCAAAAACCATATGATCTACCGCGATAATCTCATTATTAATTATTTTTTTTATTAATCATACGTTTACAGGACGAGTTTCTTCACAGAGGTGAGTTTAAACCATTGGTACAAACATAAAAGCTCAACGAAAAATTTAAATGAACCTGGGGGAATCGAGCCCGGTACCTCAGGATTACCGGTCTAAAGAGGTGAGTTTGTGCAGAGGCGGCACATGTTTTATATGTTGTTGTTCCAGAACCTTTTTTTTTTTATAAGGGGCAAACAGCGAACATACAGACAAATGGTCGCTGACCTCCGGGATGGAGATGACACATGAAGAAGAAGACACCTGTAACACCTGAGGAGTCACGAAAGATAAGAATACTTAATGCATTGTATTCCAGTTTAATTTAAATTTACTGAGGAACAATTGCGCCATGCGGTGTTACCCGCTCATCCGACGGGAATATTACATTTGTTCGGGATAAAAAGTGACCTATGTGTTAAACCAAGGTATCAGCTACCATACCAAATTTTATCAAAATTAGTCCAGCCGTTTGAGTGTGACGAAGTAACAAACATACACATAAACACACTCACGAACTTTCGCCTTCATAATATGTATTAGTGGGATAACCGCGGCGTAGATGCTTCTAGAAACATAATCCTAATAATTATAATGTATATTGGAAACGCAAATATTAACATAGCAATACATAACGAAACATTAGTCTGTAAAGGTTACTCAAAATAAATGATTATTATTATATACATCTACCATAAATCTTTAGAGGCCCACTTTTGATTTTAGACCCATTTTAATCTCTAATTTCAATTCAATTTCTAAATCCTATACTGTTGACTAATATTTAGTGTACATAATCCGTTAACATTGTGTTCCTGTAATAAGAAGCGCCGTTCATTGCTCTCCGGGGAGCCATAACTAAATTATAGATCCCCAGGTAGCGATAAAGATGACCGCGAGGCCACTGAACCAACGGGGATATACGCCTAAATAAAATTGCTTGACGGAAAGATTTGTTTTGACATTTGGACCTTTCCGTATATACAGTGTTTCGACCTAAAAGCTTGGCGTTTTTTACTTTTCTACCATGAACATGGCAATTTTTAAGACTGTTCTCTACGCTCAAACAGCTCAAAGTCGAAGACAGAGACATCGGACTAAATGAGTCATATCATAATAGGCGTGTATACATTTTTTTGGACGATGTCAGTCCAAATTTTTTTACTTATTGAGATCAAATATCTATATGGGACTAACTACCCTTAGAATGCTCTAAAAGTGTAAAAATGACCGGCAAAGATTCCTACGGAGCGCTAGAACGCTCCATACAAATGGCCACCTACATGTGACGCCCTTTGTAGGTTGGATACCAATATTTGTATGGAAACATGTAATAAGTAATTTGCCATTTTCACCGTGAAAAAGAACATTTAAGTTCAGTTGACTTCACTCGTATATGACTCAAATGCAACGCTATAGCTATTTAGCGTAACTATGACTCGCGATAAAATATGGTTTGTCTCTTTTCCTCTTCAATATCATGCGAGCAAGCCGATTGCTAAGTAGTACGATAAGCAAACGTCGCGACAAGTTGTACTAGCCCGGCAGAGCTAATTTCCGATACTAAAGATTTTCTTAAGGCGACGGGTAATGCGAAACTAGCGCCACTTTCGACTTTTTACTTATACCTTCATAATCTGTCATTTTTTTAGAAATAGCTGAAGTCTACGAGCTAGCAAAACACCTTTAATATTTATTAAATCACTATATACAATTCGTTCAGTGTAGTTCACCCTACAAAACTTGTTCACGTCAAAAGCGACCACAATAGTTTTGGGCAAGTTTTTAGAGACAACTAAAGAACAAGAAATTGTGTATAATAATTTAATAAATACTATAGGTGTTTTTCCAGTTCCTCAAATATTGCAATTACTGGAAATTGATTTGGTTTAGAAGATATAATAAAAATTTGTAAGTGGCGCTAGTTTCGCATTACCCGTCGCCTTAATATAGCTTACAGTCTGACCAAAAAGAGTAGAAATTAAAATGTGGCAATACTGTAGTGTGGTCCCTTTCTAATCAATTTAAGAAAACGGGGACCACACTACGGTATTGCCACTTTTTAATTTCTACTCTTTTTGGTCAGACTGTAAAAGCCACATCGGGAAGTCCCAGTAAATCGGATTCGCGCATCACACGTTCGTTTCCGGTACTGTTCGGCTCCGATCGGCATCCGTACCGGTTTCACTGTTATGTGAATTATATTATGAAAGTAGCTTAGACATCTGAATGAATTCCATTAAATAAATACATACCTACTTTGAATAGTTTTCTGGCGAGACACGATTAACGAATTCCCAGGAAAACCAAAGGTTGTCTAATTTGGTCACGGCAGGCTTGTGGCAGTTAATGAGGGATATTTTTCGTAATCTATGTCCATTAGAGAGGAATGGTCCTTGATTGGTGACCACGACCTGGAAGATGAAGCGTGGAAAACAAGAGTTACTGTCCGACCGCCCCTCGGATGAAACTAAAATTAAAAAATAAAAAGCCATTTATTCTACTACTTTTACACATAAATAAATACAATCCCCCCATATAAAAATATATACCTATATATATATATATATATATATTTAGTTTTGCCGTTAAGTAATAGTCGCCTCCTGGACGTAGGCCTCCCCCGTTTCTTTCCATAGCTCTCTATCTCTAGCTTAATTTTCTCATCCAGTGTGGTCCCAGTCTTTCCGTGAAGATGTCTGACCATTGTAAAAACTTCAACTGGAAGAAGCGAATGGAGCAAGGATCAGTCACCTTACCGGATTCCATACCGGAATTCAGTAATTGATATAGTAATTTGATTATGTTTTTGGCCTTAATTAATAATAGATTGTGATCATGTCTAGTGGGTTAAAGGATCCAGTTGTGTGTTATAATAACCAGATTCTCTGCGGTAAGGATACAAATCAGACGACATTAGCAGTTTATTTAAGACAAGTCAATATTATTTAATAATTATTCGCAGAAGCAATAATGAAGGTTAATGAATCTAAATATACATCTTGGACGAGAAGTAGTGTTAGTTATTTAATTAATAAACAAATAATAAATAAAGGTTGAAATATTTATTTATATGATGCAATGTCTCTGTTCTAACATTTTTCCAAATGACCCAGTAGGAATGTGGATAGTGTATGGCTGTTTAGTGTTCGATATAATACATAAATATATAACTAAAGGGGTTTTTTTGTTAGGAAAGGACAGCCCCGCCCCGCTGTCCAAAAATCGGATTCGTCCAACAAATAAATCCGTCCTTGACAGGATAAAGGGAAGACACATATTTGGAACACTATAATAAACAGCTAATTCCATTATAAGTTATTGATAGAGATTTCTCACCACCAAGCCATGTCAATATAACTGGTTAATAAACCAAAATAAATATATTCTGCTAAATGGTCATATGTTGATGCAATATAAAATATTGCTAGTGTCTCTTTCAGTTATTAAACATAGATAGATAATCTGTCCCAGGAGACATGTAACTGATACATGACACTAAAAGGAGCACAAGACCAAGCAGTAAGGTACACAACCTGACAGCTGAGTTGGACAAGTAAAACAGGGGATGGACTCAGCCATATCCTCATGTTAATATCTAGCCACCAAGTTATGTCAATATAAATGGCTATCAACCAAATAAATATATTCTGCCATAATGGTCGCTTGTAAATGCAGTATGAAAATACTGGTAGTGTCTGTTTCAGCTAATATTAGGTATATAGACAGATCATCCACCTCATAAGAGAACCACAACTGAGAAATGACACTTAAGTAATACCAGACCATAGCAATGTATTAACACAACATGGTTGGGTGATGATGATAGTTGATATAACAATGAAACCAGCCGTTTCTCTTATGATAAAAATATCAGACTGTGTCAGGAGAGTCAGAAGGAAGGGTAGGATATTTTACCTTTGTAAAACCTTTACCTATACCAGACTCTTCCCATCAGCATTTCTAAATATTAGAAGTCATATTCAACTTGGATCAAATATGGGTTTAGTCGTCGCCCGAATTAAGACTTATAGTCGATTGACAAAGGGTCTCTGCAAAGTCGATAGTCGCCAACCTTCTCCCTCGTCAGAGAAAACTCCAAGTCTTTAGTAGATGGTTTTAGACATAACAGTGCACAGCCCGAGCCTTCCTAGTATTAAAGCTTATAGCCGATCTCCGGAATTGCTCTATAGAGGACTCCTTTGACCAGCAATACGCTTCGATGCTGGTACTTTGTATGACACAAAGGTCTTTGCAAACCAGTCGCCATATCAGCTGAGCCTCTCATGTCAATCTGGAACAGACAACCAACCGACTACCAAAGTAGTATATTTCTCCAAGCTGAACATTCTGTTCATTGACATTGTTTTGAAGGAGAGAGTCTACCACATACCTTATACCTTCAAGACAGACCTGCCTCAGTATTTATTTTAAACAGAGACAAATCTGTGTACCAATACCAATATTAAAATAGGTGTGTTAAACGTGTAGTCAGTATAGTGTGAAGGAAATGTAATTAATAACACAACTATTTCTGGGATAATTTATCTATCCACAATTACATAAGATATACATGTTTGGTACTTGTCTAAACTACCAGCTGAAACACAGTGCAGATAACTCTCAGCCACCTAGCATCAGCAGTGCATAGGGCCTGTATCTTAACACTCTCGTCTTGAGGGCTTTATTGAACCGTAAAATGAATCATGGAAATGCATTTAGTGTTAAAGGAGGCCTGGCCGGAAAAGACATCTCCCTAAATTTCCTAAATGTGGAAATAAACAACAGCGCTTACCTCTCTCGCAATAAGGATTATTGCAAGCAAACAATCCGACATAATCACACTCCACACCACATCCCACATGACCATCAACTACTTCCGAAACCCAGAACAGCTGATTTTCGATACTTATCCGTCAGGGTTTTCTCTTACACCTCTCGATCCAGACCGAAGACCCCCAGGCCTTCCGCACGTCCTCCACATCCCGAACATTCTCCAGAGCCGCCCTTCTCGAACCTTCCCATCAAAATCCCTCCAAATCTCCCCCATCAGCGCCACTGCGTCGGATAGCGGAACTCCATTTGTGTCCATGTGTTTTATGTTTCAATGAATTCCCAGTTCCTCATTGGTTGGTATTATCTACAACTCACACAAATAAAAGATATATATAGGCTTATAGGTAGATATACTTTAGTTCCGCTACTCGCCGTTGGTCGCTACTGTAGCCAATGATATTGACGGCAAATTAAACCAAATTAAAATTTATCTTTATTATTATGGATTAATTATTAATCCCAACATAGCTGTCTTTAAAATTCGGTACGTTTTTAAAAGTTACCAATCCTTGTAAGATAATAAGAACGTGACTTAAACGCAATTTCTCCCAAAACGTCACTGACATTTCTATTACACCCGACAAGACCACATCAACAAACCTCCTAGAAACACCAACGCATGTCATATAATTAACAACAAATGAGCTTTCCAACACAATTACAAGCATTGAGACCAATACAGCATGCGGCCTTTAAATTATATTAGAATATTTAATAAACACATCCTTGTTTTATGCTTGTCTATCACAACGCCCTCTAGTGTGAAAGATTTAAACTTAATCCACGCTCCAGCAACCCTATCAATATTTAATTCATCAATGAATTACGAGATGGCGTTGTAAGGTAAGGCAGCGTAGACGCTGACCCTTTACAATAGACTCCCAATAAAACACTAGATGGCGCTTCACGTCATAAAACCATTGGCTAAAACTCACTGGAGCATAGTTCCGTTACATCCGCCCCGCAGAACTTAATGGCGTTTATCAGAATTAAGTTCTAGAAAAAAGAAAGGGAACCCAGAGCAAACAAAGAAGAAGAAAATAAAGATAACCAAAATACTACTACTAAGAGCAGAAGAATAATAAATAAACAAATAAAAAGAAAAAAAAAACAAGCCTTCCTACCACAAAGTGCCCTAAATATATATATATATATATATATATATATATATATATACATGCATCATAGATTCATCAATGCACTTTAAGAGAAAATTATACTCTATTAACCCTATCTCACTGCATTTATAACTAATAACCTGCTTCCGCGCATGATAAAGTGACTATATACATACACATCTAGTATCAATAAAATAAAAAAAATATATAATACTAGGAGGCGTTCACGACCCCATCCACGCATTTTCCCTACCAAATAAAGCATCAGCTACAACTGTTATATTAACTACAAATATAATGAAACACATGAAATAAAATTAAAATGGGATTTATTATTTATGTGAAATGTAATGTTTCTTAACCCTAACATGCTTCATCAATGGAGACTAGTTCTGTTCCTTGGATGTGCTGCCCCATGGACTTGCCTATATAAACTTTCCTGCATTACTTGGTACGCTTCATCTTTTCTTGAATCACTTAACAAAAGAATTCCTTTAAACTAAACACTAATATCATAATTGTTCTTATTTATTTATTGTGTTTTCACTGAATATTGTATTATTTATGTAAAACACAACCATAACTGACACTTCAATTCACTAAAACATCTGAATCACTTCACCACACATCCACTTTAACCAACTCTCATTGAAATCACTTGTTATTATTATCAACACACAGCACCGAGACATGGAGTTGACATCCCAGTCTACAAAAGAAGCACTGCTATGCTCCTACTTGTGGATACAAGCTATAGTAAATTATACATAATTAAATAAATAACAAAATTAAATTATAAAAATGATCAAACAACTAGTCTTCAGAAGCAAAAGGTTGGCTTACTAAGAATAAAGAAAAACAAAAGTACTGACAGACCATATAAACCCGATTACCCCGTACAACAGTTTAGCAGAAGATGCGGAGGAATATACATATCTTGGACAAATAATATCACCAACAAAGAAATTAATATCAGGATAGTTATCATTTGGAATGGAATTCAATTGGACGCTAAAAGAAAGAATTTGATACTAACATTCCACCGAATATGATTTACAAATAACAAAGCTCTACAACATATAAACACAGTATGAAGAGAAGTATTCTAGCTATTAAGTTACAAGACAAGTTTTTACTTGCACAAAATAATGCGATAAGAATACAAGTTACCAACATAATAAAATGTATCAAAGCTAAAATAGGACTGGACAAGACATCTTAAAGAACTAATAGGGAAAATGAGCTAAAGATGTGATGGAATTGTGTCCTAGGTACAGCAAACCAAACAAGGTGACTTGGAAGACCTTGGGGAGGCCTATGCTGAAAAGCAGCACAGTTAATGACTATTCAGAAGGCTTTAGAATAACAAATATGTCCTAAAGGTAAAATAAAAATAAGATGCCAAACTATCTTATATAAATTAAAATAGAATACATAAATAAACACAACCGGACAACCTCCACAGCCTACTATTAAAATAATTATTGTTTTCATGGTTATTTCTAATTATTTTCAATGTTAACAACGCTAACTGACAGATGATATATCCAATATTAGACATAATTTCAACCAGAAGCTACCCAAAACCTCTATTTACCAAGACCAGTAAGACTTAACAATAGTTAATAAGTCCTACCTTCTGATATATGATAATCATGATTATAAAAAAATAACTAAAATATATATTTTTTTTTCATTGAAATATATGCACATAGAATTAATACCTAATCTACACGTATAACAATTTCTTAATAATACCTAAAGTTAAAAGGGGACAAGGTTCTTTACTACTAAAATAAATATTACAAATATTATAATGCCTAAAACAAAACTTCATTTTTCATAAGAACTCTAAGGGTGTAAACAGAATTTAGGCAGTGCAAGCTTAGCAATAATAAATATCAGATATAAGATATGTACGACATTTCGCATAGCTGGGCTAAATCACCTTTCTCGACGTCTAATATTCACAACTTTAAAAGTAGTTCCTCTCAGAACACAACTTACCCGAACTTGGTACAAAGTCACCTAAAATACACAGTTCACGTGATATATAACATTCATAGTACATAATGCACCACAGAACACTACACTTATTTATTTCACGTAATGTAAACACAATTTAATAACTGAATTTATATGAATACCGACTTGTATTCAAACAAAATTACCTGCATTCCATATTTTCATTTGACACTCACTTGACATCTTCGTCCAGAAATTCATAACCTTTTCACTAAGTAATCCAATACGCCCCGTACACACTTTCATCCTTCAGCATTATCCCTGTTTGACATTTATTATTTTATTGCCTGATTGACACTCTGCTTACCACGCAACCGCACCTTATTTATTTATCGTAATGGAAAACAACCAGTATACAATCACAAGTATAGTTTACAAAAATAGATTATACAGAAACTAAAACATTTCCAACTATTACGGAGAACTGGCATGGTATTCGAACGCGACTTTGTCCTAATGTTGCCAGGCTGGCATAAAATCCAGCAAATTATAAAGTAAAATATCAAGTAAATTAATTAAAATTTAAAATTAATAGCATAATAATTTACATAGATAAAAGCATAAAATACCGCAAGTAGCGCGATAAATAAAATACGTATCATGGAAATAAGTGTGGACTAATTAGTGATCCATAATTAATGTCGATAATTTTTAATGCACGTTATATATTACACAAAATATATATATATTCCCTATGTACAGTAACCTAACTACCATGTGATTACGATAAATAACTATATTTGCAAGAATTTTATAGATCAGAAGAATTATCCAAGTAAACATTAAAATCAACGTAGGATATTGCAGGGCTTAAACTACATGCACAATGATTATCATTCACTGTATCTATGTTCCAACCGTACTTATTTATTTCATCCTGATAAGATAGCTCTTTAGTAACTATACAGTAAATAGTTTGTAACGGACCTAAAAATAAATCTAAACTGGTTGGGACTCTATAACTATTCCTGTGGCAACCCCAAAAATCACCCACCATTTGACAGATGCCAATATAATAACCTTAAATATTTACCTAAACGTGAAATCCATTTGAACAAAATTATGGAAAATAACAAGAAAATGTCAATTCCGGCCCAGAAAACCATAATTACTGAACTGAAGAACAATAAACTCAGTGAGACGCGTCTATTATTCAAAACAACAGCAACTGGAGCGCTTCATTCCTTTGTTCGCCCGATGACCATTTGGAGGCCTCTCAATTCTCACCGCCGCGGCCGCGGACAACATCCCAACATGATAACACGCCCCGCAGACTCAAGCCACTCCACCGCCACCTCAAGGCCACAAGACTGCCGCAGAACGCAGCAATACGCAATGCATCTTCATGCTCGGCGAACTTGGTTGAGGTAGCATGATTGCTTTTTCCAATTTTGTTTCTTCTTTCTTCTTTAACTGGTTTATGGCTATATTAACCTTTCATTTCTTCTTTTTAGGTACCTGCAAAGCCCTATTTTGCCAATGGATGGGAGTGAAAGACAATCGTCATGGAATAATTTATTTCTGACTAATATACAAGCATGGATTTTGAAAGTCAATTATGGTGTTGTATTTGTTTTTGTATGAGTGTGTGCAAGTGTAATATGTGGAATAAATGTGTTCATGGCTTATTTTAAATAACTAATGTCCCATAATATAATAAAATCTCAATCGTCTGAAATGTAACCTTTTTGAAACCGCAGTACCATTTCACAGAACCAATTGTGCCATTAAATTTGGCATTTAATATATAGATCCTGGGAGCGGCCTTGGCATCAATTGTAAAAACTTCAACTGGAAGAAGCGAATGGAGCAAGGATCAGTCACCTTACCGGATTCCATACCGGAATTCAGTAATTGATATAGTAATTTGATTATGTTTTTGGCCTTAATTAATAATAGATTGTGATCATGTCTAGTGGGTTAAAGGATCCAGTTGTGTGTTATAATAACCAGATTCTCTGCGGTAAGGATACAAATCAGACGACATTAGCAGTTTATTTAAGACAAGTCAATATTATTTAATAATTATTCGCAGAAGCAATAATGAAGGTTAATGAATCTAAATATACATCTTGGACGAGAAGTAGTGTTAGTTATTTAATTAATAAACAAATAATAAATAAAGGTTGAAATATTTATTTATATGATGCAATGTCTCTGTTCTAACATTTTTCCAAATGACCCAGTAGGAATGTGGATAGTGTATGGCTGTTTAGTGTTCGATATAATACATAAATATATAACTAAAGGGGTTTTTTTGTTAGGAAAGGACAGCCCCGCCCCGCTGTCCAAAAATCGGATTCGTCCAACAAATAAATCCGTCCTTGACAGGATAAAGGGAAGACACATATTTGGAACACTATAATAAACAGCTAATTCCATTATAAGTTATTGATAGAGATTTCTCACCACCAAGCCATGTCAATATAACTGGTTAATAAACCAAAATAAATATATTCTGCTAAATGGTCATATGTTGATGCAATATAAAATATTGCTAGTGTCTCTTTCAGTTATTAAACATAGATAGATAATCTGTCCCAGGAGACATGTAACTGATACATGACACTAAAAGGAGCACAAGACCAAGCAGTAAGGTACACAACCTGACAGCTGAGTTGGACAAGTAAAACAGGGGATGGACTCAGCCATATCCTCATGTTAATATCTAGCCACCAAGTTATGTCAATATAAATGGCTATCAACCAAATAAATATATTCTGCCATAATGGTCGCTTGTAAATGCAGTATGAAAATACTGGTAGTGTCTGTTTCAGCTAATATTAGGTATATAGACAGATCATCCACCTCATAAGAGAACCACAACTGAGAAATGACACTTAAGTAATACCAGACCATAGCAATGTATTAACACAACATGGTTGGGTGATGATGATAGTTGATATAACAATGAAACCAGCCGTTTCTCTTATGATAAAAATATCAGACTGTGTCAGGAGAGTCAGAAGGAAGGGTAGGATATTTTACCTTTGTAAAACCTTTACCTATACCAGACTCTTCCCATCAGCATTTCTAAATATTAGAAGTCATATTCAACTTGGATCAAATATGGGTTTAGTCGTCGCCCGAATTAAGACTTATAGTCGATTGACAAAGGGTCTCTGCAAAGTCGATAGTCGCCAACCTTCTCCCTCGTCAGAGAAAACTCCAAGTCTTTAGTAGATGGTTTTAGACATAACAGTGCACAGCCCGAGCCTTCCTAGTATTAAAGCTTATAGCCGATCTCCGGAATTGCTCTATAGAGGACTCCTTTGACCAGCAATACGCTTCGATGCTGGTACTTTGTATGACACAAAGGTCTTTGCAAACCAGTCGCCATATCAGCTGAGCCTCTCATGTCAATCTGGAACAGACAACCAACCGACTACCAAAGTAGTATATTTCTCCAAGCTGAACATTCTGTTCATTGACATTGTTTTGAAGGAGAGAGTCTACCACATACCTTATACCTTCAAGACAGACCTGCCTCAGTATTTATTTTAAACAGAGACAAATCTGTGTACCAATACCAATATTAAAATAGGTGTGTTAAACGTGTAGTCAGTATAGTGTGAAGGAAATGTAATTAATAACACAACTATTTCTGGGATAATTTATCTATCCACAATTACATAAGATATACATGTTTGGTACTTGTCTAAACTACCAGCTGAAACACAGTGCAGATAACTCTCAGCCACCTAGCATCAGCAGTGCATAGGGCCTGTATCTTAACACTCTCGTCTTGAGGGCTTTATTGAACCGTAAAATGAATCATGGAAATGCATTTAGTGTTAAAGGAGGCCTGGCCGGAAAAGACATCTCCCTAAATTTCCTAAATGTGGAAATAAACAACAGCGCTTACCTCTCTCGCAATAAGGATTATTGCAAGCAAACAATCCGACATAATCACACTCCACACCACATCCCACATGACCATCAACTACTTCCGAAACCCAGAACAGCTGATTTTCGATACTTATCCGTCAGGGTTTTCTCTTACACCTCTCGATCCAGACCGAAGACCCCCAGGCCTTCCGCACGTCCTCCACATCCCGAACATTCTCCAGAGCCGCCCTTCTCGAACCTTCCCATCAAAATCCCTCCAAATCTCCCCCATCAGCGCCACTGCGTCGGATAGCGGAACTCCATTTGTGTCCATGTGTTTTATGTTTCAATGAATTCCCAGTTCCTCATTGGTTGGTATTATCTACAACTCACACAAATAAAAGATATATATAGGCTTATAGGTAGATATACTTTAGTTCCGCTACTCGCCGTTGGTCGCTACTGTAGCCAATGATATTGACGGCAAATTAAACCAAATTAAAATTTATCTTTATTATTATGGATTAATTATTAATCCCAACATAGCTGTCTTTAAAATTCGGTACGTTTTTAAAAGTTACCAATCCTTGTAAGATAATAAGAACGTGACTTAAACGCAATTTCTCCCAAAACGTCACTGACATTTCTATTACACCCGACAAGACCACATCAACAAACCTCCTAGAAACACCAACGCATGTCATATAATTAACAACAAATGAGCTTTCCAACACAATTACAAGCATTGAGACCAATACAGCATGCGGCCTTTAAATTATATTAGAATATTTAATAAACACATCCTTGTTTTATGCTTGTCTATCACAACGCCCTCTAGTGTGAAAGATTTAAACTTAATCCACGCTCCAGCAACCCTATCAATATTTAATTCATCAATGAATTACGAGATGGCGTTGTAAGGTAAGGCAGCGTAGACGCTGACCCTTTACAATAGACTCCCAATAAAACACTAGATGGCGCTTCACGTCATAAAACCATTGGCTAAAACTCACTGGAGCATAGTTCCGTTACACCATCTTTTATAAGGACGTCCTTTCGATCTTCTACCGTCCCGCGGAATCCATTCTATATTTTTTTTGAACCATCTGGTCAAAAGATGGGCCAAGATAGAAGACAAGTAGACAAACTTATTCCGACGATAGGCCACCATAAATTAGGTGCCGATAACCAAAACAAACTTTTTTAACAGAACAACGAAAGAAAACAATCTTTATAACTAAAAACTAAAACTCTCAAGATGTTTCAGCCTTTAGAAGCTAGGAAGGTCGGCTTTGCTTTAAAAGAGCGCAAGATCTAGTTTACTCTTAGGTATTTATACAACCATAATTCCAAGTCAAGCCCGCACCTCGCTGTTTCTATTTTTAAGTCGGCTGCAACAGTGGAATTATTTTTCTAGATCTGTACACTGCACCATTTTCTTTGCAGATGCTGCTTACCTAATTGGTGTTTAAGTAGTACATTATTTTTTGTGACTTCATCATACTAATGTAAGTAAGTAAATATTTAATAGTTATGTTGAGCCATAAACCTAGGGACACCAAACGTTAAAATTATATTTTTTTATTTTTTATGAAATTGTAGGAGCTGCGTATCTATACCGGCTTCAGGTACAGTAGCCGGCAAACAACTTGAGCGTGACCTTGACTGCGCAGTAGCCGATTTACGTTCAAATTTACATGCGCAGATCCGCCATTTTGGTTGAAGTTGTTTGCCGGCTACTGTATAAGTATTAAATAACGGGAGCCGGTATGCTCGCAGTAGAGGTTATAAAGTTTTTAAAAGTAATATTGTGTACCTAGCCAATCAAAGTGCTTGCTTGATGATTGCTCTTATCGCGCGATAAATAAGTGACAAAGCATCCGTCAAGTTTTGTAAGTGACTGCTGCTTTGGTCACTTATTTATCACGTGATCTGATGATAATTGATCACGTGATCACCATATGGTGAGATGGTTCCATCATGTTTTAGTTGAGTGCTTTGGTACTCGTCGAAGGAGAACCCGGAGACCAGTGGCGGTTTAATAC
The DNA here is from genome assembly GCA_905147355.2 of Apotomis turbidana. Lineage (NCBI taxonomy): Eukaryota > Metazoa > Arthropoda > Insecta > Lepidoptera > Tortricidae > Apotomis > Apotomis turbidana. Next base: position 2,015,653 of record LR990285.1, read on the forward strand.
ATTTTGTTATATAAGATTGTTCAGATCCCTAATCTGTCAAGGCTTTAGGATATTTCAAAATCATGTTTTTTTTTATATCAGCTTTATTATTACGGCCCGGACATACAATATAACATTGATATTTAAAATGTATATAGCTGAATATATTGAAAACTAGATATCATATTGCTGGCGCTTATTATTTTCCGTTTAGTAATATGTCCGCCACCTTCAATTTTAAGCCTCAGATCATAATTTATCTCAGTGAGAAAGAAAATATCATAATGGTTAGGTACTCGCAATAGACAGATATAATTAATGAGGTCTAGAAACGACGAATTGAGCCCTATTTCTGTCATATCTTGTTACACAACTGGACGTCAGTTAACAGCTTAAGGCACAGAAATTTCCATAGCCAGTCAGCCGTCAAGTTACACATTTAGCATAACAGATTCGCCTTTGTGTCATCAGGAACCAAGTCGGACCTATATTCCGGCCGAAGCAGGTTTCAATTATGTTTTTTAGATACAAAGATATGAGGACCGTGAAATTTTAGTGACATGTACATTACCTACTATGGTATTAAATACAAATAGTAATCAAATAAGCTGACATAACTCGAAGAATTTTATTGCCAAACAAATCAGGCATTGGGCTGGACACTTCACTTGTAGAACAGACGGATTGAAAGATTCTCGAATGGTTCAATAAGGTTTAAACATTGAAACACCATTATATATGTCAATTCAATTCAATTCTTTATTCAATAACAATAAACATTGTATTTGAAACACTTACAAGTCAGATTTTACTTAAGGCTATGTTATCTCTGCCACTATTCTAACATCACATTATATATTAATATACTAAGAAAAGAAATAAAATAAAATAAAGAAAAACAACAATAAAATTACAATTACAATTATATGGCCAAGTAAAAAGTTTGAAATGTCAATTGTTAAGGCCTTGGAAGGCCTGACCATGTGTGCGCGCAGGAGGCGCACGCACACCACAACACGGCGCCGACGCGCCGCCCGCCGCGCCCCGCACCAGTGCCGCTCGCGCGCCCGGCGGCGGCGGGCGGCATTCGCCTCTCAGACCACAGCGCAAGATGCGCTGCTCAAAATTATATCTTCAATTATTTAAACTTGTAATTTAATCGCTACGATTAATAAACCATTTTGTAACATATCCTCGGTGGTCGCCTACATCATTTACAAGAAAAGAACCTGCGCCAACAGTTTCGAGCCGGATCTGCATTCGAGATTTCGAGAACAAAGAACAAAGAAAGCAGATGGGCGCGGTCATCGAACAAAACTCAACGGTCGACGTGTCGAGGATATAGCTGGAATGGAATCGAAACAAAGCTACTGCGCCACTTGCCACTACTGTACTGTGCCATGAACGTTTAGCCTAAAAGGAATACCAGGAGAAAGGGTTTGCCACGATATTGTGTGAGTTCGTTCCAAGTACCTATCAATGTAACTTCGTTCTCATAATTATCAAATTATCAATCCACTATTCTATTTTCTATTGGTTGTAGTAGTTAACCACCTATCTAAAGGTTAATTCTAAAGTCTATTTCCAATTTATTTCATGTTAACAAGCAAATATACCTACCCTGTTTCCTACAAAATCAAATCTAAGTATGACAATTTTGCCAAGTCTTTTCTAATTACTTAAAGCTCAATCTTTAGAGGTCTGGAAGTCTTTGTTGCCTCTATTTTAACCAAGACAGTGAAATATTTACGCATTTATTAACATTTACGTTCGAACATTCCAGAAGTCATCGCGAGTTCAAGGCCGTGCGCTTGCCGGCCGGGTAGGTGCCTACGCGTCGCATAACGGGATTCGGGCGTGGCTTTGCATCGGTTTTCACTGCTTTGACTGTTTCTTCTGCCTGTTTCACAACGCTTCAAGCTAAATTTAAGTACCTTTTTATTAATTTTCATTCTTAATTGCAACAATTTTGTGTGTGCTCATAATTGTTTTCTTCACAGCTGTGGACGATTTTAAATTTGTTTCGTTTTCATTTGCCTTTGAAGTCTAACACTTTACGCACTTCCACGTTATTCTTGCACCATTCATTATGGATCCTAAAGTGCTAAAAAGATCCAGGGCAGGCTTTAAGTCAAAATTAACAGCATTTAAATCATATTTAAATACGCTGCCTAGCAAAGAGCTAAATAGCGTACAAGTACAAGAATTAACAATTAGGCATGGCAAGATGGTGGAGTTATATGACAACTACGATTCCGTGCAAAACGATATAGAAAGCTTGACGGAAATTCCAGATGAGGAGTACGCCGAGCGGGCTTCTTTTGAGGAGTCTTACTACAGGGCAGTGGCGGCTGCGCAGGATCTGCTCAGCAGGCATGCCGCGGCTGCTGCTGCTTCTGCGGGGCACGACAGCGGATCGGTGACGGGTTCAGGTGATGCTGCATTCTCAGGTGGGCCAAGCATTAAACTTCCAACAATACATTTACCTACCTTTTCTGGTCAGTATCATGATTGGCTCGAATACCACGACACATTCAAATCACTAATTCACGATAACACTGCCATATCGAAAATACACAAGTTTCACTATTTGAGAAGTTCTCTAAAGGACAGTGCGTCACTTATCATTAAATCATTAGAATTTTCAACACAAAACTATGACGTTGCTTGGGAATTGCTGTGCGATAGATTCAATAACACTCGAATTTTAGTAAACAATCACATTCAGGCATTGTTCAATATACAGCCTGTCACACAAGAGTCTGCCAAGGCCTTGCGTAATATGCTAGACTGGGTGAACAAGAACTTAAGAGCTTTAAAGACACTTGATTTACCTACTGAACATTGGGACATGCTGATTATTCACATGATGACAACTAAACTCGATTCTGTCTCAATGCGCGACTGGGAAGCTGAACGCAATAATATAAAAGACATTCCCACGCTTCAAAATTTTACAGATTTCTTAAAAAATCGCGCAGATCTCCTAGAAACAATGGAAGAGTCCCAGGCACAGTCAAAGTCTCGGAGGCATAGTGACGTCACACATAATCGTCCTAAGACATTTGTTGTGAATGAAACTAAAAAACAATACAAATGTCCTGTGTGCAATAGGCCTCATTCGATATACCAGTGTTTCAAATTCAAAGCGATGCCAATCGAAAATCGTATCGAGAAGGCAAAACAATTAAATTTGTGTACTAATTGCTTACGCACAGGTCACAATGAACAACATTGTCGGCTGAGCTCATGCCGATTTTGTACTAAACGTCACAATACTTTGTTGCACCCAACTACACAACCCGCACAAGCATCGGGTAACAATTATGCACCTAAAAGTGACTGCGTTGTTTTACCGAACGTACAGGACCTATCTAAACCTATACAAGACAACAATGTCACCCTATCTTCGACGCACCACAGTCAAGTTTTGTTATCCACAGCGATAGTTACTATTCAAGACCACAACGGTCATACACACAATGTTCGCACTCTGTTAGATAATGGTTCAACTTCCAGTTTTATAACCGAGTCATTAAAGATTAAACTAGGAATACCCAGTTATTCAACATCGATTCAAGTTCAAGGACTTAATAAACAGTCCTCAAAAATCACAAAAAGGTGTGATGTCACTATAGGCTCACACTACAACGACACTTACACAGCTGATGTTAACTGTTTTGTTGTTCCAAGTATCACCCAGTTGATACCTAGCAAACCAATCAATTGCATAGCGTTTGATATACCTCAGCACATCCATCTTGCGGATCCATCTTTCTCTGTACCATCAGAGGTGCAGATGCTGCTGGGGGCAGACCTATTCTGGGAAGTTCTGTCAAGTAACCGGATTCCCTTAGGAAAGCATAAACCGACCCTGGTCGAAACAAAGCTCGGGTGGTTGGTCTCGGGTACATTTCAAGTATCAAACACAATTCAAACAAAGCAATCTTATACTAATACAGTCCATTGCCATTTCACCAATGATATTGAGCTAGATGATAAATTAAATCATTTTTTTGAAATTGAAGGTCTCCCCGCCACTCAACAAATGCATAATACTAAAGCTGAGAGTGAGTGTGAGCGAATCTTTACTGAAACTACAAAACGACACTCGGACGGCAAGTTCATAGTAACAATACCTCTGAAGGAGTCTCCGGAGTGCCTAGGCAATTCAAAAGAACAAGCTTTGATTAGGTTCTATTCATTAGAGCGCAAATTTAAGAGAAACCCTGACTTCAAACAGGAATACATCAATTTTCTAAACGAATACATACAATTAGGCCACATGTCAGAGAACACCGATACACAAAATAACACAATTTCTTATTTTTTACCTCACCATGGTGTGCTGCGCGAAGATAGCCTGACCACTCGTCTCAGAACGGTTTTTGACGGATCAGCTGTTACAACTTCAGGAAAATCGTTTAATGATATACAACATATAGGTCCTGTTGTTCAAGATGATTTGTTAAGTATTCTCATAAGATTTCGGCAGCACAGATTTGTTGTGACCTCTGATATAGCAAAAATGTATAGACAAATTTATGTGAAAGAAGACCAGAGATGTTTGCAAAAAATCGTGTGGCGGTCTGACACTACGGAACCTATAAAACAATATACACTCAATACAGTTACCTACGGTACCGCGTCAGCGCCATTCTTGGCCACTCGGTGCTTAAAACAGATAGGTATAGATAGCACAGACAAAAATGTGAGCGAAACTATTTTACACGATTTTTATGTCGATGATTATATAACTGGTAATGATGATGAACAGACACTAATCAATACTTGTAAGGGTGTCATCAACGAGCTCGAGAGCGCTCATTTTCATTTGCGAAAATGGCGGTCCAACCAACCGTCTATCCTCACACAAATTGTTAATGAAAACAATAATGATGATTTCCTCAATTTAAATAACGATGAATACGCGAAAACATTAGGCTTGCTTTGGGCTTGCAAAAGAGATACGTTACTGTTTTCATTACCACACACAGAACAAAAGGTAAAAACAAAACGAACTATTTTGTCCACTATTTCACAGGTCTTCGACCCATTGGGCTTAATAAATCCCTGCATGCTACAGGCGAAACTCATACTTCAGGCTCTGTGGGCGAGTAACGTCTCGTGGGACGGCCAGCTACCAGCCGAGGTTGAGTCGCAATGGGACCAGTTTGTCAAATACTTGCCAGCTATTTCTAAAATTGAAATTCCACGTAGAGTGGTGTGCGATAATTATGTCCACATTGAATTACATGCATTTTCAGATGCTTCGACAAAGGCATTTTCGGGTTGTATCTATTTACGTACAATATCTAACAGTGGCCATGTAAGGGTTCACCTGCTCGCCGCAAAGAGCAAGGTGGCGCCACTTAAAAACAAATTAACAATGCCGAGACTTGAACTATGTGGAGCCTTATTAGCAACACAATTAATGAATAAGGTTGTAAATTCATTACGTTTAAAAATCGATTCATTATACTACTGGTGCGACTCGACTATCGTGCTGGGCTGGATTAAAACGTGCAAAAAACAATTAAAACAGTTTGTGTATAATAGGATCACTGAAATCACTAACACTTCTCATCCAGAAACATGGCACTATGTGCCAACAAACATGAATCCTTCGGACATAGGGTCGAGGGGTTTAAATGCTTCACAACTTCAACACTCAACTTTGTGGTGGGAAGGTCCATATTTTTTACACCAACACCCTATGCAATGGCCATTACAGCCTCTAAGTGTAGACATTTCTAACTTGCCTGAAATCAAATATCAATGCCACACTTCTGCAGCTTCAGTGCTGCATGATAGTGATGAAACCGACTTTACTTTAAAGTTTTCAAATTTTGGTAAAATGCAACGTATTGTCGCTTATATGTACAGATTCAAGCACAACTGCCAAAACTCGAATAAACGATTTGGCCCATTAAGTATCGCAGAATTAAGGACTGCATTACACTCTTTATGCAAAAGGGTACAGTCGGACCATTTTAGTAAACAACAGTCATTGCTTCTTAAGGGCAAGCTGTCACCAAAGGACAAACTGATACAATTAAACCCCTTTGTTGACACCGAGAATATTATTAGAGTTGGTGGTCGATTATCTAATTCTAATTATAGTTACGACACAAAACATCCAATATTGTTACATGCATCGCATCATATCACAAAAACAATTGTACAACATTATCATAAAATATTGTTACACGCAGGACCACAGTTACTATACTCTATGCTACGCCATAAATTTTGGATTGTACGTGGTCGCAATCTTTGCCGAAAAACAACAAATAGTTGTATAACATGCTTACGGTTCTCAGGGCAAACTTACCAACCTATAATGAGCCCTCTTCCTGCGCAGAGGTTACATGCTGACTTTGTATATACACACACAGCGACAGACTACGCAGGGCCAATCATGATACTAAACAAAAAGGGTCGTGGTTCTCATTTAATCAAATCTTACATTGTAGTGTTTGTATGTTTGACCGTCAGAGCAGTACACCTGGAGCTCGTCACCGATTTGACGTCTCAAGGCTTCATTTCAGTATTAAACAGATTTATTGCCCGCAGAGGTAAGCCGGCAACCATAATCTCAGATAATGGAACACAGTACGTGGGAGCATGTAATGAGCTATATAAATTTCTAAAAAATGAATGCAAAAATATAATCTCCTATGCGGCTGAAAACGAAATAGATTTCAAATTTTGCCCGGCTTACAGCCCAAATTTCAATGGATTGGCAGAGGGTTCCGTTAAGGCAGTGAAACACCATTTGAAGCGAGTCTTATCTATGACTAATTTAACTTACGAGGAAATGTACACTGTCTTGGTTCAAATAGAGGGAATACTGAATTCTAGACCCCTCACTCCCCTCTCTTCTGATCCTTCGGATCTTATTCCACTCACCCCAGCACATTTCTTGCTTGGACGAACAATCACAATGTTACCCGCACCCCAGGTGGAAGACACTAGGCTATCGACGCTCTCCAGATATGCCAGAATCCAGCAACTCAAGGCTCACTTTTGGAGTAGATACTATAAGGAATATCTTTCAGAACTCCAGTCCCGCAGCAAGTGGCGCAGCCCCGGAACACACCCACAGCCGGGAGAGATGGTCGTCGTCAAGGACGACCGCCTGCCGCCGAACCGATGGCTGCTCGGACGTATCGTGGCAGTCCATCCGGGCAGCGACGGCGTCAACCGCGTCGCTGACGTCCTCACCACTGCGGGGACTCTTCGCAGAGCTTACAACAGGCTCTGCCCACTACCATCGTCGTTGAATCAGGATGCTCCTGATCCAAGGGGGGCAGCCTGTTAAGGCCTTGGAAGGCCTGACCATGTGTGCGCGCAGGAGGCGCACGCACACCACAACACGGCGCCGACGCGCCGCCCGCCGCGCCCCGCACCAGTGCCGCTCGCGCGCCCGGCGGCGGCGGGCGGCATTCGCCTCTCAGACCACAGCGCAAGATGCGCTGCTCAAAATTATATCTTCAATTATTTAAACTTGTAATTTAATCGCTACGATTAATAAACCATTTTGTAACATATCCTCGGTGGTCGCCTACATCATTTACAAAAAAAGAACCTGCGCCAACATCAATATGAATATTAAATAACAATAATACATACAGTTAAATTATCCGAATACCACTTCAACACTATAACAGCATCGTGTCAACAAAAAGCATTTCAATTTTCGTTTAAAATGGACCAGTTATAAGATATGTTAAACTTATTCTAGGTATACTCCACACAAAGTAACTTTGCTACGACACAAACGTACTTTTGTATACATATATATGTTACGAAAACTAAATGAAAATGGTACCTACTCTAAAAATCGAACAGCGGCCCTCAAAAGAGTACTCCAAGCGCAAATAAAATTGACTAATTCAATAACCTCGACACGCATACTGTGACACTAGCTGCATTTCTACCGCTCCCACCCAATCTGGTATCTCCCATCAATCCCTAAACTAAACAGGACTCTGTAGCTTTCGAAGTATGGTGCGAATTTTCAAGTGGATAAAAATGTAGATGTGTCTTTATGATCGGTAAATTTTACGGCCACAGAGCAGTTAAACCATTTGCTGGAACGGCCGCGGCACCGCAGTCCCAGAGCCCCCGTCAGACGTACGCGGTAAACTATTACTCGTCCCTTGCTTACAATATCCTAGTCATGTTATGCGCCTTAAGCTTTTATGACGCGGAATTCTTTGCTGGCTAAGCGGCGTACTCACTGAATATTCTTCGTTAGGGTTTCTTCGTTGGAATATTAAGTTTAAGGAAATGTGAAGCTTCGTGGTTGGAAAAAATTAGGGCATCACCGGTTGTGTACATTTTTCTGTTACCGTTACGTCACTAGAATCTTTATTTTGAAAGTTTTCGCAAATTGTGAGAGGAAATTTGACAATTTGAATTAAAAAAAACTGAGGCGAGAGAACCATATTTTTTACGAATTGGTGAGTTTTAAGCGGATATGTGTGTATATAACCATATTTCAAGTAAATCTGACGAGAAAGTCCAAGTGGAAAATTGATCTACAAGATGTGCCTACCAAAAGGATTACTAACCAGTCGAATAGGTACAAACTTCTAATTAAAAAAATATTGAATTACATCGACACTCGGTCCAGAGAGTATTTAGGTTGGCAGAGGTTCTAAACCAAGGAGCTGGCTCTTCTGCATTATTCATGTAATAACAATTCATGCCGGTCTAGCTCAACGTTCGTCCGTCTTGCAAAAACAAAACTTTGCTCTGAACTGAACGTCGATATGTTTTTAAAGTCATGTTTTTACTTCCCGTATGTGGAGTTGCTCAAAAACAACATGTTTCCTCAATTTTTATTTGAATATGATTTGAAATAATATACTAAAAACATCAAACTCTACATTTTAAAAAATTACTGAATGATGATGCAAAGTGAACAATTTAATCACTTCATTCAATGTGCACTACCTTTATTCTAATTACCAGAATATGGTGACCTAGCCAGGGTCCGCCATTACTAAAGCCGTTACTTCTAGAAGGACTTTATTGTGGTCATCTGCGAGAGACGCAAGTGTGGGTTACGATGGGCAATGCTGCTCGTACCTACGAATACTGGGTTCTACGACTCGCAGAAACTAAATTTATAATTATGGTAGTTATGTTTTAAACTAGCGTTATGAGTTGATAACCCCTGCAATTTGCTATGAGTGTAGTAGTAGCCAACTTTGAATGTTAGTTTTAGTTTGTCATTGTAGTAAACATTGAATTACGTTGTGTTATATCTTAGTTTATTCTTTTCTTTCTCTTGTTGGTGTAGCAAATTTTTTTCAGTCATACACACATTTATTTCCTCAACAAATAAATGGAATCGTAAGATTTATTTATTTCAACTTTATTGCACAAAACAAAAAGTGTACAAATGGCGGACTTAATGCCATAAGGCATTCTCTACCAGTCAACCATTAGGCTAAACAGAAACATTGTATGGTGCAGGGCCTGTACTGTGGTAAGATTGGTAGTTACAGACATTATTTTTTATAGATTTACTAAACTACAAATATAAAAAGCACTTTATTAATTGGATGACCTACTCCCGGGTTTGCCCTGAATCTGTATGCACCGTCAGAGACGCTCGGTGTTAACTTAGCTAACCCGTGCAGCCGAGAGTCTCCGCTACACGTAAAGGCTTAATTAGGCGAGACCGACACATAGACAGGATGTTAGAAAGATGATGTGCACCATTTAGTATTTGAGAGTGGTTTACTTAATAAGTAGCTAAACGTCCAATATATACCTCTACGAAGTACAGTACATCATAAAGCAGTATTCAATAACAGAAAGTCACGACACACACGACGTGGGTTAAATTTTACGTTTCTGATTACAGTTATCTTAAATTTCGCCAGTAAAATTCACGCAAATCTGGCCCATAGGCATACAAACAAACGTTAAAGTTCCTAATCATGAAACGTGAAATCGCCCAAATCAATAAAACTTATAAATAATAAACAGCAACAACACAAGTTATTCTATATAATGAATAAAGAAACACTCGAAAGAATCCTCTTTAATAACGAAATACTTCAACTTTGTTATATTTTCGGGCGAATTCTTTTGAGCACAATTCTTTCCTTTATTTAATGACGCCGTCACTGGATTCACGGGATTTGTATATCTCATTTAGTGGAGACCTCTCCAACGGACGATGTAACATACAAATTGAATCAACTGATTTCACGAAATTAGAAGTAGGCACTCGTATTCTGAATAGGGGTGAGACTATTTGTGATAGCTGTGAAAAATACTGTTTTACCGCATGACCCTGCATTTTATTAGTTTATTAATGTTTCGCAGAAAATTATTTTACCGAACGTTATGTATTGCATAATGCTCATTTCGCATAATTGTTATGCTACGGACACCATTGACTTCTCTGAAAAGTTATAAAATAAACCTAACCTAACCTATTCTAATCTACTAGGATTCACCAAAACATTTTAAATATATTTCCCGTTTTAGCTAACAAAAATTTCTGCCAAATGAGCATTATACGAAACATTACGATCACGTTACGGTTAAACAATGTTCTGCCAGATGAGGGTAACCCGCGTTTTTCATCTCCTATATTGACAAATTCTCAAAAAGTGCACCGTGGCGTGGTGCCCTGCGTAAGATCATACTCTCGAGAGAGTAAGAAAGAGGTAAAAACTAGGCAAATACCCCATTTCAACTAGCTAGGGCGCCGAAACAAAATATTGATACTAGAACTGTAAGTGCGCCGCAAGTTGAAAAAGTTTGCGAATCTCCGAGTTAGACGTTTTCTCTCAGGCTTTTTGTGCGTGAAAGACTATTCATTATCTCACTTATGTAGCTGGGAATTACCGCTGATGAGATGAATGTACGAGTATTTCCCTGTTAGAATGACTGATTCGATAAGTAATGTCTATGAGAATGACACCCATACTAGATTTTATTTGAAAAGATAAAATGGGACATCCGACGTGTTTTATTGTAGCTCTCACCAGAAATTAATTTCAAGTTGTGAAGGAATTCCAAGCACTCGACTCTCAGGTTGGCCTTCACGGGCTGTCCGTCGATCCCTCAAAAATACCAAGTAAAAATATCACGAGTACCTATCTAAAAATAATCTCTCTTCAGGGAAGAGGGTTTATTTACAAATCAAATTTTTACAAAACGAGCTTGGATCTGTTGGAACCTTTGTAACGTCGTTTGGGTCGATTAGGGCAGCCTTTTTATGCCCGCAGTTCTTTTTCTCGTGGAAAAACGACGTAAGTACGTTTGAAGCTTGTACATAGCTATAACTTTATTTTTTAAGGTATAGTCTTTTGGCTCCTTTTTACCGCTAGTTCTTTTTAAGATGTACTTTAAGACCTTCATTAACTACGATTGTAGTGAATAATTTTAAATTGTTGAACCGATTTGATGCAATTGATTGGAGATATTGATATCGGAGGGAAATCTAATGTCATTAAGATGATTTAAAGTTTTGCAGCATTTTCGCGCACTGAGCCAAAATTATATTGAAGAAATTACGATCAAGAATTTGCCCGCAGTAACTTAAAAATTACTTCTGTAGATATACGTATACCTACTAGTGAATGACAAACATGAATCAACATGAAATTTGAGCCTTTTATGTCTGCTCTTAGTTCCAATGATTTCGAGTTTTTAGGGTTCCGTAGTCAACTAGGAACCCTTATAGTTTCGCCATGTCCGTCTGTCCGTCTGTCCGTCTGTCCGTCTGTCCGTCCGTCCGCGGCTTAGCTCCGTGATCATTAGTACTAGAAAGCTGAAATTTGGTATGAGTATGTGTATGTATCACGCCGACAAAACGGTAAAATAAAAACTAAAAAAAAAAATTTTTTTCGGGTACCTCTCGAACACCTAAAGTGGGGGTGATTTTTTTTTTTCGTTTCAACCCTAGTGTGTGGGGTGTCGTTGAATAGGTCTCTTGAAAATAATAGGGGTTTTCAAACATTACTTTTTGATAAAGTCAGTAGTTTTGTAAATATTCGCTCCGAAAATAAAAAAAATTGTGTCCCCCCCTCTAACTTTTGAACCACAAGTCAAAAAAATATGGAAAAATTCATGTTAATGCGGCCTTATAAGTACTTTCAATGAAAACTATATTGAACAAAATCGGTCAAGCCGTTTTTGAGTTATCGCCAAATTTCATATTTTTTCTTTAAAAGGTCGTAAGTTGACTTCCAGAAGGTAATAAGTGATTACAGTTTCTAGGGCGTTTACGACCTTTTTATAGAGCTTAAAATCTGTCTTAACTTAAACCTCGGGCTTAAAACAGCAGTTTATTGTGAAGGATGAGCAACTACGGAACCCTACACTGAGCGTGGCCCGACATGCTCTTGGCCGGTTTTTATCTTGAGTTATCAACTTATACGCGTCGAGTCAAGGATACAGATTTGCTATTTGAGATGGTGTGACATTAACATTTAACATGTTTTCATTCAAAACTAAATGGAAAAACTCATTGCGGGGCCCTAATTCCGTTACAAATCTCTGATATCTCGGAAAGATCTCCGAAGAGCAATATACATAGTATATCACCATTCCTAACTCGGTTGCGTAAAATTTGCGCCCTGCCACGTTCGCACTCACATTTGTGACGCCATAGATATCAGGTGCAGACTTAACTTGACCTGGTAGTATCGCGGCATGGTCACCTCATGCAGCTCGAATCACGTTTTAATGACAGTTGAAGTGTTAGTTATACCAGAGATATACTTGAGACATTAGCACCCGGATGATTTTATTCCCGACAGGATGTCATTACGGAAGATCTTGTGTGGCTATCGAATGAAACGATCACCAACCCGGGTGACTCTCCAGTACCGCGCACTTGTCTCATTATCTCCCACAAAGTTATTACCTAATGCTATGTTTATTTACACAAAGACTTTGTCCTTCTCGACACGAGCTACAAGCCGGTTTGAGCCGGCCACTCCGGTGATAACCACTGGTGGGTGCTTTATATCATTAATTAGTGGACTGGTATGTTTATATAGGCGGCTATCGGTTTCGAGGTGAGGTTAAGTTATAAATTGGGTCATTTGGCCTGGAGTTATTTTTGGCAGTATCGAGATGATGCATCAGATTTGAGAGAGTTATGCTCTGAGTTTATGCGTGATTGAGTCGGAAATATAACTGCGTAAAATATCTATGATAACTATCATTCTCAAAGGCTTTGCTGGGGTTCGTGCAAGAGTTAGGGTGGTTGGAGTAGCGCTAAACCCTTTTCACGCAAAATTAGCACGTTGGATGTTGACTTGCAAAAATGCCCAGCGCAACTAACTAACTATACTTCTAAGAGTAAGCAAGTTGAGATTGATTTGGGCCTATAGTGCGAGGTTTCAATGTAGGAATAATCAAGAACCAATCAAATAATGATGATAATTTACGATTGTTATAGTCTCCATAAGGTATGAGTGAATAGGCTGTTGCTTAACAAGCGAGCTACATCTTCGATCCCGTGGACATTTACCATCAGGTGACAGTGGGGTCAATCGCTAATCCGTTTATGGAAAAAAAACACACACGCACTGTGGACTGACGAGAAAATCATTAACAAATTTAACCGATTTTTAAAGTTAAGTATAGTCCAAACTCTCCTAGTTACTATTCCTAAATAGGAATACTACTTCTCTCAAAATTATACAAAAGACCCACACTTAGTACGAATGTAAGCAGCTAATTGTGACCCGGATAAGAGAGGCGATCGTATTATTAGGCAGTACTCAACGACAACCGAGAGAATATATGAAACTCCATTACACTAAATGTAAGCCAAGTTTATATAATAAAATAGGAATTTTATTGCATGAGTAGTATTCGCTCTCAGTGCTAAGAGACCAAACTCTTTCTAAACGGTTAGTAATAAAAAAAAAACAGCAGTAATCAATTAAGTTAAAGGAATACAGTTGCCGAGAATCTTCTTGACCCAAAATGGCGGATCTGCGCATGCATAATTGTACGTAAATCGGCTACTGCGCAGTCAAGGTTAGGCTCAAGAAGATTCTCGGCAACTGTAGCAACATTAGTACATACACCTACTCTGTTCAACTCTATGTGACGTCAGTCGTCACGTCACTTCACTGAATAGGAAAATCAAACAACGTGAAAACCGCATGACTATTGAATTGACTTTCCTGCGAATGACGTCACACGACCTTGGGACTATTCCTGGCAGGTTAAGGATAAGGTGGCAGAATCATTTGAATTGTCTTAATAGGCTGATCATGATACTGACTCAGGATCGTGAAATAAATTTTCCACAGAAAACGAGCTTGTTACCCTGAATCGAATCTCACTTGACCCTTTTGGTTCTAAGGCCGAATTTTCGTGTTCTGTTAACTATTAACGGTTGATTCTGAAGTGATAATGTTATTAAACATAATCTACAGCCACATTATTATACCATTTTATTAGGCATAATTAGACGTAAATAACGAACAGGGCAGTAAAAGCAGAGTAAAATTTGACCTAAAATAATATTTAGACAAATTTCGTACTACAAACTCTTCTGCGGTCATTTTAATGTCAGTTAATCAGTCTATCAGCCTATTAGGTAATGACGATAGCAAAGTCTATTTATTTTAGGATGCTTGACTGCATGTAATTAATGATGAAACCAATATGCAAGTCAGTTTTAATCAATATTTTTTGTCGAGTATATCATTTTAGGTTGTCCAAATTTAGATACAGTAATTACGTCGCTCGCAGTTTTTCTCGTCAAAGTTCTTAGCAAAGTTATTGCACTAATATTTATCTTTTATTTTTATTAGGGTTCCGCATCCAAGGTTTGCTAAAGAAACGGTAAAACTTGAATAATAGGATCCAAAGATTGGATTCAAATTTAAAATTTCTTATCAGCAATTTTGTGTAAGAGTTTGCTAATATAAAAATATCTACTCGTATTTTTTTTTAGATTAGGACCAGACCAATTATATGAGTTGATATTTTAATATAAACTAACTTTTACACTATTAATTTTCATTTGAATCCCATCCTTGGCAATCTTAAAATAAATAAATAATTCCATGTTATTGCCTTTGAAAGAATATTAATTGACTGACATAACTTTAACTATCTATTTTAAAAAATGGGAATTAATGTTTCATAATAACATATTAAGATATTAACAAAAACAATAATCAATAAACTAATAACTAAAACCAAGTATATGTGAAAAACCTAAACTATTTACAAATATAATGTTTGAATACGATATGACAGACTTTTGCCGCTACTGTGATAGTTAGCAGCTGTGAATACCGAGGCACTGATTCCGGGTCGAAAAACATGAGTTTGCATTTTCGTATCTTTTATGAGATGTTCAATGTTTGGAAAGGGGTCACCTCCCACCTCCCACCTCCACTATAAAGATGTGTTGTTATTTATTTACCATTTTAAGTGATATCGAGCCTTGCTAGGTTATTTCGCTCGTGTCTTTAGAAATGATAATAGCCAGATGCTGCCAGAGCCGTCATCGCAACGTCACTTTCTCGGGATATTAATCCGTTATCAAGCAGGCAACGACGCTGTTTAGATGCGCTCCATCGCCCGTGGGTCCCTCAGTGTGCGTCCTGCCTGCCTATGCTAACGGATGTAAATACGAGGAATGTACGTTGTTTCAACTTACTTATTTTTCAAAATCCCTCGGTCTCCTCTAGTTGGCTACTCCATATTTTCTATTTGGCTGTTTATATCCAATGTAGTATAAGTTTTAAATTTGTGTATAGTCTTTTTCTGGTCTTTTTCGTTCTGTATAGATTTAAAAAACCTTGTTATCTTACTAGTCAAGCCCAATCCGGCCCATCGCCCGTGAATTCTGAAATAATGCTGGAAGTAACTAGAGTGTGTCGGTCGCAGAGGGCAGCTATCTAAATATTCCACTAAAGACAAACATAAACAAATCCACATTAAGAAAAGTGTTGATACAATCGGCTGCTTTACTCGATACTCATTTTCGAACACACAACTTTTAAACAAACATAACCATTAAAATAAGGAAACAATTGCTATCTCACGTGACCACCCACTTTTGGTTATCTTTGCACTAAACATGGCTTATTATGTACCTAGTATTCGATACCCTTTTTGATAAGGAATAGTATTGTATAAAGCCATATTTCTAATAAAAAAATAATAATGTATCACTTTATCATACAAAATTACATGTTATTTTGAAATCCGTCGTGTAATAAGCACATCCAATTCTGCATTACATTGAGTTTGATACACGAAATGAAATCATATTTTCACCTGTCAACAGCAGACAATTTGCTGTTTCGTAATTAACTGAGCAATGACGAAATTGCATGCATATCGCCGCAGCCGACGTTACCCCGGCCAGACACGGCGCAGTTCGCGCGGACTGTATCAGGCAGTTCTTATCTCCCTGGTCAGAAATATCCAGTTTTCTGCCCCCGGCCCGACCTTTCATCTTACGTGTGTTTCATTCCTCGTCTGTATGATGTCGCGGTTCATTGCAGTGCTTTATGCGAAGTTTGATTGCTGAACATGTGTTGAAATATGGCGATTTCTCATTACAGCTACAAAATACGGAAAATGACGCAGGAAACAAAGTATGCTATATGCACAAGATACTAAAATCTAGGACTGCTTCGTCCACAAATCGACAGAATCATGTCATGTCATGACTATATTTATGGGTTCCAAAAAATATATATAACACATTTTATTATCATACTTCCAATATTAATGAGAAAAAAACAAATTAAGCCATACTAGCAAGAAATCACTTACTTCAGCGTTACTTTGTTCAGCGTTACGTGCGGAAAACCATATTAATTAAAAGTAATAATATCGCTTTGCTAAAAAAAATACGCAAATAAGTATAACGGGTTAGCACAAATTAACTGGCACGATATTATATCGCGGATTAGCAAAGCAATTTTATTTTTTTAATACTAGCCAAAATTTAATTTTTATTCAGGTTTAAGGAAACTGAATCAATTTTTCCGTAAAATTAAAACCTGGCAAAAGACGATATTTTTATCTATAATATTTCTCTTTCCTAAGTACTGACCCAAATTGTCCACAAGTACCTAACTGTATTTCATAATATCAAAACAATGTTATGGTAGTTTCAAGTAGCACTGATAACCTCCGGGTTCCGCAATCATTTTAGCAAGCTTTATTTGAATACACGTGAGGCACGCATCACGCGTTTATATAAATAGATTAAATAAAATGTAATTTACATACATAATGATAATAATGCTTTTAATTGTGTAGGTATAAGTGCAGCAATGGCATGCTGACTGAAATGTTCACATGCATAACATTATCATGGGTAAAAAAGATATGTGTAACATCTTATGTATCATATGTTTTGTGAATGAAACTTTCCAATTCAAGAACCGTAAGGCCGCCTGTGTGACCCGCACGTTTTAGAATAAAAGACACACTCACACAATATATTTGATTTTAAATTAGTCGCTAAATTAACATGAAAACTTTTCATTTTAGGAGAAAAAAGTAGAATTATCTTAATACGCACATGGTAAACTGTTTGACATGTTGTCTTAATTCCAGTCAACTTTACGGGGACACATAGGTGTATCGTCACTTCGGAGATCTCTTCTAAATATCAGAGAGGTATATTTGGAATTAGGGCTCGTCAGCTAGTCTGATTGCTGGCCTGTAATCTTTATCCAATACCGAAGCAGCTATTTCGAGACGTTTCTGTTATTTAATGGTCACTGATTTACCTATTAAGGGTTATATTTAGAATTTAAACATTCAGACATTTTTTATTCCAATCGAATCATTAGTTGGTTTTTTGCTCAAATCAAGGTTTGCCTTGCCAGCCAGACCGTGACGTATACCATTCATATCATCGCCAATATATCCTTCATATCTTTCACTAAATATTCAAGATGTTTTATAAAACGGTATATACCTATTTAGTATAAACGTTGTATGAGATACGTTAAATATTATAATCTATATTCTGCAACTATTAATACGTCGAGGTCGAGTGTTATGAAATATGAAACTTTAAGTTCTGATATCTTATACCTATTCAAATGGGTGTTCATGTATAAAATATTTGTTTGTACACATGAATAATTATATTTAATTTACATAAAAGCAGTTAATAATACAACATAACGCTAGACAAAAGAAACTCTACGCTAACAAGATGGAAATAAATTGAATCAAGTAAATGGCGAACGAAAATAATTTAGAAATAGAAATTTTATAAAAATAGATTGAGCTTTATTTTCTGACCGAAACTAAATCAGCAAAGTGATTCGTATTATTAAATGTATTCCAGTAATGTTTAAAATAATAACAAAGCCTGCCTTTAGTTTTGATTATTATTTAATATCCAAAAAAAACGTAACTGCTGTTTTAGTTTTGTTATTTTCCACGCAATTAGCTGTGACAAAGTTTTGCCTGTTAACGCAATTAATATGATAATTAATTGTACAGTGTTCGTGCTCTCATTATTACAATTTACAGATTGCTTTATGTCCGCAATCTTAAATGAATGAAATAATGAGTTTACTAAATTTTCCTTTGCACCGATAAGGTTGTGGTCATTCCGACCCAACTACCGCTCTAATTATAAACAAGATCAATACATAAAATAATTATCTAATTTTCGTCAGTCATCACTATGTCAAACCATCATCATCATTTCAGTTCACAACCACCAATCGTTCAGTAAAAAGTGAAGAAGCCTTTACTATGACAAGTACGAGTATGTTATTATTATTGTATAATTAATGTGATTGATTCTAAACAACCCGGAACAGATTTGACTTAGTGTTGCTTCTAGAACAATGAATACAAAGATAGGCATTTAAAAACGTTGGGATAGGCGAAAAGATGGGCAGTCAAATCGAGCTCCATGGATGCCATGTCATTAGTGAGTGATACGATATATTCTAGAAATTTGCTATCGTTCATAAACGAAAAGCTATCTTGGTTATTTCTTTATTTATTTTCTTACACGTGTCTCATAATTCACAGTTACTCCTATTGTGATCAGGCCTGATCCATTTTGCTACGTTTTAATAAAATTTGTTGTGGCTAAGGCTTTATCGAGTAAAAACATTTCATCGTCTTCACCAACGTTTGCATTTTATGATACTTATTTAAATAATTATTCCCTCAATTATACACCCTGTATCAATTTAGAAATTGCCCTCAACTTTATTTGCACAGGGAAGAAAAAGGCATAACTTTATATTTTTACCGTAATTGGATATAATGCCTCATACAGTAGACAGACATTTTTTTTTGATAATTTCGTCATAGTATTTATTAGTGGAATTATTATCCCTATATACCATTAAATTTAATAGTGGAATATTTCAGCCGGTCGTCTGGCCGTTAAGGCCACATCTTTAGGCGAGATGATAAGGTGATTTGTTTTTGTTATTGTTGTTATCGGCGTGTAGAGGAGCTATATAAGCGGGCCTCGCACGGCCCGGACAGTCACTTGACACCTACGGTCCGCATCTACAGTTGATCTAGTTCCCATTACTGAGAGAAGAATGATCGAGAAGATAGCACCCGCTTTTACGGAGCTGAGCGAGTTCGCCAGCATTGGGGTAAGTTTTTATTTATTTTTGGTGTCTTTTTTATGTTTTTGGACCTCAACACCGTAAAATCGACGGATTGAGACAATAGTGTAGTTCATTAGAATATTATTGGTAGTTTTATTAGTATTGACTTAATACACTATTTAAATCAAATTTACAAAATACGTACCGAATTTATAAAAAACAAAGCATTTAGTTTGCAATTTTTCGAAAATTTAAAAGGTATTTCATACTAAAAATATTACGATACCCTTTCATATTGGGCATACCATTTACGTAATTCTAGGAAATTTAATCAAATACTGTAATTGGTTTATTGTTCGAAAGAGAAAAAAAAAATACTCAAGAGCTTTTTCACCAATTAATTAAGAGTTCAAATGAATATTACTTCATCTCATTAGGGACGAGAAGGTATCCTATAAAGATAATTACGCGGCTTAGATTCCCCCAACTTGCTCGAAAGCAGTTAAAGTAATGTAGACCACAGTCCAGAACTTGCCCCCTAATAACGGCGACATTGGGCGAAATTCACCTTTACGACCTCCTCCTTAAGTGCCCTAACAGCGTGCCCGTAATTAGAGGGCTTGATACTATCTACTTTTAGTCGTTATAAAAGTTACGTTTAATTTGCTTTGTTAAAAATAAGGAAGTTATGTTTTAATGCAATTTGGAAACTACGAGCTCATTTTTATATTAGCTTAAGTATTTTTTAGAGACACTAAGTAAAATTAGCAGTTAAAAGTGTAGGTATTCATGTTGTAAATTAGTTTCTACGACTAAGAAGTTATATTCAATTTGAATACCTTTTGCTTTGAACGTTAAAAATAATTACTGAACAAAATTAAAACAGCCTGAACATTACTATGCTTCAGTGTCACGTAATTTACATTTATAATATAATTACACATTTGCCTTAAAGCACATATTTACAAAAAATTGTTCTTCCGTAAACTATGTCAGGAACTTCAAAGTTAACCTAACTAACCACACGTTACAGAAGACGTTTTAATCGCAGAAATTAAATGCAATTTCAGTCTCGAATCCATTCGTTAGATAACCCCGAAGTATTCTAAAGGGGAATGCGATACCAATCAACGCAAGGCTTTTCGAAATGGAGGTATTTTGTTTCTATCTGTGGCCGGGAATAGTGTAGGAGGCAGATGGGGAGATTACGTCAATCATTCCGCATAAATGGCTAAAAACGGCTGCAAACGGCTTAGCCGAGCCCACGGCAGGCTGCGGGGCCTACTGGCGATTTATAACTTTGCTATTCGTTTTGCCACTTGACAATTAATGAGATTGGCTTCTGTTATTTTCATTTCTTGCCGTTTGTGCTGAAAATAATTTTCTATTTCATAAGTTGATAGCGATTGAAAATAATGCTTAGACTTTCGCGAGCCCTTACATTGAGTTAAGAAAAATATCTGGAATGCCTGTTATGTCTATTGTTACCGATAAGTAGAGCAGAAACATTTATTTTCTCGGATCTGAAAGAATTCAAAAGTTTTCATTGTATCTAGACCGCTATTGTAAACATAATTTCTTCTTTTTTTACATTCTCCTATTTATGTTTCTATTAGTAGTGATAGGTTTTATATACTAACGATGAATAGTCCTTGTTTCATCAACAGACTATCATATTTTTTTTCATTTCAACCTTTACTTTTTGAAAATGTTATAAAGTCTAAATGTTGAAACCTGGTTTCTATATCTTAAGCATTATTAATAAAACCTGGAAGAGAAGGGGAAAACTTATAGACTAACTAAACGGTATTTCTATGAAATTAGGCATTTTGTACGAAACGTTTGTTAAATGTATTAAGCGGTTTACACTCACGTGCAATTGTCAAGAACGGACCGAACTCGTATAGAGCTCTTCATCAGGGAATGCTGCCGGTACGGCCTCGCGGTAACTATCGCACTCACGTTTAGAAACGTTTGTTGGTAAAACTGAGGAATCCTTTGTTAAGTTTAATATTATGCGAGCACTTTTACCTATTCAATGAAGTACTATATCCATAAAATAGAGATATACTTAGTTACCGTGCGAGTTGCACCCATACGAATGCGTTCGTGCTGTGACGTCAGTAATACAGCATACTGCGGCTAGCTGGGCGCCGCGACCCCTCGCCTTACAACATGACCTGGAAATCCGCATCAATCCGCGTCTAGTTCCTCCCCGATATTATAAGACACGTGAAGCAGGAGTGACTATTACATATCAGGGGTCAAATACACTGCTCTTTCATACAGATTTATTATCAAATATATACAAGATTTAAGCAAATAAAAGGGATAATTGATACGTGTCTCGAATAACATCGAAGACGGTCTGTTGTTTTAATTCTTTTTCGATTTTTGTACATTCGTTTGTGTCTGTGAAGTGATCACTTCACGTTAAAACATCTAGACAGATTTTACACGACTCGAACCAAGAAAAGGCTATGCCGTATTCCTCCTTTGCGAACGAAGTCGCTTTATTATTAATATAATTAAAAATATATATTGTCCTTCCAGGCTGGTGGTAAGGTAGCCTTTGCCACCGACGACTTCTTCGCGACATGTGAGAACATGTTGGCTGACAGCGAGCCAGTGTGGCTGGCTGACAAGTACACTGAGCACGGCAAGTGGATGGACGGCTGGGAGACCAGGAGGAAGCGCGTGGCTGGCCACGACTGGTGCATCCTCAAGCTCGGGACCAAGTGCGTCATACGAGGTGAGTGAAAACATTATATTACCTCTTATTTTTGAAAATAAACCTCAAAGGTTTCTGTCAGTGTTTCGGAAACGACACTTAGTGAGAAGAAGCCCCAATAGATTTTTAAAACGATTGTTTTCTATTTCTCCAGGTCTTCTTATCGACACCGCGTTCTTCACTGGAAACTATTCGCCCAAATACTCGATACAAGCTGCTTGTTTGACACCAGAAGGTAAGTTTACCAAACAGTTACGCTACAATTTGACGTATTTTATTGAAGTCGTATTTTCATATTTTAACCTCCTAAGACCCAACGGTCTATTTTAAAGACCAGAGATCGTACTCATTGTGGCCCAATGACTATGAATTTATCAAATATCCACCCAAGGTCCTAGAATTATGACACGGAATAAAAACCTAAAATTAGGTCACTGGGTCGCTATAACAAATGTCCTAAAAATAGATTGGGTCTTAGGAGGATAATTGAATATTTTTTCCTGATAACATTTCCCCTAATACCATAATTATATTTATTACAGAAGAATCACTGATACTAGAAAGAGACGCCTGCATGGGGACGGCGTGCAGTGAGAGCGACTTGGAAGCGGTAGAGAGGCTGGAATCGAACAAGTGGGATGAAATTGTACCAGTGACTGCTCTGAGACCCGGCTATGAAGATACCAGACTGAATTACCAAAAGGTACATATTTTATTTTATTGTATTTTTTTTTTCATAATATATCCTCTCTTATTTTTATAATTTTTATAACTACATACATCAATAAATTAATGGATTATTTCGTATAATTTCTAAAAGAATATACCTAACTAAATACAAATCATTTTTCAAACTTGAAGATGTTTTCTACTAAATATAGGACTTAATGAAGTCAGTAGATATAATAACAATTTAAAGAACCAAAGACGCCAGCTCAGTTGATCCAAAGTGAATTTATACGTCCATCAACAGTTTACGCCGTGCTGCCAAATCTTGTCAGTCATGGAACTATTTAAGCAATTTGTTTTGAGACTTATGTAATTATTCTTATATATTAATTCCAGGTGCTTAGTGACGAAGCGTACACGCACGTACGAGTGAACATGTACCCCGACGGCGGCATCGCGCGACTCCGAGTGTACGGAGAAGCCAAGCCCGAGCCTCCGCTACCCCACCATATGGTCGACCTACTGTCCCTACTCAGCGGTACCACTTGTCAAGGTAAATTGACATACTGCTTCATCAACTTTAACACATTTTATAACTTTACAGTTAGCAAAAGCTTTCGGCTGAACAGTTATATGTTCACCAACATCAACCCTCATGACATTCCCTTCGTATTATTTTGTTAGCAACACCATCACAACCTTACAATCAGCTAACCATGTATATTCTATTCCAGGATATTCAAACGCCCACTACGGTCACCCGCGGAATATGATCAAGCCCGGCAAGAGCGAGTGCATGTCGGATGGCTGGGAGACGGCCAGGAGGCTCGACAGGCCAGAAATCATCGAGGCCAACGATGATGGCACACTTAAAGTACCTGGTAAGTTCCTTTACTTTACTTTGATACCTTACATCATCACCTTTTTGATTTGACATAACACGTAGCGTAGAATCATCTTAAGAAGTCCAAGTATCTGACAAAGAAGAATATACATTTAAAACTTAACATTTACCACGTGGCACGTAGAGATCGTTGTACAATTCAAGATTAAAATTTTCATCGCTGAAAGACCTTAAAAACAAAAATCTCGCTGTTTTTTTCTATAAGACCAATTTAAAAAAATACTGTATAATTTAATAGAAAGTAACGCAAGGACCTCGTTAGAGGGCAGCATTTTGGTCCAAACCTTGTCAATCTTTTTTAAACCGAATCTTTTAAACCTTGAACTTTTTAACGTAGCCTTATCCTGATAAATATCGAACCACATTACTCAGCCAAATCAAGAGGACCCCTTAACATAATCAACAATTGTTTGGGTAAGCGCATTTTTAATTGGCCACTTTATTTCAGGACAAGAATGGGCCGTCTTCAAGTTGGGTTTCGCGGGCCGCATCAAAGAGCTATGCGTGGACACGGCGCACTTCAAAGGGAACTTCCCGGACTCTGTGAAAATTGAAGGCACTTTCTTGAGCCGTGCTTGGACGCCGGAGTCGAGGCCGCAGTGGTCTACTATACTTATGCCAAGCAAGGTGAGATATTATTTTAGATTGCAGTAGCCAAGTCAACGATAGATAAGTAATACTTGAAATCCAATTACCTGATCTACTTATAAAATTCGCTTTTTGTAGTTACATTTCAATTAAATGAGAGTTTTAAGCACATTCCGTAAAAGTGACTTTAAAACAGAAGATAATATTGGAGTCCGATGTTTTTTTTTTATGTTTGTCAATTGTAGGGCGATTTTCATTGTTTATGTATTGTTTACGTAATTTTAGGGCAACTGATTGTTATTATTTTTGGCAGAATACCTACTTATAAAGTGTTTTGGTTTGCAGCTATCAGCACACCGGGAGCACTGGTACAACTGCGAGTCCGACGTGGTGACGCACGTCAGGGTCACGATGGCGCCGGATGGCGGCATCAGCAGGGTCCGAGCGTTCGGCTTCGTGGACCCCTCGGTAGACGTCTAGTGAAGAAAAGCTGGTTGTGACCTGGAATGCAAGGGATGCGTGTCTTATCAAAATTGTTTTTTCAAAACGAATGTACATAAATTGTATGTACATAAATTGTTTTTTTTATGGTTGTGGTTGTTATATTTTGTTGTTGAATGTCTATTTATAAATGTATAATAAGCGTTACTAGTTCTGAATTGAACTTTGCCTAGTTTTTTCAATTTAACTAATAATGATTTGTGATTTGGTTCATAGGGTGTGCTTTTCTTTGTATTTTTGGCTAAAGTTATGTGATTGTTCGTTATTGCATTGTCACTATGTTGTGTGTAAATATTGAGACTTCACGTGGTACAAAGTTCCTTGTATTATAATTAGAGACAATTGTATAGAGGCTAGTTGTTCTAAATGTTATAGTTTATAGTTCAAGTATTATTACATTAAATGTTTTTTTTTTTACACTGATATGTTTTTTGATCGTCTCACCCATCCTGCCTACCTTTATAAGGTATAATATAATATATCTTTATTGTAGTAGGTACTTTAGTTTGAGTACACGAGTCCGGAGTAAAATGTCTCAAATTATTTAATTTTTTGGTAAAAGTTGATTTAATTAACACAAATTATAACGGGTCTAACGTGATATTTCTTATTTACCTTCATAATCTAACGTTACGGCGGGGTTGGACACGCCGTAGTCTCAGATGTACTGGTGAAACAGCGAGTTGTTACTGGAGCTGTCAGCCAAATGTAGTACTACCCGACGTAATTGTCTAATAAAATGGATGGGTAGGGAGATAAATCTTCGACTACCACCCATTTATTTACTAATTATTGTCACCGGTCCGACACGTTAGATTATGAAGGTAAATAAGAAATATCGCGTTAGACCCGTTATAATTTGTGTTAATTATGTTTACAAACCGCGAGAGTATAAAGTGTCATAAAAGTTGATTTATTTATCGTTTGTACTGCGGGATTGGTAAATATTGTTTATATTACATAACTAGGGCGGTAAATTCGTGAATGTCCCGGATTGCATACGTTTGTTGCCCGAACTTAAGGAGAGGGCCATAAATATGCGATCTGGGGTGTTACAAATTACCGCCCGTGGTTTGTCTAAAGTTTCACGTCTTGCTTTGGCCAGTCTGTCTAGCACAACTATGGTTCGCGACTCATGTCGCGCGACATAGCATCACCCGTCACTCTCTCACGATACTGTACAGAAAGGGATAGGTAGCATATCTCGCACGAGAAAGAGTCGCGTGTCAAAGTTGTGCTAGAGGTGCAGGAAATGAGATGTTCTCTCCGCGTAGCGGGCAGTAGATCCCACTTCCTTCCTAGGTCGTAAATTTACGACTCAGTCAATACCTACAGAAAAGGGTAACGCAAAAGCAATGTACTTCTTACAACGCCTAATCCTTTCATATAAAAGTATTATATTACATAGAAATATGATAACATAGCAATTTTGTATGCAGAAAAACATGATTGCCTTTGCATTAATCTTTTATTACCGAAACCACTCGTGTAAAACGTCTCTCACAGACGTTTTCAGTCGAGTTCAGACAAAACGTTCACAGCTTACACTCGAAATAACATCGTATTCCAGCTACAGACTAAGCGAACTTTGTAAAGAAAAACTTAGCGCGAAATTCATATTTTCTCGTTAGGTGAGGAATATTTTATTTGGGGTAATAAAGCCCGTATTTCAGAAGAATGTGTGAGAATGTAATTTCGCGCTCTTCATTCGTGACGTGCGCCTGATGGGCTCCCTGAGGCCGTTGCTTTGTGCTCCTCTGCAAAAATATTACAAGTACATCGACCTTATGAAACTCTGCTCAAAGACAAATAGCTTCTCAGATAAAGCTAGTTCTAAATTTAGTCAATGTAATGCTCGACAAAAAGGGGCTGCAATTTTGAAGCTTTATGTGGATCTGTGCCGTGTATACGGAGACGAAGGCATCCAGCCTTCTCTTTTTAGGGTTCCGTACCCAAAGGGTAAAAACGGGACCCTATTACTGAGACTTCGCTGTCCGTCCGTCCGTCCGTCCGTCTGTCCGTCCATCCGTCCGTCCGTCCGTCCGTCCGTCCGTCTGTCACCAGGCTGTATCTCAAGAACGGTGATAGCTAGACAGTTAGAAGTTTTCACAGATGATGTATTTCTATTACCGCTATAAAAACAAATACTAAAAAAAAAAAAAAAAGGGGGGCTCCCATAAGTACAACAAACGGGATTGGTTGCGTCAACTTTGCACCTCATTTGTATGGAGCGCTATACATACCAGGTGCAAACTTAACCACTTAAGGATGGAAAGTGTTTGTACGGAACCCTCGGTGCGCGAGTCCGACTCGCACTTGACCGGATTTATATTTGATTTTTTAAAATTGGAAAACCGAATTTTAAATGCCATAATATTGATTCGCCATAAACCTGTTTGTCTCTGTAAGCTGATTTTTTTTGGGATTGTTATAAAACTAATGATTTCTACATCAATATTACAAAAAAATCCCGCCTTCCCGTCTTAATAAAAATGTATACGGTTTATGGAATAAAAAGTTTATGGCGAAATAAAACGATACATTTATGGCAAAAATTTAATAATGAAGGTTTTTCATAAAGTTTTAACAAAAAATAACTGAGTGAAATGATGCTTTCCGAAAACTTAGCTTAAAGTACACTGAATCATCACATCACATATGCCTACTGCTTTTAGTACGAGTTACATAAATTTTTCTAGGATCCATGACTTTCGAGCAGTATATTTATTTATTTATTGTATACTTGAATAAGTCCCACTAAAAAACATACTCCCCTTAAAAATACATACCCCATTTTTTGACGTAGTAGGTTAAAAATGGCAGTGGAAGAGAATCATACTCCGAGAAAGCATATTGCGAGGAATCGTAGAAAACCGGTTAAGTCCGAAGTTGACGCCGAACTGTTGATATTGAATTTGATTTACAGAAATCATTTTTAGGGTTCCGTACCCAAAGGGTAAAAACGGGACCCTATTACTGAGACTTCGCTATCCGTCCGTCCGTCCGTCCGTCCGTCTGTCACCAGGCTGTATCTCAACAACGGTGATACCTAGACAGTTGAAATTTTCACAGATGATGTATTTCTATTGCCGCTATAACAACAAATACTAAAAATAAAATAAAATAAATATTTAAGGGGGGCTCCCATACAACAAACTTGTTAAAGATTATATATATGTATAGGTACGGAACCCTTCATGCGCGAGTCGGGCTCGCACTTGCCCAATTTTTTTTTAAATACGTTTGATGAATTTCAGGCGCAAATTTCGATGTTTTTTGTTGACAGGCGTCCGAGACATTTTTCTTAAGTATACGTGTAACTTAGCAATTTGCTCTATATTCATCTTTAAATAACATGTGTGTTGATCAATAGCCAGAGATTTGCCATAAATAGTTATTGCAAAAGCAATCGACAATTAATTTTATAAAAAGTATAATATTTAACTTCAAGGAATTGCTTAAATGGCAATTTACTAGTTAGTGTAATCACATTGTGCCTAAAAAAAATCTATTTTGCTAACATTTAATTCAATTTACTTATTTCAAGCATCAAAGGTCCACGGATATACTCGTAATTACAATATAATTATTAAATTTATAAAACAAATTAAACGAATAACGGCTAAAGCCCTCGTTATAAGATTTCCAGGACAACATGCAAAGTCAAGGGTGAACGTGGAAATGAGCGGAATATTCCATCAAAAACGTGGAAAATACTACGCTTGTTATATTTTTAAGTCATTTCATATTTAATTTTTCTTTAACAAAGGTTTTTGGCATGTCATGACCATTGTTTTATAAAACGTTTTTTTTCTATAGTTAGACTTCTTAAATTATTGTAAAATATAGCTGATAAAACTCTATTCTAACTAAAATGTTGTATTCGTAATGCGCTTTGGAACAATATTACACTACACTCAGAAACGAGTTTATTAAAGTTACCCTTCAAAAGGTTGGCAACGTTTTATTTCTTTTGTTTTTTCATGAAACCCAGCTACAGTGGAATGGACGGATGGCGTGACTATATGCAACGCGGACAGCTGAATCGAAAAAAGACTTATGTATATATGAAACGTATATATTTTTATTACTCTTATGTTTTCAGTTACAGCGTGGCTCCGCTGCCAATCATCTGCTCCTGCACGTGAAGTTGTAGTTTGAGAAAAACACACTATTGTTGCTGTACACCAAGTTAGCGGGCACAAAGAGTATGTTACAAATAGAAATCCACATGAAACGGGTTTACTCACGTCGATTAAGTCGAAATATTCGACATTTTTCGAATCGGTACGCAATCATCATCAGCCTGTCTAGCACAACTAGGTTTTTTGACTCTTGTCGCGCGACATAGCATCTCCCGGTCACTCTCTCACAGTACTGCGAAGAAAGAGATAGGTAATTTTTCTCGCGCGAGGAAGAGTCGCATGGGACAGTTGTGCATAGCAGCCGGGCAGCGAATTTACAAAACCTATACTATTTCAGTCACGATTCAGATTCAAAGCCGGGAGCTTTTGTTTGTGCATATTAGTTAACAATATCTATACCGTTACGGTAAAAAGTAGTCACTCAAATGTATTAGCTTTTTGCTTACATATTTTCAAGTATTATTCACGACAAAAACCTAGTCGAGTTTGGTAACGTCTATATGGAGCAAGCGTGCCGCGGTAGTGGACGAGGAAGCGCATGAACCAAACTGCTACCAGTAAACTAGATTAATGGGTTAGGTTAGGTTAGAACTCCGACCACAACAGCGCGCAAGCCGAGCGAGCGAAGCGAGTGTACCGCGGCAGCGGTCGGCCAAGCGCCAGAAACGATTTGCTACCAGTAAAGTAGGTTAGGTTAGAACTGCGACCATAACAGCACGCCTCCTGATATAAATTCAACTATTTTATCACGATTTCACACTAAATAATATGGCCTAATAAGAGTACCTATCAACTGAAATAATTCTAAACGTAACAAAAATGCTTAGCCATTGGCATGAACGGTAATTTATTGAATACAATCGGAGTCGTTACTAAAGTATTATTCAAGTTTAGACCGCAACAGACTAGCATTTGTACCAGCAATATCCGTACGAATTCAGTTAATAAAGTCTATACGATTTCAGTAAATTTCTGTACTAAACCAGATTAGGGTTTTGTTAAGTTTTGTCCAAACAAAAGCTAATCTGGTCCAGTTCGCATCTGAACCCTATCAGTATAGGCTTTGTAAAGACGCAGCCGGGCAGCCGGCGGCCAATCGGACCGCGCGCACTCATTCTTTATTCACCTATTGACTCACTTCGCATTTATTTTATATAATAATTATCTCAGTTAAGTAACGTCCATAGATGTATTTGCCAAGACGACAAATACAGTACATTAATCACAAAACATATATTTTTATACATCAAAATATTGTGCTGTGATTAATCATTATCTTGTTTTGAATAGATGACCTGATGACATAGATTAGGATCAGTGTACATAAATTGTGTTTTATAGTTGTTATACATGGGCTGGCCAGAACCGTGCCCTTCTGTCATGTATTGTCACGTGAAGCCGCCTTTACGTGGTTTTTACACAAAAATCTGCGTGGTCGAGCGAAGGTGTTGTACCGACTCGTTAAGTATGTTTATTGTAAAGCTGTAGCCCGTTACCCGTGTGAAGACTGCCCCCGGTGACGTCCATTTCCTAATATAGATCAAAACACGATTACTTCATTCTTCTCAGTCGGACACTCGTTTACAGAGTGGTCGTGGCTATGAATTGTTAGTTTCAGTTCTTTCAGTTGCTGTCTTCGCGATGCTTCTCCTCTTGTCCCTGTTGGTGGTGTTTCGGGAACATTCCGTCGCGGGACATCCAAGATATTATTAAATCTGCCTCACAGAGATCATTCACGCGGTCACTCGCCTTCTACTTGACCTTTACTTGATACGATGTTGCTCTATACACTTCACGACGATTTGGTAGCATCGTACCAACACGCTATGGTATGCCTTCCTATCAGTGACGATTCGATGAGTATTGCTAGTTCTTGTGAAATAAAGAGGTCACTTACCGGCTCTGGTAAATTCCACTTCTCCAAGTTTCCAATACTTTGGCTTAATAATTATACAACAAAGTTAACACGTGCTATTGATAACGGGCAGAGGGTAGCTAAGTTCCGGTTCGAACTGGCTCTGGGTGAACCGGAGACATACATTACTTGCTATCAGTTACAATGACCTGTTAGCCTTACAATACCCTAGAAACTTAGGTTATTTATTATATTATTAGGGTTTGTACCCTACGGATACTAACAGACGCGACCTAATTACTTGACCTCCGTTGTCTGTCTGTCCGTCTGTATCTGTCCAACCGTAATACGTTGAGACCTCGAACTCGCAATTGGCGGGTTTTTATTTGTTAGCTTGGCTAATCTTGTTCCATAGCTGTTTGAAATGGAATAACAGGTGTCACGTGGGCGTCAAGGTTTATTCACCCCGCCCGTGTCACTATGGTTAACCTATTGCGCTCGTTACTTCCTACAATTCATAGTCAGTCCAGTACATTACTGGCTCCGATTATGTATTTTGGATTAGTAAAGGCTATCTTGTTGGTTGGGGCAGAAAGGTTCTTAAGTGGCGACCGCGAACCGGAAGACGCAGCGTTGGAAGGCCTCCAACAAGGTGGACCGACGACCTGGTTAAGATCGCGGGTAGAAATTGGAAGTGGGCGACGCAAGATCGATCGTTGTGGAGAACTTTGGGGGAGGCCTTTGTGTAGCAGTGGACGTCTATCGGCTGATATGATGATGATGATGATGAAAGGCTATTTGTAATAGCGGGCGATGCTTCCTCTGCCAAAAGACAGAGCCAGTCTTGTTATTTTTCCATTCGTTTGTAGTTACTTGTTCAGTGTGCTCAGAAGAAAATGAACCAATCAGGGTACTTCTTTGTGAAGCCCGAAAGAAGAGCATTTGAATCTGAGTGATGTGATTCGTCCATTTTACATAAATTTCTACTCAGCTCCGGTTCTGTGGACAAGCAACCTCAGCACCCTCGCCAGATAAACATTTAGCAAGTCACAGATTTACAATAATAATGATACAATACGTATATAACTAACAGTACTAACACGGTTTATATAATTATTCAGATTGTGTACACAGAAATAAATCATCAATGTCCACATTCCACCTAAAGTTAAGTCATGACACAGTATGAAACCTGTGATAGGAACATAATGAGCAGAACTGTTAAACGATAATACCACAACAATTTTCTGCAAAAAGAATCCGTACAAGACATGGCATTTTTGTAAGTGGGTTTTTAATTTTTAAAACACAACGTAGGTATGTATAAATATTTTTGAAGAGATATTTTTAACAACTTTATAATAGTGAGAGGGAGATATGTATAATTGTATATTATAAATGTATGGGTTGGGTGACTAACGTCATTGTATTCGGCGGTTACGTGCCCGAACTGGGCAAGCCCAAACGTCATTATAAATCCACTGTGATGGAAATCAGAGGCGAGAATTTATTACCACGTTTTTTTTTCATGTTTTGATGGATTATTTAAATTTAGTTGCCTAACATTACAACAGAAGACTAAAGGTTTGTATTTTGAGAAAAAAAAAACATGATTGTTTTGTACGAGAATTATCTAATTATTTTACATAGCCTGACGAGTGTGTCCCTCTGCTGAGCGAAAGGGCTTCTTCCTTGATTTCAATAACTTCCGATCCGATGCCTTCTCCAGCCAGCCTCCGAGAAACGTGTCCAGGTTGTCACCCCATTTTCGCCTAAGCCTAACTCGCCTGCGTTACCTCTCTTGTGGCACCTAGTGGCTACGCTGGCCCATCTTTCCATTTTAGTGTGGCGCTTGTTTCTCCAACGTCATTGATTTGGATTATGGAACGAAGTGAAAGTTTTGCGTTAAAAAAATAAGGGCCTACGTATGCAACGCATCAAGGTACGCCTAAGTAGATAAAGGATATTACATGCATACATACATGGATATTATATAGAAATTAAAGGATTTTCCCTTCCAAGACGACTCCAACTTCACGACCCTCAGGATAATTCAGACCTTCACACGTACATACTCTACGATCTCTTCAGCCTTCGATAGTAAAATGTAGACGAGACACATACAACTGCGTCGTCGACACAGCAGGATCAGCAGGTGCGGGGGCCCAGTCGGTGCGGTACCGCACTGTTTTCGGCAGGCCGGCTTATTTTTCCGACCGCGGGTAGCACCGCGGGCCGCAGGTACTAATATCGACGGCAACAAGCGTAAACGCAGTAAACGCCAAGGGAATTCATTGGTGTTTACAGCGTTTACGATTTTTGTCGTCGATATTTAAAAGTACAGGCCCATCAATATTTCATTAAACAAACTGTAATTTTGTGTAATCGATTAAATCTATACTTAGTTACTTACATCGTTATCAAAATATTCCTCCATTCTGTCGCGTAGGTACTAGTATTTTTTTTATAAAAAAGTAATGACATCTTGAAGGGCCAAACCTTTTCCTTATTCAATTTCCTCAATATTGACAAACGTGCCCATTTCAAGGGCTTTATCATTCACTACTTCATTTTAGCGAAATATTTGAAACTTGCTGGAGCCATTTTGCCGAAATGTTTATATCAGGATAAAAGTATTGTATTATATAGTAAATAAAATACAACGAATTGTTCTCTAAAATGTTTAATCGACTTAAGTAATGACTTTCAGTTTCCAAATAAAAACAATTTTGATTCAAAACGGCAATGCAGGAACTGCTTGACTAAACCAATCGATATAACTTTACTAAAGGCCAAGCCAGTGCGGCTTGCATGTGCAGTAAGTCCGCAGCACGCATGCGTAGGCGTTTATAGCATCCTTTTCAACGGTCGTTCACACGTCACGCACGCAGTGTGACATAGCTTATCAGGATTCATACTTTACTATACGTTACGTGGGTCAACGCCCATACTTGCTGCACATACTACCCATAAAATTAATAGCTAGAAGTACACTCCATGTTCTTATTTACACCGTTAACACCGTGCGGTCTAATAAGAAGTTACATAAAATATCACTAGTTTCTTAATCGTTATGGTAAAGTTATTTTGGATACTTTTTAAAACGTAAGTGTATGTAACCCGCGTTCACTTCAGTCGGCGAGTTTAAACCCCCGGGGCCCATAAAAAGAGTAAAAAGTGCCAATACACCCACTCAACACGCATTACCGATAATTTATGTCGCCCGATCCTTCGGTAGCTTTTTATAAAACGTCACAACTCGGAAAGCTAAGTTTCCATAGAATATTTCAAAGCAAATAGCATCAGTTTGACAAGGGTGTGACATGGGATGGCTGAGTGCCAATTACAACGGCGAGCCGTTTCGTCACACCTGCTGTGTTCCGACCTATAAAATTATAGTAAATTGAAATTTGCTAAAGTTTGAGCAGTTTTGGAAATTTTAATGAAACATCGGCCGGACGCGGTGAGGGTCAACTGTCGGGTATTATACGACCGTGACCACGAGTGTACTTAGTTATACCTACGTGTTTATATTCCTGTGCCATTTGTTTGTTTGCTGTGTAATTCTGCATATTTGTACATGAGGTAATAGTCCAGTATAACAAATGACAGAGGAATAATTGTCGTAATAATTATTTCGTTGTGTTTGCTTTTTGTTTCACTTACGAGAACATTGACAAATTCAATATCAAGCCAAAATTACCACAGAAAATTAATTATTAATTAATTAATTAATTCTCGATTCCAAAAAGGAGGAGGTTCTATATTTCACTGTATTTTTAAAGATATCTGTCCAAATATCATCATTGTATGTTTACTTTAACAATGTGTAGAAGTATAAGACAACCTTGTCAATATTTGAAATTTTAATATAACTCGTAATATCATAAACGTATATTATTTATGTCTACTGTATAACCGTGAAAAAGCCGTGAGATTTTGCTAAATTTAGGAGATCGCAATGAAATACTTGTTGAATTAGGAGCTTATAAATATACATACATTGGTCGATCACAATTAATTTCGTCTAATTTCCTGAAACAACGTAATACCTCTTTAGATGAGGGCTTCGACATAATTCCGTTATAATTTTCATTTCCCCAAAATTTCTACAATGCCTCTTTATTTTCAGTCACGGTACATCAGTAAACAAACCAGTTAAACATAACATCAACCTATAAATTTACTCGTACATACGATTGTCAATAAATTGAATTTCGGGTCCCTAAATAGTATTTTATGCAACCGTTGTATAAGAGGGGGCAAAAAACGCGAGTGGTATGGGTTACGATGTGAGCGTAAGCGAACATCGTAAGAAAGATGCCACGAGTGTTTTTTGACCTACTTATACAACGTTGTATACAATACTTTTTCTACGACACGACATTTAAAAAATAAAATGCAAATAAACAACAAAGAAAATAAATGACATGTTCCCGCTCGGAAACAACAAAATTAAAAAAAAAAATTGTCTGATAAACTTTTTTTTATTGACGTCCATCTCTCAAAAAAATATTAACTTATACATGAAGGTATACGTTCACTATACTAAACATGTGTCAAAAAAATTAACTTATACATAAAGGTATACGTTCACTATACTAAACATCCATTCACTGAAGATAAAACTTTTTTTTAAGTTGGCAGCAATGCCTTAGTACAATAAGTTTTTTTTTTAATTTGCAAATTGTGTGAATGCAGCTGTTCATCTTGTAATCTGTGATACTAAGTGATGCTTTTTTGGCGACATTATAACATCGGTTAGCAGTGTGTTTTTGGGCAGTAGAGTATAGACTTTTACAGACTTTCATAATTTATGTCTTTATATTAGAGTTAGTAACTATATAAATAACAGAAAAAAGTACTGGAGTAGAAAAAAAATATTTCGGTACCGTCTTCAGAACGTAATGGAATAAAACCCCCGCGTGGTTCCGGTATTATCTACTCCCGGGAGATCAGACCGGGAGGATATACCAGAAGAAAATGTTATGCTTCCTATCCTGACACGGTCTACAGGTGGATTTATTTATTTTATTAACACAAAATCCAATAGCACAAATTACAGTATTTTTAAAAAGATGAGATAAGATGTGTTTAACATTGGCTAATTACGGATTTACATTATACATTGGATTGTCTATGAGTAGAAGCAGGATTATATTGAAATTAAAATTTACTCGTGATTCATTCGAGTGAAAAGTCACTACGCCATCTTTTGGTCAAAATCAGGAGGAGCGATATATGGCGGATATATTTATTTATATCTAAACCAGACGTACAGTAGTGATATCTCGGAGATATTCTGTATGAACGAAATGCTGAATTTAGCCTCTATGTTAATTAGGCGTGTCTACCTACAGTGACTTATACTTAAAATACTATAATGTCTGTTCTAGTGATATGTATTCCGGTAAGTACCGTTTTCAGAGCGTAATTGAATAAAGCCCCACGTGGTTCCGGTATTATCTGCTCCCAGGAGATTAAACCGGGAGATGTACTAGAGGAAAAGGTTTTAAATGCAATGACGTGTCGCTAACTATCTGTCTATGTGAGTTGAAATAGGTTTGCATCGAAATTTGAAGATGTCCGAGATACCGACAACGAAACAACACCTTTTGGCCACAATTCCTCCTGCGTGAAGGTAATGATGATAATGACGAATGGGTACTCATTTAATATATACAGTTTTATAATACTATAGCTTTACAGTACTTATTTCACCTTTACGACTTTATAACAGTACTAAAGCTTCGATGTTATTGCAAATTGATTCTGAAATCCAAACGTCGGATGCAAGCATCGAATTGAAATTCTCTCCGTGACGTCACAGAGCGGCGTCCTCAGAGCATTAGACATGTTTAGCTCGAACATGTTGAGCTCACTCGGAGCTCATGTCCAGAGGCGGCGGGATCCAGTGATCCATCGGAATTATTGAAAGACGTATTTATAAAAAGGATTCAGTATAGTTATTAGTATACGTATATAGCACGACTGTCCCCAATGTTTGCTAAAATACTTACTCAAGAGTTATTACCCAACAAAAATGGGTCTTTCAACCCGTTTTTGCAACGAAAAAATATTGGTAACTGACGTTGAAAGTCGGTGAAGTGAATGTCACTGACCTACGAGTAGGTAAACAATAAAGAGATAACAGAAATAAATATTCCTCATATTTCAAGTAACTTTTTCATAATAAAGCCAAAACTATCCACAGTGATGAACGTCAAGTTTTTTTTATAAGATTCAGTATTTATTTCGCAAGAAGAACGAAGGATTGAGCAGCATTCCGGTAAACAATGTTTTGAATTTTGTTCATGACTAATCCTTGAAAAATGACTATTGACGTTTAATAATGCAAATATATGACGTATGCACATTATTACCATATGAAAACTATTTGTAGTTGTCTTTATGCTGTGTTTGTAGCGCCACTATCCCTGGGCCTTGTTAGGCTATACCTAGTAGTTATAAGTAGGTACCTGACTTTACCAAAAAGCCGCCGTCTATGTCATGAACGATATGAAGCCCTTAACAGCCAACCTGTCAAAACTCGCCGCAGTCGGGTCATATTTCTCGTGCGACGTCAACTCGGGCTTATCTCAAGGGGCATATACATCGCTGGCCCAGCGGAACTCAACGCATTTGTTCCGGTTCGACACGTCATTGGATATTGTTTTACTTTTGTGTCGTGAAGGTAAGACGCGGTGTATCTATCAAAAAGTGTACAATTTAAGTGGATTTTGTACTTTGTTAAGATAGTTGTTCACATCGAAATTGTTGTTACCTTATCCCCTCAGCTGTGGAAAGGCCCCTCGGGTCCACGTAGTACGAGTAAAGCCCGTCTTTTGGCGCAAACAAGTATTGAACTACTATAATACGAAACAATTTAGGTAAACAGGTTAGGTATTATTAAATCACTAATTGCTATTGTTGGCTTTTGCTCAACTTTTAAGAAAACGGTGAATCATCGATGCAAAGTTCGAAGCTCAATGAAAAATTTAAATGCGTAACCTGGCGGAAGAGACCGGGAATCAAACTCGGTACCTCAGGATTTCCCGGACCCCTCCAACGTGTTAACCTCTTCACCTTCTTAACGTCAGTAAATTTCATTTCATTTCCACTAGATTGCTTTTGGTAAATACGGCTACCTGTCACCGCTCTTATTTTATTATATAAATAGAGTCCAATTCAAAATTCGAAGCAATTGAGTGGTTAAGCTTTTCTTAAAAACGTTAACAAAAACCCGGCAGTAAAAACTGTATCAAGTCCAATTCCAATTTTGAATCGCATCCAAAACAACCGACTGGCACCTCATTCGTTTCACAAAAGCAACTTATAATATAACAAAAAAGGAAAACTCAATAAAAAGGAGCACAGCGTTCGATGTATCTGCGCTGGAACGCGCCGCTATTTATTATATTGTCAGAGGCTTTTATAGAGGGCGCGAGTTGCCGCATAAATCTCTGTTTGCGTCTATTACGGTAACATCATTTCACGTTAGTGCGAAATCTACATGTTCATTGTTTTATTCCGCGTTGTGCTTTTGTTCCGTTGTTTTTTTATTAAAAATAAACGATGTGTTCGGCCAAAAGGAATGTAAACCTCAATTTGGAAATGTAAATCGGGATTAACATAATTTTGGAAAAATGTTTTCCGTTTTTAATTGAAATAGCTTAAATAAAACACGTGTGGCGCAAATTTTATCAAGCCATTAAAAATTAATTTGATGCAACCTTGCGATACATATTCACACACACACAATCCAATACTTTAATATCATCAAATAGGCGCATTGGAAGACGTCGAGTTGCGGAAAGCGAGCCCGCGATAACCTTTAAATAAACTATCATCATTTTAACTTCCTGCCAATTTTACATTATTTTTTATGTCATAGGGGGCAAACGAGCAAACGGATCGCCTGATGGAAAGTGATTACCGACGCCCATAGACATCTGCAACACCAGAGGAGTCACAAGTGCATTGACGGTCTTCCAGGTGGGAGTAGGTTAGGGTAGGCTCTTTTCTTGATTATAATTATTGTTGACATAACTGAAGCAACTAAATATAATTAAATAAAACAATTTAAACGGATTATATCGCGGTTTAGTTTTAAGGTTGAGTCAAAATTGTTATTAGGGTTGGCTCAAATAATTAATGTACGCGATATAATTCGTTTAAATTGTTTTATTTAAATGTGTGACAGTCGCGGAAACCGAAGAAAATATTAAATGTAATAAACTTGCAAAAATAAGAAATTATAGGTAAGTACTCAGTTTAAATTTACTTAAAAGTTTAAATATTGAATGTTTTCCAGTCTATATAAGTCTTGTTTCCTTTTGTAAACTTTTTTGGTGTGCAATAAAGTATTGTTGTATTGTATTGTATTGTATAAAACGCTGCAAATGAGGATCCAATAGGGTGAGAGCTCGACTGCGGCG
The DNA here is from genome assembly GCA_905147355.2 of Apotomis turbidana. Taxonomy (NCBI): domain Eukaryota; kingdom Metazoa; phylum Arthropoda; class Insecta; order Lepidoptera; family Tortricidae; genus Apotomis; species Apotomis turbidana. The sequence goes on from LR990285.1 coordinate 2,055,040, forward strand.
GCATTTTGGGTGAAATGTCATTCGGAATGCAAAAGAAATAAATCGACTCGGCGTTAATATTCAGATCGATGTAAATCTTTATTTGATTTGCCACCCATTCGATTGTGCGGCAACATTTTTTGGGGTTCCTTAAAGGTTGTCGGATTATTTGCTTGTCAGTATGTTTGATCATCCGTCTATTACAGGATTGTATCTCTTGAATCGTAACAAATGCAGACCTTCAAGTATTCTAGGAATTGGTATACTTGGAATCAATAACAAGATCATCAAGGAATTTTACACTGTGACAGATCGTGCACTGCACTGATTCAATAAAACACTGCGCTGTTTCTGATGTTTAGCTCAAAATAAAATAAGAAAGTTGTCTTTTTCACCTTCTCAAAAGCCGCCAAAGATATTATAATCGGTTATTTATGAAAAATGCGACGAATTCGTTGCAAAGTGTGGCGACACGACTGGCTATAACGCGCTACGACAGAATAGACACTTTGTCACAGGCAAATCGGAGATAGCCGTTGATGCTTGCTTACGTTACTAGAGGGATGGGTGCGTCTTGAATTGACTAAATACCACTCTGCTCTATAATTATCAGATCTGCTCACAATATTTCACGAGAATCGACTAAGGAATGCGACTTGAAGGCGAGAAGAGCTGGACATCTGGGCATACGAAATATTTGCCTAACAGCTACGCTTGGCTCGTTCGGTCAATTAGGAATAAAATCAATATATAGAAAGGAACTCTCGGCAAGCGAGCACGGCTCGTACTTGGCTGGCTTTTTATTGCCCTAGTCAAAGCTTATTTAGCAAGAACGGTACAATCAAAGAGATAGCTTGCCAATGATAAATTCGTCCAGTTTTCAGGGCATCCAGCCAAGCCTTTGTTGTATCTATTTCGCGATTCATTTTGAACACTAGTGGTTTTGTCAAAAAACAAGGCGCATTTCGTTTGGCTGAATGCTATTGTTGTGTTACTTTGTTTTTAATTGAGACAGAGTTTTATTACGCTACTATTTTGTATATTGGTTTTTATAAAATGGTGCAGAGGTTTTAAAAAAGGTGGGTTAGTTTTATGAAGTTCTGGTTACTTTAGTTCAGATTCACGATCAATAGTAGTACTACACAGTATTGTTGACTGATGGGGCTGATTAGTTCTTCAATGAGGACCAAAAACCGAAAGATGCAACGTGGGTGTCCTGATGAAGGTCACTGGAGTCAAGATTCGGGTGGCGTAGGTCCGGCCATGATGACTTTCCTTGGAGAAGACGATGGGTACACCATCCTCCCCAAAATATCTTCATGGGCATACGTACATCATCTTCCCCAAAATATCAACCATGGCAATGCAAACCAAGGCCAAAATGGGTCCACTAGATAAATAGTCTACTAAATATAGTGTACGCATTTCGGTGAATGATGATGATATTGTCGACTACATACGCTGATGCGTAGGCGCGACTCGTGGCGCGTAATGAGCGCATCTTGGCCCTGTCTTAAGGCACTACGTACTGTCAAGAAAGTGGCTTACCACTTTTGGACGTTAATTGCGTCTCCGTTTCTGCATGTCCAGACGCTTACTGACTGTTCTCTCTATAAAAGTGTCGAAAAGTTGTAAACCAATTTATTTGGCTCATTGTACGAGCAAGAGTGATGACAAACTCTTTACTTCATACACAGCTATTATCAACCTAATATCGCAACGACAGCATTCAAATCTAGTGAACCACGAAATACCTTCCGGGGATTTCCCCTAACTGCTATTTCACTAAGTCGAATAAGAAGTGCATTCCCTAATTTCCGTGGGTAAATTTTAAAGGGGAGGCAAATCCCCGTGAGAATTGGCCAGGAGCGATTTAACGGCACTCGATTTATGTGGAGGGAGTATGAGGGAAAGTCCTGCGTGTGTGGTGTCGGGGATGGGATTATGCGGCAGCGGGGAATCGACTCGATATGTAGGCATTCAAATGAAGTGTATATACAAGTAATGTCAATGCAATGTTACATATATATATACATGATTTTGTTTTTACAACTTAAAACCAAAGTAAGATCTGGTAGTGTTATCGGTATTAGACGAAGACTTACATACTTACTGTATAAATAAATATATTAAAGTTAACCCTTAACTACCTACGTCCGCTTTCTATAGCACAACCACCTACGAGAGGTCATGGAGACCTCTACTTGAAATGGGTCTAAAATATTTTTAAGTATTTATATTAGAGGTACTTTTAGATAATATTTACCATTATAACGGTTTTGGGCATTTATTACCAAAAATCGATACAATATTAATCAACAATATGTTCTTTAAACTTAACACAACAACATTCCCTTATGTTTTTACGAAAAAAAATTTTTAAAACATTTGGAACATGAGATCACAAAATATGCTGACACTATATATTTTTTTCTTGGTAAATCTTAAAGTACAATAATCAGTCAAGCAAATCAGCTATAAATTTTATATAAAAGCTAGTAATTTTTATAAAATTGCAAGCACTGAATGCAGATTGGTTTCTTGCGTTCAATACATATGTACTGCGTCTTTCGCTGCTTTTTGGGGTTACAAGTTGAACAACATTTTCGAACTTGCAATCGTTCTTCAGCATTGCCTGGGACCTGTCTTTGCTGGTAAGTCTGTATCTTTGTTGAGGATATTGTTGATATTGATTAATAGGTCCCGTAAAGAACTGATGCCAGATATCCAGTGGACTCGATGTAGACTTGTAGAGGTCAATACATCGCGGTAAGCTGGTTTTGATACCTGTGCTTCATTGACTATATTATGTTGCAAGGTCCTTAATCGTAGTGATAGTGGTTCAGATGCCCACCGAAAGTGATTCATGCAGAAATAGTTCTTCTTTTTAGGTCTTGATCGCCGTTGTAATAATGGCACTTCGTCGTCTAAAAACCCTGGTGGTTCTTAGTTTGATTCTACCTTCATCATCCGGCAAGTCATCTTCATGAGGGCACTTCTCGTAACCATCTTTCGATTGTTGCGTCATTATGAAGCATTTTTAACTAAAACTAAACATGAAATGCGTTCAAGTATTGAAAATTACAACCTCATAAAAATAAACGCAATCACCTAGGCAAGGTCTCAGAGACCAGCAAGATATAATACGTAACCTAGGCAAGGTCGCTGAGACCACTGACGACAGTTTTATACTCACCAAATTCACAGAGGCACACTTCCGAACGCGTCGAACGCATGGCTGGCACTGAGACGCCAGCGGGGAAAGGTACAAGGTCAAAGAGGTCCGTGCCATGAACATGCGATGAGTTATTCACTAATATTGTATTTGTCTGGTCCTGAGGACCTTGCCTAGGTGGTTAAGGGTTAAATAGATAGAACATCCATGGCCCAGGTACAAATACTCGAGTGCATCATACAAATATTTGCCTTTGCCGGGATTCGAAGCCAGGACCGTCGGCTCTGTAGGCAGCTGCACTACCACTGCGCCAACCACGTCATCAAAAATTACTGGGCTAATCAAGCAAGCTCTAGTGATGATTAGAAGAATTTACAATTAAAGTTAACGATGTTGTTTATAAATAAGGTAGATAATGTTCTGCTAGTTACCTATGGAATGAAGCTAACGTGAACAGTACTGAAATAACAAGGAATACAAAGCAAATTTTTAAAAATGGCATGTATTTAAACCGATATCTGTATATTCCCTTTTTTCGATCAAAATATTTGGAAGTTTCACCAAAAATACTGACTTGCACACTAATTATGCACACTAAATAATGCGAATTAAATATACTATTTAAAGGTATTTGCAAAACTGTTTTTATTTTTTATTTATTTATTTAAATCAGACAATAACGGTCCATTTTGTGTTAGTAAACTTAGGAAAACTATGTTAGTAAACTTAGGAAAACTACTGGATATAAAAAAAATCTAACCTAACCTAACCCGGCCGAGTCGGATCTTAGTGTGCAGTGCGAGGATAATTAGTGTGCAAGTCAGTATTTTTGGTGAAACTTTCAAATATATCCCATGTACGAACCATATTTTTGGTGTGAATTCGGTTAAAAAGGTCATCTCGTTTTGTATGAAGTTTTTTTTTGTAGGACATGTTCAGTTAATCAAGTGTTTATTTTGCACAGCATTCGTTTTTCTGGTATGCATTCAGTTAATTAGTGGAGTTACCTAGTGTGCTGAAACGTTTCCGCCATCGTTTGCATGTTCTCATTGAATATTCGTATTAATCCGATCACAAACATAATATTGATCGTTGCCTGCCCATGAATATATTTCAATAGTATTTTTAATAGTAAACTCATAAATCCGTTCCGCTAACTTGGACCATGCTTTAAGACCTAATTGAATTTATCTGCGATATACTGAGCCTCTTATTACTAGAACGGTTTAAAATTGCGGATCATGCTGCAGCGTAAAATGGCCGCCCTCGCCCCGATTTGATCGCAACCCGAAAAAAGGCTTTTGCAGAAACATTCAAATGGTATTTTGATTGTGCTCCAATATCTGGGCAGGTAGGCGGTAACATACACCGGATATGGCGAATTGGCTAAATTTTTTATTGATAGAGATAAAATAAAATATTTCTAAATCGGTTATATTATCTCCTTGCTCGTTGCTCTTGGGGCTTGAAAATAGCAATAAAACTGCCTAATTACTTTGAAAGTTTGGAGTATTCGGCAAATCATTGGAAATAGAGCTCAGTTCAGTTGGACGGGGTTCCGTTGACTTAAATGAAACAGTCCGATCATTGCTATTATGACGAAAGCTGTGTCTTATTCATGACATTCTAAAATTCCATAAATTACGCCTAATGTAAAATCAAAATTTGAGACACATAAATGCCAATAGGGAAATACATAACATTACTGTCAGAAATAATTAGATTGTGTTAACACTAACACACCCCCCTATGAAAAGTTATTCATATTTATTTTTATTTTTCGACTTTCATGTTGGTAAGGACAACATTAACCTCATGTCTAGGAGTGATGCCAACGCAGAATACTTACCTGGGATTATACTAATAAATGCAACTAATCGACAAACGGATAAAATAAATATATTTACGATTTTGATAAATTGGACTTTTATTTTTTTGTATATCCTAATTGGCACACCTAAAAGTATTTTATTACTGTCGTGACACTTTTTCATAAAAATAATTATTAACTATTGACTTTCAGCAGAATTATAGCAACGAGTAATCCCCCTTCACGCGCGGCCCAGTAAAACCGTTAACTCTCTTAACATGCCATTCACGACGTTACGGCTAAACTAACAACAAGATGCGCGATAACGGTGACATTAGCCCCGTCAATACGGCTGCTGCTGCCGGCAGTTAACTGAAGTTTAACCACGAGTTATTGCGGGCAACATCGTTAACAGTTTTACGAGCTACCAGCCTCTAAGTTGGTGTGTATTTTTTCTTGGAAGACTATATTGGAGAAAACTGTTGAAGAGAGCAGCGCACGACCGACTTTCGGAGTGCAGGGTTAGCATATCTTACCGCGACTCAACATCATCTGTCATGCTCGCACGGCATTGAAAAGAAAGTGACAGATACTCGCGTATCACAGTCATTACAATAACAATACAACAATACTTTATTGCACACCAATAAAAGTTTAAAAAAGGAAACAAGACAAAAACACTTTATAAATAACGGTTAAAAAACGATCTCTTCCAGACAACCTTTGGGTAGTGAAATTAATGAAAACTTAATACAGAGTAGGTGCAGCGGAAGGTGAAGGGAGCACATAATTCGTCATTCTAGAGGTGCTGCACATCATTTGGCTGGCTGATATATATAGCTTACCGCGGGCTGAGTTTCCGCAACTCTGCGTCTTAATATGCACCTATTGTGCGTGAGGGGTGGATGGCACTACTCCTTGCCAACCCAACTCTACCAGAACACCTAGCCGTCCCTTTATGTTGCCAACGGCTTCTGGGAGTGACCTCGGCGACCCGAGGTGTTGCCAATACTTCAGAACATTCAAGAATGACGTGGGCGGCTGCCTCCGTGCAGGCTCTGCAAAAAGGGCTGTCAATAACTCCTAGAGTAAGTATGTGTTTGTTTAGTAAGGCGTGTCCAATTATTGCTCCGGATATAACCCGGAGATGAGGCCTCTTTTGGCTGGCTGTAATTATGTTATGTTTTGGAAGCACAAACGTCTCCCAGCGGCGTGAGTGAGCCGTCTTGCGTGATACAGGCAGAGGTGCTCAGCCCAACCGAATTGCAGCCCCTGAAATTAGCATGTTTGCAAATATTTGTTCGAGAGTCACTTTACATGTGTATGTGACAAGCGTGGCAACTATTCGAGACAGCGCAAGATATTTAACGTGAAGTAGGCGTGCCAAACCACCCGGTTAGGTAATGCATTTATTTATAGAAAAAAATGTACGGTTTCTTGTCAAAGGAGAATTTTAACATTCTATTATTTTCTCCGTGAACATGGAAATAGTGTAGCCACTAGTTTATTATATTGTCCATTTCACTAATTTGACCTATTTCAACTGGAATCACTACTGCGGTGCAGAGACATTCCCGTTGATGGGTTTGTATACCCACACAAAATCCGACTCACTGGTAATGAGGGCTAGCCAGTCCTAATACAGTTTGTAGTTCAAGTCATAGTAAAAATAAAACACTTCACCCACACCACTGATTACAGATCGTAGAGATCATAATCATCATATATTTATTTATTGTTATAGTGTGAGTACAAAAGTAGGTCTTACATTATATTATAGTTCTTCACAATCTACCGATAACCGGCGTACAATTTTTACATTAACTTAAAATAACAAACTACACATACACTACAATTTTTAATTAAAGTAACTACATGTCAGATTTCTTAGTTCTACAATACCATAATAAAATCTTGGCTACATATATCATTACATAATCAGAATTGTCTAATAATTAATAAAATAATAATCAGATGTTGCAGTTAAACTACCTACATAAATTAATGTATTCAAAATGTTCACTTAAATTGTAGTAAGCTCTCTCAGTACACCATTTAAGAAGCTTATTTTTGTATTCTGGTAGTTCTGACATTTTTAGATCTTCTGGCAGATTATTGAAAATTTTAATAGACATGTAGAATGTACTATTTTTCATATGAGCTGTGTTAACATCCTCAGGATAGCAAATGTTGAGACCATGGAGTTTGGAAGTGCTTCTAGGGTTGGATGTTTTTATTTTATAAAGGTGCATATTATTCTTGACAAAAATACAAATCTCATATACATACATAGAATACAGAGTCATAACCTGAAGAGACTTGAATATGGGTTTACAAGAGTCGATCGAACGAGTGCCACATATTGCACGTAAACATTTTTTTTGCAGACGAAAAACTTTTAGAGTATTCTTAGAGTTGCCGTTGCCCCATAGAATAATTCCGTACCTCAGGTTCGACATTACATGAGCATGGAAAGCTTGGACCGCCCTTTCCTGAGATGCAATTTGGGTTAGTTTACGAAGAGCAAAAACGAATCGATTCAACTTATTGATTAAGTACTCCGTGTGATCTTTCCAGTTGTTATGACTATCCAGTATGATACCTAGAAATCGGGTTGAGGTTACTTTGTCTATTTTAACGTTGTTGTAATTAATAGTTCCTTCCCTCGTTTTAGCTTGGGGTGCACTAAACTGGATATATTGTGTCTTTTGCAAATTAACCATTAACGCGTTACTATTTAGCCACTCATTTATATTCCTAAATACTCTATTTAATTCTGCTTCGTATGCGTCTGGATTCTCGCAACGCACGATTACGGAGCAGTCATCGGCGAAAAGCAATACTTTGTGTTGTGTTATGTTAGGTAAATCGTTAATATATACAAGGAATAACAAAGGTCCGAGAATACTACCCTGTGGTACTCCCTGTATAACATCGTCAAGGCTTGAGTTATATCGGGTTACCATTTTCGACTGTGGACAGTACGTTGAAATCTGTGTTGTCTGAGTTCCATTACTTAGATATGATTTTAGCCAATCATAACCGTTTCCCCTTATACCGTAGGCGTAGAGTTTTCTTAATAGAATAGCGTGGTTGACACAGTCAAACGCTTTCGACATGTCTAAGAAAATAGCTGTAACGGGTGTTCTATTATCTCTACAGAGTGAAATTTCTGTTAGGAGATTGTAAATAGCCCATGTAGTTGATTTCCCTTTGCGGAACCCAAACTGATTCTCAGAGAGGATATCGAACTTGTCAAAGAATTTAGTGAGTCTGGCGTAGATTACTTTTTCAAATATTTTAGACAATATCGGGATTAAAGCTATAGGTCTATAATTGTCTGAGCTACTTTTGTCACCTTTTTTGAAAACTGGCTTTACGACACTAATTTTAAGTTTCTCAGGAAAACATCCTTTATCTATTGACAAGTTTATTATGTAACTTAGAGGGTGAGCTATATATTTGGCTGCGCCTTTAATAATTTTTGTACTTATGTTATCGTAGTCAGATGATTTCGAGTTGTTGAGAGATTTAATAATTTTAATTACTTCAAAAGGGTTCGTTGGTTTCAAAAAGATGGAAGAACTGTTGAAATCTATCTTTGTATGATCAGTTGAAGGGACGTTTGTATCGTTTTTTTTCGGATCTAAAAACTGTTTATTGAATGCGTTGGCAATGTTTTGGGGATCCTCGACTATTGTTTCCTTAAACTTTATCTTGTCAAACGACTGAAACTGCTTGTCTGAGTAAAGGTGTTCGTTTATAAGACCCCATGTAGCTTTCACTATATTATCTGATTTTATTATTAATTTGTGGTTATTAATCTTTTGAGCTTGCCGAATGCACCTTTTTAAAATCCTGGTGTAGGTTTGTTGATGCTTTTTAAGGTTACATTTTGCCCGTTTATCTTTGGTATAAATATATTGCATGTATAAATTCCTTTTTGATTTAGAAGCTAGTTTAATGCCTGGTGTTACCCATTTGAGTTTTCGGTTCGCGTTTATTTTAACAAGGGGAAAACAAAGTTTATGAAAAAGGATTAAATCATCGTGAAAAATGTTGAATGCATCATTGGTGTTATCACATGCAAACACTTCATTAAAAGTCAGGCTACATAAGCACTCGTAAAATTTAGCGCAATGTTCTTCCGAGTAATCATATTTTTCTATGTACCAGGATTTTGCAGCAGTCCTAACATATTTAACTGGAATCTCAATCATCTGCGCCGAATAGTCAGATAGATTGAGATGGTGAACATGGACGTTTTTCTCATCATTACTAAAGTTAATGGCTATGTTGTCTATACACGTTTTTGACAAATCAGTTATGCGCGTTGCTTCATTTAATTGCAATTTAAAGTTGTAATTGCCTAGCGCTCTTTCTAATCCTTTGACCGTTTCTAGTCTAGGCTTTGATTTCGATTTCGATGTTAAAATCCCCGCAGATAATAATTTTCCTTTTAGATTTCTTACCTAATCTGGTTAGTAGTATATGAAGTTTATCAAAGAAAGTATTTATGTCTGAGCAAGGAGTTCTATAGATGCAAATGACTATCATATTGTAACTCGTCAGTTCAACACCACAGCATTCAAAAATGTTTTCTATGCACAAATCATTAATCCACTGAAGTTGATTGTAGTCTACTATTGTGTCCCATCTTCCTAATATACACACGCCACCTCTTTTTGTTTTAGACCTGGAAAAGTGCGATAGTAGTTTATAATTTTTAACCAAAACATTAGATTCGTCACCCGTTTTCACGAATGTTTCTGATAAACAGACTACATCTGTAAGCTTTCCAAGATCTTTAAGCTCTTGAAGAGCAAGTAGAATCGGATCCAGCTTGTTTAATAGGCCGGCTATGTTTTGGTGAAAAATTGTTATTTTATTAGGAGGTACGAAAAAAATCAAGACTTATCGGTTTGATAATTCTGGGTTTCGGAGTACTTTGATTTGTCTCGGTTTCATTATGAGTAGGAGGTACTTGTTTAGTAGGTTGCGCGAGAATTGCACTGTGCGTTGTTTTTCCCGAGGGGATTGATTTCGGGCCTTGCTCACAAATTTGCATACACACCGGTTTATTAGTTACTCTTTTGAAGTAAAATGGTATCGTCCCCTTAGGTGCTGTACCGAGTTGATTACATTGAATGGATTTGTTTTGGCTCTTCTGGATCCATTTAAACTGCAGGAACTCAGATTGATATTTGATATAGTCAATACTAGTGTCAATCTTTAAACAAAAGCACGTGGAAGTTCAAACGCACGGTGTAGTCACAATCACTACTCACAATCACAATACTTTAAACATATTAGTTATGATGTCGATGAAGCCTGTGTTAAAAACGCTGGTTTTTGTTGAAGTATTATCATTGACAGTTCTCTTATAACTGGCAACACTCTGCTGTCAGTGCGCATGCGTCTGTGGTAGGAGTGAAGTGTCAAATTGTATAGCCTATCAGCTGATGGTTGCACGGTGTCGAATTCCCGTTATTTCTTCGTTCGTTTTTGATTTAGGCGTAAATTTGAATCAAAACGGTATAAAATATGTTCTCACCGTTAAGATTTATGTGGGTTTGTGTCCGTGCCGGCGTGGTGCCGGCCATATCACTGTGTACAATCCGTCGTGAGTTTGCAGATGGACGTAAACAACACTGTTAGGACTTTCTATCGTAAGTATTTTCTATTACTTGAAATAAAATAAACTAGAGCTCTCTAAGTTCGTGTTTACTTGGCTAGGGTTGCCATATAAAATATATAGATGTATTCAGTCAGAAAATTGTTGTTTTATATTACTACTAGCCACGCTGCGCGGTGTTACCCGCTCGTTCCACGGGAAGACAATTTTTTTTCAAAAGTAGCGTGTTATCCGGGGTGTCATCTACCTCCATACTAAAATTTATCAAAATTGGTCCAGCCGTTTGGGCGTGAAGAAGTAATAAACATACAAAAACATAAACATACTAACAAACTTTCGCCATTATAATATTTATTTATTTAATCTTTATTGCACAAAAGAAAACTTATCTCACAAAAGGCGGACTTAATGCCATGGGGCATTGTCTACCAGTCAACCTTAGGGCAAAGGGGAAAAAATTTAGGCGGTGCAACTAACTTACACATAAGTAACAAAACATAATTATAATACTTATACATAATATTAGTGTGATAATATATAAAACTTTGGTAAAAAGTCGAAATAGAAATATAATAAGTTTCTGTCAAAAATGTCATTTTAGTGTACTTTTCTTTGGATATCCATCAAATGCTCACTGAGACGATTCTAAAGAGCCCAAGGTCGGTAGGATTGCTTTTTCTATTATACAGTTCCTATGGCCACCTTCCGGCTCCATCATCAGATCAGCCCCATGGTAACATATTATTGTATTGTCATCAAAGTTAAGTAAGTATGCAAAATTTCAGCTCAATCGGTTGACGATATCTGCTTCTAAATTGAGTTGCAAGATTTCACCCGAACAAACATACTTAGATACATACATACTTACATTAAAAGTTAAATAAATAAATAAATATTGGCTACACGCGTACCCCTTGGCCAATTACGGGAACCTCCTGGATCCAAACTCTTTCCGATCTGTCGTAGGCCTGCGTCTCGGGGCGAATATCGTAGAACCGCACCGCTGCCATTGTGGTACACTCGTCACTCGGTTGGCCCACCACGGACTCTCATGTTCAAAGAGTGCTGGTAGACTGTCCCGCCACTCCTGCCTCAACGACATCATTCGCCGGGCCCTGGTCAGCGTCAGCGTGCCGGCCACTTTAGAGCCAAATGGCCTGTCGCGTGACGATGGCAAGAGGCCCGACGGAATGACCCTCGTGCCCTGGCAACAGGGACGGCCTTTAATATGGGACTCCACATGTGTGGATACCCTAGCGCCGTCCCATTTGGGCACGACGTCGTTGAGGGCAGGTGGAGCGGCTGCTGCGGCAGAGACAGCCAAACGCCGCAAGTACGCAGCTCTCGGTGATAGCTACGTATTTGCGGCGTTTGCCGTGGAGACCTTAGGACCGTGGGGACCGGAAGCAACTAAGCTTTTCAAAAAGCTTAGTTATTTACTTATCCGGTCCTCCGGTGATCGTAGGGCTGGCTCGTTCCTCGCCCAACGCATTGGCGTTGCCATCCAGCGAGGTAACGCGGCCAGCCTTATGGGCACCCTACCTAATGGTAGCGACATAGGGGATATATGTATATATAGTTTAGGTCCCAATAGTTTAAGTTAGGTTTAATTAGATCATAATTTAAGTTTTTTAAGGTTTAGTTATATACTTTTAATTTTATGTTGTTTTTCTCTAATAAAATGTCAGAATATGGAAAAAAAAAAAAAAAAAGTTAAATAAAAGCTTTTAAAAACTATATTTCCCAACATAATACTCAAATACTGGAAAAACCTTTTACACTTGATGTGTACATTAATGCGACAAGGTAATAAAATGAAAATCACCACATATTTTACAATCCGATCCGTTTGCACGTTTCGGTATCTGCTCGCACGTCACGGCATGTACCGGAGTTTATCAGCAAATAAACAGGTACAGGCGGCGGCGTCGCAATCGCAAGACGTCGTAAAGGAGACGTGGAGTGTTCGCTAAACGTTCCGGACTGTACGTGATACGTCGCAAGAGTAGGAAGGGTTATACTGTAGATGTGGCATTAACATTTATGAATGTTTCGCACAAGAGAGATAAATAATTGAAGAGAATATTTCGTTGTGAAATTAGAGCTCTTTGGAGCTTCTTTTTGTGTAAAGTTCGGTTTCACTGAGGCCTAGAAAGAGAGTCTTCATAATATAACAGATTTGCGAATGATGAAGCCGGTTTTGGTGTTATGCGCGAGTGTCTACGAACGTACATAAACACGTTTTACTTGTGACGGACAGACACGGACGAAACTAAGCCCATGACGGGCCATAGCTTACAAAAACTCGCATCAACTGGATACAGAGCACAGGCATTGAGCGTTGATCTTCCTACTCGTATATGGCAATAAACGATGGTGATAACATGTGGTTTGTATAACCAAGTGCTTAATTTAAATACTCTTTTCCGAAAAATCTCTGAAGGGAGACCTACGAAGACAATTTACGAAGATTGTGTAAATGTTTTTTGGTGTGCAATAAAGCGTACTTGTAAGACACGAACAAATATGTTGCTCTGTGATATGAATTTTATCGTCTACAATACTATCTGTAAATTGATCTCAGTACCCTTACCGTGGTTCACGTGACCGTACTCGCTAGCGGAGTGGAGATGGAGATGGAGAATAGTACAGCTCCTAGCGGTTGCTTTGTAGAACTACAATTCTCCATACAAGTCGTTGACGCCGTCGCTAGCGAGTTCAGTCACAGTAGACTCATGGTAAGGACTGAGTTTAAAGTACCCATTGATTGAAACATGTGCCTTTCTCGCATGTTCTTGCATCAGGAACCCATACTTTTATGACGGCCAAAGCGTGTTCGTTAACGTGCGAGTACACAGCTAGCGCCGCTTGACACGTTCAAAGAAATGCCATTCGTGCCACAATGTTGCCAGGGTTAAAATAACATCAATATTGTACTGATTGGGTATTGGGTAATACTCGAATTTATTGAGGAAATAAAATAATTTAAATTATTGAAACACATGGGTTCGAATCCCCGCAAGGATGAATATGTGTGTGATGAATTCGAATATTTGTTCCTGGGTCATGGAATGTTATCTATGTATTTATATATTACGTATGCCGTTATTTAGTACCCATAGTACAAGCATTGCTTGGTTTGGGACTACATAGGTAGATTTGTGTAAGATTGTCCTTTAATACTTACTTACTTACTTACATGAGGTAACACTTCCATAAAGTCGCTAGTCATACTTATTCAGAAACGATGCATTTTTTTCATAAAACCCGATTAGGCGTATCCTATGTCAATTTTGAAAAGTTAGTTGACTTAGAAAAATCATGTTACGGCTAACGAAAATTATAACAAACTTTACATTATGTCTATCGATTCTACGGAAATTAATAAAGATCTTCCGTATTAATTACTACCTAACTAAGCAAGCAGCCTTACTCCTAACTATACTTATTTTTATAATTAATAATTACCTAGCTTTTAAAGTTCTCATGTAAGCGAAACTGTGTTTCATTTATGAGAAAATAAATGTCTTTAAACCGGTAAGCAGCGTCATTAGATGCCCGAAATTAATCGATTAAACTTAATTTAATTACATTAGGTACTAGGTATGTAACATACCTGCCGTGTCTTCTTAAAACTAGATTTATAAACCACCAATCAGACATGTGAAGTGTACTCCTACTTCGCTAGTTTCGTTTCGCTGCAAAATTTCAAATTCCCCGTCCTCAACGCGAGCATGACAGATTCAAGTGTCGCATAAAATTACAGGCGAGTATGTCAACTTGCACAAGTTCAGCGAGGACGCTGAGACGCAGCGTCCGTCTTCGCTGAGTGCGCTCTCCGCGCGCCATCATTTAGCCACGCGACACACGGCACAAGTTGATGGACTTTTTATTCGCGGGCGTGACGAAAAGACAAAGTGCGAGAGGGGAATGGGACTTTTCAATTGTGGGTTTTTGTTTGTTTTTTATGTCTTTGTTGTATGACGACCATTGGTACTATTACTTAGTACATACCAATTTAATAACTATGTAATGTCTAATTTGTTTGAATTATTTGTTTGGTGCAATAGTTAAACAAAAACATATATTCTTATGAATCCATTCCATGCTCGCTTGAAACAGACCAAAATATAACATAGCTGCAATAAATTAAATCCATCAATTGAATTGAATAGCCGTCCGAATAAAACACATGTTTTGAAGCTAATCCATTGGATAGTATTTTAATATCCTTTAAACTCCTTCATTTGTTTATAAACCGAAGAACCACATGACGTAAAGAGCACTGAAGCAACCACTTGGACATAATCCTAATGATATTGTGCGGACCGCGCGGCCGCGGGCGGAGTCGGACCCTTTACTGCTCATTAATATTGCTCAAGGGAGTATATTTAAATTTATTCTGACCTTTTCAAGTTCAAAAGCAATAACATATTTCTTGTGAGCCTTTTTATCGCTCTGTTCTTTTCGAGTTTGAATAAAACAAGTGTAAACTATTTTATACGTTTTTTTAAAGTTATAAGCTATGATCGGCACGGCCCGTGCAACACCGTGGGTTTCGTATAGATTTTTTTATATGAACATAAATAATAACCCGCGATTTTGATTAAGAAAAATATATTCTATTGAGTATAATATACCTAATTATGATAAATTTATATTTATTACAATCATGTTCGTATTTTTCCACTCCGAAAACTGCGATGTTGCACGGGCCGTGCCGATCACTGGTTACAAGGCATAATTGTGATGGACACGTAACGGTACTGTGCCACTAACTATTATAATGGAGTCATTATGGCACTGCAGTATCATTTGAAACGTTAAATTACTTCAAATAGAGCACATTCCTTATAAGAAACCTCGAATTAAACCATGAGTAGGTACCTATTTTATTTAAATGAAAACCTACGTCCAACTATGCAATATATAAAGCTAAAGTATAATTAAGTTTAAAACACCTTTCTTCAAGAACTGCCGAGTGGGAAGAATTAAAAAGCTCTAAATCTTTTTTCATGTCGTGCTTGCTTCCGGAGAAAGTAGAGTTGCAACTTTGGGTGCCGCGTTGCAAGTTTTCGACATTATGTTGAATTGCAAGATTATTATCTAGACATACAATTACAAAGGCTACATTAAATATAGTTCCAAAAATACAGTGAGACTCTAAGAAAATACTCTTTATTTTAGAATTAGGAAAAACGTTTAGATGTCCAATTTGCCTTCTTTTGATGTGTCTGCACATCCAGTGGTATGGATGAGTTCGCAATTATTCATATCTGGGACATAATGCTATTAGAAACATTGAATTCAGTCTCGGATTGTCTTTACATTATGAAGTAAATACTATTCACGCAATAAACTCGTTTTCGTTCAGATAATCTGCGAAAATCTTGTAAGTATAAATCAATAGGACAAGAATAGTACTAAAGTATGCTCAGACGGCAGTGTGTCCCTGCCGTGTAACTAATGACTGAGAAAACTACATTCTTATTTCTGTGCCGCTTGTTCCTCCCTCCCATTAGAATACCGGTATCTTTGAGTTAATAGTTCTAATAACCTGTTATTACTGGCTCCTTTCAGGAGGCATACATTTTCCCTTTGTGTTGGATTCTGTAAATTAATGGTGTTCTAGGTTTTATATCTGAACACAGACATGCATAGGACTTGAAAGGAATAAGGAATGAATGATACTTGAAGTGTATCTTTTGTACAGTACGATATTGTATATTAGCTTTTATCGTGTTCGTAGTTTCGCTCCAATTCCAGCTCCGAGCTACGCTATTCAGTCAGTCATTAATTACGGGGATGATTGTAAAAAAAAAACGCTTTTGTACCTAAAGCATTGGTCCAGGCATTGATGTCATTCATTCATGTATGATTTCTTTGTTTGAATCTGGTGTTAAGGAATTATGAGGGCTGCTTTGATTGATTTAAAATCGATATAAAAGCACCAATATTTTCTAGTCAGTTCGGTCAAATCAAGTAAACAGGCAGCCACTGCCACTCACAAAGGTAGTAATCTGCTAGACTTATGTGGGCCATAAGAAAATAAACAAAGATGGCGTACAATTGTGTCAAAGTTGTGTCTGCATTACCCTGGTTAACGGTAATTGGTGAATGAAGGCGCGACTGACCTAATTACTGGATTTTTGCGGAAAACAAAGGACTTTATCATCCAGTAAGTAAATTACATTTTCTCGTGATCTCACCCGCGTGGAGAGTTTTTTTTTGATATTTTGTCAATAGTAAAACTTTTATATTATTTATACACGCCATAATCTGCATCCATAGATGTGATCTAGCAGATTTGGGCATATTTCTCCCTCACTGGTATTTAGCATTGGATATAAGCATTAAGCATTATATCTTCACAAAATTTCACATATATACAAATAATATAATAACATTATAAAACTTTTCGTTACGAAATTTTCCCATGTAATCGTAATTTTAAGATTTATTTACAGAACGTGAATGCAGAAGCTATGACCACTCCACAGCTAAAAAAAAATACTAGTTACCTACTTTTACAGCACGCCTTTTGTGTGCGTATTCCCAAGAAAGCCAAGTTGTTTTTCCCTAACTTTGTTTACGTTTAGGGTCCTGACTGATTACAGAGGGAACCTATTCGTACTATGACAAAGGGAATAATTCAGAGCGAGTGTAGTGCCCCGGGATTGAGATACGAGTAAACTAATAAGAGGAAAAAGTGGATTAAATTCGCGAATGTCCTTCGCCCCCGGAATTGCCACTTTCGGATGGGAATGCGAATAATATCGCGATGTGATGGGGTGTTACTACGGCGACAACATGTTTTGTGGGTCAGATGTTGAACTGGTGTAGGCTGTAAAAGATATTGAGTACTTATAGCATTCTCTGAAATATGCAAGTCGCTCTGAAGCTAAAAAGACAGAGTTTAGATCAAAAGTTACGAATAAAAGGCTGTTCATCCATTTAAGAGCACAATACCCTTTCCAAACTTACAAATACTAAGGTATATTCTGTGAACTGTTGTAGGAATTGCCATCAAATTTCAAGTATTAATCCATATCTATTTCACAACTAAATAAGTAATGGAAATCAAAAATCTGTCTACAATATCGAGCCGGTCAAAGAAACACAACCCCGGGTAGATCCCAGGACGGTGTAAAATTTCATTTGAAATGACCCTCTAGTTGTGCCACAACAATAATAATTGTTAACCGGACATCGACCTCGAAGTAACTGCTTGGTTATAAAATTGAGAGAACATGATCAATTTTATTTTGTTAAATACTTCATGGTTTGATAACGACGCCTCTAAATCAACAAGCAGTCGATTTGAGAATTTCCTCCTTTTTATAGTCGTTAACAACACTTAGAACAGCAATAGGTAATCTTATTTTATTTCATCATAGTCTCAGCCACAAACGCCTTCTGCTATTACTAAAATATCTTAAATAAAAGAATTACTTACTGAAAGTTACACTTGTCATTGTTAACATATTTAAATGTAAACTGCTGACTTGAACGATGTTTTTAAATCTATGGATGTCTTACGGCAGTGTCTTGTTATTAAATACAGTCAATCAATTTTAAATACTAGTGAATTTTAACAATACCTACTAAGATTTTCACGTCACGTAGTCACGATGACGTAGATATCGTGCAACCGTGATTTGACCCTAAAGTTACTCACCATTTACTATCAAGAACGAAAACCAACCATTTCCACACACGTTAGAAAAAATATTTAAAATTGTTACGGAGCATAGCGCTACAAGGTTCTCCAGCACGACAACAGTTAAACAAACTGTCACAACACACTCTGTTATGAGTTGGAAAAATTCTATTACTCTTTGTAATTTCTCAATAGTCTCGTCGACTTAGTCGCGAAAACTTTGGATTGAAATAGTGTTTTGAAAGTTTATACTGTTGTTCTTTGCAATTTTCTTGTGCTGTCAAAATGTTGGCGTTTATGAGACTTGGCATAAGGATACAGTGCAGCGTTTTTGATTCACTTAGTGGAAATGTCTGTGTATATTCCTTTTCTGTTGCTTGTGAACAGAGTTTAGCGACACTAGAAATTATTAAAATGACTAAACAATAGAAGTCGCAAATCGGGATTGAGTAAAAATGATGGAAAATGTTCACGACATGAAAGTCACGACACGATATTTAAGGGGTTTGATGATCGAAAGGGCTCCTTTGACATAGTCAACCTTCTATACCCTAAGAACATTTTTAAGATGGAAAGCCATCTTGATTTTCAGTGTAAGGTGGAGGAGGCTACAACGTCATACATTTTTGTATGGGATTTTGAAAATTTGGCCCAGAAAATCTCTAGGCCACTAAAAATGAGAGAATCTGAAGATACTCGAAGGTGATTTCCCAAGTAATGTCATCATCCTACTAGCCTTTGTCCCATTTTTTGAGAATGAATTCTCAATCGGGGTCGGCTACCTAAATCCCAAGATGTGGCGTAGGCATTAGTTTTTACGAAAGCGACTGCCATCTGACCTTCCAACCCAGAGGGGAAACTAGGCCTTATTGGGCTTAGGTGGTTTCCTCACGATGTTTTCCTTCACCGAAAAGCGAGTGGTAAATATCAAATGACATTCCGTACATAAGTTCCGAAAAACTCATTGGTACGGGCCGGGTTCGAACCCGCGACCTCCGGATTGAAAGTCGCATGCCCTAACCACTAGGCTACCACCACATTTCCCAAGTAATGTATTGAGATAAAAATCTTAAGTACTTTAAGGTGTTATTGAGATGCATATAAACTTCGAGTTTAAAGTACTAAGTACTTGTATTATTTTTTAGGATCTCTGTATTTCTTGTCGTTTTCTAAGGACTGAGCATGGCATGGTCTTTTATCTTCTCTGAGTTCTAATGGGTCGGAAAACGTAATTAGGTATTCGTTGGTGGCAAATCATGACCAACACTTAAATTATAATCTAACCTACCACATGCTTGTTTGGAATTGAATACTCCACCTAATATTGTTTCTGGTACGTTCATCAATGTAACCAAACAGCAAATAAAACTGGCCCGTGCTCGTATCAATAGGCAATGCGGATAAACTTGATAGGCGAGTTAGCACTAGATAGAATTTTAGAACACGGGACTTAAAGAGAGGCAATAGTCGATGTTTCTTGTGACATATGTCTGATATTTTGGACCTTTGATATCCACTTGACACTTTTTTAAAAGTAAGTGTTGCGCTTATGATATTTTCTTTTTAAGATAGGTAAAACATATCCCCCAGCCATATTACGAAATCGCAAATGACGCACGCAGTTGTGAACGAAAAAGATGGCCAAAATAATATTTATAAAATTATTATTCAATTTTATCATACAACAAATCAATATTCCTCGTTCGATAATGGCCAAGTTTGCAAAATATACTAAAAGCAATATTTTTTAAATATTTGTATAGAATCTTTTTATCGATTCATATTATTTATGTGGTAATACCACATTTTTATTTTTATAAATAATGACACAAAGGTAAATTAAGAATTCAAATCCCGCTTCGATTGCAGTAGATCGCATTCAATTTTTCTTTCTTAATTTACCTTTGTGTCATTATTTATAACAATATTTTTTACTTAAAACTTTGACTTTGAAGGGATATTGTCAATTAAAGGCAACAACGATATTTATTTGTGTGTTATGGTAGTTATGTGGTGTATTGAGAAGACTAAGATATTGCTAATTGGAGATAACGCAATGCCACGACGATTTAAAACTCTGAGCACTGGCATGAATAGAAATCGGGATAGGATGTAGAAGACACAGGTTTATGGGTTGTCTATAAATCTAGTTTTAAAGTTCTAGTAGTTTGGCAAATGCTAAGTTTGCTGTTGCGATTTTCAACTTGTGTTTTTTTATTGAAACTGTAATTTTTCTAGGATGGCACAACATTTTAGGAGTGTCGTATGTTTAGGAAATTTCGTAGTTAAATAGTTAAGAGGTCGTCAATGTCTTTTGCATTACGATGAAAGTTTCCTAACTTGATTGGCAGTGGGCAGAGCATATTAAGTAGGTAAATGACAAACTTAGTCCAGCAGTGAACGTCTTTTGGTTGACGTAAGTAATGTAATTTAACATTGCAATAAAATAAATAAAGGTAGGTAATGATAATAACTCTGCCTCCAGCAATGGAGCCGGTCACAAGCCCGGGTAAAAGAGGAGTGCAACGGACACATTGACATATCAGACTTCAGTTCTGGTATAGCAATGTGTCTACAAAACCCCCAGGGTCAGGGGTGGGAGGACGTGCCGAAGGCCCTCACAGCCGGCTGTGGGCAGCGGGGGGTAGGTGAGCATTGGGCTCGCAAGCGGACGAGGGGAGGGGGAGTAGGACCTGAGGTGTATCCGGAGGATGGAGAAGCGCGGAGGGCGGGGATCCCCGGGATGTCACTAGTGACTGTCTTCGGGGTGAAGCGGACGATGCGTAGACCCAGACTCCGGAGTGACAAGGACGGGAGGCGGACAGTAAGGGGAGACCAGAGCACAACTAGTGGTGTCTCGGAGAGGAACCGGACTGGGAAGTTGAACGAACTTGCCACATCAAGCAACTCAGGGGCTGCTACCTCATGCTTGCGGGCTTACTCGGCACAATCGCTGTCGTGAACGACTGTGCGCAGGGGAGGTGGCGTTCACTGCGTACGTTAAATGTAGCTGGGGGGTAGTACGGGAGCACTGCTGCCACTCTAATAGTTTTCTTCCCATTACAGTTTCAAACATGAATTCTAAACCAGTAATGTCAACAAACACTGAAGATAGAAGGGCCAAGGGCGCAACGCCAGTGGCACCGCAAGGACTGGGAGGGAACCCGAGCACTTCAGGTGGAGGAGGACCCCCGTCAGGAGCAGGAAGAGAGGCAACAGGCACCCCGGATGTCCACGAGCAAATGGGAGGCCTGTCACTGAGGGAGGAGGAGTTGCTCGCGTCGCCGTCGAAGGAGACTACGGGAGCACACACACCAGCAACCGAAGGGACCTTCCACAAGTACCAGTCGAAGGCGGAGAAGAGGAAGGCCAAACTAGAGAGGAGAAAGAGAGCCAAGATCGCGTTTGGTGGGGGAGAGGCCGGCGGATCAGGAGGAAACCCCCCCGACAGCCTGGCCCCCAACAAGCGGGGTCTAAAGATAAAAAGGCAGAGCACGGATGAGGGACAGTCAGAGCGTCCTCCAGAGAAGCGCCAGAACCAAGGCAAGGCGGCGGCGGAGGGACTACGGAGCGTCGCAAGGGCGCACCGGGATCTCGCCGTCGCTGTGTGCCGAGAGGATGGCGTTCTGGTGGATGAGGCTCTGGCAAAGCTCATCCGGAATAAAATCAACGACCTCATAGAGGAAGATGTGCGGCGATTCTTGGCAGGGGAGCCCGGGGTGAGAGCCCCTCAATTTGCAACCTCGGGGCTGGTGTCAGAAGGATTCTTCCTGGTGACACCAGTGTCGGAGGAGTCAAGGGAGTGGCTCTTAACCCGGGATATCGGCATCGTAGGTGGTCATAATATGGTGACCAAAAGACTGCAGAAGACGAGGGTGCAGGTCTGGGTCCCCGGGGACATTAACACAAATGTGGAGATGTTTGTGGGGTTCCTGAGGGCGCAGAACCTGGATAAGCCCGAGCTGAAGATGGACGAGTGGACTCTTATATCCTGTGATAGGCAACAGACAGGGACCCATGTCTGCCTGTCGGTGCCGTCGGCGGTGGAGGAAACCTGGGGGAACGAGGGGACCAGGAGCCTCTACTTCCAGTGCACCAAAATCCGGGCCAGGATTGTAAGGGCCCAATCGTCCGGACACCAAGAGAGGAATGAGAAGCAGGTGGCGGATGAAATAACTCCGCCATCGCGAAAGCTAATATCTGAACAGGCGGGAGCAGGATCTGTCGATATCCAGACGGTAGAGGAGGGTACGGATGCCGACAGTGATGCACCCACCGAGTAAGGGGAAGACTGCAACACAAACACACAATAACAATGAACACTACACACAACACACAAAACACACAAACAACAAAAACACAAACACAAATAAGCATATGCGGATCACGGACCCGGGAGAGGTTCTGGAAGTGATGCTGACGGCGCACTTCCCAGACTGTGAAGAGGCCAGGGAAGAGGAAAAGGAGTCGTCAGGTTACGATGAACCAGACTGGAAGACAGCCGAGGAAGTAGTAGCGGAGGAGAGACTGGCCTGGGCAGTCAAATCCTTCGCTCCTTTTAAGGCCGCGGGCCCAGACGGCGTAATCCCGGGACTACTCCAAAGGGGTTACGAAATGATAAAACAGCATCTGACGGAAATATTCAAAGGCAGTATTGCCCTAGGGTACATCCCGAAAGCATGGAGAAAAGATCGTACCGTCTTTCTACCAAAACCAGGGAAAAAGACGTACCAAGAGGCGAAGTCATTCAGAAGTATAAGCCTATCATCCTTCGTACTGAAAACACTGGAGAAGGTGATAGACGCTTTCGTAAGAACACAAATAGGAAATAGTGGAAAGCCGCTACATGGAAACCAACACGCCTATATGGCGGGAAAATCCACGGAAACGGCTCTACACAACTTGATAGTAAGGATCGAGAGATCACTGGAAGCAAAACACTACGCACTGGGATGCTTCTTTGACGTGGAGGGAGCCTTTGACAAGGCAACCTTTGAAGCGGTGGAAGAAAGTCTAAAGAGAGATGGCATAAATCCTACCATCGGGACCTGGATAGGTAAAATGCTAAGAGGAAGGGCTGTAATGGCGAAACTCGGAGGGGAAGTGAGACAGATAAGACCGAAAAGGGGCTTTCCACAAGGAGGATGTTTATCACCACTGATGTGGTGCTTACTTCTAGACTCCCTAATCGAGAGGACAAATAAAGGAGGCCTATACGTGCAAGCGTACTCCGACGATGGAATCATACTGGTGCGAGGAGTGGCACTAGATGTGGTCAGAGACATAATGAGAAGAGGAGTGATGGAAATATTAGCATGGTGTAGGGATAGAGGACTGGATCTAAACCCTGATAAAACAAAACTGATATTATTTACCAATAGGAGGAAAATAGAGAAAATGAAGCCTATCAGCATTCAAGGCAAAGAACTGGAAGTAGTCAAGGAGCTCAAATATCTGGGAGTAACGTTAGACAGTACTCTCAGATTCAAGACACACATAAGAGAAATGAAATGAAATGAAATGAAATGAAATGAAATGAAATGAAATGAAATGAAATATTTATTTGCTGAATATGTAGAAGTTGTACAGGCATAAATCATACATTTCGAATAGTGGGTACATATTCAGCCGGAAATCCGGCATGCAAATTTTATAGTGTAAGTTACAACATTGAAACTATTATTAAGTACTTAATTACGAACGCGAACATGTCACATTTTGACTTAATGTCTTAATAAACTTTAGTATGTTAACATCAATAAAATGCCAGAATTAATTTAATAAATAATATGTCAACAATGAAATAATAATAGTAATCTAAATGTTCAATTAATTAGTACCTATTCAATCTACAAAGACTTTTTTCAAGGAAGTCATGAGTCGAGTAAAAACATTGCTCAGTTAACCACCTTCGCAGAGCCCTACAAAACCTGTTCATTGGTAACATACTTATTTCCGATGGAATAGAATTAAATACTAATCATGCCATATAGTGGCTGTTGTCCCTATATAATTTTAACTTTGGGCCGGGCATAGACAGAGGGAAATGTGTCAAGTTTCTTTTGTTGGTGTTGTCTCTTAATTTAAAAAGAGATAAATTATTTTTCACAAACTTACTTATTTCGTATATATAGATAGATGGTAATGTCAACAATTTATGTTTAAGGAAAAGTGGGCGGCAGGATTGAGTGTTACGTAGACCCCAGATAGCTCTTATGCATTTTTTTGTGCTACAAAAACTGTCAAAATCGGCTGAATTTCCCCATAGTATGATGCCATATCGAAGTATAGAACAAACATAAGCGTGGTAAACGGTTACGGCAGTTTCAACTGAACTACTGTTCCTTATTGTTTTGAGAACATACACTAAAGAATGCAATTTTTTACATATGCTATGGACATGTGTTTGGGCTCGTAAATAAAAGCCGTAACATGAAAGATATTAAATACTTTTAATTAAAAAGCACAGCAAAAGAAAATGTACATCATATTCGTATCTTAGGTTAGTTCGCAAGAGCGCTGTTTCTAGCTGGTATTGCCAGCAGTAAAAAAATAATAAACAATATTTGTATGTACTGTATTGTACATAAACTGCCGGCCAGGCCAAAGTTACCTTAACAAAGTTATACCTTACTAACTAAATAACACCTTTATATGTAGGTACACACAGACCCCGGTAGAGTAGTAACATTAATCTTACATTAAAGAAGTAGTGAACTTAAATTTATTAACTTCTGAGTATAACTACATATACCACATTGTTCCACATATTGTTTAAGAGAAAAAAAATCAGGAAATAAGAACTGCATAACACTAATAACTAATAGGTACATAGTTCCATTTTTCTAACAACTATAATATTGAAAATAAAATAATGTTGCTTATCTTTTAACTTAGGTACTTAATATACATTACATATATTTTAACATGCAATTTTTTTTTTTTATAACTTAACTAGTGTGGAGATTGTGTTTGTTTATAAGACAAACGCAGTCCCCGCCAGAAAGAGACAAATAGTTTTAGTCGTTAATAGGTAGTGGACAGACTTTCATTACACTTGTGCGCATAATATATCCAGATGCAGTTTTTACATCAAGTGCCCTCACCATATTGTCTTTACCTGGGTATGTTTCTACAATCCTGGCCATTGGCCATTTTAAAGGAGATATATTGTCCGATCTAAGAACTACAAGTTCTCCAACATTTAGATTTGGCCTTTCGCTTTTCCATTTGGGGCGATTTTGAAGCATAGTTAGATATTGCTTTGACCATTGCTTGAAAAAGTTCTGCTGTATTTGCGTACATTGCTTCCAAAAGGATAAGCGATTAACCGATTTATCAGATACATCAGGTTCTGGATAACAAGTCAATGGAGCTCCTGTCAAAAAATGGCCAGGAGTTAAGTATGATAAATCATTGGGATCAGATGACATTTTTGTCAGAGGACGTGAATTCAAAATTCCCTCAATTTGAATTAGAACGGTATTAAATTCCTCATACGTCAACACGCTGCTACCAACCACTCTTTTAAGGTGGTACTTAATCGATTTTACCCCAGCTTCCCAAAGGCCAGCAAATACAGGGCTGTAAGCAGGTACAAACTTGAATTCTATTCCCTGATCAGCTGTGTATTCGTGCACAGAGGATCGGTGACCAGCGGATTCTTGTAATTTATACAGTTCTTGCAACTGCGTGTTGGCGCATTTAAATGTACTAGCATTGTCAGAAAAAATCTGAGAGGGTTTATTTCTACGTGCTATGAAACGCTTCAAACAATTCAGGAAATTATCTGTAGTCATATCAGAGGCCAGCTCTATATGAATCGCCTTTGTGACAAAACAAATAAATATGAGTACATAGCCTTTATATAGTACCGGCTTTCTGACACGAGCAAATTTCAAATTAAAAGGGCCCGCGTAGTCTATTCCTACTCTTTCAAAGGGCCTTGCGACATGCACTCTTTCTTTTGGTAATGAACCCATTAATTGAGTTGCATTTTTTGCTTTAAGTTTAAAACAGGTAATACATTTGTAAATTACTTTCTTAATTTCTCTAAGAGCATCAATTAGCCAGTATTTTTCATTTAAATAACACAAAATTCCCTTTTGGCTGGTATGTAATAATTGCTTGTGAGCTTTAAGTATTAATAGGTTTGTAATATTGGAGCCCTTAACCAATATAATTGGGTGTATTGCAGAATAAGGTAAATCAGAGTTCTGCAAACGACCTCCGACTCTTAACATTTGATTTTTATCTAAAAAACAGTTTAATGAACTCAAACTTCCTTTTATTGATCGGCCTGCCTTAAGATCACTTATTTCTGTTGTATATTTCTGATGCTGGTCAATTTTAATTACCATGTTTAGGCCATCCTCAATTTCAGTCGGTGAAAGCTCATCAAACTTACGCAACGTTTTTTCACATTTACAGTTCTTATAAAATCTCAGGACATAAGCCATTATTCTTTTTATCTTATCAATGCTTGAATATTTTGTCATGAATTTAAAATTGTTTTCAACATGAACAGTGTTACATACTTTACTTGTTTTAGTTTTTAATTCCGGCAAACTCAGTGGTGCAGGCACATTTGTGATATTATTTTTTGAGTGAATAAAATTATTGTCCTGTAAACAAGCTGGGCCATGCCACCATAAAGGATGAGATTGCAACAAATGAGGATGCACACCCCTCGAAATACAATCACTCGGATTTTGATCAGTTGGCACATAAAACCAAGGAAAGTTACATGTCAGTTCTTTAATTTTCTTAACTCTATTTGCAACATATGCCTGCAATTTTATTGGTTCAATGTCTAACCAACCGAGGACAATCATAGAATCGAGGTATAAATATACATTTATATCAAGATCTGCCTTAAGCAGGTTATAAAGTCTGTTGATAAGCATCGCGAGCAACAATGCACTGTTCAGCTCAAGCCGGGGAGTGGTCAGGTCCTTGTTGATTGGACAAATCCTTGATTTTGAACATAATAAGGTCACTGTAACACTACCATCAATATGAACGACTCTTAAATATGCTGCACAGCCATAGGCCTTATTAGAGGCATCTCCATATCCAATCAACTCGGCCTTTTCCACATTCCTCACATTGATGTATCTATTAATTTCTATTTTTGACATTTCAATTAAGCTTCTTGCAAATTCCCTCCACTCTTCATTTAGGTTAGATGGGAGTTCATCGTCCCATGATAATTGCAACTTACAAATTTTTTGTAAAATTACTTTTGAAAAAACAAACAGGGGCCCAGCTATACCCCATGGGTCATAGCATTTACTAATGAATGACAAAACTTGTCTACGAGTATACTTCTCTTGTATCTCAGTTTGAGGACAATTTATAAATAATTTGTCTGACTTGACATTATACCGCAATCCAAGAGTTTTTACATACAAGTCGTCGTTGTCTAAATCAATATCATCACCAAAACTGAGCTTATCCTGTGAAATGTCATTTATCAAGCGTTTATCATTAGCACACCATTTGTGCAACTCAAACCCGCCTAATCGGAGTAATTGTATCAATTGTTTTTTCATCTCTAACAACATTTGAATGTTGTCATGTCCGGTAAGTATATCATCTACGTATGTCTGTTGGCATAAAACTTCCGCGGCCAAGGGAAACTCATCCTTAAACCTTAGTGCTAGCTCATATAAACATCTCGTAGCTAAAAAACATGAGCTTTTGAGCCCATATGTGACTGTTTTTAATTGTAAACATTGAATGGGAGCATTTACATCACTTCTCCAAAGAATATTTTGTAAAGACCTATATTTAGGGTCAATTAGTATCATTCTAAACATCTGTTTTATGTCGGCAATCAATATGTATTTATGGAACCTGAACCTCAAAAGAATGTCAAAAAGTTCTTTTTGCACAATGGGGCCATTTAATAATACATCATTCAATGAAATTCCATGTTTTGTTAACATTCCCCCATCAAACACACACCTCATTTTTGTAGTTATGCTTTGATTATTAAAGACGGGGTGATGAGGCAAAAAATAAACGGCATCATTGATGAGATCATATTTTGATATTTCATATACCTCAGCATGACCTAACGCAATATATTCCTCTATGAAATCCCTATATTTATCATAAAGAGATTTGTCTTTCATGAAACGTTTTTCAAGATTTAAAAATCTTTGTAAAGCACAACTAAAAGAATCTCCTAATTCAAGTTTATTCATCGCTTGCTTCAGAGGCAAGGCAACTTGAAATTTATTATTCGTTAACGAAACTGACTCTTTAAAACTAGCTTCGGCTAGCTCATGCTCAGTATTATGTTCCGGAAAGCATTCAGGAACTTTTTCTGCTTCCCAGAATTTCTTTAAATTTGTTTCAAGTTGTCTTGATTCCGAATCAAAAATGGATAAAGGCTGACTAACCTCTTTTGTTACAAACAAACTTGTTTTTGTACATGTTGTGTGCTGCGTGGGCACGGACCCGGCGACCACGTGACCAAACTGAGTATTTAACAGGAATAGCCCATCGAGGCTAAGCGGCCGGACTTGATGCAGTAGGGTCTGAAAAAATATATCACAGCCTAATAACATAGTGATCGGTTCCGACTTGTCAAAGTTTTTATCAGCAAGAGTGAGATGACTAGGAATTTTACTCAAGATTTCCTTTGAAATAGCAAATTGCGGCATATCATCAGTTATTTTCTCTACAACGCAACAATCCACATTTAACCTGAAATTATTTATAGCAGAATTGATAGTAACCTTTGCCATCTCTGTGCTTTTGGCTTTGCCTTTACAAATACCTATAATGGTATTATTTTCTCGATATTTAGTGCATTCAATTTTTTCAGCAAGGTCTGAAACTATGAATGAGAGCTGACTACCAGAGTCATAGAGACATCTAGTTTGTATATAAGTTCCATCTTTAGCCTTTAATTGGACTTGAACCGTAGGCAAAATCACTTCTTTTTTATTGCTACACAACAACCCTACCTTACTACCTGAAGGTATGCCTTCAGCTTCTTGCCCTATATTTTCAGAATGATCATGCTTATTTATATGCAAAAGGGTATTATGCGACTCCTTGCATATTGCACATTTAAAATTAAACTTGCATTTACCGCTATGTTCGTTCAAACATACAATACAAAAACCATTATTTTGGTTCATGAACTGATTGCGCTCATCTGCAGTAGCCAATTTAAACTTTGGGCATACATACAGCCTATGTATATTTGATTGACAGTACTTACATTTAATCTTCTTTAATTTATCCTCTTTAGCCATTACCACGCTTGAGGCGAGCGAGCTCCTTCGTGCCCTGTCATACCTTGGTGGGCTTTCCGTCGCAACCTGAGACAAAGTCTCCAACGCTGCTGCCTTTTTTTCTATGAAATCAAAAAATAAATCCAATGAAGGCATTTCTTTAGATGCTAACTCTAAATAAAAGGACCTAACTGTATATTGATCCAATTTCTTCTGCAATATACATATGAGCAGACTATCCCACTCATTTGTCGGCTGCTGTAAATTCCTTAGTGCCCCTAAGTGTTGTCTAACAACACTCAATAAATTGTGTAGTGATGCACTAGTGCATTTATTCAATTGCGGCAAGTCTAATATGCAGTTAATATGGTGCATAACCAATCTGGCCCTATTGTCGTATCTCTGTTTAAGCAGATCAAGGGCGATTTTATAGTTTTCCCCATCAAGAGGTAAATGCTTAATTACATCTAATGCTTCACCCTCTAAAAAGGAGTTTAGGTAATACAGCTTGTCACATTGTGACAGTTTAGTATTTTTATCTACAATAGACATAAATAAATTTAAGAAGTGTTGATACTCACTTAAATTTCCATTAAACGGTTTAATAACAATTTGAGGCAGCCTTTGAAACTGCTTTTCCTCTTTGCTGTTACACTCATGGTTGATAGCTTGTTGTTTGATCACTGTATTAATCTCTGCCAGAACCTTTCTTCAATGTTGTCGAACTCGTCAAGGCCTTTAGGATCTAGTATACTAATTTCGACCGAAAGCTCCGAATATTGGTTAAACGCAGACACTAATCTATCTTTTTTAATCTGTAATAACTCAACATTACTCAAGTCTGCATCCCTCAGGAAAAGCTCAGTCTTTGTGATGACCCCTTTGTGATGCCCCCGGCTCGCAATCAACCTCTTTAATTCCTCAGTCATGTTAAACAACTTTGATTTACGTTAAACAAATGCAATTTGTACTGATGCGCATACGCTTAAAGTCATTTATCAACCACAAGAACACGTTTCTTTTGTAAACCACTTGGAATTGAAATTACGTTGAACAAACGTAATACGTAACAATGTATCACACTGATACGGTTTAAAGTTAGCTATTAACCACGAAAAAACACAATTTTTCTTGCAATGCAAAAACACGAACGAGTTTCATTAACACAAAGTGCAAATAATGCAATGGCGTCGCACAATATACGTATAATTTTAACCACCAGCACAAACCACGCAATAGCACTCGAGCGCCCGGCTTATTCAACTTGGTCGGGTTATAGCAGATGGCGTCGGTCGGCGTGCCGGCTTACGCACTCAAATAGCGCGGCACGGCACGCTGTTAGGCACGCTGCTCACTGTCGCACCGAGTCGAGTCGATGACGTCAGGTAACCTTCCGCACGGCGGTAGGTATAATAACACTGTCGGTGCACTAGGCTTGAGTCCGTCAGGAACTAATAATTGTTGTTTTAAGCTGATAATTATGGATTATCACTTTTTTGTTGTAATTTAATTGAAGAGGAGAATTTTTTGGCAAACCTTATGGCTTTGATACTATAGGATCAACATGGCTGCCGCTCCAACTCGAACTTCCCTTCCCGTGATTTCAACGAAATCCTCTTCGTCATCGACGCTTTTCTTCACCACTTTCACTAGTTCACTTCAACGAAGGACCATTTCATGTTTGGGCTCGTAAATAAAAGCCGTAACATGAAAGATATTAAATACTTTTAATTAAAAAGCACAGCAAAAGAAAATGTACATCATATTCGTATCTTAGGTTAGTTCGCAAGAGCGCTGTTTCTAGCTGGTATTGCCAGCAGTAAAAAAATAATAAACAATATTTGTATGTACTGTATTGTACAACATGTTCCTTCCAAGACAGGTGTTGGTCAACATTTATTCCAAGAAACTTAACGTTATCGACTTGTTCTATATTTTCATCGTTGTAATGGATGTTTAAACTTATTTTCTTTGCTCTAGTAGAAGAGAATTGAACAAAATTTGTCTTAAGAGTGTTAACTTGAAGCTTATTGCTATTTAACCATTTTATAACATCCCTCAAAGCAATATTAATATTTGTCTCATATACTTCAGTATTATTAGTATCATCGCATTCAAACAGTATGCTGGTATCGTCCGCAAAAAGCATTTTTGAATTGTCGCTTGTGGTAAATCATTAATATAAACTAAAAACAGCAGAGGGCCCAAAATACTCCCAGAATACAGAACAACCGGCGAAGGCCATAAGAACGCTCTACCAGTGTAAGAGGGCGGTCGGAAGGAAATGGGGCCTGAAACCAGCTATGATACACTGGATTTACAAGGCGGTGATACTACCGAGAGTACTATACGGTGCCATAGTATGGTGGCATAAGGCCAGCATCAAAGAATACCATAAAGAACTATCAAAAGTACAAAGAATGTCTTATGATCACGGGGGCAATGAGAACAACGCCCACGCAGGCGATGGAGATCATGCTCGGTCTCAAGTCACTTAAAATAGAAGCGGAAAAGAAGGCCATGGAACAATGGTACAGAATGAAAGCATGTAAGGAATGGAGAGGAAGTTTGGTGGACAAGGGACACGCACTTATTCAGAGGGAAGCAGGCTCGAAGATGGGGATGCTTACCCAAAACAACGACCTCATAAAGAGACAGGAGATGTTCGATAAGAAATATAGGATACGCATAGGAGAAAGGGACAACTGGAAAATAGAGGTTGAACACCCCGTGACTATCTGCTTTACGGGTGGTTCTCGGCGGGAATCCACGAAACTAGCAGGAGCCGGCATAGTGATACCGAAGCTGGATAAGAAGATACACATACCTCTGGGGAGGTACGCTAGCGTATTTCAGGCAGAGGTAGCGGCATAATTAGATGTGCACAAATAATAGATGAATGTTCACAGGAAGTGGGATCTGTCGTTATATACACAGACAGCCAGGCTGCACTAAAAGCGTTAGACAAACAGACGGTAAGCTCGTCTTTGGTAAAGGAATGCAGAGAAGCCCTGAACAAACTTGGAGAACACACAAGGACTACGGTAGCATGGGTACCTGGACATCAGGGTGTGACAGGGAATGAAAGGGCAGATGAGATGGCAAGGCTAGGAGCAGAGAGGGAACTCATAGGACCCGAACCTGCACTGCCAATATCGGCAGAAGTCACGAAAGGAGTTATAGCTAGGCTAATGGAGGAAGAGGCTAATAGACAATGGCAAGAGACAACGGACTGTCGACAATCGAAGATGATCTTAGGAGGTATCAACAGAAAAAGGACCAGGTATCTACTGGAACTAGGTAAGAAAACTCTGATTATTAACAGGCATAATCACGGGACACAACAGCCTTAACAGGCACCTACACATTATGGGTGTAGTAAGTGATCCATACTGCTTGCACTGCGGCCAGGAGGAGACGAGTAAGCATGTTATAGCAGAGTGTGGCATGTATGCGATAGTACGCTATAGCATCTTCAGAAAAGATAAACTAGAAGAGGAAGAGCTGAGGGACATTAACCTTAAGGATGTCCTTTCCTTCTGCAGGAGAACAAGAAGATTCGAGGAAGAAGGCTGTATGGGAGCGCCGCCGGGACAGTAACCGTTGGCTCCAATTGGGAATTGGGCTGAATGAACGCAGTCTAGCGATCGACAGCCCGCCTGTTTCCTGCCGGGCGTCCCTACACCAATCATCATCATCATCAGGTAATAATAATTCCATTTGTATAACAGGGTTTAAAAAATGCGAGTGGCGTAAGTGGGTGGGCGGGCGTTGGGGAAGATGCTGCCACGAGCATTTTTTGACTTACTTATTTATACAACGTTGCATTGGTGACAAAGAAAATATATTTTCATGTCCTGCTTAAAATTAATTAAAAATTAGGCTATGGCGGAGTAGAACATGAATCTATACCTAAATGCATACGACCACTGCAGTAGACATTTTGTTTTGTTTTTATTTTCTTAATCTTTTAAATACTGCCAGCATTGCACTTAGTTCCATAAGTTCTGCGTCTAGCACTCTTGGCAGAGTAGTCGTGGTCATGATTAAGTTGATTCTTTCGCCACCGCTTCTTTCGTGATATTGATGTAAGTTCCATAAGTTAGTCTGCTAGGATGCAGTGGTCTGTCAAGTTGGTAATATAGATTATTTCGGTTCCATATTGGGTTGCATAAATTTAAGAGCCATAATGTCGGTGTGCATTAACCACTTTTGTTATAATAGTTCTTGCGCATAAGGTGTGTAGTCATTAATTGATCCGCATAAATTTTATGACCTTAATGTTTTTACGCATAAGTAAGGAATGTCGTATAATTTTGGGGCATATAACCTGAACCATAATCATTAATCGCTATAATGTTTTTAAGCATATCGTGCATTGGCGCATAATACTGAACAACATAAATATCAACCTCCATATTTTTTAATTCAACGTCATCCTGCTTTACTGGCAGCAGTTCGTGTCTGAGGGAGTCGCTGTTCTTTCAAACCTAACCTTACCTACTTTTCTGGCCAATGTTCGTATTTGTAGAATCAGAATTCTTACCAAATCTAACCTACAACCAAGAGGTCAGTGTGGGGGAGGATTTCTGAATGCGGGGGGCTTCGCCCCCCGAGCCCCCCTTTTGTCATTCTGCTCATGTAAGTTTTGTATCATTATTTCAAATGTTATAAGATATTATGTAATATAACTTATACTATATGATGTCTATGGCCATTAATGATGAACACCATGATTTATGCGTTGCCCTTCTTCGTACTATCAATTATTATGACATTCAATAATATGACTTGAAATATGTATGAAGAGCCTGCCAAACAACAATTATGACATATAAAATGTAATGCAAAGAATCATTTATGACAAATGACATGTATGAGAAAAGCCATAATGCGAAATGAGTTATGACAATCTGGCAAGAATTTTTATTCCACTGGAGGTGATCCCGATTATTTCATTTGACGTTTGTTTAGAACATACTAAAAGATACATTACTTATCTGGAGTATTGTAATATGTGGCACTAAGGAATGCTTTTTTGCTACACCTTTAGCAGTGCTTCTTTGGCAATAAAATATTACGTTTTAGTAGCGTTAGCCTTTATATTAGAGTTAGTAACCATACAAATGACAGAAAACAGTACTGCGGTAAAGAAAACTATAATCACAAAGTTGGAACATAGGTAATGTAGAAAATAATCGATTTAAGCAGCACCGGCTCGACGTACCGTATCTGATCTCGGATATACGAAAAAGCAATTAAAAGCAAGTTTTGAGCCTTTTGATGTAATTTTCCCGTTATTGGGATAATAAATTTGCATCTTTCATCTCGCTTAACGTTTTAAGG
This sequence comes from Apotomis turbidana, assembly GCA_905147355.2. NCBI lineage: Eukaryota > Metazoa > Arthropoda > Insecta > Lepidoptera > Tortricidae > Apotomis > Apotomis turbidana. The sequence continues at coordinate 2,089,897 of LR990285.1, forward strand.
TAAAAGGGAGCGGATCTTGTAGCACGGGTATACATTACCTTTTAGAACTCATGGTGACGGTTTTTGCAGCTATTTTTACATATTCCAACAAACACGAATTTAATGATCGTGTGTACGTATCTTATTTAGGGTTTATACGATTTTCATTATATTTTTGAAGTAAAACAAATACTATTTTCACTTATCACCCATTCTCGTAAAGTTGTTCTTTATGTTGAGAGAATGTAGCATAAAATTGTTTATTATATTTAAGTATTTATTTGTTTTTCGTGTATATATTATTATTATTATTTCCGATTTTTGTACCGCCTCATAACAAAATCATTTTTCAAGTTTATTATTAAATAATATATCTACATACAAATTAAGATTAATACGGACGTATTTACGTAAAAAACAAATATCCGAACAAAGGCTAGTCGATTTTTTTGTATACGATTGTATCATAGATGATAATATAATATGCTTGTTACCCGACTATCCTACCTTAAAAAACTGATTTGTCTTCTTCGCTCTGATGAAGTTGCGGGCAACATTCAGTCTAGTGTTAGGAATATAAAATATAAGTAAAGCGATAAATATTAAAGCCCACTAGCGAGAAGCGTTATCTCTCGAGACGGCAGCTGTGAAAACGGATAAATGTGGAATCCCTTAAAGCCACGAAACTTTTCGGCAATACGTGGGGCGAGCGGTCCAGTGCCCTACCCTAGAGAAAATTAAATACAAATCTGACAGTCTCACACCTAAAACTGCAGTCCGAGAGCTGTTAAAATTATATTCTGTCCTGTCTCGCTCACTCTTATGCAGTCGAGATCTGAACCTCTGCGATTTAACATGAAACCAAAGGCTAATTCTTAGAGCGCATGGACTGTTGTCGTAAATTAAGGTTTATTACCCTGATTAACTTATGCCAGTTTTTTTTTCAGCTATGTGCATACAATTACTTCTTGTTTGTTATCCATGTGAATGCAAATAATTTGTGTGTGTCAATAAAAATATTTTTTACTTTACTTTGACTTTACGCTATACACTGGTCTACCAGTGTATTCGTGTGTATAATATATACTAGACATACAGACCCAGTACAAGCGCATTTTTCAAACATACACACTTATTTAAGAACAAGTTTCTGACAAAAAAATATGTCAATGCTTTTATTGGTGACTGCCTTTCTTTAAATATATAATATAATTTATAAACAATTCACCGAGACGATTCTAAAGAGCCCAAGCTCCGGGCATACCAGCTCAGCTGTACCATATTAATGTATTGTCATCGAATTACGCAAGTATACTAAATTTCAGTTTAATCGGTACCCAGGAAGAGTGAATTTAATTTGCAAGGTTTGATTATGATAGTCATCAGACAACTGGACAGGTAAAAGTAAACAAAAGCTTGTAAAAAACAAAATATTTTCACCACGCAACAACACTAGGGCACAACAGAATGGTATTATTTAATGGTTCACCGCTAAGTTTTAATGCCGCCGGTTAGGCTTCACTGCGGATAGCTTAAGTCCAGTTGGCAGCCCGGTCTCACTCAAAGTCATCGGTTTTGCATTTTAAGCCGCGCTTGGGCGCGGGCCAGCTATAGGCGCGTTCGCCCTACGTGCCTTATTTATCATTCGGTGGTTGACCTTGGGATGTCTGCAAACTGAAGTTACCCGGATTTCATAGTTTTCAGGGATAACGTGTCTGTTTCACGGGGAATAGCTGTTTGGGTTGGATTGATTGTTTCAAAGATATGGAAAATGAAACCCTTTATTCAGTCAGTAGGCCACGAAGGCACTTGTACAAGTCAGATTGTGAATCTATCTACATTGCTCAAGAGGAGACCGCTGCTGAGAAGAAAACCGAAAGAAACTTAATAGTAGTACATTATTTCTTGGCCATACTAAGGTAGCAGCTTGCTAAAAGAATACTGGGAGAAGATTTAAAAGACATTGGATGCGACCATTATTACCCTGATATGGAAAACCACAACACTTATTTATACTACCAAAACTATAACTGTCATATGATAAGCGTAAAGGCATTAGAGTTGTCCTTTACTTTCAAAACAATTCCATCGTTTTTCTTCATACCCGTGCTAGAGTTATTTTTAGAACAGGAACACTGAAACTACTCTAAAATCAGGCGTTATTTTCATAACAAACGTTCGCTCCATTACAAAAACACGCCAAGTCCTTTTCCTCGCTCTAAAAAAATATCCGACCCACTTTTTGTTACACCTCGTCGATAGGGTTCAATGGTTCCGCGCGGCAAATAGTGCCCGCATCGCCAAGAAAAATAAAACAAAATAAAGTCGCTTCCTGCGCCCATGTTGACAAATATAAGGATGTTTGATTTATAATTGGAGTTTTGCAGCGAAAATTGTCTCTTTGTGTTTTGAGGGATTTATTGAGTTTCCTTTATCAAATCAACTTTTGAAAGGAGTAGGTATCTAACGTCAAATGACTGACTCCATTTTTAACTCGCTTTAAAGTTGTTATTGCATAAAAAGAGCAGAATACAAAAACAACGAGGCCTAATTCCATCGACGATATACGGCACGGGCATACGAGTAATCATTATGTCCGGGAGATGTCCGATTCATCAATTCAAGGGCTAAATGAAGGGCGTATCTTGCATGAGACTTGTACTAGGTAATTAAACATGCGAAAATGTTTCGATAATCAGATCATTTGTACCATTGTTGTACCCAGTTTACATTCACAAGCAACCTAATTGTGAGCATAAACCACACGCATAATCGACTTTCCAAAAATCAAAATTCACCTCAAACCGAATGGATTTGAAATACGAATAGCAAATCAATGCACTAATGAAGAGTTAAATTTCATGCTGTCGAGTTGGGGCTCAATTCGGCGTTTCAGTGACATTTCCGGAATCTCGTCGGTCGTCTACTTAAGTTATCTTATCTGCTTTATCTGATGCACCTAATAGTAAAAACTGTTTCTTTAGTTTAATAATCTTATACTTAAATACTTTCGTGAGACAAATTGAATAAAAAGCATTAACTGATTCAAACTCACGTGAAATTGTCAGGAATAGCACGACATATTATGAGTGACTAAGTGCCCGCGACACTTCGTCGCGACCAGTCCCTGATAAAAACCCTATATGAGTTCAAAGCATGGGACGCAAGAGGGGGGATTGAAAACCGCTTTATACCTACGCTACCCAGATTGTACCTAATAGGTACGTTATTAGGTTCAATCTGGGTAGCGTAGGTATAATTCATAAAAATCAGTTAAATATAAAAATAGTTTTAACGCCAGTCGTGGAAATTCTAACAATATTTTACACTGTGTGGCAAGAAGGCAGAGACAATGATGCACATACATACTGTGTGGATGTCTTGCCCTCGCATGATTTAAAGTGACGGAGTTCGGTAATGGCTACCAAGGACCGAAGGAATTCCAGGCATGGCAGTGCATTGGGCTCCATCATCCGAAATATGGAGAAATTGGTTTAACGATGCCATTACAATAAAATGTAATTTTGTTTGTACTTAATTGTGAAATAAATAAATAATGGAGGTGGTGGAACTATACTTTGAGTAGATGCAACCAAGGATAGCTACACAAAAGATCCCACTGGGTTGTAGAAAGTAAGGACTTACAATAAGATGAGAACATTATTCGATGCCGTGACAAATGCGAAATATTGCTACCTTTTAGTTATTGCAAAGCTCCGTCGAATCGAATCCCTGGTTTACAGGTAAATTAGTAAATGTTCAGTACATATTGATGGTTTGCGCTGACTGCGGCTGCCGGGTGGGCAGTGCGCGTGCATTTGTTCCGAATTGAAACCACGTCGTACAGTCAGCTGACAATTTTTAGTATGCAATTTGATATAAGCAGCTGCAGTAGTAATTGTAGCTACCTTTGATGCTGACCGTACGTGCAATTAACATTGTCGTAACTCTCCCTTTGGAGAGGTTGCAGTGGATTTTGATTTCGGTGAGTTTAATCTGGAATTTGCATTTATTTTAGTGGTTTTAGATTTTTGTTACTCAGGCAGATGCTTATGTGAGTAGAACTTCCATGGTTCTAACATCATGTGTTAACCTAGTCATATTTTTCGTAGTATGGTGATACACGATGGCTGTTGATGTTGATATGACTGATACGTCAATCAAAATTAAATACTCGTATGTCGATTTTAATCGAATTAGGGATAAGGTATCAGTATAATTATATCGCAAGCAATGTGATTGTGAGCAGAGCACGCATAAAAAAAAATCGAAACTCACTTAAAATCTGGCGGATTTTTATAGATTTTCACTATTCGAGTTGTGTTAACTTAGCTTTGATGCATTGACTTTGAAACGTGAATGTGAGCCCGTCGCTAAAGTATTGATCACGGAATATTATTAGAAATGTGTGAAATGTGCAGCTCCTCTGATCGCCACAAAATAGAGATAAAAGGTGCTGAAATGGTTGATAAGTAATAAGCTTTTATTTCCCTACACAATTTAATACTTAACTTTAAACATGATTCTCAAAGGCATTAGTTGCGGGGTACAGTGGTTTACAAAGTGGACAAAAAGGTTTACTAAACGTTTAATAAAAAGGCTTGATTTCCCCACACTAGCGTCAATACTTAGCTTTAACCCGACCAGTATTCTCAAAGCTCACAGCCATTATTTAATCGCAGCGGGCATTAGTTGCGGGACACAGTGGTTCTCGCACTAGACAGCATGAAAAACTAGTCAATGGTTATTACAAATTTTGCATTGTTTTGCAATTTTTATTGCGTATTAGCTTAAACCAAATGGCTCAAAATTTACAGTCATATTGGCATAAAATATGTTTTGACTTTAACTTAGATCACAGGTTTATAAATATACAGTTCATAACTCAATGAGTTAGAAACATTTGTTGACTGTCAATCGCGTACCAACAATACTGTCATATCGCAAGAACCTAAAGTAAAGCCTGAAGCTGCTCTCACAAGTTTTCGACGGTCCCTCAGATCTTTCTGGCTTTCGACATTTTAGAGACATCTAACCAGGCTTCCGAACCAGGCTTAGAGATCTCAGTCGTCAAAGCCGATTAAATAGACAAATAAAAAAAAAACATTAGATAATCTTGTAAAGTAATCTCGCTCGCTATGAACCACTGTGCGCCGTCCATTTGGGCCGCCGCCGCAGCGTTTAGTGCACGTCTTGTGTCCACGAGTTATCGGTGTGCCGAATTTAATTGTGCTCCTCTTCTCTTCCATGAACTCGTGCCTCGTGCCCTGACAACGAGCGAATTCAGTATAAACGACTCGTTTAGATGCACAAAGTTTATTATATAAAGATGCTTCTGAATGACAATTTCAAGATTTATACAATTTTAAGTTAGAGCATTCTCGCTTCTTTCTCGTTTTGGGTAGCTAAGTCTGAGTGGCTGTAATTCAGCGAGACTTAGTCACCGAGAGATTGACAAATGCATTTTTATATTAATGGCCAATTGGACATTAAGAAACACGTCGATTATAAAAAATAGGATAAAATTGGTGAACACTTTGAGATTTGTTGAGTTTCTTAGTTGTACCTAGGGCAATACTTTAGGCGCTGAATCTTTATTCGTTTGCATAAAATTCTAATGTCATTAATCATTATACTCGTAATTAGCAGACATGACATTTTGTTCACTGTGAATTCTATTCTTAGAACACATAATAAAAGTTCTAACTATAAAGGGCACAAGGCATTTTAGCGTTATATTAAAACTAAGAGAAATGTTCGGCTGTAGACGGAGTATTTTACAAAGATAAAAGTCGCCGTTTGCAAATGTGGTGACATATCACAGGGTCCTAATTCACATATCTTGACGTATTGTCTACAATTATGAAGTTTACAGTTATGACAAAAAGTATGTATATTGTACGTTAACCTGCTTCTTAATACAACAGATAATAATCTAGGTACTCAAAGAGATAAAATTCCCTTGGTTATTTCTTAACTACCAACGCTTATAATGCAAATGAGCGTTCCTCTGTTAGCGGATAGACATCATGCTAAGAAAGTACAGCCTGTTGAGTCAGTAACAAAAATGATATTATCGAGCTTTTAGTTTGCGTTACTACACATGGTGTGGCCGTTGTTGTCCGAAATAAATTAATTTGATTTTCAATGCAATTTTATTGGACTATGTCATCTAGAGAGGATAAAAAAGGGTGTAAAAAACATCTAGTCGGCTACTCCGAAGCACTCCGAAGGTAGATTCGATATACGAAATTCGTACTGTACTGTACCTCTTGATTTCGTGTCAAACAATATTTTTGAAGGAGCGGGACGGCAAGATTGAATTTCGAACACAAGATAACCCTACAGATATTCCTGGAACGACTTCACAAATGCAGAAAGACCAAAAGAGAGAAATATACCATTGTCAAAACACATAAATATGGCGTTATCTTGTATTAAAGGCTAGCTAGGGTCATCTTGTTGTCACTGGGCAAATGCAGGTACCTTATTAGTTAGTATGAAAGATATACAGGTTTTTAAACGCGCGTTTTTTGAAAGTAAATGGGCTACGCTTACAGCCTCGGCATGAGAATAATTTAATCAAAATCTATTCTTGCACTAAATTCTAAAGCTATTCCAAACTGACAAGTTTCCGCCACTTGGCTTTATTTGCGTTAACGTGCGCCAAGTGGAATAAATGTTAACTCGGTTCACACCGACGGAACTCGAGTGTAGATACGAGTGTGTATCGTGAGGGCGTAATATTGTATTCAGCTAACTAGTCCGCTGAGCAAGCGCGACCTTAAATTAGGATACAAGATAGGCATTAAACCCAATATAATGCGGTATTATTCTCGTAACTTCGAATGCGAATGCGAAAACGGAATATTGAGCCATATTTTTTGCCATGAAATATGGCTCAATATTCCGTTTATTCTTTACATGAAACATGCAATAAATCATTTTATTTTAATATCATTATGATCAGATGATCGTAAAAGAGATATTTTACACATTTCTAACAAAGATTTTATGATGAACAGCTTATAAGCTGAAAAGCTCAATTTTCAACTGTAATGCGCCTGTAATGTTTATACATATGTGAATTGAGAGTATAACTAGTTCAAGACATACACATAGAATAATCCTTAAAATTAACTTTAGTAACAAAATATAACATCTTTAAATTAAGTAAGCGTACGTTATTCGATAAACCGGTGCCTAAACACAAACGAAGCCCGCCGCAACAAGGGATCCCCTTTAGCGAGTCCACTTAACGTGCAATCAGATCGCAACTCGGACGATAATCCACCAGAGTTGGCCAGAGTAGCCTAGAGCAGCCAGAGGGAGGGGCTCGGGTAACTTCTGAGCCGAGAGCGCGGACACGGTATTGCCATTTTGAACTTCGCTAAGCTATGATCGATGTCGATGTTCTAGATTGTTTTAAATTGCTTTGATGTTTTTTAAGCTTCCGTACCCGTAAAGGATAAAAACGGGACCCTATTATTACTACGACTTCATTGTCCGTTCGTTTTTTATCAGTCACCAGGCCTCATGAAGAATGATAGCTTGACAGTTGAAAGTTTCTGTTTTTATTTCTTTAGTTTTTTTATATAGGGGGCAAACGAGCAAACGTATCGCCTGTTGGAAAGCGATTACCGTCGCCCATAAACACCTGCAACACCAGAGGAGTCACAAGTGCTTGCCTACCCGGAGGACGAAGATAGAATGCCTCTATGCTAGTAATTTCACCGGCTATCTTACCCCCACACCGGAACACAACAATGCGAACATTGCTGTTTGGCGGTGGGTTAGTAGGCAAGACGGTAGTAACAATCCGGACGGACCCTATTTATTTATTTTGTTCTATTGCCGGTATAGCAACAAATACTAAAAACAAAATAAATTTAATATTTGAGTGGGGCTCCCATACTGATTGGGATATAACGCGTAGCCTATTAGTAAAAAAAAGCCATTCAATAATATAGTTGACAAACAAACACTCATTCCTTTTAAATTGATTCAATTTTTCAACCAGAGTTCCTATTTCCTATAGAGTCACATCACAATACACATAATCACATACTTAATACATAAACTTCAATCAACATTAAACTGACAACTTATGAATGTTGTATAAGTAGGAGGAAGGAGGATATAGTTTCGATGTTAGTGGTTCTAGCTATTAAGCTAAACAGAGACAAACACTGGACTACATAGAGAATACTCTCAATTTTAAGGTGGCGTCACTTAGGCTTTTTGATCGTAAATGGAAAGAAAACATCTCAAACTAATTAATTAAAAAATATTCAACAATGTTTCAATTATCCGCGGAAAGCGTTCCCAGGATAATCTTGTAATTTTTAGGCGCGCCATTCATTATGTGGCACGACAAGCTGCCGGTCTAGTCTGCGGTTCTATTAACATAGATAACAGATAAAGTTTAAACACAAGTGATTTGTCTCTGGTAAAAACTTGGAACTGACAAATACAGCTGCGTTTATTTTGACATTGAATGGTTCTGAAAAACGTTCAGGGAATTCCAAGATTATTCCAAAATTAGTAAAAACTTTCTTCTGTATCGTGATGAAATAAAAATTTACAAAATGTTATTATATACCTAATATAGAAATAACTACAAACTGAATTAATATTAAACAAAATATTGAATAGGTACAATTAATTAATGTCTTAAGGTATTTTAAATTTGATTTTGCGAACCATGTTTATTACAGGTTACAGTAAATATGTTATTATTTATTTATTTATTTAAACTTTATTGCACAATGTTGTTATATACCTAATATATAACAGATATATAACAGATACATTCCTTGTGTTAACTAAAAACTAAATTAATGATAAACAAAACACTGAATACAGTTAATTAATATTTATTTATTTATTTAATGAAAATTTTAGTTCTGCGAACAATGTTTGTTACAGTAAATAGTTCCAACGTGCTTGTCGCCGCTTGGCTGTAACCTCAGTTTTATTAATCACGATATTCTGGTGTCCGGAAGTGAATGGCTCCCAGGTTCCTCTTGCTGCTGTCGGGTGTAAAAAGAATTAATTGCACCTGCAATGAGTGCATATTTATATGTTGCATACTTTAACATTGTTTTTTTTTTTTTCATTTTCGACCTAACGAAAAAAGAGCTAAGGGTAAAATCTCGCACTAAGAAATAACTAATTGTTGGCCAATTGAAACGTGAAATAGAGATTTCGAATAGAAACTAAATCCTGAACGTGTATAGATTTGACTGAAAACGTGTTTGTGTGATAAAAAAATAGTTTTCTTTTAGTTACTTACGACAAGACTAATTTAATTTCACGGGAATAAATACGTAAATTAAAAGAGAACGCTAACACGAGAGCACTTGTTTTTTTTTATTTCTTTTATTTCTTAGTTGTATTGATCATAAAGTATGAATGATGTTACGATATACTAATGTCGCGCCCTGTCCGGCCGCTGTCGGACAGTGAATGGGCCCCAGGTCGCTCTAGCGGTTGTCGCGTTTAAAAATAATTAATTGTTGGCGCGTTGAAACGCAAAATATTCCGCGCGGAAATAAAGCATTTCCACAGGTTCCATTTCAGAAAGGGAATCCAAAATGCGGTTAATTTACTGTGAAGGCTTTCACGAATTTGTGTAATTTATGTTGCATTACTTAATTGTGTTGCCACAGAGTAATCTAAGCTGCCAGAGGGTCTGCAAGGACCACAGACCTATATCACAGTAGATGACTGAACACTTACATGTATTTCACGTGCCAACACTAAACGTTGAGAAAATAAATTTGATTTCGAGCGTTATATCAAGTGAAGAAAATATACCGAACTAGCTGTGCCTCGCGGTATTACACACTCATCCCACGGGAACTCTAAATTTATTCGGGATGAAAAATATTAGTATGGATTGTGCCGTATTGAGCTGGCAAAAATAACACTAATAATAAGCCTGTGTTATGAAGACAATGTTCGCGGTATTCAACGTAAAAGATACAAATTAAATCATGTTGTAGACCTGTCCTTAAGCAGGTTTCGTTAAAACAATGTGTCATAAAATTAAGAACGAGTATGTTTGGCACGGCTTGGGTAATGAATGATAAATTAGTTTATATTCACGCTATTACGTCTTAACGAGCAGATTTTGTAATTACTTGTGCACTAAAGCAAATAAATCCTTAATTACTGTGTCTCTAATAATTATATACTTCGTAACGAAATCAGAACACTCGAGTAAACCCTCGAAATTCAATCCCAGCCGATCTAAGAAATACAGCCCAAACATATTCAATTTCGTATAAAAGAAGACTATATTTCGGTATGAAAAGGGACAAATAACCGTCATATTCGTGACCGCAGGCCAATATTGTACCGAGTATTTCGTATTCAAACACAGTTTTAGCATATCCTAAGGAAACATGGAGGCAATAACTTCATAGCTTCATTCCTATGCGGGGAAGCTGAAACGCAAACGGGCAGCGGCGGCCTATTCTGGGAATAGCCAGTGGTCACATGAACAAAAATTGTATTTCGTGAATCAATTCAGCGGGTTTATGACGGTGCGTAGTGTTTATGACGCTAAAACATAATGAATGATATGTTAAAACATCCTTTGAATCTCGCACTACCACGCTATCCCACGTCACCAGAAAGTGAAATGTGCTTAATCATTCATACCACGCGTTAAACTGGAGCACCACAGGGACAAAGGTTCGTTGTTTGCATAAAGAAAAAAGGAAAAACAAAGAAGCGGTAAATAAAAAGCTTAAACACTACTAACAACTATGCACAAAAAAGCTTTTAAAATTAACTCTCAAATTCAAAAAAATATTCCCTACTCTAATATAGTGAGCGAAGCGTTCTCCGTTTCAGTTTGGCCAAAAACTCTTTCGTATGTCCGAATTCCGGATGTTCGGATGTCTCTCGCCTATAGTTAACATATCTCAACCGATTCTTGTATGATGTAAGCAGGTTCGATAATTGTGTAGAATTTTATGTCGATTCAGTTTTCTGATAATTTTCAAAATGGCGGCGGTATGGGGGTTGAATACGTAAAAAAGATAATGTCACCTATTAATAAAATATTCACGAGGTCTCCAAGGCTCACAGAGCCATCGATCGAGATAAGATGTCAACATAATATTATGCCTTTTTGAGCTATGTTATCTATTAACCATGTACATAAATAATCTGTCAATGTTTAATAAAGTTAGCCCCAATAAGACTAGCGGTTCTTAGATGTGGGCCTCACGAGTTTCTTTCGAAATTGTAGAACAAACTAACAAACATACTTTTGCATTAATATACCATTCTACTTCTTTATGTTTTTTTTTTCATTTCCATTACGTTCAGAAAGGATTCTCTCCTTCTCTTTAGTATAGTTATGTAATATCTATAATATATATGTAAAAAGCGATAAGACCGCCTGTTGTCTACCGTTATTGAAATTATTGTTCTGTATTGAATTTGTAAACTTTTTTGGTGTGCAATAAAGCATTTTGTATTGAATTGTACTCGTAATCACGATGTTATTGCAGTTTTTGTGTATTAGTCGCCGTTTGGAATACGCCCCCGATCTGTTATTTTAAGATCTTTTGAATGGTGTCCAATATTTTCGTACACTTTGCAATCTACGCTTGTGAATTGGCCGAAATATTATACCTACTCTTTACTATACCTATTTAGATAACAGATGGACTTGAAATGATCAACGTCTGTTATACCTCCAGATGTTCGACGATATGTATTAAATCTTTTCATATCTTTATTTTATTATCTTAGGTTTCTGTCACACATTTGAATAAAATATTGTATATGCACAAATGTAACTTTGACAGAGAACAATTGTGCTTTTTTTCTCAGTCAACCTTTGACAACGGTAACTGTAAAGCTGCCGAAACGTCAGTGAGCTCAAATTATAATAATTATACTAGAAATAATCCCCTTAAATTGTTTTATTTAAACACTAGGATTTTGTATCCAAGGTAAGTAAGTATATATTATATATTATTAAATTTTTGTTAAAGAACAAATGGCAAGCAAAATGCCGCGTGGCTTCTCTCTAATTTACATAAAAGTTTTATCATTCGGATAAGTAGGCAGAGATAACTTGGCTTGGAATGATAAAAGGACTTTTTCTCCCAAAGACAGGTTATTTGCATAAAAAGAAGGGCATACGTCTCAGTAAAAGTGCCTTCCTTATTTAAGCGACTTGGCATATGCGCTCTTTGCGCTAAGGGCTCTTGGCATTATTTAAAAAAAAAACGGAAGCTGCGAGTTCTATATGGGTTTTGGCTGACGCACTGTAGCGTCTGCGGTCTAGTTTTGTACAGGAAAATAGAGCATGTAGAAAACATTGAACAACGCTCACGCTTATTATAGTAGTATTTATCCCGTAAGTTATTTTGTTTCGCCCGATGTGAAAATGGAAACTCGTGTTTTCAACGGCTTAATAATTACATGAATAATACAAAATATTAATGTGGTTAATTTGGGAATATTGTCGAAGCGAGGGAAGCCAGCAAATGCCCTTCCTACTGACAAACATACTGCTTTTCTCAAAAATGGTGCAAGAAAACAAAATAAGTACATATAAGTTTTATCAGCCACTACTATGTCAAAAGTGAATTCTTGCATTACCGCCTTTTTATTTAATTTTTTATTGGAATGTAGGAGTGTATTTTTCTTCCGAAAACGTCATAAGCTATTTGAGGCAACTAAAATGTCGCGATAAGTCGTAACTACTGATCTTCCGTTTTGGTTTTTTAGAACTTACGCCGTTTTTAGGGTTCCGTAGTCAACTAGTTAGGGTTCCGTAGTCAACTAGGAACCCTTATAGTTTCGCCATGTCCGTCTGTCCGTCCATCCGTCCGTCCGCGGCTTAGCTCCGTGATCATTAGTACTAGAAAGCTGAAATTTGGTAACGTGTATGTATAACGCCGACAGAACGGTAAAATAAAATTAAAAAAAAATTTTTTTTTCGGGTACCTCTCGAACACCTAATGTGGGGGTGAATTTTTCTTTTCATCACTGGTGTGTGAGGTATCGTTGAATAGGTCTTGTAAAAATAATAGGGGTCTTCTAACATTATTTTTTGATAAAGTCAGCAGTTTTGGAAATATTCGCTCCAAAAACAAAAAAATATGTGTCCCCCCCCCCTCTAACTTTTCAACCACGGGTGAAAAAAATTCGGAATAATTCATGTTAATGAAGCCTTATAAGGACTTTCAATGAAAACTATATTGAACAAAATCGGTTGAGCCGTTTTTGAGTTATCGCCAAATTTCATATTTTTTCTTTAAAAGGTCTAAGTTGACTTCCGGAAGGTAATAAGTGATTACAGTTTCTAGGGCGTTTACGACCTTTTTATAGAGCTTAAAATCTTTCTAAACGTAAACCTCGGGCTTAAAAAAGCAGTTTATTGAGAAGGATGAGCAACTACGGAACCCTACAATGAGCGTGGCCCGACATGCTCTTGGCCGGTTTTTTTATATGGATGTTTTAACTTTTTTTAAGTTTTTAGGTACCTCGACAACTGAAGGAATTTTATACCACATCATTGTCGAGCAAACCGAGCCGGCAAGGTTTTTTTAATTTTTGACTGACTATAATACTTGGCATCCTGATTTTTTATCAATAAAGTCAACATTCCCGACCATTTTTGAGAAAAGCATTATTATTATCCCGACCAAAATAGGTTTCCTATTGCTGTATAAAGGCCTTCTAAGACGAAGACGATGGTGAAACATGGCTACCCTGTAGTGGTCTCCCGCGAGCCCGACAGGACCTGACTCTGCATTTAGTGTCGGCTATCGTCGTTTCGGTAAACGTATAGTTACAGCGGAGTCACGCGGAGTTTCAACATGTCGGTTAAACGACTGGATCAAGGGTCAGAAAGCAATACTGTCAGGTTTATATATGTCTTAGGGAAATCCTGAACATAACCTAACTTGAGATCACTTTAATAATAAATTATCAAATAAATAATATCGAAAATCGGTCCACAATTCTTCGTCCTACAGTCTTCCCCTATTTATTCAACAAATCTGCTAAGAAATTAACCAACTTGTCTGTTACCCATTTCCTCATTGAAGTTGTATTAAGAAGTTTCCAGGCTTTATTCTATGCGGTCCAACTTATTTAGAGTCCAAACAAGCCCAGGACTAGTGCGACCACTATTTTCATTCCAATGAATTCGGTTATTTTTATTTACTAGTGCTACATTATGTTGCTTCTTGCCTAATTTCATTATTTCCAGGTCAACGGGAAGTACCGTATAGGTTTTGATTTCCTTTTGCCAGTCAATAAATGCAGCATAAGGGCTCCTATTATTTTAGAAGATTGAATTTATCACGGTTCTAAGGGATAGCGAGCTAAATTTTTTGTTTTTAATTTCGGCTTGATACCTCCCACACGTTTTTGAGAAAGTAATCTTGACAGACGAACATGCATACAGACGGACACTAAAGCAATCCTATAAGAGTTCCGTTTTTGCAGATAAAGGTACGGAACACTCAAAACCATTTTTACATATATAATAGTACTTAAATAATTTCAGCGCTATGCATGTTTTCATTTCTTTCGTATAAGCATTGATTACAATGCTATGCATTTATCTATCGAGATTATGTTTACGACCTTATCACGTTATGATGGCTGAACGGATTATACGAACAGATAACAAATATCGGTACAGAGAATACAGAGATAGTTGTAAATCCAAAGACGGTCATAGGACACTTTTTACTGGATTACGGTAAGAAAAAAGGTCAGTTATCCAGCTCAAGACGACTTTAAAGTTAACAAAAACTGTAATTTGATTCAGAAAGAACAGTTCTGGCCCGTGGGAGGCTGGCGGCGATTTCCCGAGGGCGCCCACTTAATTACCTCGTTTTGTTTGACGAACCATTTAATTTTTCCCGACCTAACGGGATAGACGAATTGGACATTGTATTTAGCAATTTTTTGGGCAAAATTAATTAGAAACGGGCGACAGGTTTCCCAGCCAATTAAAAAAAAGTGGAATGTATGTACATACCACTATTGCAGTCGATAAGTATACCATTGCAGTCAAATTGAAGGCCGACGGGCCAAAATTTTTTTTTTTATTTAAAATAATTTAATAAAGAATGTGATGTGTTGACATATGACAAAGAGATAACTGAATCACTTTACATACATAGGAAAGACGTAAGAAGACTTCAAAGAAATATTCCCTTCCCTACAGTCATTGTATATTTTTTTCTATGCTTAGTATTAGCGCTTTTCGGGAACAGATGTTGAAAATTAGTCTTCAGTTTACTTATAGTTAAAACTCCACGTAGTAAAGCTGTAGCTTACATTTTCTTTCAACTTGCACTATCTCGTACGTATAGTATACACGTTAAATTTAACGACCGTACCAATTAGGGGCTGAAGTTCTTATTTTACAGTAAAATTGATGAAGAATAAAAAAAAGTGATATTGTTTGTCTAACTCTGAAAATGACATCATAATTATTAAAATAAAACCTATAAGGGCATACCATGCGCCAAAATATACTCAGAACAGTTTTTACTGTTACCAACGGAGATAGTTTAGAAATGAAGCACATGTGAATATGTGTACCCTATAGGTCGGACTAATCATAGCAAAACAAGAGTTAAGAAAAAAATAACGGAAATACTCACACAATTCATAATTATATTTATAAATGAAACCCAAAATTGGCCAACAGCTTGTGAGTATTTCCGTTATTTTTTTTCCTAACTCTTGTTTTGCTATGATTAGTCCGACCTATTATGACCTAACTCTCAATTCATGTATGTTGGTTCCCGGTCTAGTAGGCATACAAAATTGCCCATGGACCTTTGTAATGGGATCGTAATCTAATCATAAGCTGTACGCTTATGTATCACCATTGTTCCATAAATAACATGTTTTGATTATTCACTGTGCACAGTAAACCGACGGACCCAGCGCTCTGTGTTCGATTGCTCGGCATTAAAACACGTACAGCGGTAATCCTGTCCAAATTTGTATGTCAGCCAAATCAGATTACATTTGTATTGTGCGTCGGAAATGAAAATGACTTGGCAAAATTAATAATAAAACATTTTTTTGCTGGAAACAATGTAGAAGTCAATAGAGAACAGTTGTTCGCACGTTTGTTTATTAAGATTTAAAGAACACGATAGGAATGGATCTGAAACGTTTTTTTTAGGGTAGGTACCGTACTTCAAATGGAAAAACTGAACCCTTATTGGATCACACACACACACACACACAGACACATTGTTGTCCGTCCTTTCGTCTGTCTTTCAAGACCCTTTAATTCGGAAACACGTGAATGTATCGTTGAAATTAAGGTTAAGTTAGTTAAGTTATCATGATCATGAATAAACCTTAAATTGTATTTAAATAACTTTGAGATTCTTAGCTTTAATATTGGCTGGGATCTTAATTATCACTTGTTCCAATTAAACCTGAATATCTTGGAAACTACTGTCCTATTTCCACCAAACATAGCTAAGAACCACTTTGACGGATATGTCTTTCGATTTAAAAAAAAAAACGCACTCCAATTGGTCCATCCGTTTGAGAGCTACCATGCCACAGACAGATACACCGATATACAGATACAGAGACATACAGATACACCTATATGATACCCCTCTTTTTCCGTCGGGGGTTTAAATATTAATAACATGTCGGTAACATATTTCTTCTTCTTGGACGGCATCTTCATTGCTGAATGTCGTGTCTAGGTTGACATATTAATTAGTTCATCACCTGATGCTTGCTTGTCATACTTTTTCACGTGTTTCTATTCTCGGCGGTCTTAATAGCACTAGGTATTGGTGATTGGTGATAGACGATCGACCGCGCAGTCTTTTCCCGTCTACCTGACCAACTACCATCAGCTGTTTCAGATTATCCGGGTTCCTGCGAGCGACGTGTCCGAAGTAGTTTAGTATCTGCTAGAAGCAGATAGTGGACAGCGTTTTGGTTATTCCAAGTTTCTTGAGAATGGAAACGTTAGTTCGGCGTGCGGCGTGCGTGCTGTTTTTTTTAGCTAGCCTATAGGAGTGTCCCTCTGCTGGGCAAAGGCCTCTCAATTTCATGGGTCCTTGTTTGACGTTATCTCCTATCAGTTGCTGAGGAATACGTCCCACGACAACCCGTCAACTCCGTCAGGGATGGCACCCACTTGGTGGCTAAGCTGGCTCATCTTTCCGGATTGCGTACATACATTTTAACAAGAAATGAAGAAAAATGAAAAAAATAAAGATTAAAAAAATCAAAAAGTTAAAACATCTTACCTTCAGAACTAAAATAAAGCAGTCACACAGTGAAGCAGTCACAAAGTTTGCCGTCACAATATTTCCGCGATCCAGAGGAACTCGCGACGCGCTTACAACAGCACTTTGCATGTAAAATTCATTTGTTATTCGAGTGCACAAGCCCTGAACTGTGATGAAAGCACGTAATCAATATACCTTTCGCACAGTAACATTTTAGGTACAGTATGCTAAATCACATTGACTATGATACATATTGATATCAATATGTAGTCGCGAAAACCGATAACATTACGTCGATGTGACGAGAACTTTTTGTGACGCAACTTAACGTCGCGCTGTTAAGTTGGACATAGTTGAAGTAATAGAAGATAAATTTATACTTCAAGACATCATTCATGATCAGGGAAAATAACATTGAATGCATGACATACACAAATATTTGTCTTTGCTAGAATTCTAAATCCGGTTCGCCAACTTTGTAGGTTAGTCGACTCGTAGGTTGTCAATTTTAAACCATAGAAATGTTGTGTGTGGGCGAGCCCACTCGTCTAGCCACCGTGCTTGGACCTTTTGTCCCCACCTATGGCCACTGCTCAACGCTGCCGCTTGCCACCGAAGTCGTGGCATCTCCAATAGTTAGAAGATAAGTAACATCTTACTAAAAGTAAGACCACAAGAATGTAACCATCAATATATCAATAACTGTATGATTGTCCCTTAATATTTATTTATTTATTTTATTTATTTATTTAACTACTGTTCGCAATTAATTTACTGCGACGAGCTTTGCAGTAATCCCTCTTCGCTGATTGAAAACAAACTGTGATTGGGAACCAAATAAAATAGTAAACAAATCAAAGCATTACCGCCACGTGTTTACCGATTTAGCGGCCGAACGTGATCAGTCGCCGCATTACCGGTATTGGCAGTGTACAGTAATGGCGGTGGTCAATAACGGTAATACCGGTACCGGCCTTTGGGCCTAAACTATAAATAAACGTGTTTTGCTTTATCTATTTCTACATGATGTAGAAATTTCAGTAGTTTCAGTATTGATTAATATACGTACTGTACATAGTACCCAACTCACTGGAGATACTTAAAGACTACATTTCCGTACATCTCTTTAAGATAAAACGATTTTCTGTAAATCATATTAAGGGAAGAGAGTTTTTCATGAATAACTTGATGTAATAAAAAAAAACGGCCACGTGTGAGTCTGACTCGCGGCCCGGGGGTTAAATAAAATAAAATAAATAAATATTATGGGACAATCAAACCGGGTCCGTATAAACTTTCACTTATCCCATCTTAATTGGCCTGGTTGAGTTAAGTTTGCACCTGAAATGTATGGCGCCGCATACAAACGAGGTGCAAGCTTAACGCAACCGAGTTCTCCAAATGTGATGTTTGAAAAGGACTAAGTACCTATATTTTTTATGATTTTATTACAAATGTATAGTTTTCAGATTTTGATTAGTATTTAGTGTGACGATATTACTTGCCAAATTTCATACTTCTAAGTCATCGGGAAGTACCCTATCATTTTGATTCCCTCGAGAGTGTCGAAATATACGTTTTTTGCGACGTAAACGGGCGTGTCTTTTTCTCACGTTAACGTAGAAGTTTGATTTTTTCACAGCTTCAAGGGACCGTAGATTTGAGTATATGGTTTAAATTCAACTCGATACCTTCACGCGTTCTCGAGATAAAGGGTCTTGACAGACAGACAGACGGCCGGACGGACAACAAAGTGGTCCTTTAAGGGTTCCGTTTTTTCCGATTGAGGTACGGAACCCCCGGAGTTGTTTGATTGTTTTTGGGCTATGATGCCCTTTCTCACCAGAAGCACTGATTTAAGAGGCCTTATTCCTTTTAAAAATTATTTTTTTCATATTATGACAAATATGTTGATAATTTTAACCAATTTTTTAAAGTAAATTATACTTTTTTCCGAGTACCTAGAGGTAGTAACATAGCTATTTCATGCATTCATTGCGTGCAGTCGAAAATAAGTTGAAAAAACTAATTTTCCGCATGAATTTTGAGAATTTCGAGTAGTTTTTGATACAAAAGTTATTAATGAAAAATACAAACTGTAGGTTTCAAATATATACCAATAAAAGGAATAAGGCCTCTTAATAGTCCCTAAAGTCAACAGCGCTGTCAATCTTATTTGCATCCAGTCAGTAAACATTAAGTCTACACTTATAGACAAATAATCTTTAATATTTGCTTTTCAAAATATATTTTTGATGTGTCTCTAATACTTACTTTCCAATGCAATTGGTGTATTTACTGAAAATAACGACCAAACATTTCTAAGGATATTTTCGCAAACTGTTTACCATGTCTATAACTCCTGTTGAATCGAATTCAAATGAAATGACATTCATGAAAATATAAGCACTAAGTAAATAATTCTGGGTATTTCAAGCAACACGTTCACATACATATGAGGATTAATAACGAGTATTACCGGTAAGAAATATTACGATCGGTTTGGTAGACAGGATTCGGTCGATCAACCGGTATTGTACATACGGGAAATATTGTGTTTAGAAATGTATAGGTACAAAAGGCGGACTTTACGCCACAGGGTATTTTATACCCATTAAACTTTTTTGATTTCAAGTCCATGCATATATCGGTCCCTAGACGTGTAGGTAGGTACATAATCTGCAATAATTCTACACAAGGAGTAGGTAGGTAGGTATTTTTCTTGTTGGTGTGCAATAAAGTGTTGTTGTATTGTATTGTATTGTATTGTATTGTATTGTATTGTATTGTATTGTATTGTATTGTAGCTAGTGGCGTAAGAGGATTTATGAACCATGACATGACCACAACCGTCTCCACTGACCGACGAGTTATTGCATTTTGGAAGCGTATGCTAAGAACTGATGCAAATTTAATAACATACTTATTTAATTATTATGATTTTTTTTACAACTTTCGCAAACTCGTAGAAAGTGCTATAGAAATATGGTAAAAACTGGTTAAATGCAAGTCAGATTCGCGCACAAAGGTTTCCTTATCAACGTACTCAAAATAAAATATGCATATACGAGAATTACAGGTTTATTGTGTGGTCGATTGATTTTACTGACTATACATACTTTGTGACAATTTTAAGGGTATACTTATTACTGTACGGGCACGTTCCCAGATCAGTTAAAAATTACCAAAGTGTTGCCGATATACAAAAAGGGTAGTCGAAGTGATCCGCTGAATTATAGGCCGATATCCTTATTACCTACGATATCAAAGATTTTTGATTTTTTTTTAAATCCAGGCTACTAAGACAAAGAAACAAAAGGCAATTTGGGTATCAAAAAAGCATCGGTACAAGGGAAGCCATAGACACTTTGATTCAAGATGTGGTAACACATTTGAATAATAGACAAAAGGTAGCAGGAATTTTCTTAGATCTTAGTTCAGCATTCGATACCGTAGATCACAATATTTTGTTAAAGAAGCTCGAGCATTACGGTATTAGAGGCAATGTTTTTAGAATGTTTAATTCATATCTGACGAACAGAAAGCAATTTGTTGAGTTAAGATCAATTGTGGGTGACACTGAACAGGTGGTCAGGTCAAAGACTGTGAAAATAGGTCGTGGTGTTCCTCAGGGCTCGATACTTGGCCCATCATTCTTTATACT
This sequence comes from Apotomis turbidana, assembly GCA_905147355.2. Taxonomy (NCBI): domain Eukaryota; kingdom Metazoa; phylum Arthropoda; class Insecta; order Lepidoptera; family Tortricidae; genus Apotomis; species Apotomis turbidana. The sequence continues at coordinate 2,110,813 of LR990285.1, forward strand.
GTTCGTAAATGACCTCATTCCTTATATAGGTAGAAAATACTGTACCGAATACTAAGCTGGTATGTTTCGCGGACGATACAAACGCTGTAGTTACGGCTGATAATATAGCACAGCTAAACGACAGAGCTACCCTAGTGACTTGTAATATGTGGTTCATGGATAATAATTTAAAATTGAACTCAAAAAAAACCAATGTAATTTTGTTTTCCGCTACATCGAACCACTCAGATACACTAAGCATTAGTCTAAAGGGAAACGAAATTGTACCAACTGATTCCGTAAAATTTTTGGGAGTCCATATTGATAAATTATTGAATTGGAAGCAAGAACTGCAGGCTCTCACAAATTCGATAAGCTCTGCGTGCTACGCTCTTCGCTGCCTGCGAGATCTAATTCATACTCCACAGCTAAGAGTAGTTTATCACGCACTTGTAGAGTCTAAGCTACGTTACAGTTTTAAACAGTGGGGCAACAGTTATCAGTATAACATCGATGCTGCATTCAGACTCCAAAAAAGAGCCATAAGGATCATTGTTCGCATACCGCAGAGAGAATCTTGCAGGGATTATTTTATTAATCTTAGCATCCTTACGGTGCCATCTCTGTACATTCTTGTTCTCCTAACAGACTTAGTAAAGCATTTAAACAAGTATGAGAGCATAGAGGAAAGAGAAATAAGGCTGTTAACTAGACGTAAGGACATAAAATGTAATATTATCCCTCGGCTTAATATTATGAAGCACGCCGCGAGTTATCAGGCCGTATTCCTATTTAACAAACTGCCAATGGAGTTCAAATCTATTACTAACAGCAAAATATTCAATGCAGGACTCAAACAGTTCGTTTAAAAAAAAGCATATTATTCAGTAGACGATTTTATAACAAGCACATAATTTTATTATTACTTATTTTTTTTTTTTTCTTTCAATTTAATTTTTTTTTCTTTATTAGGTTATTTAAATGACGTGTAATTGTAGCATACCTATGACATGTAATCTAATTTAATGGATTCATAGGGAAAATGATAATAATGTTTTTTTTTTGTATTTAATTGAAATTGTGTCTAAGTACTTATGTTTTTGTTTATGTTTTTGTTATTGTAGTAAAACTTAGATTAATTAGAATTATATATGTACATTCAACACAATATTGTTTGTTAAGAATGAATAAATGAAATGAAATGTTCGTCAGACATTATTATAGTACATTAGCACACCTACCCTACGGCGGTGAATTCGTGAATGTTCCGGGTCGCAGGTTTTTGTGCCGCCAAAAATGTGCAGTCTGGGGCTTTACGAATGACCGCCCGTGGTTTGTCTAAAGTTTTACGTCTAAGCTTTCTCCCCTTTCTGTTTTAGGGCAGAAAATCCCACATACATTACAGCCTCTCTCTCTCTGGAGTCGGTCCCTCATGTCTGAGGATCACGGTCAGCTTCAGGGTTGCATCTGGCGCGCATGATCTGCCTCCACCGGTTTCTGTCCAGCGCGTCTCTTACAACCGAGTAGAATTTAGAGTTCGATGAGTCCTTTGCTTGATGAGTCCATCTTGTTGGACTTACAGAATAGGGTGACGTAAAAAATATTACGCAAAAACGAGTTTTTTTTTGTATAGATAGCTATAGGAAATTACCGTTTAACCCGACTTTGTAATACCAAAAGAGAAGGCTATGACTTTTTCTATTTCCCCAGCAGTATTTTATATTCAGCCTCGCCGCAGTAGACTAAATCTAAATAAACGGATTAGTGTGGTGGGCCACTAATGTATGCGGCGGGCGGCTCCGCACGTGGCCTGCTTAGAGAATAAGAAATCTCGTTAGGCCCAATCTAATACCCCGGAGGTTGCTTTAGTTGGTTAGTCGAAAGATGCTGCGTAAATACTTCAGTGTTTTGCGAGATGTACTTTACGCTATGCTAAAATGGTGATGAAATGACGGCAGATGGTCAGGGGTCAGCGGGCAGGGAATATAGGATTTTTGGTTGAAGGATGCGTTGTAATGAAATACGAATATATTTAGTTACATTTTAATCACTATAGGTGATATCATTTTTGTCATTGTCACAAACATGATCATAATGTCATTATTATGATAATTTTTGTGCATAGATTTATCGTGCTGTTCATTCATATGAATAGATTTATTGTGTTAGGGAATGACTGAATGAATTTTAATCGCTGTAAATGATATTATTTTTTCACCTCACCAGCTCAAACATGGCGATTTTGCTGTCAGATAACAGTGAACAAAATGAGATTTTGTTTCGAGCGTGAGTAGAAAGTAGCTTTTTAATTTTTTCAACATCTGACCACGAATTGTCATTCTTCAGCCAAAGGTTAATTATAAAATTCTAATCATTTGAATCTCGATGCACTCTGTTTCTTTCATATGTATATAAAAGAGAGGGATAGAAACTTATCAATTTGAAATTCGATTTGAGAACAGTTCGGATACGCGTTATACCAAAAAATTCATTAAAAACATCCGAAAAAGTTTTAATTGCAACGTATTTTTTTTCTTTATTATATTTTTATTTAACGACCGAAAATTAAAATGATTGTGCCTTTTATATAAAACAATTGATCCATTGCTCAAATATAATAAGATTTTTCACCTTATTACTTATTGTAAATTATTATTGTAAATTATATTTACTTATTGTAAAATATAATTTATAATTTCGCCATTTATCATAGATACATATTCGAAACGTACCTTAAAAAATATCGAGTTCATATTGTAATTGTTATTTTCTTTTGCATATATTTTGTTTGGTGTTTTAGGAGTAGAAATATTAATCAATGTATAAACAGAATCTCGTAATATAATAATGTATTTATAAATAAACACGTCATGTATCTGCTAAATCTTCCAATTTGATCAAATAATGAAAATAACCGTGTTGGTTGGTTGATTATAATTTCAATTAAATTATATTGTTATTCCTTTTTAAGCAGCACTTATCTATTTTTTGATATACTTAATTATTGACTATAAACATACGTTGGAAGAAAAAACACAAAATGTCGAATATGTTCTCGCTGATGAGGTGAAAAGTTGTGTGTGCTACACGAGAGCAAAGTTTTTTGCATCTCGTGCTGTTGAGTCCCTCGCTACACTCAGGATTCTAACATAGAATCACTCGCTACGCTCGTGATTCAAACGTAGAATCCTTCGCTTGCTCGGGACTCAAAATCAGCACTCATAACAAAAAACAACTTTGCTCTCTTGTTGGACAAATAACTATTGTCATAGATTTATTGTAACTGGGGAATGATTTGAGCTTTATTGCTTTTAGAGGTTGTCTCGTTATTTCTAGTATCATTTGCAAAAAGTAGAAAACATAGTAAATCTAAATCTAAATCTAAATCTAAATCATTGAGTTTTTAATTTAGCTTAAAAGAATATTCGCAAATATTTTACTATGATAACAAGCGAACTCCACGGCGGCGGCTGAAGTGACGTGTCCCGGGTCTGTTTTGGCAAAGTTTGTAGAGGTCTCGTTTTGCTTGAATATCCCAAAGTGAGCAAGCATCGCGGCCAAAGTAAACGTTCCCCGGCGGCGGGGAAGGCGGCGGTTTTATTCGTGAGCAAATCCCCGAAAAGGAACCGGGAATATATCCGTGTAATTAAAGTATAGTTTAGGTAGTTTACCTATGTTGATTCGATTGCTTGCAGATTAGTATGCGGTAAGTATAAATACCGACTTATGTATACTTTTGCTTTTGAATTTGAATTCAGTGTTTGAATAGAGTTAAAGAATTTCACCTTCGCCATAAAACCAACAGATGTCCACTGTTGGAGTATCCAGCTATAGAATCCATAAAGAGGAAAAGCCGCAACCAAAATCTAGGATCAAATCGTCGGCCCACCCTGTTGAGAGCCTTCCTACGCAACGTCTTCTGGGACGCGGTCGTCATTCAGGAACATTTCTTCGCCAACGACCATCAGTTCTAGGAGCAATGCGCTTACACCGCCACTGAAGCCTGGCAACTTTCTGAGAAAGAAAGACAGATATATGAAACTGAAATAAGTATGTGATCAAATTAAAAATAACCAACATAATACAAATAATGATGGCTTCACCAAAATCGGGAAACTCGGCTACAAGCTGTCTATTTAAATAGCCTTAGGTCATTTATTTAAGTTCGTAATGTGAGATCATGACAATATGTCCTATCTTGTCTCAAGATTGCATTCCCGAACACCGAAATTGTGTGTGTGGAGTATATTGGTAGGAACACACGTCACCGTGTTGGCTGACGTATGACGCCTTTATCAACATTCCAAGAAGCTGTCTGATGGGTTACTCTGAAGTTCAACATTCAAGGTTCATGACGTACCGTCCTGTTCATTCATATATAGTTCAACACGGGAGCGAGAGGAATGCCACGATTACGAAGTTCAAATTTCGAACTCTAGAGTAACCCCTCTGGCCGCAAATCCGGTTAATGTTCCCATTACGGCACGCTGCTGTGACGCTGATTTACTGAGATGACGTGTGATAATATTAGGTAAACTTGTGTTATTGTATTGTATAAAATTTGACTAGATTAGATCATATTGATGCAAGAATCCACTTCTCTTGGAAAAAGCCGGCTAAAGAGTGTTCCGACAGCGAATCGGAAGCAATGCGGATCTATAGTTGAGTTACCGTACACAGGAAGTAGTAGTAGTCTTGACTTTAATTCACAACAAAGAAACGTGATTTCAAAACCGTAATACAATATAATTGCTGGTAAATACGAGGAAATTCAATAAACGGCATTTTTTTTAGAGATTCTTACCCAAAGGGTAAAAAACGAGACCCTACTAAGACTGCGCTGTCCGTCTATCTGTCTGTCACCAGGCTGTATCTCATAAACCGTGATAGCTAGACAGTTGCAATTTACACAAACGATGTTTTTCTGTTGCTTCTATAACAACAAATAAAACAGAATAAAATAAATATTTAAGTCCCAAACAAACAAACGTAATTGCGTTAACTTTGCATCTCATTTGTGAGTTGCCTTACATACCAAATGCAAACTTAACTTAACCCGGTCAGTTAAGATGAGGAGTGTTTGTACGGAACCCTCAGTACGCGAGTCCAAATCGCAGGTGGTCAGTTTTTTTCGGGTGCGTAACGATGGCTATAACAACTTTTGATATAATTTCAGTCGGTATAACGCTCATTTGATATAATTATTGAATGATATAACAACACTTAATATATCAACATTTGATATAATTATTGTTTCATATACTGATCATTTTATCGAATAACATTTAATATAACATTCTTTAAGTATAATGCATATTTCGTCTAATGAGTTTATGGTATAACGTTTATTTTATCTAACGTTCAAATGGCATAACGTATAGGGTATAGATAAATAGGGGGGCGGGGGGCGGAGCCCTTACAGGGGGGCTCGGGGGGCGAAGCCCCCCGCATTAAAAAAAACATAAACCAAAAGTTCACTTAGAAACGTAGGTTAGGTTAGGTTAGGATAGAAAAAAAAAAAGTTTGAACTGCATCTCCCAGAAAAAATGGACTGCTACCAGAAAAATAGGTTAGGTACGAGCACTACACAAATGTTGTTATACCAAATGAACATTATAGGTACCATATGAAATTATACCATATGAAATTATACCAAATTAACATTATACCATATGATGGTTATAGGAAATAAGTGTTATACCAAATGATAAGTATACGAAATAAAAATAGATATTTTGAAATTATACCAAACGTTTATTATATCAAATGAGTCATTATACCATATGAAATTATATCAAATGTTGTTATATCAAACATACTTATACCATTTATTTTTATATCGATCATTACACACCCGTTTTTTTCGTTATAAGCAGGAGAATACGTATAGTTTTGTTGGTTGAGCCGCGCACACTCCAAACCGTTATATTTTTGAAAACGCGAAAACGTAATTAACAATCTTTTGTGGAGCAAAGCTGACTTGTGTTTTAAACATGCTCTAATTACTCGCGGAGTTGTTTCACGCTCTTATGACAATTTGTTGGGTACAATTTAACAAAAGCGAAAGAAATCGTGCCTTTGTTGCTATAATTATTGTTTTTTTGAGTCATTTTAGCATTTGCTGTTTTTATCGTACACTTAATTATAATATGGATAGGCACAAAGACAAAGCGCTCATTGGGCACACTAAACTTATCGCAAATTAAAAAATTAAAGTAAAAAATGTAAGTAGGTATTTCAAATTTTTGACGAGAAAAACATACAGAAAAGAAAAGGTAAAATAAAAAGTAAAGACAGAATCAAAAGCATTAATATTTTCTAAATCTAACCCATTCCTTACTTGCCCTTTGAATCGGTTCACCATTTATTGGATTGTATGTAATAACCCAACCCAATATCGTGCCTCTGTTACACGCATTAAGTAACGATGTGCCACGTGTATAGTAAAGCAGAGCGAAGCCTCTATTTACGTCATTACCAGATACGAGTGGCCACTACACGTTTCCACTCAGTTGTAAACTGCAAATGATGGACACTTCCTGGGGGTTAGTGTTGCAACACATTAGAGACACCCACAGTTGGATAAAGGAATACTCTTTATTGCTCACCTCAAGAAGAAAGAAATACTAACGTTCGTATCACACGAGATTTTAATCATGCTGGAAGGTAATTCGACCAATTTTAGAGAGATGATGGAGTCCTCTCTATTATATAGCCATTCGTCACTTTTGACGTATCCCTACTTGACAAGTGGCGATATCACTAAAACATTGCAACTTCGCCAATCCGGTCGCGCTTAATTTGCGTCTCCTTTGTATGTGACGGTATAGATAACAGGCGCATATACTTGGGTAGTGCGTTAAATTAGTCCGTTACGTTTCGTTCAGAACAGACATTTATATGCATGAATAGCATTTTTGACAATCATTATCGCCTTCGTATTTCCAAAATTGAGATGAGATATGTCACTTGAAGCCAATCGCATTTTAATGACAGTTCAAAGGCATAGAAATTTGACTTTTGGCGATCTCTCAAACGGCATTCTCGAATTAGGTCCCTGATCACTAAAAAGCGAACTCTGCTGAAGTCGCGCGGGCCTACGATGATCGTCATGTTACGCACTATACCTGTAAGCACCTGTATATGGTAATATAGAAATACCTAAAAGTACAGATTTTCTACTACCAGCACCACCATAATTAGTAGTTATAAGATGGTGTTAATAGTAATAACATCTGACCTTTTCGATGGTAGGTACGCTTACCCCGCCGGCGCGACCGACAACGCGGATTGTGTTATGAATTATTTGCTTTGTCACTGTAGTATATAGACGTCTTTATATAATAAAGTGTCCCCGCCAACTGCCCGCTGCCGCCATTACTAAGACAGACGTCAACGGGAGCGGACAGGTTGTGGTCCAGAGGAAACCAGTTCACGTCGTCGTTCAGTTATTGAACCTATACCCGCCCTGAAACCCTGGACGTCACAGTAGCCATTTTCCCTCTAAAAGTATGAGCATCTTAGTCCGTTTTTATAAACATATCTTCAATGTCACATTGATTTCTACAACATTATGAGTATAAAATGTTCTGTGACTAGACGAGTAAGTATAATTTATAAAGCGTTTCTACTCTTTGATAAGAACAATCCCACTCTTTACTTCAAACAAAAGCTAATCTACCCAACTCGACACGAGGCGGCTTTCTTGTTCTTACGGCACAATAATATGAATCTTTCCACCTATTTCGTCCAGGAGAATGAATTTCCAAAACAAGTCTTGCAAAATAAAGGTTGCAAGCAGGACGGTTTCGACACTGCCGAGCGGAAAAATCTCGAGTTCGCCTCGCAGGCGTGTTCCACGCCAGATCCATCGACGGAAGGGGGTAAATATTACAAGTATATGTGCTGAATTGCATCAAGTCATGTAGGCTTTTTAATGTACGGTAGTATATATTTTTGTATTGCTTATAATGTAGGTATGTAAACAATCGTAAACGTAAACGTCTTAAAACGGAACTGACGTGTTTGATTATAACGCCGTATAGACGGGTCTTAGATTCTTCAACGAGGTACCCATTTTGGGAGGATCATAAGATACATGAATAAATTGTAAGAGCACTTTTGAAAAAAATAATATTGTATATACGACATAATATAGGTATTATTGTTTTCTGCAGTGTGAGAAGGATTATTTATGAAGAGGCTTTATTTTGGAATTTCGTTTCAAGAAGTCCTAAGTTGTTATTCTTAACTAATTATATATGTTTCGACACCTAATTTAATCGAAACAGGAGTAGAAATAGGTTCGATGATACTTAAATATTTTTTCTGTCACATAGAAATCAAGAAAATATCCATTGAAACTTTATCTGCAAATGCAATTGGAATTCTTCTAGTTCTAGCTAGTCTTTAATGTCTTCATTAATTTCAGCGAAGCATCCTGTAAATCTCCGCGTACGTGAGTTGACTGGAAGAAGTCGCTTTTGTCTCAGTCGTGCTGTGCTTTTAAACTGTAAGCTACTCGTTATTTTAATTAGATAAAAAGAACGTGGGGTTTTCTTTTCATGCTCTTCATAAAGAGATACGAGTATACTTAAAAGGCGCCTGCAACTTCAACAGGAACAACTAAGGCGGGAAAGGAATAAATCATAACACTTTTTGCTTCAATCATTCTGTAAAAATATTTTTTAGTATAGGTTGTTAACAAAAGACTTTCCATAAGACCATCAGAACACCACAGTAAAACAATTATCATATCATGATATTTTTACGGAAACTCGTACCACCCAACTTAATAAACAAATGGTACCGCCATGTTAGACAGCTAATAAATATATAAAAATCCAATTCTAATCCCGGAGAGTTTGAACATGAATCGGTTTGCGAAAGCGCCCCTCAAAACAGAACGGTTGAAACGCTTGAAAAAATGCCAAACTACTGGCATCCTCACAGTGATGTCACGATTTTGCGCTACCAGCGGCGCGGCGAGCGGTAAAGCGAGAGATCCGAACGGGGCGACCATAAGAGTGAGCGAAACACACGTACTGAGCACCGGTGCCCCTGACGCGCAAAGTCCGTCCGTCAGAACTACGCAGATGAGCGACTACAGTCCGCTAAATTTGAAACGTCCACTTATACTCGTGTCACTGCAGAGTCCTTTAGTAAGTTAATTATCCCCTTTGTTTCATAAAGTTCAAATTAAAAAGATGCACTTGACTACTAATTCAGCGTTTAACTTGCCAGCGACAGTTCCTCCAAGTTACCCAGCCTTTCAAGTTTTTAGCTGAAAGTGCTGTAAATTTACCTACGCGACCAACTTGAGCAATTCCGCAACTTGCTGCGCCAGAGCGAATGAAGATTTTCTAAAGTTTTTTTAACACGGCGTTTTATACAGGCGGAGTTAGCATCTTACCTAAATCTTTTGTTTTTTTTTTACGTTTTTACATTACTTTAGTTTCATAACACATAATTCAGAACCAGATAAAATGCTGGGTAAGATATACGTAATATGTTTCAGTCCTAATTTATTTCCCAATTCTTTCGTTATAATCCTCATCAATGAATTCCAGCAACAAATAAAAAGTTGTGTCATCAACTCATCACTTCTCATCTAAACTATTTAGTTAGTTTAAGGAAAATATAAAAATACCTATAATCAAAGTTGGTTAATAAAATGATGGGTTGGCATTATGTAAAATTATTTTCTAAAATTTCAATAAAATAAAAAAGTAAAACCCAAATTTAACCTTTATATTTCTGATGCAGAATTTCTGCATTTTGCATACAAACAAAAAGGTGAGTGGAAAATGTACTTTGAGTACACAAAATTTCACGTTCAACTGCCATCAATATGCTGCCTTTTCTGAGTACACAAATGCATCCATCTAAGCCCTAAGGACATTCTGTAGTAATTCGTTTTTCAATATCACTGTGTACTACATCGTATTTTATGAAAGCAATTCTTATTTCGTGGTAAATGGAGTCGGGATTTCGAATAATATCAGAAATAGTATATGAGGTTTGGTGAGTAACAGGTTCTTTTCCCGGTAAACGCTGGAGGGTCGAGGCCTCTCCGCCAATTGAAATGGGATTGAAAGAGGGACCGAGCACTATAATTTCTCATGGGATATTTCCTATAATAACGATATTTCCTAGCGTTTAATCGATTTGAAAAATATCGAAGCCACTTTCCTATGTTTTTATTTCTGCAGCAATCATAGTTTTAGGTATGAGCTTTTTATGTTTTGCTTCAAACAGAAATGGATATCACAAATTTAAAAACATGAGGAATGTCCTTGAAATTGTTAGCAACAAACGCAACATGTTTCGAACTCGTACGGAGCTCTTCATCAGGGCCTGCTGCCCGTACACCGGCGCGGCAACTTTATCAAATGTCGGGCCGTTCCTGACAATTTTACGTGAGTGTAAACCGCTTAATACAATAATTTAATATGTCTCACGAAAGTACGTAGTTTTGGTAATATAACAGCTATATAATTTGCATGACACTTTTAAACAAACGTTCTAATGATATCTACCTCATGCAAATGTGTTTGGTCAATTTCGTTCTAATGATAACTACTTACCTTATTTAAATTGGACCTATTAGTGGCAATATTGTATTAGTGGCAACTAACTGCCAAATGTATGAGAATTTAAGAATTGGCGATTCTCTAGTATGAACAAATAGAGCATAACGTTCATCTTATTTCGATTTGTTTGTATGATTAACATTAGTAGCTACAATGAACTTGTTAAATTACAGCATTATTCTGAGGGATGCATCTAGAAACATTTCAATGCGAGAACTGAGTTCATTTCCATCTTCAGACTGCAGGCATACCGTTATTCGGAATATTTATGTCAACCGGACTTCCCACAATAATTCAGCGGTCAAAATAAAACGGTGCGTATTTGTATTGTTTTTTTTTCCATTGCGTTATTTTCGTTAAGACAGATCTACGATATTGACGTCGTATTTTTGTTGTGAACAGCACTGCGCGGATAGCGTATTATTCTGGCCCATAGAAATATTAGGGTTTGTGAACGTCGAGGGAATAGATTCGTCAATCCTTACCCAGATTACACGTACTGAATTGGAAAGTTTTGTTGGTTTCATTATTAACGTTCACGGTTTTTAAATATTACTACATCAAAATGTTACTTTATCGCTTATGAAATTTCCGAAGTTCCAAACGTTTAAAAAATGTTGTTTTTTGTCCTGGAAAGTGTACTGAGAATAAGAGGCGCACAATCGCACATAAATGCCGTGCGACCAAAATATTTCCAAACGACGAAAACGCCGATCTAAGAAGATTCAGCGACTGGTTTTACTTATTACTATTTGGGTTAAAGTTAAATCACTACCACACAATACCGTGAAGATGGTATAGAAATTCCTTATTAGGCAATTTAAAAAGTGTAGTTTTAGTAGTTTTATGTAAATTCTTACACTTTGCGGATAACGTTACAAAACAACTAACCACACGCATCTAAGTTTTCAACATATCTAAGGTAATAAGAAATAACGATGTCTGGTACGCCTCTGTTTGTGCTGATGGAGATGCAATATCAGGTCACATAATGTTTTTACGTTACTCGCCGAAATGAAAAATCCAAGAGCCCCTTTTGGTTTTATTCGTGCTGCGGAGCTACGGATATACCTAATGTGCCTCAATTACGAATTCAAAAAACTCAAATCCATTAGAAGCTTGACTTCCTGTGAGAGTTTTTAGGAATTTCGGGGAAGCACTAGTTTTCTTTACTTAGTGACGAAAAGAGAAAGAATGCTTGTAATCGAATTTTCAGAATAAAAATTGGTATTCTTTTGAACCGTTTGCTTACTTTTTTTTATATGTCATTAGGAACCTGCCGCACCGCTATTCCAAATACGCTGACGCACTGTACATAAACGCATCTGTGACGTGATGTTTTATCGCACACCTATCGACACCGAAGCTTAAAATACGCGATCCTCGTCCATTATTTGTGGTTGGACCGAGCCAGAGAAGTATATGGAACTGTCTCTCCGATAATGTTAGACTCGGCTACCAACTCCTCAATCTCGGCATTCCACATCATCTCTTCTCCTCCGTGTACCATCGGCTCTTAGTAGGTCCCAGGATCTTCCGAAGCACTTTTAGTCCTGCTACCAGAAGACACGCAGCATCAGACATCAGGTTATGGTGTGGTTCGTATGCATAAGATACGTCACTGCAGTTAGGTACTTGAATCTGGCGTCACTTGGCGAATTAATTAAAACAATACTATTGTTTTGCTATATTTTATTGTTGATAGTAATATATCGTTTACCGTGCGTCGGTTATCTTGGGCAGTGGTGTGGTTACTCTTTACGTTACGTTTTCGTTTTCCGTGAAGTATGTTACTAATAATATCCAAGAACCCAGCCAAGTTATCGATGTACAAGTGATTAAATCTCACGATTCAATTAAGTCTCGTTAATCCGTTAAAATGAATATTGAAATTAAGTAAGTAAACTTCGGCAGTGATAAAATAATTGTACCTATCAGAAGCTTCACATCAACATCGGCCCGTTTAATTTTCATCAATGGAAATAAATTGTTATAACAAGAGATAAATAATATTCACGAGCGAACTCGTTTGTCACACCCCGTGACGGACGGACGGCGCATAAATGGAGCAATTATTGTGAACACTCACATTTCAATCTGTACATTAACTTTTGTGTTTTTTGTTTTAATTGTATTTTTGGGCTGTTTTCGTGACGTTTTACTTTTGGATATTGCTTGGTAGCTGGTAAAATTTCGCATTGATTCGTGTATAAATTAAAATTATAAAGCCCAATTGAGTTTGATTGACCGGTACTGAGATCGAGAGTCGACGTATAGCGATATTTCCAATTGACAAAATATCTTAGCCGCATCGATTCTGTCGATTTTTATTATTTAAACTAACAGAGATTTTGGCAAGACGATCGTAAATGTTCAGAATTAGTTCAAGTACGTTCATAAATAGATACAATTGGGAATATTTCCTACAATAAAATACATTATTCGGATTCAGCATCTACGATTTATTGCGAATAAAGCTGTATTTGTCAAAAAACTTTGCTTTGTCGTGTTAGTTTTTGTTTCACACATTCGCTTTCCATACAGTTTTCATAGACAATTTTAAGTTTGAATTCTGAATGATATCATATTCAATTTGAGAAAATTCAGTTTTTCAGAGGTATACTCATTAGATTTTTTCCGAAAGTACTTACATACGTTATTTGCATTCAGAATGTACGATTATTTTATTTTAAGGTCGTATAGTTTTTTATTTAATCATTTTTTAAACCTACCTACTCATACTTTCGGAATGTGATCAAATTTAATATCATTTCAAGATTTTTAAAAGAACTTTTAAAATTGTCTATAAAAACTGCATGGAAAGCGAATGTGTGAAACAAAAACCAACACAACAAGGCAAAGTTTTTTGACAAGTACTACTTTATTCCCAATAAAAAGCGAATAAAATGTTGCCAGCTGAAGGAATAAAAAGCGGCGCATCCCATTTGTTGTGATGGACTAATTTACGTTTACCGACGACATTAAAACAAGTGGCAATAATAGTAAATTTCCGCAACGGCCGGCCATGGCGGGTGGTTATGTTTTTTTTAAACAGAAATAAAAGGCAATTTGAGAATAATTACGACAGAGTGCGAGCTTTACGATACTGGGAGTTAATCACGGGGCTTTGTGTGGACTTTGTGATTATTTGTCATTTTAACGTTTGTTTTTCAACTGATTTAAAAAAAAAGAGAAGAGTGTCACTATTTTTACAAATTAAATCTACCCTTTAGGTACTTTGTACTTGCGAATCCAACCATTCTTGCCTAAATGTATACCTGATGATAAAATCTATAAAGAGTATTTAAAACTCTTTAACTGGGTAGCTCTCAGAGCTTGTCAACCGTTTCCTGTCTCGTATATAAAAAAATGCTACGATTGCCGCAAAATTTTGATAAAATTATAATTATAATGTGCTACTAACCGTAACTGATTTCTTTTTTATTTCTTATATTGGTGGCTCATTTCTTCAATCTATGGGACAGGGGAGTGATAGGGATAGCGGATGAAACCCAACTATTATCTATAGGAATATAGGTACCTACAAACAAATCCATAGACCTTTTCCCTATAAACTTATGAATTTGCTCCCAAAAAGTACACACACACACACACACACACACACTATCAAACTAGTACAAATAGCGGACTTACCTAATACCATAAGGCATTCTTTACCAGTCAAGCTTTAGTGATTGAGAAATAGCCAAATTGTGCATGTTAGTGCCTAACCAAAACTATGCAAATTTTCCACAATTTATTTTGATTACTAGTAGCCCTCAGTTTGTCAATCCTCCGATTTATTAACTAGGTTTGGGCTACGGTTAACATTTTTTTTTTACTGCATTAATTATTATTGTTTCCCATTAGTCCTGATAAAGGACGCAGGCTACTCAATCATTTGCTAGTGAGAAACTGAATAAAATTAAAACAAAAGTACCAACATAACTTTAACAAGTTTACACCATAATATTCATTTCACAGCGAAACCCCGCAATTAACATATGTCACGAAAATCAGCGAATTAATCCACGCAGGCAGCCATGACGAACTGTTCCCAGCCAGGCTGTTCGCTGTTTGTGTTGTATGATTAATGTGTCGACTTGTTTGTTTGTACAAACCTACATTACGGAGTCAAAAACTCTTAGAACAAATACTGCCCTATGTGCATATCGCGTTTGTGTTTAGCATATTTACTTTAATGCGTGGTAGATGTTGTACTCACCTCTTGCAGACTAGAACAGGGCCCCAAATTAATCAATATCTCGACATTTGTGCCGAACATACTAATGTCGAATTTTCCTATAATTCCCCTACCTATTGAGTGGCATAACAAAATTTGCTACGCATATCTGTTCACATCCGTTGGCTTGTAATTTAGCGACTGAATTGTACATTTTAATATAACGACAGAAGGTCATTATGATGATAAATATTTTCAATCCACGCTGGGTTTGCAAGATACAATACAATACATTCAATGGCTACCAGATGAGATTACCAGATAAAATTAAAACGTAAATGCACAAATTTAAACGTAAGGAATGGCTTTAATCTGCTTAGCATTTTATAACACTGACAAATATTAAGTATAGTTAGTAGTAAAACATGAATATATGAATAATTTTAATATTTAAATCTGTTCATACCACAAATGCTGTTCTTATTATTGTAAAGTACTGACAATATGTAAAATTTCTTAATATTACATACTAATAAATGAGTATGAGTACACGAGTAATTTAAGCAGTCCTCTCTTAATTACATAATTGGTTCTCTCTAGAATAGATAATCTCTTCAATAAATTATATATGGCCCATTTGCCACAGAGAAGTGTCTCACGGCCATGCAAGCAAAGCTTAAGATATATCAATCTTAATCATTAATTTAATATATGCAAACGTGAATGCACTTCAGCTGTACATCATCCATTACGTACAGACACGAATGCTCCATTATACGCTCCATATTCCGTAAAGCGAGATCAACAGGTGTAAGATGCGTTTACTTAAGTGTACATTCATGCAGAGAAATTGCTTAATCCCGCTATGAAACAATAACTTGCCTCGTAAGGATACAGTTATTCTTAAGACGTTCGCGGACAGCACGTCGAGAAACGTGAATAGGACACAGAGAGACATACAGCACCACAGTCTTCCGTCTACAGACAGAAAGTTTGCTTTCTGTTTTTGGCTAGAAATGAGATTTATCTGTGCCGCAGCATGCAATCTTCAAAATAATTGTCCCTTGTCCGTGAACATGTTAATACTTTCACTGCTAGATATTTCGTAGTGCTACGCGCGTAGCCGATAGCAAGGGAAGATGCGTTTTATGTAGCGAAGACTTGCTACGAGCGTGGCGATTACGGAGCGGGCTCCCGGCTTGAATGTGGTGAAGAATATATTGTTAAGAAAAACACCTAATCCGTTAAATGATTTACCATCAATTCACTACGTACTAATGACGCAGCGTCCTTAGAATCCCATTCCAACCAGCTTGCCTATAGCAAAGTTTCTAAGGAACATTGTTCAAGCTTGTCATATAAACATTGAAAGTTATATACAACCGTATTTTCGGCAGCGGGCACAGAATTAAATACAAGAGAGTTCTGACTCTCACTCAGAAGACGCCTAAAAACTGTACGTTATTTTTGTACTGATCTGTAAAATGAAGCGTAATCGCTCATTCATAAGGTGCGGCTACATGAACAATCGACGCGTGTGTGTTGCTATGACTGGCTACTAACGCCTAAACAATAGCCGAAGAGAACCCAAGTGTGCACTGGCTGGTGTGTAATCAACGTTTGCGTGGAGTCAGTAAATGAGGCCTGCGCAGAATCGCAGTCTCTGGCGAGCTATAGGAGAGACCTGTGTTCAGCAGTGAACGTCAGCTGTTGGGGATAGGAAGATAGTCAGCCCTTCTTGCTACAACGCAGTTTTTCATCCAAATAAATACCCGCGCTACTAAAATAACACAGAGGGTTAACCCACTGCCCATAATTGCAGCAATCTACATCTCATCTTTGTAAACTTAATAAAAGCACACCTTTAGCCGCGTCTAATTTGGAGGAGAAACAAGCACATGCATAACTCCGCCACTAAACTCGCGTTAAGCCGAGTGCGGGTGCACTGAGCCGCACAAATTACATTTTAATATTTTACAACACTTACGCCGTGCGAGAAAATTATACGTCGCCATAATTCCGTGCTTGAGCTATGGCGGCGTAATATGTGAAGAATGACTGGTGATTTTCGCGATTTTATTGCGCTTGCTTTGTTTAGCGCGAACAAAGCTCCGACCTTCTTCGTGTAAATAGAGCAAAAACGCTGACGTATTTTGCTTCTCACCATGGTGTTTAAGGCCTACAGTACCAGGAATTGTTAGTTTGAGAGTACCCGAAATTACCGGTTCTGCTATTCAAACATTTCCTGGTTCTGCATGCGTTAATGGTGTTATAGGGTCGCACCATGTTTATTTTCGTCCTCTGCTCATTCGAGACCTCAACTTTACGACGCCATGCGAATTCCAAATGTAGCTATATCTCAACTTATAATTATCAGAAATACATCCATGTGTGCTATTCAAGCAGCACTGAGTGACATTCACAGGTAGTCCTTTTAAAGGATATGGCACAGACGGAGACGACGGGATGACATAGACGCATTCCTCAATAACTGGTCGAAGGAAGCGTCAGACAGTTTCAGTTCAGTTTATTTATTCAGTCACAATGTACATTGTATGTGAATATATCAAACATAAAAATAATAATAATAAAGCCTAATACATAACTTAATACTAAAATACTGCACAATTTTTTAATAGATTAAAATAGTTAAATTACATGTCAGTTTCAATTCAAATTAAATAGGTAATAATAATACTATCGATACATTCAAAATAAATATTCAATTAATTATTACAATCATTTATGAAATCCAACACAGAATAATAACACTTTTCCAACAGAAGATCTTTGAGTCTTGCATTGAAAATACGACTGTTAATTATTGTTTTTAGATGTATTGGTAGTTTATTAAAAAGCTGGATAGCCTGGTAGCAAGCGGCGTGTTTAGCAATTTGCAGTCTTGGAACGATTTTTGTCGTCATGTCTTTCCTTCTGGATGAAAGTCTAATCTCCCGTTCATTATGACTTTCATACTGATTTAAATGCTTGATTAAGTCTGAGAGCAGTACAAGAATATACAAACATGGCACTGTCAGAATTCCGAGTTTGATGAAATGTTCTCTACATGATTCTCGTTGAGGGATACGGACGATTGTTCTTATAGCCCTTTTTTGCATCCTGAAGGCCGCTTCCACATTATATTTGTAACCATTCCCCCAGAGTTTAATGCTATACCTTAGCTTTGATTCCACCAAAGCATGATAAACTAGCTTTGATTCCACCAAAGCATGATAAACCATCTTGAGTTGGTTTGTGTGAACCTCGTCCCTCAAGCTGCGGAGTGCATAACAAGCTGAACTTATTGAGTTGCTTAGTCCTTGTATTTCGTGCTTCCAATTAAGATTGGAGTCTATGTGTATTCCTAAGAACTTGACCACATCAACTTGATGTACAGGCACTCCGTCTAATTTAATGTCTAAGGTATCTGTCTTGTTCGTAGTGGCCGAAAATAAAATAGCGTTTGTTTTGGAAGCATTTAGCGTCAAGTTGTTGGTCTGAAACCATACATTAAATGCTGTTAAAGCTGCATTCACCGCTTTGTTTAGCTCAGTCGTTTTGTTTGCTGAAATTACGGCGTTAGTGTCATCAGCAAAAACTACAATATTTGCATTGGGCACAACTTTATTTATGTAAAAAATTAAATCATTAATAAATATTATAAAGAATAAAGGACCCAAAATAGACCCTTGCGGCAGGCCACACCTGATACTTAACATACCGGATTTGTATACTTTTTCCATTCCTCTCTCGACGGTTTTTATTTCAATGTACTGTTTTCTGTTACAGAGGTATGACTTATAAAGTTCCAACACTTTGCCTCTTACGCCGTAGTGCTCTAATTTGTGTAGCAGTATTTTATGATCAACAGTATCGAAGGCAGAGCTGAGATCTAGGAATAAACCTGCAACTTTAAGTTTGTCATTAATACTAGTCACTATATCATTGACTAAAGTGTCTGTAGCTTCACGAGTGCCAACTCCTATGCGGTATCCAAATTGCCTGGAACTTAAAGCATTACAAAAATTTAGATGTCTTTGTAACCGCAGCTTCATAATTTTTTCGAGGATTTTGGATAGAGACGGTAACAGCGATATTGGCCTATAATTTTTGGGATCACTTTTACTTCCTTTTTTATAAATTGGCAACACCCTTGCTATCTTAAGTAAATCTGGAAAAGTACCTAGCTGAAAACATTCGTTAAAAAGATTCGCAAGAGGTTCGGCTAACAAGTCCATATTTTCTTTAATGACTATAATAGACATTTCATCGTGTCCAGTAGACGATTTGGGTACCATTTCTCTAATCAATTTCAAGACTTCATGAGGCGAAACGCTTTCGTATTCCATGCTCCTTTCGACTCTTTCAGAACATTCGTTTAGCAATTTGAAAGCTTCACTGGAGTTTCCAATACTGTGTTTTTCGCTGTGATCAAAAAATTTCGCAAATGTATCTACCTGTTCCTGCGGTTCAGTTATGACTCTATCTGTTCGGAGTACTAGAGCTTCACGAGATTTTAATTGTGGTTTATTTCTGTGCCTATTTACAACCTTCCAAATTGATTTGCTGGAATTATCGGCTCTGTTAACTTCTTTTTGAACCGCTAACCTTTTGGCGTTTCTAATTACCCTTCTGTAGATTGTGATGTATTTTGAGCGGTAGTTCTCGATAGATTTGTCACAATTATCTTTATTATGTGTATTTAGGAAACGTTTCATTTTGCTCGCAACCTTAATGCCTTTTGAAATCCAGCTAAAGTTTACCTTGTGGTTTTTGACTTTCATTTTCTTTTTTCTAAAGCTACGTTTGTAAAGAACTGAGATTTTCTGAATAAATGTGTTGATACCTATATTATTCCATGATTGATTTTCAAGCTCTTGTCTGAATGCTGCCTTATTTATATTGTTCAACACTCGTTGTTCGGTATATACATCGGTATTTGTCTTCTCTTGAAATGTGTCCAGGATGGTTTCACATAGCAGCCCTGCGTGACCATCGGCTAGCTTATTATGATCGATCGTCATGTTAGTAATAGAATCATGTGATAAATTTGATAAAACATTGTCAATGCAAGACCCATGCTCATTTCTTTTAAAAGTTATATCAGTCACAAGCGGCTGATAATTATAACGTTTTAAGAGTGAAATAAATTCAGTTGCCTTTTTGTCACCTTTCGTCAAATCTATATTAAAATCGCCACATATGATACATTTTTTATTTAAATAATGTTCAAGTGTCTTTTCTAATTTTTCCATAAAAAGATCGAAATAAATATCTTTGGGACTGCGATAACAACAAAGTACACATAGATTTGTTTCACAGTCCCTGACTCCACAAATTTCAAAGATTTCCGCTTTACACAGAGATTTGCAAAAGTTTAACTCTTCTGTACTTCTATTTTTACTCACAAGAATAAGACTGCCACCTCTTTTTTTTGTTCTTTCGGACATAATAGGTAGCCAGGTTATAACGTGACATATTGAAAAGAGGTGCTGTTAGTTTGTTCAAAAAATGCTCACTTATACAGACATAGTGTTGCTCTTTCACTCTTGTAGATAAATATATTTCCAACTCATCCTTTTTGTTACTTATGCCGCATAAGTTTTGATGAAAAATATTTAAGTGGGTTACATTTTTGAGCTTTTCACAGGAGACTTCTCCTTTGTGGGAGGCTTGACTATTGTAGGGGACTTCTCTATCACCAGTACCTGACTTTCGCCTAAATAAGACTTATTACTCATTCCGATTGAAGAAAGCGACGCGGATTCCACAATTTCTGAAGAAGATTCTTCTAACTTGATCTTATATTCAAACTCCGATAAAGAGGTTTTCAAACGGCTGAAAATCTCATTTAAGGCTAAGTTATTTATTAGGCCAGTCTGCCTCGAAAACATCCTATAAGAGTATTCTAACTTATCATTAGTGTCATAAAGGTAGGCATGCTGATAAGACAAGATATCCAAATATAGTAAATTATTAAAGGTTTCAATTCTTTTGTTGATTAAATAACTATATTCCTTCAACTTATAAGTAGGAGTACATATGATTACTCTTGTGTTACTGACATATTGAAGCTTATTTCTAATTAAATTTACAATATGTTGATAATTATTTGTTGTCGTGAAGTCATTGTTTCCAATCATAATTAAACAAACGTCATTCACGAACGACAGGCACCTGTGGAAATCAAAGGGAAGACCTTTCCCCAGCAGTTGGACACTCGTATAGGCTAACTAAAATATATGGCACTAAAGAAATATTTCCTGTAGCAATTTCACTTGATTTTGAATTCTAGCCCAAAATCAAGTACCTATGCTATTATTCATTTTAATGTGAAAGATATCATAATTACAGAATAGGTTGACTAGAGTACGTCGCTAGGTATGGTAGAACTATAGTGTAGGATGTCAGAGTGGAACGTTTGAGGCTTTGGGTAGTGGGCCGCTGCTCATCCAGGCAAACGGCACCGAAACACGCGCCCGCGAAAACTGTTGCTCTAAACTGGTGAATTAACTGACGGAATAACGGAAATTGGAAAATCTGTGCCATTTGTGTGGCGTCGTCTGAAACGAAGAGTCTGCTACGTGCGAGCTCATTCCAGGGGTTTTTGCATGAGTGCCGAAGGTATGTACGATTGTATGACTGTACAAAATATGTGTTAGTTAACACGTTCACAGTCTAGGACATTTTTAAGACGGAGTGGCAGTATTGCGAAAATAAAAGTAGCAGTTGCCGTAGCAACTTAATTTACGTCTTGGCGTATTGTCCGAGAAAGTGTTAAACAACATTGTATGTAGACTTCAGTGTGGTTCAGTGTTAACCCTTTACCGCATATAGAAAAAAAAATTGTTTGAATTTGAACCTTGAACTGTGCCAATAAGGTCCAAGTTCATATCTGCCATATATGGCTTCGTATGCGGTAAAGGTTTAAGCGTATTGTAGCCAACAGTTCGTTTCCTCGGTACTATCGTATAATCATGTTGAAAAATCAAGTACTAAATATAATTTTAAATTGGTAAATAAATAGTTACTTTAACTTTAAGCTACTTAGTAATTTTGTTAATGTTTAAGGTTAAGATTATTTCCGCTGAACAAATAACACAATAATTTGAAATTATCCTTGTTTATTAAGTATTAGAAAAGGGCTTATTATTTTCGCAGCGACAGAAAAATTAAAGAGCAGCAAACTATGTATTTGCAACTAAAATAATAGCTTGTCAGCGATTAAATATTTTGGCAATCATTTATATTAAATGAGCTTTAAACTAAGGATATTTTAAAATTCAAATAATGGCAGCTACTTTAAGGTAGCAGAAATAATAAACAAGATTACTGAAATCATAGGCGAGGTACTATAAATAATGACTTGGCGACTAATATTAGCAGAAGATCCGACTCGGCCGGGTTAGGTTAGGTTGTTTTTTTTTATATCCCTAAAAAGCGCTACTTTTATTTTTTTATGACCTTGATTTATTTTATATGCAATCTCCATTGAACAATTAGAGTAGGCCATTTTCAACTTTTTATTCGCTGTCATGTTTCCGCTTAATTAGTTAATTCAGTCGCAATAACTCGATGCTAGTTTATTTTTTATTTTTTTTTATTTATTTATTTACATCAGCATTACATCTATCATGACAGTTTCCCAATGCGATAGAGTAGCAATACAACAATATTATAAGATTATTAATTACAATTATTATATTTACGAGCAATAACATAATACAAATAGAGTTATCTTTGTGAATTCATTAACTGAACAATGGAACACATCAATTCTAGTGGCAATCAGGTTGAGCGCACGCAAGGCTCTGGTCCAGGGCGCCGCGCGCAGCAGGCCGGTGCGCGCGCGCGGCTCGACCAGCAGCGGCGGCCGGCGCCGCCGCCACACGTACCCACACGTTTATATTGAAACAAAGCCGAAAATTGATTACTTAGCTGCTACTTTTTACTTTATACTAGTCTCCGCAATTAGTCGCCAACTTATTTTTTTTGCTTTAATTTTTTATAAATCCCTAAATCAGATTAATTTGTCGCCGCGTTAAATACATGCCTTAGAAAAGTTTTGTTATTTTATTTGAGCAATAACAATAAACATATTGAACACGAGATTAACATAAGATTTCTTATGCACAAAATATAATAGAATAGAAGACGTTTATTTCGTCAAACATAGGTAGATAAGGTGACAATGGCAGTAAATAGTACACCTACGTCTTGCCGCATGGCAAAGTAACTACAATTCAGTTTCAAAGCCAGATAAATATTGGGCGCAGCCATTGTATTAATTTAACTTTCCGTACAAGTCTCACCTGAAGAGACGGCGGAGAAAATAGGTTGGAATACTAAGTAAGAATACGTGCGCTGGTCACCGCCCCGGGGGAAATTAACTACTTTTGCCGCCAACTAACCGCCCCGTTACTGGTTTAATTCATTTGGTGCCAACCCCTAATTTGACAGTGCAGATAAAACCGAATTTCCATATGACATGTATTTTTTTGCAAACTACAATGGAATTGCAACTGAAGTAGCTAAGCTCACGCACCGAGGGTTCCGTACAACAACACACTTATCCCATCTTAACTGGCTGGGTTAAGTTACGTTTGCACCTGGTATAAAATTATAAATGGCGCCGGATGAAGCGGGGGGTGAAATCGGATAGCGGGTAAAACCAGATAGCAGTTTATTTCACATTTTAGCAATACCCGTCTCGCTTTGGCACGCGTCAGTGTAGTGAGGTGTATAGCGTCGGCGTTGAAAAAAAATTGAAACAAAGGTAATTGATATAATATTTTGGTATATTTTAACACGAATCAAACCAGTAACTGTTTAAGAATTTGTTTGCTATTGATTTGTATCGGAACTATGTGTATTCGAGCCACTATTTTAGTTTTTATTTCCCGTGTCGATCGATAAATCAATATGAAATTTTTAACCGACTTCAAAAAAAGGAGGGGGTTCTCAGTTCGGTTGTATGTTTTTTTTTTTTTTTTTTTTTTTTTTTTTTTTTTAATGTTTGTTACCTCATAACTCCGTCATTTATGAGTCGATTTGGAAAATTCTTTTTAGGTTCATGAATAGACATCTCAAGGTTGGTCCCATAAAATTTTGGTGAAGATCGGATGACGAGATCCATGAGGAATCGAAGGAATCCCTGAAATTTTATAGGCACTCATAATATTTTTAATGTTTTTTCTAAAACTATTTAAGTATTTGCATATGGTAGTCATCATCTTCTCATGCTGAACTGATGATGGAAGGTACAACTCCTTAACAGTTAGGAGTTAGGAGATATTTCAAACGAGATGCATGCCTTCAAGACCTCCCTGATCACCCCGCCATAATTATTTTATATGAATCACTAAAAAGCGAAAAAAAAAAATTTTTAGCAAAAAAAAGAACCGACTTCAGTAAAACTAAAAAGCCGAAAATAACCCGTTCAAGTACAGATTACATTTGACTCACCCTTTGAAGTCGGTGCCAAACCTCACGTAAACTTTAATATATAAATATAATAACTGAGTGGTTTGGGATCGATTTCAAAGGGTGAGTCAAATGTAATCTGTACTTGAACGGGTTATTTTCGGCTTTTTAGTTTTACTGAAGTCGGTTCTTTTTTTTGCTAAAAATTTTTTGTGATTTGTAAAAACATGGCCGTAGGGTGCTACCAGATGGGGTGATGTCGGATATCCGATTTCACCCCAACAATTATTTTGTCCTAGATTAACTATTGATTCATATTTTATTTTCACAGATCTGTTTCCAAAACGCCGCGAAATTATGTGAAACATTGTAATAGACTGCTTGTATATGGTCTGAATTATTTTAGGAATTAATGCCGTTATAGAAGGAAGAATGGGATATTTGCGAGCCGCAGATACATATAGCACATGTTCTACTGATAGCTGGATACCATGCACGGTTGGTTTAAAATGGGCCCACGAAGGCTGTACCGGGTGTACTCCACAATAATTGTTATTTTATATTTGTAATGTATGCAAATAATTGGTATCCGCTTTTATCCCACCTTTGAAAATGCGGTATCCGGTTTAACCCACATACAAGGGGTGAAATCGGATTCTACAATTTATAATAATTGTTGATTTATTTCATAAGTAATAACTTGATCTCTTTAATTGCGTGCCAAAACTTAACAAATAAGTTGTTGATTTTGATGTTAATTTGTTTTTTTAACAACGATTTTAGGGTTCCGTAGTCAACTAGGAACCCTTATGTCCATCTGTCCGTCTGTCCGTCCGCGGCTTAGCTCCTCCGTGATCATTAGTACTCGAAAGCTGAAATTTGGTATGAGTATGTGCATATATCACGCCGGTAAAACGGTAAAATTAAATCTAAAAAATACCTATGATTTTTTCGGGTACCTCTCGAACACCTAAAGTGGGGGTGAATCTTTTTTTCCGTTCCAATACTAGTATGTGGGGTATCGTTGAATAGGTCTTAAAAATAATAGGGGTCTCCCAATATTATTTTTTGATAAAGTCAGCAGTTTTGTAAATACCGCTCCGAAAATAAAAAAAATACCGCCCCCTCTACCTTTTCAACCACGGGTCAAAAAATTATGGGAAAATTCATGAAAATGAGGCCTTATACGTACTTTCAATGAAAACTATATTGAACAAAATCGGCTAAGCCGTTTTTGAGTGATCGCAAAATTTCATAATTTTCTTTAAAAGGACGTAAGTTGACTTCCAAAAGGTAATAAGTAATTACAATTGCGTTTACGACCTTTTTATAGAGCTTTAAATCTTAGTCTTAACTTAAACCTCGGGCTTAAAACCGCTGTTTTGGTCTATTGTTAAGGATGAGCAACTACGGAACCCTACACTGAGCGTGGCCCGACATGCTCATGGCCGGTTTTATTTGTTGCTATAGCGGCAACAGAAATCCATCATCTGTGAAAATTTTAACTGTCTAGCTCGGTTCATGAGATTCAGCCTAGTGACAGACAGACAGACAGAGGGACCAACGGACAGACGGACAGTGGAGTCAGTGGGGTCCCGTTTTTTACCGTTTGGGTACGGAATCCTAAAAATTATCATCAATGTTACCCCTAGCCAACAGTAGTGCACACAGTTCATCACTACAGTTATTTTGCAATTTAAATTGTACGAAGGTAATTTCCAAGGAGCGACATTCAATGGTTGACAACGAAATACCACGGTACACGTAGTTGATGTAGCTTGAGAGGCGTCGAAGCGGAGCGAAGGTAACTGTTCTGGTAACGTTTACCGCATGCCTGGTTTTTTAACCCAAGTTGGCCTTGCAGTTAGGAAGACAGTCCCTTCGAGACAAAGAACGGCTCAAAATATTATAATGTTGTTAAATATTGAGTGGCTACATTATGGTAAGTGTGATTTACTTACTAGTGAGTTTCTGTCGGCTTTCTTCTCAACAGCGGTCTCCTCTTGGGAAATGCCAGTTCACAGTCTGACTTGTAAAAGTGCCTTTGTGGCCTACTTACTGAACAAATAATTTAATTTCATCACGCATCGCAAGACGCAGTGCAGACTACTGACCGGGTAAAGGTCGTTGCATGCGTGCGGCGTAGGTCTGGTGGAATTTTTTGGAGGAGACCTGTGTAGTAGTCTTTTAGCTGACGATGATGATGAAGGATAATGAATAAATGGATAAAGAATGGCAATTATCGAGACAAAACCAGACCAGGTCTCAGATTAAGAGGTTCAGTGGCCTCATTATGGAAGACTTACATCGGCAAAAAAGCTAATATTATCGTCTTTGTATTTTGAATACTGAAATTTTAACGTGTGTGTTGTTGGTCGTGTTATTTTTTTATTGATAATTCAGCTGTGAATCACTAAAATTGATTCAGCCGTTTCTCTTTGTAGGTATGTCGGGATTTTAATCGTTCCAGCGATTATATCTATATACAGAGTGATCAATTCAAATGGGTCAGCAAGGAGAAGTTAGAATGTATAAAAGATAGGGTAATCCGTTTTTAGGAACCATGGCGTCGGTTTTAGATATAATAAAAACTGTTTTTTTTTTTAACAACCACATAAAATATAACCCGGTATTCACAGCATTAACTAGAAAAATTAAAATAAATAAATATTAAGGGCCAATCTTACACTTACGCGACCTAGTCCCAAACTAAGCAAAGCTTGTATTATGAGTACTAGACACATAGGACATAACAAAAAGGACATGCGAATTCTCGTTTTTAGGGTTCGGTAGTCAACAAGGAACCCTTATAGTTTCGCCATGTCCGTCTGTCCGTCTGTCTGTCTGTCTGTCCGTCCGTGGCTTAGCTTCGTGATCATTAGTGCTAGAAAGCTGATGAGGCCTTATAAGCACTTTCAATGAAAACTATATTGAATAAAATCGGTTGAGCCGTTTTTCAGTTATCGCAAAAATTCATAATTTTCTTTAAAATAACGTATGTGCCGCGCGGTGTCCTTATACTTCGAACGTTACACATAGATTACAATACAATCTGGCGCGTATGATCGATAACTTCCAGAAGGTAATAAGTAATTACAGTAACTTTGGCGTTTACGACCTTTTTATAGAGCTTGAAATCTTTCTCGTAATTTAAGCCCGTCTATTGTGAAGGCTGGGCAAAAACGGAACCCTACACTGAGCGTGGCCCGACATGCTCTTGGCCGGTTTTATATTATACAGTAAAAATAAATAATGCCTATTAAATTAGAACAGATTTCCCTATTTCTTATAGTTTCTGACTTCTGCCTACTGCCACATTTGGATTGATCAGCCTGTATGTAAGTTTACTTCACTGAGGCGTGCAGTATTGCTTGAATGTGTGTGGAATCTCTGTAGCTCAGCGCCGTCGCCGTATTATCGCCGCGTGATTAATGACTGCGGGCGGATTACCGCGAGTGCCCGCTCGCAGCGTTTTGTTGCCACGCGAGTTGAGATACAACTACTTCAATGTCTCATTCTGAAAATTTACATACATTTATAGCCTTGTTATTGTGACTTGAACCGTAATCATTCAATCAATCATTCATCGTATCGGATTCTTAGTGATTATCATGACCCCTAAAATATCACACTGTATAAGTTATTTTTAACAAATTTGATTATGCTTCAATGCATAATCAAATTACTTAAGGGGCTCCCTACAGAAATCAGCCAATTTGATGATTTTTACATCGTATCTAGTTTGTGTATTATAGAGTTATAATGTCCTATTTAATAGGTATATATTGTAGTATGGTCTATACTTAACACTTTGTAGTGACCCGAATTTTGATTTAACGACTGTGTATTTTATAAAAAAATATTCGGTGAAGGACCAAAAATACACTAATCTCGTTTCTAATTTTATCCCCGGTGTATATGTAGAAAATATCTTACATTTTATTGTTCTAAACCATATTCCACAAAATTTGTTGTGAAGCTTTTTCTATTTTTCTCAATACTTTTCGAGAAAAACGCAAAAAACCGTTTCCACAACTTTTTCCCCGAAAAAATCGTAAACTTTGACGGCCTGTATCTCAAAGTCAGTGACATGTGAAAGGTACTTGATACGGTATTTTGTTGTGGAAAAACTATGTTATTATGATTAGCTATTTATAATATGGGAAAATCTATCGCAACAGGTCGAAGGTCATTGAGAGCGGGGAGCTCCTTAAACTAGCAATCCACCCTGGCTTCGCACGGACAATTATGCATGAATTATATTATATATACCTAATAAACCTTCCTCTTGAATCACTCTATTAAAAGAACCGCATCAAAACCCGTTGCGCAGTTTTAAAGATCTAAGCATAGATAGAAACAGACAGACAGGAAGCGACTTTGTTTTATACTACGTAGTGATTAGTTGCCCATACATAGCTAGCATAATACGTTAAGTCACTTTGTCCATCTACGGCAACGTTTGACTTATTTTCAAAGTATTATCGAAAATAAAATGTGTTGCTTGTTTTTAGGTGAGAATTTATGATAGAGAAAAACAAACCGGATTGTCACTAAAGGATAAATAATACCATGTTTAAAAAAAATACAATTCAGTTTAACAAATTAAATGTTTTCTAATAGACAACCTCCAAAATCGGCTTTTATGTAGTACTAGCTTTTGCCCGCGACTACGTCCGCGTGGAACTTGGATGTATGGATGAATTATTACTTCCATATTTATTATTATCAACAACCTCGTACAACACGATAGATATCCACCTAATCACCTTAATTAATAAAAGGGATTATTAAAAGCGCCTAATCAAATCTAAGAGCAATTGTGCTTTTGGTCTAATAATTACACTTCCTACAGGGTCTTCAATGTCATCATGAATTACCGCACGCCAACAGAAATGTTCACTCACTTTTCAATATTTTTAGGGATAATTTCCAGGATGAAAACTATCCTATGTCGTTCCTCGGATTTTAAACTATCTCCATGCCAAATTTCATCAAAATCGATTCAGCAGTTTAAGCGTGAAGAGGTAACAGAGAGACAGACACACTTTCGCATTTATAATACTAGCTTTTGCCTGCG
The DNA here is from genome assembly GCA_905147355.2 of Apotomis turbidana. Taxonomy (NCBI): domain Eukaryota; kingdom Metazoa; phylum Arthropoda; class Insecta; order Lepidoptera; family Tortricidae; genus Apotomis; species Apotomis turbidana. The sequence goes on from LR990285.1 coordinate 2,140,070, forward strand.
ACTACGTCCGCGTGGAACTTGGAAGTATGGAAGCAACCTCGTACAACACGATAGATATCCATATCCACCTGATTAGGTGATTACCTTAATTAATAAAAGGGATTATAAAAAGCGCCTAAGCAAATATAAGAGCAATTGTGCTTTTGGTCTAATAATTACATTTCCTACAGGGCCATCAATGTCATCATGAATTACTTACTCACTTTTCAATCTTTTTAGGGATAATTTCCAGGATGAAACTATCCTATGTCCTTCCTCGGATCTTAAACTATCTCCATGCCAAATTTCATCAAAATCGATTCAGCGGTTTAAGCGTGAAGAGGTAACAGACAGACAGACACACTTTCGCATTTATAATATTAAGTATGGATTAGTATGGATTTCCGTTATTAAAGGCTGAACACGACAGAACCTGCATTACATATTAATACAAACTTATCTCCTGTATTTACGTACATAGGTAGCGTTAGGAAGGAAGCTCTCTATTCCACTCGGGATATCTCGAGATACACACTTAATATAATGGTGTAATATACGCACAAAGGGCGTCAGGCCGCGTCACTCCGAGTCATCTGATTAACGGCCCGCCATTTTCCCTGGAGTTAGTTATAGGGGTGACACTCCACTGTGACTTATTCGCTAATTAACAAATAGCGTTACACCTGCAGGAATATAATTTATAGGGCCATGATTCATAATACATTAATAATTTACTGAATAAATAAATAAGGTCGAAACGTTATGGTTGGCTCAACTGTAGGTTTCTCCAAAAATGTCGCGTCTCCCACAGCTAAACTATGAAATGGACTGTTCCTCATGGTATTTTATAAGCAATATAACCTTCAAACCTTTAGTAAAAGAACGTGTATTCTTATCTTAAAGGCCGGCGATGAACTTTTAACATCCCTGGTGTTGCAGGGGCATGGCCGACGGTAATCGCTAACTATCAGGCTCCGTTTATTTGTTTGCTGCTTATATCATAAAAAAACAGCTTAAATTAATTACAGTGGGAGTGGTGACAAAATAATTTTGAGTGGCGAAGATTATAATACTAAGACAGCGTGAGAAGACCTCTGACAACGTCATCTACGATCAGAACGAGATCGGAGATAACTGTTGAATATACTAAGTCGCGATAGATAATTCAGTTGGTATTGAAGTGTAATTCGAAAAATAGTCATCAATAGAGATCTTGAATGATGTTGAAATCTACATACATTTGAAATTATTTTCAGACTCCTAATAAATTGTGTTATAATCAAATGGTTCTAACACAATTTATTAGGATACACCTGGCCTGGTAAATTTCTTTGATGGTACGCCTATACCTTTCTCTTCTCCTGTAAAAAATTTAGGCATTAATATGGATCAAACTTAAGTATAAGAATAAGAATATATTTTATTTGTCCAACATAGGTCAAAAGGTGTTACAATTTTTACATGTGTCTCACTATGAGGCGCCAAAAGGCATACAAATTGTGTGTGGCATGCATGTCATGGACACAATTTAAAACTTATCATCATTGACGTAATAATTACATGGACACACAATCAGACGAAAAAAATGGCACCCTCCCAACTAATGCAAAATCACAAATCGCATTAGTTGGGCGATCAGTCTCGTTTAGACCATGACACGTGACGGGTCTCAAAAGTGACTTAATTTTCAGTGAAAAATTACAGAAACAACAACTATAAAATAAAGGGACAGGGCGGAATATTCTTTTTTACTTGAGTTCTATTGATTAATTAACGAATCCTATGTAAAATCATAGCAATTTTTGTATTAGAATTATTAACTTTGTCCCTACAAAATGCACCTCATCACAGAACAAAAATCGAAGGAGTCGCTATAGTTTTATATTTTATTAATAAATTAAGGAGTGCAATAAATAATTATCCTATTTTTTTTATTCAAGATTCCCATTCTCAACAACATAAAAATGGAGATCACATTTAGCAAGAGACAAACGCGAAGAATAATTGAAGCCAAATAATTCGTCTCTCGTGTGTTCGGCATAATCATGTTTTTTTTATGTTAATCAACAGAAGCGTAAAATGATAAAATTCATAAATTACTAAAAATAACTCTGTTGTTATTGTTTTATTTTGTCACAGAGTCTAGACACTGTCAGTTTAAACCTTTGAACGCCAAGAACACATAAAGGCGACGGCGACGTGTGCTGCCGTGCATACCACGCCACCGACAAATAAGATCAAACTTTAAAGGGTTAATAATGACAATATTTCGCACTTGTTTTTTATTCAAGATTCTCATTCTCAACAACGTAAAAATGGAGATCACATTTAGCAAGAGACAAACGCGAAGAATAATTGAAGCCAAATAGGTAATTCGTCTCTCGTGTGTTCGGCATAATCATGTTTTTTTTTATGTTAATCAACAGAAGCGTAAAATGGTGACATTCATAAATTACAAAAAAATTGCTCTGTTGTTATTGTTTTATTTTGTCACAGAGTCTAGACACTGTCAGTTTAAACCTTTGAACGCCAAGAACACATAAAGGCGACGGCGACGTGTGCTGCCGTGCATACCTACCACGCCACCGACAAATAAGATCAAACTTTAAAGGGTTAATAATGTCAATATTTTGCACTTGTCTTACTCTCATTTCACATACTGGAACAAGGAGAAATAATCTCATTATTACTGATCCCTTCTATCGGAAACTTTTTATGCAGTTGTTAAATAAAAACGTAACTAAATTTGTTATTAACAGTTTAAAATAAAAACGTAACTAAATTAGTTATTAACAATTTACACGAGTTTATTTAGTTCAAACATAAAATATATTTTAATACCTAAATAAAATAATAGTGAAAATATTTTTAGTATGTAAAAATATTAAAATCTGATCCATTCGTGCCATGTTCCAAGTTTGACAAGAGACTTCAGTCAGAATACGCTAAAAAAGTTAATTTACACGTAAAATATTTGTGGTAATAAGTAATTAAGTCAATTTGACACTTAAACGTTTAAACAAAGAGTTCTTTTGTACGAAGTCAATATGTTGCTGCAAATTATAAATAAGCGTTATTGGCATCTACTTGAACATGACAACGGTGCCACTTTATTTGACACTTTTGTTCGGGTCTGTGGCTCTATAATAAATAATACCTCAATGCTTATCATCTAAAAATTCTTTTACAGAGTAGGTAATATGCTTTTTCAACTAAAAAAATATATAAAGCTTTTTGAAATCTATATAGATCTTCCATATCTGCAATGTGTTTTGGCAATCTATTAAAAATCTTAGGAGCCATGCCCACAATACTATTTTGTAGTAACATGGTTTTGGGTACAGTTATATTTGATATTTTATTGCGTAAACGGGTACTTTTGTAACTTGAAAATTGATGAGAGTTACGTTTTACATAAATTGCTAATTCATAAATAAATAAGCTAGGAAGCATCAGAATTTTTAAGTTTTGAAAATGTGGTTTACAGGAATCGAAATATTTAATACCACATAAAGATCTAACACATTTCTTTTGGGCTCGAAATGCAACCTCTACTTGGTGAATTTCCCCAAAATATTATGCCGTATCTTAGAGTAGATGTCACAAATGCATGATACGCAGTTAGTACCGTAGATTGGCAACTTTTTTTCCTGAAATTATACAATGCAAAGGAAGATTTATTTAATTTTTTACATTATATTGTCAATATGAGGTTTCCACGTCAACATATGATCTACACTTAATCTTAAAAACTTTGTCATGGGCACCTCATATTTATGAGATCAGTAGGGAAATTTTTGCGTTCATTCTTTGAGGCGTCTGCAGAATTTCCTTCCTCTTCATATGAAGATCATGCTTGCCCGCTCTCTTTTACTCCCACTTCTCGACTGCGGTGACGTTGCTTTCCTGGATCTCCGGGGGGAGCTGCTTGACAAGCTAGAGCGCCTTCAAAATGGCTGTCATCATCATCATCAGCCTATTCTTGTCCACTGCTGGACATAGGCCTCACCAATTGCACGCCATTGTAAGCGATCCTCGGCTACTCTCATCCAGCTTTTGCCAGCCACCCTGCACAGATCATCGCTCCACCTAGTCTGAGGGTGTCCCACACTACGCTTGCCGATCCGCGGTTTCCACTCAAGAACACGTTTACCCCACCGGTTATCGGTTCTTCGGCTAATATTGCCAGCCCACTGCCACTTCAAATTGCTAATACGGTGAGCTAAATAAAATGTCTGTATTAGGTACATATTTGGTCTCCGCAAGTTTGATCTTGTGTCACAATACCGCGCTCAACTTAAACGGCTTCTGATCCGTCAGCGTAGAGACTTGCACGTTTTTTGTCTTTTGTATAATGTACTTTTTTATTCCTTCTTCTCCTCCTTCCCTTGCAGAGAAGTTCTCTTACATGGCGGATGGTAGAGGCCATCGCCTGCGGTCAAGTGCAAATGGAGCTCTATCTACTCAATTGCTTCGAATTTTGAGTTGGACTCTATTTATATAATAAAATAAGAGCGATGACAGGTAGCTGTCGTTACCAAAAGCAATTGAGTGGATAACTATCCCACCTCATAGATCTCATGTTTACGATATGTCTTTTGCTGTGCGCGCCGTGAAATTATGGAATAAATTGTCTCGCGCCCTAAGGCAGACGCAGTTTGTAGCATCGCTCAAGGGGAAGTTAAAGGAATTGTGGCTGTCGAACGAATGATTAGGTTGCTGTTTTTGTTATAATTATAATTACATTTATGTTGAATATAATGTATATGTATTTATATAGATATTACGTAATATGTATTATATTGACTGTTTGCCTATCTCTCTCTCTCTCTGTTGGTTTTTGCTTTTTATGTGTACCTCATATTTCTGAGATCAGTAGGAAAATTTTGTAGTTATACTCCTTTGTATTATATATGTTGCTTGGTTTGTCTACCATTTACATTTGTGTTTAGCATTCATTTGCTCAAAGGTTAACTGGAAGAGATCCCTTCAAGGATTCAGAATTATTTATTCTTTTGTAATGTGCTTTTCTTGTTTTTATGTACAATAAAGTGTTTACATACATACATACATAAAAAGATTGAATAGATTAGATAGAATAGATTTCCATCCTCATAAAAAAAAATATATTCTACAACCTGAGACTGATTGACTACTGTCAACGAGACCAAACCCAGTTTGATTTCGCAAATTATTTATTTACGTTATCCGTTGAATTGTTCTCATTTCAGTGAAACAGAAGCACGCATCATGCCGGTAACATTATCCCTGATAAGATACCTGGCTCATATCTGCGGATAGAGCCCTTTGTTGGGAAGCACAAAATATGTATGTCGGTGCTGGGTATTGAATCGGAAATATGTTACGTGTGAAGTGTGTAGTTTATTCGGTATTACTTGGCCACTTCGGCTTTAGGTCTTTTTATTACACACAAAAAAGTTGCTCTAAAAATAAATTTATAAATTATTTTTTGGACCAATCATAATTATGTATTATTTTAAGTCTACAAAGGCTATACAAATCTATTAGTTATTTAATTGTATATTTTTTTATCTACTACTAATTGTATATTACTAAATCTGTGCAACCTGGCGAGGGTTTAAAAGCAACTCAAGTCGGATACAGGAAACATCCAAATATGGCGTCATTGTGTTCCAACATTTTGCACAACACATCAGCATTGCGTTTCAACTAGGAAATGCTGCTAGCGTCTTCAGGACCATGCCGCAGGAGCACAGTTTTACATATTCTTTTAATAAGTTTAAATTTTTTTTGTAGTTTATTTTTATTTTTATCATAATATAAAAAAAAAACAATTACTAGCAACATGATATTCATTTTCCATTTCAAACCGCGAGGCCACAGCGCGCCGTCGTCGCCCTTCCACTCACGAAAAGCTATCGAAGGCGCCGGAAAAGATATTGTTTGTTATTGCCTCTGAGACCGCCCGACGCTGGAATGTATCCAGAGAAATTGCTTGTTTCTGTTTTAATAGTTGATTGAGTCACTGAGTTTTTGTTGCGATATTTTTTAAATATTTGACGAAGCAATTTTTGTTGGAAACTGTGTCAGCAAACGAACGCTTACTAACATTTTGCCAGGTAAATATCCAAAGTCTGATTTATACAGACTTTTATTTGGAGACTCGCAGTGTATCAACTATACTGTTATAAAATTCTAAAATTGTATTAAAAATCAGTTTTCTATGGAGAGCAGTCATTGTTTCAGGAAAAACAGTGTAACGCAGGATCTGTATGGGCGCGTGGCGCCGGGCGCGAGCCTTACAAAGCCCATCTGTTTTTTTGATGAATTTAAACCAATTCTGATGCAGGGATGGATGGAGATCTAAAGATAAGATGTTTTTTACATAAATATTGTAAATAAATAAGTTTAACGCGAATCAAGTTGCACCTTATAGTAGGAAGACGGTACTATTATAAAACAATATTAATTTATATTTATCAGAGAATCTTCTTACACATTTAAACCAAAACTAAAGGGATTAACAACTAACCTTCTAAAAATAATATTTTTAGAAGGTTAGTTGTTAATCCCTTATTTTCGTTAGTCGGAATTCAAACCGTTCGATATACATATTTGTCAGCGACTAAACTAAAAACGCGTTGACGACAGTAATAATTAATGTCAAATACATTGTAAATTTACATATTAATTACGGTTTCTAAATTTATGATGGTCATTAATTTTCAAATTGCCTTCAACACGGCGCTTCATCCTGATTACTTGATTAGTCTGTTACGTTAGTTAATGCTTTTATGGCAATTTATTTTAAGGGACAAAATAAGACCAAGGAACGCTTTTGGTATCTCCAATCAAGGTATATTTAAATTTAGGTAATAACTTGTTTTTACCGCAATACCCGGTCATACAAGAATAGTTACAAGCCCGAATTCGAGGTTAGCCAAATTATTATGTCATTTGTAGGATTCCGTACCCAAAGGGTAAAAACGCGACCCTATTACTAAGCCTCCGCTGTCCGTCCATCGGACCATCTGTCGCCAGGCTGTATCTCATTAACCGTGATAGACAGTTGAAATTTTCGCAGATAATGTATTTCCGTTGCCGCGATAACAGCAAATATTAAAAAAAGAATAAAATGTATATTTAATTGGGGCTTCACTTGATCGATCGGTTGCGTTAATTTAGCACATCATTTGTATCCGATGACATACCAGGTGCAAACTTAGCTTAGCCCGGCCAGTTAAGATGGGAAGTGTTTGTACGGAACCCTCGGTGCGCGAGTCCGACTTGCACCTGTCCGGTTATTTCGTCAAGCTAATGAAACTTCCCAGTTAAGACAACAGAAGAGAATTTCAGAAACAAAATGACATTCAGTGGTTGTCAAACGTTTACGATTGGCTTAACAAGCCGTGTTTAGAACACGCCCAAGGATTTGTCTTATCGCGACGTAACGTATTCGGCGAAGTTTCGTTTGTGACGGAAGCCTTGATAAGGAGTTAGCTCGGGACGAACATAGCTATGCATTTAAATTACGGTTTTGGTGCAGGAGCAATTTATGTGGTATTGAGAAAAGGTGCGGCCTTAACCGCGGGTAATGGAGATAGAGGTGAACATGTAGGTACAGTTGTCTGCTAACTTCTTGAACACAATGGTATAATAAAATAAGATATGGCACTCCGGCTAGTGAGCCTTTCTACGTCACTGATAAGTTGCTGTTTTATGGTAACAAAATAATTGTCAGGAGAAAATTGTCTGCCGCCAGTCGAACAAAAAATAATAATTATACATTTATGTGTTACGATTGTCATAATTGTCGTAATAATTGATTTGATCACTCAGAATTTTATGAGGTGCAAACAGTTAACAAGAGAATCGGGAAGTATTATCATACACCACTAGTAACAGATACGGATTGACAGAAACAATCAACCAGTCGTAGCGTGATGACGTCAAAAGTCTCGTGCGGAGTGCCACACCTTATTTTCTTATACCATGCTTGACCATATCCATGAATGCGCAGTTGGTAGCTGATTTACGTACAACTGTAATATTCGCAGAGCCGCCATTTTTGCTCTAGAAGTTTGCTGGCAACTATGTATACGCAGTTCTATTGAAGATAGTGATCAGTGGATAACAGAGTTTTATTATAAAGGTATTTGACGTCAGAAATGTTCAAAATAGGGAACTAGGTATGTCAAAAAACTAGATCGTAACATAGACTAGCTTGCCTTCGTCCCTTTTAACCGACTTCAAAAAAGGAGGTTCTCAGTTTGACCTGTATGTATGTATGTCCGCAATTTTCGTTTGGCTGATGCTTTTTTGATGCAGCTTTCAGAAAAGTATTTGTTACACTTAGGAGGCTTTGGTATTTTAACCGACTTAAAAAGAGAGCTTATTCTCACTATGACCCGTATGTATGTCCATAAAAGGTATTATCAAAATAAGGAAAGTTAATTCAGTTACATTTTAATACTTACGTAAAAATTAAAAAAAAAAACAAAATAATGCGGGAACGCTGCCTCTGTGATGGACACGCTGCCAAAACGCCTATGTTTTTATTATACTTTCTAATACATTTAGCACCGTTTAGTATAAGTATATAAGTTTTCTTGTAAATATTATTATTATGTTGTCACTATTAGCGTAAGTTAAGCTGTTGCTTCTCCATGTATAAATAAATAAATAAATTATTTCTTAAAAAAAAACATATTTAAATTTGTGTATATTATTTATTATGATATTTCTGTGACCACCACACTAGGCTAAGCCTGTCTCGTGGACTCAGTTTCAACGGTTACCAAATGCATGTTAAGTTTACAAAATTATCTGATGAATTACAAAATTAGTCTTAAATAATCATTTACATATTGTTATGCTTCAACAACGACACAAAGCTACTCCCATTATCGATTGTTCGCGATGATGTCAATGATCCAGGACAAGTAGCTGGAGACCCGGGTGTAGACCCCGGGGTACGTGCTGCAGTCTTGTGCGTCCCAGGACGCCACGCCGATCACCATGCCATTGAACGACAGAACGACATTATTTATACTCATAAAAGTTAGCTCTGCCACGGCCTCAAGTTTTTCGAGAGACAAACAACTGCTGTGCCAAGAAAAAAGAGCAAAACGAAGGTGGAAAGAGTTTTTATGAATCTTGTAATAGATATGTACTCGTAAGTTAGCATCGATTTCTCCTTATTTTTGCTCTGTATTTCGTATTTTGTGCCTTAAATACGATTTTCGTAGAAAAATAAAACAGCCTTTTTCTATATTCACGTCAAAAAGGGAATGGTCGCGAAAAATTACTGTTTCCGTTACGTTGTGCATTCATGTTTTTTGAGGGCCTGATTGAAAAGTCCGGATGAAGAAGTACGTACCAAGCAAAAGTTATGGCCTTTCGAACCAGCGCAGATCATGTCATCCGTCACATTCGGGTGGATGCGGCGACAGCAGCCGTTCCCTACCACTGGAACTGATGCTTGACGGAGTTCATTTGAGATGCGGTTATTCTGTGGATTAAAAAGACCATACATTTGTCTCAGGCTGAAAATTGTATTGAATATCCATTCAATCACACATTTTCTAGGTATGTATGTAATTATGTTTGATTTTTACTTGCCGCTTTACCAGCTCGTACGAATACTAAATTATGTCAATAAGAGTAGCTGTATACGCTAAGAGTACACATTATGGACACCGTATGTCACATGCATGAGAAATCAGATGAAGGCACCTATCCGTACCCACGAAGTTAACTAACCTTATGCTGATTTAGATCTAGGCTAGGCTAGGTACAAAAGTAACACTCTAATAATCGAACAGTATTAAACCCCAGATTCTGATACGTCGTGTCAACATAGGTTGATGCCTACTTACTTCGGTATATCCCCATCCAGTAACATTCAGTAGAGTGCCTCCAAAGATATTACGCCCATCAAACGGCAACGAAAGCTTATCCACAGTCCAAAGACATCCAAATGGCACAGTTTCCGTCAGCTTCAGCAGGCAGATATCGTGTTTTCCTTCCTTGATGTCGAATTGTTCGTGACACAGAACCTTGTCCACTTTCATAAAAAGGCCATCTGAGTTTAAATGGTCTGAGCCAAGTAAAACACTCCAGTTGCCGCTTGATTCTCCTTCCCTGTAAAATTTTGTGAATAGAATGTTCATTTCCGTTTGAATTGCTTCAAAAGTTCAAAACATCATTTAAATTATTAGTATCCTCAGTAGTAATCTGTGTATTTTCTGTTAAGCGTCAAAGATAAAATATCTTTCCTCACGTGATAATAAAGATTTAGAGGTTTTGACCTTAAAAGGCAGTGTGCAGCGGTAAGCACAAACTGGTCGTCGATGACGGCAGCCCCGCACCACTGCTGGTCGTTGAAGAAGAGCGCCGCCATGTAAGGAGCAGCTGCGATGGAGACCACGTCACCGCCGATGATGCGAACTTTGTCGGGTATACTTGAAGCTGAAGACAGTATATTATTAGATTCTAGGATTTAGTGACTTAAAGAAAGTTCGATTTCATCATAAATTCTGGCCAAAATGCTTGCTTCTTATGCTCCACCAATTTTAGTTTTTATCTGATGACAACAGTGAAGATAGGGCACTAATTAGTGTTGATACTTGTGTATTATTCTTAATCTTTAAACTAGTATTGGATTCAAGCAAATTTATTATATAAATGGCTTTTTCAAAGGCCGATGTGTCGAGTCCAATTTGGTTATACTTTTACAGATTGCTTACTCACTGCACTGAATGATAATTGTCAGGTAGACGTCGTATACACCGATTTCTCCAAAGCATTCGATAAAATTAGTCACGTGATCTTGCTTGAGAAGCTTTGGAGCGCCGGAATTCATGGCGACTTGTTCCGATGGATTAAGTCTTACATAACAAACCGCTCACAAGCCGTATCCATTAAGGGTTTTATATCTGACTTCCTTCAGGTCCCTTCAGGTGTTCCCCAAGGTTCGCAACTTGGGCCTTTGCTGTTTACACTATACATAAATGATATTAGTAATGTGGTTATTAATAGTGATCATTTGTTGTATGCGGACGATGCAAAAATATTTAAAATTATCTCCACAATTGATCACTGTTGCGAGCTACAATCTGATATCAATAATCTAACAAAGTATTGCGATGATAACCTGATAAATGCAACGTCATCACATTTACACGAAAAAGGAACCCAATATTATATAATTACAAATTAAACAACCATAACTTGCACAGGGTTGATAAATTTCGAGATCTCGGTGTGTTAATAGATAGTAAACTTACATTTAATAATCATATTGACATAATTGATCAAAGAGCTTGCAGCTTGGATTCATTCTTAGGGTTTGTAAGCCTTTCCGACAAGAAACAACGTATATGACGTTATATTTTAGTTTGGTCAGATCGATACTTTTGGATGCATCATTTGGAGCCCCTTTTCGAATGTCATATTGAATCCAAAAAAAGTTTTTAAAAACCCTTGACTATCGAATGGGTCGGGGTCATAATTCCTATAAAAATAGTCTTTCTACTACAACTTGTTGCCACTGGAACTTCATCGAACGCAATTTGATATCATGTTTCTCTATAAAATAGTCAATAACTTTGTTGATTCCACCTCACTTCTTGGTAAGCTATCATTCAAGATTCCACAACGCACTGCACGCCACAGGAAATTGTTTGCTGTTCCACACTCCCGTACCAGATATAAATCTAATTCTTTTTTCAACCGTTATCTCAATTACTAACATACATTTGTGTAATGCTGATTTTTTCTCATATAAAAATTGTTAACGCTTTAAAAACCAAATTGTCTGTCAACTAAAATCAAAGCTGTAAGAAACACAACATTTTGAAATAATTAGTTAGCTGCTTTGTAATGTTATTTGCGTCGTTGCTGTTTCGTTGTCTACCGTTCCCATACTAAAATTTAGTTTTTTTATAACCTTAAGTTATGGCACTCCAGGTCTTTTAGCATACTATTATTAACCGTAATATGCTTTGTATTGTGACTGTTTTATGCCTTAATAAAAAATAAAATTAATAAAAAAAAAAAAAAACATCTTGGATAATGCTTTGATCAGTACTGTACTTAGAAAAATATTTATAATAGTATTTTATGCAACCGTTGTATAAGAGGGGGCAAAAAACGCGAGTGGCATGGGTTACGATGTGAGCGTAGCGAACATCGTAAGAAAGATGCCACGAGCGTTTTTTGACCTACTTATACAACGTTGCATACAATACTTTTTCTACGACTCGAGATTTCATAAATAAAATGCAAATAAACAACAAAGAAAATAATTGCATGTTCCCGCTCGAAATCAACAAAATTAAAAAAAAATAGTCTGATAAACTTTTTTTTTATTGACGTCCATCTGTCAAAAAAATATGAACTTATACATAAAGGTATACGTTCACTATACTAAACATCTGTCAAAAAAATATAAACTCATACATAAAGGTATACTTCACTATACTAAACATCCATGCACTGAAGATAAAACTTTTTTTTTAAGTTGGCAGCAATGCCTTAGTACAATAATATTGTACTAAGACTACGACTACGACGATGGAAAGGAGAAACCCCTTAAGCGACATTATCAATAAATAAATAAATAATAAATAAATATTAAGGGACAATCTTACACAAATCGACCTAGTCCCAAACTAAGCAAAGCTTGTACTATGGGTACTAGACGACGATATACATAATATATAAATACATATATAGATAACATCCATGACCCAAGAACAAATATTTTGCACAAATATTTGCCGATGAATTTGAGTTATATATATCGTTGGAATCAGCTTTTTTTCTGCGTCTTTTAAGCCTGGTTACGTAGCGATCTGATGACTTTGATGTCGGTTAAGGTAGCTTATAAATAGTGGACCGATTTAAAAAACACCCAGTTATGCGACACAAAATTTGATTTAAATTTGAACTACGTCACTTAAACTACTCACAATTTTATACGTGATCGCTTAAAGTGTTTTTAAAAATGGCTTGAATTTGTAGCAATGGCGTTAAAGTTTTTATTACAAACACAAATTATATAAGGTTAGGTGCTTAATCGAGTCTTCTGGAATTATGAACAACAAATGCTGTCAGTTAATTGATTGTCACAAAATTTACGACAGTATTTGCTCCTTCAAGCGACACGTTGAAGTTTGAGCATTTATGTCGCTTAATGTATTCGTTACAACTTGCTTTAGTCGTTTAAGTGAAAGATCTAAAAGGTATCCTGGGGCTTGAATTATCGGTTTTACCTGCCAATCGTTGCTTCAGTGAACCATTTTTAGTGTAATATACTTGTGAATGGCGCTTTTATAAACACAAAGTAACCAGTCGATCGCTTCAGTCGACAGCGAACATTGTGGGGAGGCGGTTGTCTCGCTATTTGCCGTCGCAGACTACTTTAAAAAAAAGTTCTACGTTTTCGTTAGTGTCTATTTTTAATGTTAACTTTACTACTATAATTTAAAGATTACACATATCACTAAGATTACAAAAATGTCTAATTCAAGACTGATTTTATAGGTAATTGATCTCTTTAAGCCTGATAAGAAGAAATAAGATATTAGCTATGATAGGAGAACTTATTTATTAAGTTATGTTGATTTGTATCCCTGCCTTTAAAGTTTAATATAAAAAAATATGTATGCCATTACTAGTATTAGTGTTATTATAATAAATTACTAAGACTGATAGTAAATTAGGAAAAACACAAGAATAATTAAAGAAAGTGGAAACTTGAAATTTAAATAAACATTATCGTTTTTTTCTGTTCTTATTTACTTATTCATGTTTACCCTGTACATTCCAATTTTTTTCCCGGTTTTGGGTTACTAGGTACCCATTTAAGATGACTTTACAATAATTGGGTTTATATTGTATTTAAAATATATAATTGATTATAATAGTTGCATAACACATTTCCGGACCACAAAATGTCTTTAATAATCATGAGAAATTGTTTTCCTCACTATAGTTGCTTAAAGTAATATTCTAGTAATAAGTATGATATACAAGGTCGTTTAATTGTTTTTTTCTAGTATCTGCCAAAAAATTGCAATGTCGCTTAGAGGGTTTCTCTGGGGTTTTTTTCAGGTCAATTTAAATTAAGCGACATTTATATCAGAAGATTCTAAGTTTTTTTCAGTAACGTTACTATTGGTGGATAGGTATTACAATTTAATAAAATACGTCCGTATTATAATTTAATAAACTGAAGTCTCTAAAACGACTACAAAAAAAGTTACGATTTTTTTAAAGAAAATTAATACTTTTAAACGCTCTCCTGTAAAGTTAGCAAAATGTCGCTTAAGGGGTTTCTCCTTTTCACCGTCGATATATATATTTTTTTGATTGCAAATTGTGTGAAAGCAGCTGTTTATCTTGTAATCTGTGGTACTAAGTGATGCTTTTTTGGCGACATTATAACATCGTTTAGCAGTGCTTTTTTGGGCAGTAGAGTATAGACTTTTACAGATTTTCATAATTTATGTCTTTATATTAGAGTTAGTAACTATATAAATGACAGAAAAAAGTACTGGAGTAGAAAAAAGATATTTCGGAGGACTTTTGCGTTGTATTTAGTGAGTTTATATACTGTAAGATAAAAGTTTGTATGGGTAAATTTGAAATAAAAATATGCAAGTTCTAAGATTGTTGGTTAAAATATTGCCATACTAAGTTTTTATGTGTTTGACAGTTCATTTTCTTGGAAGAAATATTGTGGTCCGACTGTTATGTTGTTTGAAGTTGAAATGATAATTGCTGCAAAAATTTGATATTGTTTTTTAGAGTTATAACTGTGTTTATGAGAGCCTTGTAGTTCTTTCTTAGAGTCTTGCCATGGCTACCCATAACACGACTCTATTTGTAATTATTAAGGCTACGTTTTAAAAGATTTAAGTATCACAAAATTAATAATAGTACATTATTTTTACAATTTATTTAAAATTAAACTATATGGGCCGATTTTTTTTACGCAATCAACTTCTTTTCAACCAACTTCAAAAAAGGGGAGTTTCTCAAAGCCGTTGAATATTTTTTAGGGTTCCGTACCCAAAGGGTAAAAACGGGACCCTATTACTGAGACTTCGCTGTCCGTCCGTCCGTCCGTCCATCCGTCCGTCCGTTCGTCCGTCCGTCCGTCTGTCACCAGGCTGTATCTCAAGAACGGTGATAGCTAGACAGTTGAAATTTTCACAGATGATGTATTTCTATTGCCGCTATAACAACATATACTAAAAATAAAATAAAATAAATATTTAAGGGGGGCTCCCATACAACAAACTTGTTTTATGGTACGGAACCCTTCATGCGCGAGTCGGACTCGCACTTGCCCAATTTTTTTGTTACTTATTACAGAAAGAACTCCGTCATTTATGAATTGATTTAGATTTTTTATTGCTGGGACAACATTTGGTAAAGATCCATGAGGAATTGTTGGTAATCCTCAAATAATGAAGACGATGCCGGTGTTATGTACCTATATAGAAACTTGTTTAGTTATTTCGGAAATAATATGATGAAGGAAATTTAACTAAGGTGTATGTAGTGGTGTAAAAAATATTATAGACGTATTATTCTTATTATTATTACTGGATGGGGTATTATTTTTATAGAAAATGTATATATTTTATTCTTATTTTTTCTAATTAGTTTTAACAATTTTATCTGTAGTTTTTACTATTACTTTAATTTAAACTTTAATTTTAAAATAAACTTTATACCTTATAGACGTTATGTCAATATTCAAAATATAGAACATTTCTGTACATAGACACATTACTACTACATACACCTAGTCCTTTAGTTAAGTTATTCTTTTTTTTTTTAAAACAAGTAAGACTATATATTTACAATATTTACAATACTAAAAACTATAGATAAATATAAAAGAAAGGATAATTATTGTATGTACAATGGCTTAAAGCTATTGAAATTGGTATTCTTTTGTGAAAAAGAGATTACCACAATTACAATTATTTAGTAAAATCAGCTTCAACTCACCAAAACCCCATGTCATTTGAAGTAACGCACTTACGTAAAGAAGGAATATCACTGATTGGTGTGCCATGATACCGCCTAAGTTAAATGTACGCCTCAAAATAAAGTAGAAACGTTATATATAGTCACTCCTGTTAAATAGAATAATAATTCAATTTTGTACCAAGATACCGTAGCAATTAATTTTTAAACTATAAGCACTACCAGTTTGTTAATTATAAAAAATTGCCAATTAGTAGGACCAATTGATAAGAAAACATAGTTAATGGGCGTCTGTACTTTTGCGTGTAGGTATCTAATTATTTTTATCAACCTAGTAGGCACTGAAATTAGAAACGAGTAATTTGTAAATATATTTAATGAATGCAACTAGCTTCATAGCTTTATATTTAGTAATACTAGCTGTTCCCGCGGCTCCGCACGCGTGGAAATCGGTCTGTGTCAGTTTTGCTTTATCAGTTTCTTGATACCCTGCAGACATGACTTTCCGTGCTGTCCACATCTATTGGGATCTTGAAAGTTGTGCGAGCCGTTTTGCCACCGGGCAGGAACGTAGCAGCGATTATTCAATTAAATTCGTTGATATTCGTACCCCCTCTTCTAAACTTAGAATTAATATGGTAAAATCCTTCCTTCGCTTACTCCATATATATACTTACAACATATTATTTTCAGCGCCCTGTGTTAGTTTATCAGTACTCGATGGTCGTAGCACATGCTTGAAAAAAGTTTGCACCTCATTCCTAAGTAGCGCGATAAGATTCAGGTGTAAACTTAACTCAATCGAGTGTAGTTGGGTAGTGGCTCTCCTGGCACCCCTTTTATTGGTAATTTTTTATAGCCTATAATAGGGCCAGGAATTTTCTCGACAGATTAATGAAGTTTTCGTCAAAATCCGATTAGCCGTTTCATGTGATGTGCGGTCAAATAAACAGATAAACAGACGAAAAGATAAACATACAAAAATTCTAAAAACTGCTGGAACGTACAGAACACGTTCCAGCAGATCGTATCGATTCTAAGTATCTCCGCCCAACTTTTTTCGAGTAACTTGTGAATATATGCACATGTAAATGTACGCTCTTCAGCTTTATTATATTTATGTACCTATAGACGCACTGCATTAACGGCGTCCGAGAATAATATAGGTACATACTTACTCCTTTTTTATATAAAAAAAACTGTTTACAGTTGGGGTTTATTTTTTAAGTATCGTACTGAAAGTAGGAGTTAAAATAATTGGTATAATAATTGGTTGGTATTGGTATTAATCTGATTTATCGCCATTTAAAACAGTGACTCTGGACAAAATTGTGTTCAACTTCTTATTTCCTTCAAAACAAGTACTTTCGCAACTTGTGCTGTAATCAGAATCAGCAGGGAAACAAAGCACATTGTGGGTTTAACGGCCGCTATAAAGCCAGGAATCAAATTCGACGAGACCTTATAATAAATACTCTACTCTCTAGCTCTCGGCTGTTTTACTACCTGCTGTATAAAGTTTTTTTTTTATTTTTTTTTTATTCAAAATAGCCATGCATTTAACCTCGATTGCACCTGATGTTAAGTGACAATAAGGCCTAAGATGGAGCATGCTTGGCTAGAAGATGCCTATTCACTCTCGACTTGAAGAGATCCAAGTTATATTTTTCAGGAAACAGGTGCGCAGGAAGAGAGTTCCATTCCTTAGCTGTCCTCATAAGGAAAGTAGACGCAAAGCGTTTCGTACGAATCAGTGGTATATCGACAACATAAGGGTGGAATCCAAGTCCGCGCCGAGTACTGTATTGTCTGAACGGAGACGGTGGAATTAATTCATGCAGTCCTAGTGCACACTCACCAAAGTGTATCCGGTAGAAAACCGATAAACAGGCGACTTTCCTGCGGTGTTCGAGGTTTTGCAGCTTTTCCTGAACTAAGGCAGGGTCGCCAATGACAAGTTTCTTGGAAAAGTTACAATTAAAAAAATATGTTATAGTTAAATATAGTACTTGCTCTTGACACATCTTATTTAACTATAGTCTTTCATTGACGAGGGTTGAACATGGTTATGGTTATGGGCTTCGTTTTCCGGAATTAGCCCGCATATATTCAGCCATTATGCGTGGAGGGGTGAACATTTCTTGCGCTGTATATTGGTCTAACATTATGAATGCATATTAGTAGGGTCCTATATCTAAAGTTAGTAAGGTCTAATGGTAGTATTATCAACTCCACCCATCTCTACGTTAACGAAAACGCATCTTTATGCACCATTTTGAATTTAACACCTATCAAGAGCTTGATATTGTATATTCATGCAAATTAAAAGCAAAATGTTTTTACATACAGCTTAGGCAGACAGTGGACGGATCTTGGAGATATGTCAACATCAAACGTCGAATCCAGCCCTAACCTATATCAGCCGCCGTAATCTCAGACGGAGCCTAATCAAAAATGATACAGCCGCTGTAACTGTCAAACGACGCGCTTAATGCTGCACCACATTTCGATCAGAGTATTGGATTTTTTTTTACTCACTTGAAGAATGGGTTGGGTATCTTGATGATTTGGTGAAGGAAAGAGTTTTTTTATTTTATTAACAGCTTTTCTATAAAGTAGGTTCCAGAAAACATAAGCTTTTACTAGGAGTATTTTTGACGCCACGCCACGCCACTCGTTAGTACTTTATACTTGCCCTTGGGGTTTATATACATCATTAAATTTCAATATGACGAATTTAATGCTACCATATCGAGCATCGAGTAGGTCTGGTGAGGATACAAAAGTTGGTTAGCAGAGACCCATCAGAATAAACCTCGACGAGCAATTGACGTTTGTATAACAAAATAACAATAAAAGAAATAATTTTAATAAAAGTTAAATTCGCATTTGCAGTGGTCGTCTTCTCTATACCTTGCCGTGTTGTTGCCGTATTACTACCACCCAAAAATGGTTGCAAAATAGGTAGGTTTTAAACATGTTCCCAATTGAAAATAACGAGAGCATGAGCCAAAACTGTCATAATTATGAAGGACTTTTACGAAACTTGCTTGAATCATATTTAATTTAATTACATTAAAGAGTTAACCAAGTAATATCGTCTGTACTTCAGTATCATCTAATTAAGTTAAACGGTCTTTACTACAAGCGTCGCAATATCAGTTTTTCTGTGGTTTACGGCAGAATTTAAACCTTGGTTCAAAAAATCTTGATGAGACGCGCAGCTAAAAGCATCAACCAATGGGATTACTTCAATTTCCGAGCCTCGCTCAGCGCAGCCTGCTACAATATGGTTAGGTGTTTTTTTTTTCGCACCCCTTAGTGGCTTTGGCAAAGTAACCCTATGTTCATCAATTGACGTAAACAGTAAATTGACTGAAAGTAAAAACCTTTCTACGCAATGAAAACATTTCGGTTTTCTTTCAATCAAATCTGTTTCAAAAAAATAATTTTAAAAATAATAGTAAATTTCGAATGATTTATTAACAATCCTCCAGTTATTTATAATATATTATTCACGTAGTATTTTGACCTGCTTTTTTACAATTCTATAATGTTGCCCAAAGAAACGTGATGACAAAAAAATTAGCATGTTTTTTATATATTAAGATCAGTTTCGATCTATTTAAAGCCTCATAAAACTCGTTAGTCAATATAGTAACTATATTATAGTTAAAAGGGTGGACACTGAACACATCGCAACTGACTCCTCAGGGACTTTAGTGGAAAATACCACATGAGTCACGCCGGTCGCAAATTGTCCCAGATAGCGATCGTCACATACGATTGGCTGTCTCGCTGGTCCCATCGACTACCAGCTTTTGTTACTATATATGGACTTGTCAATTCTTGTCTCTAATCACAAACAATTAGGATGCGTTTTCATTGACGCAGAGCTGGCTGAAGCGTTGAGGAAGAGCCTAACAGAACACAAACCTTTTCCTTCTTTCTTATTCTTCGCCATTTTCACGACGAGCGTAACCACTGTGGGCTCATCACCTGCTCTTTTCCAAGCTGCATAATCTTGGGCTCGGTGTAACTAGCCTGTAATGACGCTGCAGAGGATTCCATTACACTGTAAACAATGGGAAGCGGGGCTGTGAGGAATTTTAAATAATGGGCTCCGTCCAGCTCTCTGTTCTGCATTTGTATACCCAGTACACACAGTACGGACACAGTTAGAAATTGTCGACATCATCAACCTGTCAACATCAAACTGTGGCCTGCAAACTGATAGTACGAAGAGAAAGCCGTTTTAAAGTCGTATCCCGTAATACTACCCGAGCCCTTACCATGAGTTAACGTGAACGTACTCGCTAGCGACAGCGTAAATTTACAGAGAATACAGCGCCCCTAGCGGTCACTTTGTAGAACTACAATTCTCCATACAAATCGTTGCCGCAGTCGCTAGCGAGTACAGTCACTCTAAGTCTAAACTCATGGTAAGGTTACTGATGGATCAAAAATGGGATCAGGTACGGGAGCAGGCATTCATGCAAACGACTTCAATGCAAGTACAAGTATGGGAGGTTATGCGACTGTCTTCCAAGCGGAGACATACGCTATAATCGCCTGTGCCCAGGAGAACATAGATAGACTTACCAGAGGGAAGCACATCTACATACTCAGTGACAGTCAAGCGGCACTGAAAGCGATAGGTGCGCCTAAAGTGGATTCTAGACTTGTGTATAATGGCGTCCTAGCTTTGAACAAGCTTGGAAGGCACAATAAGGTGCAACTGGTATGGATCCCAGGGCATGAAGGCTTCATCGGTAATGAAATTGCAGATGAACTTGCTAGAAAAGGGTCTGCGACAAGTTTCATAGGACCTGAACCACAGAAATATATCAAGATAGAAGGAAAGAGTTCAGCGATTTGTAGGGAGACCGAGCGTGTAACATTTTGCGTAGGTACTTTGACTTTACGAGCGTAATTTAGTGATGGGAAACATAAGCCGCGCGAAAACGATTCAGAAACATCGATTCACAGATCGATTCGAACACGGCACCGATTCTATGCATCGCCACCCCACACCGCACCGCGCCGCGCACCGCCGTCACAAACAAAAACAGTCACAATAATATTTGCTTTGCACTATGTAGGTACTTACATTATATAGCTGCATAATAAATAAGAACGTAATTATCATTTCCTCTGTTTTCAAAATCGATTTTAATCGAATAAGAAAATCGCAGTGTACAGCAGCACATGGCAGCACTATTCTTACTTTTGACAGAAAAAATGAGAAATCGACCTTGAACGTGACTCGACAGTTTGAATAGCTTATTTTTACATCGCTGGCTTTGAATGCACGCCAAGGTTGGCTCGTCAAATTAAAGCCGCAATGGAAAGCTAGCGTTGGATACAACCGCCCGCCTCTGTTTTGATGAAAATAATAAAATAAATAGTTTTGTAATTAATAACAGATATTTAAGGACAAATTGTACATACCAATGAAAGGAAATATCTCGATTAACAGCTCCAACTTTATTGAAAGTGTTTGAACAATTAATTATTGCGCAACAAGCCATTTTGTTTTTAAGACCTGACGTCGCACACAGACCGCGGTCGGGTGCTGACTAATGTTCGCGGCGAGCAAAGTTGACACCGTGTCAACATTTCGCCACGCGAGGTACGTCCACTCTTTCCTTCTATCTTGATATATTTCTGTGACCTGAACCATGTGTGGGTCTCTCGCAGGGAACCATAGCAACAGCCATCAAGGACTATGCCAAAAACCAGCACCAACAAGAGTGGAGGAAAATGGCAGGCTTGAGGCACTCAAAGCTATTCATGGAATGTATAGAATCAGGCTGGACCAAGAAATTATGGGAATCCAGCAAAAGACAGCTCCGAATCATAACGGGGGTGTTTACTGGTCACTTTGGGGTCAAAGGACTATTGGCCAAGTTGGGACTGTCTGACAATACAGATTGTAGAATGTTTGGCGAGGAGGCAGAGACAATGAAGCACATACTGTGTGGATGTCATGCCCTCGCCAGACTCAGAATGAAGGAATTCGGTATTGGTTACCCAGAACCGAAGGAATTCCAGGCACTACCAACTGGTTCCATCATCCGATATATGAAGGTGGTGGAACAATCCTTTGAGTAGGCGCGATGGGGGTAACTACACAAAAGATCCCATTGGGTCGAAGTGTATCCGCAAGGACCCCTTCCTAATAAGATAAGATAAGGTTACTGAACTTTGGTTGTGGAGTGGCGTACAGTCCGACCAAAAAGAGTAGAAATTAAAAAGTGGCAATACTGTAGTGTCGTCCCCGTTTTCTTATATTGATTAGAAAGGGCTACAGTATTGCCACTTTTTAATTTCTACTCTTTTTGGTCGGACTGTAGGTATGAACTTATTCGATTGATTTTGGATGGCCGCCTGTCGACTTCATGTTGATACTGATATTATCTGGGACCCTCTGACTTAACTTTTAAGTTTTTATGTAAACACTTTATTGTACACAACAACTAGTTATAAATACATTCACAACAAATGAAACATGTGTACAGGCGTACTTATCCCTGTTAGGGATCTCTTCCAGTTAACCTTTGAGCAATTGAAGGAAGGGTATTTGACGAAAATAGGCAAACAACACTCCGTACATACGAGATATCTATACTTATTTTGTTTTTGTTTGATGACGAATAATTTCTAGGTGCGTATTGTACTTCAAACGTAAATGCGTCTTACAGACAAAACAAGACGATCGTACTTATATAACTTTGAGGCTGTCCGTAGTTGAGGTATCTTCTTCAGGGTCGAAATAATGATCCATAAATATTTCAACACGGTTTATTGTACCAAAGTACAGACACGAAAATATACAGAAGGAGAAAGTTTATAATTTTGCCAGATGGAAGTCCGAAAGCACAGAGAAGAAAGATACACAAGCACAAGCACAATTATTGATATTTAGCGTCAGCGCGCGAGAGTATTTGTTATTAGTTTTTGCGTACGAGCGACATGCATTCAGTGTCGAAGCGTCATAAGTACTAGCGCGGTGCACCGGCCAGCCGCCGTTTGCTTCGCAGCAAACCGGTCGCCGTGACGTAGCCGCGCGGCACACCGAGATAAGGAATGCAACTATCTAATAACAAAATTCGATGCGCTTGTCCGCTTTACATACAAAGTATGTTATTAAATTTTGTATATTATTGTTTTTATTATTTTAATGTTGTCTGTTATTTATTCGTAATGTAAATACATGTTAATTAATTTATTTTGACAACAATGTTTTTATTAGAATTAAGTTTAGTTATAAGTTTTAAATTAAGTATTAGTTAGATTTAATTATTAAAACTTATTTATTGTATACAGTTAGTATTAAGTACACTATATCACCCCTCTCCAGAGACCGTCAAGGGCGATAATAATTGGGAAATCGAATTTGCCGTCCCGATCGCGTTTTTTTTACTGCGGCGTCCTTGGTACTTGGTAATATCTGGTGATTTACGGGTGAATTAAGGTGATGACTGTGTGTGTTGCTGTTCGGTGATGTGTGATGTGTTGTATCAGGGTCACGTAGTATGAAGGCCGGCTTAAGGCGGTCTATTGATACTGTTACCTGTTTGCCATTTAACAATATTTTGAACACTTTGTCACCTCTGGAGATAACTTCATATGGCCCTGTATATGCAGGTTTTAGGGACCCACCTATCGTATCATCCCGAAGGAAGACTTGAGCTGATGTGGATAAGTCCTTAAATATGAAGGTGTTGCGCTTACCACTGTGCCGCGACGCAGGTGATGGATGTAAATCCCTTGCAAACCCGCGAAGTCGTGACAAATAATCTGTCACATCGGTGGTTTCGTCCTCCCGAGGGTTAAAAAATTCACCTGGAAGGCGCAGAGGTTGGCCATAAAGAAGTTCAGCCGTTGAAGCCTGAATGTCTTCTTTATAGGCACTCCGAATCCCTAGTAAAACTAGAGGAAGTGATTCCACCCAGTTGCTACTCCCGTGGCAGGTTATGGCAGCTTTAAGTTGCCGATGGAACCTTTCCACGAGACCATTGCAAGCTGGATGGTATGCAGTCGTTCGACGGTGCTGGAAACCAACCATGGCAGATAGCTGCTGGAATAGGGCCGACTCGAACTGACGTCCTCTATCCGTCACGATATCCGCTGGGCAACCAAAACGAGCTATCCAGCCGCTCAGCAACGCTCGTGCCACCGTCTCAGCTGACATATCCGCCAACGGTATTGCCTCTGGCCATCGTGTGTACCTATCGACGGCTGTGAGGCAGTAGCGGAACCCCTGGCATAAAGGTAATGGTCCCACCAGGTCTATATGTATAAATGCTAGCCTCGCCCTGGGTAATTTAAAGCTACCTAAAGGGGCTGAGACGTGGCGTGTGACCTTGGACCGCTGGCATGCGAGACATGTACGTACCCATTCTCGGCAGTCCTTTTTGACGCCAGGCCAGACGTAACGCTCTGCGACTAATTTAGCGGTGGCGTTGGCTCCGGGGTGGCTCAAAGAGTGAAGACTGTCGAACACTGGTTTGCGTAGGTTTTTGGGTATAAATGGTCTCTGAGTAGCACCACTGACGTCGCAGTACAGATGACTCTGAGAACCGGGTATTTTAACCTTATCCAGCTGTAGTGACGACTCTGCCTCTCGTAGCTGTCCTAGCTCTTGATCTGCCTGTTGAGCTGCTGCTATCCTCTCCACTGTGACTGGCTGCGAGATCTCGTCTATCCGCGATAGTGTATCCGCCACGACGTTGTTTTTTCCTGAAATGTGCCTGATGTCCGTAGTAAATTGGGCTATCAGGTCAAGGTGTCTGAACTGACGTGGGGAACACTTCTCTTTACGAGAGTGGAAGGCGAACGTGATCGGCTTGTGATCGGTGTAGATCGTAAAGTCACGAGCCTCCACCATATGCCGGAAGTACTTCACGCTCTCGTAAATCGCCAACAGCTCGCGATCATATGGTGAATATTTTACCTGTGCTGGACTTAGCTTTCGCGAGAAGAATGCCAACGGCTGCCACTCGTTCTCCTTTAACTGCTGGAGCACGGCCCCGATAGATTTGTCTGACGCATCTGTCACCAGAGAGAGTTTCGCGTGGCAGTCCGGATGAGCTAACATAGCTGCTTGACAAAGTCTGTCCTTGCACGCCTGAAACGCGTCGATTTCCTGTGGGGAGAAATTAACGGGGTGAGAACCCTTCACCGAGCCAGTTAGTAATGCGTTCAGGGGTGCCTGATACTTGGCCGCACCTGGAATAAACCTGCGGTAAAAGTTCACCATCCCCAGAAAACGACGCAGCTCCTTAACTGTTTTCGGCATCGGGAACTTTTGGATGGCCTCGACCTTCGATGGTAGCGGTGTAGTTCCATCAGCTGTTATGCGGTATCCAAGGAAGGTAACCTCAGATACGCCAAAGACACACTTAGCTGGGTTTACCACCATCCCAAATTCCTTGAGCCTGCGGAACAACTGATGTAAGTGCTGCTCATGCGTCTCCTGGTCCTGCGAGAAAATCAAGAAGTCGTCGAGATAGGCATAAACAAAGTCGAGTCCCCTGAGCATCTCATCGACAAATCGCTGAAAGGATTGACCACTATTTCGGAGTCCGAATCCCATGTAAGGGAATTCGAACAATCCGAACGGTGTGGTTATAGCGGTCTTCGCGATGTCCTCAGGGTTGACAGGGATCTGGTTGTACGCCTTGACCAGATCGATAGTAGAAAAGATCGTACAACCAGATAGACTGTGGGAAAAATCCTGTATGTGCCTAATCGGATACATATCCGGAATGGTACGGGCGTTAAGCATACGGTAATCTCCACACGGACGCCACCCATCGTTCTTCTTTGGGGCCAGGTGAAGTGGAGAGGACCATGGAGATTCTGATGGCCGGCAGATGCCGCTTTTCAGCATCGTGTCAAACTCTGCCTTGGCTATTTATAATTTATCCGGCGCAAGACGACGAGGTGTACTTGATACGGGCGGACCAGGTGTAGTACGTATATGGTGTACGGTACTATGTGTAGGTGTGCGGTGTATACCAGGTGGACGTGTTATTTCGGGATACTGCTCAAGTATAGTGTGGTATGTAGAATCACCAGACATTACCTTAACCGAAGTGACGTCTTCTGATTTTCGCGCAAGCAAAGCCGGGGTCGCAAGCGATGTCACGGCATCGATGAGGCGCTGATTCCTCACGTCGACGACCAGACCATAATGCGATAAAAAATCGACCCCTATTATCGCCCTCGTTACATCTGCAATAATAAATCGCCAAGCGAAGTCACGGCGTAAGCCTAGGTTTAATATAAAATTAACATAGCCATATGTATTAATATTTGTACCATTCGCTGCACTTAAAACTAAATCAGTTTTATTATATTTAGTTTTTAATTTAGACACGGGAAAAACACATAAATCACTACCAGTGTCCACTAAAAATTGTGTTTTTGATCGCTGGTCTGTAAGAAATAAGCGACCGGTACTGGGGCAGTCGTCGGCCGCCATTACAGATTGCCCCGTCCGTTTCCCGCGAAGTCACATGGTTTCACGCACCGTGTCGCCTTGTCCCCGAACTTGTGGTGATACCAGCACGTTGGGAATTTCCTATAGTTTGAATTCGACCTCCGTGCTGATGATGATCGCCCACGTCTGCTCTGTCCTCCAGGTGTCCTTGAACGCCCACGCTGTTGCGAAGACTGGTCGAATTTTGACATCATCATTTTCATTTGCCGGCATAATGCTGCAACCTCCTGGCGCAGGGGATCTGACGCCGATGGCGGTGATGACGCTGCTGATGAACCTGCTGCTGCTATCTGCGGGGGCGACGGCACGACCTCGTGAATCCTGTCGGCTAGTTCGGCTACCTCGTCCAACGGTAGTTTCGACTGGCCCGCGATGATGCTCTGCGTACTTGTGGGTAGTCTACTAGTCCATATGGATCGCATAAATTCAGAGGGGACGCCCGAACCGGCCAAGCTCATCAAATGCCGGAGGAACTGCGACGGCTTCCGGTCTCCTAATTCCTCATTTGTCAGTATCTGCTGGATTCTCTTGTCCCGTGAAACTGACAACCGCTTTATGAGCTCGGTTTTTAATTGTTGGTACTTATCTGATGCCGCTGGTGCTGTAATAACATCCTCCACTATCGACGCCGTAGCTGAATCCAGCTGTGCCAACACATAGTGGAACTTAGTCGCGTCAGCCGTTATATTTGATAACACGAATTGGCTCTCGAGCTGCACAAACCAAAGCGCTGGCTTATCGGGATAAAATGGCGGTACCCGCACTCCAACTCTGCTCACTTCTGCTTCGTTATTTGGCATGATTTGTTCCTTCTCGGGGTCACCAGTGAGGCCTGTCCGTAGTTGAGGTATCTTCTTCAGGGTCGAAATAATGATCCATAAATATTTCAACACGGTTTATTGTACCAAAGTACAGACACGAAAATATACAGAAGGAGAAAGTTTATAATTTTGCCAGATGGAAGTCCGAAAGCACAGAGAAGAAAGATACACAAGCACAAGCACAATTATTGATATTTAGCGTCAGCGCGCGATCACGTCGGGGTCACCAGTGAGGCTGTCCGTAGTTGAGGTATCTTCTTCAGGGTCGAAATAATGATCCATAAATATTTCAACACGGTTTATTGTACCAAAGTACAGACACGAAAATATACAGAAGGAGAAAGTTTATAATTTTGCCAGATGGAAGTCCGAAAGCACAGAGAAGAAAGATACACAAGCACAAGCACAATTATTGATATTTAGCGTCAGCGCGCGAGAGTATTTGTTATTAGTTTTTGCGTACGAGCGACATGCATTCAGTGTCGAAGCGTCATAAGTACTAGCGCGGTGCACCGGCCAGCCGCCGTTTGCTTCGCAGCAAACCGGTCGCCGTGACGTAGCCGCGCGGCACACCGAGATAAGGAATGCAACTATCTAATAACAAAATTCGATGCGCTTGTCCGCTTTACATACAAAGTATGTTATTAAATTTTGTATATTATTGTTTTTATTATTTTAATGTTGTCTGTTATTTATTCGTAATGTAAATACATGTTAATTAATTTATTTTGACAACAATGTTTTTATTAGAATTAAGTTTAGTTATAAGTTTTAAATTAAGTATTAGTTAGATTTAATTATTAAAACTTATTTATTGTATACAGTTAGTATTAAGTACACTATAACTTTAACATTTATTTTCTGTCGTTTCCCGTGCAATACTCTCTCGGGAACTAGTCTTTGTGTGTTAAAAACGACCTGCTAAAAGGTTAAGCCTAACTGTAGATGTATCGTATGAGCCCGGCATAAAAAAAAATATGTGCGTGATGAAACTAAAATTTTAATTAAGTTTCTAAAGCTGTACGTTATGAAAGGCAAACTGATTATATTTTTGTGATTGACACTTTAATTTATTTTCTTTTTAGGCTATTTAATTATGTGACAAAAAAACAATGAATGTAAATTAAAGTTTGATAATGCGGGCTTCTTTTAAAATATATTAAACCACATAAAAAATAATTGAAATCACTAAGATCAAAGTAAAAATACTAATTAAATTCGGCGAATATAGTTGTTTTTATGCTTTTTAAGCTTTATGCTACAATATTCGCTTCAAAGTATGGCTTTATATTAGGTACAGATTTATCGAGTTTTATAACTTAAGTTAGTTTTTATAATAACCTAAGAGCACATTTAGATAATTAGTTTACTTAATAATGATTTCTAAACTGCACGAGATTGCAACGAAACCTCAAAAGCTATTTTGTTGCGCCATGTTTAACGGAAATCGATGGCTGAACACAATTTATTTCCACTGCCATTCCTTCACTGACTATCCAATAAAAACAGGCTTTACGCCCGTGACACATCAGGCGCGACCTGAAAACTGACCGATAAAGAAGCATTACAACCCCGAACAGCACCATCCAGAACGGAGCCTCAACACCCTAGTCATATAGCTCGAATCGGGGTCAACATAAGCTGGTCAGCTGGTAATAAACATGGTGTGGACAGAGTTATTTCCCCAAAATATTGCGTGCTATTAAAGTTCGAGCGAGCGTTCTAACGATTCATTATGGCTGATAGGATTACCGATTCAAATAAACTCCGATAGTCGCCATGTTAAATCATGTCAGTGTCGTGTTACGTACTTTACAAGCGTGCCAACTTAAACAAATGACTGAGTTAGGTATCTAAGTTCTAGGATCTCACCTGTCTAGGAGTTGGATAAGGGTTTTAGTTAAAATCCTTGAAAGCCTTTATTCAGCTTTGAAAGCTTCGTTGATGTACGTCGTTTGATGACAATAAGAACCTTTTATTTAGTTTAATGTCTCAATATGTATACCTACGCACTTTCGAGATTTTGTCTAGACTAAAATTCATCCTTTTCTTAAATACCATTGTATCAGATACTTATGAAGCTTTATATAAATAAAGCTTCGTTATTTTTCTCCTTCGACTTAAATTTTAACAAATAGAGATAAAAAAACAGTGTCATTAAGGAACATATTTAAAGGTCTGAGGCTACTAAACTGCAAGCATTCCCCTGTAATGTAATAAAAACTGATATAGCATTTTTTGAAAGAAAGGAAACATTTATTCATGACGTGACATAAAACATAATTACATAAAAGGTGTTACAGAAATTATAAGAAAATAAAATAAAACAATAAGCAACTATTTTTATAGCTGTGCCACGAAAAGGTCCCACCTCAGCGAGATGCTAGCTCGAGAGCCAGCGCTGATCTTCCGGTGGGACCATAGGTGGCGCCACGGAGTTTTGGAGCGCAGACCGCGACCATCGACTCTCATGATATCATTCGCGTCCAGCTAGTCCTCCTCAGCCTGCGATTTTCTATACGTGGTCGCCACTACAGGACTTTTTTGCCCCAAGAGCCACCCGTTCTCCGGGCTACAGGACGCCCTTTGCCACTTCAGCCGTGCAATCCTGTGAACTACGTCGGTTACCTTGGTCAAACATTTTAAACAGCAGAAATACATGCAATGAGTTTGTTACTTGATACTATACGAGACTACAAAAAAGATATTCATGTCACACGAATAATATCCGATCATTAGATCAACCATGATCTTATGATGTCTTGCAGAGGATAAGGAGATTATATAAAAGAAATGTATTATTTACATAGAAAAGTATCGTGAGTCTCAGACAAATTAAAATACCGGCGAAACGGGTTTACTCACGTTGTACAAGTCGAATATCACTTGACATGTTTGGAATCAGTTCGTGATTCATCATCAGGAGAGCTCAGACTGAGCAGTGCTCGGTTGGCCGCCCGCCGCGTCTGATCGGCTGTACGTCGTGAGTAAACCAGTTTCGTGGGTATTTTAATATTCTTAACATGTGCTCTAATGTGCGAGTTTATTTTTATTCTCTGCATAATAGGGTATTCTATCCATACACTCAGCGCAGTGGTGACTCTGAAATCCCAGCCTTCAGCCCACGCACACCCACGCCAGGAACCTTTTATACATAATAATTCAGGCACGACTCTAGAAAAGGAGTTATTCTTAAATTTGTTGTTCTTGGAATGCAGTACTTCTTACTGAAACATAAAGTTAGATAAAAATGATGACGAAGATAGGTGAAAAAAATATTTTAAATAGACTAGTCTATTTCCTAAACAGCATTTTATTTCTAAATTCAAATGACAGAATGTAATTTTAACGTAAAAACAAGTAAAAGCATTGCATAAAACGTATATAATAGTTAATGAAAGTGTTACAGAATGTGGTTTTTAAATAAGAGTGTGGTTTTGAGAGGTCCTTGAAACAACATCACACACGTGTTTTAAGGCCTAATTATGTACCCTTCCATACGCTACTTCCTTTACACACAATATCCATGATTATAAATCATAGATTTTCATTTATTTACATATGAAGTACTCAGTACTTGCAGTAACTCCCGCGGAGCGGAGGAATGAATGAGGCGCCACCGTCAACGCGGGGTTACCGTAACGTAACTTCTATAAAATCTGTGCCGTAACATCATCATTTATCGTAATGTTATGTAATGTGTGCCCCACCGCCGCTACTGCCAAGTAATGTAATTAGGGGTTTTTACCTATTCTATCTGAACTAGTTTTATATTACGAAAATAAATTAGGCATAAACAGATAGGTAATCGCAGCGACTCATTGTTATTTTTTCAACAACTAGGTATTTAATATAATTTTACTGTTATCAAGCCGACATCGGTCACGTAATGATAACCTAACGAGTTTACCCCAGCATGAGTTCAAGTTTATTTCGATCGATTTTCCATTGTGTTGGTTGTAATTGTGTGGCGTATTGATTAAACTTCACAATACTTGTCCCGATAATTGCATGTAGGTAACATGTAACAACTAATCGAGTTAGCCTTCGTGGTCTTATGGGGCTCGATTTAAATTGAGGTACGCACATAATTGTTATTTCACCCGCTTCCCGCTGAATCATCTCGATCAATCAAGGCGCGTTGTGGGTTGGGGTAGGGTCACCACGTGGCGAGTAAAGTGAGACAGGATTTTGTTTACTAAAATGTGACAAACAATCATTATGGCCTGCAGTTACCGTAACGTATGAATGTTTGCAACGTGTCGTCTTTGGAACAAATAGTAGTTCAGTCTTCAAACCTTTTTGAATTACGTATTGATTTCATAATTTAGCGCTCTTCAAAGCAATAGTCAATAGTCAATAGTCAATAGGGTGTGTTGTTGGTTGTTGAACTGACCAATATTAGAATTCAATATGTTAGGTAAAAATTCAGGCAAAATTGACGTCGATTGCTGTTTCGGATTCGGCATAAGCTTCTGAATAAAAAGACGCAGTTGAAAGAAAAATAGAAACGTAAAAAATCTACGCAGTATCGGACCGGTTTCAATTTAAAAAGTAAATGTATACGTTGGACAGTTTTGTTGTATGCAAGCGGAGAATATGAAAACGAAAATAAGCTTGAAATTGTTCCTATTTTGTCGTTAAGATCAATATCCTTCAACGAAGACACTTTCGGCTTAATTAGAAAACAGCACTTGATAGTTTGTGTTAACGCAAATTGAAGTCATATTCATAACCAGTGACGCCATCTAGTGACGTCACCGTCATGTGAACTCAATGTTATAAGAGTCTGTTCAGTTGACGCTTGCCGCGACCCCCGCGGCAGCGCTGTGTAACTAACGCAGGAATTTGGAATGCGTTCGATAGGAAATTAAATACGCGAGTAGTGTATATTTATTAAAAGTTATGTTTTGGCTCGACTGCGGAGTCCGCAGCGGGCGTATATGTAGATACTTCATTCAATTGTAATCATTCAGTGACCTGTCAGGTCGCTGTCTTACTTCTTGCCTAACGATCAGCAGTCTGGGACAGACGTGCGTGTTAAATTTCATATTAGGGCCGCAGGGTGCGCGCCATCTTGCTATCACGGTGTCGTTCAGGGCGGACGCACCAACTTGTCATTGGTTTTCATATTAAGAGACCGCGTGGGACGCCGGCCATTTTTGTGTCATTATAAGTAATCAGTTCGGGGAACGACTTTATATTTATATCGATCAGTTTGTATCATTAGTGTACATAGTAGAAGTGTGAAATAAACGCGAGTGTAAATAATTACTGGAAGTATTAATTGACGCGTGACCCGGGAGTGGAAGCTTTCTAATATCTATAGCGAGAGGACCTCGCATTGATCTACGTCGCTGGGGAAGCGACAGTCGATCTGGTGGCCCTAGGACTGAGGACGGGCAGACTGCGGGTGCAGAGGCCCAGTAATACCATCGCGGAGGCGGTGGCGAGGGAGCGGCTGCTGCGCGACGGGGACTCGCCGTTTGTATTGCATCACTTTTCACCGGCACGCGGGGAGCGTAGCCATCCTTCACATCACCTATTATATATTTCAATGCAGTAGTGGCCATTCGGGGAGTCTGGCCATTATATTGCACAGTTTGAATGTTCGATATTGTGCAGCAGGCAATTGTCTTTTTCTCTCGCTAGTTTTCTCGCACCAAAATTGTTCGTAAAAGCCAATTTTGTTATAATTAAAACTAGTTTCCAGCAAAACGAGTTTGTCTGATGTGTCTTAAAAATCGGTTCCAGTAAATATGTTAGTTATACCAATTTTGTTTAGGTACATAATTATGATTAGTCAGTGGTATGTAGCGCATCTCTAAAGTCATCATCATCAGCCCGGAGTCGTCCACTGCTGGACATAGGCCTTCCCCAGTTCGCGCCACCATACCCGGTCCTCAGCTTTCTGCATCCAACCGCTTCCCACCACTCTTTTCAGGTCGTCGGTCCACCTGGCGGGAGGCCATCCTACAGGGCGTGTCGTTCGTAGTCTCCACTCTAGAACTCGTCTGCCCCATCGACCATCGCCTCTACGACAAATATGCCCCGCCCACTGCCACTTCAACTTGCATATCTTTAGGACTATGTCGGTCACTTTGGCTCTCCTTCGGATCTCCTGGTTCCGGACTTGTCCTTCAGAGAAACTCCGAGCATAGCCCTCTCCATAGCTCGCTGAGCAACTTGGAATTAGTGGACGAGGCCTTTTTGTTAATGTCCACGTCTCGGCCCCATAAATAATGACCGAATGAGGACTTTAAACTATAATGTTTATAGTTTAAAGTCCTCAATTAGTATTTATTTCCTACACTGAAAAAATAAATAGCTCAACTAGTTTAAAACTACTTGAGTTGAGAAATAGCGAAATTGTTCTTAGTAGTAACCAAAATGATGCTATTTTTTCAAAACTTATTTTGGTTACTAGTAGCTCTCAGTTTGTCAGTCCTCCGATTTATGTAAGTAACTAGCAGCCAACATTAACAAATGTAAGCTACTGTTAACAAATGTTTTTCAGTGCATTTAAAAAATAAGTAGCAACGTTGTACAAACACGAGTTTTACGTTTAATTTGAGTGTAAGCGGGTCGCAGCAATAAAAGGCAGTTCATTACATCACAGGTCAGGTTTCAGTTTTAATAAAGAAACTAATGAAACAAGTGATTCCATTGCGCGCTGACGGATACGGCGTGATAAGAACGTTTATTGGATTTGTGTAATGAAAATCCTTTAACATGTTTTTTGCATTTGAATTTGCATTTTATTTACACAAAAGGCTTATCCTATATTCCGTTTTTGGTAGATCAAAAGCATTTGTTTGGTGTTAGTTATATTTTATTTATCAATTTTATCATAGATTAACAAAATCACAAAATGCCATAAGGCATGTCTACCAGTCAACCAATCATCTAAAAAGAAACATTGTAATAATATAGTGTTGGCTTCTAATTTCGACAACGCGTCAAGTCCGAAACAGAGCGGCGGCGCCTTGGCTACAAATCTAGGATTTGAATTCCGGCAAAGGCAGATGAAGTCGATTCTCTGTTGAAGCGGGATTATCCACCGATTACACAACCCATGGCCGCTGCACCGAAGTCGCGTGTCGACCTTGCCTACTATTCACATTTCCTCGCGCAGCCGAAGCCCATCCAATACGTACCTTATAATAACCGGGTTGCTTGCTAATGTAGTCACGATAACTCTGTAAATACTACCCCGAGTATTAACCGCGACAATGGGTTTATTCAGGTCAGGTTGGCTTAAGGTTCTAAGTAAACTCAATTAGCCTTTTATTCGACGTTGTAGTCTGGGCAGTGAATGCGATTTGTTTGAAATATAAGATTTATGTTTTCTTGTTTATTTTCATATACTGGAATACATTTTAGCATTATGTATGAAGCTGGTGATGTCCTTTTGGTCGATTTCAGTAATAGCGACTTTAACCTGGATGCTCAGTATTAGATCAGAGTAAGGTTTGACTTTTCCGCCATGTTATTATGCACTGAAGGGCGCACGATGGACGTGTTCGTATGCTAAGGACACCCCAACGGTGAACTCACTAAAAATTACGGACTTGCTGGAGTTCACGCGTATCCATAGAGTTCATCTTCAGTCTCAAAATCGTTAGCATGTTGGGTCATTAAACGTTTCTACTAGTATCATTGCGATAAGGGGTTGTTAGCGATATAACGTCTACCGATCTAAACAGACAACCACTATAAGAACCAACGCTGTAATAAATGACAACACCTGACCTGATGGCGCACTGTCTGCAATATTCGCTGCCTCTCCTAGCTTAAAGAAGGCTACCATACATATGACTATTAACGGATCTAAGTCAGGAGCGTTAATAGATACTGGAAGTTTAGTTAGTTTTATGGGACAAAGCCTGGCCAAAATACTTAAATTGAAGGTAAAACCAAGCCTTTCAGTTAGCACAAATTGTTCTAAGGTTCAAGAGTAAGGGAGCTAATACATAAAGATCATTCATCCAAGGTACTGATCAGTTTTTCTACTCATTATTAAGCCGGCTATCCGGCGATAACAGCCGCTATCGGCGGCTTAGCGCCGAC
The DNA here is from genome assembly GCA_905147355.2 of Apotomis turbidana. Taxonomy (NCBI): domain Eukaryota; kingdom Metazoa; phylum Arthropoda; class Insecta; order Lepidoptera; family Tortricidae; genus Apotomis; species Apotomis turbidana. Next base: position 2,175,440 of record LR990285.1, read on the forward strand.
GTGTAATGGCGTGCGGGCTATACTGGGATTACGAGCGCCTGAGAGGTTACTACGAAGATCCCAATTCGTTTGTTTTGTGTCGTCGTGCTCATTCAAATGAAGATTAACAGGAGATTGAGAGAGATGGTGCAATCTGTTACGCATTCTTTTTTTATGTCCGAAACTTTTTCGGAATCAAGTAATTTTTTCACGTGGTGGCAAAATAACGTCAAAATAAATTGTAATATAAACTAACTTCCTGAAACATTAAAATACAGTTTTCAACCTCACGTCAACGCAACGTGGCACTTTGACACAACGACGTGACGTGGAATGGTCTTTCAGTTCGAAGTCTCCACCAAAATGTTCCTTTGGCTATAGAATAGTGACAAGATACTCATAGATTTACCAATTGTCCATTCTAAGGCATTTCAGGACATTATTTCTGCATTGCGCGGCCAGCTACAGAAAGGTCAACTGTATTTGCTAGGAGATCTCCCGGCACGCCACTGTTACGGAAACTAATTTTAAACTACCAATAACGCATACAGCGGGGTCTTAGTTACCAGGACACGCGCTCGCGTGCGGCTCTCAATTATATTGATTCAGTTATAACCCCTGTTACTTCCTACACCTCCTTCCTTGTCTACCTGCCTTTGGAATTCCCATTTTAAACCCCCAGCAAAGAGTTGGTTTTAGAAATGTAAAATTATGTGAATTACGAGTTTATACAAGTAAAGTCTATAATAAACAGCACAAACATTCACTTTGACCGTAAAACGAAGAGCATGTAATTACAGTGCCTTTGTGTAAATTAAATTGGGGTTTGATAGGGACTAAAATAATTAAAATATTACGACGCCCGTTTATTCTATAATTTGCTTCTAATGTATACAACATGACCTACTTACTTTGTTTGAACATTTATGTTTCCCTAGGTATTCTTAGATAATTATGATAAATGGATTGTCTACGTTGTCAAAGGGATATCAGGTCAGCGCAATAACCGGAATATACCCAAATTCTATGAATGAAGCGTTTACAACTTACCATATTTGCGCGTGGACTCTATCATTTTATGTGAAAGATAACCCAACCTATCCTTATTGACGGTCGTAGCAGACTCGCAGAACCCACAAAAAACTTGGAAAACTCATGAAAACGTAAGCGCAAAAGTATCATCAACTAAAGGAATATATAAAATAAAGCACCAGTGAACTAAGTTACATCGCTCTGTTGAGGCGTCGTGAAATTACGACAGTTCTTAGATGAAAACAGGACAAGATATGTGACTAGTTAGTTGTTCAAAAATGGAGCACTATAAATAGATTCTACGCCTATTTTAATTTATTCTATCTGAATTGATAATTTCAAACGAAATAGAAAGTCGTCCTTCAATGTTTTCCACCACGACCATGCGCCACTCTCCTCAGTCGGCTTCCCACAGTCCTGATCTGATCGTCGGTCCACCTTCTGCTACGTCTTCCACGAAATAATTCAGGTGATCGATGTGCTAAAACAGCGTAGTTGTACCGCATCAAAGACAGTGCGAACATCTGCAAGCTAACTAGATCTTTCCTCGGCCGTTGCGTATCTACCCCATTTTGTTTCCATCTACGCTACAAAATGTAAGAAAGTCGGTGCAAACAAAAGTTCATGACATCTCAGCGCCGCGGAGGATGGATGGCCATAATTTTTTTCCGTTGTAAATAATATATTACAGGGGAGATAAAGGAGGCACCTTGTTTTAAGCCGGGCAGGTAATAAATCCACTCGCCGCGAATCCAGTCCGTTCACAACAAATCGTTGCGTCCAAAATTTTCAGTCGCAACTTTTTCAGTGTCCATGCCGGCGGGCGATTAGTTTTCTTTTTTATGTAACGTGACGTTTCTTGGTTCTTATGCGGAGTGACGGTCATCTGGCAGGGGATTTATGGTGCGTCGTGCCCTCGTGCGCGTCATAATGACTCAGACGTGTTGTCATGGTTTAGTGTTATGATGGGCGAGGAGAGTCTTCAACATTTTCACTATCGTACCAACTTTACATTAACGGGCCAAATTGTGCCTATAAACTAACGGGCAGGCAGTAGAAATAAGTACTTATAGTGTTCACCTTAGTAGGTTCTTCACACTCAGTGGACCCCCGCAAGTATCAATAAGTCTTGATTTTCGATTGAATATTGTTTTGTCTCATTCAACTATTTAAAAAAAAATATTGCTATTATTGCAGTTTTGTCTAATCTATATCGAATGCTTTTGGGGTATTTGACTTTGCAATTAATTTGACATCCTAATTATCAATGTAAGTATTTTGGTATCCCCTTGAAATCTCGAAATCTTGAAATCTCGATGCTATTTATATTTTGGGTACCAAATGTATGTATAACGAGACTTTGTTACTACTTATACTTAGTAAACTCCAGTAGCAAGTATATAAATGAACTATTGGCAGCACGAGCCAGCTCGCGTCTAGGCCTCACGAGTTGAGTGGTCTCACTCGTCGCAACTTTTAGCGGGCACTTCACAATGCCGCCGAAACTAAGAAGAATAAACTACCTAAGTATATGTATAATAAATTTACTTCAGAATAATAACTTTTTAACAAAAAATTACCGACATCAACGAAAGACCAACTACAAATGATACTCTTCCGAACAAAAGAAAAAGAAAGTATAGAAAGAAAACTCCCTGACGCAACCCATTGCCATTACGACTGGCTTTTGTAGCCATATGCCTGTTCTGAAAGAGAAAAACAGAAGGCAGAACCGGGCTTCCCGCACGAACACCCATGTATAGGCTACCGGTGTGGGTCACGGTGCATAGTCAGCCCGGTTTGTCTTCAGCTCAACACAAATTGATCTTCAGCAAACGGTAACTGCTTAACATTAGGCAGGCCGTATGCTTGTTTGCCACCGTCGTAGTGTAAAAAAATAGTTGTCTGTAAAGTCGGTTTACGGACAATAATTTTTACGTGATAACATCATAAGTAAACATTGATGAAAAATTGCATTCTTTAATGATTTGAATTCCGGCCAATGGAATGGAAGAGAGATAGAATAGATGCTTCACAAGCCGAACGCTTGGGCCAATCGTGCCTCTCTTTCTCACTTGCACGCTCAGCTCAGGCGGAACGTGACAATGAGTCATACTTTTTCGTGCGTGCAGCCGGCGTTCATCGGTTTAGAGTCCGACCCCGCTAGCTCTGCTAAGCAAATGAACTGTCAAACCATACAAACCGACTCACCGTGTATGGTTTGACAGTTCTTTTGCTTTTAAATAAAACAATTTAAACGGATTATAATTTGAGCCTCCCTGACGTTTCAGTACCTTTACAGATACCGTTGTCGAAGGTTGACACCCAACCTCAACCTTTGACAGCGGTATCTGTAAAGGTACTGAAATGTCAGGGAGGCAGATACCGTTGTCAAAGGATGACACCCAACCTCAACCTTTGACAACGGTATCTGTAAAGGTACTGAAACGTCAGGGAGGCTCAAATAATTAATATACGCGATATAATCCGTTTAAATTGTTATATTTAAATATGTGACAGTCGCGGAAACCGAAGAGAATATTAGTTCTTTTGCTTGGAAGTTAGCGAGGTTTGACTCACATCAAAAAATATTTTAAAATGAAATCTAAACACGGTCGCGGCGTAAGCAACATTTGAGATGTTTAACTTAGTAAACAAGTCAACGCTAATAATTAGTGACCGACCGAAACACGTTTTTCTGCCGAAACCGAAACCGAAACCGAAGGTTCGGTTCTGATTACAGTTTTGGCCGAAACCGAAACCGAACCTTTTATAAACGTGATTAAAACGTTGTATAAAATGTCAGCGGGTCGTACTTTCTAGATCTAATACGAATACAATGAAATATATTGCTGGTATAATTGACCGATGGAGCAAAGCGTTTCAGTTTCAGCTTGGCCCAAAATTATTTTGTATCGTATGTGCGGACGATTGGATGCTTTTTGGGGTGTTCTCGCCTGGAGGTCGTATTTCTTAACCGATTCTCATGAAGTTTTGTGAGTAGGTTTTATAAGAATATACTTAGATTATTTTTGTCGATTAGAGAAATTTCAAGAAAGTGAAGATGTATATAGAGTGGAGTGGGGGTGCAAAAGGTAAAAAAGTACACATTTCAGCAATTACACAACAAACTCGCGTTTCACTTTTGTTCAATTGATATTTTAACATTGACACTTGGTCTTGGTTCAAATTAAATTACCCAAAAAAAAATTGCTACTAAAGTACTAATACTGTACTGAGGCGATCTCGCTTAGAAAATCTTTAAATGCAGAATTACTAACTTTTAAAAATAACATAAAGTCTTCTTTCAGCAAAATATCCTATCTACGATATGTAAGGTACTTTCCCTTGATGTCCCATAGTCTTGGGACGCCCGGTATACTTATCGAATATACTCACAAAATTTCATGAGAATCGATTGAGAAATTCGACATTAAGGCAAGAACAGCCCAATTAAATCAGAAAAAAAAAAGTGGCAGGAGTGATGTTAGACCTAAGTTCTGCGTTCGACACTGTTAGTCATGATATTCTTCTGGGGAAATTGGAACACTATGGTGTGAGGGGAGAAGTGTTGAATCTCTTTCGGTCATACCTGGGAAACAGGAAACAATTTGTTGAACTGATGTGGACTCAAGAAAATCGTCGGGTTGCTTATAGGTCCAGTGTAGCCAGCGTATGGAGAGGAGTACCTCAGGGTTCCATATTGGGCCCAGTCCTTTTTCTCATATTCACGAACGACCTTACTCAGTTCACGCACAACAATGTACCCAATAGTAGATTGGTTGTCTTCGCAGATGATACCAATGCGGTCATATCGGCAGAAACTATCACGGAGCTAAAAGAAAAGGTGGATTGCGCTTTTCGGTTCTTTTTGGAATGGTTTGATACTAATGACCTGAAGCTGAACAGTAATAAAACAAAAATTCTACTGTTCAAAACAACCTCAAGATTTAAGAGTAAGTTGCAGATCTCACTACAGGGCACTGAAATAGAACAGGTGGAAATGGCCAAATTTCTTGGTATTAATATAGACTCCAGTCTAAATTGGAAGGCTGAAGTGTCTGCAGTTGTGAATGCTGTTAGTTCTGCGTGTTATGCTCTCAGAAGTCTTAGGGATGAGCTAAAGTTGACGCAGCTAAGAATGGTATACTTTGCTTTAGTCGAGTCCAAAATACGCTACAGTATTAAATTATGGGGACACAGCTACAAGTATAATACCCAAGCCGCCTTTGTAGCCCAAAAAAGGGCAATAAGAATTATGGCCAAAATTTCACAACAAACATCCTGTAGGCCATACTTTAAAGACTATAAAATCCTAACTGTTCCCTGCTTATACATTTTGGTAGTGTTTTCAGACCTCGTGAAATACTTAAATAAATTAGAGACACCAGATCAGAGAGAAAGGCGTCTGGCAACTAGACGAAAGGATTTACCACAATCTCTTGACACTAGGCTTCAGGTTGTCAAACATTCGGCAGCCTATCAGGGCATTATGCTCTTTAACAGATTGCCAACTGAGCTGAAGTCGATCACCAATAGCTTAATTTTTAAAAATAAATTGAGAGTTTTCTTGCAGGAAAAGTGCTATTATTCAGTTGAGGAATATTGCGAGCAAGCCTGAAATGTTCAAATTTATATAAATAATGATAATGATTATGATTGTGAATTTTGATAATGCTACATTGTGATTTCGATATTTATATTTCGTATATTTTTTATTTTATTTTGATGATTTTTAAATATGTTTTAGAATAATTGATATTATTTACTTATAATTATACCTTATTTTTAAATGACTAGATTATGACGATGTTTTTTACTTTAGGTTTTTGATTAATTTTTTATCGTATTTTTGGAGATTTTTTTGCTAAATGTTTTTGACCTTTTATTTTTAATTTATTTATACATTTATTGATATTTTTTTTTATATGATAATTAGTGTTTGTCTTTTTAGAATGTTTATGTTATTTTCGGTTAGTTGACTCATGTTTTTGATTTGAATAATTTGATAATTTAGGTTTTAATTTTGTATGTTGTTAAATGAATTTCAAACACAACTCACGTTGTTATTGAATAAAGAATAAATAAAATAAATAAATAAATAAAACCGTTAAGCGCATGGACATCCAAACGTCCGGGCATAACGGAAATGCTTTGCTCGCTCGGTCAATTACTTAACATTATTCGGGGGACAAACACAAACGTCACCTCACTGAGCAAAGTGATTCAGCGGCCGGCCGGCAGAGTCAGACGAGCGACGTCATATTGCCAACCGTGCCGACTGGCGAGCGCACCCGACGTTAACCGAACGCGAACCGAAAGTACGATGCTGGAAGTTTCGGCGCGGCCGAAAGGTTCGGCTGTTTTTTGGCCGAAACCGAACCTTTGGCCGAAACATGATTTTTAGGCCGAAACTGGCCGAAACCGAAACCGAAACCGAAACTTCGGTCGGTCACTACTAATAATAGAGCGCGTCCCGATTTTGTGCTCGGCGCTTTATCGCGCATTACCCATTCTATTACATTTGTCAACAATAAAATCGGTTGTTTACTACTTCGCGAGGGCGAATTGATCATCGGCTTGATGTTTGAAGTTGAAACGATTACTAGTTGTGTAGCTGTACAAATGTTTGGATAAGTACTTCTAGAACTTTCATTTTGTTTTCTTTTGCGTTTCAGCTCGTTCAACTTTCGTATTGTCTTTCCAGCTGTTTTCGCCTAGAGGTCACATTTCTCAAGCGATTCTCTTGAAATTTTGAGAGTAGGTTCGATAAGTATATTTTTTTTTCGATTATGCTACGAGTATTTAAAATTTTTCAAAACGGCTGAAATATCGGGATTTAAAACGTAAATATTACAAATTTAAGCAATTTCGGTACAAGCTCGCAAGATCTACAGGGCACAGTGCTACTCTACTAGTATAAATTGCATATGTGTTACCATTTCCAGGGTTCCGTACCCAAAGAGTAAAAACGGGACCCTATTACTAAGCCTCCGCTGTCCGTCCATCTGCCCGTCTTCTGTCACCAAGCTGAACCGTGATAGCTAAACAATTGAAATTGTTGCTACTTCATTAACTACCTAATACTAAAAACAGAATTAAATAGATATTTAAGTGTTTTTTTTTTGTTATACAACAAAAGTGTTTTTTTCACTGTTTTTTACTCGTTACTGTAACCGGGCTGTATCTCATGATCCGTGATACACAGAAGATGTATTTCTGTTGCCGCTATAACAAAAAAAAAAACAGATAACAAAAGTAAATTAAAAAGTTGTACGGAAACCTCGGTGCGCGAGTCCGACTCGCACTTTGCTGGTTTTTCCAGCACTTGAGTAAAATTGAGTTTTCCAAGTAACAGTAACTTTACTATACTCGTATCGTGCTAGTCAGATGATTGCGGTAGCCGTGTGATCTTCGGTTAACGATGAGCTCAATCATGCATGTATCTATAATTTACTTAAAACCAGGTGGGTCTTGTAACAGGAGCAAACAATTAAAACATAGAATAGAACAATTATCTGTTAACCCTTAACTACCTACGTCCGCTTTCTATAGCACAACCACCTACGAGAGGTCATGGAGACCTCTACTTGAAATGGGTCTAAAATATTTTTAAGTATTTATATTAGAGGTACTTTTAGATAATATTTACCATTATAACGGTTTTGGGCATTTATTACCAAAAATCGATACAATATTAATCAACAATATGTTCTTTAAACTTAACACAACAACATTCCCTTATGTTTTTACGAAAAAAAAATTTTAAAACATTTGGAACATGAGATCACAAAATATGCTGACACTATATTATATTTTTTTCTTGGTAAATCTTAAAGTACAATAATCAGTCAAGCAAATCAGCTATAAATTTTATATAAAAGCTAGTAATTTTTATAAAATTGCAAGCACTGAATGCAGATTGGTTTCTTGCGTTCAATACATATGTACTGCGTCTTTCGCTGCTTTTTGGGGTTACAAGTTGAACAACATTTTCGAACTTGCAATCGTTCTTCAGCATTGCCTGGGACCTGTCTTTGCTGGTAAGTCTGTATCTTTGTTGAGGATATTGTTGATATTGATTAATAGGTCCCGTAAAGAACTGATGCCAGATATCCAGTGGACTCGATGTAGACTTGTAGAGGTCAATACATCGCGGTAAGCTGGTTTTGATACCTGTGCTTCATTGACTATATTATGTTGCAAGGTCCTTAATCGTAGTGATAGTGGTTCAGATGCCCACCGAAAGTGATTCATGCAGAAATAGTTCTTCTTTTTAGGTCTTGATCGCCGTTGTAATAATGGCACTTCGTCGTCTAAAAACCCTGGTGGTTCTTAGTTTGATTCTACCTTCATCATCCGGCAAGTCATCTTCATGAGGGCACTTCTCGTAACCATCTTTCGATTGTTGCGTCATTATGAAGCATTTTTAACTAAAACTAAACATGAAATGCGTTTAAGTATTGAAAATTCCAACCTCATAAAAATAAACGCAATCACCTAGGCAAGGTCTCAGAGACCAGCAAGATATAATACGTAACCACCTAGGCAAGGTCGCTGAGACCACTGACGACAGTTTTATACTCACCAAATTCACAGAGGCACACTTCCGAACGCGTCGAACGCATGGCTGGCACTGAGACGCCAGCGGGGAAAGGTACAAGGTCAAAGAGGTCCGTGCCATGAACATGCGATGAGTTATTCACTAATATTGTATTTGTCTGGTCCTGAGGACCTTGCCTAGGTGGTTAAGGGTTAAGCAACTTTAAAAAAAAATACTGTTTTCATATGTTCATTATTTCAAACAAAGTAAATAGCATTATCAATGTACGCCGTCCAACATTGTCATCGCCTTAGCATTGACATAGCTGTCGCTGTCACTTTAATAAATATCGATTGTTTCGCAATACATTGCTTCTTTGAATAAACTGAATTTTACAGGTTTACATTATAAATTAGTTATTTTTAAAAGTTGTTTAATAAATGTTGTTTAGTTTGAGGGGTAGAATCAATGTTTTCATTTATTGCTCCTGTTACAGGACCCACCTGGTATATCAGCCACACCACAACTGTAATTGTACGATTGGGCATTGACCCATGTCCCGCTCTGGTGGTAATATCCATTGAATTAGGATCTTCATTTTGTGAAACTCTATAATATTTATTATTCCATGGATTGGAATTCGCGAGGATTGCCGCGCGGAGCCGTCGCGTGCTCGCCGCGCGTTATTTTTATCAAGATGCTTATCGCGAAATGAGATGTAACTTATTTGCTCGTTTTGATAACAAAAACATAGTTGTTTAAACGCAAATCGCTTTATCAATACTATTTAGTTTTTCAATCTTTGGTATACAGTTGTAATATTATGCGTACGCTATGTTAAACGCGAAAAGTGTATGAAACATGTAATGTCTCATTATTTTTTATGTAATGTACACCTTTTTTTTTATTGAACCATTGATGCAAAGGTCAAAGCAAAAAGAAAAATTAAAATGCGAAAGAGATTGAGAATCGAACCCTGTACCTCTGTATTACCGGTCCAGCGTGTTAACCTCTTCACCACCCTAACGGGGTTACCTGTTTCGTTATTTATTCATTACCGGGTTCCATTCCCGATCTTTTCATGGTTCAATGGTTGAATATTAATTTAAATCAAATAAAATGTTTACCTTATGTGAAATAACACATTTTTTTTTATTATATTCATGATGATGATGATGATAAAGGTAACGGCGTCAGAGTAGATTAGTTACTTTCTGTTGAGTTCAGTTATCATCTTATTCCCGCCGTACATGAACATATTCTATTCTACTGTTTTTCTTTAAACTATGCCTAGTATTTTCCTGAGAGCAAATGAATAGTCTATGTAGGTCTCTGTAGAGGAACTCTATAAGAGTTCGAAACATTTCGAGCGGTTCCTAATTCATAACCGTAAATAAAATAGTGAATATTATTTCATTGATGATCCTTTTGCATTTATCGTAACTACAATTCATTTACTCACGTTTGTTCTTGTAACCCTAAGAGTGCTTAGGAATCCCTAGAGGCTTATTTGTTACACTATCAATGGCCCGTGACCAATACACGGTCAATACCGAGTCTCTTGCTTAACATAGGTACATCTCTTTCTGCCTTACACATTAATTTTAGAGTGAGAGCGAGATGCAGACAACATCGATGCTATTTGACCATTGCATGTCCAATAGAGGCAGAATTAGTTGTGTCAACTCTGCATGAGTCATATAACCAGTGGCTTCAAGGTTCAATATGTCACTCTCGTGAGTGGCCTGATAGTTGTGACGGGCCAAATCCCTCATTGTAAACCACCTATCAATGAAATGGCCTAGAATAATTTGGGAAAAATTGTTCACTTAATGTTACTTTAGGAATTCAAGTAAAAAAAACGGTCAAGTGCGAGTCGGACTCACGCACTGAGGGTTCCGTACAAACACTACTCCCATCTTAACTAGCCAGGTTAAGTTAAGTTTGCACATACCAGGTAAGGCGCCGGATACGGATACAAGTGAGGTGCAAAGTTAATGCAACCGATCACGTTTGTGCTATAGAAGCCTTACTTAAATATTTATATCTGTAAAAGTTTCAACTGTCGAGCTATCACGGTCCATGAGGTACAACATGGTTTCAACGGGACAGACGGACATATGGACAGTGTTATTCTTAGTAAAAGGGTCCCGTTTTTTACCCTTTGGGTATAAATAATAAATAAATAAATATTTTTTTGTAATGTGATGTGAATGGTTAAAGGATTTAATACGTCATCGATAGTATAGAGATAGGAGTTACAACCAAAAAGCATAGCCGAATAAAAAAATTAATAGGAAAATATTTTTTTAATAAGATTCCAAACTAGGGCAAAAATATCCAACGGCGAAAATTTTCACTAACAAAGTGAAGCAAAAAGAAAATTTATTTGCGAAATTTCGCATTACTAGTAAATTATTCAATTACTCTTCGAGTTTTATGCTAAATGGAGCTAGTTTGGATAAATTCGTCTGCGAAGGAAATGCATATTAATTGCATAGAAATAACATAGACATATATTATTTTTACTTACGGAAATAACTAGTACACCTGTTGTCTACCGTTATTTATAAATTGTATTTGTCTTGTTTCCTTTTGTAAACTTTTATTGGTGTGCAATAAAGTATTGTATTATTATTATTATTAGTACATATTATTATATAAACAGGTAAACTGTATGATAAAACTCTGATATACCTGCAACGTCGACCGCGTAACCCTTACTTTGTACTGTGTGCTACGTATCTCATAATCATCTTTTGAATGTCCAACTACCCGAATTGGTCAAAATACATCCAGCCGTTTCGGCATGGTGATGCAAGTTGTAACGATATTCCAACCTGAGTGAGAGATGGATAGGTGGCGTTCTTATCCTCTCTAAATAGATAATCGGTTATCAATACAATTTTATAGTTTTTTAATAGTAAAGGAAAATATTGTTAAACTCTGGAGTAACTTCGCTGTTGCAAAATAGCTGTTGTCGTACTTAGCGCGCCCTAGTCTGTACCGTGGTATGTATCTTGAGATAAATCTTTGACTACCGAAATCGGCTTTGCATTGTGACTGCATTGGAATGGGCAGGCACGTGGAGCCGGGATGTTCTGTTATCTCAGTTCATGGCTCGTAAGGACCTATTCTGGTTATCCAGACTGACTAGTCATTTTAATTTATCATGAGTTATCATGAGTTTTTGGATGGCTGATCTTCAAAACAACATTCCAAGGTCATTGTAAAATGTTGACATTTTATTAATAAATGAGTATGAGTATGTATGAGTATGAGTGGAGACGCCTTCTGAAGATCCCATGGACGGCATTTCGCACCAACAATTCTACCCTCAAAGAGTTGCAGATCCAGGATAGACTTTCGTCGATTGTGCAGCTCCGAGTGTTGAAGTTCTTTGGCCACATATCCCGATATAAAAACTCCATGGAAAGATTGGTAGTCCAGGGCCAGATAGAAGGCAAGAGAAGACGAGGCCGATCACCGACTTGCTGGACCGACCTTATTAAAAAGATCACACGGAGCTCCTTGGTGCAGTGCACTCGCTCCGCAGACAACCGGGTGAAATGGAGATGCATCGCGAGAGGTGCTATCTCCCAGAGGAAGGATGAGGACGAGAACCCAAATGTGGACACTATTGCCGTGACCAAGTGACCACGACCACTCTGAGACAGAGTGTACGAGTGAACGACTGAGATGATGATGAGTATACTTGACTGGGTATGCATTGAGCAAACAAGCACACAGGGCATCTGATGTTTAGGGACAGAAGGTGGACTTACATGGGACTTACCATCATACTTTGCGGAATTTAGCAAATCTTTTGGATAACGATACGAGCCCTGAATAACTTTCGAAAATTGCAAGAAAATTTTAAAATACAACTTGTAGAAATCAAAAAGTTTGTTCGAGAGGAGGCATCTCTAAGTTGGTCTGAAGATCTAATGACGAAACCCATGAGGAGTCAAAGGAAATCCTCAAATATTTCAGACACATATATGGCAATTTCGGTGTTTTTTTATAGTAACTCGTTCACTCGTCCTCGAAAAAGTGATTTCTCCTTGTTAAAATCAGTTTTTATCTTCTAAATAACTTATTAAATACTGGGACTTTTAAAATAAAGCTGTAGATAATGATTTATCTATCTAACCAAGCAGTATTAGATAATGATTAAACCAAAAGTTTTTCTTCAAAAAATCTCGCGAACTGTTTACCTGCTACACTAAACATTACCAGAATACGGACCCTTGTTTGTCGTGCTACGGCTTGCTTTAGATCCGTTTTATTGCAGTTCCGACCTCAACTATTTCGTCCCCCTTTCAGAATAAGCACCAAACTCTAAATACTCGTATACTCTTTGAACTGTTTACCGATACACTGAACATTACCGGAACACGGACGCGTGTCCCGTCGTTCACCCCTGCTCGCTTTAGACTCGTTTTATTGCAGTTCCGACCTCAATGGCTGTAGCGGCCTGGATTTGCACTGTTCCCAACTTACGTGGTGTAAAGTTTGGGATTGAGATATCGACTAATAAAACATTGGCCGGTCGCCATGGTATTGGTAATGTTGGTATTTGAACAAAGGGTTGTTACTTATAAGTAAATTGTTACTTTGGGGATGTATTGAATCGTTAGTGTGGTTTTGTTTGGCGCATAATAAATACTTAAGGTTGTGACTTTTATACGACGATGTCTTCCACCAATCTGTCGGAGGTTGGAGATGAAAAGAAGGTATGGTGATTATAGCATAGGCCTCACCCCAAAGGACCTGAAAGGACCGTGACTTGCTGAAATGTAGTTAATGTCTATGAACATCACTAAATAGTATAAAGCAAAGTCGCTTCCTGCTGTCTGTCTGTCCCTATGTATGCTTAGATCTTTAAAACTACGCAACGGATTTTGATGCGTTTTTTGAAGTGACAACTTCTTAAATTAGGTTGCGCTCGGAGTCACTCATGAAAAAGTGTAACGCCCGCTCACGTTACGATGTTTATGTCCCGCTAAAACTCGAGAACGGCTGAACCAATTTGGCTAATTTTAGTATTGAAATATTCGTGGAAGTCAAGGGAAGGTTTAAACGGTGAGAAAATATTGAATAAATGAGTGGAAAATAATAAAAACGATAATTTTATATTCCCATACAAATACAAACTGTTCGTACTTACCTGTCAAACATATGATGTTTGTTCCGTCTGTTAAAAGGCGAGAAAAAGACGTTGTCACGTAAAATCTTCCTTCGCCCGTAAAACCGACTTTACAGGCAACCATTTTTTTTTAATAGATAGAGTGATTCAAGAGAAAGGTTTTTATGTATAATAATAATATGCATAGTGTATTTAGTATCAGCATTGCACCCGTGCGAAACCCGGGCGCGTCACTAGTAAAAGGATAAGTTTCAAGTTTCAGCTAGATGGTTATGAAATAACCTTTTCAATATTATGGATTCATACGTAACTTACGATTACAGTCAGTTTACATAATTACGTTCATAAAAGTTACATCTTTAATTGACCAATAGTATAAATTTTATTCATCGTTACATTGTTACATTACAACTTTGCAAGTCAAAAGTTATAATCCATGATAAAATATTCCCAACCAGAAGTTCCCAACGAACGGCTCAGCACTTCAGTACTGTAATTGGAAAACGTATTATCAGCGAATGCAACTGCTAAAAACTATTGGCGGCTTAAGCCAAACGTTCCTTTTGTCTGTGCATCTTTAATTAAAGTTTAAGCCGCTCGATCCTAGGCATCCCTCGGCGCGGAGCAGCGGAGGAGGGAACGGCGCCACATTTGGCTCAAGGAAGTGTAAAAAGATATCTAGTGAAACTCGACTGCTATTAAATAAACGAATTATAAATTAAATTCAATGCGGCATCTGACTATAATGAAAACAAATCGAACAATCGAAAACATCAAAAAATACAGGGGACAAAATAAACCACTAAATTTGGACATTATACAATTTGAAACTGAACAAAAATTTATAAGAGAACGTGTTTTGACTACAGATTTTTATGTCGAAAATCACTATCTTCATAGGAACATCATACTTAACGTTTTTAACATTTCATTCATAATGAGTATGATTGAGTGAGTGTCTTCAAATACCGTATTGTTGTTTGATTTGGAGCTAAGAATGCGCTCCGACCTGACTGTATTTTAATCTTGTTTGGGTTTTTTATGTCTACTTCCCAGCATTTCTCAAAGTTTGTAAATATGTTTCCTATTTTGTTACCAATTTTATTTGTTATGTCCAATACATTGATTTCAGATTATATAATAATTAAGTATGAGCATAACAGGACCTTAATTATCAAACCTTGATATAAAATTACTAAAATAGTGGGTAACGAAATAGGAAAATTATATTGAACGTTAATTGAAGTCTAAATTTTGCTTTGTTTAATTGTGCGTTTTTAGCTCCTCCGCTTTTGCAGTCGGTTTTTTGTTTATTTTTGTGAATTTTGTTAAACATTTTATCAAGGAAGCGTCTACAGCCGTACGCGTAATTCTGATTGAATGACTTTAGTTTCTCCTATTAGATTTGAACTACTCAAGTATTTCTAGTAGGTATAGTGGTACTCCACAATATTAGGAAACTCAAACACAAATATTACTAAGTAATCCAAAGTGGATCTTAGCATCCACACCGTCCAAGATGCAGCACAGCCTAGTAGTAGAGTTGCTAAGCCGCGAAATTGTGCGCATCGGGTTACAAGCATGAAATTTCTACCACACATAGAACGTTCCACGGTGATTATTTTCAGATGTAGAAGGAAGTCAGATTCGTCCCCTGTGTGGTGGGAGAGCGGGGTGAAGAGGACCAAGTACTGCTCTTTTTATTTTTTATTACTGATCAGTTAAGGTTATTAGGGCTTGTGCGACATCGTTTTCGTGTAAAATTGATATCAGCTATTAATTTTTCATGTTATTTAAGAATAGTTTCATATAAAAATTTGGGTTTATTGCCGAAAAGGTAAAAATCACAACAAGTTTTTTTTATTCAGAACGATAAATTAGCTATCTATCCTGAATATTTACAATTTAAAAAAATATTACTAAGAAGCTAATTTAATGATGTTTTTAAAAATGTATACATATTGGGCACATCTGATACAAAAAGTACCTTGAAAAAAATGTTGATGTTAAGCTTAGCCTGCGTGTTCTAGTACATTTTCCTAAGTCGCGAAACTGTGTACATCGGGATACAACCGCGAAATTTCTACCACAGATAGAGCGTTCCACGGTGATTATTTTCGGATGTGGAGGGAAGTCAGATTCGTCCCCTGTGTGGTGGGAGAGCGGGGTGAATAGGACAAAGGAGTCCTCTTTTTCTTTTTATATTACTGATCAGGTAACGCTAGTAGGA
Organism: Apotomis turbidana; assembly: GCA_905147355.2. NCBI lineage: Eukaryota > Metazoa > Arthropoda > Insecta > Lepidoptera > Tortricidae > Apotomis > Apotomis turbidana. The sequence continues at coordinate 2,191,373 of LR990285.1, forward strand.
CTTGTGTCGTGTCGTTTTCGTGTAAAACAGATATTAGGAATTAATTTTTCATTTTATTTATTCATAGTACCATATAAAAAAATGGTTGTATTTCCGAAATTGTAAAAATCACAAGAAGTTTTTTTTATTCAGGGAGATAAATTAGTTATATTTCCTGAATATTTACAGTAAAAAAAAATATAAAAAAATAGAAAATTTAATCTAGTTTTTAAAAATATATAAATATTGGGCACTCTTCATACAAACAGTAACATAAATAAATTGTTGATGTTGAGATTAACCCGTGTGCTCGTGATACATAAGCAAAAAAAAATTTTGTTTTAATTACATTAATTTGTTTTTCTAGGACGTATTATAGTAAATATTATATGTAAAAGCATGTTAATAATCATTATTTAATGTTATGTAATGAAGCGAAATAGGATGCGTTCGGAGATTCACGTTGGTTACGCCGACGTAAAGATATATTTTAAGCTACTGTTTGCATGAGAAGTGCCCAACATTCATATATTTTTAGAAACCAGATTAAATGAACTTTTTGAAATAATAATAATAATTTGAAAATGTTAACGAAATTGAACTAATTTACCTCACTGAATAAAAAAACTTGTTGTGATTTTTACCTTTTCGGCCATTACACCCATATTTTTATAGAACTATACAAAAATAACATAAAAAATGAATTTCTGATATTTGTTTTACACGGAAACGATACCAAACACGTCCTGGTAGACTTAACTGACCAGCAATAAAGAAAGAAAAGAGGGATACTTGGCCGTATTCACTCCGCTCTCCCGCCTCACAGGGGACGAATCTGACTTCCCTCCACATCTGAAAATAATCACCGTGGAACACTCTATCTGTGGTAGAAATTTTATGCTTGTAACCCGATGCGCACAATAATGTTAGAAAACATCGGACTAACAACTCTACTATAGGTATGTCTACAAGCTAAGTTATTTTTGGGGGTCGTGTGGGTTAAAGTGGGCTAAAGGATAAATAAGAAAACAACATTTTACGCAATCCACTGAAGTGCTAGTGGGGATCGAAGGCACGACCTCTGCTAGACCGAGCATTGCTCTCACCACTGAGCTGGTGGGACCGCTACACAGATAGCGTGAAATAAATGCCTTATTATGAATAATCATTCCGTTTTTTAAAGCGACCCCTATATTTTTCAGTTTTTAAAATGCTAAAACGCACTAGTCCATCACCTGAATGTGGTATCACCACATTAAAATAGGATCAACATAGATTCTATTCCATATGATTAAATATTATCTTAATATGAGAGAAAGCGGCGGGTCATCTCCACCGCGCTGCTCCCGCGGCCGACGCATTAACGGGTCCAGATAAACTCGCTCCCATTTAACTTGCCGTCTTAACCCCTGCCTTTTTTATTATTTTCCAATTATTCTTATGGCACTTCGCTGTGTGATTGTTAAATTGAAAAAAAAAAAATACCTTTTTCAAATGCTCAATATAACTTAAACCATCACACCGCAAAGTGAAATTTAGAGTAATCCTTGATAAAAATAGAAATATTTCTGAATTTGTTTCAAGTTTTGTTTGTTGCAAAATTTTGCCTAAACGTAACTTTCATTTGGAGAACAAACAGAAATAAAGTTTTATACATTAAATATTCTCATAATATCTGTTTTATACTACAGAGGCAGACAACGAGCCTGCTGCCCGCCTGATGGTAAGCCGTTATAATTATACGCTTACAATTCCAATTTAAAACTCAAAATTCTACTTACGTTAAACAATATCTGATGTATGTTAAGTGATCGCTGGCATTCTAATTGAAACTTCAAAATTACGCCATTTCGAAAGATGTTTCGCCGATAGTTGTTTTTTAATTACTGTCTAGTACCTCATCACAAAACTCCGAAATTTTAAAATTCTCACCCAACTCCGGGAATCGCCGGTTTCGTTTAAAATTCCACCGAACGTTCTTGAAGCAGGACGTAAATAAATTGCGCCGCTTATCTGCAGTTGTAGTAATTAAATAAAACAAGGTGCGGCGGATTTACGACTCCCTAGGGCCGTCGGGTTTACTGCAAACGTCAAAAGCGGGTGGTTTTTTATTACTGGATTTTGTCGTTGTAGACGTAGAGGTCATCATAATATCATCTAAAATAATTATATTGCTGGACATAGACCTCTGCCGAAGATTTCCACGATGAACGGTGATCTTATGTCGTTATATCAGCCAAAATAAATACGTCCTCATCTGCTACATAAAGGCAATCGACCGGTTTCCTATGACCTTCACCAGAACGTCGGTGCACTTTGTTGGGGAAGAACTTTTCTGGCTCTCCCAGATCTATTCCTATCCGAGAACCCTATCACCCTCTAGTGAACAAGTATAGAAAAAATGTGTAACTCGTGGCAAAGGTAAAGAATAGGTATAGCTAAAATAAATAATAATTCCCGCCCTTAAGCAAAGGCATATTTTTAGGAATTTCACTCACGATGCTTTTTGATTGGGCCGGGCCGCAAGTTGCACGATGGTTACTTACCGATATATAGCTAGCCATAAGCTTAGTGAATAGAAAATCGATAGACAATTTCAAGGCAACGTTTCCAATTTACTTGCACATCATCTCAGTTGGCTCTATACATACATTCGGCTAGCTAAAGAGAAAGGTAGAATCCCTTTCACAAACGTGTATGACAGGATGGCATCATGTATTTAACTACTCCTGCCACAAAAGGGGCTACATAAGGTAGATTCGGGAGGCTATTGGGGAATGGCTACTAATTTTAGCGCCAACATCTGATCGCGGTCGCGAGCGATACCTAACTGTCTACAAGCTGCAACCAAGCCTGCGAATGGCGAGGTTCATGTCTGCGGCAGCGGAGGTGCGGGCCCTGGCCGAAGCCACTAAAGGTACAAGTCACTCAAGGAAAATCTAATCCCACCAAAAACATAAATGTAAAAAAGGAGAGCCAAGTTCAATACAAAAATTATGCTTGGCTGTGGGCTTTGCCGCAAAAAGAATGGAGATCTAAATGAGTGCCAAGTTGTATGCAAAATCCAAATATGTATTTATAGGAACAAAATAACATTATGAGCAAGTATTCAACTCTATTTCTTGGCTTTATTGGATACCTATAACAATTGCTGTTATTTAAAAATGTGAGAGCTTAAAGTAGGTTAGATTTAACTTGGCCAGTTTTCATTACATCAGTCATTTCATTTTATAAAGTTATTCAACATATATATTATAAATATTTTAATTCTGATAAAAAGGCGCTGCCGCGTGTCTAGATATCTATGTTAGCTACATTGAACAAAAGCAATAAGCAAACACGTGCGTCAATTTAAATATTGGAGCCATATAGAGGTATGTACTAGAGATAGAATAAACGGATGATAAAAATGCAACGTGTGTTCAGTTCTCCTTGTTGCATTTTGTAGTCTGCAACATTATGGAGGAACATGGGTATTGGTATTCAGTAGTCGTTTGTTTAAGGATTTAATAACACAACTCTTTAAACAAGTGAATTTATAAGCTGTGTAGTAAAAACATAACGAATTTACGCCCCGGCAGTTAGTTCTCTTCCTGGCTTGGACAAAGATTTTAAGTGATGGATGTTGTGTTATTAATGTATCGACGTACCTACCCGTGGTACAAGCAATGCTTAATATGTGACCAAATCGATTTTTATGAGATTGTTTCACAATAGCCCGAAAATAAGTTTATTTTTCACACGGAACGAACATGTTGTATTCAAACAATGCCATTGGTATAAACCAAGTGAAAGTTTTTTATTTAAAAAAAAATCTTAAATATTCCATTCTTAGTGTACTAAACTTCATCCGTGTTTTTTTTTCTTTATCGTAGTCGGGTAAAAAGTATCCTATAAGCATCAATAGATGTCCAGATCCCTGTACCAAAATTTGTTAATATCCTAGCCCTTTCGATGTGATAAGAGGAGAAAAATGTCTACCAACAGGTGGCACCGCACGGCTGTCGCCGCGCACATACAAATCCTGCAACGTGCTGTTAAGATTTTTCCTGAAATCCCATCTCCCACCCAGATTTTAGTATTATATGTATGTATAATAGTATAGATGTAACATTCATAAAGAGAATATTGTCCTGAACATAAATTCGATATTTGTATGTTTGTCCAGAAACAAATGATCGAAACGTAAACATATTCCAGCAAATGGAAAACTAAACTAGGTAAATAAATAAACAATTCACGTAACTACTTCTTAGCGCAAATAACGATATCCCTCGAGCCCCAGCCGGCCTGAACTTAGCACTCAATTAAAAAGTTAGCAATCGCGCTGAATTATCTTAAACGAATCCGCGGTCCATCAAATCCAATCCAGTTTAGCTGAAGGGATAAAAGACGGTAAAATATCAAAATGTATCACAATCAGAATATCTAAGGCTGGATCCATCAGGCATGAAAGAGAATTATTTTATCTGGAATATTGTGAATACACTTAACGGTTGAATAAATACAATGTAGATTGTGGTAGTCGGTGAAAGGATTTATCTCCTTTCCTAGAAATGTAGGAGCTATTTGATGGTAAATATAATATTATATTCATAAAATCAACTACATGCTTCTCTTCGCTGTAAAGGATAATATCGTTTGGTTCTCAAATGACCGGTCCATTAGCGCAATACTACCCACCTTTATCATTATACAGGCAGGTATGAAGGCTTTGGATTTTGGCTTTTGCGTTTTTGACTCCTTAATAGCAAGCATCCAAATATGTGTCATTATCAAGGATCGTAAATTGCGAGCAAAAACGATCTAAATGACCAGTGACGCCTCTAGCACTTCAATGAATTTTGCTCACATTTTACGAGCCCTTTTAATTAGAACAAATGTGTTGTAACAAGCTCGAAGAGCCCTAGGGCTCCAATGCGCACACAGCCTAAGCTGCGATAAGATCCACATTAATTTGGTTCAATTCAAAGGGGATCAGGGCGTCGTCGCGGAAACTCCCGCGATCCGAAACATCATATTAATTTCGCTCAACTGCGAGCTTTCATGAGCTTAATTCCGATCTGATAATGGTTTTTCTAGTGCACAGGGGCTGAAAAAAGGGATTAGCTGCGAAAATGGGATTCTGACATGGCGCTACTAGTTTGATGGGGTTTCATTTCCCTGATAAAATTTTAAGTTAGTGTAGTTGACAAAGCAAATCCTGTTCTACAAAGTTTTTTTTTGCCTATAAAGTAACATACTCCTACTTAAGTAACTATAAAGTATGAAGGTTAATCGAAACGTAAGTTATACGACAACTTCGTGTACCGTAATTTATTTTGCCCAGTAACCTGTTCGATTCCTATTATTAAAGTTATGAAAACTTGTTTTCAATTATCACCCATAGTTACCAAATAAAAACCATTTAGCTTGTAACTATAACGTGATTAAACCCTTTTTGTATTTTAATATGTCTGAAACTCACAAAAACTGTCAACTACATAAAAATAAGCAACCATTATGGATGACTAGTTCATGTTCAGCCAAGCAACTTAACACATAATTTCATACTTTATAAAGAAAAAAAAACTGGATTCGCTTGGCACAGGGAGAGCCGGTTATTGCAACCGTAAAGCAGGTTTTAACGCAGCGAGTTCAGCAGTACATTTGTACTAGACAGAGTTATTGGGGCGGACGGGGTTCCGAACCGAACTAAGGTCACTGCGCAGGGCAGCGGCGCTGGCGATTATGACTCCTATTGAAATATTTGTAGAACAGAGTATGGACTTTAAAAACTGGGTTGGATATTATCAGGGATCGTAAAATGCGAGCAATATCGATTGAAATGACGGATGAAACCAGTGCCGACTGATATAACGATTCACTTCAATTAATTTGGCTCGCATTTTACGAAACCTGGTTATTACAACTGTTTTAGTGCTCAACCTTGTCTTAACTAGCCGTCTAGTAGCTAAGGATAAACACCCTTGTCGCCTCATCCCACACCTCTCACTTAAATAAATAAATAAATATCGGACAACCTCACACAAATCAATGTAGTCCCACAGTAAGCTCTAGTAGGCTTGTCTTATGGAACTAGACGACGAAAAACATACTTATATAGATAAATACATACTTAAATACAAATATAACATCCATGACCCAGGCACAAATATTCGAATTATGGAATAAAAGATTTGGTGTGATTGACGTAGCGATCTAATAGCTCAGTTGGGAGAGCAATACGCCGGAAACGTAGAGGTCACAGGTTCAAATCCTGCTTAGATTATTATATAGTAGATCGCATTTAATTTTTCTTTCTTGTGATTTACCTTTGTGTCATTATTTATAAAAATAATAAAGTGGTATTTCCACATTAAAAAAAAGTAGAATCGATAAAAAGATTCTATAAAAATACAAATATTCGAGTTCTTGCCCTTGCCGGGATTCAAACCCAGGACCGTCGGCTCAGGAGGCAGATGCTTTACCACTGCGCCAACCGCGTCGTCTCACTTAGGGCCTTATCACACTTGCGATTTGCGAGCGTATTTTCTATACAAATAAGCGACGCGGCGAACACGCTGCGCGTACGCCTTCATACAAAAAACGCTTTCAAATCGCAAGTGTGATAAGGCCCTTAGGCTGCCTGTGTACTGGAGCGGAGCGGAGATGTGTAAAATGGACCAATCACATTCCTCGGACTGAAGTGTACTCCATTAGACGCAGCCTGATTGAGGAGATTAATTTTCGCCGCTTCTGTGGACAGGAAACCTTAAAAAAAATTATATCGGACAACCTCACACAAATCGATCTAGTCCCAAATTAAGCCCAAGAAGACTTGTGTTATGGGTACTAGACGACGATATACGTACTTATATAAATAAATATATACTTAAATACATAGAACAACCACGCACGAGGACGCAGTTGAAATGAAACATAGTTACTATAGTCTGATTTTTTTTATACACATATTTGACACATCACGTAATACCCATATTATAACGTAAATCTGCACGTGATATTAAATTTCATAAAAAAAAACAAGCCATGACAAAGTATTTTTTCTAGTATCTATGTATTAAACGTTTTTAACTTTCTATTTGACACAATTGAGTTCATGTTATATTTCTTCTTATCACGGTGTTGAAGTATTTAACGATAATAAATAATTTAATAAACAGTTAAGTACTACGTGCTTTTTTTTAAAGCTGTGTAGAAAGCCTTTTCGATTCATGTAAATTGGTAGAAATCAATCAAATCGATAAATTGATAACTTGAAGAAAGAATAATAAAACAAATTACTATTTTACATAGAAAGCTCCAGTGAGTCCGACGGCTCGTAGCTTAAAAATATATAACAAAAATATATAAAGGTTCGAAAAAAAGTTCGTCAATAAAATCGATTCGATCAACCATTTATAATCGTTAGATTTGGCAAAAAATATCTTTGCTACATCGCTACAAACATCAACAGAGAACTGTCAAATGTGTGTTTAAAATACAATCACACTGTAACCACTACACGAGAGCACGACGACGTCCTCTGTACACACGCCGATATATGTTTTTTGTGTAGCTTAAAGAATTCGGCTATTTTTTTCATTAACGAACGAATAAATGTTTTTTTTTTACCATTTTTGAAGTACAATACTACGAGCACGAACTGATATAATTATATATTAAATGGTATGGTATTTCTTACCAAGTAGCTCTACTATTTGTTATAAATTTGCGTCAAGTCTTTGGATTACTACGACCTATCTATGTTGGAATACTGATATCTGCAGGGAGCATCGTGGTCACCCCGTACGAAGTAGTCCTTTAAATGTGATACAAAACAACCCATATATCGTCTTAAAATAAAAATGGATTTTTTAAAGACATGACCTTGAACTATATCAGGGTTAATTAGCCCTCACTACCAGTAGTCGGAGTTTGTGTGGGAGTATAACCCGCTAATAGGATTATCTCGACGCCACGGGTGTAATCCATCGTCTCTAATAAATAAATAATCGAATAAATATCAGACATTCTCACACAACCTCTAGTCCCAAATTAACCTCGAGAAGGCTTGTGTTATGTTATGAGTACCTACTAGGCGACGAAATACATCTTACATAAATTAATACATAAATATTTAAATACATAGAACATCCATGACCCAGGGTTATCTGCCCTTACCGGGATTCGAACCCAGAAACGTCGGCTCAGTAGGCAAGCTGGTTTTGCTACTGCGCCAACATGTCGTCAAATAAACTGCAGGTCCTATGGTGATGATGGTATTTTGCAGTAACTATACATCACAGGATTCCCGCTCGTAACTTACGTCCTGGTACATTTGACGCTCGCCACTTTGAAAGCGCACTGCTTGTGGCAGTTTTCTTTGTTTATTTATCCTATCGCAACTTCATCCCGATACGGCGACCTTTGTAGAACCGTCGCGTCATTCGAGTGTCAAAGAATGTTGATGCGGGACTTTCAGATTAAATGCATCTTCTATTTTTCAGTACTCTTATAAGAGACACGTATTTGATTAACACTGTGTATCTGATAAATACATTAAGTAAAAAACAATACAAAATCAAAATCAAAACGTTTATTCAGTAAGCAACCAGGGCACCTTTACATGTCTGAATCTGAATCTACCGGCATTTCACATGAGGAGTTCGCTGTAAGTCATTTTTACGTAACTCAACAGTAAGTATTTTTTTCGTAAATTATACTCAAGTATAATAAAATATAGTATAATTATAACTAGGTAATTGATACATAGAGTGATGAATTTTATTATATTTGATACATATAGAGGAGATGTACAATTCGCGTCATATTTCGATACCTCGATAAATAAGTAGTGCATCACTAAAGTAAACATTTGTGCTCTTATTTCAGACAGATGTCGAATGTCAACGAACACATATGGTTCATTTATTAATTTGAAATTATATACAATTCTTATTTATATAATTAAGCGGTTGGTTCAGTTTGTATGCGCTTGCCTATTGAGCCGGCGGTCCCGGGTTCGAATCCCGGCCAGGGCAAATATTTGTGTGATGAACTCTAATATTTGTGCTTGTGTCAGGGTTGTTCTATGTATTTAAGTATATATTTATCTATATAAGTGTGAATATCGTAGCCTGGCTAAAAAAAAAAAAATCTGTTTATTTCAATGAAGTCTACTGCACACTTCTGCTTAGACTCTAATCTTATATTTAAAGATTGTATCGAATCTAATTATATTAAATATAAATTGTGACAATGCGACTGAGAAAAACAAACTAGTCGGGAAGGCTGTTAATTAACAATTTTCTATATATGCTCACCACTTGCTTTACAGTTTTGTTATTCATGGAGTCATATGGAAATCTATTCAAAGCTTGCGGCTACACAAGCCTTCTTGAGCTTAATTTGGGACTAGACCGATTTGTGTGAGGCTTTCTGATGTTTATATTATATTCCATTGACGCACGGTGCATTCATAAAAATTTGCATGGGATAGGTATCACCAGAGATCATAAAATGCGAGCAAAATTCATTGAAGTGCCAGGGCCGTCACTGCTCGTCATACGTCATTTCTATAGATTTTGCTCGCATTTTACGATCCCTGGGTAAGTATCACACGAAATAATGAATGGTTAAGTATTTAGAAAGCCGTAACGTGCTTACATTTGAAACTACTTGTAAATTGTAATGTCCGTTATTTATAAACAAACTAATAAGGGGAATAATATTAATTAAATTTGACCAAAAGCAGTTAAATACTTGTCGTTAACGATGTCTAATCGTTTCTGGTGGGGTCAAATTACGATATTATCCTGCATTATGTTTAAATTTTATTACGACTAATTTTGTTAGCAAATGGGTCGTTATATTTATTTATACCGACCCTTAGTAAACCCAGGGCACTGTTTATATAATTTGACACTGCGAATGACACATGGCCTATTTTAATTACGTAATTGCGTATTGAGCCGAAAAGCTCCATTCACGTAAATTATTTCTAAGTGCCCCTTTGAAGACAAATATTTGGTCGAGATACAATTTAAGCAATATTTAAAGGTACTAATGGTCTTACATGGACCCTTTATTCGGTTGCTGGTTTTATTATACTACGCTACGTGTGTGGCACCGGAATATCCCCTTTGTAAAACATAGGGTAATACGTGGTATTTACTATATTTTCTACGGTTTCCGCGGATGTCACAAATTAAAATATATATATATTATACAAGCGGCCCGTGTCAACCTTTGACAATGGTAACTGGAAGGTTGCTGAAACGGCAGGAAGGCTCAAATAATAATAATTAAATTGTTTTATTTAAATAGGGTACTATTGACATTGTAATTTGTTCGCAGTGATATACCTTAAAAAACCTACCTATACATGTGTCTTGGAATACCAATAATAAATTTAGAGAAACTGGTGGAAAATGATTATTATTATATTATTTAATCTGCCACGAGAAAGTACACGCCTTCATTTTATACATTAATCACAGCAACATACAATTTTGTTTAATATAGTGTAAAAGTAAGTAAGTATGATTAGAAGATGTGTTCTTTTAAATTCACTTATCTCTACTCATCACTTAACCATGATAACATATACATAAGTTGATTAATTCGTAAGTATCATCCTTGCTCCCTTAGCGAATAAATCATAAATCATCAACCTAATTATTTATCGGAGAGCAGAGCTGTCCCAACCCGTATCACTACTCTGTTTCAAATTAGGGGTCCATAACAAATCGAATTTGTCAAAGTTACTTCTATCTCAAGGGCCAAAACTCCTGATCCTGACACGGGTTTCCCCACAATGTGTAGTTTCCATAAGAGTTGGCACGTTGTTACATCGAACACATCAATGAGAAAACCCACTAAAAGATAAAACCCACTACCGTAAAATGGGGGGCGTAAAACCTACTTTAAAATGCAGGGGCTACTTTGGGAAAGTGTTTTTACGCCATATCCTTATTTTTTTTAACTATCTGTGGCAATGCAATGCCTCCCTTCAACAATGACCTAACCTTTTACTTCATTTGCTCAGTCGCACTATGAATAGTTGCGTTTTTATAACCATTTTAAATATCTCAAAGTAGCCCCAAATTTTCCTAAAGTAACCCCGTTTTACGGTATCTCAAATCTTAACCAGTGAAGTACATAAACGTTGCCTTTTCCCGGGTTTTACTAGAGACGTTGTTTCAGCAACAATACAAACTGAGTCTTTTGTTTGGTCTGGCGAGTCCTCGTAATTAACTTCCTGACGCAGCCTTCGACGACATCAATAGAGGAATCTAAGAAAGATAATTGTCGAGTTTTCTTTGTATCGGCGGGTTGGAACTTGGGGACTTGAGAGATGGCTCCATTGCTGAATACGTTTCAGTGTTAATTGAACGCTCGATGTCAGTTTTATTGGTTTTATTTTATATTAGCTGCGCTGCGCAGTGTTACCCGCTCATCCTACGGGAACACTATTTTTTCGGGTTAAGAGTAGCTTATGTGTTAATATAGGGTGTCAGCTACCTGCATAACAAAATTTATCAAAATTGGTCCAGCCGTTTGAGCGTCAAGAAGTGACAAACTTTCGCTTTTATAATATAGTGTGATAACTTAAGTAAACATCATCTGGAGTTACGCTGATGATTAAAAAGCATTATAGTTCAATGACAGAGCATGGTCTGCCGAGCCCTCGTAATTTCCTGGCTGCAGTTTTCGACGAGATCATTAGAGTAATCTAAAAAAGATAATTGACGAGTTTTCTATGTACCGACGGGTTGAAACATTGAGGTGGTTCAAATAAATAAATTATAGAAAAGTCTAAATGAATATTTATGCGTGTAACCACATAATAGCGAGATAAAAGTAATAGGTAAGTACTTAGCCTGTTACATTTTCAAAAAGCCTCTTAAACTGAACCCTAACCCAAAGAAGCTATAGTTAGTTGCGGTAGAAGGAAGTTAACTTAACAATAAGCTTAAGAAACTTAATAAGCTGCCGTGTGAAGCGGCGGAGCAATCTAACTTAATCGGCAAGTGAAACTTGAAAATGACTACCTTACTTTACTTGCCTTACTATACTTCATAACCATCATAGCTCGGACTACCTACTTAATTATCGTAAAACAAGAAAAAAAATCCATTAGAATCCCAAGAATGTTATAGTATTTCCATTATCTTTTTAGGGTTCCGTACCCAAAGGGTAAAAACGGGACCCTAACTGCAAACTTAACTTAACCCGGCCAGTTAAGATGGGATAAGTATTTATACGGAACCCTCGGCGCGCGAGTCAGACTCGCACTTGGCCGGTTTTTTTCTTTATTCTGGTTCTGTGAAGATTAGTTCGAGCTATGGTTATAATTATTATAGCACCAAGCACTAACGCGTTTAAGTTTTTTTTACGCTAGAAGCAAAATGACACTGGAGACCCACATATACGATACCGTAAAACGGGGTTACTTTAAAATGCAGGGGCTACTTTGGAAAAGTGTTTTTACGCCATATCCTTATTTTTTTTACTATCTGTGGCAATGCAATACCTACCTTCAACAATGACCCTTTTACTTCATTTGCTCAATCGCACTATGAATATTAAATTTGCGTTTTAATAACCATTTTAAATCTATCAAAGTAGCCCCAAAATTTCTTAAAGTAAGTAACCCCGTTTTACGGTAGTTATCCTAAACTGTTAGGGTGCCTCGTCACCACGAGCATATAGGTATAACGGAGAATAAAGAGTGGTCGCATTAGTTATTATGGCTTACAAACATAAATATTATCTCTCGGTCCTGACCTAACGTGGACATTTTTAGTGACGTGTGTCGGAGTCTGAAATGTGATTTATTTGCCTTAATTTCGTAATTTGTTGCGTTTTTCTCAATCACCCAGGTTAAGTTCGTTAAGGTTATAAGGTTTGTTATTTATATTACTAACACGATATGGATGAATTTACGAAATAAATGATTATTACTTCAAATGCTATGGGCATTTCAAATGCTAAAGAAAAGCACAACTTCCTGTAACAAATATCAATAAAACACAATTACCTTCAATTTAACAAAATATTTCTTTCTCTGCTACCCACCTGAAATATGGGCCGTTTTCCAATAAATAAGTTTGACGTGGTAAATCCCATCTTGAAGTTATGTGAATCTCGCAATCGCTATATCAGCCTCCTACAGGACGAGTTGAAAACAAAAGGGTTGTATTCCCGCCACGTCGCCTCTTCAGGTTAAGCTGAGCGAAATTTCTATATTTAACAAAATAGCCGCAATTTATCGACATCCCTCTTAACTCTGTTAGGTATCTAGAACTAAAAGAAAGAAAAGAAAGAAATACATTTATTCGTGACAAGAAAAAAATAATAATAATAATTTATCATAATTACGGTGTGACAGAAATGAAGAAAAATAAACAATACTATAATATTATTTTATAAATTGTATTTGTCTTGTTTCCTTTTGTAAACTTTTATTGGTGTGCAATAAAATATTGTTGTATTGTATTGTATTGTTGTATTATAGCTGTGCCACGAAAAGGTTTCACCTCAGCATGATGCTAGCTCAAGAGCCAGCGCTGATCTTCCTGTGGGACCATAGGTGGCTGGCATAGGTGGTGGTGGTAGCTGGTGGGTGATATGGCTATCTAATTTTGGTTTAGTTTACTCTGACGATGGTTTGAGTACAACTGAGACACCTAATTCTTTGTATGTACAGTCGAGTTCATTTACATCTACACACTTACGAGAGCAAAAATATCTGAGCACGACCCTATTGTCAGGAGCATAAAATCGTGTTCAGATATTTTTGTTTTCGTAAGTGTGTAGATGTAAATGAACTCGACTGTACGACTCTGTACAAGGCATTATACGATTCATACCACATAATCTCCGGAGAGCTCCAAGGTTTGGCTGGACGCCACAATAATTAGACGCACCATATCATCTTCAGGCTTGCCACGGCTGGCAGAACACAACCCAGCAGAAACAACGTGGCGGCCGAATCTACAGGGTAAGCATATTTTTCCGCGACTACGCTTGACGCGCTACTTAGCATCACCTGTTTTGCTCGCCCGGTATTGGTAGGAAAGTGACAGGTAGTGTTTGTCGCACGACAAAGAGACGCATGACACAGTTATGCTATACGTGCTAGTCGGTCTATAATTCTAGATCTACCTATTCACATTTTACTACCGATGTATTTTATGCGGCGGCTTTTGGGATACCTAACAAAACCCAAGTTTTTACTACTTCGTTTTTTCATTAGGACCTATTACGCACAGGACGCACGTGTAGGAAAGCGCAGCGTGGGACGGCTCCCGACTAGATGGAAGGATGACCTCGTGAGGATAGCGCGGTTCGCACTTTCAGCTCTCGGGAGGCCTATGTTCAGCAGTGGACGTCTGTGGATGATAGATAGATAGGCAGACTAAGTGGGCATATCTGCAACTAATTACTAATATACAATGGCTTTAAAGCCAAATACACAGAATAATCAAAAACAACAAACACGACCAACAGAGCTGTAAACACACGCCACTCATTGATTATTGACGTCTATAAGCTGTGGCTGCTCGATGGTGATATTAGGCTAATTGGTTTACCGCATACAATACGGATTGGAAGCTAAACAAACACACGCCGAGCTAATACAAACTCTACACTGCGGAGTTACGGACTGAGGATCGCTAGAACTCATTTCAATATTAAGACGTACAAGAAAGTCTTAAGACGAAGGTTTTTAACTGATGTGTGTTGCCAGTGATGCCATACGGCACTGAAACGTGGTGGCTCACAGTGGACCTCATAAGAAGGCTTAAAATTGAAAATTACTCCAAGGGCAGGATCGAGCTATGGTCGGAGTTTCCTTGTGGGATCAAATCCGAAATTATGAGATACGCAAGAGAACCAAGGTCTAGATATAGCTCAGCCAGTCGCCAAACTTAAGTGGCAGTGGGCGGGGCACATTGCTCGTAGAACCGATGGCCGGTGGGGCAGAAAGTTTCTTGAGTGGCGACCGCGGACTGGAAAGCCCCCAACAAGGTAAACAGAAGATCTGATTAGGATCGCGGGCAGAAATTGGATGAGGGCGGCGAAAGACCGATTGTTGTGGAGAACTTTGGAGGAGGCCTTTATGGCTGATATGATGATGATGATAAGAAACTCCTGACAGCTGTTTAGTTTGAAGTTGTTGTGATACTCATATCACATCTTATATATGACCAACTATTTTGTGCTTAGCGACAGATTTAACTTTTTGATATTTCTTATTGTGTTAAGGTTTGGAATTAACTAATTAAGGTTAACTAAGCGAGATTAGTTTGGCATTTTGAGACCTTCGTTATTAGAACATTGAACGCTCAGTAACAGTAGATTGTACTTCAGATATTTTTTTGCTTTCGCTACAAAAGGTCCAAAGTATCATCAATGCCCAATGCCACTTATTGCGTATATAATTCAAGTAGCAAAAATCTATGTAGTATCGGACGTATAAATACTATTGCATGTCAGTCGATTTAAGACCCAGATTCATTATAAGGGTCTAAATATCGCTTGTTTGAAGTACCTCCAACTAGCTTCATATAGTGGAAGTCTTTCCTATCCTCAAAACTAACATTACTTTTTATAAATAACTATCCAGGCCATGTAGTGCAACTCTCCACCTGTGCCCATCGCTCTGGCCCGATCCGCTGACGCTACTAACATTTACGATTCGACTAAGCCTCTACAATTCACGCTCGTTGTCATTCATGGCAGGTAAGGCCTTAAGTACACAGTCATAAAATTCACATAGGTTTGCTTTGGGTATTATTTTTTTCCCACCTTGCCGCTCGCACCCTCACTGAATAAAAATCTGACCTTTTTCTAGGCCATTTACATTTTTATTGTCGCTTCGGCGACTCAAAAAATGATGCCTGTTTGTTTTAGGACGGATATGAGGTGAATTGATTATTTATTACCGACTGGATATACATTTATTGCTTTTATTGAAAATTGCCTGCGGCTTTGTCTGGAACGCTGAATAACATAAACAGTGAATCAAATAATTATTACATCTTCTAAGAATATTTGTTAGTTTAAACTTTTTATTACTTATTACTTAACATTGATTTGAATTTCTACATCTCTTTTACGTGTATCAGATAGTTGTAACATAAAAAGCAATTTAAGTATGTTTTAGGAAAAAAACTTAACTTACTGTTGAGTTTCTTTCGCTTTTTCCTCAACAGTGGTCTCCTCTTCTGAAATGCCGGTAGATTCAATTGTGACAAGTTAAAATGCTCATGTGGTCCACTTACAGAATTAACGGTTACTTTTTTTTATTTGAAACCTTAACAAGGTATTTTCCATTGAAATACGAAAAAATAAATACATTCTGAACTCCGACATAAACAAACATCAATCAAATTAACACTTCTGTCCATACTTTAATATCTCTGTACTTATAAATATAACAGAATAACCAATATACATAGGTACCATTAGAGCTTGTATTAAGAGCACGATAATAATTATCAATGATTAGATGCGCCAGTATAGTGAAGCGCTTGCGTACAATTGATATTGACGTAATGACCATATTACATGGTTGATGCCCGAATAAATTGACCTCGTTATGTTTATTTGCTGTATCCACAACAACCGATTTACGAATATGATTTGTATTTGATGGGTTTTTTGTTGTACGTGTCTTATTTTGATATTATAAGAGTGCCATGTCAATACTAAAGCGATGGAACAAATACCAGAAAATACTAGAAGTGCCTCTTTTGTTACTTCATTGGCTCTTGGAAGGACGATCGTGTTCCAAATTTATTCATTTATGCTGAGGCGTGACCTTTTCGTAACATACACATCAACGATTTTATTTTATTTTATTTTGTTTCTAATAAGTAAGTTTTGTGTATGTTAACGAATAAATTTTCATTCATGCATTCAGATATTTTAATATCTGAGACAATCAAATAACTCTATTACGCCTTAATTTTAACCTAAACTGAAACTACATTTAACAAGAGCCCCCATGGCACCTTGCCAAAGATGCACGCCCTATAGTCGCTTTTGGTATCGACGATCCGTTTTAAAGTTCATTAAATTAAAATGGAACTTAAATACAACCTCTGGGCCCCAAAGAAAGCCCTTATTTTGGCGCTTGGGCCATAGATCTCAACGCTGTACGCCATGAACTGATAGCTCGGATCAAAGTCCGCCGTGGTGCTAAGGTCACATCTTGAATTTCACAACATCGTGCATCCCGCCTTCCAAAGAACTGGTGCTTTGATGGAGGATAGTTGAAATCCAAAGCCCGTCACATCCAGAGACCTATATCCTGTTCTCCAAGGCTTACGGTCATAAATCCCAGCCGGCACTCGATCGATGCCCCACTTATGATACATAGTTTCCTGCAGCGGACTCCCACGATAAAACGTTGATTTGTGATCTCCAGCGTATGGGGCTATTTCAATCGAATGTGTTTCGGATGGAGGTAATTGAATTCGTGCTGGCAATGTTTATGGCTGTGAATGCTAAGTGCGATCGTCAAGGTTAAGGTAACTTGTTTTTTTTGACCAGACTTTCATACTTACTGTTTGAGCTAATGATGTCCAGTGACAGTCATATATCCTATCCAACTTTGGCCTAAGCATTTTTTTTAATAATTGGATTTGACTAGAGTTTGTTGAACCTTGTTGTCTCATAATTGTGTTTTATAATTGGTTTGATAGCTATTTGTACCAGTACGTGACACACGAATTTCTCTTTCAAAGAAAAATAAGTTATTTCAGTTTGGATGGGTAAAAATTTATGCGATATTCATATTTCTAGTTCATGCAAATGAGCTTGTGTGAAATAGCATACGTAATTTTATAATCACTTGTCCTTCGTTATATAATAATTACCTGAGCTTGACCCTTCCCTGATCTAAGGGTGCAAGTTCCCGTAGATCACAAATTTAACCTTTCACGATGTGCGTGGGTTGGACTCCGATTTACCGAGTATTAGATATTATAACATCGTAATATTCTAAATGTCTTCTAATACTATAAATAATTAATTTAGAGAAGTCAAAGTCAGCCCTTTTTAGACTTACTATTAAAAAAATGTTACATCGGGTGCGGGCAGTAACAGAAGCAGGAGACCATTTTTTTATAAACCAGTTGCGAATGGATTAAAAAAAAACAAGATAGTATGAAATAAGTAGGTAAGTACATGTTATTTTTAAATTTGTTAACCTCCTTGTTCTGTGGCAGGACACACCCGGTATGCAGAAATTGCTATTTTCAGTAAGTATCAAATTATCCTTAAAACTGTGAATTCCGTCGGAAGTAGCTATTTTTGCTGAGGGGTCTCTGTCGACTAGTAGGCGTCTTTTGGCTAGCGATGATCCTAAAATATCTAATATAGTTCTTACAAATACAAATACAAAATGATTTATTGCACACCAAAAGAAGTTTACAAATTAAACACGAAAACAATCATTTTAATAACGATAGACAACAGCTCTTCACACTTTATGCAAATATTTGCTGAGTTTATTTATTTCTTTATTTAAACTTTATTGCACAAAAGAAATACTTAACGTACAAAAGGCGGACTTAATGCCATGAGGCATTTGAGGGAGTTTGTTACTATTTTAACCACATCAGTGTGAACGTACTAGGTAAATTATAATCAAGGTTTCTATCAATTTAAATCAGACCAAAATGAGTATTTATATAGGTACACATCTTATAATTGCATGTAGCAATAAGTATAATAACAACATGTTTCACCTTATATACGGGTACGGATAATGTAATTATGTTACAATAACGTACCCTACGTCTCCAGGAAGCAGCAGCATATTGAACCATGTTTCGGCTGACTACACTCTAATTAAACACAGCAGCCATCTCGAGGCGTTACACGTGGCAGCACTGTCCAAGCGTGAGCCTGGGGCAAAGACATCTCAAATCAATTTCCTAGCGCAGGCAATAGTTAGTACAAGCAATTATACACAGGCTGAATTTTAGGTTAGAATTCAAATGCAGAACTTGTTATAAGGGTATGGTTTTATTGCAAAATCTTAATTTGCATATTCACGTATCGAATTTGACCCGGCTTTTGATATCTAAACTGCATGGAAGAATGTTTGCAGGTAGTAATATCATTATTTGATTTAGTAGTGCCACGCTGCCGGTCTAACTATAATCACTCGAACTAGAGCGTTTAGTTGTTTTCGAAGTGATATCGTTTCGGAAAGGCACACCTTGAAAGATTGTGTAGAACCGCTGATTAGAGGATAAACTCACTAATTTCTTACCAAACATATTTCTTTACGCCGATATTTTCCTAGTATTAATAATACTTAGGTATAGGTGGTTGTCCATTCACCTGCTGAACATGTCAATCATTGCCCTTCTGTGGTTCAACAGTACAGAAAACATTCCAGAACATAATTCTTCTCTGTTTTGCGTCACCTCTAGCCAAGCAGGTATTTAAGGGCGCAAAGATCCTTATATACCTCGTCATTCCAAGGCTATCTGGGCCAGCCAACCTGACGTTTCCTACTCAATGGCCGCCCAGCTCATACACTCTCTTGACATCACAATCATCTCGCCTCTTTTTCAGTATAACGGAGGTCGTTGATGTCATTGATTACATTTGACTAAGGTCTTCTGAAATAATTTTGGACATTGATATCTCGTGTACGTAAACTTACAACAGCCTGACCTGAAACTTCGATATTAACATATTATTACATCATCATAGGGCCAGGATTAACATACAATGCCAGTTATGCTCCTCCCGTCAACGGGACAGACCCTGCGGTTAAGTGACGTGTGAATTTCGCATCTACCGAGAGGTATTCATTAATGTAACTATCGAGCGTTCCCGAGCGTTCGGCAACAAACTAGTCTGATAAACATGAGATCGAGAGGTTATTAACAAACCACTAACTAATGATTTAGTATGGATTAGTACAATTAGGAGAACTATCTTGTAAGCGGCGGCTGGGCCACTAAGGTAGGTACTCGTAGATGGTTGTCATCTACGTTACAGCTACGAACCGCGAAATGATAATTAACTTAAAATTCAATTAGCATTCAGGGAATGGTTAATCATCATTTCATTCATTATTTGCATATTATTAGTATTGAATTCCTCATATCCTTTTTCTTAATATTTTTACACCCTTTGACAAAGATATTATTATCTATTATCGATTAAAAGTTAATTATGAATATTAGGAGCTTCAAAAGCTTATGAAGGCGCAATCTGGAAAAATCTTTAATACGTCTTAGGTAATCTTGAAATTGCTGGAGACTTATCAAAAGCTTAGGAAATGATTGCCCCGGACCATCTGGCCAGATTAAATAGGGTTCTTTTTAAACATGTTTTCGTATATAATTTTTGTTTTGGCAATAAATTAAACGGTCTCTAAAATATGATTTTGTGAGTAGAAAAACTATCAATGCTGGTATGGCATTGTTCGCCAGTAACAAAAGTAAGTAGACTCGGACTCCAAAAACAATAGGCAGTATAAAATTTACTAAATTCAAGATATCTGCTTATTGTTAGACCAAGAAGTTGTATAGTCGATGTTTATTTTTCTACAGTCAGCAATTCAAAATGAAGGTAATATGCACGAAGTAATAAGATATTCGCTAAATAACCCAGTCAAAAAGGCTAACATTGCAAAGCACGATGTAGTTGTAGATTTTTAATATGTTGTAAGGATCACCGGAGGCAAAATATCTCGCGATCGTTCACCAACAATAGGGTGATCAAATTTCAAAAAGTTTGATTTTCATGTGACTTTGCTCAAATCCTTGATCGCACTTACCTTAAAGGCCTCTGTGCCAAATTTCAGCTTAATTGAACATTATTTAGAGGTTGCGCAACATTGTGGAATTTAAGAAATACGTAAATTCTTGAGCAATATTCAAATAAGGATTTCAGCATTTTTGGGTAAGTAAATTAAAAAAAAAACTTATCTGGCATAAAAAAGCGATAACGCACAACAAATTTAACGTTCAGTAACGCTTAACTTCTAATGAATTTCTATAAACAATGGCTCTTTCAAAGAAAAGTATAGTTTAAGTATACACTCATTATGACAAAAAAATTAATGAAAATAATATCATACAATTATATGTCAAGATCTGCTAGGAACTTAAAGGAGAAAGGATGTGCAATATTTCTGTATAGAAAGATAAACACAAAAGTACATTTTTCAGTTTAATTTTTGAGTGCAAGTACGATACGCGGATTGCTCATAATATAGAGCCATTATCACTTTGGGACATGAAGAATATGTTATTTTTGTAAAGGATGCTAACTGAAATGCATTACATATTGATAAACAATAGCAAATTATACAAATACATATATTTTCAGGCCACTTAACTTTTTTATTTTTTGTCAATAGATTCAGAGTTCCAAAACTCTACGATTTGGCTTTTTTGTATGTTATTTATTCTATATTTTTGTAAAAAATGTTGTAAATTATCTCCCATCATATTAAAAATAATAGACTTCTTCTAAGTGATATCGAAAACGCTGATGTATCTGATCTTGAAAGCGTTTGATGTATTCTGTCTCTTTTTTCTATAAATGGTAATATTACACGTTTCTCTCGAACTTCTCTTCGGCTCTGACTTTATAGAAATTGAATGATAGTTTAATTATTTAAATCTTAACTTTTCTACGGGTATTACTCTTTACTTCCAAACAGAGATATTTATGTTTAACTTCGTATAAAATATAAAATCAGTACTTCAGAACTATTACTAATTTTAACATTTATTGCAAAAGTGGTCAGTTTGCGCAACCTCTAAACGTCCTCAAATTTTCTTGAAATTTGGAACAAACATTTACTTTATTATAGAGACTCGATCCCCAAGCAAAGTCATAAAAAAATACACAGTTTATTTTTTTCTATACAAAGATGAAACACCCTAACCAACAAGATGGACCGATCAAGTAAGACTCATCGACCTCCTAAATTCTACTCGGTTGTAAGAGACGCGCTGGACAAAAGCTTGTGGAGGCAGATCATCCGCACCAGATGCAACCCTGAAGCTGACTATGATCCTCAGACATGAGGGACCGACTCCAAGGAGAGACAAGGATCAGTTAGGACAGTGTTCATCCAAATATGCAGGATATGGTGCTCGCTGCACAATGCGCAAAAACTGCGAAATTTTGGGACTTTATTCACTTTTTTGTCTAAGTGTTGTAATCGTTCGACTTCTTCAGGAACGCGAGGAGAGTGAAGAAGAGGTGGAACGTATTATTAGAACCAATACGGCCCTCAAAACTCAGCTCGCGGAACAGGATGCACATTTTGAGGACGTACTGGGTCAGCGCGATGAGCTCCAAAAAACTCTGGAACAGTTTCAGGAGTGTTGTGCTACACATGATCAAGCGCTGCAACGCATTCGAGACCTCGAACAACAGCTGGAGGAATTGGAACAAAAACCAATATCGGTTGATACTTGCAAACGTTGCTCCGAACAAGCAGACTACAATTTAAGTATATATGCCGAACTGAACAGCTGTGAACATATAGACATATTAAATGACACCATAATAAGTGCACCTGTAATCGAAACCATAGACTTAACAAATTCTATGTATATAAATAGCCACAGTAATGGAAAAAATATAATTCAAGGATCGAAGAAGATTAAGAAATATCTTAAATTAAGTAGATTTATTAAGCGATCAAAGGTATTATTAAAAAGACACAAATCCTTATTTAAATCTGTGTCTTTCAAACAAAATAATGTGGCTCTGATGAATGATCTCATAGATATTCAAAATGACCTGGACCATGCCCTGGATATTATAAAAAAAAGAAACGATGAGCTCAAAATTCTAGAAACGACTTTAAAAGACGTCAACGATAAGTACGAGTTATCGAGTAACCAGATGCGGGAATACATCGGGTTTATGAACTGCGTCATAGATCTAGGGAACAGCAACGCGGAACGACTCGATTCTCTGGTGGCGGCTTCGCCGCGCTGCGGCACCTGCGTGTCCCCCGCGCGCCGCACCCCGCTCGTGCCGCGCCTGCCCGCGCCCGCGCCCACGCCGCGCGCCGCCGGCCGCGCCCACCCGGAGCCGGCGCCGCGCCGCGTCTCGTTCGCGCCGCCCACGCCCCGCACCCGCCGGCCGCCGCGCGCGCCCGACGTGCCGACGCCGAGGCCCGCGAGTGCCGCGCGGGCGCCCCACACCCCGAGCGCCGCGTGCTGCGCGCCCGCGCCGGCCCCGCCGCGGCGCCCGCCCGCGCCCCGCACGGTGCTGTACACGGACCGGGTCGGTGTCGGGCTCGGCGCGCTGCTGGCCGGGCGCCTGCAGCAGCCGGTCACCAACAACTGTCTGCCGGGCGCCCCTCTCGGCCGCGTCGCCTCGTCTATTTCTGCCGACGCGTTCGACCGACACACCACCGTCGCGATCATGCTGGGAGACAGTTTGGGTTATACCAAGCGTGACGTGGTCGACTTCTGCGATACTCTCGCCGGTGTTGTCGACCGAGGTGTGGGTAAAATTATTGTGTGTGCGTTACCGTTTCCGGAGAAAACGTCTGAAAAAATGTATAATAAGATAGAATATTTCAATTCCCTATTCTATAGACTCAGTCTGTATACCTCCACGATTTCGTATTTTGATACGAATAAATTTATTAAAAACTTTGTCCTGACTCGCAATCGTATGTATCTTTCGAAAAGATGCTTACGTGATTGTGCTAATCTGTTAGCATATAATATTATAGACGCCGTCATGACTAGCATGACTTGTGATGGTAGTGCTAGGGTGAATCTTGCGTTACGTTGTAGCGACGTGGGATCTCCCGGGACGGAGTCTTCGGGTGATTTAAACTGATTTCTTCGACAACGTGTGTCCCCGCCGGCTCTGCGCCCCCCGACGATTTTAACACTAGTAGTAGATTTGATAATAATGCGATTAATATAGTTCACCAAAATATACAAGGTTTTACTAGTAAAGAACTTGAAATTGGTTTATTTATAGATAATCATAATATTCATATCTTGTGTATAACTGAACACTGGCTTAAAGGTCATGAATTTATGTTCAATTTTAACAATCATAGTATAGTAAGTTCTTTCTCTAGAGAAGTTCACATCCGCGGCGGATCCTTGATTATGGTAAAACATGATTTAAAGCATAAAGAACGCAAAGATATTGTTAACATGTCCATTGAGCGTCAGATTGAACTGTCGTGTATTGAATTGGAACAACTTATAATTATATGCGTATACAGACCCCCATCAGCAGACTATAGTTTATTTGAGTCAACTATGGATGAAGTGCTCAATAGTGTATTCTCAAGTAATAAGTGTATTATTGTGTGTGGTGATTTTAATGTTAATTTGTGTGAAGAATCATCTATGAGTGTGAGTTTATTGAACACTTTTAATTCTTTTGGCCTAGTGAATTTGTTTTCTGAGTCTACCAGAATAACAGCTACCAGTTCAACGTGTATTGATAACATATTTAGTAGTGTTGATGCGATTGATAAATCTATCATAAACAAACTAAGCTCTGACCATTGCGGACAATATGCCTCCTTTAACTTCAGTGGAAATATTGAAAGTGATCCACAAGACGCCATGTGCAGACCTATCTCTGAAAATCGCTTAGATTTGTTTAACCATAACATTCAGAGGAGACTATGTTATCTTACATTTACTCAAGAGGATGCTAACTGTATGTGTTCGGTCTTGTTGAACTGCATCAAAAAAGAATTTGATGCCTGTTTCAATTTGAGGAAAGTACAAGACAGGGTTAAAACTAAATTCAGCGACTGGGCTACACCTGATATTCATGAAAAAAGACGTCGTCTCTACGATCTTTATGAACAAAGGACAATCGATAAGAGACCGGAGTTCCTAGAGTACGTGAAAATGTTTTCCAAATCTTTTAAGCAAATGTGTGCCGCCGCTAAAGCTGATTACTTGTCTAAAAAGATCACAAATTCCAGTGATAAAGTGAAAACTATTTGGAAGGTAATCTATGATGAAACTGGGAAATCGAAACCAAAAGATCGCCATTACACTCTTTGAATCGACGATACTGTAATAAGTTCCGATGTTGAAATTGCCCATCACTTTGAGCAATTCTTCTGCAATATACCTGTAGAGACAACAAAGTCTTTAAATTCATCGCCCGATGTCGCTGAATTACTATTGAAAACGAATGTAACAGAATGTACAACTATCTTTAAATTCATTTATGTAACCCCTACCAATATTATTAAAGCGTTTAAATCGCTAAATTTAAAGAAGACTGAGGATCTGTGGGGCCTATCTGTGAAAGTGTTACATTCAATTGTTGAATCTATTGCACCATATTTAGCTGATATCTTTAATAAATGTATTGATACTGGAGTATTTCCTGATTTGATGAAGCATAGCAAAATTATTCCCTTATTCAAATCAGGTACAAAATCGGACCCCACAAATTTTAGACCAATATCAATACTACCAGCATTAAGCAAAGTTTTCGAGAAGATTATTCTAAATCAACTTATATCTCATTTCAATCGGAATAACCTACTCCACAGCAATCAATTCGGGTTCACCAAGGGTCGCTCTACCACTGACGCTGGCGTGGTACTAGTTAAACATATCTTTGATGCCTGGGAGAAAGCTCAAGATGCTATTGGAGTTTTTTGTGATCTATCCAAAGCATTTGATTGCGTTGATCATGAGAATTTAATACGTAAGCTAGAACACTACGGAGTCAAAAACAATGCCCTTGACCTTGTCTCGTCATATCTTTCAGGCAGAACGCAACGGGTAGATATCAATGGGACTCAATCGACTGGGTCAGCTGTTGCTATGGGGGTACCTCAGGGTTCAATTCTGGGTCCCTTTCTTTTTCTAGTGTATATTAACGATTTACCAAAGCTTGTGCGAGATAAACATGATATAGTACTATTTGCAGATGACACATCTCTTCTTTTTAAAGTAAAAAGGCAAGAAAACAACTTTGATGTGATTAATGATGCACTGTCCTCTATTGTGGATTGGTTTACTGCAAATAATTTACTTTTAAATGCCAAGAAAACTAAGTGCATTAAATTTACATTACCAAATGTGAAACATGTAAATTGTGCCAAGGTAAAACTGAAAGGCGAAGTACTGGAATTTGAAGAAAAAACAGTATTCCTGGGTGTTACTTTAGACTCTAAACTGCAATGGAGTGCGCATATAGCCACTCTTGCAGGTAAGCTTAGCTCTGCGGCCTATGCAGTTAGGCGAATCAGGCAGCTGACAAACGTCGAGACGGCAAAGATTGTATATTTCAGTTATTTCCATAGTGTTATGTCGTATGGAATTTTATTATGGGGAAGAGCGGCGGACATCCAAACCATCTTTGTGCTACAAAAACGAGCTGTACGCGCAATTTATGCACTAGGAGGTCGTACGTCACTAAGAGAGAAATTCAAGGAAACAAACATTCTCACCGTAGCATCTCAATACATTCTTGAGAATATCATGTATGTGCGGAAAAATCTCCATGAATTCAAGCTCAACAGTGACATTCACCACTACAATACGAGAAGTAAGGACAAGCTCGCAATACCTGCCCACCGTCTCCGTAAGGTTAGCTCGTCGTTCGTGGGGAACTGTGTACGCTTCTACAATAAAATACCAATTGATGTAGTAAAATTGCCCTGTAGCAAATTTAAAGCGCAAATAAAACGTCACTTATTGAATAAAGCTTATTATACGGTTAATGACTTTTTAAACGACAGTGATGCCTTTAAGCCAGTAGTTTAGTATTGTGTGTCAATAGTAAATTTTTAAATAAGCATTATTTTGGTGGGTATTTTTTAATGTAACATGAGAGCACAATTTGTTGTTTCTCACCGGGCAAACAGTATTAGTCAAGTATGCCCGGCAGCTTGAGCATGTCATGCTCGCTTAAAGGTCTTTGCTTACGGTGGCGTCGTTGATCGGGTCGCAGCCTTCCCTATAATATGGTTGAGGGAGGCGATGGCTGAGATATGCGTCATACTCGTGAACGGGTGCCGTTTGTGGGGTCCGGTCTGTTCATGCTAGCAAGGGCCAAATTAAATATGTAGCAACCGCATACTAGTGTTAAATTAAGTAAACGTGAGAAACTTCATCCTGTACTCGATTGAAGTTATTATATGTTGATTTTTACTTTTTGAACTCTTAGAGACTGTATACATCTCTAAGAAACAGCTTAGTGTAGTATGACACTCAGAGACTTTATACATCTCTGAGGAAATTTAATAATTTTAAATCTTTTTATTGCATGTTATGACGCCTAGAGACCATATACATCTCTAAGAAATTTAGGTTTAATAATTATTTTCTATTGTAAATTATTCACGTTGACGCCTAGAGACCTTATACATCTCTGTGGAATTAAATAATTAAGTTATTTTATTTTATTGCATGTTGTGACACCCAGAGACTTTATACATCTCTGGGTATATTTAATATTTAATATTTTAAATTTATCGTTAAAATTTTATTTTAATGTTCCTACTTAACATTGATTTGGAGTATCTTACATCTCCTTTACGTGTACCAGTGTAATTAGTTATAACACTTCAAATGTATCATGTAATTGTTTTAAGTATTATTTACGAAAAAATTACTTACTGTTGAGTTTCTTTCGGCTTTCTTCTCAACAGCGGTCTCCTCTTGCGAAATGCCGGTAGATTCACAATTTGACTTGTAAAAGTGCCCCTGTGGCCTACTTACTGAATAAATTATTTCATTTCATTTCATTTCGTTGTGTTTTCGACAATCAAACATCCACAAATGGGTCATGGTCAGATTTAGGTGCGTGTCTTTCCGGTGGACTTTTGCGAAATTAAAGATTCCAGGGCCTAATTTTCTGATAAAATGCCTGTGAGAATAAATAACGTTCCCTCTTCTATAATCCGATGTAATAGCAAAATAACCTAGATTGATACAAGGTCTTAACTTTTGACCACCGTAAGGACGAATTTTGTTTTTTGAACTGACAGTGACCCAACTATATCGTGCTTTGCTTTAATGTTGATTTTTAATAGAGGAAAAATTATACTTCAAACCGCAATAATCAAAGTTTTTGAAAACCGCAATAATCAAAGTTGTTGAGATTAGAGCAATGTTGAGACGGTCTTGCATTCACTCATCCGGCCACTTCGGGCGACTATTTAGATAATCTAAAACGATCTCAATTTATCTGTGGGTCATAATTATTATGGGCGGGCCCATAAAGCTTGTTTATTGGCTGCTGCTATCCAAAATTCAGTAATTCTATTGTTTGAGTC
Organism: Apotomis turbidana; assembly: GCA_905147355.2. Taxonomy (NCBI): domain Eukaryota; kingdom Metazoa; phylum Arthropoda; class Insecta; order Lepidoptera; family Tortricidae; genus Apotomis; species Apotomis turbidana. Next base: position 2,219,637 of record LR990285.1, read on the forward strand.
ACAATAATACTGTTATGATAGCTTATCGATGTGACAATTTATAGTGATCCTTTCATACAATGAAATATATTTTTAACTTCTATTATCTTAGTAATCCACATAAAATGCGACAGAGTATTTGTAAACAAATAATTAACACGAACAGCGTTACAGTTTATGTGACATTTTTATTTTTAGTTAGGTACTTACTTACAGTCGGCACACCGTTAAGACCAGTAGGGCTAGCATATCTTAATTCGCTTGTCGTGCGACTCAGCATCATCTGTCATGCTCACACGGTATTGAAAGAAAAGTGACAGGTAATATATGTCGCGCGTCACGGTTATGAGAAGTGCAGAGGACGACGCCGCCAGGGTCGCGTTCACGTGGAGGGGGCGGGTGTCCATGACGTGACCTATCTGTGTGCCAAGTTTCATTCCAATTCAATCTACTTAGGGTCGGTACAGACGGACAGCATTTGAACTGCAACCTGCAAAATGGCAGTTTGCGTGCAGTTTTGTTGCATGTACATCAACTGTCCTTCACACCGACTCCAAGCTGAATGCATGGTCGTAATACAGTTGTATTGCTGTTTGAACGACTGCAATATAACTGCATTACAACTGCTCAAATTTCGTACTGAAATACGCGGTGTGCACGATATTTACTTCCACAAGTAACTGGCGGAGCGGAACTTAAACTGCACACATTATGAGCAGTTCTATTGCATGGTCGTAATACAGTCCGGCCCGTTGACAGCTTAGTAGGCGATCCAAGAGCCAAGCTGTCCCGACATTATACCGAAGACATCCCGGACATCAGTCTGTACGAGATTAGGATGGCCCTGAAGCAGCTTAAGAACAACAAGGCGCCGGGCGAAGACGGAATCACCTCAGAGCTTCTGAGAGCGGGTGGAACACCGGTACTTAAGGTCCTCCAGAAGCTCTTTAATTCCGTCTTGTCCGAGGGCAAAACGCCTGAAGCATGGAATAGAGGCGAGGTGGTACTGTTCTTCAAGAAAGGTGATAACAGCCTATTGAAGAACTACAGGCCCATCACGCTTCTAAGCCATGTTTATAAGTTGTTTTCAAGGGTCATCACGAACCGTCTCGAACATAGACTTGATGACTTCCAGCCTCCCGAACAAGCCGGTTTCCGAAGAAGCTATAGTACCATAGACCACATACATACGCTGCGGCAAGTTATACAGAAGACTGAAGAGTATAACTTGCCATTATGCTTAGCGTTTGTGGACTATGAGAAAGCCTTCGATTCGGTGGAAACATGGGCGGTGCTCGAGTCACTTCAGCGATGCCATATTGACTATCGGTACATTGAAGTGTTGAAGTGTTTGTATAGTAACGCCACCATGTCGGTCCGAGTTCAGGAGCAGAGCACAAAGGCCATTCCATTGAGAAGAGGCGTAAGACAGGGGGACGTTGTGTCCCCGAAACTGTTTACGGCCGTTATGGAAGACGCCTTCAAGCTCCTGGAATGGCAAGGACTTGGCATCAACATCAATGGCGAATACATCACTCACCTTCGGTTTGCCGACGACATCGTAGTCATGGCAAAGTCGATGGAGGAACTCAGCATGATGCTCGATGACCTCAATCGAGTTTCTCAACGGGTGGGCTTAAAAATGAACATGGACAAGACGAAACTCATGTCAAATGCCAAGGTTGTGCCCATCCCAGTCTCTGTTGAAAACTCGGTACTCGAAGTTGTTGACTCATACATCTACCTAGGACAAGTGGTCCAATTAGATAGGTCCAACTTCGAGAAAGAGGTCAACCGCCGAATCCAACTCGGCTGGGCAGCGTTCGGGAAACTACGCAATGTCTTTTCGTGCGACATACCTCAGTGCCTCAAGACGAAAGTCTTCAACCAGTGTGTGTTACCAGTGATGACTTACGGCACCGAAACATGGTCTTTCACTATCGGCCTCATCTCAAAGCTCAAAGTCGCTCAACGAGCAATGGAGAGGGCTATGCTCGGGGTGTCTCTACGTGATCGAATCAGAAATGAGGAAATCCGTAGACGAACTAAAGTGACCGATATAGCTCACCGGATTAGCAAGTTGAAGTGGCAATGGGGAGGCCACATAGCACGCAGAGCAGATGGCCGATGGGGCCGAAAAGTGCTCGAGTGGAGACCTCGGACCAGCAGCCGCAGCGTAGGACGTCCACCTACAAGATGGACAGATGACCTTATAAAGGTCACCGGAAGGCGCTGGATGCAGGTCGCTTCCAACCGGTATATATGGAAGTCCAAAGGGGAGGCCTATGTTCAGCAGTGGACGTCCTATGGCTGAGATGATGATGATGATGATGATGAATACAGTCGTATTGCTGTTTGGACGACTGCAATATAACTGCATTACAACTGCTCAAATTTCGTACTGAAATACGGTGTGCACGATATTCACTTCCACAAGTAACTGGCGGAGCGGAACTTAAACTGCACACATTATGAGCAGTTCTATTGCAGTCGTATTGCAGTTTCTCCAACTGCAATACATCTGAATTTCGACCGTGCAACCAGCTTGCACTCAGTGTGTGACAGGACTGCACGGCAACTGTAAGCGGACGCACAGTCGGATTTCAGTTTTGACGCAGTTACACCAACTGCACCCAAACCGCCATTTTGCAACTAGTTTTCAGTTAAAATGGTGTCCGTCTGTACCGGCCCTAACGGTTGTAAAAATGACCGCAGGTTCGCAATAGTAGCGCCCTGTTCGGTCTTTCACTTGTATAAAAAAGTGCATTGGTGTTCATCAAGCCGCGACTGGTCTGCATGGCAGCACCGCAATCGGAACTCGGAAGAGAAATAAACAAAAAATATGCAAGAAGCATTTTAGTGGCGTTTTTCTCGTAAATTTTAAATCGGACCTTTAAAAAACCGGCCAAGAGCATGTCGGGCCACGCTCAGTGTAGGGTTCCGTAGTTGCTCATCCTTCACAAGAGACGGGCTTAAAACAGAGGTTTAAGTTACGATAAAGAGTTCAAGTTCTGTAAAAAGGTCGTAAACGCCAAAGTAACTGCAATTACTTATTACCTTCTGGAGACTTCCTTTTAAAGAACTTACGTCCTTTTAAAGAAAATTATGAAATTTTGCGATAACTCAAAAACGGATGGACCGATTTTGATCAATATAGTTTTCATTGAAAGTACTTATAAGGCCTCATTTTCATGAATTTTTCCATATTTTTTTGACCCGTGGTTGAAAAGTTAGAGGGGGGGACACTATTTTTTTTATTTTTGGAGCGAATATTTACAAAACTAATGACTTTATCAAAAAGTAATGTTTAGAGACCCCTACTATTTTTAACAGAACTATTTAACGACACCCCACTGTAACGATCAAGACAGTATTTTTAAATAAAAATAAAAATGATACCTCTACCTCATGAATTTCAGTACAGTACTTTAAGCTTTTCAGTCTGCAACCCAGGTAACACTCAACTGGAAGGATTTTTCATGACACACTGGAAAGGGAAATGATATAGAAAATTAAAATATTTGCAAGGAAATATTCATAAGAAAAGTCAGGGAAAATTCTAAAAATATTAGGGCAATTCTTTTCAGATTAAAGGAAACCTATAAGGAGTTAGGTACCCTAACAGGGAAATCTATGGGATATCCAGATAGGAATATATTGGAAGTAACTAGTTAATTTATAAAAGGGATCTTACAGGGACCATAATGAATTATATGAAAGCATAGGAAAATGAATATTAGAAAAATAATAGGGGATTTTGTCTAGATAATATACATAAGTCTTGAGATTTTGAATTATTTTTAGAATAAATAGTACTTTCAAGGGGGCCTAGAACTTAATATAGGACTGGTACAGCTGAGGGTAGTGTTTTGAGATCAGACTTGTAGCAATCAAGATAACACTATTAGAATAAAATATAAAAGTTACCTCTACTTCATGAATTTCAGTACTATGCTTTAGGCTTTTCAGCTTACAGCTCAGGTAACACTCAACTGGAAGGGATTTATTTCATGACACACTGGAAAGGAAATGATACAGAAAATTAAAATATTTGCAAGGAAATATTCATAAAGTCAGGAGATTTTTCAAATATATTAGAATTATTTTCAGGTCAAAGAAAACCTATAGGAGTTAGGTATCCTAATAGGGAAATCTATGAGTTATCCAGATAATAATAAATTATAACTAGCTAGCTAAACTAAATAAGGGGACTTATAGTAACAATAATAAACTATAGGAAAGCATAGAAAAATGGATATTAGAAACATAATGGGGATTTTGTCTAGATAATATACATAAGTCTTGAGGTTTTGAGTTATTTTTAGGAGAAATAGTACTTTCTAGGAGACCCTGTGCATAAGTAATGCAAGTACAGCTTGGGGTAGTGTCCTGGGTTCGAATCCCAGCTAGAACTGGAGTTGGGGAATGGATTTGGATAATTGATTTTAGATCATGGTTATTAATTAAGTTGTATGTTGTATATTTCAAAATTATTGCCATTAGGAGCCAAGGAGCTGTCTTTGCTTAGTATGGGATTAAGCCAAATTCAACCGCAGGAACCATATATTAATATTAAACTTTGGATGAGAACTGGACCATAATAGGTAGAATTAAGTATGTATTTTTAATTGTTATATCATATAACAATTACCCAAATGCCTCAAAGAGTACAATTTAAACCAAATTTTGAGTAAATAAGTATATAAGTAAAAATAATTGGATAAAAAAGATAACTTACATTATATGGTGGGAAATTTATGCAACTTAGAGTCTTCAGAGGGGGATGCCTGATCACCATGTTCATCATTCTTGACAATTCACAAAGAACAGAAGCCTGAAAATTATGGGAAAAGTCTAGTTTAGTAAGGAAATTTTACTAAGGGGTTCGGTGGATTGGTTTTAGTCAAACTTAGTTTGATTAGAGACTTACTGATTGAATTAGTATTAAAAAACATCTACAATACACAGGGAGGGAAGTATAGACATCACAAGAATACAAGAATGCTATTGTAAATAGAATTTATTGGGAAAATAATAGAAGATAATCAGTAGCAAATTGAATTTCGTTCTAGAACAAAGAAAAAATTCCAAGGATTGGAGTTAAAGGGCAATATTAGTACTTACAGGCCTTAAATACATCTGTTCCATTTAGTTTTGGATATTGAAATACTAAAGTTAGGCTGGAAAAAAGGATTTTTTGTTTCCATTCCTTCAAAGAACACGTGGTTTTAACACATTTGTGAACACATAGAATAACATATATTGGGCCGATTTATTGGTTCATAAGTATATTTTTAGTCTTGGAGACTAACAATTTGGATGTTTTGGAAGCTGAAAAGGTCTAGATTTTGAGATTTTGGGATCAAAATACGGATGATCGACCAAACAGACCTGACTTTGAAGCTTCAAAAACTAGAGAAAGGTTTGAAAATCTTAATTGGAACTGGTTCAAATTTATAAAGCATATAATGAAGTTTTTAATTTTAGTACTGAGCGATTTGGGCATTATGGATTTACGCCAAATTTGACCTTGAAAGTTGTCAAAAAATCTTAAAAAATCATAAAAATCATAGAGGCGGATACATTCGAGACTCGATAAAAAAACTTAGCAAACGCCGAATTTCTAGCTTATTGGTTTAACGTTTTTAAACCTTTCTTAAACGAGATTGGGACGATTTTTCAATTTTCCCCAATTATGGGGTAATTATTTGGTGAAATATTTACAAATTAGGAGAGGATAATTAAATATAAAAATATATTGCTGAGAGATTTTAAAAGGAAATTATGTCAGTTATGAAATAAATTATAATGGAAGGGGATTTGGTAGTTTTGTGGAAATTGAGCGGGGAGAACGGATTTAACCAGGGAACATTGGGGTATTAAAATAATTAGAAGGTAGTTTGATATTTAGGGGGCTATTTAAGGCGTAGCGCGACCAGTATTCGACACTTGACTTCGAGCAGCCAACCACCGAGGAAGAAGAAGAACCAGCCAGAGCCAGACTTCGGGACCAGCTAAGCAGGCGCTGAACACATCAATCGGTGAGTGCTTTAAATATTCACTGGGGTTTTATATATATATATAGCTAGGATACTGTTGAGGGCTTTGGGGCAGTTGATGGATTGGAGCTCGGGGGTTTATGCCTACCAGTCTAGACTTGGGGTTTTAGAAGTGAATTTTTGAAACCGAACGGTGACAACGTAGGAAATTCGCTTTTAAAAGGCAACTTAACCTCAGTTGGCTGGTGGTGTGACCTCAGGGATTGTATCTATCAGACTGAACCTAAAATCTTTGCAGTTGTATAGGCATTATTCCCAGTAGGCGAAGCGGTGGGGAATTATTGAGGGTTTTTGAACAGATAATAGGGACTCTACATGTGTAGCCGTATCTTTTGGGACTATTGGGGGATGTAGAACAGTTAATAGGAATTCTACGTGTGTACCTGAGTTCATTGGGATAGAGTTAGGATATGGGTTTGTATTATACTATTGCATGATGTATTTCTTAGGTACTACGCCATAAATTCCTAGGTCGCTGTCTACGTCTTCATAAAGCTATATTTTAATATTAGGAATTAGAGATAGATCCCTAGGCCACTGTCTACGTCTTCATGAAATCTATAACTAAACATTAGAAGCCTGTGACAAATACTTTCCTTCCTTTTACGGAACTTTAGATACTACACGCCGGATGAATGACTCGCGTATTTGAATTATTACTGATATTATCTTATGTCTAATGAGGTGTGCATGTGTGTATTAATCCGTTTAAATCCAACAGATTAAATCGGGTGAGTGCTAGTTGATAATTCCGTTGCTTTTATACTGCTTTACTGTGTTAATGTGCTATTCTATTTGATATATGCCTTCTTCTGCTACGTTTCTGCTACTTATTGTGTGTGTGTCATGTTTTAAAATATGTGTTTCGTGACTTGGGTTCGCGGTACGGACTATATGATAAATGAATTGCGTATTGGAATTTTATATTCCACGGTTATTATTTCCGGTTTTGTAGATTATTTGGGTAATGGGAGGTATGAGGAAGAATCTGGCAACACCTGACGTTTACTTTTTTAATAACTTCTTCTTTTTTTTAATCCGTTTATATCAGTTTATGGTAAACAATGACAAATTATGTCAAAAGTTCATTCAACGCTAATAATCACGCTTGAATAGCTGTAAGGGATACCTTGAGGCCCTGTCTGCGACTTGTACGGATGTGATCGCTCTATTATCCGATAAATATCACAATGGATGCCTGCACTTAAACATTGACTACTCATTATATCACTACGACTACCTCTTACTGGAACGACACTATTTCTATAGTTATCAGTTTTCGACTGCTATACCTCTCTTCAACTATACTTTAATAGAAATACCTGATTTATCTATCACAGATCTAATAATTGCTTGTATATTCGACTGTTATACTTCTCATCAATTATACTCTAATAGGAATACTTGATTCATCACAGTTCTAATAATTGTTGTATATTATACAGCTTCCTATTTGACATTTGATACTCCTCTGGGGTACTACAACTTCTAATTGGGCTATTAAAAGTAATACAACTACATACCTACAGATATCTATATATTTAGGGTAATATTGCCCTGGGAATTTATTATAATCTACTAATGGATCAATAAATAGATCCTTCAATAAACAAATTATGTCAAGGTAAAGTTACCTTGAGTAGTGCTGTCTTCTCGGGATTCTTAGGCCGTCGAAGCTTTGATTCCGCCTGCTTGTGCTGAGGTTGTAATGAGTCTAACACTTAGAGTGCCCACGGGCTTAAAGGTGTTAGTCATCAAATAAACGGTGCATCCTTTTGCTCTGGTGTTCAGATATCAAAGAACTCTACAGTACTATTCAGTCATGAGTTGAAGTTAAGACCAAGTAAGGTTGATGGGGGTTAGTTAATACAACAGAACCTGTAGTTAATTCACTAGAAGGGTACTAGTTAGGAATGGGTAGGCTTCTAGTCAACTTTTTCCATACATTTAGCAAGTTGTAGGTTTAGGCAGGTAGTTTAATGTAGCGTAGGCCTTGTGTAGTTAACTTAAGAAGTCTGCGCCAAAAGGCTTCCCCCAAAAGATGGATTCTTGACACTGTGCCTTAGGTAGGACATCATGCATAGATGTAAAGAAATCCCACAGTGGTTTGTTCAGCTTAGATTAGGTGCGGAGTTCCCCATCCTCTCGCTGTTCGCTTTAATTCGATTTGCTTCTTAGGAATAGATAGGTAAAGCGTTCAGTGACATTCTCCGTGCACTTAGGTTGGTAGGGGACCATTACCAAATAAAAAAATTATTTTTTTATACACCTTAAAGTTACCTTCATCATTTTACTATAATCTAGCCTGTGCTAGTTCTTAACTGTATTGACTATGGCATATTTAAAGTTTCCTAGTATTATAGATTGCAGAAATCCTAATTATTCATATAGGCAACTAATTAAGACTTATTTCATCTAACCTATAGGAGGAACTTCAGCTGTTTGACTTGTTTCTCTTAATTTAAAGTTTACATATCATAAAGTTCTACATGAATTAAATATTAGACTTATTAGTATAGCTTAAGCTTCATAGGGTGACTGGGAGATAATCCTATAATAGAATCTGCATTATAATATAGAGGCTTCATTAGGTTTATCCTCTATTCTAGATTAAAATAGTTTCTTAGATATTTTTTCTACATTTACTTTAGGCTTTAATATTTCATGTTTAGTACAGACATTATGTAGGGTTCTTAAGTTTGCATCATATTATAGAGGTTCCATTAGGTCTATTCCTAGATTAAAATAGATTAATAATTATGCTCTCATACCTACATTAGGATATAGTTGTTTTATGTTTAGTACTGGTAGCTTGTAGGTTCCTTATTTAATAACAAGACTCTATAAGACTCCAAAGCAGCTTAAAAAGGATTTGGGTTCTACGGACACAACGAGTAAAAGGGTTCCTATATACCACTAACGATCACGACCATGGCCAATTTAATTCTCAATATATATAGTTTAAGTCATAGAATGATTTCCATTTATTTTAGGTAATATTTCAGAAGTAAATAGCTCAATATGGTAGGAGAGGGAAAATCTTATCTACTTAGGAAATTACTAGTATAGTTTTGGGATGAGTTCTTGGGGTTTTCATTTCCTTACAGTATAATTTAATTTCATATTAATTTCAGAGCTTAGGCAAGTTTCAGTTAGGTTAATTCAGTTAGGCAGTTTCAGTGTTCGGTTAGTATAGCTAGGGCAGAAAAGTTCAAGGGTCAGTAGGTTTTCCAATAGTTTTCATTTCCATCTTCCATTAGCTTTACATAGTTATAGCTCTATAGTTTAGTTCAGACAGATAGTCAGATAGATAGTATAGGGTAAATTCGGGGGGAGCGTTTCAATGTGATTGCCGTGACCAGTATGTATAAGTATTTAGGTACGGATAAGGATTAGCCTTGTCCGTTTCAATTTGGTGTTAACCTTGATCAGGATGTATTTAAAGTTTTATGGGTTACTACGGGTCACATTTAATTTTATCTGCTTCAATTAGGTGATGTAGCTACTCAGGATGTTAGAATTTTGAATTTTCTTAGCTAGGTGGGATATAGACTTGACATAGCGCACGCTTAGTAATAAACGGTCTTAACTCAAAAAACGATAATTTTGGTAAATTGAGTTTAAAATGTTCGCAATCACCATGCTTCTTTTTCATCACAATATTTAGTGGGATTTCATAACTTTAGTTTATTGATATATTATAATTTTGATTGCCCATGGTATCAACTAAAATACTGTATAAAAAAAATCCGATTTATTCGTATTTATGCGTATTATTTACATTTAAAAAAGAAAACAGTCATGATAAGTCACTTTATGAATAATTTTTCGTTTTTTTTTTTTAATATTTAAACGGCTTAACTCCTAAAAGAGCTTTTTTTATGTAACCGTGAGATATTAACAAGTACGTTATTTGCATTAATACATTTTAATATAAAAAGATAAAAAAAAATAACAGTTAATTTAGGTATACTGCATTTTAACAAAAATTATCGGTAGGATTATTTGGGTATAAATTAAAAAGCAATATAAATTTTGTTAATTATTTATTTTTATTATAATTATTAGTTATTAAAGAGATCGTTTACAATCAAAAGGGCCTTCCATAGTTTCGTATATAGGTATTAAGGCCCTTATTTCTCGAGTAGGTATCACAAAAAAAAAAATTTTTTCAGCGTAAATCTTAGGAAAAACTAAATAATACAATCGAAATGTTAACAAAATGTAAAAACTGCTTATTGAATTCTAATCTTGGTTTAAGTTTATTCAGCCTTTTAAATCACAAGCCATTAAAGAGATCGTTTACGAACTGGACCTTCCATAGTTATTTATATAGGTATTAAGGCACTTATTAACAAAATGTACTAAGTAGGTACTTACATAATTCTAATCTTGGCCTAAGTTTAATCAGCCTTTAAAATCACAAAAAAGAGAACAAGTATAGGTATTGCTATCTTTGTCGAAAGTACTATAACAAGAACTATGAGTATTGTCAGTAGTTAAACATAATTATATAATACTACCTACGTACTTAGCTTCTAGAAAAATATGTTGTCAAAAAAAAAACTGAAACAAACTTTAACATCCAAAAATAAAATTGAGGTTTCTAAAAGTAACCAACATTATCATTACTTAAAATTGTGTTATAATAATCATGGTAAAAATTTGGTATAAGGTTCTTTGAAACCAATTCACGCAAATCTTTTTTTTTGTTTGCAGGCAATATTTGTTTTTCGCTGTATAAAGTACGTAAACAAATATCAGATATAACAGGCATCTTCTTCCTTTTATTTCGCAGGGACACTTTGCAGTATTCGTCTTGAGCGTAAGAATTTTTGTAGAAGAATACAAATGGATCTTCCTTGGTGAATTTCAAAATTTTTATCTCATTCCACACAACGGTTTCACCGTCATCATTGATATTGAAGTTGTAGCCCCATTCCTCTTGCAATTTACGCAAGTCTTTAAAGAAATCATAGGTTAATTCATGAACTACAAACGGTTTTTTAGATTTTTTTGCATTTTTTATTAAAGAAATATATTGATGCGGAGAGTAAATGGGTCCCGATTTTCTATTTTTCTTAATCTCTTTTTCAATTAAGCTGTGTACATTGTCAGCTTCATTTTGGGTAGGTATGGCCTTTAATTAGAAATTTGTGTGTTATTGTTTTTATTTTATCCAATGAATTAAGTGCATACAAATACATGGTTGTGATATATTTATTTTTGTTTTGACCGCAACAGTTGTCTGAGTAAAAAATTATATCAGTTTCATCCTCCGTGTTGTGATAAACAACGTCATGTAGGTAGTGATAAATGCAAGAACCTATTTCACTGGACCCTCTCTTACCATCAGTTTCACTCCAGAAATAGCAATGGACATTTTGGTACGCTGTATACTCTTTATTTTTTCGAGGCTGGTTTTGAAGAGTGCCGTCTTTTTTAGCAAGCTCAGTCAAAGTAAAATTATAGTTATTCAGCTTTGACCTTTAATAAAAGGAAGAAGTGTCACCGTTAGGACATTGCATCACCGCTTGCAAATCGTACACAACTACTTTGTTGGTTTCAGATATATTTCGACGATCTGCATCTTTCTCAATACGGGCTAGTTGTTTTTCGCTCAAATGAAGCTCAAAATTTTGTTGCAATTTTTCCTTTTCAGCAGAAGTAGCATTTTGGTATTCCACACACACGTCACATAAATCTTTTTTAGGTTGAAAGAAACCTATATTGAATTCGGTTGTAAAAAATTTATAATAAGAACAATACTTTCTGGCGTGTTTACCTTTTTCAACTTGTTGAATTTTGAAATCATTATATAAATCTACAATCGTTTTTGACCCATCGATATAATATTCCCTAGACGAGGAATTTCGTATGAAATGCGATTCAATGTGAGGAATGGAATTGATATGCCCCTTTATATCGTTTACCAACTCTTCTGAAATTTTTTTATGGTTCTCGTGTTTACCTCGAAAATCTTCTTGAACCATGCCATTTGCATCATACTTGGTCTTTGTTGTTTGAATCATTCGATCAGTTATATCCAACGTGTTTTTGAAGAAGGTTTTACAGACCCGAATCCTTTTATGATCAACTGTAAAGTAATATGCTTTATTATAACTTCTTGGATTTTCAGCGTTTGTATATCTATACTTAGGTTGAATATCCACCATGCATGAACCAATAAATGCTCTTTGCTTGTATAAATCGGCCAACTGCCAGAAAACTTGAAATAAGTTCATTCGCGAATCTTCACTTATATGATCAGAGCATTTAAGTCTGCACCTATCACTGCACGGAGCTTTTAGACTGCGACCGGAAAACAATTTGGATGAAGCAGAGACTGACGTATATGGTTGTCCACTATTTCGTAGCGCCTGTACTTTGTTTTGTTTCCAGTTTTGCGGATTGCGTGTTTTTTTTCTTCCTCTTTTTTGAATATTATTGGAACTCGCACAATCGGAAGAAGCGTTGTCAGAATCTGAGGAAGAACTGGATGAAGAACTGCTACTGGATGAAGAACTGCTACTGGACGAAGACCCATTTGACGATGATTCAGCTATAACTCTTGGGGGAATATGTAACAAACCGTTAGTGGTATAGGTTGGATCTGAATCACTTAGGTCGACATCAATTTCTCCTGAATTTATGGGTGAATATACGTAACTTGGGCCTGGCTCTTCAGCTCAGATCGCGTGCGAATGACGTCAGTGCCTGAGTAAATTGGGATTTAAGTCAAATACGTGTTCGGTAGAAGAATTCTCAATAACGTCAAGTTCATCTTCTGTAGTATTATTTTGAATATGAAACGTCGTCGTCGACTGGCTTGCAGTCATATTAGCCGTCTGTAACAAATATGTAATAATTAAATAAATTGAAGACAGGTGTAGGTACAAACATTGATTTATATCGTAGGGTGCTTACGTAATCATTTCCATTTGGAGCATTTAGCGTCTTTGCATGAATGGCTTCTGTTCGTTTTTTGTCCTCTTGACTACTACATCCATGTTTTGCCAGCTCCATCTAGAATCAATACAGTGAAAGTAAATAATGTATCCTAAAATAGTTTAATAGATTGTATAATGTTTAATCATGTCTAATTCCACTATAAATCATAAAATCTACCTAATACAGCAATACTATAAAATTAATTTGTTATTATTTACCCGAGAATCACTGTTTTCGTGAAAATCCTCTTCTTTTTTTCGTTTTTCTACACCGACACCAGCAAGCCGCAACATTTCTTTGACTCTTTTACTCATGCTAAAACCGTAATGTATGTTAGATAACAAATTTTATTTGACGCAGGTCATAATAAGAAACCGTTATAATTAAAAATAATAAAAAAAACATCAGAGCTCATTTTACAATATATGGACACATTATCAAATGGTAATAAATATTTCTATAATCTATTTTCATAAAAAGATTCGTTTAGAAATAATTACAGTACTCTGCCTTACTGTACATTAATAAATAGAACCATTCTTAGATAGTTAAACAAGTATCAAACATTATTTTGTATAAAAACGAAGTAATCTCAAATAAAACACCTTTTGCATTGTACGATTTTATACTAAAACGTGCTAACTCCAAATATGCTTACCTTTGATAAACGATCCTTCAATAAACTGACGTGATTATTAATCCAATAGCGAATTATCTCTGATTGTGCCACGAGTGCGACGTCTTGCTCGCAAAACCGTTGGAATATAACTGAAGTTAGCTGTTTTAGCTCAAAACGAAATTCGCAGCTTAGATAAAAATAAAACGCAGCAAATCCTGCTATCTCTTTTTATCACGCGATTTCGGCCGCTCTTAGAAAGGGACCCAATAATGCAACTAGTAATAGACCATTCTATCATAAATACATGATTTTTACCAATTTTGAGTTAGGCCCGTTTATTACTAAGCGTGCGATAGGATAATAAAGACCTGGTATCAGGTCAATTTGTTGTTTGTGAAAATGGATATAGTTTGCATTGGAGTCTAGCGGAGTCTTTTAAACTTACTTTCATAAACTCTCATCATGTTTTTCTCAATTTATCTTATAGTTTCATTTTATATGATAATTAATAATAGATATTTCACAATAATAAATTTCACTTTTCTTTGTTTATCACTTGAACACACATTTACTGGTAGTATAGTACACACTAGAAGTCTGAGGGCGGTTTCCTTGTAATTCCAATCGCATACTATCTGTTTAAATGCGATGATTGCTAAATCCGGGATAGATTTTAAAAGTCTGAGGGCGGTACGGTTTCAAGTTCACTCCATCATACGTTTCTTCTGTTTAGGTAGATCACTCTAGTCAAATCATCCTGCGGGAACGTATCCTGAAATATCGACATAATAAAAACATATTTGTTGCATACATGAAGGATTTTGGACGAACTTTGTTTAGTAACAAACCTTTTGCTAGTTGAATATTGCCGAACATTTGTTAGTAATTCCTTATCCTCAAGACTTTTCTGTATATTTAAATGTCTGTTGTTTAGTTTTGTTAATGTACATTCACGCATTCTAGCTAGATTTTAGGGAAATAAACAAATTACTTAAGTCTTAAAATTCAAGAAATGTCATACTAATATTTATCTTTGTAAACCATGACACTGACGGATTAAATGATAATGAGTGAATGATTTTCTAACCATTCAATTGGTCTAGATCGCTGGTCGCTTGAGGTTGCATTTATCAGTATATTAAATTTTGTTTTATTTTAGGAACATTAAAGTCATAAAGGTTTTTATTATTTATAGAATCTGGTTATCGTATCGAATCCGGTTTCGTGTGGAAGCACCACAAGTTTCATTTTATAATTATTGACGCATAAGTAAATTATTATTTAGTTATGAAGGTTTATAGACTCCATTTATCAGGGAAGTGGAATTTAACGGGTCTTAATTCTATGATGTAGTAGGAAATTTCATTTATGATTATTAAAATAGTTTCATTAGGTGTAAAAATCTATCACCTTGATTAGCGTAAGGAACACTGACTAGCATTTTTACTTAGTTTTAATTTATGTATAATTTATAATGTTAGTATAGGATTTTAGATAATTTTCGGTAATTAAAATCTTTTGAAAATAGTATAATATTACGTTATGGGATTTATAAAAATGTCATGTTATCATTTGACAGCACAGGTCTTAGCCTAGTGAGTGAATGGATATGGTGAATGAACTCAAGACTGGGAACTTCGCATAGACAGGGGCGACATCTAGTGAAAGAAACTGATAAACTAAATCTTGCCTTCAATAGTATGAACAATTTAGGGAATGAATTAGGAATATCGCTTTAAATTAAGGTCTAATGTGTTATTTTTATTGATCTACAATAGAAAATTGTAGGATTATGTTGTATTGTGTAAGGTATAATCAATTTGTCTGAAATAAATGTAGGTTAGTAAAGGGTTTCAATAAAACAAAAACACTTTCAAAATCAATATTCAAAACAGCAATAGTTTAACTGTAGCTCATTAGGAACACCTGAATAAACGAGTATATTAAATTTCATTTATTGTTTAAATTGGTACATTCACAAATTATACTGTAGGTACCCTGAAGCATACTTTATCTTATTTGGAAACTTTTCTACACTAGACATTTGCTTAACTATTTTTCTCTGCTTTCGAGTCAATTCTATTGCGGGTTTTTCGTTGTTTCTGCGTGAAGGCGCGGCGTACGGTTGTACATACATGATATTTACAACTTTGCAGTTTCGTGGGATACAACATTGTGGTAGGTTGTCGTGGGTAACATTGTGGTTGAATGCGTGCACTTGTCGCATGATTTTATACAATAGTTTACGGTGATAGCTTATCTAATAATAGACTTATGAGTAGGAAGATTTAATACTGGTTTCCTCTGTCAGGATGCAGTTGTTAGATGTGGTTTAGTGTTGAAGGGTGGATTCAGTTTTGAGCTCGGAGGGCGGCGGTGCGCATTGTGCGAACGGTGTGGGGGCGGTTGCGCCAGATCTTGCTGATGTTGTCCTCGTCGTAATCAGGTGCTAAGATATAGTAGTCCTCACAGTTGAGCGGCGAGGCGCAGTACGAGCTGGACGTTGTTGTGGTTGTAGTGCCGATTTTCTATTTCTCACTGAAAAATTAAACAATAGGCTTTGTTAACTAAATCGTTATTTGTTTATCACCATCATGAACTATCATACAATCATAATATATTTTATAAATAGGTCTTTAGGGAATTCCACCTTTCCTTTCTTCGTTTCCATTAAATCTATTTTTCAAATTAAGCAAATTATTTGTCTAGGTATAACCATGAATTATCGTTATACATTTAACAATAGGTCTTTAGGCAAGTCTAAACTTTATTTTTCAAATTAAGCTAGTTATTAGTTTACTTTCACCATAAACTATCACTATATATTTTATGAATAGATCTAAGAAGTTCTATAATTCTTTCACTTCATTGCTTTCCAAAACTACTTTTCGAATTAAATTTAATTTTAATGTAGGTATCCATGCTTTTACTTAGGTATCTCTTTTCTTTTTACTGAATGCATGTTTCTAGCCTTACTATTATTTGTTTAGAACATATATTTCATTACTAAAAGGGTTGCCCCACACAATTTTTTTTTATTTCTTATCTCCACCATAATCTAGGAAAAAGTATCTTATAACAGATTTTGAATATTCAGCAGTCTCCATATCAATACTAGTTAAAATCAGTCTAACCATTTTAGTCTAGTGGCTTACAAAATAAACCTTTATCATAAAAGGATGTAGTGCTATTCATATCACAGGGCCCAGATAAATACTTTGTTGAAATTTTTCCTGTAGTATCAAAATTCCCAATACGATTTTGTTATTTTATAATAATGTTAAATTTATTTATAATCCAGATCCTTCTCTAATTGCTTTGTTTTCACTTAAGTAATGTAGTTTTGTAGACATGACTATAATATTTGCATTTGTGTGGTACTTGCTAGTCGGTTAGTGTAGCAGCATGGTGGTGATGTTGGCCTAGTGCAGGTAGTAGGCGGCGTCGGTGCGCTGGCCCTCGTCGCTATTCTAGGTTCCTGGAATTTGGAAAAACAGAGTTGAAATAATATTTTAGGCAGGATTTGAGTAGGTTATTTAGATGTTTAGGACAAAAGGTGTGGTGGATCAAGTCCACATACTGTTAGGGTACCGCCATGCTAATTTTCCAAAATTTTGACAGGGGATGACTTACTGGATTCCTCGTGCAATTTTTAGATTTCAGGATAGTAGTTCAATGTCCTATTTGAAATTTCATTTGTTTTAGGCCGGATTTTGTCCAAGTTGGTTCGGTCATTTTAGCAAGTGTCACAGACAGAGAGTTAGATAGCCAGTAGGTTGAATTTATATTCCATATTGTTAGAGATGTACAGTCTGATACTGGTGTGTTAGCTATCCAATTTTATTATAAGTAATTTATTTCATACTTACAATTTTAGAAGCGGAGGCTGCAGATGGGGTTTTATTTTATGAATCCAATCGTTTCTGTTGTATTCAGGATGGAATTGAGAGTATTCCCTATAATAGGTCTTGATTTATGTGTCTGGGTAGAGTTGTGTACTGGGTCCTGGTGCCAAGTGCTGGAGTGGACCATGACTGGTGGTGGCGCCGAGGGTTAATTTTCTTTCTTGATAGGTTGATTGAAGTTCAGGATTGATATTCATGTTTTGGGGGTCAGTGACACTGGTGCTTGTTAATGTCATCATTGTACTGAAATAGGAAACAATACACTTTTAAATTTTTATTTCCAATGCAAATATGATAATAAAAAGAAAAAAAAAGACAAACAATACTTATAAAGGGAGATACCTTATTTGTTTTATGTTACTAGGTTGTATACAGTATTGATAGTACTTACACAATGTAGTATGGTAATTTACAAATCTTACAACAATTATTATTTATGTAGGAAAAGAAAAGGAAACATTTGTTAAAATAAAATGTTAATGTATGAAAAAAAAAAGATAATAATAATTAAAATAATGTAATAACAAGATACAAAAGGGGACAAACTTATGTACTTACTTTCTTTTCTGGAACTAGGATCTTAGCAGTATTCTTCATTTTCTTGTCATTTTGATGTTCGCTTTATCTGGATGCTTTGTCATTATATTCCGGGCTTGAAGTTGTCTTCACAGTTGTTATCTTCAGTTGTAACTATTCATAGAATAAAAATTCATTAATCTAGCCATATTTAATTTATTTCAGTGGACTATTGCATAAGGCTTAAGGACACTCATTAGATATCTATTTACGTTGTTCATATTTTACTCATTAGGAATTCTTTTACAATTTAAAATCAACACTAGAACAAAAGGGTTGGTGAGTTTGGATGTACTACATAAACAGTTTTGGTTATAAACATCACATGCCTCTAATTGTATTTATAAAACTTTTAAAACTTACTTGCAACTCCTTAATAATTGTGTGGTTTTATGGTCTTAGTCAAAACTGAGGGGAACTCCGTGGTTGTAGGGAGAATTTGGCAGTGGTACTCTGCTCTGGTTCACCTTTCACATATTTGTTTTAGGACACACTGAAAACGGAAATAATGTATTAGTATGTGTCGTCATTGTCGTAATAAGTAGGTTATGATAATTGCCCTAAAAGGATTCTAAGGTGACTAGTGAGTGGTAATACAAACTACTCCGACGTAGGTAGCTATATTATAGTTGTCGTAGGCTTGGGGCTATTAGTTATGTAAAGTTCGAAAATACGATTTGTCAACTTTGTGCATTTAGAGTTCAGTAATAACAATGAAATTCCTTACCTGTAGTCTCCAGCGCAATAGAAATTGAGCTATATACGCCTTGGTAGTTACGATTTTCAAATCTTGCGATTCTTGCGAGTAAATTCATACCAGTGTCTTCATTCATATAGGTTATCTCACTTTGGCGCGATATTTTTCGCCAACAATAAACTCGTAGCTCTAAAACTGTCTTTTGTTTCATATCTTTGATGATTGTTTGAAGTATTCTCTTGTAGTTTCGTGATTCAAAACATTGGAATCACAATATATTTCACTTTTAAAACATCAGTTCAAACCACAGATTGGCCGGTTTACGTTTAGACAAAGCGGTTGTTTACGTAGCTAGATTCGCATTATTTACGCAGTAGAATATAAGTAAACTTGTATTTCATTAAGATACGTTTTCATAGATCTAAAAAAATATAAGATATCTCCATTATTTAAGTTAAAATTTTCATGACAACGAGTTACGTTACAGTTTCACTCTGCAATTTAGGCGCCATATTTGAGATTGACATTTGAAGAGAAAAAAAATAGTGACGTACCATAATCGATGGTTACCAATTCCCTTGTCGGTTGGTCCGTATCTTAAAATAGTTATTTTATAAAACTTATATTGTGGAATAGGTATTTGTGTTAAAGGGAATCTTGTAGTATTTATTTATTTAATTTTCGGAGTAAAGTTGCACAGTCGTATTAGTAGTGAAGAGTGAGACAGAAAGATAGTATGACATTATGTACAATTCACCTCCCTAGTAGAAGCCTTTTCTTGCAATTATTTGCAATTTCGTTACTATACCCCGCGCGGCGAACGATGAGTCCTATGACACCTGTCACCTCAGTACATTTTATAACCTATAATCGGAAAAATGTACTGAGATGACAGGTGTCATAGGACTCATCGTTCGCCGCGCGGGGTATAAATGACAATAAATACTAGTTTTAATAATTATGAACTGTAGGGCATCGTGGTAGATTTTATTATTAATCTACTCAACGGAATTAATTTCCGATGTGTTAACTTTTGGTATTAATAATTATTCACTTTCAGGCTCACCAGCATGACGAAGGGTAAATAATAAGTTTGTTATGTTGGTCAAATCACGTTTACAATTAGATTTGGTGCGAGACTCAAATTTACCACAGATAGTTTCGGAGTGGTCTAGTTTTACGGTAATAATTATTATTCTCTTTCGGAAGTACCAATATGACGGAGTGTAATGATAAGTTTGTTATGTTGGTCAAATCGCGTTACCGATTAGATTGGCGTGACACTTAAACTTACCACAGACATGACAGATAGGTTTCAGTCCTTTAGTTTCATCCAAGACTGCTAGGTGGTGGTACTAGCAGTTGTAAAGTTAATGCGCTATTTAAAATGTGTCGGTATGAGTTCGAATGTAATTTTCTTTAGTTTATTTCACTTGTAATGTTTACGGTTTTTGCTTATTTGTTTATTTTATGTACACGTGCTCCTTTGAGGTTGGGTTTTGATTCACAAATGTCGTCGATTTTTTATTTAGTTAGTTTTACGTGAGATAAAAATAGTGTATAGCGGGTGATATTCGTGCACGTTTGAATACTTCAATACAATGTAGGAGGGTACATTAGTGTTTTATATTTTTCTCAAAGCAGTTGAAAATAATAATTGTAGGTTACAATAGTATTTGTAGAAGTTATTTAAAAAAAAAAATGAATAGTATAGGCATATATTCATACGATATCTAGTAGGCGCGAAATTCAAATTAGATAAGCTTCATTATCGAGTTATCGTAGTTCAGTACAGGGGAATTAGAATAGTGTTCTTATGCAATATATAATACATATTATGTTTAATTTTATTAATCTTGTTTTGTTGGGTGTTACTTGTGAACTGTTGCGGAACGAAAAAAAAAGAACGGTGCAGTAAATTAATTTTGAAATTTGAACGCATTAATAAGCTGGCAATTATGGCTGTCAAAACTGTCAAAATTGAGGTGTCAATAACTTAGGTTTAAAAGTTGTTTGTTTGAATGTAGTTAGTTAAATAATTCAGTTTTGAAGTTGTTGTGTTTGAAAAGATTAATGAAAGTGTCGTTTTCAAGAGTTATAGATAGTGAAGTGTTAGTTCTATTAATGTTGTGCCTTACATTAAGGATTTAAACGAAAATTGGGACGCGATAGTCGAGTCAAAGTAAGTGCAATGTTTTTCTAGGGATATAATTAGTTTAGAGCACCCTCTAGTTTTTTAAAATTAAATTAGAATAGTAATTGAGATCTCACCGGCTACCGACTCTGAGCGGGTGAATGGGGGTGTGAGAGACCCATGAAAGAGGGGAAATGGAAGTTTGAGAGGTTTAACGCGGAGAGAGGATTTAAGCTCGGTGATGGATGAGTGATGATGTATGAGAGTGATGAATATCAATTACGTATACGAGGGCTCATTGGCTCGCACGGAGGTCAGCTGTGGGAGATCGCTCATGTCGCCAATACGTGGATCAAAAAAGGGGGGATAGAAAAAAAATACAAAAGAGTGTTGCATAAACTAGTATGTGTTAGGTTAAAGAGGATTGTCATTAAACGACCAAGTTTAAGCAACATTACACTCTACCGGTAGGGCGGGGATCATTTTGAACACTTCGTAGGATAAGTGGAACGGATTATTTCGGCATATCATAATTTAGACAGCATTTTGGTCTTTGCCTGGTTCACTTGTTCGCACGATAACATGCTCCAGGGTGGTGGTGAAGGTTTTGGCTGTTCTTTATGAGTCGTTACTGTCACTCTATGGACCTTAAATGTCTGGATTCGGTAAGCAGACTCTTCAAATTGACGCGAGGGTATCGCATTTAATACTCACTGCGGCCGGAACGTCATGGCCTGATTCGGATGTGTCAACGTAACGACACGGAGTGATTCGTATGTCACAATGCCAGTAATCAGGGTAGAAGGTGCGAGACTGGATCCATTAGGGGTCTCTAGCCTCACAACCTAGGTCGCAGTTGAATTGGGGGCTCTGTGATGATGGGCCTTTATGTTTCAATGGGTGGAAGCTAGGGATTTGTAACTTGCAGCCCTGACTGGTTACCATAGCCTTGGTTTAAAACCACACCACATACACATTTAGAGACATATATTGGCGATTTGGGTAGATTTAGTAAAAATTTGATTTTTTTTTCCTTTCCAACCACATATGTGGTTTCCATTACGAAAAAAATCGAGGGCGGAAGCTGTAACGATCAAGACAGTATTTTTAAATAAAAATAAAAATGATACCTCTACCTCATGAATTTCAGTACAGTACTTTAAGCTTTTCAGTCTGCAACCCAGGTAACACTCAACTGGAAGGATTTTTCATGACACACTGGAAAGGGAAATGATATAGAAAATTAAAATATTTGCAAGGAAATATTCATAAGAAAAGTCAGGGAAAATTCTAAAAATATTAGGGCAATTCTTTTCAGATTAAAGGAAACCTATAAGGAGTTAGGTACCCTAACAGGGAAATCTATGGGATATCCAGATAGGAATATATTGGAAGTAACTAGTTAATTTATAAAAGGGATCTTACAGGGACCATAATGAATTATATGAAAGCATAGGAAAATGAATATTAGAAAAATAATAGGGGATTTTGTCTAGATAATATACATAAGTCTTGAGATTTTGAATTATTTTTAGAATAAATAGTACTTTCAAGGGGGCCTAGAACTTAATATAGGACTGGTACAGCTGAGGGTAGTGTTTTGAGATCAGACTTGTAGCAATCAAGATAACACTATTAGAATAAAATATAAAAGTTACCTCTACTTCATGAATTTCAGTACTATGCTTTAGGCTTTTCAGCTTACAGCTCAGGTAACACTCAACTGGAAGGGATTTATTTCATGACACACTGGAAAGGAAATGATACAGAAAATTAAAATATTTGCAAGGAAATATTCATAAAGTCAGGAGATTTTTCAAATATATTAGAATTATTTTCAGGTCAAAGAAAACCTATAGGAGTTAGGTATCCTAATAGGGAAATCTATGAGTTATCCAGATAATAATAAATTATAACTAGCTAGCTAAACTAAATAAGGGGACTTATAGTAACAATAATAAACTATAGGAAAGCATAGAAAAATGGATATTAGAAACATAATGGGGATTTTGTCTAGATAATATACATAAGTCTTGAGGTTTTGAGTTATTTTTAGGAGAAATAGTACTTTCTAGGAGACCCTGTGCATAAGTAATGCAAGTACAGCTTGGGGTAGTGTCCTGGGTTCGAATCCCAGCTAGAACTGGAGTTGGGGAATGGATTTGGATAATTGATTTTAGATCATGGTTATTAATTAAGTTGTATGTTGTATATTTCAAAATTATTGCCATTAGGAGCCAAGGAGCTGTCTTTGCTTAGTATGGGATTAAGCCAAATTCAACCGCAGGAACCATATATTAATATTAAACTTTGGATGAGAACTGGACCATAATAGGTAGAATTAAGTATGTATTTTTAATTGTTATATCATATAACAATTACCCAAATGCCTCAAAGAGTACAATTTAAACCAAATTTTGAGTAAATAAGTATATAAGTAAAAATAATTGGATAAAAAAGATAACTTACATTATATGGTGGGAAATTTATGCAACTTAGAGTCTTCAGAGGGGGATGCCTGATCACCATGTTCATCATTCTTGACAATTCACAAAGAACAGAAGCCTGAAAATTATGGGAAAAGTCTAGTTTAGTAAGGAAATTTTACTAAGGGGTTCGGTGGATTGGTTTTAGTCAAACTTAGTTTGATTAGAGACTTACTGATTGAATTAGTATTAAAAAACATCTACAATACACAGGGAGGGAAGTATAGACATCACAAGAATACAAGAATGCTATTGTAAATAGAATTTATTGGGAAAATAATAGAAGATAATCAGTAGCAAATTGAATTTCGTTCTAGAACAAAGAAAAAATTCCAAGGATTGGAGTTAAAGGGCAATATTAGTACTTACAGGCCTTAAATACATCTGTTCCATTTAGTTTTGGATATTGAAATACTAAAGTTAGGCTGGAAAAAAGGATTTTTTGTTTCCATTCCTTCAAAGAACACGTGGTTTTAACACATTTGTGAACACATAGAATAACATATATTGGGCCGATTTATTGGTTCATAAGTATATTTTTAGTCTTGGAGACTAACAATTTGGATGTTTTGGAAGCTGAAAAGGTCTAGATTTTGAGATTTTGGGATCAAAATACGGATGATCGACCAAACAGACCTGACTTTGAAGCTTCAAAAACTAGAGAAAGGTTTGAAAATCTTAATTGGAACTGGTTCAAATTTATAAAGCATATAATGAAGTTTTTAATTTTAGTACTGAGCGATTTGGGCATTATGGATTTACGCCAAATTTGACCTTGAAAGTTGTCAAAAAATCTTAAAAAATCATAAAAATCATAGAGGCGGATACATTCGAGACTCGATAAAAAAACTTAGCAAACGCCGAATTTCTAGCTTATTGGTTTAACGTTTTTAAACCTTTCTTAAACGAGATTGGGACGATTTTTCAATTTTCCCCAATTATGGGGTAATTATTTGGTGAAATATTTACAAATTAGGAGAGGATAATTAAATATAAAAATATATTGCTGAGAGATTTTAAAAGGAAATTATGTCAGTTATGAAATAAATTATAATGGAAGGGGATTTGGTAGTTTTGTGGAAATTGAGCGGGGAGAACGGATTTAACCAGGGAACATTGGGGTATTAAAATAATTAGAAGGTAGTTTGATATTTAGGGGGCTATTTAAGGCGTAGCGCGACCAGTATTCGACACTTGACTTCGAGCAGCCAACCACCGAGGAAGAAGAAGAACCAGCCAGAGCCAGACTTCGGGACCAGCTAAGCAGGCGCTGAACACATCAATCGGTGAGTGCTTTAAATATTCACTGGGGTTTTATATATATATATAGCTAGGATACTGTTGAGGGCTTTGGGGCAGTTGATGGATTGGAGCTCGGGGGTTTATGCCTACCAGTCTAGACTTGGGGTTTTAGAAGTGAATTTTTGAAACCGAACGGTGACAACGTAGGAAATTCGCTTTTAAAAGGCAACTTAACCTCAGTTGGCTGGTGGTGTGACCTCAGGGATTGTATCTATCAGACTGAACCTAAAATCTTTGCAGTTGTATAGGCATTATTCCCAGTAGGCGAAGCGGTGGGGAATTATTGAGGGTTTTTGAACAGATAATAGGGACTCTACATGTGTAGCCGTATCTTTTGGGACTATTGGGGGATGTAGAACAGTTAATAGGAATTCTACGTGTGTACCTGAGTTCATTGGGATAGAGTTAGGATATGGGTTTGTATTATACTATTGCATGATGTATTTCTTAGGTACTACGCCATAAATTCCTAGGTCGCTGTCTACGTCTTCATAAAGCTATATTTTAATATTAGGAATTAGAGATAGATCCCTAGGCCACTGTCTACGTCTTCATGAAATCTATAACTAAACATTAGAAGCCTGTGACAAATACTTTCCTTCCTTTTACGGAACTTTAGATACTACACGCCGGATGAATGACTCGCGTATTTGAATTATTACTGATATTATCTTATGTCTAATGAGGTGTGCATGTGTGTATTAATCCGTTTAAATCCAACAGATTAAATCGGGTGAGTGCTAGTTGATAATTCCGTTGCTTTTATACTGCTTTACTGTGTTAATGTGCTATTCTATTTGATATATGCCTTCTTCTGCTACGTTTCTGCTACTTATTGTGTGTGTGTCATGTTTTAAAATATGTGTTTCGTGACTTGGGTTCGCGGTACGGACTATATGATAAATGAATTGCGTATTGGAATTTTATATTCCACGGTTATTATTTCCGGTTTTGTAGATTATTTGGGTAATGGGAGGTATGAGGAAGAATCTGGCAACACCTGACGTTTACTTTTTTAATAACTTCTTCTTTTTTTTAATCCGTTTATATCAGTTTATGGTAAACAATGACAAATTATGTCAAAAGTTCATTCAACGCTAATAATCACGCTTGAATAGCTGTAAGGGATACCTTGAGGCCCTGTCTGCGACTTGTACGGATGTGATCGCTCTATTATCCGATAAATATCACAATGGATGCCTGCACTTAAACATTGACTACTCATTATATCACTACGACTACCTCTTACTGGAACGACACTATTTCTATAGTTATCAGTTTTCGACTGCTATACCTCTCTTCAACTATACTTTAATAGAAATACCTGATTTATCTATCACAGATCTAATAATTGCTTGTATATTCGACTGTTATACTTCTCATCAATTATACTCTAATAGGAATACTTGATTCATCACAGTTCTAATAATTGTTGTATATTATACAGCTTCCTATTTGACATTTGATACTCCTCTGGGGTACTACAACTTCTAATTGGGCTATTAAAAGTAATACAACTACATACCTACAGATATCTATATATTTAGGGTAATATTGCCCTGGGAATTTATTATAATCTACTAATGGATCAATAAATAGATCCTTCAATAAACAAATTATGTCAAGGTAAAGTTACCTTGAGTAGTGCTGTCTTCTCGGGATTCTTAGGCCGTCGAAGCTTTGATTCCGCCTGCTTGTGCTGAGGTTGTAATGAGTCTAACACTTAGAGTGCCCACGGGCTTAAAGGTGTTAGTCATCAAATAAACGGTGCATCCTTTTGCTCTGGTGTTCAGATATCAAAGAACTCTACAGTACTATTCAGTCATGAGTTGAAGTTAAGACCAAGTAAGGTTGATGGGGGTTAGTTAATACAACAGAACCTGTAGTTAATTCACTAGAAGGGTACTAGTTAGGAATGGGTAGGCTTCTAGTCAACTTTTTCCATACATTTAGCAAGTTGTAGGTTTAGGCAGGTAGTTTAATGTAGCGTAGGCCTTGTGTAGTTAACTTAAGAAGTCTGCGCCAAAAGGCTTCCCCCAAAAGATGGATTCTTGACACTGTGCCTTAGGTAGGACATCATGCATAGATGTAAAGAAATCCCACAGTGGTTTGTTCAGCTTAGATTAGGTGCGGAGTTCCCCATCCTCTCGCTGTTCGCTTTAATTCGATTTGCTTCTTAGGAATAGATAGGTAAAGCGTTCAGTGACATTCTCCGTGCACTTAGGTTGGTAGGGGACCATTACCAAATAAAAAAATTATTTTTTTATACACCTTAAAGTTACCTTCATCATTTTACTATAATCTAGCCTGTGCTAGTTCTTAACTGTATTGACTATGGCATATTTAAAGTTTCCTAGTATTATAGATTGCAGAAATCCTAATTATTCATATAGGCAACTAATTAAGACTTATTTCATCTAACCTATAGGAGGAACTTCAGCTGTTTGACTTGTTTCTCTTAATTTAAAGTTTACATATCATAAAGTTCTACATGAATTAAATATTAGACTTATTAGTATAGCTTAAGCTTCATAGGGTGACTGGGAGATAATCCTATAATAGAATCTGCATTATAATATAGAGGCTTCATTAGGTTTATCCTCTATTCTAGATTAAAATAGTTTCTTAGATATTTTTTCTACATTTACTTTAGGCTTTAATATTTCATGTTTAGTACAGACATTATGTAGGGTTCTTAAGTTTGCATCATATTATAGAGGTTCCATTAGGTCTATTCCTAGATTAAAATAGATTAATAATTATGCTCTCATACCTACATTAGGATATAGTTGTTTTATGTTTAGTACTGGTAGCTTGTAGGTTCCTTATTTAATAACAAGACTCTATAAGACTCCAAAGCAGCTTAAAAAGGATTTGGGTTCTACGGACACAACGAGTAAAAGGGTTCCTATATACCACTAACGATCACGACCATGGCCAATTTAATTCTCAATATATATAGTTTAAGTCATAGAATGATTTCCATTTATTTTAGGTAATATTTCAGAAGTAAATAGCTCAATATGGTAGGAGAGGGAAAATCTTATCTACTTAGGAAATTACTAGTATAGTTTTGGGATGAGTTCTTGGGGTTTTCATTTCCTTACAGTATAATTTAATTTCATATTAATTTCAGAGCTTAGGCAAGTTTCAGTTAGGTTAATTCAGTTAGGCAGTTTCAGTGTTCGGTTAGTATAGCTAGGGCAGAAAAGTTCAAGGGTCAGTAGGTTTTCCAATAGTTTCCATTTCCATTTCCAGTAGGTTTCCATTAGCTTACAGTTAGGCGTATCTACAGTTCAGCTCACAGTTCCCATATGGCTCTATAGTATAGATAGTGAGAAGCTTTATTCTAGGGGAGCGTTTCACCACACACTAGGGTTGAAACGAAAACAAAAATTCACCCCCACTTTAAGGTAGACTTCCGACCATCGCGGCTTTAACGCAGCGGCCGCAGCGTCAGAGCCGCTGCGTCTGTGTCGCAGCGGCTCTGACGCTGATTGGCTTCCGAGCAGCGCGACTCCGGAGTCAGTTCCAGTTATATTACGGTAGTGCAGTTGTGTTCTTATATCAAAATGAAACGATTAATTAAAAATAGGTATCTTATTAGAAGAAGAGGAGGATGATGATCTTTTGCTTCGTTACTATTTTAGTATGAAACGAAGTCCACCAAACTCAATATTCAAAAGTCGAAAGGAAGAAGGCACTTACAGCATCTTGATAAAAAACCATTTAAATGAGGACGACGAGAAATTCAGGAGCTTTTGTCGGTTTAATAAAAAGCAGTTTAATTTTATTTTATCACTAGTAGGTATTTATATATTAAATCGTACAAAATGGAATGTTGTGACACTAAATTTATCAGTGTTTCGTCTTCTTCATCAGTGAATATGTTATTACGGTCCATTTTTTGATATTTCACCAAATAACAACCTAAAAACCATGTGCGATCGCAGCGATTGCGCGACAGTGCTTGCGCAAACGTGGCACGGCCGCTATCGCCCAGCGTCACTGTCACGGCGACTGTGACGCCGCGTTCGAACGTTCGTTCATACGTTTCTATACTGCATAATATTATCGCTCTATCGCCGCGTTACTGTCGCTGCGTTAGTGACGCCGGAGCCGCTCTAGTCGGAAGTCTACCTTTAGGTGTACGAGAGGTACCCGAAAAAAAAAAATTTTTTAGTTTTTATTTTACCGTTTTGTCAGCGTGATACATACAATGATCACGGAGCTAAGCCGCGGACGGACGGACAGACGGACAGACGGACATGGCGAAACTATAAGGGTTCCTAGTTGATTACGGAACCCTAAAAAGGCAGTTTAATGTTAGCGCGTTGGTATCGTCGATTGATACTTTTTAGGGCTCCGGACCCAAAGGGTAAAAATAAGACCCTAGGTAATAGCTATTACTAAGACTCCACTGTCTGTCTGTCTACCACCAGGCTGTATCTCATGAATCGTGATAGCTAGAGGGTTGAATTTTTTACAGATGATATATTTCTGTTGCCGCTAAACATCAAAAAGTAAAAACAGAATAAAATTAATATTTAAGTGGGGCCCCCATACCTTGCACCTCATTTGTATCCGGCTCCGTACATACCAGGCGCAAACTTAACCCGACCTGCAGTTATTTTATTTGATGGTACGGATCCCTTCGTGCGCATGTCCGACTCGCACTTGGCTGGTTTTTGGACATTGATTAACTTATAAGGGAATGATCAATGCCACCATATCAATTATATATGTTTTTACAATTCAATACAAAATAAGTTATTTATGTGGATATTCCGTTCCCACAGTATTTAATAAAATTATTTAATTGCGTTAAAGAGTAAATTTTCCAATAAAGAAAGTTTTTATTTTATCAAACTTAGTATATTATAAAGAAAAATAAAAAAGATAGATATACCAACAACTAAGTCAGATGTAAAAGATGCATATTTTTAAAGCAATATACGTACAACATATCAATAAACACAACCCTCAATGATGAAGTGTCTTAATCCACACTCATTTAAAAAAAGGCAAATGAGCGAACTTCCAAGCTCTGTTAATACAGACAGTACGTGCACAGACAGACAATCAAGTTTTATTGTGTTACTAATATAGTGCCACAACACCGCCCGATTGCATCTTGAAATTGAAAATGGCCGTCGCTGATTTAAACTCAGACTCGAGCAGTTTCTTTAAAGAAAGTGCATTTCATTTGAGCCCCGTGCTTTCATTTGTTTTTATTTGAGAGTACACAAGACACTGAGATCTCAAAAGACATCCGAGCGAAGATAAGACAGCTACTTACTGCGCTTTTAGAGCAGTTTGAACGACTACGAAATAATTTCAATTGGAGTCTGTTTTTGCTTTTCGGCGATTGGAAATCGTTTCTATTGAAAACTATTTCTTTGTAAGTATAACGCTTTTTTATAATAAAGTCCAACTACCTATTGCTAGCGGCTTTGCTTTCGGGGTTACCTATGTAACTTTACCAACTAAGTATTTAATTATTGTTTTAAGCGGTTTACACTTCATCAGGGGCTGCTTCCCGTACACCGGCCGGCAACTTTGCTCAAGCAAGAAAAAAAGCAGGGAAGAAGCAAGACCTCTGTACGAGTTCGAAACATGTCGGGCCGTTCCTGAAAATTTCACTTAGGTTATAAACTATCTTGAATCCAAACATGGAATTCAACATAAGTGTTGCGGCTTGAATAACTAACAAATTGCATACACAAACTTTCGCTTTTATAATATTAGTAGGATACTGGGATTTAGGTAAGCAATTACTTATTGACTTATTGTAAGACATAGGTAACATAACAAACGATGACTTATTGGACGCACATCCGACGAATGTAATGAATAATTAAGTGAATGAGTATTGCAAACTAAGCAATTACTTTACTCGAGACATAAATCAGACAGTTAAATGTCGTATGCGAATTCAATATTCGTAATGTAAACGGTTTGACGCGTTGTGGAACACATGAGAAAATTTGATGTCTTTATTAAAGCATCTCTGCAGGGCGTCGGCTTATATCTTAAAATGAAAAGGCACCGCTCGCGAAATAACGCGTGCCGTCGCGGAGCGCACGAGACACAAGTGGAGTAGGCCGGTGTATTTACTTACTAAATACCTACATAGACTAAAGATTTTTACAAAGTGGTGTGGACGTGTGCCCCGTGGAGCTCAACTGTGCGTTTTTCTAGAAATTTCCTGCCTCGCAATTCCGGACCGATACGAACTTCAAGAAAAGAGCGTACTCCCACCTGAAAGGTGGTACTCCCACCTTGTGACTCCTCTGGTGTCTATGGGCGAACGTAATCGCTTTCCATCAGGCGATCCGTTTGCTCGTTTGCCCTCTTTGACATAAAAAAAGCTGCCCGAAGCTACCGTATTACCATGGTAAAAGTACCATTTGTAACTATCAGCCGAAAAACGTCCGTTGTTGGACCGAGCAAGTTGGCACGACGCTCGGTCGTGCGCTGCCCTTATTCAACGACTTTATTCCAATTTAGGATAAAGATAAAATTCATTTATGTATTGTCAGAAACAGTTCCAACAGCATGGCCAGTTCGGGCGTACATAGTAACTAATTATATTATACACCGATCTTATCTAGTTAACTTAGTATCTAGACTTCTCAAATATTCATTTAAATTGTAGAAACTTTTCGTTGACAGCAATTTCTTGAGCGTTGTTTTAAATTGAACGCCCTCTTATGGTAGTCGTTTCACCATTTTATGGGCTTCCCACATTCGGTTACACGATACAAATAAGTTTCTCTACGTTACGAGTATGAAGGTTTCCTACTGTAGGTTATTACCTCTTGTTAAAATAACAGATTATTAAGAAAACTGGCTTAAAGCGCCGGCAAACCCGCCCTGCTCATTACCGGGCAGATGTTCGGGCGTTTATTACTTCGCCGCCTCGCCTTCCATAGACTACGTTCCGTTCCTCTCATCATGATCATCCCTTGATCTCTAGGGCTGTAACTATTAGCGTTTTAATATAAAAGTCTGCATATACCTTGATAATGTTTTCGTTGTTTTGTAACAAGGTTGTATTTTTTTTTTGGTACGAAAGTATACCTACAATCATGGTTGACTAATCTATACAACGTTACTATTATATAAAAAACTGCGATTGTCAAAAGCCACGAGCTGCCTATAACAAGGTAGTATAGATTTTATAAGAGAAAGAATCTATTGTATGTCTAGTTTAGTTAAAATGTGAACATAAAAAATGATTTCGTGATGAATTACAAACTGCAATTGACACTTTTTTTCTGAAAGATTAAAAAATATAGCGTTTAGGTACTGAACACAAAGCAATTATAAAATATGCGAATATGCTATATATACGTACATACATACCTCGGCGGGAAATGGGGTTGCCTGCCTCGTACCTATCCGGCCTCGCTTCACTCGGCTTCACTTCGCTCTATATGTATTCGGCCGGCAACACCTTGCTTCCCGGCCTCAGTACTATTGTATTTCATGAACATGTCAGGAAAGGCCTTCTTCTAATGAAGCGACTGGGGTTTTTATTTTATCCAGGTCTTTTGATCGGGTGAATCAAACAAAATAATAATAAAAAAGTCGTGAAATATAGAGAAAATTTTACCCATAAAAAGGGAGCTCTTGTTTTTTTCCTAACAAACAAAAAATATTGGGTGTTTTTTTGTTGTCTTTTACTATGGGGTTAACTACGTAATTGCAAAGACAACGTCATCATTTGCATACATTTCGATATCATTTATTGTTGAGAACCGATAGTTTTTATCCACTGGCCACACAACCAGTTAGTTCATTTTTATTCCGTGGCGCTTCGAGCGCGCGCGCGGTCGCGGGCGGACGAGTGCCGGCGCCATATTGCTGCATGTACTATTAACGTAACGGGTCTTGAACATTATAACCTCCGTGGTTTTCGGGCGATTTTGGAAGTTTTACGCTTTAACGGAAAGTGTTGAGATACGGCACAATTCCTTGTACGGTGGGCTGCTTCGGGCGCCCCAAGGATTGTTATTTAGAGTGATATAAGGACTACTACAGTGTGAACTGTGTTTGGTGTTTTGCTGACGAGATCAGAGCGGCGGCGGCGCAGACCGGGACGTCGTTTATTGCCGCAAGTAACACACATACTACACTTTACACAAAACAGAAACACATACTTGCGGCCGGGAAGAGATTCGGCTGAAATCCAGGTTAGCAACATAGATTAAGTTAGGTTAAGTACATAGGGCGCGTATCGCGTTACATTGTTTCGCGCTAGGCAAGATTGCTATGATAATTTTCCATCATATGGGCCCGTGGGAAATTCAATTTGTGTCTGGCGGAATCAAATTTTGGTAGCAAAAGCGGGGTTCATATCCACAGAAAAGATATTTGATTCATTTACGTTCGAATAAGTAATTTTAGTTAGCATCAAAATCATAATTGAAATTTGAGGGTGGGTTGCGCTTGGTTCGCATTCCAATCTATTAACGTTAAGTTGCATTTGCGTAATTAAGAGTAACTAAATTATAAGAATATTAGTTATTACTTTCAATTGAAATGTTAGTTGAGTGAATAAAGTAAATATAGTTGCGTTTCGATACGGAGAAACGTATTAATAAGTAATTAATAATTGGGGTTCCGCTGAACTGTTATTCACTCAAAATACATTTAATTTAAATACATTTAGTGTTGTTTTCCTTTGCGTAATATTGGTGTTGGGTGAATAACTTTGAAGTTGTCGCGTTTGTTACGAAAAAGAAAAACGGATTGTTATTGTCGAAAATCGGGGTTCCACGGACAAAATTATTCACCCAAATTAATTAATTTGTTTTCGGGTTATATTATTATTGATCCGTGTTATTGAGGTTGGTACCATGGCTCCCTCAGTAGTTAAAACGATCGCGTCAAGGGTCGAATCGGAATTAAGATGGTTTTCATTAGTCGTTACGTTAATTGGTCGTACGGATCGCGAGGACGCATTATTGTCACGCGCGCGACAGGTAGATGAAAGATATGACGCGGTATTGAAATTGCATGCCGAATACTTGGCCCGTATTGACGAAGAGGAGACTGGGGAAAGTCGGACCCAGGCTGTTGAAGTGGTGCAACGCAATGTAGACCAGTGCGGTGATATGGTGATGAGTATCATCCAAGCGGCAGCGGATATCGAGCGCGCCCGAAAAGGGGATGTTGGGGTAAGGCGTGCACCCAGTGGTGTGGCACTAATGGCGCCGTTGCCACCAGTGAATGTCCCGGAATTTGGTGGTGAATATGCCGACTGGCCGAGGTTTCGCGACATTTTTAACAGCGTGGTGCACTCGCGCACGGATTTGACCCCCGCGTATAAAATGGCGCAGTTGATGGGGAGATTACGCGGTGAGCCTCACGATATTTTGACTCATTTGGAGATTACGGATGCCAGTTATGAGACGGCATGGGGCCTATTAATTGATCGATATGATAATCGGCGATTAATTATTGATGGGCTCATCGAAAAAATATTTAGTATATCGAAGGTCACTAATGCACATGAAATAAGGTCGAAAATCCTTAATCCCGTCACGGTGGCGGTGAATACGCTGGAGCGACTCAAGTTGTCACTAGGGGATAACAAGTACATTATAGTGAACCGGGTTTTGCGCAAGTTACCTAGTGAGGTGGTGGCGCGGTTTGAGCAGTCACATGGGGGTGATTCATCGAGTCACCTCCCAACATTTGACGAATTGAGGGCGTTCCTGGAGGGTGAGTGCAGGCGGGCGGATTGCCAAGGGGCAACCACGCCGCAACCCCCCACGTCACCCCGGCGTACGGTTGGGCCCAAACCGGTGGAGCCCCGTCGGGGAGGACAGCGGTACAACGCCCTCCAATCGGAGGTGTGCCCCTTCTGCCGGAAGGGGGGACACGCGATCACCGCGTGCGCGGATTTTGGAGCACAGCGGGTGCAGAGGCGCAGGGGGGTGGTCAAGCAGCGAAACTTGTGCTTCCGCTGCCTAGGCGCACACTATGTGCGTGAATGCAGTAAGACCACCAACTGCCGAGTATGCGGAGGAGCCCATCATGAACTTCTCTGCCTGGCTGAGAGTGGGGAGCGGTACGGGGCCTCATCGGGAGGTCATCCCCCCTCTCCTAAGCCAGCCTTGGGTGGACGGTCGCCCCCCCACCGGGGAGGGGGGTCACCCAGAGACCAGCGGTCGCCCCCCTCCCGGGGTGGGGGGTCACCGGGGGCTCCGGAGTACCGCCGGATGCCGCAGTCTCCTCCGCGGGGGGGGGATCGGCGCCGAGATTCGGGCGGGTGCCCGGAGATGACCCATGGGGAATCGGGTTA
Organism: Apotomis turbidana; assembly: GCA_905147355.2. NCBI lineage: Eukaryota > Metazoa > Arthropoda > Insecta > Lepidoptera > Tortricidae > Apotomis > Apotomis turbidana. The sequence goes on from LR990285.1 coordinate 2,254,660, forward strand.
CGCGACTTACTCGGCCGCGCTGGGGGGCAGGGTGCCGCCCCCGAGTAGTCGCTTCTCTCCACCCCTCGCAGAGCGCCCACGCTTGATGGCGCGTCCGCCGCAGATGGGACGGATGCCGATGGGCTATTACCAGCCGGCGCGCATGGCACCGATGGGTCGAGGGGTGTACTACCCGGGGTGGGACCCATACCTGGGCCAGGGGCCCTCTCCCCCTCCAGCAGAAGGGGAGGGAGGTGCCCCCTGCTAGCAATTAGCAGTCTGTTCATCCGTCGTGCCCACCCCGCCAGTGACGGTATTATTACCGACGGCCGTGATTACCGTCAGGGGCACGGATGGACAGCCAGTGCCAGTGAGGTCACTCCTGGATTCGGGGGCACAAGGTTGTATCGTGTCCAGCCGCCTAGTGGCCAGGCTGGGCCTAAGGTTGGAGCCATCACGGGATGGCGCAATAGGTATAGGTGGCAATCAGGTGCCTCACATCAGGGGTCAGACGGACCTCCTGTTTGAGATGGGTGACTCGGCATCGATCACGCGGGTGAAGGCCACGGCTATTGTTTTAGATGAAGTGGTCGGGGTTCTTCCTCCGGTACGGTTACCGCCGGCGGTAAAGGAGCTGACCAATGGATTGGAGTTGGCCGACCCTCACTTCGCGATTCCCGGACGGGTGGACGTCTTACTTGGAACTGACGTCCTCGGGAAGCTGCTGCGGAGCGGTAAGCGGGAGCTGCAACCAAACGGGTTGGTGGCCGTGTGTACCGCAGGTGGGTACGCATTATTGGGCCCAGTACGGGGACCACAGGACGCAACGGATTATAGCAACATATACTACGGCAGCGTGTTATCGGAGGTCCTGCAAAGGTTCTGGGCAACAGAAGAGCCACCCACAGCTCCCAGGACAAACCCACTGGACGAGGAATGCGAGACATTTTATCAGTGCAACACGGTGCGCCTCCCGTCGGGCAGATTTATGACACGGCTACCGTTTCTATCGACGCGACCTCCGCTGGGGAGCTCCAGGGGCCTGGCTGAGAAACGGATGATGGCCATGGAAAGGCGCATGAAACGGGACTCCAACTTTCGGCGAAAGTATGTTGAGTTCATGCGTGAATATTTGGCTTTGGGTCACATGTCAGTATCCAGGGTAGACTGGCGTTGTGAGGAGCACTACGTATTGCCTCATCATGCAGTCCTGAAGACACCTGACTCCAAGATCAGGGTCGTGTTCGACGGGAGCGCGGCGACATCTAACGGGGTGTCTCTGAATCAATGCCTGCACGCTGGTCCTAAGTTGACCAGAGACATTGCAGACATTCTAACGGACTTCAGGAGACACCAAGTTGTCTTCGTTACGGATGTGAGGATGATGTTTCGCCAAACGGAGATCCATGCGGATGACCGTCGGTTCCAGCTGATATTGTGGCGAGAGAGCTCAGAAGAACCGATGATCACGTATGAGCTGAACACGAACACGTACGGATTAAAGCCCAGCCCGTATGTAGCGATGCGGACGCTACGAGAGCTGGCTGACCAGGAACGGCTGCGCTTCCCTCGCGCAGCTGCAGTCATCGACCGGGATGTCTACGTGGATGACATTTGTACGGGCACGGACAGCATTGAGCAGGCGCTCATCCTAAGGGATGAATTGGTGGCGCTCATGGCCTCCGGTGGCTATGAACTCAGGAAGTGGCTGTCAAACTGCCCAGAGGTGCTGGCAGGACTACCAGCTGAGCACCAACAAGACCCGCATTTGTTTGAAGACTCGGATAATCCTCATGCGTTGGCAATTTTGGGGGTCCAGTACCGACCGACTCAGGATGTCTTCACATACAATTGTGAGGCCGAATTGCTGTCGAAGACCTGGACCAAGCGATCAGTCCTTTCGACTATCGCACGAACGTTTGATCCAAACGGTTGGATCTCTCCGGTCACGTTCATGGCAAAGCTCTTCATGCAGAAGCTTTGGTTGGCCCAACTAGGCTGGGATGAGCAGCTCACGGACGAGCTGCTGCACGAGTGGACGGCATTCGTGACCACACTGCCGCATATTAAAGAAATTGAGATCCCGCGCAAACTGCTCCCTCAGCCGGGAGCCAGGGTGACCCTGCATGGGTTCTGCGATGCGTCTGAGAAAGGGTACGCGGCCGCGGTCTACCTGAGAACAGGTGAGACTTCTGGCGAGGGCGTTGTACGCTTGGTCATGGCCAAGAGCAAGGTTGCGCCTGTTCGGACCCGGTGGACGATTCCGAAGATGGAATTGGCGGGTGCCGCGCTCCTGACCCGCCTCCTAAACCATGTGGCGCAGAACCTGCGTGGCACGGTGGATCTGAATGACACGGTTTACGCATGGACGGACAGCCAGATCGTGTTGTGCTGGCTGCAGACTTCGGTCCATACGCTTGAGGTATTTGTGGCCAACCGAGTGTCACAGATAAATAACTCGGAGACTCCTCTGGTCTGGAGACATGTTCCAGGTGAAGTTAACCCGGCAGACTGCTCGAGTCGCGGCTGCCCGGCGCCTGTTCTGGTTGAGCATTCTCTCTGGTGCCTCAATGGCTGGAGGGGCCACATACGGAGTGGCCTTTCAATGACTGCGGACGCCAGCCACTACCCCCTGACCAGGGTCTGAGAGTCAATGTGACTACAGTGGAGTCTGTGGCAGTGGACCACACTCTTTTGGAACGGTATAGCTCACTAGGGAAGCTACTTCGAGTCACGGGATGGATAATGCGGTTTTTCCATAATTGTCGAAGCTCTGCTGCACAGCGCAACATGTCACCTGTAATGGGACCTGAGGAGCAGCAAAGGGCTCTCTCACGTTGGGTGGGGATCATTCAGGGGAATGAGTTCCAGGATGAACTTAGGATCTTGCGGACTGGCGTGGGCAGAATGAAGAAGAGCCTTGTCCGCCTCAACCCGTTTATTGATGAGCACGGAATGCTCCGGGTGGGAGGCCGACTACGGAATGCCGAATTGCCCTATTCAGCGCGGCATCCTTTAATTCTTCCCAAGAAGGGAGCTCTGGTGGAGCTGTTGGTTTGGGACCGTCACATCAGGAATTCACATGCAGGCTGCAACACTCTCCTGGGCATTTTGCAGCGGGAGTTCTGGATTTTGTCGGCACGGAGGGTGATACGGAGCGTTGTGTTTCGTTGCTTGCCTTGTTACCGGCTCAAGGCAGCCACAATGCAGCCACAAATGGGAGATCTCCCGCCCGACCGAGTTACGGAAGCTCGGCCGTTTGCTGGTGTGGGGACAGACTTCGCGGGGCCTTTCATGGTCAAGACATCACGCCTTCGCAATGCGAAGTCGGTTAAGGCATATTTGTGCGTCTTCGTGTGTCTGGCGACCAAGGCCGTTCATTTGGAAATGGTAGCTGATCTCTCTACGGAGGCCTTTTTGGCAGCGCTGGACCGATTCGTTTCTCGACGGGGGATACCGGCCTTGATACGTTCGGATTGTGGTACCAACTTCAAGGGCGCCGATCGTTGTTTAAAGGAAATTGTATTATTTTTAAGTCAAAATGAGCGAGAGATCGGCTCGGGCATTGCCGGTCGGGGCATTTCGTGGTATTTCAGTCCACCTGGATGCCCCCACTGGGGTGGAATATTTGAGGCAGTAGTTAAGTCTGCCAAGACTCATTTGTATCGGGTCATCGGCTCAACGATCCTCTCTTTCGAGGAGTTGTCAACGGTGTTTTGCAAAATTGAGGCAGTTTTAAATTCGCGCCCCTTGTGTCCGTTGAGCGCTGACCCGAATGACCTGGAGGCCATTACCCCAGGTCATTTTTTGATTGGCCAACCACTCAACGCCTTGCCGGAGTATCCGTATACGGATGTTAAGTTGTATAGGTTGTCACGGTATCAGATGCTGCAGCAAATGACTCAAAATTTTTGGAAGCGATGGTCGCTTGAGTATTTGCACATTCTTCAGCAACGCGTTAAGTGGACGGACAGGACGACCCCACCGTGCGTTGGAGACCTGGTTAAGGATGCTAACCTATCACCGTTGTGCTGGCGACGGGGGCGCATCGTTAACTTGATAGCGGGCAAGGATGGGTCTCCACGGATCGCAGATGTACAAGTGAGGGACTCGATCCTTAGACGGGCGGTTTCAACGTTATCCCGACTACCGGGAGTTTGAGCGGACCGACGACGGGTCGGTCCGGGGCGGGTGATTGTTGAGAACCGATAGTTTTTATCCACTGGCCACACAACCAGTTAGTTCATTTTTATTCCGTGGCGCTTCGAGCGCGCGCGCGGTCGCGGGCGGACGAGTGCCGGCGCCATATTGCTGCATGTACTATTAACGTAACGGGTCTTGAACATTATAACCTCCGTGGTTTTCGGGCGATTTTGGAAGTTTTACGCTTTAACGGAAAGTGTTGAGATACGGCACAATTCCTTGTACGGTGGGCTGCTTCGGGCGCCCCAAGGATTGTTATTTAGAGTGATATAAGGACTACTACAGTGTGAACTGTGTTTGGTGTTTTGCTGACGAGATCAGAGCGGCGGCGGCGCAGACCGGGACGTCGTTTATTGCCGCAAGTAACACACATACTACACTTTACACAAAACAGAAACACATACTTGCGGCCGGGAAGAGATTCGGCTGAAATCCAGGTTAGCAACATAGATTAAGTTAGGTTAAGTACATAGGGCGCGTATCGCGTTACATTGTTTCGCGCTAGGCAAGATTGCTATGATAATTTTCCATCATATGGGCCAGTGGGAAATTCAATTTGTGTCTGGCGGAATCATTTATCATTACCAATCAATGAACTCTTAAAAATAAAAGAAATTAACTTTAAGCACAACATTCTCCTATTCAAGAATGGCACACACACCATTACACACTTAGACGAAAATAAAAAGGCTTCCATCGTATTCCTCTTTCCGATGCATCCCGAAACTTATCCATGTAGCAAATCCGCTAGCGATTCAACGCAAAAATCAGGCGGTTTGAGTCCGTCAGCCCGTCAGCCGCAGCATTGTTTCTCGAACAAACTAGAACGTTCCAAACGAAATGAACAAACACAGAACTATCCAATCACGATCAACGTGTTGACGGTTGATTAAGTAATACGCGGCGAGCCGCATGTGGGTAATTAATTAAAGTCGGGACACCGAAATCAGGCTACTAGAAACGTCTTATGTGTACTCAAATTAAATGGGACTTAAGACGTTTTGAAGCGCAGGTTACAGATTGGCGAAATGCTTGGAAAGGTCGTAAGTATCCTTAGACGGAATGGAAGTTATGGCTTTTTAGATTTGGAGTGTGGATCGGTCCGAAACACGCGGGCGCCGCAAATTGGCTAATTTATCGCTCCAACTAGCCGCTGCCGCGCGGCAAAACTTACGAGGATTCCGGACGTGCTGTGGTCCGATGGGGTTTTTGGGAAATGCAAGGAGGCGTGAAAAGAGGGGTGCGGGGAACAAGGTTTTGGAAAACTTGTAAGTAACAGTTTGTTATCCGAGGGCAAGTCGAGTGCAACAAAAAAAGCACCTTCGTCCGCGTAAAGCATTACAGTATACTTACATTATTTTTATTAATTAATAAATAAATATCGGTCAATGTCACACAAATCAATCTAGTCCCACAGTAAGCTCTAGTGGCTTGTGTTATAAATAGACACTAGACGAGGATCAACATACTTATTACGAGATAAATAAATACTCAAATCACTTAAATCCTACATGACACTGTTAAGGTTTTTCTTGGAATAATTACCTTCTTCATAAAAAAACTGATATTCAATACAAATTTTAAGATTGATAATAGCACAGATATAAGGATTAAGACGAAAATAGCCTTGACGAATAAACAGCTGGACGAAGGCTTGGACACAGGGTGGCGAGCTCTCCGTCGTCAGGTCCAGAGGTTGCTCTCTCTGAAGCCTAACTCCCCCATAACACATACTCCAATAATGTTAAGTTTTTATAATGTATTAATACACATTGTCTTAAATTGTCATTGTCATGATCTTCAAATATATTCTCAGGGTGTGCTTGGTGATCTGCCATCGGTCATATGCTCAACGAATTGTGATTTAGAGCGCATTTTGGAATGGAGTAGATGCTATGGTTTGAAAGTAAATCCTGCTAAGTCGCAAGTTATCATCATTGGCAGCTCTAAGATGATCGCCAAAGTTGACTTTGCTAACTTGCCACCTATTCAGTTCGATGGTGTTGTGATTCCTTTCTCTTTGCAAGTTAAAAACTTAGGTATTATCATGGATCGCACTCTTTCTTGGGTGCCTCAGCTCAGCCAGGTTAGTAGGAAGGTGTTTGCCTCCATGGGTTCACTGCGGAGACTTCGTAATTTTCTTCCCATTGCTACTAAAATTGCGCTTGCTCAGAGTTTGCTCCTCTCTATTTTGGATTACGCCGATGTTTCTTATGTTGACCTTTCTGAGGAGCAACTTAACAAACTTGAGCGTATTCAAAATGTCTGCATTAGGTTCATATTTGGGCTACGCAAGTATGACCATGTCTCTAGTTTCCGTTCACAACTCAAGTGGCTGCCTATCCGCCTTCGCCGTAACTTTCATATTCTTTCCCTTCTCTATAGTATTCTCTTTAACCCCGCAACTCCCCGCTACCTTAAAGAACGTTTTAGCTACCTATTATCAGCTAGATCCGCTCAAAATTTTTTACTCACTGTTCCGGCAGCAAAGTCAAAATTTTATACGAATTCCTTTACTGTTAAAGCCATTCTATTGTGGAATTCCCTTCCGTTAGATCTGAGGAAGGCTAAGTCACTTTCTATTTTTAAAGTTAAATTAAAAGATCATTATTTGTCGCTCCCGTAGCTTATTGTGTGCTATTGGTATTTTTTTTCCCTGCTAAGTCTGGTATCAGCTGTGTTGTATCTATTATTTTTCCTGTTTTATATGTGTATGTGCCTATATTATGTATGAATATTATATAATATATTTATGTATATATATTTATGTATATATGTATGCTTATCTTTAAATATATTAATTTAAGTTTGTGTCTTTAATATGTTATTTATGTTGCTGAATTTTTATTTTTTATCTCACCACCTACTCTTTTATTGTTTATTTTTGCTTAATCCTCTACCCAAAGGTTGTCTGGAAGAGATCGCTCTTTAGCGATAAGACCGCCTATTGTCTACCATTTATAATTTAAGGTTTCGATTGTAATATTTTTCTTGTTGGTGTGCAATAAAGAATTGTTGTATTGTTGTATTGTATTGTATTGTGTTATTTTATTTCACTTTGATGTATATTTTGTTAAAAAAAAACGTACTCTAGATAAATTTGTCCATATAAATAGAGTACTCGCTTAAATTACTTTGCTGTTAACTAGGTATTTTGTTGCATTACACTCTGTGCTTGAATTTTGTCCGTATGTAATGGAGGAGCCTCGTGTTTGCCTTAAGTCAAGATGCAATAACTTGCTTCAAGCCTTAATACATTAAGCTATTTAATTTTTATTAAAGCAGTAATATCTTGTAGCGTAAACTAAGGACGGGGTGCATAGGACTCGGTAGCTTAGTGCACAGTTCATCCGAGTTGGCCCGGAAAACATTTGGAGGCGCGGGTTTATATCCTGCTCTAGTTATTGTATTTTTCAATATTTTTCTCCAATAGGTAAATAATAATGATAAGAAATAACCGACAACCTCACATGAATCAATCTGTCATAGTCAGTTATATTAGGCTTGTGTTTATGAGCACTAAGTAGACGACAATATACATACTTATACAATTGACTCACTCGTGTTGTCGTCCCGGCTAGCCGTCTTGGCTTCGCCAGAGACTGGGAGACACCGTGTGAGCCTGGGGCCCTTGGGCGCGGTATCGGGGTCGCAGGCGCGCAACAACATGCCCGGTCTTCGAGCCATCATTTCGTGGATGGCTGTAAATATATAATTGCACAGCAGTTATTTTTAAATAGATCTCTAAAACACTGGTCGAAGCCACAGGGGACCGAAGAGCTGGCAGCATCCTCGCTCAACGTATTAGCGTTGCCATAAAGCGGGGAAATGCTGCCGGTTTCATCGGGACAAAGCCAAAGGGGCCCGATTTCTTAAGTCTGTTTTAATATATTTCTTCTCAATATTGCCTTATATCTTATACCTACAGATGAAATAAAAACCGGCTAAGTGCGAGTCTGACTCGCGCACAAGTTTGCACCTGGTATGTATGGCGCCGGATACAAATAAAGTGCAAAGTTAATGCAACCGATCATGTTATAGTATTTGTTGTTTTAGCGGCAACAGAAATACATCATTTCAACTGTCTAACTATCACGGTTCATGAGATACAGCCTGGTGACAGACGTACAGACATACAGACGGAGAGCGGAGTCTTAGTAATAGGGTCCCGTTTTTTACCCTTTGGGTACGGAACCCTAAAACGAAGTAATATACGTACCTGTGTCTCAAAGCAGTACTTACTCGACTCTCACCTTTGAAAATTTATTTTTATAAACTCATCGCTACACAACTTTAGTGGCCCTAATGCGGCCGCAAACACTCAATCTTTTACTCCACCATTCTTCCCGACCACATCCCGGCTACTTCTTGTTTAGAGATTCAGGTTTTAAACTACTTAGTGTGTTCACTAAGTTCTTTGTGGAATTTTCCACTTTTCTGTGTCCTAACGTTATTTTTCATGCCGGAGAAAATTGTGTTATTCAGTCGTAGAGGGAACTACTGTACAGTGCGGCGAAATGCTGTTTTAAATTAGTTTCAAACATATTGTGTGTCGCGGGACCGATTTTGGTATAAAGAAGACGGTAACGTTATGGCAATACTTTATGTATAATGGCGTATCATGAAATATGTACGGCGTTTTATTTGTAGGTACACATTTGTGTCATGTAAAGTTGCTAGCGTCTTTCTTATATAATAACAGTTAAACTAATGCAGGCTAGATGATTAGTCTAACCTGATATGGTTGATTGGTAAGAATGCCTTGTGGCATTAAGTCCGCCATTTGTACTAGTTTGATCTGTGCAATAAAGTTTAAGCAAATACATAAATAAATAACCTACTGCTCAACTTGATAATTTGTATATCTATTAGGACCCCATTAAATACTCTAACTAATTTACTAATAAAATAGTTAGGTACTAATGTCTTAACTTTACATCGTAATAACTATGGTGAATTAATTAATTGCTTAGTTAAATTCATGACAGGGTGAGTCACACCGAATTCTCGCAGCAAATATTATGGCAAAATTGGTGTAGTAATTGGTTACTCGAAATCACCCAGATAAATTGGCAAGTAGCCTAAACATTAATTTTATATAAACAAAGCTTTTACAAATTCAAAGTCTGTTCTAATAGAATACATAGAAAAAATAACATGTCAATTGAAAAGAAAATCTCTATTTATTTCATTCAAGTTGTCGCTGAATTTATGATTCAAGTATCTACAAATTGCTGTCTACTATTAGGGAGCTTTCACATTGTTTGATAATGAAGGATATAGATCATTTATTAGTACATAGTGTTTTACTAGCAACTATTGATACTGCTGTAAAAAAAAACCGATATGTAGGTATGTATGGACGTAGAGTATGAAGAAAATTTAAAATAATTATAATATTTTCTTAGGTAAAGATTTTTTCTTCCTTTAAAGATCCCTTTCTTTTAAATATCGTGAAAGTAAGATGGGTGATGTTGAGTAGCGCAACAAGCGAAATCGTAGTGAGCGGCGCTAACCTGACAACGATATATTCCTACCTGTAGTTAATATCTTACATGATATCTCATTGTACATCGTCGTCCGATATTATTTCGGGTAGTGTAAAAGCGCTGTAAGATCGCAAAAAATTTCGGGCATACGAAAATCGAATTACGTTTGACGGTGTTCCCTCAATTTGTTTGACAATAGAGGATGAATTAGAAAGCTGCCACTCCGCGAACAATCAGGACAAAATAAAAAATAAATTACTCCCGACAACGCTACAATTGGTGCTTGATGGACTGAAGTACTGCTGGGGAAGTTTTAATAAGGCGTGTGACGCAAGCTCGGCGGGCGGATTCACTTACGGTCCAATATTTTTGTTATACCTACTCGAGCTACACAACGTTATTAATGAAATAATGAACTTTATCATTGAAAGTGATATTGAAAGAAGAGTTGCTGTTGGTAACACAATAAATGGTTACCACCAAAAATCTCTAAGAGGGCGCGTCTGGCGGTGCATAGAGGTATATTGGTCCCAGCACTCATGGTATGTAAGTCAGACCTGGGTGTGGCAAAAAAAGCACTAAAGTAGAATAAATGCAGCAGAAATAAGAGCATTGAGAAGCATGATTGGTGTAAAGCTGTGTGACAGGATAAGAAATAGTGTTATAAGGGAACGCTGTGGTGTGAACGACGATGTATTTAAGTATATATTTATCTCTATAAATACAAAATATTGTCGTCTAGTAACCATAACACAAGCCTTCTTGAGCTTAACTTGGGACTAGATCAATTTGTGTGAGGTTGTCCGATATTTATTTATTTTTATTTTATTTATGTAGTCACTAGAATTGAGAAAGAGATGCTTAGTTAGTTTAGGCATGTAGAGAGAGTGCATAAAAGAAGTTTCACGAAACAAATCTACAAGGCGAATATGAATGGAAATGTTGGAAAAGGAAGGCCTAGACGAACGTTTGTTGATCAGATTGGAGACGTTCTGAAGAAAGGGCAAGTCAAAGAGTACTCTAAACCGACGAGCATGCATGAGGAGATTAATGAATGTTGATGAAACGAAAGATCTATTCAGGACCGTAGCAGGTGGAAAGGATGTGGTCTCTGCCTACCCCGTTTGGAAAAAGGCGTGATTATACGTATTTATGAACTTTATTCTGCAAGTAGGCCACAAGGGCACTTTTACATGTCTGAGTCACTGTTTCTCAACAGAAACGCCGGAAGAAACTCAACAGACAGTAATTTTTCAGAAAGCATACTTGACTATTACAATAAAATGAACTTAACCTAATATGTACCTGTCTATCCCAAAAATTCTTGAGCTTATACGTAGACCTCGACGATAAAATATTAAAAGTGTACCTTTAAAATACTATTGCAAACTAGATCTTTACTTTGCAAATGTCGTGAACTTGAGACAGCACGTTGTACAACGTAAAAATAAAGCATATCTACATGACATGGAATGGTGCAAAAATCGGCCAAGTCCGAGTGGGACTCGCGCACGAAAGTTTCCGTACCATTATCTGTAAGTTTTTTGTATGGGAGCCCCCCTTAAACATTTAGTTTATTTTATTTTTAGTATTTGTTGTTATGGCAGCAATAAAAATACATCATCTGTGAAAATTTCAACTGTATATTAGCTATCACCGTTCTTGAGATACAGATGGACAGCGAAGTCTCAGTAATAGGGTCCCGTTTTTACCCTTTGGGTACGGAACCCTAAAAATGTACCGAGGCTACGATGTATCGGCGGAGGTTAAATAAATAAAATAAATAAATATCGGACAACCTCACACAAATCGACCTAGTCCCAAATTAAGCTCAAGAAGGCTTGTGTTATGGGTACTAGACGACGATATACATTGAGTATTACTCATATAGATAAATATATACTTAAATACATAGAACAACCATGACCCAAGCACAAATATTCGAGTTCATCACACAAATATTTGCCCTGGCCGGGATTCGAACCCGGGACCGCCGGCTCAGTAGGCAGGTGTCTACAAACCGAGCCAAACGCGTCCTCAAAACCATATTTAACTCTTAATATAGGTAGGTTAAAAACCATATTTAACACATAATATAGGTATACAAAAGTAAATACAAGGTCATGTAGCACGTCGTCGTACATTTTCAAATTGCACGACGTGGACTCACGTTACGACGACGCAACGTTCTGTATTACGTCGACAAGTATCACTAGTAAATGGTAAAGGTGATCAAAAGACAGATCGTCACAGACTGTTTTTAGTACCTGTGTTATTAAACCATTGATATAAAAATTGTGGTGTGTATTCACATTAAGAAACGAGACATTACATGTTTCATAAATTTATATACGTACTTATATTATTTTAATTGCAGATACTCGCCTTGTGAAGACTTTATAGGACGTATTTTATTATAAACCTCAAACATGGTTTAAACAATTTTCAAAGTCCTAAAATGGCATTCATTAAATAGAAACCAAGACAAAACAATTTGATACTCTACTAAGTGTTTTGTATAAAGAAAGGAATTCCTATCCGGCTTATTAGATTTTCTTCTGTAACGGTCTCCACCTGTCTGGGCTTATTTAATTAAGGAATGTTTTCGCTGGGCGGAGCCGAGATTCGGAAGACAATAAAATCTCGCTCCTATCTCGAATAAATATCAGTTGTATGATGATAATATAAATTGAGAGATTGTTTGATGTTAACAGAGCTTTAATTTAATCTTGACTAAATAAGGGAGTGTATAAATGTTTATACAGGACATTAATCCTGCTATGGCCTATATTTTTATCCAGAATACTAAAATGACGGTTCGTGAATTTGTTCTTGTGCCTTTTCATTTATTAAAATTGAGATTTAATTTATTCAGTGTCATCCTTAGTATATAACTACATTATATATATTGTATGTTATGAAAAACATGTATATTGTATGTTATGAATGACTTGATATCGTATATTAGTAACACTCTCTCAGATATTCAACTTGTGGTTTATGCAGATGATACGAACGCAATTATTTCAGCGGAAAACATGGTAGAGTTAAATATCAGAGTCAATAATGCCATGGACGCATTTCACACCTGGTTTTCGGTTAACTCTTTGAAACTTAACTGTGCTAAAACCAATTCCTTGCTATTTAAAACAACCTCAAGTAATAAAGACGTGTTGCATATTTTCTCTAATAACCTAATAATTGAGAAAATGGAAACGGTAAAATTTTTCGGTGTCCATATTGACTCATGCCTGAAATGGAAGAATGAGCTGCAGGCAATTGCAAACTCCGTGAGTTCTGCCTGCTATGCACTCCGTAGTCTCCGAGATGAAATAAAATTGTCCCAGCTCAAGATGGTATATTATGCACTGGTAGAGTCAAAGATCAGGTACAGTATAAAATTCTGGGGAAATGAAATAGTTATAAGTACAATATTCAAACAGCGTTCACAGCTCAAAAAAGAGCAATTAGAATCATGGCTAGAGTACCCCAAAGAACTTCTTGTAAAGAGTTTTTTACTGCTTTCGGAATTCTCACTGTGCCATGCCTTTACATACTTATAGTTCTCACTGACCTAATAAAGCATTTAACAGATATAGAGACGCTTGAAGAAAGCGCGTCTCGTCTCAAACGCGTCTGGCTACGAGAAGGAAAGACTTGCCACAGGGGATGCAAACCAAACTTAAAGTTGTTAAGCATTCCGCTGGTTATCAGGTTATAATTCTTTTCAACAAACTGCCTGTTGAATTTAAGTCACTGACAAACGCAAACATGTTTAAACACAAGCTTAAAGCTTTTTTGCTAAAGAAATGTTTTTACTCGATTGATGAATTCGGTTAACAATTATGATATTATTTAATGAATGATGGTAATTATTTTTTTATTATTTGTTTTAATTAATTATTGATTTGAAATTTAATTTATTAATTGATATCGGAAATTGATTATATTACACTTATATAATTATCTAATTTGCGACATAATTTGTATTTTTCCTTTTGTGATATACCTATTTTTGGACATAATTTTTAATTTAATCTTCTTCTTTGTGATGTAGTTTGATTTTCATGTACAGTGCCAAATTATTAATTTATTGTACTATTGTTAAGATGTAAATTAATTTGTATATATACCACTATTTCAAACACAATTTATATTGTTTATTGAATAAATGACTATTGACTATTGTAAGTCTTTGAAGCTGTTAGTTTAGTATTCCCGAATGAAACAATATAAGCTTTCTTGTTTGAGACTGGAAGTATACCTTCTTAGTTTCAAATTCGACTGCTGGACTCAGCGCATCTAGTGAGTCTCCGCAACCTTGATCAGGTCTTCCACCCACTGACACCCATGTGAAGTTTGGTGAAATTGGACACAATTGCACTAGGATGACTAAAATTTCCACATTTTATTTAATAGTGACTATCTTTTTTTAAAAGATAATAATCAAATAGCCAATTCAAGAATAATGCTTCAAGGTATTGCAAAATCGATCGAGCGATCACTTTTTTTAATACTTACGCATAAAACAGTATCTTTTAAAAAGATAATTTACTAAAACACAAAACTAAAGTTATTACAGTATCTTTTAAACGGTTTTATATTGCTCGCCCTGTTTATTTGTTTGGGTCAAATCTATAGTAATTTCTCGTTTGGATCGTTACACATGGGGAGAGTAAAATATTATTTCACCCACATTTATAATTATATTGTTGTACATAAGAGTAAAATTATTTCAGTGTGTTATGGAACTTAGACTATGTCGTTTTGTTATTACTGTTGTTGTTCATAACATGTAGAGGCGTTAGTTGCATTATAGTGATTTACTGTTTTGTTTAAATGATTTTTGCCATGCTATACTAGATGTTGTGTTATAGTATGTAAGATTCAGCTGTTGTAAAGAGGCAGGACTGCCTGAGGCCAGGCTAGCATGCAGGACGGCCGGCTGTAGGAATGAGTATTGATGACGGAGTGACAGCTGATTGAATGTAAGAGTGAATATGACGTATGGGACGAATGGATGAAGGACTAGGAGATAGACGAATGACAGATTGAAGACTAGACGTTGCTTTGTGATCGCTTACTAAATTCTATTTTAATTTTCTTATTTTTGTAAATAATATTGGTTTATGGGTAAATAAAGTGCTACATATTGGGATTCGGCGGTTTTATTCAAGAAAACATCTACAGTTTTGGGGCTACAGACGACGCGTTTGGCTCGGTTTGTAGACCCCTGCCTACTGAGTCGGCGGTCCCGGGTTCGAATCCCGGCCGGGGCAAATATTTGTGCAAATATTTGTTCTTGGGTCATGGATGTTATCTATATATGTATTTATATATTATGTATATCTTCGTCTAGTACCCATAGTACAAGCTTTGCTTAGTTTGGGACTAGGTCGATTTGTGTAAGATTGTCCCTTAATATTTATTTATTTATTTATATCTCAAAATATACTTTACTCAAATAGTTAACTTCCATAATTGATGAAAGCTCCATTTAAGTTCAGCTTGATAAGTCATTTAACGATGAATATTTTGGCTAACTCAATAATCCTGTTTGGGCTGAAGGCTAGAATGTATTCTAAGAATCGACAAGCAACCACAAGACCTCCTAATAATGTAGACAAATGGCCGGCTCCTTTAGTCTCGGGTCACCCGAGATCAGGCCCTTGATGAACTAATCAAATTAGAGGTCAAGACCAGAGGGGGCTCACTCTAGATTCTAATTTATAACTGTCAGGGATAAGAAAAAATGATGTATAACAACGTATATCAAACTAAAATGCGTTGTAAGATAGTAAAATTTTACGTGTTTATAAGACAACTCTTCATAATTTATTAAGAATGTACACGGGACCCATGATGGTTGAGTTTATCACTTGATAAATAAGTGACAAAGCATCTGTCACTCACATTCGTATTTTGTCTAAACGTGACGGATACTTTGTCACTTATTTATCGCGTGATAAAGGCAACCATCATATGCCTTAATTACTTTGCGTTTTGATGTCACGCTGCATGCCCTGACAGTATCGGAGGTTAATGTAATATAACTGTACCTTATTTGTAGATAAAGCCAGTACTGCTTGCATTTATGTATTTAAATGTTATTGCACAGAACAAAATCAAGTTAAACATAGAGTTTATTGTGAATGTAAAATGGTATTATCTACTAGTCATGATTATTACCAAAAAACTCATAAAGTTGGGAAAGTGAGAAAAAAGTTGTGATCGTCGTGGCGTGAAGTCGTGGCGTATTGGGACATTTACTCACCTTACTGTATGATTCCTTGTATCTATCTATTTTAAAAATAAATAACAGTTCTGGCTACGAACATAAAAAATCACTATAATCCCTAAATTACTAAGTCAATTAGCCACATTTTGGCTCTACCAACAATAAGCATAACCGATTCAAAATGTTTATATAAAAATAAATAAAAAGGAAAATGAGAAACGTAGGTAACATAATTTATCGATCTTGCCTACGGAAGCGGAACGGCTAAACGATGCTCTTTAATAAAACGAATGAGCATGCATTAGCTGATAAAATAAGACGTATCCATCAATTTATTCGAAAACATCCCGCAATCAATCAAAGAAACTCCGAAAGAGACGAGGCGGATAAATTACTCGCAATGATGTATTAGCTACCTACACGAGTCATTTACTAAAGTATATTATATATGAGGTCCTGCTAGGGGTGTACGCCTCTGGTTGTAGGGGTCTCCCTAGCTATTTGACTGAAGGACCACATGGCTCAAGATACGAGTAAGTACTCTTTTGTGGCTAAGGCATTGGTTACACGCTGATGACGCGTTGGGGAGTGCTCCGAGAAATTTTTCAGACTGATCCCTGTCGCATCTTTTCGCCATCGTTCTACGCGACATTATTTTCATCCTTACCACTTAGATAGTTGGCAGTCCACAACTGTGCATTTTTCTAGAAATTTCCTACCTCGCACGACTACATTGTGGAATGCATTGTCACTGCGGTATTTCCGGACTGATACTGATGACCTTCAAAGCTTCAAGAAAAGAGCGTACTTACCTAAAGGCTGGCAACGCACTTGTGTCTCCTCTGGTGTTGCAGGTGGGCGACGGTAATCGCTTTCCATAAGGCGATCCGTTTGCTAGCTTGCCCCTATGACAGAAAAACACGCTCATATTGGCGTCAGTTCAGTCTATCATTCTGGACTGTCAGTTTACTGTCATTCATTCATTTTCACCAGTCCAGATCGTCTGCCCGAGAGGGTTACACGATCATTCTCTTATCGTTCTGGCCAGGTTGATGAACTAAACCACATAGAACTGAACTGACGCCAGACAGAAATCAGAAATCAGAAATAATTTATTGACAGGGCACGTAACCGCTTTCTTACGGGGCGTGTTATGAACTACACGTGAATGTATTTTTTTTATAAATACCCCAAAACGTCCAAGTTATTACGCAAAAGACTATGCTGATAGTCAGTTGGTCTGACTAGTAGATGAGATTTTATTTCGCGAGCCGTATTAGAGGGCCTGCCAAGCCGGCCCAGCAGACCGTAGTTTGGTGACTTCTGTCATGAATGGAGTACGGAGTTCTGCGAAAGGGGAGTATCCAACCTGTACACCGCTGTCGTGACATGATAGCTACAATCAATGTTTTTTGCATATAATGCTACAGAATTTATTTTTACCTCTATTTATGAACGATAATTTGCCACAAATAGGTATATGGATAAATATGTCAGATTAATTTAATTTAAATGTCTTAATACATTAACAAGCATTGATATTGCTAACTAGTAAAAAACACTCGCGTATTAAATTAGGTTAATACAAAAAACGAGAAAAGCCTTGAATAAATTACATTAAGAACCTAAAATAAAAGGAATCTTATGGCATATTTCGTCTGTCACCCAATCTGTCCTGAATCCTATCTCGGTAAGCTCATATAGTTTGGGTAATAATCAACCCCGGCCATAAGTAATTTCAATCAAAGACAGCAGATTTGTATCACAGCCAATGAATCCAAGGCCTGAATTCGACGAGTGACTGCGATATGTCCATATGAGCAATATCTTGGTTATGGTTAGGTTAGGTGGTTGGGGTTGAAAGTTTGTATGGAAATTGAGTAACTTTTGAGTTATAGATATAGGTTTTCAATCTAAAAACAAGAAAATTTTATTTCAGGATTTTTGAAAATCATCCTTTAAAGGGGTTTAATGGGAGGTGAAAGTTTGTATGAGGAACTTGGGATTCTTTGTAAGAGTGGTTATTTCGTTTATAGCTCTTTCTATACAAAGTAAGAAGATTAAGTTTAAGCATTTTTGGAAATTCATCTCCGAAACGGGTTAAATGGACAGTGAAACTTTGTATGAAAAACATGGCCTTTTTGAGTAAGGTGTACATTCTTTTGCGTGTAGACTCTTTTTGAAAACTGTATATATTGATTTCAGCGTTTTTGAAAGTTCAACCCCCAAATGGTGCAAAGTGGGAGGAGAAAGTCTGTACAAAGAGTTTGGGGTTCTTTCAGTAAGTGTCGTAATATTTCGTGTATAGGTTCTTCTATCCAAAGTAAGAAAATTTGTTTCAGCATTTTCGGAAATTCATCTTCGAGAGGGGTTGAATGGAAAGTGGAAGTTTCTATGACAAACGTGGCCTTTTATGAGTTAGGGGTGCATTTTCTTGCGTGTTCTAGACTGTTCATCAAAAACCTGAGAATATTGACTTCAGCGTTTTTGAAAATTCAATTCCTAATGGGGTACACTGGGAGGTGACAATTTGTATAAAG
This sequence comes from Apotomis turbidana, assembly GCA_905147355.2. Classification (NCBI taxonomy): domain Eukaryota; kingdom Metazoa; phylum Arthropoda; class Insecta; order Lepidoptera; family Tortricidae; genus Apotomis; species Apotomis turbidana. The sequence goes on from LR990285.1 coordinate 2,273,109, forward strand.
TGCTTAGCATTTTTTGAGTAAGTGATAATATTTTGGGTATAGGATTATCATTCCAAATCACTACACAAAACTTTTCATCATACTATTACGATTAAATGAAATTACAAAATAAGCATTTTTTTTATATTCATCCCCATAGAAGGTTAAATTTAAGGTGGCTACATTTTCAATTTTTCATGTTATGAATAAGCTGTACGCGGGTTTTTTTTTAGAATCGTCTGGCGCCCATAACACAAGCCTGCTAGAGCTTACACTGGAACTAGATCGAAGTGCTGGTAGTTGTCCGGTATTTATGATGACGCATAGAACACGCCTGGAAGAGCTACGGATGGTTCCACTTATCTTTCGGGAAAATGTATGGTGTGCCTATCCTGGATTCAAAACTCCAAGGTATAGATTTGCCAGCGAGCAGTGAAGCGCAAAATTTAAGGAGTTAGACGAGTCGACCAAGTTCGAAATACACTGCGCTCTAAAAACTGCCGTGAATTATGCGGGTTAGAGGACTATCTTGATAAAATCTGAGCTTTAAGTATAATTTACGAACAAATGACTTACTGTTAAGTTTCTCTCGGCTTTCTTCTGAACAAAGGTCTCCTCTTGTGAAATGCAGGTAGATTTAGATTCAGACATATGGAAGTGCCCAAGGGCCTACTTACAGAATAAACGTTTTGATTTTGCAGTGCTGGCTATGTTTGCTGTACGTATACACAAAGGCGGGCGAACCTGGCCACTAGGTAGGCATAACACGACGGTCAAAGCCGACGAAGTAGGTCTAGACGGAGATGGCGGTAAGGGATACGTGTACCAATGGTTAGAAACACCTAGGGACAGAGACGAGTAGTAATCCACGGGTAGACCTTTGCCTACACCATCACGAATTAGAAAACGAAAACTGTTCCTTTGATTTGAATCAGCCCATCGTCAAAACACTGTCTAATTAATATAAAGCGGTGACATGTTAGAGCATATTTCGTTAAATACATCGAATTTTGCCCAGTTCATAGCTCTCCTCGATTTGGCTTGGCCCCCCGCCAGTACTGATTGCGTGTATTGAGTCTAATACTGCCTGTATTTCTTCTTATATTAAACTCTCGCAGATTCTGTGCCAGGTGGCGGGGTTGTTTAGAAAGTCATCAGTGATTTAAAACTATAGTAGACGTTGTAAAGTGGTATACAAAATGAACACAGTTTAGTTTTATTACCTGCACGATTAATCTGCCAGTTTAGCGCAACTTACCACGACTTCGTTTGTAGCGCGACTCTGTATCGTTCGTCTTGCTTGCACAGTAGGTATTAAAAAGTAAGAGACAGATTATACTTGTCGTTCAACAAAGAACTGCACACCATTATGCTTTGGATGATGAGTGTTTCGGTGCCGGGCTAAAATAACCATCAGTTCAATTATACAAACGATGTTTCATCTTAATTCTTAGCGTTTATCGGGTTTGAAATCTGCTGATAAATATTTATCGTGAACTCCACTCACCATCAGATTACTTGTGTGCTCTTGGTTCCTAATAACGATAATGAAAGAATGACTTCATTGGATGTGTATTTTTTTTGCAATGGATAAAATAAATACAACTACGCAATCTAACCGGAACATCCAACTGGATCGTCACAGCAGTTAATTTGAGAACTATGCCGAGTGAGAACATACAAATAAACAAATCGTATAAAACGCGAATGTCCAATAAAGGCGGCCATAAACGGCCGCGAATAGCCCGTGACGCGGAGAATAGTTCCGCGCCCATTCGTTACCGCGTCGCTGCAGACAAACAAAAGCCAGGAAATGGCAAAATATTAAGATTACATATTTGATCGTGATAAACCTGCGAACCGAAAATTGGTAAACTTAGTGTAAAGCGCCCTGTTACAAGGTGGACTAACGACGCTCATAAGGCAGTGGGAACGTGACTGAACTAGATGACCTGACGATCGAATGCAGCGGCGTGCCAACGGAGAGACCTACTTATGTCCAGCAGTAGACTAGTACAGGCTGATGATGATGAAACTTACAAACTATGTGATGCTACGTTTACACGCTTGCCATGCCTCGGCAAGCGTGCAGGACGCAGTCATACGTTAAAGTGAGACGTAACTACATCGTGCTCACCATGAGATTTTCGCCCAGGGCGCGCGTCTCGGAACACCTTCAAGGAAGTACCAACTTCGAATCCACGCCTTATTTACGCTCATTGCATCTTACTTGTTGCAATTTTTTTAGACTATAACACTTTGAAGATCAAAGATTTCGTAGCGCTACGCGTGTAGCCGATAACATAGGAAATGCGTATGTAGCGAAAACTCTTGACGAGCACAGTGTCCACGGAGCGGGTTCTCGGTGTTCAAAGTGATAAGTTGATAACGTATAAAATACAATACAAATCCTCTTTATAGCAAACCTTAAATACACAGGGATACAAAACATGAGACAAATAGAGTAAAAAATAGACAGAGGTTAATAACAGGCGGTCTTATCGCTAAATAGCGATCTCTTCCAGACGACCTATATTTTATGCTCAATTTAAATCCTACCGCTCCTACTGCTAGAAGCATGTGAAAATAGCTTCTTAAGATTTTTAACGAAGAAGCCACTTACAAAACACAAGCGTACAATATAAGACGTTATAACTAGACTGCATTTTTAATTCTCTTTTTTAAGTAAGTCGAAAGTCTGTACATCGAAAATAATCGAAATAAAGTTGGCGGGGGATACTTAGAATCGATAACAGAACAAGTTCCGACAGTTTTTAGAATTTTTGTCTGTTTATCTGTTTATTTGGCGGCGAAAAAATTCCCGACCATATTATAGGCTATAAAAAAATTACCAAAAAGGCGTGGGGGGGGCACTACACTCGATTGAGTTAAGATTGCATCTAAATCGAATGGCGCTACTTAGGAATGAGGTGAAAACTTTTTTCAAACAGGTGCTGCGACTACAAATATTGAGTACCCTGATAAAGTAACAGATGAAGGAGATATGTTGGAACACACACCGATTTCCACGCATGCGGAGCCACGGGCACAGCCAGTTGTAGAATAAACCACGAGTTGCGAAAAAAAAAACTTACTATGAATTATTAATAGATAATTTATTAGGACACGGCACTTTAATTGTATTCCTAATTCTATGTCAAAAGGGTTAACATATAACTGCTACCTTTTTCGAATCACAATGTTCGCTGGAGCCATTTGCACGGAGGGCAAAATGGACTCGTTAATTTTTAAATCCGACAAAAGTGGGACGTCATGCATTTGACAATTTGTCCATTTGCGGTTGCGTTATTTGGAACGCGAATAAAGTTAATGGCGTGACACGCAATTTTGCAGCGGTAATCAGGCTTATTGTTTAATTGTAACTGCTAATAACTGTTCATTAACCAATTTGAATAAAAACCAACATCAACGTATAGAAATCTCTTTTTTTACACATTCTCACGTCAAAATTTCTAGAATCTAGAATCTACATATTAAGTAAGTATGTGTAGTTACAATAATCGAGAAGTTCCGTTGATTTCTAATGAATCCTAAGTATTTATATCTCATTTCTGACTAGAATAAGGCCATTTGAAGGGTGTAAATAATTTAATTAATTTTAAATATTTGTGTGATGCGAATATTGTGCTTGGGGCTTGGGTCATTGTGGTTCTATGTATTTAAGTATATATTTATCTATATAAGTATGTATATTATCGTCGTCTAGTACCCATAACACAAGCCTTCTTGAGCTTGATTTGGGACTAGATCGATTTGTGTGAGATTGTCTGATATTTATTTATTTCAAATAGCCTGCCTGAAATTGTTAAATAACTCTTAATTTCATAACAAAACTGGTGACGTCACCAAATTGGTGAAGATATGGGAATTAAAAACGTAACATAACGCGTTCTTTTGGAACTAATTTGAAGCAGACTCGTGAGGTATCCAGCTAACAAAGCCACTGATGTAGGGAGCTACAGAACTCAACTTTTCTAAATGTTGGTACCTGCAAATGTTATATCCCAATTCCTCACCATGTAGTACTCTAAAACGGTACATTTTTTCGTGAATATGTCAACTACATTGTGAAAATTCAACTACGCGCTTTGCAAAAAACGTTTTACGTATCCGACCGAGTGTTGTTAGTGTGAACAATGTCGTGCACAATGGCAGTGAACAAACGAGTGCAGCCACTTGCCTGGAATGGCGCGGCGCGGCTTTTACCACCAGCGACCGGACTGAGCCGGTTTGTGGAGTGCGTTTAGGCGTGCGTCTTGAGTGCTCACGTCTACGGTAGATTCAGTGACTTTTTGTTGCACAGCTTGGAAAATTGGGATTCGAAGTGTATAGAGTGATTAACAAATGCTGTAAACATTTTTTTTAGGGTTCCGTACCTCAATCAGAAAAAACGGAACCCTTATAGGATCACTTTGTTGTCCGTCTGTCTGGCTGTCCAGAACCTTTATCTCGAGAACACGTAGAGATATCGAGTTGAAATTATCACCATATACTCAGGTCTACGGTCCCTAGAAGATGTGAAAAAAAAACAAACTGCTACGTTAACGTAAAAAATGATACGGCCGTTTATGCCGCAAAAAACGTATATTTCGACACTCTCAAGGGAATTAAAATGACGGTACTTCCCGATGACCTATAATATATAATATTTGGCAAGTAATATCGTCACATGCTACTATACTTATAAAAATCGGAAAACTATACATTTGTAATAAAATCATTAAAAAATAGTCCTTTTCCTCTTCAAACATTATAAAGTTCGAGAACTCGGTTGCGTTAAGTTTGCACCTCGTTTGCATGCGGCTTCTAATGCAAACTTAACTCAACCAGGCCAATTAAAATGGGATAAGTGAAATTTTGTACGGAACCCTCCTCGGTGCGCGAGTCTGACTCGCACTTGGCCGGTTTTTTTCTAAAGACTAAGAAGAAATAAATGATTTTCCACGGTTTTCCTTTTTATACTTTCAGACCCAACCAGTAGAACTCTACAGTTACTGGTAAATTCTGAGTATGAAACCATAAAAAGACTCGGCTATATATTTTGATATTACTAAGCATCTGCTGTCTTTCTGTCTGTCTGTCTATCTATCTATCACAGAACTTTTATCGATGAATCGTAATAGCCAGTTATTATTCGTATATATGGAACTGTAGTTATTTACAACAGTTAGTTACTACACAACAGTGACGGCTTCTTGGGGAACCGCTGGTAGACTAGCTAGTAGATTGTAATAAAAATACCTGTTACGAAATAACAAATATAATATATTTTATTGATAACTAACGACGCGGTTGGCGCAGTGGTAGTGCAGTTCCCTCCTGGGCCGGTTTAGTTCGAATCCCGTCAAGGGCAAATATTTTTGTGATGAACTCTAATATTCATTCCTCGGTCATGGATGTCTCTATGTATTTAAATATATATTTATCTATATAGTATATCGTCGTCTAGTGTCTATAACACTAGGCGCACTGACGCTGCGGCGCCGCCGCGCCATTTTCGCCAGCAGCGGGATGCGCACGCGTCAGGCTAAAAACGCTCCCACCAATCGGGCACTGTCGCTCTTGAATGACTTGGCCATCCAAAGCCCTGAGGTCGACGTCTTTCACGACTCACCAAGCTCTTTTTGCAGAGCTGTATGTATGTTTTTAAGTAATTATAATGATATGTAAATAGTGATAAAGTAAAATTATGTATTTCCTTAGTCTAATTAATAGTAATATGTATTTGTGTAGCATGTAAGCGTTTTGGTGTGTAACTGTGAGCTTGTGTGTGTAATTTAATAAACAATAAACAACAATAAACAATAAACACAAAGCCTACTAGAGTAAGTTGTCCGATATTCATTAATTCAAGTAACTATTTAAAATATTTCTTGAACCATAATGTAAGTACAAGATATAAAAGTCACACGAAACAATAAAAAACAAGTTTAAAAAAAGAGACACCCGCACTAGTTATTTATAAGACTCGCATTTACTATTCTCGCAAGACGAAGTGTATTCCTGTCTAAGACTCGGCAAGTTTAAAACATCAATACCTACATTGGCCCGGGGCAGCCGAGTGTGAGTGTCCTGATAATTCCCGTCCCGACGCTCTTGACACAATAGTTGCTCTTCGAGAGCGCGCATCTCACATTGTGCAAAACACGAGCAAATCGGTTTATCTTTTGAAAAAATTGCATCTCTTATGAGTCTGCCGTGAAGCATCGCTAGAATTTTTGACGAATTTGGTATGAAAGCAACAACTACTTGTATGTCGTTTATTATTGTATACATTTTGGAGAGTATAGGAATTACACGGTTTAATCTACCATATCCGTGCCACTAATGTTGCCCACTCAAATTAAAAAACGCTGTTTAAAAAAACACTAAATAAGTCATTTATATATCCGTAGAACTCAAAACATTGTGTAAAAAATTGCGGTAAATGAAAATGTAGTAGTTTTAAAAATTAATTTATTGGTGTGCAATTACCTCTAAGTAGTACATCATCATTCTCGTGTACTTGAACCATTTAATTGGGGGTCGGCGCAGCAAGCTTTCATGCTTCTTTCATCCTTCCCCAACATTCGTCATTTCGTCATTTAAATCCTTCTTCTCCATATCATCTCTAACACAATCCATGCATCTTTTCTTTGCTCTTCTTCTATTTCACTCTTTAGGCGCAGCGTACGCATTTTATTAATTTTCACACGAAATTTCAAAAAATTAGTTATCGCTTTAGTTTGGGAGGGCGGTATTGCCCGCCCATCTACACATCGAGAGCGACTTAATCGATGTTGCAAATACATAAATACATGTACCGCGTTCCAATAAGAAAAACAAAATTTCCTTTAAAGAGGCAAAATTTTGCAAACAAACAGTAAATTGAAGGTTTTCTTCAACTCAAGCTGCCGTCACGGACGTTCAACAGCTTGCGTCTCTTTCCTAATATTCAGAAGTTGGCCAAACTTCGTCAACAATAGTTTAAAGTTAAAATCTCGACATCTCGAGAGAGCGCGAGAGCCCTCAAATCAAGCCTGACACCAAATAACTAAGCCATTGTCCGACTTCGACCGCCGTAAATCTTGTCCCGATAGTTTGCAACTCCGACTATGGATGTGGTTAGGGTGGATGTTGATTGTCACCATTGATAGGAATCAATGCTACGAGTACGTGGCGCTGCACTTGTGCCTATAGCCAAATGTTTCTACTTATTTTTGGCTATAAGCACAACTGCACCGTCGCATAGCAGTCTTTTTTTTTTGACATAGGTGGCAACCGGGTAAACGGATACGTGCAACACCAGAGGAGTAACAAGTGCGTTGCCGGCCTTTCAGGTGGGACTACGCTTCTTTCTTGAAGGTTTGAAGGTCGTATCGGTCCAGAAATACCGCAAGCGACAATTAATTCCACAATGTAGTCGTGCGAGGCAGATTTTTTTAAATAGAAAACGCACTGTTGTGGACTGCCAACTAAGTGATGAGGTACCTGCGCCTTAAGCGATGGCCCGGAGTGAAATACTGTTTCGGTCTATTGAGCACGCCGAACTTTTTAGAGGACAAACTAACCTCACCCTCTAAATAGCTGCGGAATTGGACTTAACTCGAGATTTCGACACCTACAACGACAAGTATCGTAACTGAAAAGGTACTGTCAAATGTCTTATTTAGAATATGACAACCTCCGTGCTCCTGCGCTGCACTCTGTGCGCTGCGATCGTTCTGTACCCCCTACATGTATGTAATTCGCACATTGTTCAATAAGTTTTATACATACAATCAGGGGCCCAATTCGAGAATGCCGTTTGAGATATCGCCAAACGTCAAATCTCCATTAGATAACAGTTATATCGCCATTGAACTGTCATTTAAATGCGATGAGCTTAAAAGTGACATATCTCATCTCAATTTTGGAAATACGAAGGCGATAATGATTGTCAAAAATGTTATTCGTTTATATAAATTTCTGTTTTGAACGAAACGTAACGGACTAATTTCACGTACTACGCGGTCAATTTAAAGTATGTGCCTGTTATTTATGCCGTCACATACAAAGGAAACGAAAATTTTGCGCGTCCGAATTGACGAAGTTGCGATGTTCTAGGGATATCGCCACTTGTCAAGTAGGCACACGTCAAAAGTGAGGGATGGCGATGGAAGGGAGAGATCTCCATTATATCTCTAAAATTGGTCGAAGACCCCCCCTGCATTATAATATAGTTACGAGTAGTAGCAGTCAATGTGGCCAAATAAATCGTGAATTCGTGACACATCTTTGTTGCTTTTAAAATAAAGATCTTCTAACAATAACTGTTTGATGCTGACTGTACATAGATTATTCCTTCTATAAGTGTATAAACAAGACCCTCCATATTATGTTTCTTCGTATTACAAAGTTCTAGGTCGACTTTATTAATTTTTCTAAAAGTAAATTTAGATACTCAATTTGAACTAGATAAATAAGGATTTTTAAGATCCTATATCCCGAAGAACGCCTAAATAAGCACTATGCAGTGAACAATCGCAGACATCCTTTACAATCACAATGAAGCATTCTCATCTTCATTCCACCCCGCTTAAAATATACCCGGGTTAATTTATACCCAGCTGCAGTTTCGTAATTTATCCTCACTTCGACACGAACGACCTCAACAACTTGTCCAGTGAGCCATCGCCCTTACGTCTCGCCTCAAATTGTGAAACTTGCCCCATTGTTGTCGGGTGCAATATGAACAGCCGCGGCTGCAGATTGCAATGACTTGTGTAACCTTTGTTTTGTTGCTTCTTGTCACAGGCGTAATGGACTTCGAGAGCTGTTGGATGAAGTTGCCAACTTATATTATTGCCAGCGTTGGAATGTGCGCCCGCCGGCTGGATTCGACGGTTTCTGTGCGAGTTCCCGGGATATGGCTACTGTAGCAATGTGCGAATGTTACTTAATGAAGCTTCAACACAAAAATATATAAGTAATTGACCATATTGCGGCGATGTGTATGTGCTACATCGCTTAAATCCATACTAATATTTAATGCGAAAGTGTGTCTGTCTATCTGTCTGTCTGTCTGTTACCTCTTCACGCTTAAACCGCTGAATAGATTTTGATGAAATTTGGCATGGAGATAGTTTAAGACCCGAGGAAGGACATAGAAAAGTTTTCATCCTGGAAATTATCCCTAAAAAGATTGAAAAGTAAGTAAGTAATTCATGATGACATTGATGACCCTGTCCGAAATGTAATGGTTAGACCAAAAGCACAATTGCTCTTACATTTGCTTAGGCGCTTTAAATAATCCCTTTTATTAACTAAGGTGATTAGGTGGATATCTATCGTGTTGTACGAGGTTGCTTCCATACTTCCAAGTTCCACGCGTACGTAGTCGGCAAAAGCTAGTAGCTATATAAATAAATATAGATATCGATCTAATAGGTAAAAATCTATTTCAATACAATTAGACCCTAAGGCCTTTGATTAAAAAGTTTAGATTGAAATATAAAATAAAAACACAATGAAAGCAATGAATAAACTGATAATTGATAATGATGACAAAACGTTATTCAGATCTGAACATAATAAGTTTTCTTGAATAGATAATAACACTGTCGAATTTAGATTCTCTTTTGAGAGGTATAAAGATGTGGAATTATATCGTTACTCGTAATTCTACTGAAATACTTATCAAAAATGTATATTATGTTCGTAATATGGCCGTAATAAGTAGGAGATATTGCTAAATTAGGGGACCGCAGTGCCTCGTCGAATGAGGGCAATGTAGTGGTTGTATTGGATTTGCGGAAGAGACCCGCTCGCCTTGCGCTGTTTGTTTCTGAACTATTGCTTGTCTGACAGCCTCACAATTTTGTTCCATTTGATTTTTTCGACGAAAAAATAGGGCTTTTGTTAGTGGTGTAGCTGCGCCCCGCGATGTTACCCGCGTTCGGGTAGTAAGTAAACTATATGACTGTGTTAATCTAGGGTTTCAGCAAGCTTAATTTTAGGTCCATACCAAATTTTATCAAATTGGTTCAGCCGTTTCAGCGAGAAGAAGTACCTAACAAACACACTCACATTTTTTTCCTTTATAATATTATTATTTATTACCTATATATAAGTGTGATTTTTACGTGTGTATCTGTAAATCTGTTTGAAATCCGGAGAAGAAGCGTTTAGATTTAGTTCTTTTTCCGAAAGATGTTTTGATCGAGAAAGTTCTTAGTTACGAAATAATTTTTAATTACTTCGTCTTGCGTCTCGTTTGTGATGTGTTCATTTTCATGTGATTTCTTTGCATGAATATAAAGCGCATGGTATTCTGCCTTGCGCAGAATTATTGTACTCCTCTGTAGTCATACATTTTTCATGATTGTTGCAAATATAATCCTATATTATCCTATATATAGGTTAGGTTTGTCTTATAATATAACAATACCAAATAGTTTACGGTTTCAGAGAAAAATGATGTCTTGGAAATGACACATTCTGTGACATAAAATATATATATATATATAAATATTAAGGGACAATCTTACACAAATTAACCTAGTCCTAAACTAATCAAAGCTTGCACTATGAGTTTATAGACGAATACATAATATGGATAACATTCATGACACAGGAACAAATATTGGAGTTCATCACACAAATATTTGCCCTGGCCGGGATTCGAACCCAGGACCGCCGGCTCAGTAGGCTGCACTACAAACTGAGCCAACTGCGTCGTCACCTGAAACATACATCGAAAACGATTTCGGGGAAAAGGCTGAGAACCAAGACGCATTAATGCTAAAACGAACGGTAAGAGTCTGCCTTTTAAGAATAATTCAAAGCATTTTCGGCTTACAATTAGCCTTAGCATGCCAGTAACTCATACACTATGACGCATATTTTTTTCTTTTTTTTTTCGAATATCCGAATCGACGAAAAAAAAGATTTCGTTCGATAGGTCAATAAAGTCATCTGGGCACGTGATGCGCAGAGACGATAGCCATGTGACGAAAAAGGCGTTGAAAATGAATGGAGGGTCATTTAACGTCAACGTAGAAGAAGAAGAAGGCCAAGCAAAATAAATAAATAAATAAAAATAAAAATCATTTATTTTCAGACAGAGAAGTCCATAGTTTGTTAGTATTTACAACTATATTCTATGTTAGTAACAAGACAGTAACACTTATGCACGTAACAGACCTTCGTGTCATTTTAGCCAACATATCAAACTGCACATTTTCTAACGTGCAGTTCGATATATCGGCCAAGAATGACCGAGTCAAACCGGTCAGCTATCATCTTCAGGATACTGTTGGCGCTCCCCCATATACGGTTTATTACATACGCAGTTTTTTTGCGTATTATGGCATAAAAATCATCCATGCTAGCATCCGCAAACATGCCAGAAGCACTACAGTATCGAGGGAGCCTCAACAGGGCCCTGAAGATATATTATAGTTAGATATATGAGTTATATTGGACTCGCAGGGCGCCGTAGGATCTACGCTTAAAACTAGCCCACAGGTCGCAAGTATAAAAACTCGGGCAGTATGCTCTAAACAAAGTGATCTTAACTTCAGCACTGCAGCGAGCAAACCTGTGCGCTATCATACCGCCTCGAACCGCCAACGCCCTGTGGATGGGTTGTGTGAAAGATGATATGGGGAAGATGGAATTAAGTGACGAGATGACGAATGATAGGGAAGTCATATGCGGAAAAACGTGATTGGTAGAAGACAAAAACGCGCAACGTAATTATATTTACAGTAGTTATTGGGTTTATAATCTAAATCTAAATCTAAATTGAACGGCAAAAATTAGACTAACCACTCTCAGGTTGAATCACAGCGTATTGCCTGAAATATTATTATAGAGTTATCAAATACCGTAAAATTTTGAAAAGTTTCAACTTTATTTTTTTTTCGGTTTTGCGACTAAAATAAAATAGTGTAAACGGATTATATGGCGTGTTATGCCATATGTGAAAGCACAGTGTGGGATTTTTCCTCAATTTTGCGAAACTGTTTTGTTGATTAACTTGCTTGCCATATTAAATGATAGCGAACATTGAAACTCCCTTAGTGCTATGTATCATAGATTTGGATATATTCGAAAAATAGAGAAACATCCATAGAAGTCCATAGAAACCTGAAAACTGTAATTACTCACATTTCATGTCTCTTTTAAAAAAATATTCTTACGTGTTTATATTAAGGTAGTTTTAATACATCGATATCATTGTATGTGTAAAGTACGCCATACGACTAAATAAATTTATTAAAAATTTAAATCGATGACTCTAGAGGACGGTATCACCAATTTTCTCATAATTTCAAAAATATTGTTTTCTCGACAATCTGCCAAAGGGTCGCATTTTATTTTAAAACTAACGAATAGTATATAAGAAGCACTACTGCTAAGAAAAAATTAAATGAAAATATTGCCGGAGTCGCGAGATATGAATCTTCAAATAATTAAGTTAGAGTTGTCACTTTTCAAGTAAGTATATACCATTTCAAGTTTAATTACGAAGTGTTATTTTCTTTTTGCGAACTAAATTTTTCTATTCGGCTGTAATAAGCATTGTAGCCATTCGTTTGCGCTCGCTTTGACTGAGCAACGCACATGAATTGAGTTGGGAAACATAATATAAGTCCTCCGAACGAAATATATTATATGTATATGTGTGTATGAAAAGCAATATAAAGTACTTTATTACAATCATATTATAAAGATGATGATGCGCGTGAGGGTGTGTCCACAAACTCCACGTCACGTACACGAAAAAACAGGTTTAGACCAGTTCAGTTTGTGGAAAAGCGCAGGGCGCGCGCCGTGTCTTGTTCGACTTCGCTGTATTTATTATGAACATATGAATGTGAAAATTATCGAACCAAATTAAAGCTTTTTTTTTCCAAAATTTCAAATTGGTGCTAGGGAGCTGAAACTCGGTTTAGGGGGGGCATTTGGGGCTCACAAGTATGAATCTGAAATCGGTGTCTGAAAATTCGGTCAAAGTCGGAAAATATCGAAGAAAACAAGATTTGTATGGAGATTTTTTTTAAAGAGTCCCGTATCTCGTAAACGACTTAATAGGTAAGGGGATGCCCAAACAAATATCATAGGGGACCCCCACCCGAGTACAGTCGTGGAAAAAAAAATCAAAACGGCGAATTTTTTTTTCGAAAATTTCAAATTGGTCCGAAGGGGCTGAAACTCGGTATTGGGGGGCTTTTGGGTCCTCCGAGTCAATATGAAATCTGATTCTGAATACATATTAAATTAAATTCAAAATGACGAATGGCTTTTTTTTCCAAAATTTCAAATTGGTGCTGAAACTCGGTTTAGGGGGGGCATTTGGGGCTCACAAGTATGAATCTGAAATCGGTGTCTGAAAATTCGGTCAAAGTCGGAAAATATCGAAAAAAACAAGATTTGTATGGAGATTTTTTTAAAGAGTCCCGTATCTCGTAAACGACTTAATGGGTAAGGGGATGCCCAAACAAATATCATAGGGGACCCCCACCCGAGTACAGTCGTGGAAAAAAAAATCAAAACGGCGAATTTTTTTTTTCGAAAATTTCAATTTGGTCCGAAGGGGCTGAAACTCGGTATTGGGGGGCTTTTGGGACCTCCGAGTCAGAATATGAAATCGGATTTTGAATTTTAAATTAAATTCAAAATGACGAATGGCTTTTTTTTCCAAAATTTAAAATTGGTGCTAGGGAGCTGAAACTCGGTATCGGGGGCATTTGGGGCTCAGTACAGTATGTAACAGAAAGAAAGGCAAAGAAGAGACCCATTAATGTTTAGACCATACATAGGACTATGGTGCCTGGCTTATGGAAAATTAGCATTTTTTTTATTATTATTTAATCCTTTTACAGTAGTGAAAAAATAAACCATTATTTTATAACCTCCTGTATTATTTATTTACAATCTTATCAATCAAAACTAATAAATGTCAGCTGATAATAAGATGGTCCTATACCTGCTCTTCCTCTCTCACTTGAAGTCGTTGACGCCCTCCTCGATTAATCGGCACCGGCGGGTTGTTTTTTTGTAAACGGATAATCGCATTGACGATCACACGGGCGATGTTGGGTTGCCTTCGTGCGGGAAACCTCTACGCGTACAGAACAGACGAAGAGCGGCATTCCCGTTACTGGCGTTACTCCTACTTTCTTCGTAAACAAGGACCATATCTCCAAGTTCCTCCGCAGAAAAGTTTCAAGGCATTATCAGTATTTTTCAGTTAAATTTAATTTTATCTGACACACGAACGTCAAACCTCGACTTGAAGTTTAAATTTAAAGAAAAAAGTTAAAAAGTGATTAACCTGACCTCAGTGACCTCTTTCAAAATAATAATAACAAGGTGACAAATCTAAAATGTCAAAGTGAACTGAAGTGAACTACAATGTTATGCAAATTCCCTGTAATACCTAAATAATTTACGCTCTAAATGATTATTACAGAAAGTGGATAGTGTTTCCTACAAGGCATAATTATGTGGTAGTGCGGTCAAAGGCGGTTGAAATTGCAGTAATCTGATATGTGGATTAGTTTGTTTACCTTAATAAATTGACGTCTTACTGTTTCTACAGGTGATATAAGAATCTTCAACCGACTGCAAATAAGAGGATCATGTGTGTCATGTTGAGATTGAGCAAATTAAAAAAAAACAACTGAAATTTTATGCTATGAGTATGCTATTACAACACTCCACTTAACCATCAACCAGGTATCAGCTTTGCTTTTCGTTCTGTTACATACTGTATAATTATCATCGAAGAACAAAATTGAATTTATACAAGCACTTTGCGTTTTAATAAGATCGATGGACAACATCTAACTATTTGATTACACGGGAGCATTCATGTTTTGGGATTATAACAACTCTATGTAGATTGCTTATTCACCAATTTAGATAAATTAGGTAAAACTAGCATGTGATGATAGAGTTATATTATTGTAAGCATGAATGAATATAAATGCTTGCGTGGGAAATAATAATGCTCACACTACTCTGAGATCTGAGTATTTATGCACCACACCATGCCGGGCATAATTTCAAGGCTGATAATAGCCTTAATAATATTTAAATGTACGGGTTTTAGTTTTGAAATGGTAAGTGTATTCTCATAAAATTTCTCGATGGTGCTCGCATTACGTCCGCGTAGTCGGGTCAAAAGTATCCTATAACCAACTATCCTTGTACCAAAGTGGGTTAAATTCCGTCCAGCCGTTTTAGCGTGATGAGAGGAGAAAGGATTTTTTTTTTATCAACTACTGTTTCGCTGTTAAGCTTTTCCCTGAAATAATCACCTAGTAGAGTTGCTAAGCCGCGAAATTGTGCGCATCGGGTTACAAGCATGAAATTTCTACCACACATAGAGCGTTCCACGGTGATTATTAAATTTTCGGATGTAGGGGGAAGTCAGATTCGTCCCCTGTGAGGCGGGAGAGCGGAGTGAATACAGCCAAGTATCCCTCTTTTCTTTCTTTATTGCTGGTCAGTTAAGTCTACCAGGACGTGTTTGGTATCGTTTCCGTGTAAAACAAATATCGGAAATTAAGTTTTGATGTTATTTTTGTATAGTTCTATATAAAAATATGGGTGTAATGGCCGAAAAGGTAAAAATCACATCAATTATTTTTATTCAGTGAGGTAAATTAGTTCAATTTCGTGAACATTTTCAAATTATTATTATTATTTCAAAAAGCTCATTAAATCTGGTTTCTAAAAATATATGCATGTTGGGCACTTCTCATACAAACAGTAGCTTAAAATATATCTTTACGTCGGCGTAACCAACGTAAATCTCCGAACGCATCCTATTTCATTAAATAATGATTATTAACATGCTTTTACATATAATATTTACTATATACGACTTAGAAAAACAAATTAATGTAATTAAAACAAAATATTTTTTTGCTAATGTATCACGAGCACACGGGCTAATCACAACATCAACAATTTCTTTAAGTTACTTTTTGTATGAAGAGTGCCCAATATGTATATATTTTTAGAAACTAGATTAAATTTGCTATTTTGCAATATTTTCTTAGATGAAAATATTCAGGAAATATAACTAATTTATCTCCCTGAATAAAAAAAACTTGTTGTGATTTTTACATTTTCGGAAATACAACCATATTTTTATATGGTACTATGAATAAATAACATAAAAAATTAATTCCTGATATCTGTTTTACACGAAAACGATACCACACAAGTCCTAGTAGTGTTATTTGATCAGTAATATAAAAAGAAAAAGAGGACTCCTTTGTCCTATTCACCCCGCTTTTCCGCCGCACAGGGGACGAATCTGACTTCCCTCCATATCTGAAAATAATCACCGCAGAATACTTTATCTGTGGTAGAAATTTAATGGTTGTATCCCGATATACACAATTTCGCGACTTAGTAAAATGTACTAGAACATGCAGGCTAAGCTTAACATCAACATTTTTTTCAAGGTACTTTTTAGGGTTCCGTACCCAAAGGGTAAAAACGGGACCCTATTACTGAGACTTCGCCGTCCGTCCGTCCGTCCATCCGTCCGTCCGTCCATCCGTCCGTCCGTCCGTCCGTCCGTCTGTCACCAGGCTGTATCTCCACAACGGTGATAGCTAGACAGTTGAAATTTTCACAGATGATGTATTTCTATTTCCGCTATAACAACAAATACTAAAAATAAAATAAAATAAATATTTAAGGGGGGCTCCCATACAACAAACTTGTTATAGATTATATATATGTATAGGTACGGAACCCTTGATGCGCGAGTCGGGCTCGCACTTGCCCAATTTTTATTATTGTATCAGATGTGCCCAACATGTATACATTTTTAAAAACAAGTTTAAATTTTCTGTTTAGTAATATTTTTTTAAATTGTAAATTTTCAGGATAGATAACTAATTTATCGTTCTGAATAAAAAAAACTTGTTGTGATTTTTACCTTTTCGGCAATAAACCCAAATTTTTATATGAAACTATTCTTAAATAACATGAAAAATTAATAGCTGATATCTATTTTACACGAAAACGCTGTCGCACAAGCCCTAATATCCTTAACTGATCAGTAATAAAAAAAGAAAAAGAGCAGTACTCCCTCTTCACCCCGCTCTCCCACCATACAGGGGACGAATCTGACTTCCCTCCACATCTGAAAATAATCACCGTGGAACGCTCTATGTGTGGTAGAAATTTCATGCTTGTAACCCGATGCGCACAATTTCGCGGCTTAGCAACTCTACTATTTATTTAACAGTTTTATAAAATATGGTTTATGTAATTAACATTTACATGTATGTATGTATTATTGTTATTGATAATATATATTGTATATTTATGAGCCTGTTTAGTGATTGTCTTGCGATTGCGCAAAGGCCTATCCTAAAGCTAAATTGGAGTATTTGTGACAACATCTTTGAGAAACCAATATCTTTTCTTGTCTATCTTCTTCTCGTACTCACTCAATTGCTCAAAGGTTAACTTGAAGAGATCCCTTACAGGGATAAATACGCCTTTGTACCTACATGTTATTTGTAATAGATGTATTTTGTAACTGTTTTTGTGTACAATAAAGTGTTTACTTACTTACTTACTTTTCCATGATAGCTGTATTCTGTTGCTTATTTATTTTGTTGTGAGGTCTATTGGTGCCATTGGTTGTCCAAGGTATGTATATTCCTCAACATATTCTATTTTGGCGTCGTTTACTATAATGGGTGATTTGGTATGATTCATCATTACTTTGGTTTTTTTTCGTTCATTGAGAGTCCAACTTTATCACTTTCTAGTACTAGATGTTTGAGCATTTCTTCTAGGCTTCTTGGGTCTGTGGAAATCAGAATTAACTCATCTACAAATCTCAAGTGGTTTAGACGAACTCCGTTGATGTTTAGTCAATTGTTGTTACTCACGCCTCACCCCATTGTTGTTATATGTCGGTTTTTCAACAGAGATCGCTAGAGTATATATTAATTAATTCTCGAGGTTTAATGCACATGCTTTTATTTAGTTACTGGACATAACGCCACATACTGACAGTTCCCTCTGTGTTGCCCACCTTATATTTATGAGATACAACACAAGATTCCTGAATATGTGTTCCAACACTGCCGAAAGGAGTTGCGACGACAGCGGGTCCCCTTGTCTGACTCCTCTCTTGATAGGGAAGTGTTCGCCGATTCTTTCTGTTCTTATCCTCGCCGTCATTTCACTCCTCCTCGCTCCTTGGTTGGTTTTCATCAAGAGTCTTCGTTAAGCGGTTTAGTATTACTTTAGAGAACACTTTATAGACATGAGACATCAGACTGATAGGTTTGTAATTGGCAATATTGTCCCTTTTTCCTTTTTTGCTCAGCAATATATTGGCTAATGTGGTCCATTGTTTAGATATGTATTCTGTGTCTAAGATACCGTTAAATAATTCTATCATAATGTCTGATGCAACATCAGATATTCTTTTTAGAAGTTCATTTGATATACAGTCTTTTCTCGTTGATTTCCCTTTTTTGCGATTTTATCGCCTTTTCTACATCTTGTGTTAGTATGTTTGGGACTTCTTCGCTTGTATTTAAACGCTTTTCAGTTTATTTATTTATTTATTTACACACACACACACACACACACACACACACACACACACACACACACAACTGTCCTTACAGGCTTACCTAATTCGACAGCATGGAATATTTACAAAATAGACACAAACACAGGCATAGTACACAAATACAACACTACACGTCATCTATTTATACTATTTACTATACAGCATAACATAAAATATAGAGTGTGGCCCTTGTGAATTCGCTCAAAGAACAAAATAAAAGATGAGATACGTTTGCTACTCGATTGAGAGTGCGAAGCGCTCTGGTAAATGGTGCTTGGCGCAGCAATTGCGTTCTGGCTTGAGGCTCCGCGAGCAGGCTGGGCCTTCGCCGTCGCCACACGTATTGCTGCGGCACGTACAAACCGACCTCCGCTAGGACTCCTGGGTTGAATACCTTGCCCCGCAATAACTTAAAAATATATATTGCTAACCCTAATTCCCTTCGGACTTCTAATCGATTGTATCCAACCATGCCTAGTAAAAATAACGTAGGATACATTAGCGGGTAAAAAGGATACACCCCGTATATCTTTAAGTATAAAAATCTAATAAATTTGCTCTGTATGCGCTCAAACATAAGCCTATATTTAGACTCATGCGGGCTCCATATGACTGCATTACATTCTAGGTGACTCCTAACTATCGCCTCGTATAACGCTCGTATTGCATTCATATTATTAAAATCCTGCGATTGGTGCATTATAAAGCCCAGGTTTCTGAAAGCTTTTTTGCGTACCTGAGTAATAATTATGATCTCGATATGTAAGATCAGCTTTCAGAAGCACTCCCAGGTCTTTTACCTGATCGACTCGCTGCATCACTGTTCCCTCCAGCATGTATTGATAGTGATGCGGATTTTTAGCTCTAATAAAAAAAAATACGAAACATTTTGACACATTAAATGATAGCTTGTTCGCTAAGCTCCAGTTAACTACTCTACATATGGCTTCCTGTAATTTAAGACAGTCCGAGCTATCACCAATTTTTCGAACAAGCTTTAAATTGTCCGCAAAAAGCAAACAAACGGAATCCTTGACTACTTCAGGAAGGTCGTTTACCATCAAGTTAAATTGCAAGGGTCCTAAATTGCTGCCCTGACTCACTCCAGACCTTGTAAAATATGGCTCCGACCGAAAGCCAGCGCAGTCCACATACTGGCGTCTTTCCCGCATATAGTCAGCAAAAAAATATAGAGTATGTGGACTACATCCTAGGTTCACTAATTTAGTCAATAAGACATCGTTATCGACGGTATCAAATGCCTTACGAAAATCGAAATATGCGACATCGACCTGCTACCCGGCATCCACAGCAGGGACTACGTTCACCATAAGGCTCAATTTGTCGTGTTTCGTCTAGAATCCTATTATCGTTAAAAAATTGACGGTAATATTCTGTGGCTATTTCTAGTATTTCGATTCTCTAGGTCTTGGTTTTCTTATTTCTATGGTGTGTCATAATGTCTTTCCAATTTGTACTTTCTCGTAGATAGTTCCATGCCTTCTTAATTCCTCCAGATTTCTCTATGTAGTAATTGATTATGCTATCTCGCTTTTTCTGTCTGTATCTTTTTACTTACTTTCTCAGCGACCCGAAGTGAGCCTTGGCCTCCAATACAAAATCCCGCCAGCGGTCTCGGTCTTGTGCGGTTTCACGCCAGTCGACGGTTTGGAGTTGCTTGGTGGTCTGTATCTTCTGATTTGTAAATTTATTTCCTTACTTAGATTTGTTATGATTTGTTTGTCGTTTTTCCTGTTCATGTAAAAAGTTTTCCACTGTTTAATCAGATTTCTTGTGTCTTAGCTAATCAAAAGCCGTCTTCATGTCTTTTCCAATTTGTCTCGGTTTTCAGATGCATTTCTTTAAAAACAAGTCCATTAAATCAGCAACAGTCTGCTGCGATTTTATTTCGCATTTTTATTTGACTACCTACATTCAATTGTTATTCAGACAATCACACACACAAGTTAACTGTTTTTTTTTTTTGTACCGATTTCTTCTTTTGCGATACAGATATCAAAGTGCAAAGAAAAAGAAATAAGAGTTGAAAACCGGCCAAGAGCATGTGGGCCACGCTCAGTGTAGGGTTCAGTAGTTGCTCATCCTTCACAATAGACTTAAGTTACGAGAAAGATTTCAAGCTCTGTAAAAAGGTCGTAAACGCCAAAGTAACTGTAATTATTTATTACCTTCTGTAAGTCAACTTACGTCCTTTTAAGAAAATTATGAAATTTTGCGATAACTCAAAAACTCACCCCCACTTTGATGTTCGAGAGGAACCAGTTGCTTTTTTTTTTTTTTTAGTTTTTTGACATTGCGAAACTATAAGGGTTCCTAGTTGACTACAGAACCCTAAAAAGGGATGGTTAATATTTGTCGCGTGACAAAAATTCGCGTAGCACAGTTGTGCTAATGATGCTGTATAAAAAAATCAATGCTCGAGCTAGTGGCTTCTATAAAACACTTGGAAGTGCGTCAGTCTGAAGGAATGCTATCGAATCTTACTCGAACTAAGCATTTTTTTCGTTTCAATATTAACCTATTTATTATATAACAGGACTACAATTTCATAACGGAACGGCCCGTGTTAACCTTCTGGAACCGCAGTCTCATGGAGTACGCCAACTTCACGACGATTAGATATGGCCGCCGGAACCCGATCTACTACGTGAATATAAACGTGGAAACTAAAGTCGACATGGACAACTCTATGTCGGTGAGACCTGATGTTCCTTCTCGTTAAAATAGCCGTGTTTGTAGTACAAACCGTGTACACATGATGAAATTATTAAATTGCGTACACATACTATTGGCCGGCAATACTATTGGTGCAGAGGTCGCGTAGGGAAAGCGAAAATGATCACAGCGCTTGATGTGGCCAAAAGCAATAACTTTGGCTGCTCTGTTTCTGTCAAACGACATACTTATCAGTTATAATGCTTACGTTTTCTGCTATAAAATAAAAAAACTGAAATAAAATGGGTCACGGTAGGTGTTGTGTGGTAAACTGCAAAAATACAGGACGAAACAGCAATTGCAAATTTCATCGCTTTCCTACACCGAAGAATAAAGTAAGTGCAAATGAACATATTTATATCTATTTAGTGCAATAATAATATTATGAAAGAATGGTTATAATGTTTCAAAAATAAAGAATGTAGAATTACTTATAATTTGTAAATGTTTATTGATGTGCCAAAAGTAAAAGGTTTCCTTTACTCTCGGTTTGAGGCTGAAATCTTATATGGTGACCGATGCTTTGGAAACCAGTATTGATATTAGTAGTAATTTTTCAACTATCTGGAATCAAACGTTACTACGCGTAGTAAAACATTATATTCGACATTTTTTTCGGGGTTCGAATCCCGGCCGGGGCAAATATTTGTGCAAATATTTGTTCTTGGGTCATGGATGTTATCTATATAATATGTATTTATATATTATGTGTATCGTCGTCTAGCACCCATAGTACAAGCTTTGCTTAGTTTGGGACTAGGTCGATTTGTGTATGATTGTCCCTTAATATTTATTTATTTATTTATTTTTCCTTTAATTTGTAAGGAAACAACAAAGAAGTAAATTGACATGAAAATACTAAACACACATATAATAATAACTTTCTTCAATGAAGCTAAGAACCAAATGTGTTTGACATTAATAACAAACAGACATTGCAATTCTTATGTGCTTTACAATCAATATTTTCAATTATTAACCCTTAACCACAGATTATATACAAGTTACTACGTAACAGATACCCCACTTGTTTGGACGGCAGGCGTTGCCACCGCTATCGATGCCCCCTCCCGCGGGTGACGCAACGTCATTGGAATGTGCGCTAGGGTTGCCTCCGTTATGTAAACGCTAGCTTTTTCTCGTGCCTTCGCTCGTTTGGTCAACCAGTCTAGTCAGCAGGGGCGTGGCGACCATACAACCCGATTCCCACTGGATTGCCCACTTCAGGACGATTGAACACCATTCTCTACACGGTTTGAACAGGGTCTTTTTCTTTAAAAAGACCCAGTTCAAACCTTTGCATCCGACCGTTCCCTCTTTCCGCTTCTCTGCTTTCCGTTCTCCGCACGCCGCTCTCCGCACCCGGGTACCCGGGTTTTCGGGTACCCGGGTTGCATTCCCTAACTACGCTCTCCGCACGCCGCTCTCCGCACGCCGCTCTCCGCTCTTCCCTCTCCGCTCTTCCCTCTTGTTACAGTAAAACAAGATGGTTTTTTATAGTGCGGTACTCTAAGATGTTCTAGGCAGGGACTTGGACTTACAAAAAGTCTTCTTATTTATCCTAATATTAATTTAAGAGAAAGTTAATCGAATTAATTAATCGCTTAAAAATTTAATCGCTAAAAATTAATCGACAGTTAACTTAATCTTTCGAGATTAAATCAATCGGAACTCGTACGATTAGATTAACTAATCGTCAATTTTAATCGTTAATTGAGATTAAAAAAGTTAATCTTAATCGTTAATCGATTAACTTTTGCCCATCTCTGCTGGGAGCCGCGGAAATCATGTTTTTTCGGTTTAATTATTAAAATAATACAGATTTTGAAAATGTAAGACGTATACATTATAGTTAACATCTCGTTATGTTATTATTAAAAAAAACTGATAACTTTCCCTGCAGTATTCATGACATACTAAGGGTTGACGTTGCTTTTTTGAGGTAACTAAAAAAAACTATCGAGGAAACTACAAGTAATCGTGTTTCTAAAACATAACGAATAATAGAGTGAATCTTTAAATATTTTACTTATTGATTGTATAACTAAACATTCAGTAATAACAACACAGCATGGAATCAAACCAACACAATTAGTTCGAAAAAAAGCTAGGCGCCCCCATAAAGATTTTTAGAGAAATACCCAGACTTTAATAGTTACGCGTCAATAGTGCCCCAGTAAACGTTAATTCTTAAACAAAATCTTTTATTCCGGAGAGTTTAATGTGTTCTGGAACAAATGAAATCATTTTCAATCGTCTTTGTTGCCACAAAAACAATATGCCCGACTTTTATTTTTCGACATCGTACAGCACAGGTTGCGCGGGAAACGTTAACTGTACGCCGTCCGCTCGCCGCGAGGCGTGGCAGCCCACTGGCATTTTGTCGCGCGGGGTTGGCACTTAGAGATCGGAATGTTTCGCGCGGCCGAAACGCGTGGGGATAGCCTGCCTTAACCACCTACCTCCCGTCTCACAGACTCTTTCAAACTTAAAACTGTTTACATACCTATGTGCGAGCATCCTACAAACGTTTGTGTCCTTGTACCTTCTCCCCTCCTGCCTCAGTGCCGCGTCGTCGATCGACAAGGTCGGTCGTGTACGCATTTAATTTTGGTGAGGATATTACTGTCTCTGACTGTCTCTGAGACGGGTGGTAGGGTGATACGTATTTTTTCTTAAGGGTCTCGGAGACGGGTGGTAGGTGGTTACGTGACTAATGCATACTTTTTTTCTTTACTTAGCCGACCGCTTAGTCAGTTTAGTAGTGATTGGAAGTACGGAAAACCTGTTCTACTTGTGACCCGAAGAAAAAACGGGAACCAGTACGTATGTTTCTAATGCAAAAAAAAAACGATTTGCCTAGAATGTGCAAACAAACTTATATTCATTGCCGCGAAAAAATCAACTAAATTAGTGGTCTGCAATTTTATAAAAATATTACCTTTATTTTAACGAAATTTATTGATTTAGCATTGTTAATTATTGAATAATTAGAAATAGTTACTTAGATCTGTATATAAAGTCAAAATTTTTGTTGATCTCACCTTCCAAAGGATATTATAGTTCCTTTAGTAGAAATAAGGACTGTTGCCATATGTTTACAGCAAAAAAATGTTTTGTTAATGTTTCCAGAATGATTAATAGCTTAATAAATATTTTAATATGTCTATATTGCCATTATTATTTTAAATTTCCCATCTGATCTATAAAATTTAACATATAAGGCAGACATTATGTATCCGTCCTGGGGACGGGAGGTAGGTGTTTGTGTGACTAAAGAAGCAGGTAGGTAGTTAAGGGTTAACCTTCATTTTGTTGCGTCCATTATTTAACATTTTTGACAGAGCCGCCAAAGTTGCGAACGCTAGGCGGCGCTGACGTCGTGCACCCGGCCAATATATGTATCGTAGCAGGCGAGGTAGCAACCAATAAACTCTATGTGAGTTCAGCGACACCACGAGTTAAAAATATCTGCATACCCATATCACTAAAAATATCTTTCCTAGCTATTAAAAATAATAAAATAAATAAAATAAGATATGGGTATGCAGTGTCAACAATTTGAATGGGCCTTAAACATAATATCCTGGTTTCATCCTTGTTTTCAAGGTTCACTTCTCCATATACGAATTCCTGAGCAACGAATACCGGCCCAGCTTCGTGGAGCTGCACTTCAAGTGGTGCAACTTCATCTACAAGGACACGCTGTTCGGAGTCCAGCTCAAACGCAGTTTGCCTCCCACCTGCCCGCATCCACCGGTACCTACTGCCATACTCCGAAGTTTGTCGGGTTTCACACAACACTCACTACGTCATTTACTAAGGTCTCATCCACACTAACTACCGATGTAGTATGCAAAACCGTCCTCCAGCTGGGGAGGCACTGACCATCCAAAATCTCGGTTAAAATAGGGGTGATGACTAATTTCGATAGCGTCCCGTACTTTCCGCGGAATGAAAAACTTTTCTCTCACCAGCACAGTTACCTTATCAAGCCGAATATTAGTGAGATGTATCCGAATTTAGTGATTGTTCCGTCCCTGCAGAGCCCCGGGTATCTCGATTTTTCATACTACGTATGTGTTCAGTCACTCTTGTGGAAATGTTCCAGCCAGTCTCTCCTATTTAGTTCTTCCCACAGGAGCACGGAATCATATACACGCCAGGATTACTTAAGGGTTCCTTATCTTTGGGGAACGCACCAACTGCCTGAGCTGTATATGAGGGCGGAAAATCGTCTTGATGCAATATCTACGGCGTAGCAAGTATCCGATTTATCCATCACACCCTTATGATAAGGCAAGTATAAAGGCAGCCTCTCTACTGCAGTTGGGCGGGGACGAGCCGATGCATTCGCAACCCGATTACTCTGCCTCCAGTCGTAGCCGTTGCGCTCCAACACATATTTCACGTGACTTAGTTCACAATCAACAAATTGAGGATCACACAGACATAAGGCTCGATTGATCAACGTCCTAGGCACAGAAGACAAATGACTCGGGTGATGGTGTGAATCCGCCCTAAGGTACCGGTCAGTATGAGTTGGTTTGCGATACACTGTAGTCATCAGCCACCTACAAGGTCTACGCATCAACAAAACGTCCAAAAACAGCAACGTTCCTTCACTTTCCTTCTCTACCGTGAACTTGACCTTATGGTGTAATGTATTAAGGTACCCCGTGAATTTCAGTAGGCCGGTTTCCGAGACAACAGCAAATACGTCATCCATATACCGCTACTAATATCTAGGTGTGATAGGCCCGCTATTTAAAGCACGTTCTTCTAGCCACTCCATGTAAATACTGGCGGTGACGGGTGCTCAACAACCCATGGCCACTCCATCAACTTGTAACGTATAAATATCGTCAATATATTTAAACCATAATACGTTAAAGGAATAAACATTAATTAAAGAAAAACTAAAATACATTAATATCAAAACAAGTAATATTAGAGACTACTAACGCCATCTATAGGATTTTATCGTAATCACCAAGCTCACAATTAAACGTTTTCCTTAAACAGTCATGTTAGTTCGCGATACTAGATAATTAGTTCCAAAAACAACCACATTATTAGGAAGCGGCGCGCGCGCAACGGCTCTTTCTTTTCGATCCAAACGCGAGACGTTCAGGACGCTGCCATTATAATTTTTTGAATACTACTTAATATAAATGGCGAAACTTCGTCCCTGGATCATTAATACTTTAATAATGTAGCCAGGAGAGCTACCAAATAAAACTTAAATGGAGGAATAAGGAGAACCCAAAAATGTAAGTAAATTCTTTTGACGCGAATTCAAAATGTACCTACCATGACACGTGTTGGCTTGTGTGAAGTGCTTTGGTTAACCGGGTTCATTATTTCTAGGGGTTCTATTTCCAAGTCTTAAGCTGCATACACTTTTCTACGGGAATATTTGGGACCTGGCAATGACTACGCCGTATAGATGGAGCTGCATCTGATGTCGAACTGGACCCTGGGCTCTGCTTCCTGAAGGCACCAGCGCGATCATCTGACTATTGTGTAAGAGTGTAAGACTAAAAGGTCAGTGTCATCTCCATTATCTAAATGTGATCAGTGCCATACCGTGAAAAGTGTAAAACAACATATATTTATATTAAAGACTTTCCTCTCGTAAAGAACATCTATCATTTATCACCAACAGTAGTAAAAAAGGCGCCCTGAGGTATTTTCAAAAAAGAGAGTTTCATGCCAACGGTGAGTAACCCGGTGGTAACGCGTAAAAAACGTTACAAAAGTGGCGCCCAACGTGGGGCCTTAATCTACTTGTTGGTAATAAATGATTTAACTTAATTAATTTAACTTAGAATCAACAGTGTTAGAATAAGATAGCTTAAAACAGTGATTTAAAATTTTATCTAGAGGTATTTCTACCCACTTTTTTTTCCTTGTGACGAGAACAAAGAACGATTGTTCTAGAACTAAAGTATTACTATGTATTGTTACGTACATGTCAGCGGTACAATGTTTTAATATTTCTAGCCTTAAAAACGATTATTAACTTGTACTTTCTTGCATATGTGAACTTGGACCCTTGAAAATTTAATCGCAAATTGTATACTTACCTTTGAAAGTTTCTGAAATATTTCAGTGTAATTTAAACTTGCTTTTGTAACAACCCCGAACTGTCAGACTTACGTAGTCGGTTAGTTAAAATTTTGAGCATTGTAGATGGTGAGGACAGTGAGGTAGACAGTGATAGTGAGGTAGCTATAGTACACCATTTACCCGAGAAGCAAGTACGCCAAGTGATAGTAGTGAAAGACAAATCGGTAAACTTAAATTCACTCAATTTAAAATTCGACGGAACCACTTGTGTTCGCGTTTTTGTCGAACGACTAGAGGAACTTCGACAAGCGCGCAATATTCCCGAAGATCACATGCTTTCGGCTTTTTCGGACTTACTTGACAAAGCGGCATTACATTGGTTTAGAAATAACAAAAGTAACTTTCAGTCGTACAGACAATTGTTAGATTGTTTACGTGAAGACTTTGATTTGCCAGACTTAGACTACAAATTACGCCAAGAGATTTTGCAACGGACTCAATCCAAAACGGAAACCATAGTTGTATACCTATCAATAATGCAGGGTATGTTTTCCCGATTAACGACTCCTATTTCTAGTAAAGAACAACTTGACATACTTATGCATAATATTCGTCCCGAATATATGAAAAACTTAGCGCTTCAAAACATAGATTCCATTCTCACTTTGAAGCAGTATTGTAAACAACTTGAACTAGCACGCTCGCGAGCGGACCAATTTAATGAACCGAATTTTCACAACTTTAAAATTACGACAGATTTACATTCTCAGCATACAAAAAGGCCAGTAAATAGGGAAGTTTCAGCGTTAAATGAGCCGAGTACCTCACATCAAATTAAAAAATGTTTTAGGTGCAATAAAACTAACCATTTTACTAACCAATGTAAATCCAGAGAAATCGTATGTTTTAAGTGTGGAATGAAAGGTGTGAAACGAACGGAATGTGAATGTAGTCTTAATCCAAAAAACTGATAAATGGGCCTCTTAACAA
Source organism: Apotomis turbidana (assembly GCA_905147355.2). Classification (NCBI taxonomy): domain Eukaryota; kingdom Metazoa; phylum Arthropoda; class Insecta; order Lepidoptera; family Tortricidae; genus Apotomis; species Apotomis turbidana. Next base: position 2,301,499 of record LR990285.1, read on the forward strand.
TAAACGGCACCGTAATATATCACCTAACCATCAGGTTAACGAGGTCCTGTTTAAAAAAAAATTAAACGATATTCGACCACATTTAAAACTTAGAATATTACACTTACAGGCTTTCGGACTTCTTGATTCCGGAGCTTTCTGTTCAGTCCTGGGTAGGGATTCGCACTTAAAATTTATAGAACATGGATTTAAGCTTAATTATTTTAATACGGAGAATCATGTTAGGACGGCCGACGGCACAGAGTTGCATTGTTTAGGTTACATGCCATTACCAGTAGAATTTAATAACAATATTAGAGTCATTAACTTTCGTATTGTACCTAAGATAACGACACCTATTATACTGGGAGTGGATTTTTGGCAACAATTTAATTTGGGAGATGGCCTAGTTTCAAGTCTTGAGTCAAATTTGAGTATGAGAAATCCATACTATGATTTAGATTCGTGTATTAATTCCGTTTCACCTAATAATGGGTTAGAGGAATATGAGTCTTTGACAACCGAACAAAAACAGGTTATAGACAATTTAATACAGAAATATGAGACAATTAACACAGCGAAGGTCGGTTTAGGTAGGACTAGTTTGGCATGCCATACGATCGACACGGGCGATAGCAAGCCAATTAAACAGAGATATTATCCTTTATCTCCCATTAAGCAACACGCCTTAGAAAAAGAGTTAGATAGAATGTTAAGCTTAGGAGTAGTTGCACCGTCTCAATCCGCGTGGAACTCACCCGTTGTTATGGTACAAAAGCCTAATGGGGACATGCGTCTCTGTCTTGATTGTAGGAAACTTAACTCAATATCAAAACCGGATGCTTATCCTTTACCGTACATTAGTAGTATCTTAGATCAGCTCAGAAATGCTAAATACCTATCATCCATAGACTTGTCTGCTGCATACTGGCAAATACCGTATGATAATGAATCATCAGCAGAGAAAACCGCATTCACTGTGCCACGCCGCGGGCTATATGAATTCAAGGTCATGTCATTTGGCTTAGTTTCGGCCAGTGGAACAATGCAGAGACTCATGGACAAGCTCTTTGGTGCCGAATTCGATAACAAAGTTTTTTGCTTTCAAGACGACATCATTATCATAGCGAGCACGTTTGAAGAACATGTACAATTGTTACACCGAGTCTACCAAAAGCTGAAAGACGCAAACCTCACAATTAACATGGAAAAGTCAATGTTTTGTAGAAAGGAATTAAAATACCTAGGTTACTTAGTAGATAGACACGGACTTCGTATGGATCCTTCCAAAGTTGAAATTATTTTGAACTATCCAACCCCAACAACAGGAAAAGAAGTTAAACGATTTTTAGGTATGGCCGGCTGGTATAGACGATTTATTAACAACTTCTCAAAAATAGCAAAACCCTTAAATAAATTGACAAGCAAAAATTTCTCGTTTGAATGGTCGACTGAGGCAGAGGAATCGTTTAACCATCTTAAAACTGCCTTAGTGTCCGCACCAATCCTTAAATGTCCTAATTTTGATTTGCCTTTTGCTATCCATACAGATGGTTCTTCATACGCAATCGGGGGTGTCTTAACTCAAACATATGATGGTATTGAACATCCTATAGCCTATTGTAGTCGCTCACTCAACAAAAATGAAATTAACTATAGTGTTTCAGAGCGCGAATTATTAGCTGTAATATTTGCATTGGAGCAATTTCGACAGTATGTTGAGGGACAAGAATGCAAAATTATAACTGATCATGCCTCGTTATTATGGTTTAATAAAATTGATAATCCATCAGGACGTCTAGCAAGATGGAGCATGAGGTTAAGTCAGTTTCAGTTTCAAATCGAACACCGCAAGGGCAAACTTAACGTAATTCCGGACGCTCTAAGCCGCATCACAATAAACGCCATAGGGTCAACGAACTCGAGCGATAGCTGGTATAATCATATGTTAGAAACATGTCAAGCGAATCCGCGCAAACACCCTAATTACTTAATTACGGATGGTAAATTATTTAGACATACAAAAAATAAATACCAGCTAACGAGCGATTTCGAATGGAAACTTGTAGTACCTCAGGACGAACGACTTAATATCCTTAAAAAATGTCACGATGATCCTACAAGTGCACATTTAGGTATATATAAAACACATAAACGCTTAAGTCTCCATTACTTTTGGCCGAATATGTATAAAGATATCAAAGAATACGTAAGTAAATGTGAGACATGTAAAACATATAAACCAGTTAATACGGCACGACCAGGCTTAATGGGTAATCCAAAAACAGTAAATAAGCCCTGGATGTCAATATGTGTCGATTTTCTCGGACCGTTCCCCCGCTCTCGTAATGGAAATACCTACTTAATAGTCTGTACGGATCACTTCAGCAAGTACGTTATGTTGCATCCTATACGGAGTGCAACAGGTGTAGTTGTGGCAAAGTATATAGAGGACAAAGTATTTTTAGTTCACGGGGTCTGTAAATCGATATACATTGATAACGGAGCTCAATTTATATCTGCACACTTTAGACAATTATTAATGCGATATAATGTTCCAAACATTTACTATAATCCTCGTTATCACCCTCAGGTGAACCAAGCCGAGCGAGCTATTAGAAACGTCGTATGTGGCATAGCATGTTATGTTGGTTCAGATCATCGGAGGTGGGATGAAAATCTCACTAAGCTACAATGCGCACTTAACACAGCAGTGAATGAAACCACTAAACATACACCATATTTCCTTGTACACGGCAGAGAGTTCATTAGCGACGGGAATTTACACAACTTACATAGTGACCAGCCAATACTTAGATCTGAAGTCACAGTAGGTGAACCCGATAGTTATAGTAAAAGGTTGAACGAATTGGAATTGATATTTAAGAAAGTGCATAAGCATATAAATGATGCCCATGTTAAAAATGCGAAACAATATAACTTAAGAAAACGAGATATCGAATATAGGGTCGGACAAATTGTTTATTTACGTACTCACTATCTTTCCAATGCATCAAAGAATTTCACTTCGAAATTAGCCCCGAAATTCCAAAAATGCATTATAACTGCAAAATTATCAAAATTAGTATATACTTTAAGTAACATGGATGGTAAAAACTTAGGGACCCATCACATAAAAGATATACTTAAGCAGAATGACATCTAACGAGTGATTTGATAGGTTTATAGAATGATCGATGAATAGTATGAAAGTGTATTTTTTTTCTAAATTTATTCCATATGGACTATTTGAACGCAGAGTAAGCTGTGACAGAGATAAGAAAGAATGTGACTCGTAAGAACGTTATGTAACCATCTGGCTCGATGCAGTTTGCGTAGTAAACAAATGCTCGGATATACATTGTTGTTATATGATAACCTTAACTTAAATAAACTAACGACTTAATACTAAAATTACTTAATGGATCCAATCTTAAACTTAAATGGTAATTAATTTGATACGTAATGTTTAGTTATGTTGATAAACAAACATACTTAAATAAACATGTTTTTGTTTATCAATAACAAAACTCGATCAAGGTTCGTGGAATACTAACCTTCGTTTATTTAAATCTTAAAATATAGTATTCACGTGAACCAACCTAAATAGGTAAAAAGTAATAGTTCAACCGCGGAACATCGGTTTGTACTTAATGTATAGAAATAGACGTGAGATTATCGTACATAAAGTTAACGATAACTTATTATCAGGTTTAGGTACATATTGTTAGGTACTCTAAACCATTTTTTTTTCTTTGTAAATAATCAATTGTATTTTAGGTCGTAAGTTAAATACGTCGCTGGATAGTGATGTAAACAAATAGGTAGATAGAACCGCATGATCGCTGTCTACCGAACTGCATGTTAGGGTTAGCTGTACATACATAATTAGGTTTAATTCTAGTAATTCAGTTATAAATCATATAGTCATAAGTATATGTAGGTCAGTAGAGTACTTGCAAAAAGTATCTTCGGTACGAAGAACTTTTTAACCCAAGAGGGAGGAATGTGTAACGTATAAATATCGTCAATATATTTAAACCATAATACGTTAAAGGAATAAACATTAATTAAAGAAAAACTAAAATACATTAATATCAAAACAAGTAATATTAGAGACTACTAACGCCATCTATAGGATTTTATCGTAATCACCAAGCTCACAATTAAACGTTTTCCTTAAACAGTCATGTTAGTTCGCGATACTAGATAATTAGTTCCAAAAACAACCACATTATTAGGAAGCGGCGCGCGCGCAACGGCTCTTTCTTTTCGATCCAAACGCGAGACGTTCAGGACGCTGCCATTATAATTTTTTGAATACTACTTAATATAAATGGCGAAACTTCGTCCCTGGATCATTAATACTTTAATAATGTAGCCAGGAGAGCTACCAAATAAAACTTAAATGGAGGAATAAGGAGAACCCAAAAATGTAAGTAAATTCTTTTGACGCGAATTCAAAATGTACCTACCATGACACGTGTTGGCTTGTGTGAAGTGCTTTGGTTAACCGGGTTCATTATTTCTAGGGGTTCTATTTCCAAGTCTTAAGCTGCATACACTTTTCTACGGGAATATTTGGGACCTGGCAATGACTACGCCGTATAGATGGAGCTGCATCTGATGTCGAACTGGACCCTGGGCTCTGCTTCCTGAAGGCACCAGCGCGATCATCTGACTATTGTGTAAGAGTGTAAGACTAAAAGGTCAGTGTCATCTCCATTATCTAAATGTGATCAGTGCCATACCGTGAAAAGTGTAAAACAACATATATTTATATTAAAGACTTTCCTCTCGTAAAGAACATCTATCATTTATCACCAACAGTAGTAAAAAAGGCGCCCTGAGGTATTTTCAAAAAAGAGAGTTTCATGCCAACGGTGAGTAACCCGGTGGTAACGCGTAAAAAACGTTACAAACTTGGAGATAATAATCGCCATGCCACAACAAATATCCACTTTTTAGACACACCTCAATGGTTTTCATGTAGACGGTAGATAAATCAGTAGCTCTTATAAGATCAGAAATAATATTCAAAGTTTCTTCTACCGGTACATTAGTAAACAAGGAGGTTACGTCAAAACTCACCATAAGTAACTTCATTTTCGTTCAGTTGGATATCCTGCAGTAAGCTAATGAAATGCCTAGAATCCTTTACTCCCAGACTTGCCTGTGAACTCCTGTAGAATTGACGACACATGCCGGGCAAGCTTATAAGTCGGCGAGTGAATTGGCTGACTATAGGTCTAAGCGGCCAACCAGACTTATGGATTTTAGATAAGCCATAGATTTTTGGGGACGTTGGATTCTGTGGTCGCAGGCGCTTCGCCAAATGTTTGTCAGGTAATTCCGCTAACAAGTACAATTTCGGCCTATTGACTTGACATTTTATAGCGACATGCGGTCGCTATAAAATGTCAAGTTCATCACAAACTATGAAACTATCGTTGTTTGTTGTTTTCCTTTCAGGGCAAGTATTATTTGACGAACATGACTGTCCCAAGCCACGTTATCCCCAAGGGTTTCCCGTTTGCTAAAGGGCGCATATTCTGCAACATTACGTACTTGGATGGATTGTTTATCACCGGTTACATTGACTTGGAACTGAAACCTAAAAGACGAGCCAAGAAAGAATAAGTTCCTGAAGAAATATCGTTTTGCATAGAATTTCCTTCCGACACAGAAGAATAGATATAGTTAAGATCTATGTTCACATACTGGAACCTACTTTTGTAAAGTTATATCTGTGTCACTTGTGAACCTAGTTTATTATTCTCATTACCATAAGCCTTATTAAATAAACATTTTAAGACATGAGTCTTATGAGTTGCACTCGCACTAATTTCAATTCATCGTTATTTATATAATTTTAGTTCAATATTTGTATTTTGACATGTAATTTAGTACAGGAAAATTAAATTGAAATGTATGGAAAATTTATATATATATATATATAGGATATGTAGGTTATAGAGCCAAGTTAAATTTTATTTACTCTCCCCCCTCTCAGGGGTGAGCGTCACCCCCCGCGCCCTCGAATGTGTCCCGGATCGTGGTATTTTCCACTTTAAAAGAAAACCGTGTACGATACATACAAAGTGTATCGGAACAAAAAAATCCTGAATAAATTTACTATAAACCTTTCATACATACAAAAGTGACAGCACTTATACAATCAGCGCAATCTGTTATCAAATACTAACGTTTTTAATTATTGATCTTTTTTTCTGCTAAAAGGTTAGTTATCTCAGAAACTTCACACTACTCGACCAAAATATGTATGACAAAAGTAAATAATAGAAAATGTTCTTTCTAAAAATGTATAATTTATTTCTGTTTCTCTTTCATTTACCGTTGCAGTGCTATTTTTAAAATTTTAGTCATTTATCCATTATGCGAAGTATAAATATTCGTACTAGTTAAACGGTGTTACTTTCAATGCCATAGACTTTTTATATGTTTTTCTGTAATCTACAAGTATTGAACTATATCCTGTATTTTTTTTTTTTTTTTTGAATTACTTTTTTAGGAAATAAGGGATGTGTGGGGAAATCGTCAAGTTTTGCTCATTTTCGTAAATAACTTCAAAACCGTTTAATTTAGAATTATATAATACATATATTTGAGATGTTCATAATGTACCTGTTCATTTGATATGTCACACGATATACTATGCCATTTTTTTTTCTATTTTGCCCCCTAAAACTGGCCCTCATGTCAAAATGTATTTATTTGCGTTACGTTACGTTACACGTCCATGTTTGGGTCATCAATTTACATACGTGTACCAAATTTCAACTCAATCGGTCCAGTTAGTTTCGGAGCAAATTGGCTATGACAGACGGACGGACTGACACAGACACACGAGGGATCCTACTATAATCATAGTGAATTTTCTCTGAAACTACTAAACCGATTGAGTTGAAATTTGGTACACGTATGTAAATTGATGAACCAAACATGGAAATGTAACGTAACGTAAAGTAAATCAAGTAATTTGAAACATGGGGGCCAGATTTGAGGGGTAAATTAGAAAAAAAAAAGCAAAGTATATCGTGTGACATATTAAATGAAAGGGTACATTATGAACATCTCAAGTATATATATTTCATCATTCTAAATTAAACGGTTTTGAAGTTAATTACGAAAACGAGCAAAACTTGACGATTTCCCCACACATCCCTTATTTCCTAAAATAGTAAGTCTAAAAAAAAAAAATACAGAATATAGTTCAATACTTGTAGATTACAGAAAAACATATAAGAAGTCTATGGTATTGAAAGTAACACCGTTTAACTAGTACGAATATTTATATTTCGCATAATGGCCAAATGACTTAAATTTTAAAAATAGCACTGCAACGGTAAATGAAAGAGTAACAGAAATAAATTATACATTTTTAGAAAGAACATTTTCTATTATTTACTTTTGTCATACATATTTTGGCCGAGAAGTGTGAAGTTTCTGAGATAACTAACCTTTTAGCAGAAAAAAAAGATCAATAATTAAAAACGTTAGTATTTGATAACAGATTGCGCTGATTGTATAAGTGCTATCGCTTTTGTATGTATCAAAGGTTTATAGTAAATTTATTCAGGATTTTTTCGTTCCTATACACTTTCTATGTATCTTACACGGTTTTCTTTTAAAGTGGAAAATACCGCGCTCCGGGACACATTCGAGGCCGCGGGGGGGTGACGCTCACCCCTGAGAGGGGGGGAGAGTAGATAAAAGTAAACTTAGCTCTATGACCTACTTATCCTGATAGATAAAAGTTGTCCTTTCATTTTGCCAAAATTTCAGATAATATTATTGAATTAATTATTTTATTTATTTTAAAATCAATTGCAGTTTTTATTATCTTCATAGATTATCTATTGATATTAATGTATGTTGTGACGATTGTATAATGGTATAAGTGCATGCCATTTGACTAAGCGTAATTTATATTCACATTTTTGAAATAAATACATCTAATGTAATCATCAGTGTTTCATACTCACTGCGCGAAATAACCACAACGTCCAAACCCCAAGACTTCTTTAGTTTCCACTTCAAGGCGTTACTACCGAGCATATAAGCAGGTACAAGAAAGTCCATTACCGAAAATCCTGTGACATTAAACATACATCACAGAACAAGGAGTGTAAGCTGGCCTTAATTACTTAGTGAACAGAGTAAGCCAACTGCGCTCGCTGCAGATACCACCACGACATTAGTTCTAACTATCGGTTCGAAGCTAATTTATGCCCACTCTACAACTTACTCAATAGTTTGCTTGCAGAGATTACACGGCCTTAGTAGCGTACCTACTATTGTTTACGACGAACCTACAAGATGGAGGATGGAATTTAGGGTACTCCCCTACTTGAGCTAATAACGCAAGTGCTAATATTATTACACTTATCAACGTTAGCTCTAATTTTCATTGGCCCTAATGTCATTTCACCTAATTTTCTATGCCCTAATCAGTTGCTAGACCTAATAATCTAATACTCTAATAATGATTTGTACTAATTGTCAACAATACTAATCTGAAATAACCTAATAATTACCACACCGAATGATTATTAGACCTAATCATTACTGACACTAAATGTCAAGAGTACTAAAGATTATTGAACCTATTTTTTACGTTAAAACAAAAAAATCGGAGTTGAACAAATATCGAATTGGCTGAACCCCGAAAACTGTAGGTAAGGTTTGGTTTGTATTGTATTGTGACCACGTATAGCGGAGCGAGCAAAGCGTCAAAGGATTCCCATATACATCCAGAGTCTATGGCAATCCCGACTCCACGTGGTCTTGTCTGTCCCTGTCCTACCCCTAGAGTGTTATTCTAAAAACGGAGGCGCGGAGGGAGAGCAGCCCTCGCCTTAGGTTTATGGATAATTAGGATTAATAAAATGTAGGTTTTAGCATTATTAGGTATAGGTCGATTCACTAAAGCTGGCGCGAATGGATTGAATGAAAGTTATGTCACTTGTCACTTTGAGTGTTAGTGTGAGTGCCGTTCTTATACAGGGGCCTCCTAATATTTTGTAAACAACAACAAAATGGGTTTTTGTTATTCAAGAAAAATAAAAATTATTAGGTATAATGCATAATCCGCACACAGTGTAATAAAATTGTACATATTGCTTAATATTCATGCAATCTGTGTATGACCAGAATTAGGATGTGGGATGATACTATTCCATTGTCTCGTATGAGTTTAACCATGTGGGACTATGCAATGGTATTAACGTAACCCACATTTTCTTCTTGTCTTCGCGGCCTGGTAAAGGTTTAATGTCAAGAATTAATAGGTGACGGACGACTAGTTCGAATTATAAAAAACCGGCCAAGAGCATGTCGGGCCACGCTCACTGCTCAGTGTAGGGTCCCGTAGTTGCCCGTCCTTCACAATAGACGAAAATTACGAGAAAGATTTCAAGCCCTATAAGTTATCTATAATACGAGACAGATTGAGCGAAATGTTTTAATATAGTTTGGCACTTAACCAATATGTGTAGCGTTCGAAGTGTAGGGACACCGCGCGGCACTTACGTCATTTTAAAGAAAATTATGAAATTTTGTAATAACTCTAAAACGGCTCGACCGATTTTATTCAATATAGTTTTCATTGAAAGTACTAGTATCCGAGGCTAAGACCCATTGGATTCAATAAGTTATGCTCAGAAATGGCTCGGCCCCCCGTCAAGCTAAGATTACTAAATTAAAATATTCAAAATCCGATTCATATTCTGAGTCGGAGGACCCAAAAGCCCCCCAATACCGAGTTTCAGCCCCCAAGGACCAATTTGAAATTTTCGAAAAAAAAAAAGTCGCCATTTTGTTTTTTTTTTCCATGACTGTACTCGGGTGGGGGTCCCCTATGATATTTGTTTGAGCATCGCCCTACCCATCTCCAGCCATTTACGAGATACGGGACTCCAAAAAAAAATTTCCATACAAATATTGTTTTTTTCGATATTTTCCGACTTTGACCGAATTTTCGGACACAGATTTCAGATTCATATTTGTGAGCCCCAAATGCCCCTCGATACCGAGTTTCAGCTTCCTAGCACCAATTTGAAATTTTGAAAAAAAAAGTCATTCGTCATTTTGAATTTAATTTGGTTCGATAATTTTCACATTCATAATCACTTATTGTATCAACCTGTATGTAATAATTTTGTGACGCACACATAAATATTATCGTTCACTCATTCATTCCATTCGTGCCAGCTTTAGTGAATCGACCGTATAATATTAGTAGTCTAAAAATTTCGGCTAAGTGCAAATTAGTGACAATTCGGTATTAAGTAATTAGGCATTATCAAAATTAGGAATCCTGAAATTAGGGCTATTCATTAATTAGGATGAATGAAAATTCGGGATAGTGATTTTCGGGTTACCAAAATTAGGGCCAATGAAATTAGGATGAAAGTTTTTCGGGCTAGCGGAGGGGAACCGGAATTTAGCTCTTTTACCCTTCCAATGAATGTTTTGTTACGGATTCTTGGTATTTTAGGCCTCGATAGTTTGTATAAGGCATTTGTTTAAGTAAAAAGATCGTTTGGAATATTTGCAAGGACTTTTCTTTTGGGAATAGCTCTGGACAATCTATTAGCAAATCCGTTCTCAGTGCTCAGCAAACTGTTAACGAAAGTTTTATTAACAAAAAAAGCCAATGCTTATACGGAATAATTAAAAATAAGGGAAGTTTATTCGAAATATAGACACAAACTATTAGAAAGCAGTGTGAGCCACCAACAAACTCAAAAGCCAGAAACTAGCCCAACACGGAGTCATGTCATAAATCAAAATTTGATTTGAATCATCCCGGGTGCCCCAACAATCGCATCACGTCCGGGCGCGGCGTGAATAAGTAATCCTGGCCTTCGATACCCGCGGCTACTTCACGAACTCACCCTGTACCCGCCTGTTGCAGGGATCAAAGAGAGTGTGGTGACTAACCTGCAATCACCATAAGACTGCGCGCCAAATCACCGTGCAATATCGTTGCGTTTCATGGTGAAATAATGACTTCTCTTGCGGACTGCTTCTCGAAACGATTTCATGTTCTTCTTTTGTAAATAAAATAATAAAACGAGCAAACGGATCGCCTGATGGAAAGCAATTACCGTCGTCCATAGACACCTGCAACACCAGAGGAATCACAACCGCGTTGCCGGCCTGTCAGGAGGGAGTACGCTCTTTTCTTGAAGGTCGGCAAGCGACAATTCATTCCACAATGTAGTCGTACGAGGCATTGCTTGTGGACTGCCAACTATGTAAGTGGTGAGAATGAAAGGATTGTGGTTTATAACGACGATGGCGGAAAGATGCGGTAGAGACCAATCCTAACAATTCCTCGGAGCACTCCCCGTAATATAAGCGATAAAAGATGCAGAGAGAGAGGCTACTTCTCTACGCAGCGCCAAGGATTCAAGCCAATGTGAATATCGTTGTCAGCTGGCAGTCGCGTTGTACACCCATGGCACGTCATGGCATGTATATGACTTCTCGGCAATACATTTATTATTGTATTATTTATTATTATTATCCCCTATCTACTTATGAATGTAAAACTAAACTTAAGAATTGGTTAATGTCGCTAGATTATGATAAAACTGAAGCTATCCTACCTTAAACAGTAGATAAGATAACACCACACACACACACACACGCACGCACGCACGCACACGCACACGCACACGCACACGCACACGCACACGCACACGCACACGCACACGCACACGCACACGCACACGCACACGCACACGCACACGCACACGCACACGCACACGCACACGCACACGCACACGCACACGCACACGCACACGCACACGCACACGCACACGCACACGCACACGCACACGCACACGCACACACACACACACACACACACACACACACACACACACACACACACACACACACACACACACACACACACACACACACACACACACACACACACACACACACACACACACACACACACACACACACACACACACACACACACTTAGCGTGCAAATATATATATATATATATTTTTGTATACCTATCTAATAAGACAAAATGTAACTAAATTATATACTTACATGGGAGAGGACACTGACCTCTGTAACACAGGTTTCCCACCTAGCTCAGAAGTCAGGGACTGCTATTTATTGATTTACCCTTTTTGTCAATAAAATTATCTTTATCTTTACATTATCTTTATCTTTATCTATTACAGCGTTTCTGAAGTCACCTTCTGGCTCTATCACCAGACCAGCCCTGTCGTACCATATTATTGCAAAATTTCAGCTGATTCGATTCAAGATATCTGCTTCATAATTGAATTGCAAGATCCCACCCGAACAAATAAATAGTTAATATACTTATGTACATACATTTCAAGTTCAATAAAAGCTTTTTAAAAATACTGGGCCAGAAAGTATACACTTGCACGTATACAGTCACTTTATGAAAATTAGTTTATTTTTTATCAAATATCAAAACTGAATTATCGTGTCCGTAAATATATATCATAATACTTCTAGAACTCCTAATTTATTAATTATTGTGTGAATTGTCAACATTAATACAAAGCGAGTATTCAGTGAGTATCTCGAGTAAGGTCTTTATTACAACTTTATGGGCTATTGTGGGGGTTTGGACTTTGCATCTGAAACAAATAGTAGGTATTATTTAGTAGACCGATTATCAAAGTATGATTTCCACATGGAGCGCCAAACCGGAACTATTCTTTACTGATAGATTTGAGATATTTTATCGGATCCTTTATTTTTAACCAGGGTTAGGGTCAAAAGGGCCGGGGACTTAAAAAAAACTATGTGTATGGTACCATTATCGCACATGTTTTTTATGATGCTATAGCATAAAATAAGTAGGTACGCTAAAATAAGCTTGTTTTGTACGGGCAACTTTTTTTCTAAATTTGATAATTACCATAACAATTAATGTGCTGTAACGCGATAACACTACTTGTTTATACTTTTAAAGTACTAAGTACTAGGTATATTACATCCTTAGTCTCTGATTTGGGCATAATTCAGGTCCCAAGTTGTAGGTTGGCTGGTTGCCCGTTGCGCGGAATTTTGACAACCACTTGCAAAGTTGAAACGTGATATAAATCTAACTTTACGAGTAAATTACAGGTATAAGGCAGGAAAAACGAGCCCGGCTACAAAATATATTTATTTAATGTCAAAAAAATCAGTTATGGTTTTTGTGGTCAATCACAGGATTATGATCCATGTCACTCACCCAACTAAGACGATTATAACGATACCTTTTTTTTTTAAGTCTGATGATTTTGATGACGCAGCCTGATTAGTTCTTATTCTCCGCTCTGCTTCAGTGAACAGGCAACCTATGAGGGTAGAATGCACGTGGACTTTAATCTTTAAACCGTTTTTACTGTTTCTTGCAAAGAATATATGATTGTATACTCATGTCATGTTTAACGATATGTATACTGTTGTCGCAGAGTTTGTTTGAGTGACAGCGCTGGCGCTTGGGGCGATGGCGGCACGGACGGCGCTAGTACGAGTTCCAGTGACGTCACAACGGCGTTAATATACAGGTGACTTTAATCATGAATGGTAGTGCCAGTAGGTGATGAGGAGGGTGACGCTGAGCAACTTTCACTATGGGGACATCTACGAAATCTCGAAAAAAAAACTCCTAATTAAGATATATTGATAAAAAATATATATATATATATATATTTCACAAAACACAAGAATAAGGTACAATGACATATCTTGCAGGCCCCGAACTAGGCTGGGCCTGTATCTCGGTGTGTGTGTGTGTGTGTGTGTTTATGAGAGTATGTGTGTGTTACTGACTAGCGCAAAGAAGAAGAGCCTCCGTGTTGAGGTAAGATAAGGACACTAGCCACTTTTTCCCAATGGCTTTGACCTTTCCCGTAGTGTACTGGTGAATATTAAATTTCTTACAGACGTTATTGTAGATTCGTAAATGTATATAAGCAGGGGAGCGTTGGGCGAATGCGGATCTGGTGTGAGGAAGGGGTACTCTGAACATGCGTTTAGACAGCAGCTGAGCGTAACTGGCGTAACTCGATATATTTACTATCACACTGTGAGCTCGTGTGGTCGCGTTTAGAATGAAAAGGCTCCTAACCCTCAAGATTTTTAACCGACTTCAAAAAAAGGAGGGGGTTCTCAGTTCGGTTGTATGTTTTTGAGTCCCAGTACAGATGGTAGAATGTCGTAATGGCTTTTTAAACATCACCTTGATAACTGCGCGCTGCGCCCGCTCTGCTCGCAACAAGGTGGTCTTTGATACTTAATCGATAGTTAAAAGTATCAATTAAAAGTTAATTGATAGTTTTTTGTCGTGCGTCACCCTCCTCATCACCTACTGGCACTACTGTCCACGGCTAAAAAGTCACCCTGATTTTGTCAACGGAGCCCTCTTTTGCTAACCAGCTAGCAGGCTATCAACATCAACAACCTCGAATGGTAACTATATCAGATTAAGTATTGCTTTGTCCTCATTATAGGTAGGTATTACTACGCTTTCTGCTTTGTGTCTTGATTACGTATAATACGTAATTGTGTAGGATACTTGTCCACCAAGTGAGCAGTGTTCATTTAAGAGTTGCATTTAATAAGATAATTAATTAGTATCAAAATGTAGTACCTACTGATGACATAATTATCCACCCTGTTTAAGTGTAGGTGATTTCAGTACAATAAAGAGTATTATTGTGTATTCATATTGTGTTTCTTTTAATACTAAAACCATTATTGAAGTGAAAATCTGAAAAAAATAATGGGCTCAGGTTTGAACCTACGTTTCCAATGGTTTCTCCGGGTCAACAGGGGCGTCCTGCCTTTTGGACAACTGAACCGATGATAAAGCCATTAAATTTTTCAACCAGTTGCTTCTTGCATACTTTAGGGTGGCTTTTATATTAAACAGTCAAAAGTCGTATGGATATAGGTACATATAAGTTAAGGCAAATAAAAGTTATAGTCGGTTCAAAGAAAAGTCTTTGTAATGCTACAAAATTACAGATGACACCGAATCTAACTTCCAACCGTAATGACAGACTTCGAAACTCGGCAGAGTTTAACTACAATGTTTATAACCCAGTCACAGTTCAGAAGGAACAATTTATCTATTACAAGAAAACCGGAGAGTTTAACTCCAGTAATGTAACTGTCGAACTTCGCAAATTCCGTTACATAAGTTGACACCAGTGTAGGGTGACGCTCTTGAGATGTTTTGTGGGACTAGTACGATAACCGAACTATATTACGTTAAAAGCACTGGACGGATGTCAGTATAACGCTTATAATAATATGTATTCAAGCAAGTGACAGCATGCTAGATAATTATAATTAGGTCTTCAAGCCCAATAATTAACGGTACACTGCAAGTTTTGAAGAGTCTCTCGAACAATAGATTTCGTGATTATTTCATGGTGATGGATTACCGATCACATACAAACTTAAGTATTTTTATTTCGACAAAATTGACGGTTTCTAAGAATATAGGTACCAATAACATTTGAAACGGCGCGGAGAAAAACCTAGTGCTCATTATATCTCGACTATTTTTATTTAGATATAAGTACCTAAATTAAATTTTTAATGTGTCATACTAACATTTTTATGGACGTAATATATCCGAAATAAAGATTAACTTCATTGTATAGTTAAAATAATAAATAGCATACGACAAATTGAATTATATAGGTAATTTTTATCCTTGATTTAGAACATCTCAGGTGGTGACCCTACTCCGGAACAGAGTTGAAGAAACTTCGCATTTTTCTGAAGTCCCTGTAGCTGGAGTAGAAAATATTTCTATATTCTTATAACTTCGGCCAATGGAAAATAAATGTCGTGGAAGTTGCTCACGCCGCGAGTCTTAGTTTAGTTCTTTTGGAGTGGTACAATGTCATTGTTCAGGATAAGTTGAGCGTGACTCGCTTAGGATAGATTCCATGGAAACTGTAGGTACCACAATTCTAGGTAATCTGTCTGTTCAATATAATTATTATGGATCTAAGAAAAACAATTACGTTTGATATGAATTCAAGAAAATGGTCTCAGTTAGTCGGAATATTTGTTGCCATTCGTATGCTACTGTGTATTCTGATACGGTTGAAAAAAAACAAGTGGCGTTCAAAAGGTTAAGTACATGTAAGCGAATTTATACAATCGCTGGATCGACGATGTCCAGAAAGACTTGTAAACGTATACTTACGTATAGTTTCATGAAGCCATTTTTAATTGGCCACATGCTACTTAAGGGTCACGTATCGTGGATAATAATAAAACAGAAAAGAGTTTGGAGAGACCTTTTTATTTCAACGTAATTAGTGGTACCTACACTTGTACAATAGTTGCAATATAACATTTTTACAGCCTAAATTAGTAACAGATACATGTCGAGAATCGTTGTGTCTACATGTAAAATCATTTCAAATTACAAACATTTATGACTATAATCGAAATTGTAGAACTAAGTTGTTACGTTTTTGATTACAATAATCACTTATGTACCAATGTAATATAATACGACTGACCAGCTAGCGACCTTCATGTAGGAAGAAGCGGTCGGCTACCCTACACCACGGACTTACGAAAGACATCGTGACCTAGTTGTTTAGTATTTTAATATTTAATATGTATGTTAGATTGTAAGGTATTTATCTATGGGCCTTTGATGCCTGAAATAAACGAATTATTATTATAATGATTTTTAGATGTTTATATTGAAGTATAAAATATATACGAGTATACATATAATGATCCGAGCGGGACTTGAACACGCGTCTCCACCAGAATAATGCTCTGGTGCTGCGGTAGGTTATCGCGGGTTGGTTTTCCGCAAGTCGACGTCTCAATACGCCCATTTTGCGTAAAAGGTAACTCTACTTCCGTGCCGTTCAACGCGAAAAGAGCAAAGTGAATTGAAGATGTTCGGAAGAGCGGAGTGGAAGTTCACAGCAGGCCCGGGGCCGGCGCCTTGAACAAGTCGTAGAGATCGGCGAGCCGCCGGTTGCCGGGCGCCGCGGCCGGCGCGCGCGCGCGCAGCTCGGGGCGGCGCCACACGTGCGCGCGCGCGCCGCCCGCGCCCGACCACGCCTTCGCTACCGACACAAGTTTACTCCATGGCATGGGCCACTCTTTGCGTAAATACTGTAAGGAAAAAGCAGAGCCACTGATTTTTTTTTATATACTTTAATGTCCGTATACTGAATAAGGAGGGAATGCAAATCAGTTTTATTGTAATAGTAAAATCGGCTCAAGCCCGGTTCTCCCTATGCTCAACCTTTGACAGTTGGAAAGTTGCTGAAACATCAGGGAGGCTCAAATGAATATACGAGATCTAATCCGTTTAAATTGTTTTTTACACATTACATACCTAGGGCGGTGAATTCGTGAATCTCCCAAATCGCTGGTATGTATAGCCAGAACCGAAAGATGAGGGCCGTAAACATGCGATCCGGGACTTTACGAATTACCGCCCGTGGTTTGTCTAAAATTGCACGTCTTGCCTGGGCCAGAAAGTGACATTTTCTCCGCGCGTAGCGGACAGAAAATACAACTCACGTCCTGTGACGCAAAGTCGTGAGAACCGTAGAATATTATAGGTATCTATTGTTCTTCCATGAATTAGCAATCTGAAATGGATTAATTTCATACTTCAAATACATCACAATAACTTACTACTGTATCGCACCGCAGTCCTCCATTTTTTGGTGTGCCGTCTGTGGATGGTGTTGATCGTATTTGTCACACAATAACTAACAACGCAGCAGCAACTTTCCGATAAGCAGACAACGATGAGAAGGCCGCCAAATCCTCCGTCTCAAGCGGTTTCCATGAACCTTGAGGACTTTTCAGAGACTCTGGGCACTGCGAATGCGCAAAGGGTTAATCTTTATTACAAAATACGAACTTGATCGAAGGGCCGTCTCCCGATGTGGAACATGACGTATAGCAGCGGCGCGCGGTGCAGCGGCACGTCGCTCGCGGCCTGCACGCCCAGCTGCGCGTATATCTTCTCCGCGTGCAACTGCAGGTGCTCGTAGATTACCTGTCATTTCGTCAAATTAATTAACCGGCGAAAGAAACTGGAAAAGATTACGCAGATTCGAGTGTCATTAACAAGAAATTTACCATCAGCACCCTAACGGCATGTAAGTAACTGGTTGAAAAATTCAATCGCATCGGTTCAGCGGTCTAATAGGTAGGAAGCCGAGTTGGCCCAGAAACCGTTGGAGACGTGGGTTCGAATCCCGCCTGAACCATTAAATTTTTCGCTTCATTGTAAAGAACAAGAAATTGATAACGTAATTAATTTTCTAATTACGATTCAGAACTTAAATTCATGTTTAATTACTGTAATATGTTTGGATATAATTTTAAGAGGCCAGATTTCAGATATAACCTCTGTCTATAATTCTGTATCGTTGCAAATGATTAAGAAAAAACTACTATCAAAGGTAGAATTACCCGGAGACTGTCGCGGCCAGGCGGCGCCATGAGCAGCTCGCTCGTGAGCGCGGCCGCGTCGCTCGCGCGCTCCGCCAGCGCGCCCGCCACGCTGCCCTACCACACATTAACTACGTCAACTATGTACAGTACTTATTAATGACAATAAGATTACTGACGACTAGGAAAGACGCCATGACTTCACGACGCGAGCGGCGGTGCGCGGTGCACGTGGCATGCCGCCGCCCCGCGCTCCGCACCGCGAACCGCTAATGGCGGCTCCACATTAGTGCCGTGAATTCACGGGATGTATTCACGGCCAAGTAGTGC
The DNA here is from genome assembly GCA_905147355.2 of Apotomis turbidana. Classification (NCBI taxonomy): domain Eukaryota; kingdom Metazoa; phylum Arthropoda; class Insecta; order Lepidoptera; family Tortricidae; genus Apotomis; species Apotomis turbidana. The sequence goes on from LR990285.1 coordinate 2,320,293, forward strand.
CCTCCATATTTACGGGATACTCACAATCGTTTGTCGCGAGATGGACGTAAAAGCAGTGCAGCATGTGCACAATAACTTTGTTTGCTGTGACTCCATTGCGCACGGACAGCGACTGCACACGTCCGTACGCCTTTGTAGTTCGTAGTAAACTGGTACGGCGCCGTGAATGTGGATGTATACACGTGAACGCAGCGTGAAGAGGGCGCGAACCCTTTGTCGCGGGACAAAATACCGAGTCTGATCGGGGAACAAGCGTGAACGCGCGTGAACCCCGCGAAAGCCGACCACATTCACGTTCACACCTGTTCACGGAGCTTCACGGCACTAATGTGGAGCCGCCATAAGATCGAAGCCATGGGGTGTCCGTTATATGGCTGTCCCGTTTTCATAATAACTAACACAAATTTTTAAATTTCCGTAAAAAACGAAGTGAACCATAGACGTAAAATAAACTCGAACTTAACGGTACTTTAAACCATGAATACAAAGATCAAAGCTTAAAGAAAAATTGAAAAAGGAGCTACCTGGTGGAAGGGACCGGGAATCGGACCCAGTACCTCTAGATTACCGGTCCAGCACGTTAGCCACTTCGCTACCCTCGCTCCACTGTTAACGGTACTTTGTTTTATAATTAGGCAATAACATTAATCTAAACATGATAAAACCAGGTTTTAATTCATGTAGTAGGTAATGATAAATTTAAGTAGAAAATGAAACACCTACGACTTTAATTCCAGCAAATATTTTTCTTAAGCATGAAACAAACCAACTAAATTATACCAACCTCTTCAAAGAACTCTGCGAATTCCGGGAAGTCCTCCAATCCGAACTGGCTGGTTATCGAGTAGGTCTTCTGGGACAAGGCCACCAGCTGTTCTATCTCCCGGGTGTGCTTGTCGTCCTCGTCGATGGAGCACAGTGCTTCAGCGATGGCGAGCGCGATGGACGACGGTTGGCTGTGGCTACTGTCGAAACTCAGCGACGGATCTGAGGGTAATGTGGATGGAGTGAAGACGGTGTAAAGCGGAAATCTTCCGCAACCAAAAACCCGACCGCGAAGCGCTGGAGGCATTTGAAATGCGGTGCTGGCGAAGGATGGAGAAGATCAGTTGGAAGGAAAAAGTTACAAATGAAGAAGTATTGAAAAGAGTGGAAGAAAAAAGGGAATTTGCTGAAAATTATAGAGAATTGGAGAGGGAAAATATTAGATAACCTTATCTGATGCTATTGTAAATAACATCATAGAAGGCTGAAGGAAAGTGAGGAAGAGGAAGGCTAATAACAAGTTACATTAAACAAATAAATGAGAAAGTAGACGTCTTGTCGTAATGGGAAGTCAAGGAAGTGGCTATGAACAGAGTTAGACGGAGAAAACTACATAATTCATCAGCTACACTGACAAGAGTTTGGCTCTTAAATTATGATGAACCAAAACCATTTATCAACCACGACAATAATAAAAAATTACGATTCAAAAGAACTACAGTTTTGCAATGATATTTATAAATTTTTTTTATTTCATGTCATTTGATTCTGACGAAGCTTGTTGCGGATATACTTTGTGAATTGCATGCATTATTTTTAATTGACGAAGCATGTGGTGGATTTTTGTTTGTTCATAGGTGTCGGTTTTATTATCAATAAAAATTTATAAATAGTAATACCATAATACATCATATTACATTGATTTCAACTACCATCTACCTCAATACATAAACTTGTAGCGTGACTTAAAATAACCAAGTTTTTTGTTATGAAATAATTTCGGTATAGCCTTAAAACAATTTGCCTCTGACTAACAGGTAGTCTATGCTCCTGTACCAGTGATATAATCATTGCCTAACGTGTAGGCAGCGGGTGCTAGTACATCATCAGCATTGCAGCGCCGCCAGTGGCGCCATCTACTCGTCGTCGTTATGTTTTATAATAAATATATATAATTTATCCGTTGTTTGAAGAATATTAACCTGCTCCCTCTCTGATCGCTAACAAACGGTTGTGTGTTCGAAATAGCGTACTCACTAGTTTGCCCTAGACCAGCAATCCTGACGTGTTTGGTCCGGGTTCTTGTGGTGGTGGAATGTTGTGGATCTCCGTTTGCTTCCGAAGCAGCTGTGCACAGACATATGAAAAGATTTATCACAACACCGACACACATGTCTGAATACAAAGCGATAGATATATTGTTATGCTATGTTGGGAACTTATTTAACAGGCGTGTTTGAACAGAAAGTCAAGTAAATCTAAAGCAATCTAAAGTTGAACTTCTCACGATGGGGGAGTCGCGTCTGGCATAACGGGATATGACGGTAAAGACTTCTCAGTTGTTGCATCTAAAGTCAATTAACATATCAGTTCAAAAGACGTCTACTGCTGGACAAAAGCCTTTTCTGCAGAACTTCAAAAACCTGGCATTGCCCTCGCCTAATCACCCAAAAATTTATTTCGTTTGTATAACATTACTGATTCTTGCAGAATGGTCATCGTGAACTGCTCGTATCGTACACTATCTATCCGCTCATTCGATTCGTAGACATTCTGGCGCACCCAGGCAATGGTTTAGACGTACAGCTAATTCACATCTAAGGCCCTGGGCACTTCATAATTTAGGGGCCCTGTGGGACTTAGCAACAACGGCTGGGCACGTGCCCAGAGTGGCCGGTGGGAGAGACGGCGCTGTTCACATCGTTCTTCCACTTTGAAGAACTCAGGGAGATCGTTTGTTATAGGACTCAACGGCTCTCTGACGTCGTACACGTCATTGTCTGCAAGCTGCGCGAGCTGCAGGGCAGTTATATGACTCACCGGCCCTCTCCCTGGCGGCCTCCCTGTGGGCCCACTGCAGCATGTGCTCGTACAGCCGCGCCAGCAGCGCCTGCAGCAGCACGCACCCGCCCGCCGGGCTCACGTGACTCACCGGCCCTCTCCCTGGCGGCCTCCCTGTGGGCCCACTGCAGCGTGTGCTCGTACAGCCGCGCCAGCAGCGCCTGCAGCAGCACGCACCCGCCCGCCGGGCTCACGTGACTCACCGGCCCTCTCCCTGGCGGCCTCCCTGTGGGCCCACTGCAGCGTGTGCTCGTACAGCCGCGCCAGCAGCGCCTGCAGCAGCACGCACCCGCCCGCCGGGCTCACGTGACTCACCGGCCCTCTCCCTGGCGGCCTCCCTGTGGGCCCACTGCAGCGTGTGCTCGTACAGCCGCGCCAGCAGCGCCTGCAGCAGCACGCACCCGCCCGCCGGGCTCACGTGACTCACCGGCCCTCTCCCTGGCGGCCTCCCTGTGGGCCCACTGCAGCGTGTGCTCGTACAGCCGCGCCAGCAGCGCCTGCAGCAGCACGCACCCGCCCGCCGGGCTCACGTGACTCACCGGCCCTCTCCCTGGCGGCCTCCCTGTGGGCCCACTGCAGCGTGTGCTCGTACAGCCGCGCCAGCAGCGCCTGCAGCAGCACGCACCCGCCCGCCGGGCTCACGTGACTCACCGGCCCTCTCCCTGGCGGCCTCCCTGTGGGCCCACTGCAGCGTGTGCTCGTACAGCCGCGCCAGCAGCGCCTGCAGCAGCACGCACCCGCCCGCCGGGCTCACGTGACTCACCGGCCCTCTCCCTGGCGGCCTCCCTGTGGGCCCACTGCAGCGTGTGCTCGTACAGCCGCGCCAGCAGCGCCTGCAGCAGCACGCACCCGCCCGCCGGGCTCACGTGACTCACCGGCCCTCTCCCTGGCGGCCTCCCTGTGGGCCCACTGCAGCGTGTGCTCGTACAGCCGCGCCAGCAGCGCCTGCAGCAGCACGCACCCGCCCGCCGGGCTCACGTGACTCACCGGCCCTCTCCCTGGCGGCCTCCCTGTGGGCCCACTGCAGCGTGTGCTCGTACAGCCGCGCCAGCAGCGCCTGCAGCAGCACGCACCCGCCCGCCGGGCTCACGTGACTCACCGGCCCTCTCCCTGGCGGCCTCCCTGTGGGCCCACTGCAGCGTGTGCTCGTACAGCCGCGCCAGCAGCGCCTGCAGCAGCACGCACCCGCCCGCCGGGCTCACGTGACTCACCGGCCCTCTCCCTGGCGGCCTCCCTGTGGGCCCACTGCAGCGTGTGCTCGTACAGCCGCGCCAGCAGCGCCTGCAGCAGCACGCACCCGCCCGCCGGGCTCACGTGACTCACCGGCCCTCTCCCTGGCGGCCTCCCTGTGGGCCCACTGCAGCGTGTGCTCGTACAGCCGCGCCAGCAGCGCCTGCAGCAGCACGCACCCGCCCGCCGGGCTCACGTGACTCACCGGCCCTCTCCCTGGCGGCCTCCCTGTGGGCCCACTGCAGCGTGTGCTCGTACAGCCGCGCCAGCAGCGCCTGCAGCAGCACGCACCCGCCCGCCGGGCTCACGTGCGCCGGCAGCGCGCGCTGCAGCACCGCCGTCGCCGTCAGCAGGCTGCGCGGGAGGCAGGGCAGCGTGCGCGAGATGCACGTCAGGCAGAGGGACATTGTCTGCGAAATATTGTACGACTTTAACCGCTTCGGGCCTAAAGATGCCTTTCTCGAGAATGTTTCCCATTTTTATGGGAAATGTTCTCGAGAACGTTCTTTCTCCATACAAATCGGGAAAGGTTCTCGAGAACGGCACATCTACATTTGGGCTCGTTCGATGCGCGAGGCGTCCAACGGTACGCCAAGCGACTAGCGGAATTGATTGTATAGTTGTAAGAACTTAATACCTGGTACATGGAGGCGCCGGTCTGCAGCGCGCGCACGAGCAGCGGCGGCACGCACGCCAGCGCCGAGCCCGCCAGCGCCAGCGCGCCCGCCAGCCACGCCGGCCGCCGGCCGCACCACACCTGCTCACCACGTGCAATATGTCTCTAAGTAAGGCTTGCAATTCTCACGTCAAGGGTGGGTCTCGCTCGAGTTTTGCGAAACGAGCATGTAATGATATTTCAACAAACATTTCAGGCGCTTCGCCGGGGAAAAATGCTCCTTCTTTGTCAGCATTAAGTTTTGGTCCAAAATTATGGCATAGAATAGCATTAAAAAAATCATAAGTCTTATGTCATTCTGCCACTACGACTATAAATAAAATAAAAATAACAAAAACTTACATTTGCAGATTTTATAAAAAGAAAACACAGTCTTACTTCTTATGTCATTCTGCCACTACGACCATAAATAAAATAAAAATAACAAAAACTTACATTTGCAGATTTTATAAAAAGAAAACACAGTCTTACTTCTCATGTCATTCTGCAACTACGACTATAAATAAAATAAAATCCGAAAGAGATAGCAAATGTATTTAACGACCATTTTTTAAATATTGCGCAGTATACAACTAATAGGCAAGCGAATATTGGAAACATTATACCTGTAAGTTCGAGCATTATCATTACTCCTTGCACACCAGACGAAGTAATGAAACATATAAAATCGCTGAATAATACCAAAGCTGTAGGTTTTGACGGTATAGCAACACGAATTATAAAAGCGAGTGCCAATCTTATAGCTCCTGTACTAGCACATTTGTTGAATGAGTCTTTCAGTCAAGGAAAATATCCTTCTCGGTTAAAACAATCTATAGTTAAACCCTTATACAAAAAAGAAGATCGGCAAGATATGAATAATTACCGCTCAATAACGCTCATTTCAATTTTTTATAAAATATACGAAAAAGCCATGCATCAAGGAGTCACAAGTTTTTGTAATAAAAATAAAATTATAACTGAAGAACAAAATTCCAAAAAGGAAAATCGACTACGCTAGCCTGCTATGCATTAATAGAATCTTTAATGGAACAAATTGATAAAAATAAGTATTTAACTGGAGTATTTTTTGACATGAGCAAAGCATTCGATTATGTAAATCATAAAACGTTAATAGCTAAATGTGAAAAATATGGCATTAGAGGAACTGCGTTAAATTGGCTAAAAAGCTACCTTTCTGGACGAAACCAGTGTGTAGAAATAAATAAAATAAATGGACAGAATGAAGTAGGTACAAAAATATACATCATCACATAAAATTTATAATTCTGGAGTACCTCAGGGCAGTGTATTAGGCCCTTTGCTATTTATTATATATATAAATGATCTTCCGAGAGCTTGTATTTATAAAACAGTTGTATTTGCAGATGACATTTCAATTATAATTCCTAATGATAACAATGATAACATTTCATATTTGAATGATATTAATGTAACTATTGACTCTATATGTAATTGGCTAGAAAATAATGATTTATTAGTGAATACCCAAAAAACAAAATACATACAATTCTGCAATACAAAGACACACACACCGAAATTAAGGGGTGCGTCTCATTTCATAGAAAAACAATTAACATATTTTCATATGACCGAACATACGTTTGGTAGAATTTTCAGATTGTATAATAACGTTTCATAGAATGTTTATTTCATATATCGTTATTTCGTCGAAGCACAATTGATACAAAGTCATTTCTTATAACAATCATTTGATAGAATGCACATTTAATATAATTCAAGTAGGTAGTAATTGTATGGGCTGAATCAACTCGATCGCTTCGCGATCTCGTTGATTCAGCCCATACAATTACCTGTAGCGACAACAGCGTGCCGAATTTGACACGGCAGGTTGTAAGTACTCATACTTTACTCGATTGCTAGCCGATCTCTTGTTGATGCAGCGCATACAATTACTTTTGTGGCGGCGCGACAGCGTTACCGGCTGTATCTATGATTCATGTTTCAGATCGCATAGGAACCCGACCGTATCAAACCATTTTAGAACGTTGTTATTATGCGCCAAACGAGTCAATAGTGATATTTATATCAATGTTGTTACAGAGATGTGTCAACTTTCGAATTACAAGACGTGAATTTAACTGGACTATGAAACGAAAATTATTGTACTAGGTATTTTGAATAATTTTGCCGCTTTACACTATTTTTCTCGATTTAATTTAGAAACGGAATCTGAAAGCCCCCAAACTACAGATTTGCTCGCAATCCCCTGTCGCATGACAAGCTTCTTGAGCGTTACAAGCATAAGACGTTGGCAAGCAGGCGTAATGCGGGGGAATAGTTGTATACAATACATGCGCAGGCCACAGGCGGCAGGCAGTTCCTTCACATAGAGCGCAAACCAAGCCTCTATACGAGGCCCCGATGGCTGCGGCCAATGCGCCGGGCTCCGACCGCCGACACTTGTTTATTAAATAAAAGTCGTCTGTACTAACTGAAATTCTGAAATTACACTAAAGAAAAAAAAAAGATGTCTGATCCAAGAGAATATTACATAACAAAACCAATAAACTCTTCAATAGAGATTTTATATACTTCATCCGAATTATATACTCTCGATCTAAACGATGCGTGTGTTGAAGAAAACTAAAAAATCTCTATTGAAGACTTTTTAGCTTCGTTATATATGAAACGATATCAAAAGAAAATAATGCGACTTTTTTTTCGGTGTAGTTTCACTCGTAAATCGTTATTACCGATTATAGATAATTTTCAGAATGAGAGTTCATGTTAGCTAGTTAGCATGATTATTCAAGGATAGAAAATCTGAGCTCCAATGGCAATATTCGAGTCAAGTAAATCTTGAAGTCATCTCAGTTTTTGGGTTTCCGCGCCCAAAGGGTGACAAATGGAGTCCTATTAATATAGCACCACCGTCCGCCAGTTTGTCTATCACAGGCAGTACATACTTCGCTTGTATATTATTGCTTAAAAAAAATGTATTAAATAAAAAAAATACTTAGGCGGGATCCGCATACCAGAAATGCTTTATTCAAAAGTATTGCTCTGTGATAACGAAACCCTTCGCGCGCAAGTTCGCCTCGTTCTTGAATTATTAACCCTTAAATGCATGGTGTAAGATGCAGCTTACATAAATAAAAATGAATTACTGGTTGAAAACTAGAAACATTTATTTGAAATAACATAATATTTTATAATGTTGTATTTTTAAATTCATGCATTTAAGGGTTAAAACATATGCCCATAGGTCTGGATAACCCTTATAATTACACAACTTTACAATATGCAACGAACATTTGCTCATTATTACAAATCTATAAGGTATCCCAACAAATCAAATTGTCAAATAAAATAATTATATGTGTTTTTCGGCCCAGTAGTCTAAATAACAGCGCATGAGTCGGTGGAGAGTACATGCTACTTCCTTTTAAGATTTGCGTATCGATTTTCATGTTACAAGGCGCTTTTGCACCTAACGCATTTCTTTTATGGAACGTAAAGGTGTGTTTATGATGAAGTCATAACTAAGAACAGTCGAAGTATTTATTGATTACTTGCATAAGGACTAAAGTTGTTTAGCTGTTTTCTTGTTTTAATTGTGCTGTCATCTAAGATTATCTTACTTACCATTGTAATCGCGACTTAATAATATCGTGTAATAAAAAGGACAGCCGCCGATTTGCGCACATTATTTTTCGCAAACCGGGACTCCGACTGCACAGTCCGCTTCAGAGTTCGTGATTTTTAATAAAAATAAAATAAGCCTTCTTCGTTCGCTCCAGCCGAGCAAAAGTTACACGGAACTTGCCTACAACAAGGAAACATGTAAGTGTATGTACCTATATAATACTTAATCGCTGGCAAGCCCATTTTGAATTTTTTCGCCAATTTTCTTAAAAAGTAAAATCAGTTCTGGCTTACCCAGAGATTTACTCGTAGTTTCACATTACGCCGCTATCTGTTAAATAAATACTCGGTCAGTTTATAGTATTTTTTTGTCTACGGTGTTTCAAATTTCGTTTTTTTCTAGGCCTGGTTGGTCGCTTAATCCATTTTGGGAGGACGAGCTGGACGATTCCTCGAGGGCGATTGAGGAGTCCTCCGTTCAATCAACGCCTTCGACATCGAAGAAAGCGCCTGAGAAAAAGCCTGCGAAGAAACGCGCGCCCAAAAAAGCCAAGTCGACGACAGCCGCCCAAGTGAAGGAGCCGTCGGCGCCGGATAGCTGCTCGGAATCCGAAGACGATGTTATCGCGCTTACTCAGCCGCAGCCAGTGAAGCGTAAACGTCCTGCGCAGGTGTTAGATTCTGAGGTATGTACCTAGCTCACCTAGATTTATAATTTATTTATTTACGCGATTTCCTAGACTATGGTTGGATATCAGATGGATGACGTCCTTGTTGGCTATTGTCGGCCGAAGTGTTTTAAAAAGAAGGAGGTTCTATGTTTGACTGTATATGATGAACATTGTAGCTACATAATTATTATTTCGCAACTGTTGGTAAATTTTCTTTATTAGCTCTTGTCTGTCGGGATATCCAATTAAATTACATTCAGTTATCTCATCTCTAATAATAATTTATATTAGCATCTCACGCGATTAACTTCGCATGCGAAATAAACGCATATCTTATTGTTTATGTGTGTCATATCCCAATTTCTACCAATTGTAGGCGCACAATATTTTCGATTATACTGACGGATTTTTCTGTTTGTTCTTGATTGGAAATAATTGACTACTAGATGTGCAGTGCTTCTTAGCATTAGCACAGGTATCAAATACTGAAAAAGAGGCGCCAACATTTTTTTGTGTGCTGAAATTTACTGAAGAAATATATGTATTTTAATTCTTTCTTTTTTTCACAGGACGAGACACAACCTGAAAAGGTCCAAAAGCCGGTGCGGGCGGCGACGTTGAGAAGTTTTTTGACTCAACGCGGAGCATCAGGATTTACGACTCAAAGGGATCCCACCAAGACAGGAGAATACTTCATCGAACTCCGCGTTTATAACAGCCGCGAAGCGGAACGGTTGCCGGCGGAAGAGCGCTGGAAAAACGCTCTTACCACATTGAAGGTGGCTGCCGACGCCAATACACCGCTGTTTAGAGCGGTCTCGAAGTTGATTCAGGTCGGCAAAGAAGACTTCGCTAAAATTCAACCGATTATGTATCCAAGTCCTCAGTAACTCTATTAAGATTCCTAATTTACCTAACCACTATACTCGACATTATTAGTATGCCCTATCTATATTATTCTCACATATAATCATTTTGTAGGTAACCCTAACTATAAAATTATAATAATTGTATTATTCGTTTCACGTGTTTTTATTCACAGTATATAACCCGATAAATGAAATAAGGAAATAAGGAAATAAGGAAATAATGAAATAATGAAATGATGAAATAATGAAATTATGAAATAATTAATTAATTGAATAACGCCGTAAGAAATACGCAATAAATAGTAGTTTTTTTTTCCTTCATATATTGCCAATAAAAAAGAGTAATTAAAAGAAATCATGTTTTGTAACGAGTGCAAAGTTCATGTTTCTAACTTTACGTCACATAAAAAGAGCAACCTTCATAAATCAAACTGTCTGATAAACACCAAGTTTGACAATGTACAAGTCATAGCTACTGCATTTAAAAATAGAATTAAAAGTTATAGAGTACAGTCAACAGCAAATAATGTGCATTTAGCTCCGGAACAGTTCTTAAATAATATTTCAACGTCAGTATTTGAACTAATTAAAATGTCGCTAGAAAAACATATCGCGTTGAAAGTAAATGTTGAACTCTTTGTTTCATACACACAGCCTAAAAATAATGAAAAGGCTATGAAGTCGTTTAATACTCAGTACGCCCAAATTTTTCGGAATACTGATATTTCGTCGCTGTATTCTAGTTATGCGGATAACCTTATAACCAAGTGCGCAGAGTTCGAACTTTCCGAATCAGGCTGGACTATTGATTCAATTAGTCATTTGGAAATAAATATAAATAAATACAACCCTTTAAGGGCGGGTACGTATGTCAGTTTGCCGGCTAAAATTCGCAATACTAAATCATGTTTGAACATACAAAACAAAGACGATTATTGTTTTTTATGGAGTGTCGTTGCGCATATGTATCCAGCAAGTTGCAATCCAAGTAGAGTTTCTTCATATCCTCATTTTAGAAATGTTCTCAATATTAAAGGCATGTCTTTTCCACCAACCTTAGAAGACTTAAAAATTTTTGAAAAAAATAATTCCGATATATCAATTAATGTATCAATTAATAATTCTTTAAACCGAACCGAATGTCTATGGTTTGGAAAAAAAAAATACTGTGACGGGACCTCTATATAAGACATTGAAACATAAGTTGACACACGTTAACTTGTTACTTATTGAACAAAATGGAAAATCGCATTTCTGTTTAATAAAAAGTATTGAAAAGCTTGTTCGCGGACAATTGACTAAACATACATCTAAAATTCATTTATGTGAGGAGTGCTTCATTTATTTTGATACTGAACAAAAACTTTATTCCCATAATTGCGCTAGAGTAAAAACAATTTTACCTGAACCTAACAGTACCTTGGCATTCAGTCATTTTGAAAGGACTCAAAGAATACCTATCGTAATTTATGGAGATTTCGAAAGTTTGCTTCTAGAATATTCCGATAAAAGTAAGTCCAATCACATTGAAAATCTACAAGTACATGAAGCGACTTGCTTTGCTTACTATATATGTTGTCAATCTAAACCAGAACTAAATGAATACGTATCATATCGCGGTCCTAATTGTGCCCAGAAATTTGTAGAAACCATTTCCAAAGATGTACAGAAATTGCATCAGTTATTATCAGTTAACTGTGAAATGTTACCTTTATCTGATGAGGAAAATCACGCGCTAAAAAATGCCACGACTTGTCACATTTGCGGAGATCCTTTTAAAATTGGCGAGCCTATCATAGCTGATCATGACCATTTTAGCGGTAAATATCGAGGCCCTAGCCACAATTCTTGTAATTTAAACGCAAAATCCTGCGAGTTTATACCTATACTGTTTCATAATTTTTCCGGTTATGATTGTCATTTATTTATTACGGAACTATCGAATACTATTGGCCGCATAAATTTAATTCCCAAAACAAAAGAAAAATACATATCAGTTACTAAATTTATACCAATAGATGGTCAAAAACCAGCGCAAATGAAATTTATAGACTCATTTAATTTTTTGAATTCTGGTTTAGAAGAATTGGCTAAAACATTACACCCTAACGACTTTAAAAACCTCAAACAATTTTATACTAATCCTTTACACTTTGAATTACTTCGCAAAAAAGGAATTTATTGCTATGACTACATAGACTCGTGGGATCGATACAACGAAACTGAACTGCCAGATCGAGAGTATTTTTACAGTAAACTAACTGGTGAAAATATTGCAGACGATGACTACGAACATGCAAAGTCGGTGTGGAGTGAATTTAATATACAAAATTTGGGTGAATATACTGATTTATACCTTAAATGTGATGTGTTATTGTTGTGTGATATTTTTGAAAAATTCAGATGTATGAGTTTAACTTATTATAATTTAGACCCGTGTTATTATGTTTCAAGTCCGGCTTTGAGCTGGGACGCGATGTTGCTGTATACAAAAATTCAGTTGGATTTAATATCTGATGTTGAAATGTACCAAATGATAGAAAAGGGCATTCGAGGTGGTCTTGCTCAGTGCTCGTTACGACATGCTAAGGCAAATAATAAATATTTGTCAGATTACAATGCCAATGAAACAAGCTCATATTTAATATACTTAGATTGCGTCAATTTATACGGTTTTGCTATGTTACAAAATCTTCCAACAAATAGTTTCGAGTTTTTGAAAGATGAGGATATAGAAAATTTTAATGTTGAAAGTGTCAGTCGCGACAATCCTCAGGGATACATACTAGAAGTAGATCTTGAATACCCCTCCAAATTACATGATGATCATTCAGATTTACCATTTGCGCCAGAGAATTGTGTACCTCCAAGTAAAACAAGTCGTAAACTGATAGCAAATTTGCATAATAAATATAAATATGTCATACATTACGAGCATTTAAAAGAATGTTTGAATAATGGTTTAAAATTATTGAAAATTCATCGCATTTTAGCTTTCAACCAATCAAAATTTTTGGAGCCTTACATAACATTAAATACAGAATTAAGACAAAATGCTAAGTGCGACTTTGAAAAAAATTTTTTTAAAAAACAGGTGAATAGCATCTATGGAAAAACTATTCAAAACAAAAGAAATCAAGTAGACGTTAAGTTGGTTAATGTTTGGAAAGATGTTTCAAATAAAACGAACAAACTATGCGGTGCGGAAAAATACATTAGCGCTCCCAATTTCAAAAGTTTGTCAATTTTCTCGGAAAACCTTGTAGCCATTCAAATGCGACAATCTAGATTAATTTTAGATATGCCTATTTTTATCGGATTTACTGTACTAGAGCTAGCTAAAAAGCACTTGTACCAATTTCATTACTCTGTCATGAAAACAAGGTATCAACAAAATATTCGCCTGTGTTACACTGACACCGATAGTCTTTTGTATTTAGTCAATACTGCTAACTTTTATGATGATATGAAAGAAATGCTTCCATACTTTGACACAAGTAATTTTGAGGCTAATAATATTTACAAGATGCCGATAGCAAATATGAAAATTCCTGGTTATTTCAAAGATGAAATGGGTGGTGTAGTTATATCAGAGTTCGTCGGATTACGAGCTAAGTTATACTGTATTAACACTGAGACAGCGTCTATAAAAAAAGCAAAAGGGGTAAAAAAATGTGTGACGAAAAAACTCGAGATGAAGAAATATAAAAGATGCTTGTATAATGGCGAGGAATTGCGAGACAATATGTGTATTATTAAATCAAAAAACCATAAAATGTTTACTCAGAAATGGAATAAATTGGTGTTAAGCAAGAATGATGATAAAAGGCAATTAATAGAAGGCTCAGTTTCAACTTTACCTTGGGGTCACTATAGCAATATGGTATAATAAGATTAGTCGATAAGATTTATATGTTAAAGAAGATATATGTTAGAAAAGATGTCTGATCCAAGAGAATATTACATAACAAAACCAATAAACTCTTCAATAGAGATTTTATATACTTCATCCGAATTATATACTCTCGATCTAAACGATGCGTGTGTTGAAGAAAACTAAAAAATCTCTATTGAAGACTTTTTAGCTTCGTTATATATGAAACGATATCAAAAGAAAATAATGCGACTTTTTTTTCGGTGTAGTTTCACTCGTAAATCGTTATTACCGATTATAGATAATTTTCAGAATGAGAGTTCATGTTAGCTAGTTAGCATGATTATTCAAGGATAGAAAATCTGAGCTCCAATGGCAATATTCGAGTCAAGTAAATCTTGAAGTCATCTCAGTTTTTGGGTTTCCGCGCCCAAAGGGTGACAAATGGAGTCCTATTAATATAGCACCACCGTCCGCCAGTTTGTCTATCACAGGCAGTACATACTTCGCTTGTATATTATTGCTTAAAAAAAATGTATTAAATAAAAAAAATACTTAGGCGGGATCCGCATACCAGAAATGCTTTATTCAAAAGTATTGCTCTGTGATAACGAAACCCTTCGCGCGCAAGTTCGCCTCGTTCTTGAATTATTAACCCTTAAATGCATGGTGTAAGATGCAGCTTACATAAATAAAAATGAATTACTGGTTGAAAACTAGAAACATTTATTTGAAATAACATAATATTTTATAATGTTGTATTTTTAAATTCATGCATTTAAGGGTTAAAACATATGCCCATAGGTCTGGATAACCCTTATAATTACACAACTTTACAATATGCAACGAACATTTGCTCATTATTACAAATCTATAAGGTATCCCAACAAATCAAATTGTCAAATAAAATAATTATATGTGTTTTTCGGCCCAGTAGTCTAAATAACAGCGCATGAGTCGGTGGAGAGTACATGCTACTTCCTTTTAAGATTTGCGTATCGATTTTCATGTTACAAGGCGCTTTTGCACCTAACGCATTTCTTTTATGGAACGTAAAGGTGTGTTTATGATGAAGTCATAACTAAGAACAGTCGAAGTATTTATTGATTACTTGCATAAGGACTAAAGTTGTTTAGCTGTTTTCTTGTTTTAATTGTGCTGTCATCTAAGATTATCTTACTTACCATTGTAATCGCGACTTAATAATATCGTGTAATAAAAAGGACAGCCGCCGATTTGCGCACATTATTTTTCGCAAACCGGGACTCCGACTGCACAGTCCGCTTCAGAGTTCGTGATTTTTAATAAAAATAAAATAAGCCTTCTTCGTTCGCTCCAGCCGAGCAAAAGTTACACGGAACTTGCCTACAACAAGGAAACATGTAAGTGTATGTACCTATATAATACTTAATCGCTGGCAAGCCCATTTTGAATTTTTTCGCCAATTTTCTTAAAAAGTAAAATCAGTTCTGGCTTACCCAGAGATTTACTCGTAGTTTCACATTACGCCGCTATCTGTTAAATAAATACTCGGTCAGTTTATAGTATTTTTTTGTCTACGGTGTTTCAAATTTCGTTTTTTTCTAGGCCTGGTTGGTCGCTTAATCCATTTTGGGAGGACGAGCTGGACGATTCCTCGAGGGCGATTGAGGAGTCCTCCGTTCAATCAACGCCTTCGACATCGAAGAAAGCGCCTGAGAAAAAGCCTGCGAAGAAACGCGCGCCCAAAAAAGCCAAGTCGACGACAGCCGCCCAAGTGAAGGAGCCGTCGGCGCCGGATAGCTGCTCGGAATCCGAAGACGATGTTATCGCGCTTACTCAGCCGCAGCCAGTGAAGCGTAAACGTCCTGCGCAGGTGTTAGATTCTGAGGTATGTACCTAGCTCACCTAGATTTATAATTTATTTATTTACGCGATTTCCTAGACTATGGTTGGATATCAGATGGATGACGTCCTTGTTGGCTATTGTCGGCCGAAGTGTTTTAAAAAGAAGGAGGTTCTATGTTTGACTGTATATGATGAACATTGTAGCTACATAATTATTATTTCGCAACTGTTGGTAAATTTTCTTTATTAGCTCTTGTCTGTCGGGATATCCAATTAAATTACATTCAGTTATCTCATCTCTAATAATAATTTATATTAGCATCTCACGCGATTAACTTCGCATGCGAAATAAACGCATATCTTATTGTTTATGTGTGTCATATCCCAATTTCTACCAATTGTAGGCGCACAATATTTTCGATTATACTGACGGATTTTTCTGTTTGTTCTTGATTGGAAATAATTGACTACTAGATGTGCAGTGCTTCTTAGCATTAGCACAGGTATCAAATACTGAAAAAGAGGCGCCAACATTTTTTTGTGTGCTGAAATTTACTGAAGAAATATATGTATTTTAATTCTTTCTTTTTTTCACAGGACGAGACACAACCTGAAAAGGTCCAAAAGCCGGTGCGGGCGGCGACGTTGAGAAGTTTTTTGACTCAACGCGGAGCATCAGGATTTACGACTCAAAGGGATCCCACCAAGACAGGAGAATACTTCATCGAACTCCGCGTTTATAACAGCCGCGAAGCGGAACGGTTGCCGGCGGAAGAGCGCTGGAAAAACGCTCTTACCACATTGAAGGTGGCTGCCGACGCCAATACACCGCTGTTTAGAGCGGTCTCGAAGTTGATTCAGGTCGGCAAAGAAGACTTCGCTAAAATTCAACCGATTATGTATCCAAGTCCTCAGTAACTCTATTAAGATTCCTAATTTACCTAACCACTATACTCGACATTATTAGTATGCCCTATCTATATTATTCTCACATATAATCATTTTGTAGGTAACCCTAACTATAAAATTATAATAATTGTATTATTCGTTTCACGTGTTTTTATTCACAGTATATAACCCGATAAATGAAATAAGGAAATAAGGAAATAAGGAAATAATGAAATAATGAAATGATGAAATAATGAAATTATGAAATAATTAATTAATTGAATAACGCCGTAAGAAATACGCAATAAATAGTAGTTTTTTTTTCCTTCATATATTGCCAATAAAAAAGAGTAATTAAAAGAAATCATGTTTTGTAACGAGTGCAAAGTTCATGTTTCTAACTTTACGTCACATAAAAAGAGCAACCTTCATAAATCAAACTGTCTGATAAACACCAAGTTTGACAATGTACAAGTCATAGCTACTGCATTTAAAAATAGAATTAAAAGTTATAGAGTACAGTCAACAGCAAATAATGTGCATTTAGCTCCGGAACAGTTCTTAAATAATATTTCAACGTCAGTATTTGAACTAATTAAAATGTCGCTAGAAAAACATATCGCGTTGAAAGTAAATGTTGAACTCTTTGTTTCATACACACAGCCTAAAAATAATGAAAAGGCTATGAAGTCGTTTAATACTCAGTACGCCCAAATTTTTCGGAATACTGATATTTCGTCGCTGTATTCTAGTTATGCGGATAACCTTATAACCAAGTGCGCAGAGTTCGAACTTTCCGAATCAGGCTGGACTATTGATTCAATTAGTCATTTGGAAATAAATATAAATAAATACAACCCTTTAAGGGCGGGTACGTATGTCAGTTTGCCGGCTAAAATTCGCAATACTAAATCATGTTTGAACATACAAAACAAAGACGATTATTGTTTTTTATGGAGTGTCGTTGCGCATATGTATCCAGCAAGTTGCAATCCAAGTAGAGTTTCTTCATATCCTCATTTTAGAAATGTTCTCAATATTAAAGGCATGTCTTTTCCACCAACCTTAGAAGACTTAAAAATTTTTGAAAAAAATAATTCCGATATATCAATTAATGTATCAATTAATAATTCTTTAAACCGAACCGAATGTCTATGGTTTGGAAAAAAAAAATACTGTGACGGGACCTCTATATAAGACATTGAAACATAAGTTGACACACGTTAACTTGTTACTTATTGAACAAAATGGAAAATCGCATTTCTGTTTAATAAAAAGTATTGAAAAGCTTGTTCGCGGACAATTGACTAAACATACATCTAAAATTCATTTATGTGAGGAGTGCTTCATTTATTTTGATACTGAACAAAAACTTTATTCCCATAATTGCGCTAGAGTAAAAACAATTTTACCTGAACCTAACAGTACCTTGGCATTCAGTCATTTTGAAAGGACTCAAAGAATACCTATCGTAATTTATGGAGATTTCGAAAGTTTGCTTCTAGAATATTCCGATAAAAGTAAGTCCAATCACATT
Source organism: Apotomis turbidana (assembly GCA_905147355.2). Classification (NCBI taxonomy): domain Eukaryota; kingdom Metazoa; phylum Arthropoda; class Insecta; order Lepidoptera; family Tortricidae; genus Apotomis; species Apotomis turbidana. The sequence continues at coordinate 2,338,300 of LR990285.1, forward strand.
GAAAATCTACAAGTACATGAAGCGACTTGCTTTGCTTACTATATATGTTGTCAATCTAAACCAGAACTAAATGAATACGTATCATATCGCGGTCCTAATTGTGCCCAGAAATTTGTAGAAACCATTTCCAAAGATGTACAGAAATTGCATCAGTTATTATCAGTTAACTGTGAAATGTTACCTTTATCTGATGAGGAAAATCACGCGCTAAAAAATGCCACGACTTGTCACATTTGCGGAGATCCTTTTAAAATTGGCGAGCCTATCATAGCTGATCATGACCATTTTAGCGGTAAATATCGAGGCCCTAGCCACAATTCTTGTAATTTAAACGCAAAATCCTGCGAGTTTATACCTATACTGTTTCATAATTTTTCCGGTTATGATTGTCATTTATTTATTACGGAACTATCGAATACTATTGGCCGCATAAATTTAATTCCCAAAACAAAAGAAAAATACATATCAGTTACTAAATTTATACCAATAGATGGTCAAAAACCAGCGCAAATGAAATTTATAGACTCATTTAATTTTTTGAATTCTGGTTTAGAAGAATTGGCTAAAACATTACACCCTAACGACTTTAAAAACCTCAAACAATTTTATACTAATCCTTTACACTTTGAATTACTTCGCAAAAAAGGAATTTATTGCTATGACTACATAGACTCGTGGGATCGATACAACGAAACTGAACTGCCAGATCGAGAGTATTTTTACAGTAAACTAACTGGTGAAAATATTGCAGACGATGACTACGAACATGCAAAGTCGGTGTGGAGTGAATTTAATATACAAAATTTGGGTGAATATACTGATTTATACCTTAAATGTGATGTGTTATTGTTGTGTGATATTTTTGAAAAATTCAGATGTATGAGTTTAACTTATTATAATTTAGACCCGTGTTATTATGTTTCAAGTCCGGCTTTGAGCTGGGACGCGATGTTGCTGTATACAAAAATTCAGTTGGATTTAATATCTGATGTTGAAATGTACCAAATGATAGAAAAGGGCATTCGAGGTGGTCTTGCTCAGTGCTCGTTACGACATGCTAAGGCAAATAATAAATATTTGTCAGATTACAATGCCAATGAAACAAGCTCATATTTAATATACTTAGATTGCGTCAATTTATACGGTTTTGCTATGTTACAAAATCTTCCAACAAATAGTTTCGAGTTTTTGAAAGATGAGGATATAGAAAATTTTAATGTTGAAAGTGTCAGTCGCGACAATCCTCAGGGATACATACTAGAAGTAGATCTTGAATACCCCTCCAAATTACATGATGATCATTCAGATTTACCATTTGCGCCAGAGAATTGTGTACCTCCAAGTAAAACAAGTCGTAAACTGATAGCAAATTTGCATAATAAATATAAATATGTCATACATTACGAGCATTTAAAAGAATGTTTGAATAATGGTTTAAAATTATTGAAAATTCATCGCATTTTAGCTTTCAACCAATCAAAATTTTTGGAGCCTTACATAACATTAAATACAGAATTAAGACAAAATGCTAAGTGCGACTTTGAAAAAAATTTTTTTAAAAAACAGGTGAATAGCATCTATGGAAAAACTATTCAAAACAAAAGAAATCAAGTAGACGTTAAGTTGGTTAATGTTTGGAAAGATGTTTCAAATAAAACGAACAAACTATGCGGTGCGGAAAAATACATTAGCGCTCCCAATTTCAAAAGTTTGTCAATTTTCTCGGAAAACCTTGTAGCCATTCAAATGCGACAATCTAGATTAATTTTAGATATGCCTATTTTTATCGGATTTACTGTACTAGAGCTAGCTAAAAAGCACTTGTACCAATTTCATTACTCTGTCATGAAAACAAGGTATCAACAAAATATTCGCCTGTGTTACACTGACACCGATAGTCTTTTGTATTTAGTCAATACTGCTAACTTTTATGATGATATGAAAGAAATGCTTCCATACTTTGACACAAGTAATTTTGAGGCTAATAATATTTACAAGATGCCGATAGCAAATATGAAAATTCCTGGTTATTTCAAAGATGAAATGGGTGGTGTAGTTATATCAGAGTTCGTCGGATTACGAGCTAAGTTATACTGTATTAACACTGAGACAGCGTCTATAAAAAAAGCAAAAGGGGTAAAAAAATGTGTGACGAAAAAACTCGAGATGAAGAAATATAAAAGATGCTTGTATAATGGCGAGGAATTGCGAGACAATATGTGTATTATTAAATCAAAAAACCATAAAATGTTTACTCAGAAATGGAATAAATTGGTGTTAAGCAAGAATGATGATAAAAGGCAATTAATAGAAGGCTCAGTTTCAACTTTACCTTGGGGTCACTATAGCAATATGGTATAATAAGATTAGTCGATAAGATTTATATGTTAACTATATTTTTACAGCACCTACTTAAATAATAAAAATGTGTAACACTAATTAATTATTTTGTTTTTCAATAAATTATATTATGAATTAGAACTTTTTTTTTGTTTGATCACCATTTCCCTTTGTCTTGCTATTGTAAATAGGGTAGGTCAATACCAGTAGTGGTCTTTGGAAGAGTTTACAACTTTATAATAAAAAGCCACAATTAATGTATACGAATAGGTATGTATTCACAAAATGAAAAAAATATTTCACATGGTTCTATTTTACAATTTGAAACTATCACAATCACTTATTTTTTTCACAATTTTTCTTATTAAGCTTTCTGCGCCGTCCAAAATTTCGTCATAATTGTCCTCAACCACATATTGTTTTCTTTTTCGGTTTATTCTTCAAAAAGCGGCATTTCGTCTCATCAGGCAGTTTGGTTTTCTGATGCTGGACTCTGCATAGATCTTCTATGTCTTGAGTATTATAAAATAAGTCATCAACGAGACGGCTATCAATATCGACGCTTTCGCTGTTTTCTTGGGAGTCAAAGTTTAGCAGGTGTGACATTTTCTGCAATGAGATAATTGGAATTTTAAATATAATAAAATATTCGGCCATATAACAATAGATACCTTTTGGACATACAAATGCAGATGAACAATATATTTTAACAATACATTCGTAAATGAACTCACTTGAATTATGAGAAATTTCTGAATCACGAGTAATTTCTTCGACGACCACTGCAGAAATGGCAGCATCTTAGTATTAATTTTAAACACGAAATGTCATTTACCCATAAACGTGTCAGCTGACTTGGTGATATATAATACCTACGTCGCGGTCTTAATATATTACATCATCAAATAACATAATTAGGTACTAGGTATATAAGGACTTGTAATATTTTGATTCACCTCATACTTCATCATGAGGTTTGTTAAGCAAGCTGAAACATTAGAGGTGAATACTATAAATGTGGAAAAAAATGCACTAATAGTAAAGCATAGCGCTCTATTACCTAATACAATTCGCTGCATAATATGCGGCCCTTCTAACTGCGGTAAAACTAACGTTATGCTGAATTTATTGTTACATGAAAATGGATTAAAGTTTAAACACATTTATTTGTACTCAAAGACGGCTTTCCAACCAAAATATCTCTTCTTGAAACAAGTTATGCAAAATATACCAGGATCGAATTTTTATTTATTTAATGAAAGTAAAGAAGTCATTCATCCCAATGATGCTTTAACAAACTCCGTCATGATTTTTGATGATGTAGCGTGTGAAAATCAGATTAATATTAGAAATTATTTTGCTATGGGAAGACATAGGCAAATAGACTGTTTTTATTTATCCCAAACTTATTCCAAAGTACCAAAACAATTACTAAGAGACAATGCCAATCTTCTGATTATTTTTAAGCAAGATGATACCAATTTAAAACATATATACAATGAGCACATAAACACAGACATAGATTGGCAAAAATTTAAAGACCTTTGTTGTACTATATGGAAAAATCAATTTAACTTTTTATTACTAAATAAAGATTGCGCAATTGATAAAGGAAGATACAGACTAGGTTTTGATACATTTATTTATTTTTGAATTTAGTACATATACTAGTTTCATTTGGAAAAGTACTCACTTTAACTTCTGCGGCCGAATATAACACACAATAATTTGAAGTTACCAAAAAATGGAGGCCGATCTAAAGAAACAATTGATAACATCCGCAAATTGCATAAAAAAGAAAATTAGAATGATGCAGGATGAAGAAGATGCTGCTAACGTAAAATTAAAGAAAGTATTCAAGCCTATTACGGATTCTCTGGAGACATTGGGAAAAGCAAATGATGAAAAAAACCCCAGTTTATATATAACAAATTTAAAAAACGATTGCGAAACGCCTATGGACGATGACTTATCCGCAGGATATGAAAAATTCAAAGATCGCCTTGAAACTGATTCAAGCAAGCATTCAGAGTATTACGATGAAAAATTCAAAGACCACCTTGAAACTGATTCAAGCAAGCATTCAGAGTATTACGATTTTGACAATGATGTCAAAAATTCTAAAAATAATGTTAATGACACATTAATATCTCTTAAGAAAGAAGATGTGCTAGACATTTATGATAACATTAATGTTCCGTTTGGTATTCGTAGTGAAAATAAGAAACTCATGATGGGAAATTCTGCTGTCACTTTATCCTTAAAAAATAAAGATTCGAAAGAAAAACAATATATGCTTACAATCAATAACCGAAATTACGAAATGACTAGAGGTTTAAAAGAACTTTTAATTCGAAATAAGCCTGATCTTGAGATAGTAACCGAAAAAGACAAGATTATTTACAAAAACTTGCTTATTATTACCAGCGCCCACAGGCGAGATTTCCATCCCAACGGACAGTTGAAAGGAGACAAAGGATTAAAATACAGCCAGATCGTTAAACCTTTATTCACGGAGGCTAAGCAGGATTTTCCCGAAAAATTGCCTGATCTTAAAATTGGCGGTTCTTTGCCTAAATTAAAAAAATATAAGAAAGCAACGGACTATATTTATTGGGATGATCCAAATGAATTAATAGAGAGACTAAAATTATTAATCGCATCAAAAAGCGCTGGCAACAGCAATCATGACAATGAAATCCTGTCTATTATTGAAGAATTAAAAGAATCTGGTATTATAAAATAATAAAATTGTGCTAATAGAAAGTAGCAATTGGATTGCCTAGAGGGTTTGTGTGTAAATAAATACTTCAATGTTATCATCATTACATTCAGTAATCAAAAGAACGTCAAACATGAATGTGCGTGAAATTAAAAAACACTCTAATGAAATAAAAGAGAATAAAACTATAAATGAAGTTGAATTATCCGATAGCGTTAATATTCCAAAATATATTAATACGCAAATAAGAACTACCGTAAATAAGTTAGCGAATCTTTATAAAGTAATTGAGGCTTTATCAGCACGTATAAAAAAAATAGAAAAAAATATTGAACTTAAAGAACTAGAAGGAAAATTCAACAAGCACTATGAGCAAAGCCGGCGTAGTAAATGAAATTCATAAAAACGTAAGAGTGAACTTCCCACGAAGAACAGTTATATTAAGAGACATAGATGACCTTTGGCAGGCTGATTTGATTGATATGCAAGCATTATCAAATGTAAATTCAGGTTACAAATATATATTCGTAATTATAGATTGTTTCTCAAAATATGCTTGGGCATTTCCTTTAAAACAAAAGACGAAAGAGATTTTGTCAAAAACATTTAAAACATTTTTAGCAAAAGGCCGATTACCAAAAAATTTACAGACAGATATGGGTAAGGAGTTTTACAATACTGATTTTTTTAAAATTGTCGAAAAATATAATATCAACCACTATTCTACGTATTCTAACAAAAAAGCCTCTATTGTTGAACGCTTTATTAGAACACTAAAAAATAAACTATATAAAGAATTTAATTTAAAAGGAAATTATAAATGGATCAATGGAACACTCGACTGTAAAATGCATGAGTACAATCATGCGTTCCATAGAACTATAGGAGCGCCTCCAGCTACAATTAATCAAAATAATAAAGAAAAAGTATCGCTAAGATATACTAATGCGCAAATAAAACATGCGAAGAAAATATCGAAGCGCAAAAGCTTTCGAGTGGGGGATTTCGTGAGAATAAGCAAATATAAAGGTTGCTTCGAAAAAGGATATACGCCTAATTGGTCTACAGAAATATTTAAGATAATAAAGGTTCAAAATACTTGCCCAACAACTTACTTATTGGAAGACGCAAGGTCTAGACCAATTTTAGGAGCATTTTATGTACACGAAATTCAAAAGACTTTACACCCTGAGGTATACCTTGTTGAAAAAGTTTTGCGAAGAAAAAGAAACAAGGTATACGTAAAGTGGTTAGGGCTGCCTTCAAACGAAAACAGCTGGATAGAAAAGACAAATCGGTTATAGGAAAGGTGACAGTACCTATTTAAACATTTATTGTTTTTACAATGTACTCATTTGTTTGCGAAACGCCGTGCTATAAACATTACGCTCACAGTTTATTTAAATGAAAACAATCATGAATAAAGATAAGAATAATATTAGTAATTTAAATATGAAAAAAAAATATATATCACCAACTTCAAAGGTTAAAACTGGTTCTGGATTCAGAAAAACATTTAATAATATTGTTTCACACACAAAAAAGCGTATTAGAAAATTAAAGCCTAAGTGCAAAAAAGTTTTAGCGGAACTAGCGTATGCAGCTGCTCATGAAATGGCGTCTGACGATTTACCTATAAAATTGCCAAGAGTAATTCCGGTGCCTAAAAGCGGAGGATTTCTGCCTTTAATACCCATATTTGCTGGGTTGTCTGCCGCCGGTAGTTTAGCAGGAGGTATCGCCGGAATCACGAAAGCCGTCAATGACTATAAGTTAGCTAAAAAAAATTTGGAGGAATTCAAAAAACATAATACGAATATGGAAGCATTGTGTATTGGGAAAGGATTACATCTTAAGCCATACAAAAACGGGCTAGGAATTTATGTGACAAATAAAAAAAACTAATTACTCGGCTACCCAAAAGAGCGTTAACTAATATTGATATCACAAAACATTCTAAAAACATACCATTTTTTCGCGGTGTTTTTATGAGAGATGAATTACCAGAATTTCCATTACCTCTGGAATGCGGGGTTATCAATTTAGATTCCTCTACAAATTCTGGTACTCATTGGGTAGCCTATGGAAAAATAAATAATTATGTTGAATACTTTGATAGCTATGGCAATTTAAAACCACCACAAGAGTTTGTCAAATACATGGGAGAAAAAATTCACTACAACTATGATAATTTACAAGGAAACAATTTATATAACTGTGGTCACTTATGTTTAAAGTTCCTTGCCTCATTTTGGGAAAGAAGAAATTAATTGCATATGACGTCATACTTATCAACAATATATAGAATGGTGTGTTGCAGAATCGCACATTACATCACCAAACGCGTTGAAAATTGTTTCGTTGAAATCTACGAAATTTAAAATACCAGAAACTAAAAATGATTATCTTCAATAAAAACTCCGAACATAGTAAAACTCCTAATATTACATCCGCAACATTGAAAGATAGAAGACGTGTAAAAGCAACAAAGAAGATTACAAAAAATAATAAGTTTTTTTTACGTTCACTTGGATTTAAAATATAAGATGTTACAAATCGCAGATTTACCACATCATGACAATTCCATCGAAAGCTATGAAATTCATAGCTATAACCCTTACAATAACAATTTTAAAGTAAACGATGAAATAAGAATACCTATACACCAGCAAGATGTTTATGTATTACCATCAGCTAGCTCCATTTACATCGAGGGATGCGCAAGTATATCTACCACAGACGCAGCAGGGAAAATAACAACGAAAAAAGTGAAATTTATAAACAATCCAATATTATTTTTGTTTCAAAATATCAGGTACGAACTGAATGGGGTTGCAATCGATAACATTAAAAATGCTGGAATCACAACAACAATGAAATCTTATATTTCAATGAATGAAGGAGAAAGTAAAAATGCTGCTTTATGGGGTTGGAATTTAGATGGAGCCAAAGCAAGTGATACCCATTTTACGGCTATAATACCCTTAAATAAAATATTAGGATTTGCTGAAGATTATAATAAAATACTCATCAATTGTAGACATGAGCTTATATTACAAAGAAGCAGTTCTGTTTCAAATACTGTGATAGCTGAGAAAAATGAAAATATTTGTATAGACATAACAAAAATTCAGTGGCGTGTGCCGCATATTAGAGTTTCTGATCGCGAACGACTTGTACTACTAAAACATTTAGAAAAAGACCGACCAGTACAGCTTGCCTTCAGAAATTGGGATTTATATGAATATCCATTATTGCCTAAAACAACAAAACATTCTTGGTCTATTAAAACTGCTTCTCAGTTAGAGAAACCGAGGTTTGTTATATTAGGATTACAAACGGATAGAAAATTCAATACGACAAGAAGTTCAGCTTCATTCGATCACTGTAACATAACAAATGTCAAATTGTTTTTAAATTCGCAATACTTTCCATATGACAATCTTAATTTAAAGTTTGATGAAGGAAAATATAGTATATTATATGAGATGTATGCTAATTTTCGGCAGTCGTATTACAACGCTTGTATTGAACCGCTGTTAGATTTGCATACATTCTCCAAAATTGCTCCAGTTTTTGTTATCGACTGTTCAAGACAAAACGATTCAATCAAAACTGGGCCAGTTGACGTGCGTTTAGAAATTGAGTCATCAGAAGACGTTCCAGAAAATACCGCTGCCTACTGTTTGATCCTCAACGACTGCCTCTTTGAATATAAACCACTCAGTAACATAGTTCGAAAACTATCATGAATGCCGCCATCGTGGATGTTCAAGGTTTTAAAAGTAAAGACAACAAATTTATACCTAAAGAAATAGCAATTTTGTGCGAAAATCGCATTCTTGTTTTGTTGATAAAACCGCCATATCCATTCTATAACTTAACAAGTATGGAACGTTCACATGTGGCGTGGATAGAAAGAAACATCGGAATTTTATGGAACGAAGGCTTTGTGCCTTATTTTAATTTTAAGTGTTTGATATTACAATACATGAAAAATAAAAAAATATATGCTAAAGGTGCTGAAAAGGTGAAGTGGTTGAAAGAAATACTAGAAAACGATAATATCCATAATTTGGAAGAGCAAAATTGTCCTAATTTACAAACCTTGTATAACAATTATGCAACATCGTTGGAAATTCAAAGCTGTATTTACCATAGCAAGATATGCGCCTTTAAAAATGTAACTTGCTTAAAAAAGTGGTGTATAACAAATGATATTTTTTAAATAAAGAATAGATACACTATTTCAACCGTCGTTTGATTTTTGTTACGTGTGAATGAAATGGAGAATGTTGTATGTACAAAGAGTCATCAGTGTCATCACCTACCAAGCTAGCGCTAAATGATTCGATATGTGGTTTCAAATATCTGTCAATGCTGATAAATCACGTAATTTGCTTAGGTGCTAAACACATCGGTTGGAAATTGCGAATGAAATACTTTACTGGATTAAATATAACAGCTCGGATAGTCAGAATAGATTACGATTATGTAGACTTGTTACCTATCTTTTAGTTTTCCTCCTTGATGGAACACTGCTTATTTAGTAGACCAGAAAGGTTGTCGCTGCAGGTAATTGTATGGGCTGAATCAACGAGATCGCGAAGCGATCGAGTTGATTCAGCCCATACAATTACTACCTACTAATTCACTTTTCTTATAACAATAATTTCATAGAATGAACGTTTAATAGAATGTACTTTTCATAGAATGTACGTTTAATAGAATGTATTTTTCGTATTATATACTTTCGAATTCATAAATTACAAAATTTGAACAAGCGAGCGAGCAAAACCTTTCAGAGCAGATCCGACGTGGCCGGGTTAGGTTAGAAGGTCAGGCGGGAGCGAAGCGTAGCGAGCTGGCCTTCGAGGTTATTTTTTTTTGCGTACCGAATAAAGTTTCGCTTGTATTCATACTGTTTACATACAAGAACAATCCACCCAACCACTTTTAGGAAAGTATTAAGTTTGGAGCTAAGGCGGAGTACTGGCAAAATAAAAACATACGAGCGAGCGAGCGAAGCGAGCGAGCAAAACCTTTCAGAGCAGATCCGACGTGGCCGGGTTAGGTTAGAAGGTCAGGCGGGAGCGATGCGTAGCGAGATCCCGCCTGGCCTTCGAGGTTATTTTTTTTTTGCGTACCGAAAAAAGTTTTGCTTGTATTCATACTGTTTACATACAAGAACAATCCACCCAACCACTTCCAGGAAAGCATTAAGTTTGGAGCTAAGGCGGAGTACTGGCAAAAAAAAAAACAAGTAATTGAATTTTATACATTTTAATTCATAAGCGCGTAAATGATACAAAATAGTCACTCTCTCTTGACAAAAAATCTATAAAGTGTGTATTATGTTATTTGTTTATTCTATTAAATGTTTATTGTATGAAATGTTCATTATATTAGTATGTATTATGTTATTTGTTTATTCTATTAAATGTTAATTATATTAAGTGTTCATTATTTTTAGTGTTTATATACGAAACAAAAAATATATCAAGTGTTGTTATAAGAAATGAAAATATATAAACTGATTTTCTACGAAATGATATTTCTATCAATTGATCGATTCCATGTGAAATTATATTATATGTTATTCGATGTGATGAACGTTATACCATTTGTTGTTCTATGAATTGCGAAAAATGCATTTACCAGCCAAAAAAAGGTGTATAAGAGCCATCAGTGGAGTAGGACCCCTAGAGTCATGTAGACCGTTATTCAGGAAGCTCAACCTATTAACTCTTACAGGGTTGTATATCTTGGAAATAGGCATTTTTGTATGGGCAAATCCCAATTTATATACGACATCAGTAGCTAATCCGAAACTTCGACCAAGAGATCCTGCAAAATTAATGGCTCCGCGATATAAAACCGCGCTGCAGAGGAACAATTGTCACGCAATGACCATAAAAATATATAACCACATCCCACTAGCAATTAGACAACTGCCAAGTTTAACGAAATTCAGACGAGTGTTATGTCAGTGGTTGAAAGAAAAAAAAAATTATACATTAAATGAATTTCTAGAGTGTAAGTCAATGTAAAATAATGGAATGAGTAACACAATAATAAATTAATAATTAATACATACTAATAATATTTGAAATTTTTGCATGCTGTGATAAGCTAAGTGTATGATCTAAAAACAAGCCATTTACTAAGTCAGCCAAATGTAATTACACTTAAAGCAAATAAAGATTTTCATTTTCATTTTCAAAAATAACAAAAACTTACATTTGCAGATTTTATAAAAAGAAAACACAGTCTTACTTCTTATGTCATTCTGCCACTACGACTATAAATAAAATAAAAATAACAAAAACTTACATTTGCAGATTTTATAAAAAGAAAACACAGTCTTACTTCTTATGTCATTTTGCCACTACGACTATAAATAAAATAAAAATAACAAAAACTTACATTTGCAGATTTTATAAAAAGAAAAATAAGCTAAAAGTACAAATTAAAAGTAAGACTGTCTTACTTTTAATTTGTACAACTTTTTTAACAAACATATTTTTTAGCACGTACCAGACGTACGTCAGCGCGTACTGCTTCGCCGCTGCAGTGATGTTGTACTACACAGTACCTGTCGCTTGTCGAGACACGCGGCCCAGTCCCTGCCGGACACCTCTAGCGCGGAGCTCAGCGTGGAGCGCAGCTCGGCCTCGCTGCCGGCCGTCGCCAGCACGTACGTCAGTACTGCTCCGCCGCTGCAGTAATGTTGTACTACACAGTACCTGTCGCTTGTCGAGACACGCGGCCCAGTCCCTGCCGGACACCTCTAGCGCGGAGCTCAGCGTGGAGCGCAGCTCGGCCTCGCTGCCGGCCGTCGCCAGCACGTACGTCAGTACTGCTCCGCCGCTGCAGTAATGTTGTACTACACAGTACCTGTCGCTTGTCGAGACACGCGGCCCAGTCCCTGCCGGACACCTCTAGCGCGGAGCTCAGCGTGGAGCGCAGCTCGGCCTCGCTGCCGGCCGTCGCCAGCACGTACGTCAGTACTGCTCCGCCGCTGCAGTAATGTTGTACTACACAGTACCTGTCGCTTGTCGAGACACGCGGCCCAGTCCCTGCCGGACACCTCTAGCGCGGAGCTCAGCGTGGAGCGCAGCTCGGCCTCGCTGCCGGCCGTCGCCAGCACGTACGTCAGCGCGCCCGCCGCGCGAGCGTACTGCTCCGCCGCTAAAAAAACAAAATGGCGGAAATGTGAACATTAAAAAAAAAAAAAAAAACGTTTATTTCAGACCTGAGCGATCCATATAAAGTTAGTAACACAACAAGACTTATTAAATATTATATTAGTACGTGATTAACTGAAACAAATAAAACAAGAAAATACCAATACGTACATACATAAATACCTATAACTATTACAGAGAGAAGCAGCTAGTCACAGGAGCAACCAGCACTTTTGCTCTATTTGGCCCTGCCAATAACTACCTCTACCCAGTATTTCGTTATTGGACAATCGAGACGCCCATCTAACGCCCTAAGAAGGCTGTTGCTGCTACCGCGTACTCTTCTCAGCAAAGACGCTATTCTCTTCCGCCTAATGGCAAAAAAGTCGTCTACGTGCGCTTCGGCAAACATGCCGGACGCACTGCAGTGCTTAGGCAGCCTCAACAACATCCTTAAGGCGTTATTATACTGCACTCGCAACGTGTTATATGCCCTCTGCGTAAATCCTACCCACAGACTGCACGTGTAAAAGGTCTGACAGTATGCTTTAAATTAGGGCTCCCGGTATCCGTGTTACACGCGGAAACGTGTACACGGGTCCTTAACACCGGCGGTACTAACAACCCGATCTACACGAACCGGCTAGGAAACGTTTCCTTCGGAAACGGGTCGACACGGTCCCGCTAGGAAACGTGTCCTCTAGGAAACGTTTCTAAGTTTGGATCCGGATCCGCGGTTCGCGCCTTCACTCGGGTATTGAATACACGTCTGAGCGACCAGCCCGGCCCGGACCAGTTATTATTTGAGTTGAAGTTGAAATGAAACGGATAATTTTATATTATTACGTACGGAGGAAAAAAGATCGAATAACGTCATATAAAATATTTTTTTCTGCTTTTTTATAATCACTATTAGGGTGATCAGAGATGGGCATTAATCGATTAATTTTTTAGTTAACTAATCAATCGATAAAAAATATCATTCGTAATTTTTATCGCGATTAAATTAGTTGTGAGAATCTTTGACTAACAATTGAATTAGTTTTAGTTTCAATCGACTAAATTTCACGATTAAATCGATATTAAAACTACGCAGCCGCTCGTTTTTGCATTTTTATTTAACTTGCAATATGTAACTACGAGTAGGTATGTACATTGTAGGTACTCGTATGTTGTATCACTTGTATCTATGTTGGTTTGGGTAGAATCTTGCAACTTATTTTGAAGCTATCTTCAACCGATTGAGCTAAAATTATGTATATATTCAAGTTTAATTTGTAACGCTTGAATGACAATGCAATATTATGGGCCATATTAACAATATTATAAGGATAAATAACGAAAAACTGCAATGTTTACAAATCGCAAACAATATAGTAGTTGGTGCTCTATTAATATTTTGATACTTAAAGTACTAGTTCTAACGAGTATTGTAAAGTCCTATACGATACTGAGTAAATTATAGACATAGATATTATCAATATTTTGCTGTCTGTGTCATTAGTACAACTCTGTTTAGTGTCACGCGGCGACAAAACAATGGGATAATCCTACTTACCTGGAAGTTGTTTGTTGCATTTTGGTGCAAGTGCCGACGAATCTTCTAAAAATAGCACGTTCTATTGAATTAAACATCTGCATGTTGTTTATTATCTATTTTGTTGCGGTCTATTTTGTTTTCACCGTGTGGTCATTTACAATATTTAAACCTCTTTGTAAAGAAATCTCAGCATTAACTATTGTACATTTTCCTTGCGTCATTCTACATTTAAATATATCAACATGACATATTTTATTTATTAGCGCTATTGCCAATATATATATCGGAGCGGCAGCGAATTGATCGATCAGGCTATTCCATGTAAGGCTCATGCTTCATAAATTCATACTCATAGATGTTTTGAGGTATCTAGGTCATATTATATTATATTCTAGATTCTAGGTTCTGTCATTTTAGATTCTAGGTGATCATTACTTATTACGATTCTCTTACGATTATTACAGCAAATATAGGTAAAGGTTTAAGGGCACGGACCCTAGGTAAAAAATAAGAAAGAGAACGATGTAGCTATGAAGGAGGAAAAAAATATACCTACTTTACTAATCCATTTTATAGCTTACATAGACATACCTACATTACATTACATTAACATAGACATACCAAGTTTTTCGTTCAATTTGCTTCTAACATTAGTCGTGGAAAAATAGTCTAACTAATTAGTCGATCACAAAGTTTAGTTGTCCGAAATCAATCGGGAACTAAATTATTCGCACTCTATACAATTAAGATTGATCAGTCGTCGTTTTCAATCGTCAATCACAATTAATTCTGTTAATTTTAATCGTTAGTTGTTTGTCGATTACATTTCGCCCATCTCTGGTACTGATTAATACCTAACACCTTGCATAATGGATGTAACATTATGGTGTTAGGTGCAAAAAGTTGTCATACCTACCTACCTTCTTACGTTACCTGCTATGGCGACTTTTTTTAAGATTAGATTATGAATAGGATTAGGGTTGCACTGCAGCTGCACTTGCAGATAACGACAATACCCATTGTTTATCGTCATAAATTAACCGCGACAATTTTACTGATAATACTTACAAGTTGTTTTGTCATTAGGCCTGGAAGACCTTTTATTCGTTAAAGTTGAAGGAGAGGCCGCTTTCATTTAATAAAATTAAGCAACAAAAAATAAATAAATTAGCGTATTAAACAAATCGCAAATACAGAAAATATTCTCAGAACATGTTAAGCCCAACCCAATATGCATAATGCAATGAAGGATTAATTTATTATACATATGAGGAAATATCTAACACAGTTGCAATAAATCCTTATATCAGATTATAGTTCATATTGTTACGCCGGTAGGTTAGGTTAAAAACTTTGAACGTCAATTTCAGTGCTTTAGAGGCGTTTTCAGCAGGCTGAAAAGTCATTTCAGGCCGTTTCAGAAGTTGCTCTATCACATATCTAAAGATCGAAATTTCACCCAAGTTGCCGTCGTTTTCAGGCGCCTGAAACATGTTTTCAGTCCGTTTCAGGGCACCCTCTATCAGATGACGCCATAACCTGAAAACCCGTTTTCAGGCGTTTTCAGGACCCCTTATGGGCCTCTGAAGCACAAATCGTTATATGGCGAAATATCCCGTAGGAGTGACAGAGATAGCACTAGTAGAATGAGATAGCTATACTCGGAACATTCGAGAAGTGTGTGACAGAGATAGGACTACTAGAATGAGATAGCTATACTCGGAACATTCGAGAAAGGAGTGACAGAGAGTGCACCATTAGAGAGAGACATATATAGCCTCGAATGTTCGCGGCCCTCACACTGGACCTTACTAGAATATTCGCGATATGTGTGGACAACGCATCGAGAAAGCGGTTCCGCGGGATATATAAGGCGCCGACGGCCGGCGCGAGTTAGTTACATTCTAACTGCGATACAGTGCGAGTAAAAGGATAATCTGAGAGAAAGACTCATAAGTGATTAAAGTGCGCTTTAAGTACAGTTCGTGTGAATAGTGAGTGCGTAATTTGTGCTTGTGTTAATTAGTGGATTTTAAGTACAGTTCGTCTGAATTGTAAGTGCGTAATTTTAGTAATAAAGTGTGTGTTTTCATTTGTGGATTAATTTGTGCTTTTCTATCAAATACGAACCCCACGGTCGTAACATTTGGTGTCAGAAGTGCGGATAGAAAATGCCGTTAATGCCACGAGAAACCGAGCCGAAAGGAGTGACGACGCGAAGCCAAACTTCTGGACCTGGAGATTCTATGCCTGGTTCCTCGGAATCACCTGCTCAACCTGCACAGGGAGTGGACCTCAACGCCATCTTTGTCCTCCTAAAGGAACAGTCGAGAAAACAGGACGAACAGGCCAGAAAACAGGAGGAACAGTCCCGAATCCTTCGGGAGCAAAAGGAACACCAGGAGGTACAGGCACGAATGCTTCGTGAGGTACACGAGTCCACGACCGAATGGAAGAGAGAGTTGTTCGAGGTCCAAGAAAAACTGGCCGATATGGATGAAAAACTGGAGAGTCGAGTCCATGAGGTCGATAAAAAAATTGAGACCTGTGAGAACCGTCTCCAGAAATTAGAAGTTAAAGTGGCTAGTGGTACGAGCACCTGTGTACCCGTCGAATCGGCAGCTGGAGGTGGCAGGTTCAAAGTGCCCCCCTTTGATGGTACTTCATCGTGGACCGCCTATAAGCTGCAGTTTGAGTCCGTTTCCCAGGCTAATGGCTGGAGTAAGGAGCAAGCCAGGACAGCACTGACTTTGGCGCTGCGCGACGAGGCCCTTACCATACTCGAAGCTCTGGGGAACGACCGGACGTACGACCGCCTTCTGGAAGCCTTGGAGGCACGTTACGGCGACAGTCACCTGGAGCACGTATACCGAGCCCAGTTAAAGGATAGGACGCAAGGACGTAACGAGTCCTTACATCAGTGGGCCCTGGAAATCGAGAAGTTGGTTAGAAAGGCCTATCAACGTACGTCCGCGTCCTTTGTGGACAGTATGCTGGTGCAGGCCTTCATCAATGGGATCCGGGATCTGGAAGTGAGGGCAGCCGTGCGATTGGGACATCATGGCTGCTTAAAGGATGCAGTAGCCCACGCTCTCGAGGTGGAAGCTGTACGACAGGATTCATCCAGGCTTCACAGGGTGCGAGAGGTGTCGGCGGGAAAACCAGTAGATCCCCGCCGTGAATTCGGGCCACGTTGTTACCAATGTGGAGAACGTGGACACATACAGTCAGGCTGCCCGAAAAGGAATAGGCGAGGAATGTCGACTGGGAAGTTTGTATCCCCCCAGCGCGAATTTGGACCACGTTGTTATCAATGTGTAGAACGTGGACATATACAGTTGAGCTGTCCGAGAAGGAATAGACGAGGCGTGTTGGCTAGGAAGCCGGTAGCTCCTCGCGGCGAATCCGGACCACGTTGTTACCAATGTGGAGAACGTGGACACATACAGTCAAGTTGTCCGGATAGGAAAAGGAGGGACAGGGATCCAGCTTCAATAGTAAGGGCAATGGGCCCCTTTGGGTTAGTACCACAACGGGTAAATGCTGACGCTGTATCACGAAGACCTTGTGTGGATAACGATGCACATTGCTTAAGACGAGATGACAAGGAATGTGTTCGAATTCGAATGTTAAGAACTGTTACCGGCAGCGATAAGTGGAGTGATGAAATAATGCAGCAAGCGCAACAAAAGGATCCTGACGTGAGACCCATTTTCAATTGGATTAGTACGGGTGCGCCTAAGCCAAGATGGTGTGACGTAGCTCCGATGAGTGCGGTAACAAAAAGTTACTGGGCACAATGGGATAGCTTGGTTATGCATAATGGTGTGCTGTGCAGGTTGTGGGAATCAGCAAATGGGAAGGATGCTCACCTGCAAGTTGTTGTCCCAAAGAAAAGGGTGAGAGATGTTTTGAGATGCTTTCACAGCGGAGCGTCTGGTGGACATCTTGGAGTGAAAAGTACCCTAATGAAAATTCGAGAACGTTTTTATTGGATGAACTATCGCGAAGATGTTGAAAACTGGTACAGAAGATGCACTAGGTGTGCATCAGACAAGGGACCGCATACGCGTAGCAGAGAAACACTCAAGTTGAGCAACGTTGGAGCACCATGGAAAGGGACGGCATGGAAACGAGGCGTCGCAGGATCGTTTCCAAAGTCTGACTCCGAAAACAAGTACAATCATGGTCATAGACTGATACGTGAACACGGCCTCCACGCTAGCATAAAGATGAAAACCCGATATGACCGCAAGTCTTATCAAGTGGGTTTTGGGGAAGGTTCGTTGGTGTGGCTACATAACCCTATGCGACGAGTAGGAAAGTCCCCGAAACTATCTCCGAATTGGGAAGGGCCTTACAAGGTAGTCACCAAAATAAACGACGTCACGTATCGAATCCAGCGGAATCCTCGTAGTCCGAGCAAGATTGTTCATGTTGACCGGCTGGCCAGATACCACGGAAATAATGATGCTCGGGACGAGCATGTCTTAGGAGGGGGCAGTGTTACGCCGGTAGGTTAGGTTAAAAACTTTGAACGTCAATTTCAGTGCTTTAGAGGCGTTTTCAGCAGGCTGAAAAGTCATTTCAGGCCGTTTCAGAAGTTGCTCTATCACATATCTAAAGATCGAAATTTCACCCAAGTTGCCGTCGTTTTCAGGCGCCTGAAACATGTTTTCAGTCCGTTTCAGGGCACCCTCTATCAGATGACGCCATAACCTGAAAACCCGTTTTCAGGCGTTTTCAGGACCCCTTATGGGCCTCTGAAGCACAAATCGTTATATGGCGAAATATCCCGTAGGAGTGACAGAGATAGCACTAGTAGAATGAGATAGCTATACTCGGAACATTCGAGAAGTGTGTGACAGAGATAGGACTACTAGAATGAGATAGCTATACTCGGAACATTCGAGAAAGGAGTGACAGAGAGTGCACCATTAGAGAGAGACATATATAGCCTCGAATGTTCGCGGCCCTCACACTGGACCTTACTAGAATATTCGCGATATGTGTGGACAACGCATCGAGAAAGCGGTTCCGCGGGATATATAAGGCGCCGACGGCCGGCGCGAGTTAGTTACATTCTAACTGCGATACAGTGCGAGTAAAAGGATAATCTGAGAGAAAGACTCATAAGTGATTAAAGTGCGCTTTAAGTACAGTTCGTGTGAATAGTGAGTGCGTAATTTGTGCTTGTGTTAATTAGTGGATTTTAAGTACAGTTCGTCTGAATTGTAAGTGCGTAATTTTAGTAATAAAGTGTGTGTTTTCATTTGTGGATTAATTTGTGCTTTTCTATCAAATACGAACCCCACGCTCGTAACAATATTTATACCCTCCGAAAAATTTGAGGAATTTACACAATTTTAATAACTGATTAAGTAAAAAATATCGTTTTATTTTTAACGATAACGTCATATTACATAAATTTAAACGTCAATTCTATTATACACGTCGACAAACTAAAGTCGCTGTCGTGTCATTTGACGTTATTGCACCAAAAATGCTAGAAAAAGTACGATCCCTGATTATTATACTCCATTTCTCACTCCATAGCTTTTAAAAGAATAACCGTAAGATGGCCACAACACGTCGACGGCGGGTCGGACCCGCGTGTGATTGAGATCCGTGTACACGGGTACACGGGTACACGGGTCTTAATTACACGGGTCTTTATTACACGTTCCAAACGGGCCAGACACCCGTTTCCGTGTAACAGAGAAACGGGTACACGGAAACGGGTACACGAAACCCGGACACGACCGAGAGCCCTACTTTAAATAGCGTCAATTTTACTTCCTTGTTACACCGTGCAAATCTGCGGGCAAGCATATTAGCACGTACTGACATCGCTCTCCTCTCTCTCTCGAGATCGTGGTCATCGCTTAAGTCTTCCGTGAGTATATGCCCCAGGTACTTAAACTTATCCACTCGCTTCAAAGGCTTCTTCATTAAAAATGTAAAAAAAAAATTAAGTCATTTCAAAAGTTCACCATGACATTTCACATCTCCTTACCATTATCATCTCCTTTAAAGTTGCAGTATCCATCGGCAGTGCAAAGAAAGCCGTCGCACCTCTTCTGTTTCCCCTCCACGTTGTACCACAGGCCGTTGGCCGGCCACTTGGAGTTGTCGGCCGACATGTGCCGGATCGCTTCGACGAGCAACAACCGCGCCAGATGGCAGTTCCGCATCATTATTACCTGAAATCAGGTATAAATATTGTTTAACAGCCGTCGAACAGGTACGAGTTTAATCCTTTATTTATCCAAAATAAAAAAGAAACCCAGTTTCGAAAGCCAGTTTCAGTTTCGGTGCCGTTAATAGTCTTTTAAATTCTGTTTAAATAATAAACACAGAAAGTTGGTCAAAATATTCGTGAAATTAAAGGGTTGAATAATGACAGTCATCGTAGTTCCCGAAAGTCTTACCTTGACTAGAGAAGCCCATGAGCATTGCGGCTGCGCCAACAGAACGATCAGCTCCAACCCTATGGCGGTCTTGAGGGGCAGCTCCTGCGCGTCGGCGACGTCGTCCGGCCCCGCGAACAGCTCCGGGCTCACGAACGTGAACCACGGGGACGGACTGTCTTTGGGCGCCGGACTGTCCTCCTGCTCTTTGAATGCCTGAAACGTTACGTTGCTGGAATCAGGTAATGGTACAACACTAGAGTAGCTGATCCCGTGGTCAGACAGGAGCCAGGCAGCCTGTAGAATTTCACCAACTTAATGCAGCGGTGTAGTGAAGGGATAAGCGTAACATACATAGACGTATTTAGGTGGGTGGGGAATGAACCGTGTCTACCCAAGTAAGTATGGTCTAGTGCCCACCCCAGGATGTTGGGTTCTCGATTCATTGCATCAGCCATGCCATCTTAATGGTCCCTTAAAAATAACCACGAATACGCCAATGGTTACAAACGGTCTATTCAGATGGCGGAGAACCGACCAGTCTGGAAGCTGTGGTGGTGTAAAGCTCGTCTTGTATGTTCGACAGTTGTCTTTATCTGGTCCTTATCATTAATGTGTTCACGTACTTGATGTATGAAGTGTAGTTCTGCTCCCCGGTACACCATGCACTTGAAGAGCTCATTGCACTTGGCATGGACATCGCGCACGTCCCTCGTCTGCTGCTTCACGTCCAAACCGGCCAAATCTAGACCATTGGAACAGATGGAAGGCAACAGCTGCGCCACGCACAGCAAGATGTTCAGGATGTCGTTGATCAGGATCGGGGTGGTGGCTTCTGATGTGTTCGTCTGAAAATTATTAGAATGCTTT
Source organism: Apotomis turbidana (assembly GCA_905147355.2). NCBI lineage: Eukaryota > Metazoa > Arthropoda > Insecta > Lepidoptera > Tortricidae > Apotomis > Apotomis turbidana. Next base: position 2,359,369 of record LR990285.1, read on the forward strand.
GAATGCTTCTATTTATCTTTAGACTTCGCGTTCAAGAAATTTGATTAAAATGATTGGTCGTAGACCTTTTGGGTGGCTTAGATATCGCTAAAGTGAGCATTAAACTGGCAAGAGCTGGTTTAAGAACAAGAGGCGCCGTGTTGACTATTGTGGAAAGCGGAATACGGAATAGTAGATGGTAACGTCAACAACAAGACCTAGATGACTGCTACTTTTTCATAAGGGACTAGCAAGCTACTCTGACACCGACTCAAAAGGTCTACCTGGCAGTATCTGACAGTCAGAATAGTCAGTGTCTCGTTCAGCATGCCGGCGAAGATTCGTTGCGCCATGCGCGGCGGAACCGTGTCCCACAAGTCCTTTCGGCTTCCTGTAATAGCAACATATACGACACATTACATTACAGCTGTAGAAGTCCTAATGTGGCAAGTGGGTGCAGAGTAGAAAATTAATCGTTCGGAGAGCGTCTAAGATACAAGTGGTTAATATGGAGCTACCAGCCCTGCCCGCTGGGTGCACAGTGTTCACACGGTCATTGCGCGTCGATAGGCTACCCTACCCTGTACATTCTACAGTCTACACCCGTGTCTTGCAGAATGCACGGGCATACAACCCGCACGTCAAGATCCAGTACGCGCCACTGAGACCGTATCAAGTAGCGTCTGTATCACTGAAACTAACACTACTCGCGGACTGGTTGTCGACTCACCATTCATGTAGAGCCACCAGCCCTGCACGCTGGGCGCGCCGTGCTCCGCAGGTCGCTGCGCATCTATGGCACGGCCGCCGGCGTCTTGCAAGATGTAGAGGGACACGACGCGAGCGTGCAGGTCCAGGACACGCTCCCCCACCGCTTCAGCCATCGTCACGTAGCGTTTGTAGCAAGACTGCATGACAGATACGTAGAGTTTATGGTATACTCAACGCCCGTTTATAGCTCCATTAAGCACGTTGGTATGTAAATGTAAACGCACGGTGGTATGTAAATGTAAACGCACGGTTTCATAAAGCGCGTTAAGCTAGCGTTAAGCGCTTGTCATCTAAACATACCCTTAGGTTCAGATCTATATTAAAGAGCTGCATTTCAACTGCAATTGCCACGCAGTTCCTATAAAAATTGGGGTGAGAAAGAGGTCCGTCTGTATAAACGGTTAAAGCTGAAGCTGACACTTCATTTTCTCTACACCATTAAATCATAATAAAAATAAACTCTTCATCAACCAATACTCGAGCTACTTGTATATTTACGTATAACAGCAGTTTTATCACTTTCGAACATCTTGCGCACGTTGGTCGTAGATTCAAGCAAAGGTTACCTAATTCTCGGTTTTATGAGTAAGATGAATTCAAGTGCAGTAGAGATCATGAATTTCACTTGCCTGTAGTGTTGCGTGTCGCTCCGTACTGCCCATCTCCTCGTTGTGGTGCAGGTAGCAGTAGAGGCTGTTCTTCAGGAGCGCCGCGGCACCCAAGGTCGACGTTAACACTGGAAGGTCTGCGTGATCCAGAGCCTCTTGGGCCAGCATATGCAAGTGCTCTGTGAATAAAGGATAGGAACCTCGTATATTTCACATAAAAATGTTTCGTGTCACAGACATGTTAAAATCCGTACCTATGAACAGTGCCGTATTTTCCCCTAGGCCCACAAGGCCCACAAAGCCTAGGGGCTTTGTGGGTCCTAGAAGCAGGACTAGCACCATATCTAGATGTTCTGTTAGGGGAGGGGGCCCCCAATTGCCAAGTGCCTAAGGGCCCTGGTCCTCTAAGTCTGCCTATGAAACGGGATTACTCACTTCGTTTAAGTCGAATATTCGACATGTTTCGAATCGGTACGCGAATCATTATCAGGAGCGAATCGAACAATGCGCGCTAACGCTCTCTCCGCTTGGCTGCTTGATGTCGGAGGCGAAAATCTACACTCATCATCACCATACTCCGAGGTTTTCGGTGCCCGAATGATTTGACGGCTACTGTAAACCTAGTGTCACATCATTGCATCGAAATTCCCGGGATATGTCATCACACACAATGTCAATTGTCGGGTAGCACTCTACACTCACTACTCATGACGTCACTTGCGAAGGTCTCGTCCGCGCTAGCACCCTGGGGCACGGGACCATCCAGTTCTCCTGATGAATGATCGCGTACCGATTCGAAACATGTCAAGCAATATTCGACTTAAACGATGTGAGTGAACCCGTTTCATATGGATTTAATATAAACCTCGTATATTTCATCAGTCAGAAAAGGGAGAGAGGTATTTAGTAGCTGCGTAGAGGTGCCACAAAGTGATTACTGGAAAGTGAGCGTTATCTCCTACGGTAGATTTGTATCAATAGTTAGAAATAATATCGTCGATCTTATTTCAACACAACGAAGAAATGGAATGACAGTAACGCCATCTATTGATAGCATTGCATAAGAGATTCTACTTCAGTAAATGGAGTAAACCAAAGAATATAAGTACTCAAGAACGGTGCCTTCGTTATTCTGTGACTCCAGTCCACAATATAGCAGCGTCAATGTCTAAAAATATTGCAGAACTAAAAATGAAAGTTGAAAGAGCTAGAAATGAAATAAATTATTCAGTAAGTAGGCTACAACGGCACTTTTACAAGTCAGATTGTGAGTCTATCGGCATTTCCCAAGAGAAACCGCTGTTGAGAAGAAAGCCGAAAGAAACTGAACAGTAAGTATTTTTTTCTTAAATCATATTTAGTAAATACAGTCCGGTATCTGAGGTACCTAACAACAAGTCGGCAGATTTGACGGCAAGTTGCACGAACTTGTCCGGGTCTGAAGTCTTGGCCACGCCCCCGTCGGTGCTCTCGTCGTCTTCTATAGTCACGAACATTCCAGAGCCTTGTCTGTAATAACAGCACTATTGTAACAAAGAAATAAATACTTATTGTACAGTACACGGTGTGACAGTGGGCGGGGCTCGTCACTCAGAACCGACAGTTGCTGCATCATTCAATTGACAACAATTTCAAATTTTCAAATAGTGTTAAGTTTAAACTAATTTCATTACATTATTAAAACAAAACCCAAAACTATTATAGACGACGCCTTTGGCTCGGTTTGTAAGCTCTTGCCTATTGAGCCGGCGGTCCGGGTTTGAATCCCGGCCAGGGCTAATATTTGTGTGATGAACTCGAATATTTGTGCTTCGGTCATGGTTGTTCTATGTATTTAAGTATTTATTTATCTATATTTAAGTATTATGTAGGTATATCGTCGCCTAGTACCCATAACACAAGCTTTCTTGAGCTTAATTTGGGACTAGGTTGATTTGTGTGAGGTTGTCTGATATTTATTTATTTTTTATTTTTTTATTTGGTCATACGGACTAGTTCTGAAAATATAAAAAAAGGTGAAAGCAGCGTCGTCTAACCCCGGCCACACACAGTCTGAATTCCGGTCTGATTTCAGAACGGAATGGCGTCAGCAAGCGAGACATCGCTATATGACAGACAGAGACACTTTCTGACGTCATTCCTTACGGAAACCGGATCAGAATTCAGACTGTGTGTTCCCGGGGTAAGAATAAGCACTCAAACGTCACCTTGTGGAAAAATTACGGTTGTAAATTAAAAAAAGGTTAACTGGAAGAAATCCCTCATAGGGATAAGTTCGCCCTTGTACACATATATTGTTTTTGAGTTTTTGTCAAAGAACAGTGGTACAATTTCCATACCAAATCCGTCTATTAGTAGTAGTCCGACAATAAGATTTTTAGCGCTGTGACCAATTATTTGTCGCCTACTCTCTTTTAGAATCAGGAACTTTTCAAACGGATTTTTTAACCATAAATTGGGATATCTTTTTAAAATGTAAAAATGTGGCAATATTTAAGAGGCTTTATTCCTTTTAAAATGCTGATTGTTTTAGACATTTTTCTCTATGATCAAACATGTAGGGCTACTGGGATTTATTGGTAGGTATGTATTTGAAACCTACCGTTTGAATTTTTCATTGATAATTTTTGTTTCAAAAACTACTCGAAATTGTCAAAATTCACGCGGAAACTTAGTTTTTTTTACTTATTTTCGACTGCACGCAATGAAAGCATGAAATACCTATGTTACTACCTAGAACTCTGAGAAAAGTATTATTCACTTCAAAGAGATGGTTGACATTATCAATATACATATTTGTCATAATATGAAAAAAAAATATTTAAGAGGAATAAGGCCTCTTAATGTTTTATCCTTTATTTGATTATACGAAATTGGAAAAAAGGCCTGGTTAAAAACCGCCCAAGTTGACGGTACTCTACGTCTTTACTGTACTAGTCGGGCTAGCATAAGTGGCGGTGACTACGTATTAAGGTATCACCCGTCTCTCTCGCACTACAGCCACTTACCCTCTCCCTCTAATGGCACTCGTCAAACACTCGCCAAATTTTCAGTAAATAGGTACCTACACAAACTTACTTTATTACTAAGTACAACTTTGCTTACCAACTGCAAGTTTGAGTGTATACTTATTTTTTTTTTACATTATTGCTAAAAAATAAATTAATAACTGGACTACTGAATAACCTGTTCATAATCTAATAAAATATCGTGTCAAGCATAGGTACTTATAAAACAAATATTAGATAGTGTTAGGAACCTCTTGTTTATCAGTTGGAAATAAAGCGAAATAGCCTTGGAGTGACTTTTCAAAGGCGCTCATCTATATTACTTACTTGGAGGTGCCCGCTTCGTAACGCGTATTTTTTGTAGGTACCGCAGTCAGGTAAGTATCCCCAGCTATCCCTGAACCAAAATTGGTTAAAATTTGTCCAGTCGTTTCGGCGTGATGTGAGGACAAAGGACGTTATGCCCAACAGAGGCACTAGACCGGCATGGCGCCGCGCGCCCACAAAAAACGAAAGACGATCCTGCATCACGCTATTAAGATTTTTCTGAAATCATGATCTCTCACCATAGAAAACTGGTTTTCAATACGATTTTAGAATTTCATAATAAGTACCATAAAATGGGGTTACTTTAGGAAAATTTGGGGCTACTTTGATAGATTTGAAATGGTGATAAAAACGCAAATATTCATAGTCCGATTGAGCAAATGAAGTAAAAGATTAGGTCTTTGTTGAAGTAGGTATTGCATTGCCACAGATAGTAAAAAAAAGGATATGACGTAAAAACACTTTTCCAAAGTAGCTCTGCATTTTAAAGTAACCCCGTTTTACGGTAGTATAGATTTAATATAGGGGGTCTCTTTAAAGTTCAGTTTTTTCAGTCACATATGTTTATTGTAAGACATTACTTTGAAGAATCACTCCAAATAAATTATCCTGTACTGGGACTTTAGAAAATCATGTCTTGAAAGCAAAGAGATCAAACTGCAATAAATCTGTACACTATGAATAGGTTTACCTACGTAAGTACGAGAACACGCAAAATACCTACCTTAAAATGGAAAAAAGCTGTCTATTAAAATAGCTGCCTAACTGTACTAAATATAACCCAAATATATTTTTTTGGTTACATATTATACTAGGTAAGTTCTATAAAACAGATTAATTACCTACATTCTACATATAGGTACCTACTAGTCATACCACAACACTCAAAATCATCCTAGATAAGCACAAATTTTAGTTGGACTGCTATTTTAAAAGGATATTTACGAGACAGAAACATTTTGAATGCTAAATACCTACTTGGTATAAAAAATGCTATTTACAGCTTAGTCAAAAAAAATAGATATCAATAGCTTTGTAGTTGGCAAACCACCTGGAACTTTAGAAGGTCTTCTTGAATGCTCCGAACACCAGAACCACAAAAACATGTATTAATAGATAAATAAGTACATTTCAAAATCGATATCTTAGAATTTGGATGTAGCTGTACCTATTAATGGTATCATTCATTTAATAGTAGACATAGTATGAAAGAGACACAGTGTCTGAGACACGGTGTAGAAAACAAGACTTAGGATAGGAAAATATTAACAAATTACACTACTGACCAGTAAAGTTTGCCCAATTTATACCCGGACCTGGCTTGCCCACATAAGATTCCCGACACGCTACTGCTACTTAGGGAATGCAAACCCTGTTATTTTGTCATAGTAAAACCGGTTATAACCGGTTTTTTTTATGGCATGATACCCGGGTTTGCATACCCTACTGCTACTGACGTTAGGGTGCGTTTCCACTGGAACGGAGCGGAGCGGAGACATGCGGAGTAGACCAATCACCTGAGTTGAAATCTGTATCTCAGCTCCACTTCACTTTTCTGATTGGACGATTCCGCAAGTGACCGTTCTGCTTCAGTGGAGATATACCTACCCTTAAGTCACTGTCCATACATCTGTTGTATTAGTGACCAACAGTGGCGTGTCGTTCATAGAACCCGATTCCCACTAGCATGCCTACTTTAAGACATTTCTGTACCTTCATCATCATCATCATCATCATCTCAGCCATAGGACGTCCACTGCTGAACATAGGCCCCTCCTTTGGACTTCCATATATACCGGTTGGAAGCGACCAGCCTTCCGGCGACCTTTATAAGGGCATCTGTCCATCTTGTAGGTGGACGTCCTACGCTGCGCTTGCTGGTCCGAGGTCTCCACTCGAGCACTTTTCGGCCCCATCGGCCATCTGCTCTGCGTGCTATGTGGCCTGCCCATTGCCACTTCAACTTGCTTCTGTACCTTATTCTACTACTTATGAAGAAAACATAAGGGAAAATGTACTCCAGATTTACCAAGAATATATTTGACGCCACACACCACAAATTAAAATCATCTATTAATCTTCTATTGATACAGCTTTACCCATACACGTAACTCTATTTTACTTATAACCCTTTCAAAAAGTCAAGGTATCTTTGTGTTTTGCAATTTAGAATGCAGTTCGATCATTTATATAAATAGCACGGAAACCTTACTTGAAAGCAATGGAGAATTCTTCTTCAAGCCATAGAACTATCTTCACGGCAGCAAAGGAAGCATTTCTGGGGAAGTCTAGTCGACCTCCCACCACTCCTCGGCACACAGATTCCGACAAAACTGTGTGGTTTTTCTAAAAATACAAATACTTGTTGATTTATGTCTAAAAGTATGCGCTCACAAGTAAAGACTATTTCATAAACAACGAATTCCATTCCCATTACACTAACATGTTCTGCAAACTTTTTGTGTTCAAGGTACAGTCAACCAATTTGATTTCTAGGCCACTATAGAACCTTGTCACAATGACAATGATATGAGATTTCAAGCGGCTTTCATATTGACGTTCACTGTGATAAGGTACGAAATGGCTTAGGAATTAAATTGGTTGACTGTATACTAGGAAATCGGTAATTTTTGGAGGTACATTAATGATAAATTTGATGTGTGCTGTGTAGGTATTTTAATGTGCTTTTTTTAACTTGATACATCATACATCACACACATATTAATACTATATGTTTTTAGGTAAGTAATTAATGTAACATGATGGAAAAAATGTTACACAATAATAACATAAAATAAGTGGTAATTATGTGATCTGAATTCTAGCCACTTACTGTGATAGCCACACGCAACCAGATTTGAAGCAAATAAAGATATTTAATCTAACTTCTAAGATTGACTAACTGAGGCAAACCCACTATGCCACGGTCAGGCCATATAGACACCTAGGGCAAACAGGTGTGGTGCCACTGTAAACCGAGTTAAAAAATGCACTTCAAGATCCAGAACCCCAGGTGGAGGCCCGTAAGTATAGTATTATTGACATAAAAGCCTAGAAAATTTTGTTATAGTACCGAAACTATTTTTGGTACAGTGCCATTTGAAAATGTGTAGGTATATAACCACTCAATTGCTTCGAATTTTGAGTTGGACTCTATTTATATAATAAAATAAGAGCGGTGACAGGTAGCCGTAGTTACCAAAAGCAATCTAGTGGATAAACAGGTACTAAACATTGAAATGGAAAATTTTCTAGGCTATCGATATAAAATATTAAAATTCATGTTCAAAATATTTGGTTATGGGAATCAGCGCTTAAGAAATTAATCTAAGAGTTGAACCATGCATTAGAGCTTATATCTGAACAGCTTACCTCATAGTATTCAATATCCCTTTGTAACAGAATAGGGATGCGATCCATAATATTTCCATCTTCAATAACCTCCATTTTGAACAAAATAAAACAAAAACAAAATATCAACAAATAACTATACTTAAAAAACAATAACAATTTAAACACTATGAGCACACTTTTTAAAGTCTACAGTTTTAACAATTTTGGATATTTCACTTTGAAGTAGTTGATGTAATGTTACTCCATCATGTTTGTAGACCCAGTAGCCACCATTCTGTAGAACAAGGTCGTATCGTTTTGGCCCGGATACAGGAGAACTCAGCCAAATCTGTTTGTTGGGTGATTGTCTATTTATCACATATGTTCCATATGAATTTCCCAGTGCTACAGTTAAAACACCGTCCTGGAACAAACAAGTCAAATATTCATTATATTATATTTTAATTAACTAAATTATTTTATTTCCATAATTAATACAGTCACAAATTTAAAATAAACCTTTTTACAAACATTTTAAAGACTAAATATTATTTCCATTTTATAATAAACCTTTTTATCTTAAAATCTATTGCAATAGCTGGCTATTTTGGGTGATAAAAAGTAAACACAGCCATTAAGTATACCTAATAAAAAAGCTAATAAAAACTAAACTTATATGGCTTCTGTCAAAGTTTTTGACACAAAACAACCAGTCACTGAAAACCAAGAAGGTTTGACGAGAATACAAACTTATAATCACCTATAAAATTGGTCTATGGTTGTAAAAAAATAAAAAAGTAAATATTTAAAACAATAACTTACGCTGTAAGTTATATCAGCGCCTTTTAAATGTGCTGCGTTTTCCACGATTTCATCAAAATAATCACTAAGAGATTCTAAAGTTTCACTGCAGATTTCGTCATAAACAACTGGGTCTACCTCAACAGTTGAAGAATTCTCGGTGTTTGAAGAAAACCTTGTTGATGTCACGAGAAAACTACGAGTTTTAACGATAACATGATGACGGAGAACCAACGGTGTAATAGTATTGATCTGACGGTTTTGCCGTGCCAGCCAGCGGCTGGTACGTAGAATATTTCTTAGCATTTTACGAACTGTATGCGGTAACTAGGCTTGCAAGGTTATGTACAAATACAAATTTAATGTGAATGAATGTTTTGACAGAATACCTTAAGCTCAGTGTCATTGTCACTTTGACGTTGTAAAATGTTGCTATAACAAAATGTAACTATTCCCTTTTCAAAAAAGCAATAAACAGTTTAGCAAATTTATTAATGAAATCAGAAATCTAGTTTGCCTAATAGTAGATTTTGTGATCGCATCGAAACGTGAATACCATGTCGGCCAACTCCAAACATTTATTGCCGTGAGCTTAAACAACCAAAACACTACACGGAGAGTGAAATCTTGTACAATTTTTAAAGATGAAAAACTATGAAATAAAAATTAAAGCGCAGTATACAGTTAGTAACGTATTTATTTGTATTTACCTTCCAGCGTGATAAGATTCTTGCTGTGGCAACATCCTGCAATGTATTACAACGCCATCTATTCAAAACTACTGCAACTTTATACTCAGATGAATGTAGATGTGTGAAGATAGATGTCACTCTGTGTATCAATTTAATAATTATTGTCACCTAATAGTTTTTGTTTGTTAACAAATACCACTTGGTCATCGGTGTTTGTTTTTGACCAAAATTACGCTCCAATCAAACTCCTAGTACAAACATTCTATAATATAAGCGCAAAAATCGAAACAGTCCGTCACAGAACATTTCCTTCAAATTAATTTTCTAATATTTCGTTACGGTAACGTTCAGACATTTAGTTGAATACCTCATCATAATATATGCATGCACCGCTATAGGTAGTTTACCAGGTGCAAAAACGTAAACGGACAGTATGAAAAAAATTGCAGTGGCCTTTCCTCTGAAGTAGGTACTTAGTTGGTAACGTACTTAAGAGGCCTTATTCCTTTTAAAAATTTTTTTTTTCATATTATGACGAATATATTGATAATTTCAACCAACTTTTTGACGTGAATAATACTTTTTCCCGAGTTCTAGGTAGTAACGTAGCTATTTCATGCTTTTATTGCTTGCAATCGAAAATAATTTGAAAAAACTAATTTTCCACGTGAATTTTGTCAATTTCGAGTAGTTTTTCAAACAAAAACTATCAATGAAAAATTCAAACTGTAGGTTTCAAATATATACCAATAAATCCCAATAGCCCTGTTCTAGGTAGTAACATCAATAATATGTTAAGAAACATGTTTGATCATAGAGAAAAATGTCTAAACAATCAGCATTTTAAAAGGAATAAGGCCTCTTAAGTAGGTACTATTTTAGTTCGTGGCACCACACTTACAGGTGGTATTACAGGTTTTGGATACCTTATTAGTGAGTAGAAATAGATGAATATAAGGGCAAAATCATATTTAGTTTTGATAAAAATAGTAACAGAACGCCGCCGGCGGCGTCCCTCTTTGCTCCCTGCCTTCACCGCATCGGGACATCACATCGCACACTTTAGAAACCCTTGTAATTTTAGAGTGAATCTTTAGCGTTTTTATCCAGCAGCGGGGCTAGGCTATAAAAGTCAAAACATATGGTAATTATGGGGGATAAAAAAAGTGTCGTTATTAGAAATTTTGTTTCATGGTAGGAGGAGTCATTGGTCGCTATTGACAAGCTACGTGGCGTCGAGTGTAGTATATCTTACCGCAACTTCGCTTCTCGCGCGACTCGGGGTCACTTGTCTAGCTCGCACGGTATTGAAAGAAAAGTGACAGAGAGTCTTTGTCGTGCGACATAGAGTTGCGGTGTCACAGTTATGCTAGACGTGCAGTTATCTTTTAGGCTTTGTTATCTCAGCAAATATTGTTAGAATTGATTATCCTTAGTTATCTTTTTTTGAATGGCACTTTTATGATAATCGCAGATCTATCGTTGTCGGGCAGCAATAACTATAGGTAAAACCGCGCGGTTAAAACGATAAGAGATTAATACAGTTGTTATATTTAATTTTCAGCTTCCTCCTGTTCTTTTCTCATTTCATCGATCATGTATTCGTTCTGTGGCGGCAGCATCCACCATTTGCTTCTGTATTCTGATGACAGGACTGATATTGACTTTTCTGGGACTCTTGGGATGGGCAGCGTGGAGTTGTAAAGGTTCCAGTGCGGGCTTATCAACCAAATGTGTCTGTAATAAAAAAAAATACTTAGTCATCATCATTATTAAATTTTAAGCCGGAAGCCGATGTATACAGAAGGTGTGATGTCTTTCGGAGAGACACATGCTTAGCAATGCGCTGACATACTACGGGTTAGTAGTAGTAATACGACATATCTTACTACAAGCGAAGATGCAACATTTCATTTAAGTACGACCACAGAATAAAACACTACAGACGATTGTCTGTTCTAATCTTCACAAAAGCCTCCTGATATCGCTATTGATTGTTCGTCTAAAATACACATTCAACTGTGAGTGAGCCAGCTTTTGGAAAAATTTCTGGACACTTTTTATAATATATGTATAGTTATTTTTAAGGATTATTTGCTCCTTTCTATGTTTCATGCTTCTTAATTTTGTACATATCAAATGTTTTGTGGTGGAGTGAATAAATGTCCTTACTATTATTATAATATTATAATTAGCCCCTCTAGATGAAACCATGTAAACTAGGTGGTCTAGCATTACAGGCGGCTCCCCAAACTGCCCGCGCGCCTGCAGCGGCCTGAAGTTGTTGCCCAGGTTCGTAGTTCACCCCTCTAGACCACACCAACTAGACTACCTGTCTTGTATCACAGGCGGCTTGTCCTCATCCTCTATGTCCGGCTCCCCTAACTGCCCGCGCGCCTGCAGCGGCCTGAAGTTGCCCAGGTTCGTAGTTCACCCCTCTAGACCACACCAACTAGACTACCTGTCTTGTATCACAGGCGGCTTGTCCTCATCCTCTATGTCCGGCTCCCCTAACTGCCCGCGCGCCTGCAGCGGCCTGAAGTTGCCCAGGTTCGTAGTTCACCCCTCTAGACCACACCAACTAGACTACCTGTCTTGTATCACAGGCGGCTTGTCCTCATCCTCTATGTCCGGCTCCCCGAACTGCCCGCGCGCCTGCAGCGGCCTGAAGTTGCCCAGGTTCGTAGTTCACCCTTCTAGACCACACCAACTAGACTACCTGTCTTGTATCAAAGGCGGCTTGTCCTCATCCTCTATGTCCGGCTCCCCGAACTGCCCGCGCGCCTGCAGCGGCCTGAAGTTGCCCAGGTTCGTAGTTCACCCCTCTAGACCACACCAACTAGACTACCTGTCTTGTATCACAGGCAGCTTGTCCTCATCCTCTATGTCCGGCTCCCCAAACTGCCCGCGCGCCTGCAGCGGCCTGAAGTTGCCCAGGTTCGTAGTTCACCCCTCTAGACCACACCAACTAGACTACCTGTCTTGTATCACAGGCGGCTTGTCCTCATCCTCTATGTCCGGCTCCCCGAACTGTCCGCGCGCCTGCAGCGGCCTGAAGTTGCCCAGGTTCGGCTCGTCCCAGGGGTTCCAAAGTTTCCGAAACTCCTCCATCTGAAACAAAACAAAAACAAGTGGTTTTGTTGAGACAATTAAGGAGATTTATGGCTAAAACAATGAGGGAGATTGCGGAAATAGTCTTTGGGACTTTTTAAAGCTCATTAATTACCTTCAGCGATAATTTACCCGTCTTTCCAATTAAAATTTAAGAAAAAACACATAATTTTCATTAACCGATCAAACCGTCGGAATAAAATCATGTTAACCTACTTATTTATGAATTACTTTGTTTCATAATTTTAACATTCATCAGAAAGTTTACGATGAAGGAGCTCATCTCGATGCTCAATTTTTGTCTATACCTACCTACTTAGATACGATTAATACGATTTATCATGTCTGAACTTAACATGTTTACAACGACGAGGTTTTCAATATCTGCAATCGATTAAGTATAAAAACATATTTATAAATAGCGGTGAGTTGATTTTCGCTTGAGTCATTTATTGAGCCTTTAAACATCCTTTCAAATTATACTCAATGTTTTATTGATACGGCAGCGTCTTCAGACAAGTCTTTACAGAAACACAGTCCATTATCATTTTTCCCTTTTACGACACAATTTGTAAGAAAGTCGATACTGCGCTCATTACATTTTTCCCTTCGATTCAATTTGACTGAAAACGTTTTCTGTTTACAATTGCACCTATTTTTCAGCGACCATGGAAAAGGAATTGCAAGGAAATTTTAAATAAAAGTATCACGTAATTCTGAATCGTTTTGATTTTGAATGTGCCTGGTACCGAAATGGTTTTAGAAACCTTTCAGATTATAATAAAAAACAGTCCTAAATGCAATTTTTCTATTGACATCAACAGGAAATAGTACTTACCACTTTATGTTTCCTGTATGCATACAGTCCTTTCAGCGTGATATAAACCTTGTCGATGTGATTTTTAAAGTGGTCTAGGTTTACACCTGGCACCATCACGTATCATAATATGAACTAGGCGCAAACTTAGATGAAGGGCATAGTAAATTTAAACATACTGCGTGAAACCAAGACCGTCGGTTCTCCATGTAGTGGCCTTTCTACTCTGTGCCTTTCAGTACATGATCATATCAGTGCGTAGGCATAGTACTGTGCAAGTGTGCATAGTACCATAGCAGATAAAGACACGAACTTTTATTAATATAATAATTCTCGGTAGGTACATAACTATAATACGTTGTGGGAATATTGTGGCCTTTTGTCGCTTGGTCGCTTGTTAATAGAGTAAGAAATGTGTTTGAATCTTGCCCAATAAGTTATCAATGCGTCCTTATCGAAAATTTAGGAAGGGGATCCTATTTATTGAAAATGTCACACATGAATGAGTAATGCGTTACTTTGCGTTATACTCATACGTAGGTAACTGATTACTTTAGGGAATAACGCCACGTATTGTTTACTCGCCATTTAGAAATTCTGCTCATCGTTTCTGTTACGAGCTCAAACGTTTCGTGTTTGTGTTTAATTTCAAAGCTTCAACGCAAACAAGAATTAAGTAGGTACGTAAGTATTGAAATTTAGAAGTTTTTTAATGTACCCATCCAATTAGGTACAGTGTTCATTTAGAGTTTATTCATGGTTTAGACGAGCATGGGTTAGATAGCCATTAGTTAGATGATGTTTTAATATTTAATGATAAAACAAATCTTAAATATGGAATAAATTATTTCTATTAAATAAGTGTCATTATTATTATTGTCTAACTAGCGGCCGCCCGCGACTTCGTCCGCGTAGATTTTTGATGATGACAAAGATATTAAAATAGGTAGGTAAGGAATATTATTCTTAGTTAATTCACCCCCTTAGAGGTGAAATTTTCCAAAACGCTGAAATTACTTTTTTTTTTATTTGATTAAGTAAGCTTTCTACAAAGTTTCATGTCTCTAGTTCAAAAAATAAAATGTCTCCCATAGAAACATTGCACCCCTTTTTAACCCCCTTAGGGGTGAAATTTTTAAAAACGCTGAAATAACTTTTTGTGTTTTTTAATAAGTAATCTTTTTACAAAGTTTCAAGTCTCTAGCTCAAAAAAAAAGTTTCCCCCATACAAACTTTGCACCCCTTTTTAACACCCTTAGGGATTGAATTTTTCAAAATCGCTTCTTATCTCTAGCCCACGTTATAAAAGTAACCTACTGTGCAAAAATCAACTCTCTTACATTAGTAGTTTTGGCTGTGCGTTGATGAGTCATTAAGGACTTCCTCTTTTATATATATAGATGAAATAAAGTGCATAAATATATAGTAGGTACAGGTAGATTTTAGTGTGTGTTTCACGTACGATTGTTACCAAAATTGTTGAATATATTTTTTGGGAATAAAAAGACAAGTCCGAGGCACATTATGAAATTCTTCTTTGTAAAAATGGCGATAAAATAAAATTTCTGCGAATAACGCGAGCGTGAACTATTGGGCTATAAATTATATCAGCCGTAGGGAACAGACGCGATAATTTCTGGGACTTTTTTAACAGATCGCAAGCAGCCATTTTATGTGTTGAGTTACCGTAAAATAGTTACAGCGAAAATATGTAGGTAATTGTGTATACAATACCTTTACTCTTTTATTACAAATTTGAGTCCATAGCAACCTCTAATTTTACTATATCAATAAGGAACTTCAAGCTCATGAAATAATAATATATAGCTGTGTCACCTTGGAACCAAGATACTTAAATGCTTAAAGCGTAACCCCCAACTCTGTATATTTCTGCAGTGAAGTGTGTCTGTCTTATTGCGGAATCTAGACTTTGATAATTATTAAGATCTTCCGCAAAGTCCAGATACGCAATAAGAGAAAGCATTGTCTGCGACCCCTTGTCGTGTCGTCATTTTTTACGGTGTAAGCCGTAGATCTCCACGGATCGTTGTGTCATGAATTTTTTTTTTGGTAATAATTAAATAATGTATAAGGAGTCGGAGGCCAAGATCCACTTTGGGTCGTTGAGTCAGCGCAGTAAGTAAGTAAACTTGATTCTGTAAGTAAGCCACCAGGGCACTTTTACATGTTTGAGTCTACCGGTATTTCATAACACTGCTGTCGACAAAAATGCCGAAAGAAACTCAACAGCACCTCTATTTCTCTATTATACGCGACTATATCTCGCGCGAGATTATTACCTGTCTCTTTCTGTGTAAAAATGTGGGAGCGAGAGAGACGGGTAGCGCTATCAAGAGTCGCAAAGCATAGTTGTGCTAGAACGGCAGTTAGTAATTTTTTCGCAAAGGACTTAAGTAACAATTGCAATAAGTAATATGGGTGTATGAACTCAATTAACCGTATATGTCGTACCAATTTTAGAAAGATAAGCTTATTCGTATTACTCGCAGAAAACATAACGGACGTGCCACGACCTTGCGCGACAGCGGCAGTGGCAGCGGTGAGCAGTACGTGTGTCTCGCTCACTCGTATGGCCGGCGCGCTCGGATTTCTCGCTCAACCGCTCGCCGCGCCGCTGGTTGCGCAAAGTCGTGGCTGAGTCATACAAAAGTTTCCGTAATTACACTAAATCTAAACAGCGCTCATCATTATCCAATGAAATATTCAACACCTCATACATATTTTACTACTCTCAACTCAAGGTAAGATAGTCACTTTAGTAATTTGTAAAGTGCAGCAAACTTTAATTAAAAGACGCTTTCTTAACTTTTTAAGTAAGTAGCATCCTCGAAATATCTAGAAAAAACTTTGCCGCACTTGCTTTGGTGGCAGTTGAAGATAGTTGTAAATATACGGAATGTTAAGCAGTTAAATAGTTAAAGTGAAGTTGGAACTATTTAATCGTCTAGACCACCGTTTAGTTTTATCGTTTTGGGTTAACTTTATGGCTTGTTGAGAGGTCTTGATTTCAACATAAATGTGTCGTTTTATGAGTATACGCTGATTTAGCTAACAACATTAATTCATTAGGTTTAGTAAGTCAATATTATTTAGATGAATTAAGTAACGTCGGTTAATTAGCATGTTATTTTAAAGTCAATCTCGTTACGAATGAAAATTTAATTTTATTTCAGGCAATACATAAAATACATAACAAACTTACATGGATGTTAAATATAAAACTAGAATACAATTATTTTAACTGCGACGGGTTTTTGAACAGATAGTGTCTGAACAAGATATTTGATGAATTAAAGTTTTTGTTGTAATTTTAGAGAGGTTCTAACCTAAAGAGAATATTATCACGGTTCCTTTTCCCAGATTATCAGTTTATGTTCAGTTTGCACCTGGTAAATGGCGTCGGTTACAAATGTTGTCCTAACGTAACCGGGTTATATACGAATCGAGGTTTTATTCTCCTAAATTTTCTTCTACAAAACTTAAGTAACCAATCTTTACGTTTTTTTTTGAACTGAATTAAATCTAAATATTCTGTGGACCGTTTTGCGAAAATTTGGCCAAAACAGACGCCTGCTACGCAAATTGTATAATGATAAGCGCAAAAATCGAAACGATCTGACACAGAACTTTTTCTATACATTCAGTTCCTAAAATTTCGTAGTGATCGGTTATGTTTTGGAGCGAGACTAGAACGAAACCTCGATTTGTATGGAAAAATAAGCAGTGGTATTCCCTCTTAACAACCAACCAGGTCTTTGTTTTCGTTGTTCTATCTCCTCAGCCTAGCCTATAGTAATATAGTTTGACGGAATACATGCAACTGCGTTATTTTGGTATAGTTAATTACTTTCTAGTTCCCTGCTCCAAATCAATGTAAATCTGCTAATCCTTGATGCCCAAGGGCCACACTGCTGCCCGCCTCACCATAGCCATAATAGATTTAGCAAAGGAAGTAGTGCTCTCTGAACACAGGTGACGTGTGGCAAAATCCTGCTTCACTACAAGCTATATTCCTTATCTGATCCAACCACATATAAGGTAATCAGCTGACCCCCTACAGAAAGCCCTGACGAAACAAGAGCCTACTTGTACATAATCCGTGTTTTTCATCTGGTCTAATAAGGCAAACAGCGGTATCCTTGCCAGCAACCACCTGATGGCATTGCTATTTCTCTACACCGTAGGCATCCCCAGTCTAAAACCTAGTCCTTATCCTTATATGAGCAGGGTTCATAAAATGCGAGCAAAATTCATTGAAGTGCTGAGGTCGTCCCTGGTTGTCATTCGTCATTTCAATAGATTTCTCTCGCATGACAACAAATTAATAATTTCATTATAATTTATTGTTAGGTATATACTTGCCTGTTCCAGAGAAGCAAACAACGGTGTCCTCGGAACCAACCACCTGACGGCATACCGAGCCCCCTTGACAGTAGGCATTTGCCCCCAGTACAGGAAGTAGTCCTCAGAGAACATAGGCATCAGCTGTGACATGGGGTACGGGCCGATGCGGGTGGTTGACCTGGGCGCCTGGCAGCGAGGGAAACCTTCGATGATGCGCGATATTCGAACATCTGGGTTCACTCCGTACTGAAATAGATTTAGATTTAGATTTATTTATTTCATAATATAAAATGTCAGTATAAATTACGCTAAGACAATTTACATGCATTTATACTATGATCTTCATAAAGATAAAAATGGGATAATTAGTTCGGCGAATAGAGACTAAAGTACTATGGGTGACCTTACACACGGTAGGGTAGTTTTGAATTTTTAATATGTTGTCTAGGATCGTTATTGGTTAGTCAGTGTTTAAAATGCAAAATGCACAATTCCCCCACTCCGCGCCCGCCGCCATATTGAAAAAACCGGCACTTTCTTCATATTTTTGTTCATATCTTCTTTTAGGAGCATTTTAGCTAAAAGAAAGCTGGGATAATGTTATAAAAAGTTAAATTTACTATATTCTCCATTTTATATTTTGTTTCTAGGGCAGATAGTTATGGAGATACCTACCTTTATTATATAGCATACAACCACAACGCCATCATCGTGCTTCAATGCTTCTTCCTGCGTCATGTACTCAGATCGGAAGTAGGTAACCTACAACCGAATACATAGTGGTAAAAACATTATATTAATGTCAATTAGGGATATCTCGTGCTTGTCGCTAAAACAGGCGCCATTGAGGTATGGCTGCTCTGCCTTCCATTTACCTGCATTTCGCCCGGATAGCGCCGCTTGTCGACGGTGTGGTCGCTGCCTTCCGTCATGTCAGCTCCCCAGTGGAAATGCACCTGGGATATCACGTGCTTGTCCCTGAAGCAGCCGCCTTCGAGGTATGGCCGCTCTGTCTTCCACTTTGCTCCTAATAACACTGGAAATTGTGGCATTGATGACACAAAAACTTACTGACGAAAGCATAAAGTTTTTGATAAATATTTATCATTATTTCAGGTGAAAAGAAATTGATCAAACATATTGAATACTTAAATTATTTCAACAATGATTCCCCATGTTAACAATTACTTATTATACATATTTTATTTGTAATTTTCAGTAGAAATCAAAATGGTGTAATATGCGTAAAATATGTAAAAGCACTGAGATACTTTATGTCTTCCGATATTATAGTGCTCTTTAGAAAAACATGACATTTTTCGAAATTAGATCAGTTAAAGACGCTCTTTGAAGTAATATCAGCCTTAAAAAAATTGTGTAGCTAAATATAAACACTGGCTTTAGAATATAACATTCCTTCTCAAGTAATAATTTAATTTTCCAATTTATATTTTAGGATGTCACAAATTTCTAACTTGAAATCATAAACGCCCGGTTCAAGTAACACTGTAAAAGGTTAACTTACAGGTGTATCCAGTGTTGGTTAGCTTGATCTTGTGGGGGTACACATCAAAGTTATACCACTTGAGTTCGGGGCACGTGTAGGCCATAGCCCCGGTGATGGACACGTCTATGGGCGTGGGCAGGTGACCCTCGAATTCGCCCCAGTAATAAAGCCAGTCGACTGTACCGAAGGGTGGTTTTATTTTCTTATCATCTTCTATGCGGACTATCACCACTTCTTGCGGCTCTAAAATTATTTTTATTTAGCTACTACAATTCATAGTGCTCGTAAGTAACAGTCCTAGGAGAATAATATGGGTGAAAATAAGTGATGTCGCTTAGAAAATTTGAAGTTGTTTGCTTAATAAGGCGTAAATCGTTACACGGATTTCGGTGAAAGTTACTCAAGAACATAGTTCAAGATTGATGCTTCATACCTTCAAGCTTCTGCAATGTAAGTTAAGCCGTAGGTAAATGATATTTTATTGATGCAGTTTTATATGATGATAAAATTTGCATGAATTATTAAGTACTTAAATGCCTTAAAGCGGGAAATGCATTGATTAAGATTATGCTGCTGAAATGTAAGTAAGTTCCCAACGGCAAAATATTGAAACAAACCTTCTTCTTGTTGTTGGCGTTTGTGCATAGTTGTACGATCAAACTAGTAAATTTATAAACAAAACAAAGATAAACACACTAAAATTTAAAGCTCCTAAAATGTACAATATTATTAATGTACACGATTTGTTTACATTTGTAATTTGACGTTAGGGGCAGTTAAAAAAAGAGGTAATATATAATATTTTTGAGACGTTCTTTAGAATGTGAGATTAAATTGAAAGGACTAATTTATTTTATATGTTTATGTCTCATATATAACTCAAAATAATAAATAAGCTTAATAATTAAATGGTATAAAAATACGTGTTAGTAAATAGTAACCTCCTTTTATCTGTTTTAATAAGTTATGTTTATTGTCAATAGTTCTGACATATATGTTGTCAAAATAATAAATACAGCGCACCGCTATTTACCTATATGCCATTTTCGGCATAATAATAAGGATTTACGTATAAAATACACTAACAAATTTATAATCATAATGTTACGTAAGGAAAAGAAGACCCCAATAACGTATCCCACTAAACCCGACCGGGAATTGCTAGTTTGGGAAAAATGGATAACAATCCGAAAGGAAGAAACAACGAAATTAAGTAAACAGACTAGTCGGCCGCCGGTTGATTTGGTAATGAACTTGTGCGAAAACATTCGTTCAGACAAGGAAAGAAAAGTTGTTCTCGAAGAAGCTAAAATTGAAAAGAAGGCTAAAGTCAGAGGAAGTCTGTGGGAGCAGGCTCCCAGACTGAAACAGAGATGTTACTGTGAACCGGTTTATGAAATCCATAGAACGCCTGCCGAAATGGGGCAGCCGCGTAAAATCGTGCATATAGGCGTTCCTACCGAAATTCAAGCCAATGAATTGGGTTGTGCAGGTGATCATGAGCGTGTGGATTGCAAGCTTTTGGAAAACGAATATCACCTGTACAGAGACAAGCAAGAAAAAGAGCTGCGGGAAAAGATTCTAAAATTAGACCCGTTCAGGTAACCAACCAACCAACCAAGGTTTCCTCTTATTAATCTAATTAATAGATATTTCACTAATAATAGCTCCTTCATTCAAATCTATAAATAATTTATTCTAATTTTGTCGTAGATCAGAAATTGGCCCCCTGATGGTAAAAGGTATTAACCCACCGCCACCAGTAAAGATGCCTCATGTGCCCTATATAGATGAAACCTTTGAAAGTGCTGCTATTGATGAAAACCTTCAGGGAGTGTATGCACTGAGAATAAATAATTCAGTTTTTCTAAAAGGTCCGTTTAATCAGGAACTACCTAATTTAAAGAAACTGCAAAGGGAGCCGTGGTTTGAGGAGTGTACTTCGTGGTCGTATTACTTGAATGTGCCAGCTAGCAGAGCTGGTTTGGGTAAATTGTATCTTCGAAATCTCGGAACTGTCACTATCAGATACTGCTGGAAGAGACTCGTGAAATCAATCCCTTTTATGCCTGAAGAAAGCAACCACGTATTTTTTTTCAATAAGAATGAAGATCTACTCCCACCGGGGCAAGAAAAGTACATAACTTTCATATTTGTGTCAGATAAGCTTGGTATTTATAAAGAACACTGGGAGTTAAGTGTGTGCAACGTAAATTTTTTTGACACTATTACAGAAAAACTTGTAGTTAATTTACTGGGAGATTCGATTGAAGATGCTAAAGCGACAAACACAGCCATCAGAGAACTCAAAGCAAATATTTATCTGAAATCAATTAAGAATGATATCACTGAATTAATAGAGAACGCAATATCTAAGGCAGTAACTGTAAAACCGAAGATTTATCCTTACAAGAAATACTTTTTGGAAGCAGAAATTTTTGTCATGAAAAACCCAGTTTGTTTCTATCACCAAACAGAAGTTTCGAAAATGAAAGAGTTATACACAGAAATGAGTAAAGGTAATGAATGGGATCTTTCTATCGCAAGTTGGAGAGAGCTAATGCTAACAAAGGAATACGATGAAAGGATGCAGTACTACAAATTGCTTCAAAAATCTCATAGCGATTTCTTAAAGCCATGGTATGAAGGTGATGATCTTTTGAAGTCAAAATATCGCGCAATGCGTTCATTGTTAGGTCAATTAGCAGATCAGTTTGACTTGGTGCACGATCGCATAACTTCCCTTTATGAGACGGATGAAAATTCAACTGATGCTACATATGCTGGTCGTCCGAGTAGGACGTCCTTTGTAAACACGAGTACCGAAACGCACATCGATACAGTACGAAATTTGTTCTTCATACAAATGCATAAGCATCTCAACGACACTATTGATGCCTGTTCCGGTATACTTAGTAGTTTAGATCTGGACAGATGGATTGAGTTTGATTTCTGCCGATTTTAAAACTTGAATAATAAAATTCAGTAATTGAATAGAGGAAATTGCATTAGTTGCAATCGTATTATATGTTTTAATAACTTACTCATTATTCTATGTGTGTAAGTTTCTTGAACTAAAAATTAGTTTTGCTGAATGATTATAATAGGTTACATTTAATTGTTTATGTTGGTATGCTCGTTATTCTTAACATTAAATAAAATGTCCCTTGTATTTCACTAATACATTAGACACAGACACAAACGAATTCTACACTACTACGACTCATTTGGTAAGTGGATACTCGACATCGCAGGGTGAAGTGGAAGCTGAATCCAATTTAATAAAAAGGGTGCGTTTGTTACTTTGATGTTATCTTTGGTCCAACTGCTCACTTGTGCCTAACTTGATTACCATTAAATTTACTGAACATTGTAGAGCCCTCGCGCATCCTTTTGTATGATTGATTGAATTGAATTTTGTATGATTGAGAGAATGATTACTTAGGTATCCAAGTAATCATTAGACCCCGTTATTGGAGGTGAAATTTGGTAGTTGATGTTCTTACTTATAAAGTTGATGTTGGTTATATGCATATTATGTCTATATAATGTAATCTTAGGTTTTTCTTTGAAATCAGGAGCAGATGTGGGTTTTCTGTTGATGAGAGTTCGGCTTGCGTGTACTTTTTCATATTCCAAGACCTGGAAATAATGTACACACTGCATTTTTTTTACAATATCGATCTTATTTTTTTAGAGTTCAGGGTATTCAAGGAGAAGGACTTCATTTAGGCCTGAACGAATCCCAAAATGAAGACTTTTAATATTTAAAATTACAAAATACTTACTAAGTAAGTAAGAGATTCTACAGTTCATCGACAACCGCTGAATTTATCTTGCCCTTATTATATACAGTCAGCTGCAGATACTAGTAGGTAAACACCCTTACATACTATACTTTGATCTATATAAAAATAAGAAATGTGGTATCCATGTGGTTTCACCACAAAAAACCGATCCAAATTGATTCTGTTAAATATTGACAACAACGCCATCTCTCTCGCTGTTCCAACACTTGTTGGAAAGCAGTGGTACAGAATACGTACGTTGAAAAGCGTGCATGTTGGAGCTTGGTGAATGCGCTTAGCATTTTGAACTAAAAAAAGATAGAGGGCGCTGTAAAAAACGGAATGGGAAGGCGTTATTTTCATACGGTCTGCATAGCGGTCCTGTAGCTTAAAATAAATAAGTAAAATTTATAAATATCGGACCTCACACAAATTGATCTAAATTGATTGAATTTGAGCCGGTTAAACAGTCGTGGATTCGAGGCCCACTTGGACTGCACGGGTCCGCATAAAATGTTGGCTTCTTATTTCTCCTTCTTTATTTGTATGGCGGGATGCATACCTGTAAGCTAGACTTTCAACAGTGCGGAATCAGTTAAGAGCCTCCTAGTGGCGCTACTGTCACCCGGGTCGCCCCAATTTTTATCTAACAACCAATAACATACAATTACCAGGCAGCTTTTACGGAGGGCGAGAGAGTGACATTCTATACTGTTTAATTTTGTGGTGCTGTGTACATTATTTTGAAAAGTTGCTACGTTACTTCTGCTGTCAACTGTACATTGCTTATTTATTTATTTATTTTATTTATTTTATTTATTTCATTTATTTCATTTATTTCATTTATTTCATTTATTTCATTTATTTCATTTATTTCATTTATTTCATTTATTTCATTTATTTCATTTATTTCATTTATTTCATTTATTTCATTTATTTCATTTATTTCATTTATTTCATTTATTTCATTTATTTCATTTATTTCATTTATTTCATTTATTTCATTTATTTCATTTATTTCATTTATTTCATTTATTTCATTTATTTCATTTATTTCATTTATTTCATTTATTTCATTTATTTCATTTATTTCATTTATTTCATTTATTTCATTTATTTCATTTATTTCATTTATTTCATTTATTTCATTTATTTCATTTATTTCATTTATTTCATTTATTTCATTTATTTCATTTATTTCATTTATTTCATTTATTTCATTTATTTCATTTATTTCATTTATTTCATTTATTTCATTTATTTCATTTATTTCATTTATTTCATTTATTTCATTTATTTCATTTATTTCATTTATTTTATTTATTTTATTTATTTTATTTATTTTATTTATTTTATTTATTTTATTTATTTTATTTATTTTATTTATTTTATTTATTTTATTTATTTTATTTATTTTATTTATTTTATTTATTTTATTTATTTTATTTATTTTATTTATTTTATTTATTTTATTTATTTTATTTATTTTATTTATTTTATTTATTTTATTTATTTTATTTATTTTATTTATTTTATTTATTTTATTTATTTTATTTATTTTATTTATTTTATTTATTTTATTTATTTTATTTATTTTATTTATTTTATTTATTTTATTTATTTTATTTATTTTATTTATTTTATTTATTTTATTTATTTTATTTATTTTATTTATTTTATTTATTTTATTTATTTTATTTATTTTATTTATTTTATTTATTTTATTTATTTTATTTATTTTATTTATTTTATTTATTTTATTTATTTTATTTATTTTATTTATTTTATTTATTTCATTTATTTCATTTATTTCATTTATTTCATTTATTTCATTTATTTCATTTATTTCATTTATTTTATTTATTTTATTTATATTATTTATTTTATTTATTTTATTTATTTTATTTATTTTATTTATTTTATTCACGGAGAACCAACAGCTAATTATGACATATAAAAGGAAAACTTAAATAGAATTACAGAGCCAATTACAGAAACTCACAGATAGACACCGTATATGAAACACTAGCATTAACCCGCGGCTTCGCTCGCGTGCCTATACAATATACATCATCCTACGGGAACAATGCTTTTTTTCAGAATTAAAAGTAGGCTATAATCTGCAATATGCATTTCCCTGATGCATATCCGTCCAGCCGTTTTAGCGTGAAGAAGTAACAAAACATACACAGACTTTCGCTTTTCTAACATTACTGGGAAATACTTTTTATTTTATCATAACTCCACTTTATCAAATCAAACCGAAAACTCAAGCACTCAAATCAAACGATCTCAGCTTTTACTGTACCAAATAAAGTTCACTTCAAAATCCATAACTCGAAGTGAAGCTAAGACACCGGGATGTGTGTGCATTTTATTTGTATAAAGCTTTTATAATGTCCCGAGCCTCCGCTTATTGACTTGTGATATTCGAGATTGATTTAATGATTCTAAGCCATGTTCTAAGTTACGTCATGTTCTATTGTAAGATATTGAGGTTCTCTTCGTTGATGAATAAAAAATGTATTATTCTGAGCCAGATAAACGTAATTCAGAATTCTGAAATGACTTAACATAATTATTGAAAAGCTTGAATGTATTTATTACGGATGCAGGGAGTTTCCCGATCATTACTCCTCCCGTCCCAACGCGCCGCCCGCCTATAGGTACCGATTGACGACGATCGAGATGCCACCAAATACAATTTTTTTAATCAATTAGGATAACGCGGGTCTCTATCCATACCTCAAAAGCAAAAACAGAACCCCCTTATAGGATCATGTGTAGCTGTCTGTCAGTCCGTCTGTTACAACCGATTTTCTGCAAAACTACTGCAATTTGGCACAAATGCTTTCAAGAATTTTCATGACCACAAATAAAATTTCAAAATTGGTGGCATTTTCGTAACTAACGTCCCAACAAACCATAAAAATTACACCCATACTCATATTTAGACATTTCAACCCCATTTCACCCCAACAGGGAAGATGTTAATTCACTTCCGCCACGTTGGATTTAAAAATCGTTGCGGTTTTCGTAATTAGCGACCCGATAAACCATAAAAGCATTACCAATAGATTTTCAGACTTTGTCACCACATTTCTCCCTTTTAGGGGTTGAATTAAAAAAAAACCTGAAACACGAGTTTACTCATTTATTGTTAGAAATACTCCTGTGAAGTTTCGAATAAAATAGCCTAACTAATCTTGTTTCCCTATACAAACTCTGGAACCCCATTTCACCCCTTTAGGGGGTGAGTTTTGAAAAATCCTTTCTTAGTGCACCCCTAAACCTTATAAGGAAACTACGTGCCAAATTTTAACTCTCTAGAACCAGCGGTTTAGTATTTAGAAATTTCAATCCCATTTCACCCCAACAGGGGAGATGGTAAGTCACATCCGCCACGTCGGATTTTAAAATCGTTGTGGTTTTCGTAATCAGCGACCCGATAAACCATAAAAACAATACCCATGCTGATTTTCAGACTTTCTCAACACATTTTTCCCTTATAGGGGTTGAATTTTCAAAAAAAAATAACCCTTCGTATGCCGCCTCCCCGTATTTTACCTATATCTGTATAGGACGGATACGGGACACGGCAAACGAAGGGTTAAACACGTGTTTACTCATTTATCGTTAGAAATACTCCTGTAAAGTTTCGAATAAAATAGTCTAACTAATCTTGTTTCCCCATACAAACTTTGGACCCCCATTTCACCCCTTTAGGGGGTAAATTTTGAAAAATCCTTTCTTAGTGCACCCCTACACCTTATGAGGAACCTACGTGCCAAATTTGAACTCTCTATAACCAGCGGTTTAGTATTTAGACATTTCAACCCCATTTCACCCCAACAGGGGAGATGGTAACTCACGTCCGCCACGTTGGATTTTAAAATCGTTGTGGTTTTCGTAATCAGTGACCCGATAAACCATAAAAACAATACCCATGCTGATTTTCAGACTTTGTCACCACATTTCTCCCTTTTAGGGGTTGAATTTTCAAAAAAACTGAAACACGTGTTTACTCATTTATTGTTAGGAATACTCCTGTGAAGTTTCGAATAAAATAGTCTAACTAATCTTGTTTCCCCATACAAACTTTGGAACCCCATTTCACCCCTTTAGGGGGTGAGTTTTGAAAAATCCTTTCTTAGCGGATGCCTACGTCATAACATCTACCTGCATGCTAAATTTCAGCCCGATCCGTCCAATGGTTTGGGCTGTGCGTTGATAGATCACTATGTCAGTCAGTCAGTCACCTTTGAGTTTTATATATATAGATATAAGTAACAACGCGCATTATTAATACGGCGCGCGCACACAGCAGAAATACGTATACACTTACAGTTTATCCTTGAAGCCTTCCTAGGCCAACAACACAAATACTTAATACTAAACTGCACTAACACGAGATTCTATAACGCTCATTTGAAAAACGCCTCTGCTAGTAACTTGTATATAATCTGTGCCTCTGCTAAACTACGCCTCACAGAAGGAACTACACAATTAAATACATCAATATCAAGCTCCCTCGTCGAGCTGTTCAGTTGTCGACTAGCGCGGTTAAGGAAACTATTTCGTCTGTAGTTGGATGATGTCCGCCTCGGAGATATGGGGGGGGAATGCCTTTTGGACCGAGAAGGAGCAGTAAATGACAGTTTTTGAAGCAGTTCGGGACAGTCAACGCCGCCCGTTGTGATTTGTAGCAAGAAAGTGATATCAGCTATTTCCCGTCTCTTATATAAAGGGATCAGATGGTGCTTCCTACAGACATTAAGGTAATTGGATGAAGTGTAAGGCTGTTTGAGTTTATAACTTAAGTATTTAACAAATTTATTTTGGACACGTTCAATTCTATCTATGTAAGTATTATAGCAGGGATTCCAAATTTGTGATGCATATTCTAGTTTACTACGAACTAACGAACAGAACAGAATCTTAATTGTTTTCGCTTGAGTAAAGTGGATAGAACTACGCATTATAAAACCTAACATTTTCAAAGCACCACTAACTATATTATCAATATGAGTGTCAAATAGAAGTTTGGAGTCATGCACCACCCCCAAGTCTCTCATGGATTGGACCTTGTTCAATGGTTGACCCTTAAGTTTATAAGTAGTTTGGAGTAGATTACGTTTCCTAGAGAATGTCAGAGAAAAGCATTTTAGTGGATTCAGATCTAATTTGTTCTCCAGACAATACTTATCAAGTCTTTCAAGGTCTGACTGAATCAACAGTGAATCACTGGTCGTCTTTACCTTCCTAAAAAACTTCATATCGTCAGCAAAACAAAGTAGTTTGGTATATATAAAACATTTACTAATATCATTAATAAAAATATTGAAAAGCAAGGGGCCAAGCAAAGAACCTTGTGGTACGCCACTTGGAATAGTCACCCATCCAGATATGTAATTATTGACTACAACAGCTTGAGACCTATTATCAATGTATGAAGAAAACCACCTCAGCAAGTCACCACTGATACCAACATCACATAACTTGGAAAGTAGGATACCATGGTCAATTCGGTCAAAAGCCTTGCTATAATCAGTATATATTACATCAACCTGACTGCCTTTATCCATTGCGTCAGTGACATATTCATTAAGGAGAACGAGATTGGAGACAGTGGACCGGCGCTGCAAGAAACCGTGTTGACTGGGACTAATAGAATTTTTAACAGCACAGTACACTTGGTTATACACTATCTTTTCCAAGACCTTCGACAATATACATAGTTTTGAAATTGGTCTATAGTTTTTAACATCCGTTTTTGGTCCTTTTTTATGGACTGGTGTGATAAATGCCGATTTCCACAAAGGCGGGACAATGCAGTCAGAGAAAGATCGCTTGAATAACAAAGAAACGGGAATTGCCAAGCTTTCAGCACACTGTATCAAGAATTGAGCAGGTAGGTCATCCGGGCCAGCTGATTTAGATGGGTCAAGATTAAGCAGAAGATTTCTAACCACGGCAGGGCTCACTTCAATGTTTGCCAGGAAAGCTGTAGAATTAACTTCATTACCAGCAACAGGGTTCAAGTTATTCACGTTAGACGCTGAGAAGGAGGATAGGAAATATTCTGAAAAAGCCTTACATATATCCGTCCCAGTTTTAACAGAATGACCATCATAATTTAGGCTGCTAGGTATGCCATGAGAGTTGGACCGCGACTTTATAAATGACCAGAAGTGCTTGGGATTTTTACATATATCACTTTCGACATTGCTGATGTACGAATCAAAACATTGTTGCTCCAGTCTTCGCACTCTACCACGCAGTACATTAAAAGAAAGTAAGTCCGATTTATTTCTATATATATTATATTTTTTTTAAATACTTGAATTTTTCTTTAATCGCGCACTTCAATGGACGTGAATACCACGGAGGATACGAGTCAGCTGTAATCTTTTTACTGGGAATGAATTTACGCCTTAAATTACCATACGTCTCATAAAAGAAGTCAAAGGATTCAAGCAATGATCGCGTGGAGAACTCTTCTTCCCAGTTAATGGAAAATAACTCACCATTAATGGACTTGTAATCACCCTTATTATAAAAATACTTTAAGCGAGAGTGGCTGCAATATGTCTATAACTGAGAATTTGATTTCGATAATTATTGCTTTGTGATGAGGATCTATCGGTACCAATGGATCCTGGCATACACTTACACTTACTTCATCATTCGAGAAAACGAGATCCAGCAGTTTATCAAAATTATTTAAGATACGATTATATTGACAAAAATTATGCATCAGCATATCGTCCACTAAAGAACATTCATCACTACTTACGTAATTGGATGGAACTAGCGAAGAGCCCCGGGCCGTCCATAAAATGTTACTCATGTTGAAATCACCCACTAATAAAAACTTATTATTACAATTACTCAAGACTCTCTCCCCTAAACGATTAAGGAAATTTGATAACTGTTGCGAAAAAGAGTTACCTTGAGATTGCTTGCATAGGTACAAAACACAAATATGTACTTTACTCGATGTCTTATTAACGTCATTAAGTGAAATAGTGAGCCATAAATCCTCTGCCGAAGAGCGTTAGGCCGCCTGCGGCGTCACCGCCAACTCCCGGCGAGTAGCAATAAGCACGCCAACGCCACGGGTTTGTCCCGTCAACGCGAGATCACGGTCCCGCCGCCAAACAACGTATCGATCGTCAAATAACTCCGAATCCCGTATACCATCCACTAGCCAAGTCTCGGTCAAAATAATTATATCATAGGCCTCCTTAATAAGATTACGGTAAAATGTTAACGTTTTCGAGCGAAGTCCCCTCACATTTTGATAATAAATAGTAGGATATACCTTCATGCCCGTACTCGAGTTATCGAATGAGACGACTTACAAATGAAATAGTATAATTATTGAATACATCAAATAACGCACCAACCGCCAATATTATAAAAATAAATAGGCACAAGCGAAGTAAAAACCCAAAGAATAAACGAGCGCGTAAACACCATCCAAAACAGAACAAAAAATCATTACCATGAGGGCGAAAGAGCGAGATAATTGATATAATTCGAAGCGTATTCGTAAAAGTAAGATAACTATATTTAGTGCAGTCCAGCGGTGCATAGTAACTGGCGATTGCGATAAGGCCGAGCGGTAAACAATAGAAGCGGGCTGACCAGGTGGGCCGCTCAACGGCACTCAAACTTTCACGCTCGCGTAATAAAAACATAGATATAAGTAACATTGAAATTATGCACAAAATTATTAATACAAGACAAACTAAAGCAATTTGTTTAAATCACGCTCCGCATTTATAATATAGACATCGGAGTTATCATCCCTACGAACGTGAATCTTACAGTACTTGACCCAAACATGTTCATACCCCTTGTTAACTTTAAGCAATTTTTTCGTATTTGTTAGCAACCTCTTATTTTCAGGAGTCAGATGATCATTTAAATATATACTTTGGGCACTGCCTTGAAAACCAATTTCCTCAGCCGTGACCTTCTTCTTCAGCCTTGCTGAGGCTATGAAGTCCTCTTTTATGAAGCGGTTGTTGAAACGAACTATTATAAGCTTCTCCTTTGAATTATGAACTGGAACCCGTGATATGTAGTCTATACTGCTTCTCTCCACTTTGTGACCCACTTTGTTGTCGACTGTCCTTTGTCTAAGCGAGCCCCTTGTGTCTGTAGTACCATTGATTTGTACCATCACATCAATGGTACAAGTGATACTACTATGTGTCCTTAGTACCATCAATGGTACTAACGATACTAGCACGTGTCGCTAGTACCATTGCATTGAAAACATACAAAAAATATATATACATATAACAGGCGTTTAATAGTAATAAATAATTACAACAATTCATTGAGGAAGAAAACCGTCTTGGCTGTTTCCGCTACGTTTCAACAAGTGAAAATAGAAATAAAAATGAATAAAAAATAAATGATATAAAAATAGTGGTGTCCTATCGTTTGACCAAAAAACGTTTGACCAAACAACGTTTCACCAAAATAACGTTTCACCAAAATAACGTTTCGCCAAATGATCATTTTACAAATGGTTCATTTCACCAAATAATCATTTGACCAAATGATCATTTAGCAACTGAGTCATTTGACCAAACTTGAGGTGAATCAATCACCTTTCAGAGCAGATTCGACCCGGCCGGGTTAGGTTAGGTTAGTTTTTTTTTATATCCATAGAGGACAGGGCAGGGCAGGGCAGGACAGGAAAGGACAGGACATGACAGGACAGGACAATAAAGATAAGATAAAGATAAGATAACGATAAGATAAAGATAAGATAAAGATAAGATAAATATAAGATAAAGATAAGATAAAGATAAGATAAAAATAAGATAAAGATAAGATAAAGATAAGATAAAGATAAGATAAAGATAAGATAAAGATAAGATAAAGATAAGATAAAGATAAGATAAAGATAAGATAAAGATAAGATAAAGATAAGATAAAGATAAGATAAAGATAAGATAAAGATAAGATAAAGATAAGATAAAGATAAGATAAAGATAAGATAAAGATAAGATAAAGATAAGATAAAGATAAGATAAAGATAAGATAAAGATAAGATAAAGATAAGATAAAGATAAGATAAAGATAAGATAAAGATAAGAAAAAGATAAGATAAAGATAAGATAAAGATAAGATAAAGATAAGATAAAGATAAGATAAAGATAAGATAAAGATAAGATAAAGATAAGATAAAGATAAGATAAAGATAAGATAAAGATAAGATAAAGATCCTCATCCTCATCCTCATCCTCATCCTCATCTTCATCTTGAAATAACGTTTGGTTAAATGATCATTTGGTCAAATGATTATTTGGTGAAACGTTGTTTGGTCAAGTGATCATTTGGTCAAATGATACTTTTGTAAAATGATCATTTGGCGAAACGTTATTTTGGTGAAACGTTGTTTGGTCAAGTGATCATTTGGTCAAACCTTTTTTGGCCAAACATTAGTGAACCAAAAATAGTAGCTCGTGGACGCGGCAGTGTTACTCTACAACGGCCACCAATATTATTTCCACGTGCGGTATAAAAACAACAATTGTTTGCAGAGATGCAAAAATTACAAAACTTTTAACTGTACTCATTGAGGTAACTAGATTACGATTACCCAGGTAAAGTTTAAAAAAATGCAAAGTTTGTTAGGTTTTTTTTATTTTTGCTTAGGGTCAATTCCTGTTTAAGCTATTTTCGACCTTATTGGCATTTAGTAACTATAATGATTTTATACACTTCTTTGATTAGTTCATGCTTTTAAATATAAAAATAGTGTTTTGTGAAATGCTCATAAGGTTGAAAAATCACTTAAACATGATTTTTCAACTTGCAATCGCTAGGAAGATATATTCCAACATTCAGAACCAAATTTTTGTATTAATTAGTCTGGGTGTTTCTGTGTACATTTTTTAGTATAGTAGCCATAGAACATTGAAGTTTGCTTAGTTTGTGAAGGCGTTGTGTGTGACATGTCCATCCGATAGGTATTTGTTTATTTTTGATTCTTACATTTAAAAAAATACATTTTAATTGTAGCCCTACAAAAGTTCAAACATTTAGTACCAATTTCTGTTTACTTCAGGATTAGTCAAAGTTAGTATAACAAAGGCAGCATTCAAAGAACTGTTTACCAGACGAAAATGAAAACATTATGTGTATTATCACAAGCTCAAGCTTAGACAGAGCAGCATCAAATGTCGAAGAGGCAGTACCTGCGGTTTACAGAGCTACCAAAGCATCAATGAGAGATTCAGGACTACACTTGATTAAGAAATTACCAACGTATAACAAATACAAATGCAAAGCATACAGAAGAAGAAGGAAATTGGCAGGAGTTGAGAAGATGGCATACAGTGACATGAAAGAAGTTGAAGTGCCTCCAGAGTATGACTACTTCCTTCTTACTGATTACCGTGATGGCAACGACCGTAGCCTAATTTTTGCTCTAAAAGAAGCAAGAGAAATTGTGGTCTATGGAAAAGTGTTCTTATTTGATGGGACCTTCAAGAATTGCTTGAAACCGTTCTATCAGCTTCATGTACTTTTTTGTGATATAGGCAGCACCGCAAATGAAAATAAAGTGATTCCTGTAATATACGCACTTCTACCGAATAAGAAACAGAAGACGTATTTGATTATGCTTGAACTAATCATCAAGTCACAGATACGGATGTCTACAAACGAAAAAAATTGGGAATGGGAACTACATAAATTCATAACGGATTTCGAACAAGCGGCAATAAATGCCATTGAATGTGCATTTCCCCAGGTGTTGCACCACGGTCAGGCTATCCCCACGCGTTTCAACCGCGCGAAACATTCCGATCTCTAAGTAGCAACCCCGCGCGACAAAATGCCAGTGGGCTGCCACGACTCGCGGCGAGCGGACGGCGTACAGTTAAGACTGCACCGAGCGAAATGTGAAAAAATAGGCAATTGCCGTTAAGTGGATAACGTCAACACTAGTTGTTTAATCCATTTCTAAACTATATATTTAGCATTCCGAAGAATGTGTTAACAACTTCTCCGTGGAAAAATTATAAGATAATTAATATTTAACCCTAGAGAACTAAGTAAAGTTGGACGAAAATTGTAAAATCGTAAGCAGGCGTTAAGTGGTTTTTTATAGTTTTACAATGGAAATCTATTCTGATATTCAGTTCAAAAAAAAGATGAATGTTTACATTACAATTTGTCCGCATCAAATATTTCAATTATTGTTTGGTACGAAAGATCCGGATTTATCAAAAAGTGCTTTTAATTCTCCATACATTTTTTCTATGGCGGCCGCGCGCCGATTTAAATACGCATTCCCCACGCTCTATGGTTCAGTCGCAAACGCTCGGCGCCCTCTTAACGTTTCCCGCGCAACCTGTGCTGTACGATGTCGAAAAATAAAAGTCGGGCATATTGTTTTTGTGACAACAAAGGCGATTGAAAATGATTTCATTTGTTCCAGAACACATTAAACTCTCCGGAATAAAATATTAACGTTTACTGGGGCACTATTGACGCGTAACTATTAAAGTCTGGGTATTTCTCTAAAAATCTTTATGGGGGCGCCTACCTTTTTTTAGAATTAATTGTGTTGGTTTGATTCCATGCTGTGTTGTTATTATTACTGAATGTTTAGTTATACAATCAATAAGTAAAATATTTAAAGATTCACTCTATTATTCGTTATGTTTTAGAAACACGATTACTTGTAGTTTCCTCGATAGTTTTTTTTTTTAAGTTACCTCAAAAAGCAACATAAACCCTTAGTATGTCATCAATACTGCAGGGAAAGTTATCAGTTTTTTTTAAATAATAACATAACGAGACGTTAACTATAATGTGTACGTCTTACATTTTCAAAATCTGTATTATTTTAATAATTAAACCGAAAAAACATGATTTCATGGCAAAAGTTAATCGATTAACGATTAAGATTAACTTTTTTAATCTCGATTAACGATTAAAATTGACGATTAGTTAATCTAATCGTACGAGTTCCGATTGATTTAATCTCGAAAGATTAAGTTAATTGTCGATTAATTTTTAGCGATTAAATTTTTAATCGATTAATTAATTCGGCGATCGGAGAGCGGAGAAAGGCGTGCGGAGAGCGGGGAACGGAGAGTGGCGTGCGGAGAGCTGAGAGCGGCGTGCGGAGAACGGAAAGCAGAGAAGCGGAAAGAGGGAACGGTCGGATGCAAAGATAACCGGTGTAAGGTGTAGAGAATGGTGTTCAATCGTCCTGAAGTGGGCAACCCAGTGGGAATCGGGTTGTTGTTTGTGGACGCCACGCCTCTGCTGACTAGACTGGTTGACCAAACGAGCGAAGGCACGAGAAAAAGCTAGCGTTTACATAACGGAGGCAACCCTAGCGCACATTCCAATGACGTTGCGTCACCCGCGGGAGGGGGCATCGATAGCGGTGGCAACGCCTGCCGTCCAAACAAGTGGGGTATCTGTTACGTAGTAACTTGTATATAATCTGTGCCACGGTTGCTACTTCCATTTCCTGGATAAAATTAAAAGGAAAGCTAAGCAACTTAAAATCCTACATAAATAAAAAAAAATAGCAACAAAAACTTAACTAAAATAGTGAGCTTGGGCATGGTTCTTCCTCTTTTGCCAGTCCAAAATAGAAGAAATCCATATAATTGCAGAGAGTGTAGTTATTGGTAGTAATAACTACACTCAATGGATAATGGATGGCTCAATATTATAAGGAAGGACCTGAACAGCTGCGGGTTGGACGAAGACGATGTCCAGGATAGAGCGAAGTGGAAGCAAAAATGCAGGAAAGCGGACCCCGTCTCCGGACGGGACAAACGCTAGGAGGATGATGATGTAGTTATTGGTAGTACAAAAGAAGTTAAAGATTTGTTAATGTATATATTTAACACATTTTTAGACGCCGAAAAAAGCACAGTGGTGCATTTTAGCGAGAGACATCGAACAACGAATTGTTGCGAAGCATGCAACGGTCAATTTAGCAAGTGTTTTATGAGAAAGCCTACCACAACATGCCAATTTCTAAAAGTTCTAAAAAGAGATGCTGCATACCATTCCGTAAATGTTATGACAACAAAGCCACAAAACTCAAGATCAAAAGCGGTGATCGACCGCAACAATTATATTCAACATGTGCAAATGCACACATGCCTACAGTCGCCTTGTTTTAAGAAAAATTGTGTCGTCAGAAAAAAAATATTATAAACTATATTATGTATTTACTTGTGAAAATAACGTAGTATCTTAATTAAGACGAAATTATGTATGTATGTAAACATTTAGTTGTACACAAAATCAATTCACAAAACTTAAAAAAATATGTACTTTCAAAGGCGAACTTATCCCTATAAGGGATCTCTTTTAGTTAACCTTTGAGCAAATGAGGAAATAATGGGATATCCAAGAAGATAGACAAACGAACTAGTTAGTATGCACACTAAGGACTAATGTCTTAATATAATAAAATATGTGTAATTCCAAAATATAATACATATAAGTAGATATAATTACATATATATCATAATATAATATATTTTTTTTCACAAGTAAATACACGGTATAAACTAGTATCTTTTTCAATGGTACTAAGGACACATAGTAGTATCACTTGTACCATTGATGGTACAAATCAATGGTACTATAGACACAAGGGGTAAGCGAGGCCGACCAAAGGATTTACCTAATCGGCCTAATAAACTCCAGCCCTAAAATCGGGGTCCTTTGCGTAACTTTATAAGGCGAGCCTTAATCTAGGTAGTTATCTGGATTTCATCCTCGTTAGTTTAAATCTGTTACAATTAAAATTCATTTTGTCTCATTTGAAATTATCCTTGAACTGCGATATCCTACCTGTATTATAAATGAGCGCAGTTTGAGTTAGCTGGGTTGTAATATTTTCTCGTACTTACGTCAATTATCACATATGTATTTAAAAGATTTCATGTAAAGTGTCAATGCTACATTTTATCCCAATAACTACTTTATGCACTAGCTATTTTTTCAATGATAAGTAAATAATAGATTTTGCTACTGTTACATAATGGTACTCATTATAATACAACTGTAACTTGATTACATGAGTATTTTAATGCGACATTATGTACACTTGTACACAATTTTTAATCTACACACGTAGGTGCTTATTGTAAATAATGATTTACATGACTCGTAGATGTATGAGTCTATACATAGAACATGTTCAGAATCTGTCGGCGATAACCAACATCGAAAATGGCGAACAAATAAAACTTTTTCACATGGACCTCTCACAAATACTTTTTTAATCTTCAAAACAGCCATACCTAATAAATAAACATTTCATTTCGTGTACATATTAGCAAGCTTAAAGAAAAATAATTTATACAATCTTTCAGACCACAGTATTTATCCAACCGAAGTAGCTAGGAGTTCAATTATTAAACATGAAATTTAATGATTATTCATTAGGCATTCAGAGGGTAAACAACCTCTGTATTTCAAATGTCATTAGCCTCAATAAAATTATAACAACGCTTTATTGAGAACAACATCAAAGCCTAAACTTAAGAGGCCTTATTTCCTTTTATTTATTTTTTTTCATATTATGATAATGATATTGACAATTTCAACCAACTTTTTGTAGCTATTTCATGCTTTCATTGTGTGCAGTCGAAAATAAGTTAAAAAAACTACAATTACGCGTAAATTTTGTCAATTTCGAGTAGTTTTTAAAACCAAACTTATTAATAAAAAGTTCAAACTGCAGGTTTCAAATATATACCAATAAATCCCAATAGCCCTGTTCTAGGTAGTAACATCAATAATATGTTAAGAAACATGTTTAATCATATAGAAAAATGACAAAAACAATCAGCATTATAAAAGGAATAAGGCCTCTTAATCTATTGACATTATACATTGTATTGCATTAACGGCTGTTACATTATTTGATCAATTCCTGAACAACATTAGCTACAGACTTGTAACTAATGTTGTAACATTAGTTACAGACTTGTAACTAATGTTGTTAAGGAACACTAAATATTGTAGAAACTTGAAGGCTCAATGCATACTAAATTATCATTGGTCGAAGGTATCTGATAGACAGTATAAATCGCGGTAAAAATAATACATAATATTTTCTTCGGTTT
This sequence comes from Apotomis turbidana, assembly GCA_905147355.2. Classification (NCBI taxonomy): domain Eukaryota; kingdom Metazoa; phylum Arthropoda; class Insecta; order Lepidoptera; family Tortricidae; genus Apotomis; species Apotomis turbidana. The sequence goes on from LR990285.1 coordinate 2,397,619, forward strand.
CCGCGACTGTCACACATTTAAATAAAACAATTTAAACGGATTATATCGCGTATATTAATTATTTGAGCCTCCCTGACGTTTCAGTACCTTTACAGATACCGTTGTCAAAGGTTGACCGGTGTCAGGGAGGCTCAAACAATTAATATACGCGATATAATCCGTTTAAATTGTTTTATTTAAAAATAATACATATTATAAAAAAAATACAAACTTGTAACATCGTATTTTAATATGAATTTTGATGACATTTTAAGGAGTGACCAAAACTGCTCAAAATTATACGCTACAAAAGGTTTTCCGTTTTGCTTTTTGCAAAAGTCGCGTGATCACTATGTTTTGGTTTTTTGTGTAAAATGCTACGATCATCATCAGATAGGACGAGGCGACGAGAAAACTGATTGTAGAAAAGCGCTAAAGAGGCGCGCTCTGGTGCGTCCGCTTTAGACCCTGCCACGATTTCGGTCTTATGGAGACGCCACGACTGCGTGCGCGTGTGTCTCGCTCCCTCGTATGGCCACTGCGCTCGATCTCTCGCTCAACCGCTCGCCGCGCCGCGCCGCTGGTCGCGCAGTCATGGCATCTTTCTTAGTCGCCAATACATTTTTATTATCACCCTAGCCCGTACGTGGGATTTTCTACCCGCTACGCGAGGATCGCATATTTATACACAAACACTCACGATCTGGGACATTCCCGAATCTACTATCATTCCCGCCGCAATTCGCATAGCAGTACATTTTTAACAAAAAAGAACCGACTTCAAAAAAACTGAAGAGCCGAAAATAACCACCTTAAAATAATCACATATAAAAGTCGGTGTCAATAAACCATTAATTATTACTATGAAAACAGATGCCGCGCAAGTTTACGTGAGGTTTGCCACCGACTTCAAAAGGTAATTCAAATGTAATCTGTACATGATTGGGTTATTTTGGCTTTTCAGTTTGTATTAAAGTCGGTTCTTTTTTTGTTAAAAAAATTCATTATTATTCTTTTTTGCTTTTTAGTGATTGTAATATAATCACTTTTTCACGAAAAAATAACCACATTCAATGAGCGAAATGGAACATACAATAAAACTTATATGATTTTCTCATGGATGTCTTTATCAGAACTGAACCAAATTTAAATGGGACCAAACAGGAAGCCCCAGCTTTCAAATAGGCCGTGGCAGGCTGAATGAATGAATGAATGATGTACTGTCAGAAAGTGAGTGGTTACAATAAAGTGTTACAAAATTCTATGTCCGTCACAATCAGCCAGAGTTAGCGTACAATATTTTACTTCAGCTTCTATGCATGTACAATTGCTAAAATAACTCTTAATAATAAATTACGATAAACGAAAAACAACAATTTCATGCTAACTAATGGTAATAAAATGTCAGAATATAATTATTATCAATTAATTAAGTACCTACTTATACAAAATAAACAAACACACATAGAAACTAATATGTCAGACGGTTAAAAAATTACAAATGTCCAGATATTCAATAAAATTAATAAAGAGCATTGGGAATTTCGAAATGTTCATTTACACTAATACATTTTATGGAAACACCAATCATATAATTTATTTTTAAATTCTGGAAAATCGAGTACTTTTATATCCTAGACAAATATGATTTAAATTTTATACCGACATATATGATATACTCTTTTTGAAGTGAGCAGAGTTATGGCTATGGCTAGGGTAACAAAGATTAAATCCATGGTGTTTGGACGTCGACCTTGGGTTGGATGCCATGACTTTATACTTGTGTATATTAATTTTGCTGTAAGTGAAAGCGACTTGTAGTAAACCCCATGTAGCACCAATTACCTAGAAATTGAACAAGTTCTTCCATCAATGATCAACATCAATGACCAAATCAATGTTAGGTAGGAATATTAAAATAAAATTAAAACGATGAATTTAAAATATTAAATGTACCCAGAGATGTATAAAGTCTCTAGGTGTCACAACATGCAATAAAATATATATAATTACTTAATTAATTTAATTCCACAGAGATGTATAAGGTATCTCGGCGTCAATGTGAATAATTTACAATAGACAATTATTATTAAACCTAAATTTCTTAGAGATGTATAAGGTCTCTAGGCGTCACAATATACAAAAAAGAAGAAAAAATAAATAATGATAATAATAATATGATTATAGTTAAATTTCATTCCTCAGAGATGTATAAGGTCTCTGAGCGTCATTATTCAGTACACTAAGTTTATTAGAGATGTATACAGTCTCTAAGTAAACAAATAAAAATAATAACTTCAATCGAGTAGGTACAGGATGAAGTCTCTCACGTCAATTCACTAAACGCTGGTAAGCAGTTACTATAGGTCGATTCACTAAAGCTGGCGCGAATGGATTGAATGAAAGTTATTTCACTTGTCACTTCGAGTGTTAGTGTGAGTGCCGTTCTTATACAGGGGCCTCTAGTCTAAGATCCCGATATAGAACGACCTTCACCGAGATGTTTATTTGATGAAATGTATTTTATATTTAATTTAATATGTCAATAAATATATCACATATGGGTTGTCTAACAAATTTTAGTCCAGGGTATGTTTAATTAACAATTAAAAAAATTTTTTTTTTAAACATTTGATTATTAGATAAATTCTATACCAATCGAAAGTATGAAGCCCATAGAATATGCAAACGTTAGGTTGCCTATTCTTTTCCCGTCACAACTATCGGGTAGCCAGGTTTAAACAGATAAATCTATACTAGCATTTTGCAACGGTCTGATTCATCATCATCATCATCATCTCAGCCATAGGACGTCCACTGCTGAACATAGGCCTCCCCTTTGGACTTCCATATAAACCGGTTGGAAGCGACCTGCATCCAGCGCCTTCCGGCGACCTTTATAAGGTCATCTGTCCATCTTGTAGGTGGACGTCCTACGCTGCGCTTGCTGGTCCGAGGTCTCCACTCGAGCACTTTTCGGCCCCATCGGCCATCTGCTCTGCGTGCTATGTGGCCTGCCCATTGCCACTTCAACTTGCTAATCCGGTGAGCTATATCGGTCACTTTAGTTCGTCTACGGATTTCTTCATTTCTGATTCGATCACGTAGAGACACCCCTCTCCATTGCACGTTGAGCGACTTTGAGCTTTGAGATGAGGCCGATAGTGAAAGACCACGTTTCGGTGCCGTAAGTCATCACTGGTAACACACATTGGTTGAAGACTTTCGTCTTGAGGCACTGAGGTATGTCGGACGAAAAGACATTGCGTAGTTTCCCGAACGCTGCCCAGCCGAGTTGGATTCGGCGGTTGACCTCTTTCTCGAAGTTGGACCTACCTAATTGGACCACTTGTCCTAGGTAGATGTATGAGTCAACAACTTCGAGTACCGAGTTTTCAACAGAGACTGGGATGGGCACAACCTTGGCATTTGACATGAGTTTCGTCTTATCCATGTTCATTTTTAAGCCCACCCGTTGAGAAACTCGATTGAGGTCATCGAGCATCACGCTGAGTTCCTCCATCGACTTTGCCATGACTACGATGTCGTCGGCAAACCGAAGGTGAGTGATGTATTCGCCATTGATGTTGATGCCAAGTCCTTGCCATTCCAGGAGCTTGAAGGCGTCTTCCATAAGGGCCGTAAACAGTGTCGGGGATATAACGTCCCCCTTTCTTACGCCTCTTCTCAATGGAATGGCCTTTGTGCTCTGCTCCTGAACTCGGACCGACATGGTGGCGTTACTATACAAACACTTCAACACTTCAATGTACCGATAGTCAATATGGCATCGCTGAAGTGACTCGAGCACCGCCCATGTTTCCACCGAATCGAAGGCTTTCTCATAGTCCACAAACGCTAAGCATAATGGCAAGTTATACTCCTCAGTCTTCTGTATAACTTGCCGCAGCGTATGTATGTGGTCTATGGTACTATAGCTTCTTCGGAAACCGGCTTGTTCGGGAGGCTGGAAGTCATCAAGTCTATGTTCGAGACGGTTCGTGATGACCCTTGAAAACAGCTTATAAACATGGCTTAGAAGCGTGATGGGCCTGTAGTTCTTCAATAGGCTATTATCACCTTTCTTGAAGAACAGTACCACCTCGCCTCTATTCCATGCTTCAGGCGTTTTGCCCTCGGACAAGACGGAATTAAAGAGCTTCTGGAGGACCTTAAGTACCGGTGTTCCACCCGCTCCAGAAGCTCTGAGGTGATTCCGTCTTCGCCCGGCGCCTTGTTGTTCTTAAGCTGCTTCAGGGCCATCCTAATCTCGTACAGACTGATGTCCGGGATGTCTTCGGTATAATGTCGGGACAGCTTGGCTCTTGGATCGCCTACCAAGCTGTCAACGGGCTTTGCGACTGAAGTGTATAACTGACCATAGAACCTCTCGATCTCGCCTAGAACCTCTTCTTTGGTCGACGCTATGCTGCCATCTTCCCGTTTCAGCTTGGTCAGCTGGCTTTGTCCAATAGACTTGTCCTTTGCGAACACTTTGGAGCCTTTGTTCTGCTCAATGGTCTCTTTAACACGGTTCGTATTAAAGAGCCGCAGATCCTGTCGCAAGGACTTCGATATACGTCTATTAAGCTGCCTATATGACCTCGCGTCATCGGGAGACTGCAACTGTAGCGAGCGTCGTTCAGCCATGAGGTTTAAGGTTCGATCAGACAATTTCTGAGGTCTATCTTTACGGCGGGGTCTGAAAAACTTAGACCCTACCGTGTGGACAGTTTCCACTAGCCCGTCGTTGATCTCGTCCACTGAGACAAAGTTCTCCAGACAAGCGAAGCGGTTGGAGATCTCGAGTTGAAAGCTCTCGGGGTTTTGAATATGGGCCTGAGTAGGTCGGAGCGTAGACTTCATCAGACTGGACCTCTGTCGCCCCTTGAATTGAAATTAAATAACATTAAAGATTATTTTATTATGAACACGGTGGTATAGGGTTGCCTGCGAAAAATCAGTCCAGAATTCCGGTTGTCGAATATTCAAAAGTAAAATATTGCTGCGAGTGAATGTGTGCGACTGAGAGGTCTCAACCAAAACCATCCCATACGATAGAAGAGGACACAGCATAGCAGCTGTTTGAAGTCCGCCCATTTAAAAAAAAGAGTTTTATTAACAATTTAAAAAGGAGATGTTTAATTAACAATTTAAAAAAATATTTTTTTTAATTGTTAATTAAACATACCCTGGACGAAAATTTGTTAGGCAACCCATATGCAATATATTTATTGACATATTAAATTAAATATAAAATACATTTCATGAAATAAACATCTCGGTGAAGGTCGTTCTATATCGGGATCCTCTACTACTCCTAATATTTTGTAAACAACAACAAAATGGGTTTTTGTTATTCAAGAAAAATAAAAATTATTAGGTATAATATAAGCATAATCTGCGCAATATTTAGACTAAACAAGTAATAGGTATATATGTCCGAAAGGTATTTTTAACTTTTTGATACAAAAATATTTTACTATCATGGTGTTTTATGCAGACGTTAGTTTTTTGACATACTTTAGATTTTGACTGTTGTAAGGCAGTGTAATTGTACATATTGCTTAATATTCATGCAATGTGTGTATGACCAGAATTAGGATGTGGGATGATAGGTACTATTCCATTGTCTCGTATGAGTTTGACCATGTGGGACTTTGCGATGGTATTAACGTAACCCACATTTTCTTCTTGTCTTCGCGGCCTGGTAAAGGGTTAATGTCAAGAATTAATAGGTGACGGACAACTAGTTCGAATTATAAAAAACTGGCCAAGAGCATATGTCGGGCCACGCTCAGTGTAGGGTCCCGTAGTTGCCCGTCCTTCACAATAGACGAAAATTACGAGAAAGATTTCAAGCCCTATAAAAAGATCGTACACGCCAAGAAACAGTAAATACTTATTATCTTTTGGAAGTTATCTATGATACGCGACAGATTGAGCGAAATGTTTTAATATAGTTTGGCACTTAACCAATACGTGTAACGTTCGAAGTGTAGGGACACCGCGTGGCACTTAGGTACGTCATTTTAAATAAAATTATGAAATTTTGCAACAATAACTCAAAAACGGATCGACCGATTTTATTCAATATAGTTTTCATTGAAGGTACTAGTATCCGAGGCTAAGCTAAGACCAATTCGATTCAATAAGTTATGCTCAGAAATGGCTCGGCCCTCCGTCGATCTAAGATTACTAAATTTTGATTATCCGAAGTTGACCGAATATTCGATTTCATATTCTGAGTCGGAGGGCCCAAAAGCCCCCCAATACCGAGTTTCAGCCCCCTCCCAACTAACAAAATGGTTATAAAATCTCAACATTATATGACTATTTCATCGTAGATACGTCGTAAATAAGCAAGTTTTAAAACGTGACGTTATGTAGCTGTCATTACTACAGCATTTTAGTTTAAAAGCAATTTGTTCATAAAACACAGTTGTACACACGTTTGTATGACATCTACAGCAATTTTAATCTTTGTCGTACAAAAGTTTTAGCCGTGGCATTTCCCCGGTTTTACTATATTAATATGACATTTTACAGCAGATTGTTCATATTTAAGCTTTTAGAGTGACTACTGTACGACTAATCATAATTTTAACTTTTTACAACTTTAATACTGTTAAAATGACATATGACAGTCATATACACAGCCGTCTTATGATAAAAAGATAGATCTTACGACTTAAATGTTTCATAACATCTTCAACTCGGACAGTGAACGAACGGAAAACAGCCAAGAGAAATAAACATGCCAGAGAGGGAAGGTTCCGTAGATATTTTTTTTATAGAAAATCGGTGTGACAGCATTTCGAAATCACCTTTCTTAAGAAAAGTGTCCACATCCAAAAAGGCCATATATGTATCATACGATCTACAAAAAATACGAATTACGTGTTTGAAAATTAAAAGCACAATTTTTTTCAGCAACTAAAATTAATAATAATGAATAATAAATTATGTCACCACAGAGGTAATTAATATGGCAGCGTCAGTCAAAATGTCTTATTACTATTATTCAAGTACATAATATCACAAGTACATGACTGCGTCCCACAAGGTTTAGGCCCCAGCAGTAGGGAACCCTAACTAGGTAGTGATGGCGTCGGCAAAGTGTTATATTCTAAGTCATAAGGCAGCGTTTTTAAGTACAATAAGTTTTAACAAGTCATATTTACACAGAGACTAAAACCTAAATTATTTTAATTTTAAAGTGTAATACTTACTGTTTTCAGATATTATTTGCACGATAATAATATCACTCACAAACGTTGCATGTTGTTATAATTAAAACCGCTTCGCTGTTGCATTTAACAGACTTATTTGTCATACAAACGTCTGCGTTATGATAACTCTACAACCAATTGCTCTTAGGAAGCGAGAACTTACGATACTTTTCTGACGAAATAGTTCTTTAATATCTATTTTATGACAGCCGTGTGACTAAATGTGTTTGCTTATGACCATTGTGTGAACACTGTACGACTATTTTGTCTTAAAAACTGCGCCAAAATCGCATTTTATAAACGTTTATATACCTTAAATTGCATACCATTAAGTTTTATCAAAAACGTTTGTAGAACACTTGTACAACATATTTTTGCTAGTTGGGCTCGGACGAATTCGAAATTTTCGAAAAAAAAAAGTGGCCATTTTGATTTTTTTTCCACGACTGTACTCGGGTGGGGGCCCCCTATGATATTTGTTTGAGCATCCCCCTACCCATCTCCAGCCGTTTACGAGATATGGGACTCTTTAAAAAAATATCTCCATACAAATCTTGGTTTCTTCGATATTTTCCGACTTTGACCGAATTTTCGGACACCGATTTCAGATTCATATTTGTGAGCCCCAAATGCCACCCGATTCGAGTTTCAGCTTCCTAGCACCAATTTGAAATTTTGGAAAAAAAGCCATTCGTCATTTGAATTTAATTTGGTTCGATAACATTTTGTAGTATTCTTTATACTGCTGAATTTGGGCGGTTATGCGTCTAGTTTGTCTACATATACGTTTTCAATAATCACTTATTGTATCAACCTGTATGTAATCATTTTGTGACACACACATAAATATTATCATTCAATCATTCAATCCATTCGCGCCAGCTTTAGTGAATCGACCTATACACAATTAATTTGGCCCTTGCTAGTGTGAACAGACCGGACCCCACAAACGGCACCCGTTCACGAGCATGACGCATATCTCAGCCATCGCCTCCCTCAACCACATTATAGGGAAGGTTGCGACCCGATCAACGACGCCACCGTAAGCAAATACCTTTAAGCAAGCATGACATGCTCACACTGCCGGGCATTTACAGGTACAGGACAGTAAAACAGATGGCGCCACTGCCATCAGTAGCTATTTGATTACTCTATATTTGTTTTGAATATTTAAATTATTTTGACTAACTATTATCCAATATAATATAAATAAACACATAATATTGACTGAAATAATAAGTTTGTGATATAAAAAGTGTGGAAAATGGCTCCATCAAAACCAAAATCTCAGGAAAAGTGTTGTGATGGCAGGTTAGTGGACGTTATTTTCAATTTGAAACAAATGATTGTGGAAATGAAAGCCAAAATAGACAGGACATACAATATAATCAATGAACAACAAAGTGAGCTCAAAGTACAGAAACAGCAAATATCAGACATAATAAATATTTTGACAAATAAACCGACTGACCTGAAGTTACAAGAGTCCGATGTCTTTAACACACCTACAAAATTTCCACATAAATTCACAATGTCCCACAATGACTCTGGACCGGAAGGATTAATCTACATCCACAACACTACACCGAGCGATACTCATGCCCAAAATGATGAGTATGAGTCCACTTCACAAGCGCAACAGAAAACGTCCACACCCACACATTCCTCAATGCCGATTCAAAAGATGCGCCTTCGGTCTCGTCCACATCGCAAGCTGCAGTCAGAGGCTATTTAAGCTAAGCCGTCGAGCTCGCCGCCAGTCACTCGGAAAGGAGCTGCTCCCAAAGTGATTGCTCCAGCCGGGTCATCAGGACACACAATGCCACCAGCACCAGTAGCCGCAACAGCGAAGCAGGTCGCAGATCTGTCACCAACAGAACCAACACCCGAAGCGCCGGCCGCGCCGGCCGCGCCCCCGGTAACCGCTGCACCAGCTCCGCTGAACGTTCCAGCCGGCTCCTGTCTGCGAGCGGCTGCCCCGCGGCCTGTTAGTCTGCACGTCTTCAACCTGAGCGTCGAAAGCACCGCTGACGACGTAATCCGCCACATCAAGTCGAGCACAGGAATCCAGGTAGATAGATGTGTGCAGCTGAAGGTCACGCGAGGACAGTATTCGTCGTTCAAGATCGATGTGCCTGCCAACAAAGTCCGATTAGTTCGTAATCCCAATCACTGGCCGGACGGTGTGTCCGTTCGAATGTTCAATAACGTGGAGCCAAAAAACTTGAAAGTGAAGAACGGCGACCAACCACCGCGATAGCTCCATCCGCATGTTTTCAAGTTCTTCACCAAAACGTGCGGTCTATTTGTGGCAAAACCGCGTTATTGAATGTTTTACTGGATACCGAAAAGCCCGATGTACTAGCTTGCAGTGAAACATGGTGCAGAAAAAATTAAATCAAACAAATTAGGTTATGTAAGTATGAAATGGCAAACGCATACTGTCGCAAGCGCACCGGAGCGCATGGTGGGGTGGCGCTATTCATACGGGACGATATTCGCTATAAACAGCGCAACGACTTACATGACCTATCTGTTCCGTACCATATTGAGATAGCATCGATTGAAATTTTATATTTAAATTTGATTATTATTGTGACATATAGAACCGGTAAAGGCGAATTTGACATATTCATAAATAAATTGGAATGTTTACTGAGTACGGTTACTGCAGAAAATAAAAGGTTTCATATTAGTTGGCGATTTAAATGTGGACTTTCTAACCGACAATAACCTGAAGACTAGGCTAAATGACACACTAAACAGCTATGCTTGCGCGAACGTTGTTGGGTTTCCGACCCGTGTGTGTGGCGAGAGTTCTACCTCGATCGACTGCGGCATAGTACCTCGCACCAGTGACGTCACCGCGGCAGCGATACATACACCCATAAGCGACCACAACGCACAACTGTTTACGTTATCGATGGAACAAATGCAACGCGAAAAGTCTAACTCTTTTGTTGAGCGTAGGGTTATTAACGACGAATTAATTTGTTCTTTTTATTATGACATTCTAAATTATAATTGGAATTTTATAAATAGCGACTGTGACATAAATATTAAATTTAATAAATTATTACGTATTCTGACATATTATATTGATATTCATTTTCCTTTAAAACGATGCCGATTAAATAATAAACCAAATGTTCCATGGATGACTGACGAAATTATTAAATACATGAATAGCCTTAATGATCTTTCTCATTTTAGACAACAATACCCTGATGATAAAAACATATCCAATATGATTAAGTATTATTCGGACTTAATTAAGGGAAAAGTATTAGAAGCCAGGCAGGAGTATACAGGGCAAAGGTTAAAAGATAGTTCAAATCCTTCCAAAGAAATTTGGAAGATTATAAATGAAGAAATCTCGCCAGCGCCATGTAGGAAAGATATTACGCTTAAAGACAGTGACTCCAAAACTATAGGGAAAAACCACGTCCCCGACCATCTGAATTTTCTTAGGTGTTGCGTCTAAGCTCAATATTGGGGTAAACGAGCAGTGTTCAATGCAGTACCTTACCGACCACGCCCGAACTGCTCATGTGCCGGTTGTTGAGCTGCCCACTGTCACGCGAGCCGACCTTGATCGAGTTCTTAAATCCATGCTCAAGACCAGGAGCACCCTTGACATATATGACATTTCTGTTAACATCATTTTATGCATCTGGCCTCTACTCTCAGAAATGCTGCTTACCCTAATCAACGAGATGTTCTCGGAAGGTGTTTATCCCGACGTGCTTAAGTGCACAAGAGTGTGCCCAGTCTATAAAAGTAAAGGGGAAAAGACATCCGTTGATAATTATAGACCGATATCCATAGTACCAAACATCTCAAAAATGATTGAATCGATTTTATCAGAACACATAATGAACCACTTTGAAACAAATGACCTACTGACTGACCGACAGTTTGCGTACCGACGACATATGTCCACCACAACCGCAGCGCAGAAAATGATCGACTGGATCACAACAGGCATTGATGACAGGTATAAGATAGCCGGTATATTTTTTGACTTGTCAAAGGCCTTTGATGTGATTAATCATGAACTACTAGTAAAAAAACTAATGTGCTATGGACTAAAAGGGCGCAGTTGTAATCTAGTAGAATCGTTTTTAAAAAACAGAAATCAAACTGTTGAGGTGATGGTAGGTGGAAAAAGAATGAGATCAGAGTCTGGCAGCGTGACGATTGGGATCCCACAAGGGTCAGCGCTAGGAAATACCCTATTCCTAGCTTTCATAAATGACCTACCATCTGCCATATCTGAAGGCCAAATCGTTTTGTTTGCAGACGACACAACGGTGGTCGTAAAAGCGCGCACGTATGACGAACTAAGCGGGAAAATGAACACGGTCTGTGACCAGCTGAAGAGATGGTTCGCGGCAAACGGTTTGGTGCTCAGTGTAGGGAAATCAAACACCATACTATTTTCCGGCAAACGTGTTTTGAGCTCGAGAATACAAAGTCCCATTCCAGTGTCTGAAGGCTGCAGGTTTATAGGTTTTACGTTAGACCCCACGTTGAGTTGGAAAAAGCACGTAGACTTGCTATGCGATAGACTGAGCTGTGCCGTGTTTGCTCTACGTAGATTGAAGCCGCTCGTGTCAAGTTGCGCGTTGAGACAAGCCTACTTTGCTCATTTCCACTCGCTTATGACCTACGGAGTAATCTTATGGGGCAATTCAACTGATGCTGACAGAGTACTGCGAATGCAAAAACGGGCACTACGCACTATGGTGGGCTTAAACCAGCGCCAGTCCTGTAAGGCGCTGTTCTCCGAGCACCGAATAATGACCCACTATTCGCAGTACATATTCGAGGTCATTATGTTCACCCGTAGGCATCTAGCAGACTTCAAGCGAGTGGAAGTGAAGGGTAAGTGTCTCCGCAGCACGGGCCAGCTCCGGACAGTGCCGCGCCGCATCGTGCTACAAGCCAAAAACCCGCGGGTTATAGGGCCAACCTACTACGAGCATCTACCCGCTGACCTCAAAAATGAACGTTCTGAGGAAACGTTTAAACGTAAGCTGAAGAACCTTTTATTGGAAAAGTCGCTGTACTCAGTAAAATAATATATTGACATTGTTAAATAGATTTTATTGTAATAGTATTCTGACATTCATCGTTTGTTTTATGTAATTTGAATTTTGTTTTAGTTCTTAAGGATTTTGTATTTAAATGATTTCCATTATTTTATTCTTGAAATTTTGACATGTCTTTATTATTTATTTTTGTTTGTAATTTGATTGGTACCTTGGTATTGGTACTATAATTTATTTATTTATAAATAAATAAATAAATAAATAAATAAATAAATATCAGACAACCTCACACAAATCAACCTAGTCCCAAATTAAGCTCAAGAAGGCTTGTGTTGGAGTCGTCCGAGTTCGCTAGTGCAAGAGAGTCACGTAATTCTAGTCTCCGTCGTGTTTTCATTTAAAATCGTAGAAAAACATTATAATTACATTTGTACGTTATACAGTTATATAGCCAGTGAAACAAGGATCACAGTGTAAAAAACCGTTTTAAGAAATAAGTTATGGTTTAAAAGATATGACGATAATCATTTTAAAAAATTTAAATAAACGACAGTTGTTCTCTACACACGAGCGGCACGGTGCAGTGAGCGAGCGGTGAGTCATACCAAACCCGTTGCGCGATAACAGCGCGCGGACGCTGACACACGAGCGTTGCGGACATACTGACATACGAGCATTTTGGAAAATCAAACTAATATTTTAAACATCTTGCTAAGGACCAACGTAAAACATGACACCCAAGATTGCTCAGATTACATGTGCAAAGTGCAAGAATATTATTAAAACTAGACAGTTCTTAAGATGCTGTTCGTGCAAGAATGCTTATGATATTCTATGCACCAGTGTTCCGGAAGTGCGTTTCCGGAACACTATGAGCAAGGAGCAGAAAGAAGACTGGATATGCCAAAACTGTGCTTCAAAGAAAAGTCCAGAACACAAACAAGAAATTGCGCCCTCGCCAATATTTCCGGAAGGCAACAATATTACTCACAGGAAAAAACATGACTGCAAAGTACCCACTAAAAACTCTTTTGATTTATTGGAAGAAGAAGAGGACCTCGACTCGTCTACTACATCAATTACATCGTTAAATTGCAGTAAACTGAATAGAAGCTGCCCTCAGATAGGGGAGGATTTACAAAGTAAAATTGAACGCATGGAAGCTAAGATTACGGAGTTAAATAATAAATTGATGATTGCAGAAAATGAAATAATAACCCTTCTATCTGAAAATGAAACATTAAAAAATACTATTGACAATTTTAATGCAAAAGTTGGTAAATTGGAACATATTTGTAAATCTAACACAAAAAAACGTCGTAAGAATTCGAACAAGTCAACACTTACCTTAACTTCGAATGCAAATGATACCAGTCATAGTGATACCCATAAAGGGAATGCTGAGACACGGACCGTCACAGAATTGGTTCTTGACCTAGAAAGCGAGAAAACATCAGACAATCTACAGAACCTTTCTGCAACACCGCCTGTAGACGCCGCCTCAACCAGAAAAGACGCTAACAACATTCCTCTTTGTGCATCAACCCTTATGGATGGTGCTTCACTCAAACCCATTTCTAGTGATAAAATTGGAAATATATGTATTCTGAGCTCAAATGTACATGATAAAATATCAAAAACTGCAGATTACATGTTAGGCGATAAATATAATATTTGCCACTATATATATCCTGGTGTCGGAATAAGGACTCTTCTTCAAAACATAGAACACAAGTTGGTAAAATTTTCTAAGGATGATTACTGTTTCATATTTATAGGAGAAGAGGACTTTAAACAATCACAGAACTATAACAACTTGGTGCTATATATAAGAAATATTATGTCAAACCTATCGCATACAAATATTGTAATATGCTATCCAATATTTAACTTGAGTTGTCTCTATAATATGTTCAACAGGAGAATTGAATTATTTAACAAACTTCTATATACAGACAATAATAAATATAACTATGCTTATTTAATAAAATATGGGAGGTGTTTTGAATAAGCTTGATTTGTTAGAGGTTGCATTACAGGGCTTTCGCATGAAGAACCAGGAGTTTGATGCAATCTGTATCAGTGAGACGTTTGTTAAGCATGGTTCAGAAAACAATATAAAAATTCACAATTATAAATTAGGAGCCAGCTATAGTAGGCAAGTGAGCAGAGGTGGTACTGCTATTCTTGTTAATAAAGCATTACAAGTCAAACAAATTGAATTTGAGTCTAGTTTAGCAAAAGATTACTATTTTGAATGCTGTGGGGTTGAAATACTAGGTTTAAATTTACTCATAATAGTTATATATAGGATCCCAGAACAAACAAAAGCACACATAAGTCTTTTCATTTACAAGTTAAATAAATTACTTTTCTATCTAACCTCTCAGTTTAAAAACAAGAAGATAGTCATTTGCGGGGATTGGAACATAGACATTTTGAAGGACAACAGTTTCTGTAAAGAATTGAAAAGCACATTATTAAACTACAATTTATCAATGCATATTACTACCGCGACCAGGCTTAACGCGTGCATTGATCAAATAGCCAGTAATGTAAGAAATGTGGTAGCGAAGACACATCAGCTGTGCTTATCTGACCATGACATGGCTCAAACACTGACACTCAGAGTGAGAGAGAAAAAATCGAGTTTAACTTGGTACGATTTTAAACGGGATTATTGCAAACAAAATATTGCTAAATTTACCCAGTGCCTCGCCGCGTTATCTTTCGCAGATGTTTTGTCATCGGATAATTTTAAGGAAGCGTTCACCTCGTTCTATGATTTGATTTGTCTATTTTACAACTTGTGTTTCCCTCTCATAAAGGTTAGAGTTAGCAACTCTCAAAACAAAGCTGGTTGGTTAACAAAAGGGTTAAAAAAATCTTGCCATACTAAACGTCAACTATATTTAAAGATGAGATCAGTGAAAACTGACAAAAAAAAGCAAATCAATCAACTAAAACGCTATAATAAGATTCTAAGGAAATGTATTTTTAAATCACAAAAAATCAGCAACAATAAGTATATATCGAGACATAAGAATAAATGCAAAGCAACATGGAATGTAATATCATCAGCTACAGCAAACAGAGTCGACGATAATGATATTGTTTCTCTACGTATCAATGATGTGACCTATAGAAATCCACAAGACATCTGTAATTTTTTCAATGATTATTTTATCGACATAGTAAATTCTAATTCTAGTGTTCAAAATATACCAAAGAATGTAACAAGTAATCTCACCAACCATCCATGTTCAATATTTTTAAGGCCAGTTGATGACAGAGAAGTTCATAGAATAATTATGTCCCTCAATAACAGCAAGACTTGTGGATATGACAATATAACTACAGCTATACTGAAATTAAATGCTGATTGGATATGTCAACCTTTGGCTCATCTCATAAATCTCTCGTTTACTCAAGGGATCTTCCCCGATCAGTTGAAACTATCTTTAGTCAAACCTTTATTTAAGAAAGGAGATCGCGAAGACCCAAACAATTACAGGCCTATCACAATTGTTCCAATTATTTCAAAAATTTTAGAAAAAGCTATGTGTAGTAGGTTAACAGACTTTTTGGAAAAACAGAATATTTTACATCCTGATCAACATGGATTTAGAAAGGGATGCTCAACTGAATTGGCATGTTTCAATTTTGTTAAGTATGTCACGGACTGCATTAACGATAAACTGCCCATACTATCAATATTTTTAGATTTGAGCAAAGCTTTTGACTGTGTTGATCATTATAAACTACTGACAAAGCTTGCATCATATGGCATTAGAGGAACAGCGTTGGAATGGATAAAAACCTATTTAAGTGATAGAAAACAATGTACGGAAGTGGCAAAGATAGTTAATATGAAGAAAGGTGTAGTGAAAATGAGATATCGCTCAGATTTACGTGGGAATAATTCTGGAGTTCCTCAAGGTAGTAATCTAGGCCCTCTGTTATTCCTGGTCTACATTAATGATCTTTCTCGAGCTACCACACATAAATGTATATTATTTGCCGATGATACCACTTTACTTGTGAAAGGTAATGACATTAAATCATATGAATCAAATGTAAATAAGGCTTTAGCAGACATAAATATCTGGACATGTAGTAATAATTTAAACATAAATATGTCAAAAACATTCTATATTCAATTTCATTCATATAATAATAATCCAATGCAATTAGATATAAATTATAATAATCTTCCCGTAGCGAAAGCAGATTCTATTAAGTTCTTGGGACTACATGTAGACAAACATCTAAATTGGAAGAATCACATCGATTATGTTTGTTGGAGATTAGACAGATTTGTATATGCGTTAAGGAAATTAAGGAACACTGTTAATGTTGAGGCAGCTATCACAGCCTATCATGGCTATGTTTCATCAGTCCTCAATTATTGCCTATTACTATGGGGCAATTCTGTAGACGCTGAAAGGCCATTCTTACAGCAGAAAAAGTGTATTCGTGCCATAGCTAAAGCGTGGATAACAGATAGCTGTCGGCCACTCTTTAAGAAATTTAATATCTTGCCACTGCCATGTATGTATATAAAAAAAGCATGCATACATGTAAAATGTCATCCACAATTATTTAAAAACAGATGTGATGTTTTTGTGGGTAGACAAAGAGCCCAATATCAGAATCTTCTGTATCAACCTCCAAGTCGCACTGCGATTTACAACAAAAATGCCTACAATATGTGCATAATTATATATAATAGTCTACCGGAGGATATTAAATTATTACAGGGTACTGATTTTAAAAAAACAATTACCAAATTTCTATCCGAACATTGTTTCTATAGCGTCAACGAATTTTTGGGACATAAAAGGCAGAATATAGAATCATACTATTAAATTGTATGTACATATGTGTTTAGATTTTTTTATATTATTCATACTGTGACATTTAAATTATAATTATGCTCTCTATTTATTTTGATATAATCATACTGTGACATTGACATTATTATAGCCTAGTGAATTAGTATTATTATTATTGTTAATGTTACATGTTTTAATTTGTGAATCTGATTTGATTTTGCATGTCGACATCGTTCGATAGAATACTGGACTATGTAATAATTACAATAAGACCTTGTACCTAAACTTAAGTATTCCTGCAAATAAACCATTCTATTCTATTCTATTCTATTCTGTTATGGTTACTAGGCGACGATATACATACTTATATAGATAAATAAATACTTAAATACATAGAACATCCATGACCCAGGCACAAATATTCGTGTTCATCACACAAATATTTGCCCTTGCCGGGATTCGAACCCGGGACCGTCGGCTCAGTAGGCAGTTGCTTAACCACTGCGCCAACCGCGTCGTCATTAGATATATATTGATTAGGTATGTATACTATTGTGTACTACCAAGTTAGTTGTTAAGATTTTTTTGTATTTGTATATAATGTAAATTGACGATCACTATGTGATTAGTAATGTAAACTGACATACTCTTATATTTTACAAGAACATTATATTGTTGAGACAAATAAACTAAACTAACTAAACTAAACATTCATCACTAAAGCTAATGCCCGGTGAGAAACAACATAATGTGCATTATTTAGGCCCTCCTCTTTCTCATGCGCCAGGTCGGTCAATCCCGGGTTGTCTCTTCGTTCCGCTGGGACTGTTTCAAATCCTTTGATATGGTGGACCACCACGTAGCTAGCGGGCGACCTCTGCCTCTCTTGATGTCCGGTTGTGTGAGGGCTTTCTTCACTCCATAGCCCTCGTCTCATCTCAGAACACGTCCGTACCATGTCTTGCGGGATTCCTAGATCTTGTCGGTGATGGGGCAACCTTGTAGCTTTCTCTAATGTGTTCGTTACGCACTTTATCGAGTCTAGTGGACAGGCGGCTTAATGTGCGAAAATAACATTGTGTTTATGTCGATAAATCGGTGACCGACGACATCATGCTAGTACTTTCTACGAGCTTTTCGTATTACAGAGATGCCATTATCCTCGTTTTGTTTTCACCTTAGAGCCTTAGAACGCTAGCGTGTCACAGGTGTGTTGAAAGCGAGGCGATCATGCAGCGAATTCGCCGTAAGCGCGCAGCGAGCGGCGAACTCGCTGTGCGCTTGTCACCCAAATACGTTAAAGAGTAAAATAAGGCAGCTACGTCAAAACTATCTAGATTCCGGTCTTTGTTTTTTAAAGCCAACGCCTCATTAATCTGTATAAAAGAGTTCTGTGGAAATATGCGCCTTTCAAACTGGGCTCGCTTGTCGTTTATCTCACTAAGCAAAAACTGCGGTGCTGTAGTACCTATACTTCGCTTCGTATGTGGGATTACGACAAAAACGCGAGTTAAAGCATAATTTTATGCCGTAAATATAAAAAAAGTATTAGTAAAAATTTAAAAAAGACGGGTTTTACACAACTGAGGGGTATGATACAGTTTGTGCAGAAAATTTACGGTTGACTTGTATGAAGATGGACGTTATTCATTGTGATCGACAAAAACGCCCCGTTATTACCTACAGAACTAACAAATATAGATATGACGAGCGACATTTCACTATTGTGCACTCAGGTAAATGGACACTGAACTTTTTGTCGCTTCGTTACGGGAGTAAATATAAAGGAAATAAATGCACGCACGTAGAACTCTGTCATAAAAATGTAGGTAAAGTCTGACCAGAAAGATTTTCAAGAGGGCGCTATTTATAAGATACATATGGCAACAATTTTGCAACCAATCAAACCCACACTATAATGACATTAGTTTGAATCCTGTCAGTTCCACTTCCACTATGTTAACCTCGTAATATAATTTAATGGAATGCACTCTTTTCCAGACTGTTTTTCGAGTAGTAAACACGTGTACACCTTATTTATAATATTTCGTTCACGACTGTGAATAGTTTTTGGAATTTTCTATGGATATTTTTAAAAAATTGTCTTGAAAAAAAAACACAACGAATGACATAGACATTGTTGACAAACCATCATAAAATCATTGCGAGTGTAAGAGATTAGTTCCAATGAAATTCCGAAATATGGCGCATCCTCATACGAGTATATATCTGGTCAGGTTTTACTATGGGCTGCACAAATGCATGGCACATTTATGAATGAATTTATTCATAAATGGGCCATGGAATTCTGAGGCTCATTGTACCTATAGAACAAGGACTTAAGGTTTTAAGGAGCGTGAGCACACGTGGCACACCTATTTCGTTAGGGTTGGCACAGACAGGAAAAAAATAAAACAAACATTGTATTCTTTGTTATTTACTTAGGTACACTATATTTATTACTTAAAAATTGCTTTTCCTAAATATTAGGCTTTAATCGTTATTGTTTGCCAATAATTTAAAATATTTTAAGTACACAAATAATTAATTTGCAGTATATTGCTAATGGAAATTTACAAACTCTAACAATTATTTACACTGTTTAGTATAATTTCCTTGGCGTAAATCGTGTCTAACAATCTTATAACTCTATTATAGTATTCCTTTGTTTGTTGGTACTGCAGGCTAGTACTAAGAGGACATAAATAGTTGGAATTATTTTATTGCGCACCTCGGGACTTGCCACACATTGGCAGTTCGCAGAGTATAGGTTTCGTTAGTGTTATGATTAGGTGCTTTAGGGCGTCATCCTTTGCTTTCTCCGGCGTACTAGGACGCCGCAGAGCACACTTCGAGAATAGCTGTACCCTTACCCTTACCATGAGTTAACGTGCCCGTACTCGCTAGCGACAGTGTAAACGATTCGTATGGAGAATAGTAGAGCGCACCTAGCGGTTATTTTGTAGAACTAAAATACTTCATAAGCGAGCGAATACGGTCTCTGTAAACTCATGGTAAAGGTTGGTGCAGCTGGTTACAGTTACGACTGGACCTGCTTGATGTATATGCAGTCGCTAGCGAATACGGTTACTGTAAACTCATGGTAAAGGTATTGGTGCAGCTGGTTACAGTTACGACTGGACCTGCTTGACGTATATGCAGTCGCTAGCGAATACGGTCTCTGTAAACTCATGGTAAAGGTTGGTGCAGCTGGTTACAGTTACGACTGGACCTGCTTGACGTATATGCAGTCGCTAGCGAATACGGTCTCTGTAAACTCATGTAAAGGTACTGGTGTAGCTGGTTACAGTTTCGACTGGACCTGCTTGACGTATATGCAGTCGCTAGCGAATACGGTCTCTGTAAACTCATGTAAAGGTACTGGTGTAGCTGGTTACAGTTTCGACTGGACCTGCTTGACGTATATGCAGTCGCTAGCGAATACGGTCTCTGTAAACTCATGTAAAGGTACTGGTGTAGCTGGTTACAGTTTCGACTGGACCTGCTTGACGTATATGCAGTCGCTAGCGAATACGGTCTCTGTAAACTCATGGTAAAGGTTGGTGCAGCTGGTTACAGTTACGACTGGACCTGCTTGACGTATATGCAGTCGCTAGCGAATACGGTCTCTGTAAACTCATGTAAAGGTACTGGTGTAGCTGGTTACAGTTACGACTGGACCTGCTTGACGTATATGCAGTCGCTAGCGAATACGGTCTCTGTAAACTCATGTAAAGGTACTGGTGTAGCTGGTTACAGTTTCGACTGGACCTGCTTGACGTATATGCATTCGCTAGCGAATACGGTCACTATAAACTCATTTTAAGGTACTGCTGTAGCTGGTTACAGTTTTGACTGGACGTGCTTGACGTATATGCAGTCGCTAGCGAATACGGCCTCTGTAAACTCATGGTAAAGGTACTAGTGTAGCTGGTTACAGTTTCGACTGGACCTGCTTTACGTATATGACGGAGTGGCCGGGCGGGTGCCGCTGCGTCGGCCGAACGTTCCTGTCGATCGGTTTGCTGTCCACTCCCTCCAGTTGTCTTAGAAGACCCAACTGGAAAACAAGAGAGATTTCAAATTTTATAAACTTACCAAACAATCTGAAAGAAACTGTGATTCCGTAAGAAATGGAGAAAAGAAAAGGAGAATTTATTTTCACTATAAGTAGTCAAATACTGTATTTCAGGACGTGATTTCACAAGGTTTAGTTTTTCGCCTCCCGAAAAGACTGTTTATGCTTAAACAACCATGCCAACCGTTTACAAATAAGTATTTCATCTTATCCCAAATATCCTAGATCTTTTCTACTCAAGAAAATTAAAAGTTCAAACATGTTTGCCATAGATTAGAGGACTTATGCAAAGACTATAAAAGGAACAGATTGTCCCATCTACATCAGTGAATTTAACCGCGCGTCAGAGCGTCGTAGAGTAGGCAGCGTCTCCTGTTGTGAAATGCCGGTAGATTCAGATTCAGACATGTGAAAGTGCCTTTGTGGCCTACTTACAGAACAAACGTTTTCAATTTGATTTGATTTTTGAGTTGAGGTATCTTTTTTATGGTCTTTTTTTACATCTGCAATGTCCTGATAATCTGCAATTTAGTTCAATTAATTGACGTAACACATCCTAGCGCGGCGGCCATATGAGTGAGCGAGACACACATACCGAGTGATCGTGACACATGTACCGAGTCAGCGAGACACACGTACCGAGTCAGCGAGACACACGTACCGAGTCAGCGAGACACACGTACCGAGTCAGCGAGACACACGTACCGAGTCAGCGAGACACACGTACCGAGTCAGCGAGACACGTACCGAGTCAGCGAGACACGTACCGCATAAGTGAGACACACGTACCGCGCTCGGCTGCCGCTCGCCGCTAAAACCGACGCTGTAGCCGGGCCGTAATAGAAACTCTTACACGGTTTTTTATTTATTTAAACTTTATTGCACACAATAAAAGTCACTACAAAACAAATGGCATTCTCTACCAATGGGTGGAAGGGCGGATAGAACCATAGAACCTGGGTGGTATAACGAATTCACTATCCATTAGTCTCATACTCTCTATGGTTTATCAGACACGAGTAACTCTGTAGGTACTATTTATATCCTCAAAAAGATGTATGTTAGTAGGAATCTTCCATGGGTTATATCCTTAAGGGCACTGACAGTGTTTGGTTGAGCGGGTAGGTTTACTCGTAGCTCTGAATATTTGTACATATAGTACTGTGAAAGGATTTAGGCAATCTTGGAAAGCTGAAATAATAAAGCTGTAATACTTTGGGTCAGTAACATAAAAGATTCTCCATTCTAAAGTGAAGCAAAGGCAGTTATTAAAAAAAAAAAACAAAATATATAAACAACAATAAACATTTAATTATGTCATTTAATTAATTGAATGCAGTTTCTGTTTAACGTCCTTTTAATTGTTTAAGCTGTATTATAACTTATTTAATGTAAACTGTGTTAAACCTACGTACATACGTACTGCATAGGGACTCGCTTCGCTGGTTCTTGAGCGATAAAACTACTGTCGACTCTTTTCAATTTGTTTCTTATTAAAATTCATGCTTTATTAAGTAATGTATTCTGGTGTACAATAAAGCAATTGTATTGTAAAATGTGTAGCGTAAAAAGATGAAAAGAACCTTTTATTCAAGTTATTGACTGAAATTCAAGCACTCACTCACGCTAACTCAATTTTCACGCACGATACGATGTACATTAAATAGTAAAGTGAAACTAATAAGAAATATCATTGCCGATTTTACGGTTCACGGCATACCTACAATCTACATGGTGCAAAAGAATGAAATGAATTTCAATTTCATTAGTGCGATAGACGATTCAATATTTTATAAGAATATCGACCAGCAATTCACTATAGGGCTTGCTGAGGAAAAAGAACCGCCGAAAGAAAAATCCCAGACTACTTTAAACTAAGATATCTTTTTAAAACAGTAAAAAGAATAAATAATTGATGCCCTTCTAGCACATACTGTCTTTACACATTAGGCCCATCTGGCATGTATGTACACTTTTATTTTTAATTTATATTTATAAAATAGGTAGTTTGAAGAAATGTAACTTTGACAGTTAAAAATTGTGTTTTTCTCAGTCAACCTTTGACAACGATAACTGGAGGTCAGGGACGCTCAAATAATGAATAAAGCGATATACTTAATCTAATATTAGATAAGATAATGTGACAATATGGTTTCGTATAATCACTACCTACTTGAAACGGGGTTTGTTATTGACCTTTGAGTTACTTGGGTCAATGTTGTATTTAACGTTTCTTCTTTGGAATTGAATAAACAAAAAAAAAACATAGCAGGTCTTGGTTTCCGGTGCTAATTTTGACGGGTTTCTAGTAAATACATGACATATCCAATATATGGCAAGGTAGTCAATAACCTCTGACATACAGACATATATACCTCGTGACTGCTTCAAGCGTCAGTGACATTCATAATAACTATTAATTACCAATTTGCAATGAATTATTGCCACTCGCGAAGACGGTTCCATATTGGGTTGCATAAATGCAAAAGCCATAATGTTTGTGTGCATAACCATTTTAGTCATAGTATGACAATCAAAATTATGACAAGACTTTTTATTCCACTAGAGGTGATCCCCGTGAAGACGATACGAAGACAATAATCCTACCGACTGCGCATTTTTTGGTTGCAAATTGCGCATACTTATATTAGATTTAGATTTAGATTTATTTATTTCATAATAACAAATTACATTATAAATTACCTACCTATCCTAAGTTAATTTACATGAATCTTGATATTATGATCGTCAATAAAAATATATAATAAGATAATAATCATTCAATTAAGTCAAATATACACTCATAATATAACTACAACAATAATAATAGAAACATAAAATGCAATGTCAGATAGAACAGAAATATATGTCACTATGAGTAAAAAACTATAGTTTTCTCAAAAATTGCATGTAATGTTGCCTTACCATCGCTAGATAGGCTACAGTAAATGGAACATACCGAAGACTTTTTAGAAGTGTCCAGTAAACAGCGAGATTTTAAATTTGGAATCAATATTTGTCCAGTAAGTAAGTATGTAATTCCTATTACGTATCAAGATATTTGAATATCGAAACACGATTTACATCGTCACCGACCTATAAAAAACTAAGGATGTGAAGGCGATGAGGTCGTATATAAATGTAAAAAGGATGCATTCCTCAAATTGTTTTAATTATAAGTACAGTGCGACAGCAAATTGTAGAAATTAAAAAGTGGCGTCCCTTTTTCATAGATTAAATAGAAAGAGACGACATTGCAGTTTACACTAAGAGCAAATGTAAAATAAAAAGAGGTTAGCACTATTGGCAGTATAAACGTAACTCACGATGCATATTTAAAAAAAAAAGCGACAAGGTTTAGTGCGGAAGTTTGTATGCAGCGTTTAGTTTATAATTGTGCTGTGTAAAATGACAATGATATTTCGGAATTCCTTCCTTTTTTGTGTCGTTTAGAAAAACCTCGTCGGAGTTAAAATTGAAGGTAAGCTTTATGATATGAAAATTAGTTAGAAAATACAACAATGTATAACAATAATTAAATTTTATCGTTAAGACTTAGATTTGTAAGATAGTGCAAATAATTAAACGCAGTATTTATAAAAAAAAATTAAGGCGGGATTTAAATTAAAAGACAAAAATTTCAAATTTGTTTGTGTGATCTATTACAATAATTCAGCAAAAATGAGTTCAGACGAGTCTGATTCCGAATAGACGGCACTCCTCCATACTTAAAAGCGGAGGCAGAGTTAGCTAAAATAATTTACCTCCGACTAAATCCAAGGAGATATAAAAAAATACAAGAGATTCATTAAATGGCAGGAAGAAAATCAAGTTAATAATTGGTCAGATAATGTGTGATAAGGTCAGAATATTTCAACAATCTTTCTGAGACAATCGGATGGCTACAAAGGAAAGAAATCACAAATATTCAGCAGCAAAATATAGAAAAGTTCTTAAATCAAGCTCTAGATGATAACCATTTTGGCGATGAAGGTAAATAAATGCTGCCACTATTTGATAACGATATACCTAACCATATCTTTTATCCAAGTATAAACTCATAATTATTTTTGTTATAGGTTGTTATCATGGGAGTTAATGGTGCCTGCGACGACGAATATCACAATGTGTAATAATAAAAATGGGATATAACAAAAATATTCATTGGAAAACGGCCGAATATGGCACCTACAAAATATAATTTTAATCTAATTTTCTTGTTTAATTTTTGAGAAAAGCACTATACTTGCTTCGACCGTAAGAGCCATCCTGGCCTCGTATTATATCCGGACCTCGCCTACGGCTCGGTCCGTCTAATTCCTACTCGGCCAGTATGGCTTACTTACTGGTCTCTGCCGTAATGTACTATTACACAACTTATACCTAATAGATATACATATCTCCCATGGGATCGTCAGAAAAACATTAAATAACTAAATAAACAAATGTCATTTTATAATTTCATGTCCATGTACTCACTAACAGAATAAAATAGATTTTTCAATAAAAGTTTCTCAATTTTCGTCGAAATGTTTCGTCAGATGGTTCAGTACGTATTTCGGCGGGTAGACGCTCGTAGTAGGTCGGGCCGATAACGCGCGGGTTTTTACCTGCAAGTGCCATGCGACGCGGGACTGTTCTGTATTAAGAGTCATTGGCGTGTATAGCATACCTGTTCACTGCCGATTTGCACGGGCTTCTCGTATATGATCCAGGTGACACACTCGGTGAAAGGGGGCGTGGTCAGCGACCCTTTGTACGTCACATAGCTGCCCTCGCGCAGGTCGTCTCGCTCCATCCACGACAGAGACTCTGAAATATTGACTTAATTTTATTGACAGCTCAATTTGAAATTTAATAGTCGATTGCTTATGTCGTTGAGTTGTACGAAGGCAAGGTCACCCTAGATTCTTCACAGGGGGGAGGGGGCATATTTTAGAGGTCAATACACGGGTATTTGAAGCAAAAAAAAACACGTAGCGCCTAACAGGAGAAAAGGAGGTAGTATATCATGTCACGTTACTGTCCCTGTTCGGAAAATTCGTAGATCCGTGAATATTGCAGACAAGTTCTGTTAGTTGTTTACGAGAACTAAGAAGGAAAAACATTCAAACCAATTCGGAACAGTAATTGCTTGTTGTAAGAAGTGACAGAATATTAACGCTTTGTCCCCAAACTGATAAAGCAAAACCCAAAATTATTTATGATTTAGATTTGATTGAATATTAAATTATAAACTTAACTTAAGTTCTAGAACGTGTAATTAAAATTAAATTTTAAGTCAATGAAATTTATTTACTGGAACGAGGTAAGTTTGATGTCAAAAAACTGGGGCCCAATTCGAGTATGCCGTTTGAGATATCTCCAAACGTCAAATCTCCATTAGATAACAGTTATATCAAAAAATCAAAAAAAAAAACAAAAAAAAAACAAAAATATTTATTCATTTTAAAAGTTTGTGTTACAACATGAAGTGTTGGGACATTCCTTTAAGCACAGTTTGCTTGTATCGGAACGACCCGCTCTTCCATCACTCGGAGATTTGCAATAAACTAACCCAAATAAATAAAAATTACTTAGGTGCTATTTACTATATCTACTTAACTAGAATGTGTGTACAAGAGTGTGTGAATGTGCATGAGTGTGCTTGTTTTTAATTACATTTAGACAGTTTGATTATGTTAATATATTTTAAATTCATTACATTACATTTATTATATTTATATGTATATACGTTATTTACGAGAGATGTTTTAGGAGTGCCTCTGTTTCCTCGTAATTTAAATTCATGATCCACAAGCTAACTGCCTTTTTACAATTGTGAAGTTGCATTGGGTAAATATCAAGATGGACATCAATGTAGTTATATAGGTAGGCAGCTTGTGCCGCGAACTGTTTCATGGCGAAACTAGATTTAGTAAAAGGGATAGGGGCTACTTTGGCTTTTCGTCTGCGCATAACAGTCTGCGGCACATAGCTTAGAGATCTATGAAGTTTAGTCACGCTGAGTACAATATACAACTTACGCATTGAAAGGAGTTCACATTCTCTGTAAAGGTCTGTAAGGGTTTGTTGAAGGTTACTTTAAGTAGACACCTTTGCGCCCGCTCTACTTCAAGGAATTTAGTTTTATTTGCACCACCCCAGACAGGTATACAATAAGTCATTATTGATTGTGCAAGAGTAATATAAACTTAATATTTTCTTCGGTTTCCGCGACTGTCACACATTTAAATAAAACGTGTGATTTGCCATTTAAATACCTATCGGTGTGAGTAGGCTTTCTATAAACAGTATGACCTATTGTATTATCAGACCTTCTCAACACACTGACATCTAAGAAGGCTAGTGAATTGTCATTTTCTAACTCCATTGTAAACTTTATTTTCTCATGAATGGAGTTTAAATGTTCTAGGAAAACTGAAACACTAGATTTAGGTAAAATAGTAAAGGTATCATCTACCTTGGGCCTCGAACGGTGTAAAACAAATTAGTGTCAAAAGTAGTATATGTAGAGTTTTTGTTTAAAAGTATTTTATAGTAATAAATAAGGCAATCTGGGAGTTTTCTTTGGCGGTTCTTTCTCCTCAGTAAGCCTTTAGTGAACCGCTGGTAGATATTTTAAATAAATAATAAATGCCCTTCTGGCACATGTGTAACTGCCTTTACACATTAGGCCCATCTGGCATGTATGAACACCTTTATTTTTAAATTAATATTTACAAAATGGGTAGTTTGCACAAATGTAACTTTGACAGAGAAAAATTGTGTTTTTCTCAGTCAACCTTTGACAACGGTATCTGTAAAGGTACTGAAACGTCAGGGAGGCTCAAATAATTAATATACGCGATATAATCCGTTTAAATTGTTTTAATATAAACTTGTTTTAAGAGTTTGAATGATGCCACATGTTTTAAGATTTTAAAGATCCACATTAATTTCGTAATGCGCCCATTTAGGTGCTCTATATGATTATGCCAGGATAATCTATGGTCAAGTACAATGCCAAGGTATTTTATAGATGGGAAAATATATCGCCATTGAACTGTCATTTAAATGCGATGAGCTTAAAAGTGACATATCTCATCTCAATTTTGGAAATACGAAGGCGATAATGATTGTCAAAAATGTTATTCATGTATATAAATTTCTGTTTTGAACGAAACGTAACGGACCAATTTCACGTACTATGCGGTCAATTTAAAGTATGCCCCTGTTATTTATGCCGTCACATACAAAGGAAACGAAAATTTTGCGCGTCCGAATTGACGAAGTTGCGATGTTCTAGCGATATCGCCACTTGTCAAGTAGGCACACGTCAAAAGTAACAGATGGCGATGAAAAGGAGAGATCTCCATTATATCTCTAAAATTGGTCGAATACCCCCCCTGATTTCTTAACCATGTTTATAGTTTTGTAAAATAAAGACTTTGTTGTGACAAATTTGTATGATTAACTTACTAAATTTGATAAGTCTGTGATTAATTGATTATGTATTCGATGGCTAGGTACTTTATGGATAGTTACTTTCGTCTGTAGGTAAGCAGCGCGGAAGCATCATATTTTTAACAAAATTTAGAATCATAGGGACCAACTTAGACTCAAAATGCTTATTAAAAAAAAAAAGGTTGCAAATATAACACGATAAAGATTTGCCCAAATCTCTCAGATATCGAAACAGATAGATTTTTCCGAGAAAATGTTAGTTTTGGACAAAAACTGAGTATTTCAAAGCTAAACGTTAATTACTACGACAACAAGTTGGATTTTTTATACTTTGAATAACGTACCTGCAGTAACCTGTACCGCCTCATCCCGCTTCTGAATCCTCTCCAGCCCTTCAACCAACTTGTCGAACCTCGGGTTCGGGGCATCCACGGCCTCCAGTAGGAACCCGACGACAGCCAGCCCGTCGGCGTGGCCCACCGCCGCCTCCATGGACTCGTATTTACTGTTGTAGTGGACGAAGTGACATTCAGCGGCGTATCTGGAAGTTAAACAGGGGTATGGACGTGGATAATGGTTCTCAAAGTAGTATGGGTGTACGTTTTTACTATAAAACCAAATCAAGTTAAAGGTTACTACGGGGTGGTTTTCTGCAACTCGACGTCTTGTGATGTGATGGGCCTACTTTTAACCCCTGACGAAAACAGAGGGGTGTTTTAAGTTTAATATGTGTATCTGTGTATTTGTGACTGTGTGTGGCATCAAGTTTGTTTTCTAATCGAAAGCATTGTCTGTAGTGATAGTTCTTAGCTATATTTGGTAAAAATAACTGCAGCCGTTTCCAAGATATTCCGCTTTGATTGGAACCAGTTTTTTTTGTGACAGGATCTCACAGCCAATATTAAAGCTCAGAACACCAAATGTTGTTGGTATGTTCAGGTTTCCTAGCATTTTAATACCAGTCATATAATAATGGCCTCATGATGACCAGCCAGTTGGATCGGGTTATTTTTAATTTTGCATTTAGGTTATATAAGGGGTTCATAGGTACGGCATGCACGTCAACAACAATTGACAACATTTCATATTTATAACAGGTGGAAATTAATATAGAGATCGACAGGGCTTTATGTCGTGTACCTTAAAAAAAATCTTTGAATTTATTCTTCTGTATTTAAAGAAATATAAGAAAATACATCAAATAAAATAACTGCAATCTAAGACAATACGGGCTGAATAGGGTTGTTGTCTAAACCAAAGAGCGAAAAAATATATATTTTTTTATTTGACGTTGACAGATGACAGATGCATACCGAGTTTTATTAAGTTTTTTTTTTAATAAGAAAACCGACTAAAGTAACCGTTCCATTAAGTTCTGGTTTTGGTGTTGCCACATTTTAAAATGAGTAGGTATGTTTTTATAAATTAATAATAAAATAAATAATCATGTCAGAAAATAAATAAAAACAGAGATTACTTCATCTTTTTAAGCAGAATTCAGAAAAGTAATAAAATGATAGTCTTAAAAATATGAAATGTTGTCAATTGAATGACGCTGTCTGTGGCTGCTCAGGTAGAATAATATCAACGGTTGCGGTCCAGTATCGTGTGGAATGGGTCAAAATTGGTCCTCTTTATCAAGTTTTTTTGCTTAAACAAATTTTTAATCAAGTTAATAACTATTGTGCTAAACGCGACTTTACCTATATTTCTAAATAAATAATCCTCGTATTAATTCATCAACACTGCAAATATCAGCGTGCAATTCCTAAAATATAACTTCCCTTACTCGTCCTCATTATATTATGTAATGATTATCGTCTCTTTTGAGCACAGCTGGCTTGGATATTAATGGGTGACGACGGTAGACAGGGTTGAGTCGTGGGATCGAATTAGTTCGGCCGATCAGTGGCGGAAACTCGGGAAATTGTTACGATATTTTTGATTATCTCGGGAGTCGAGGCATTGCATTAAATATATATATAATTCTTGTAAATATCATCCCTTTGACTAGGTTAAGTTTGTTTGTTGTTGTTGTGTAATGATTTAGTGAACCATCCAAAGTAAAATAGGCTAAAGTCTAACAACCCCCAAGGCCATCCAAAACGTGTTCACAGCCCGTGAAGTCATCCACCGAACAGTGGAAGTGCATTTGTTCGAAGATGTATTCACCAATAAGCAGGGGTTCATATCCTAAGTAAAATACTCACCCCTGGCCATCCAAGACGTGTTCACAGCCCGTGAAGTCATCCACCGACCAGTGGAAGTGCATTTGTTCGAAGATGTATTCGCCGATGAGCGGGCCGCCGCTCAACCGTGGTCGGGAGTTCGTGTCCAGAGTGAAATAAGCTAAAACGTTAAATAGTAAAAATCACAAATTGCCGTACCATATCAGACTCATACAGGGGTGAAAAAAAACCTTTAAATTTATATATTTTTTTAACTACCGTAAGGTCGGGGTACTTTGACCCTACAAGGTTACTTTGTCCACACATAGGCTGGAGCTACTGTAACTGAAAGTAGTTCCATTACTTAGCAACGGTTTATTGATACAATTTTAATTAAATTGCATTATAAATGCGTTTATTTCTCTATACTTATAGGAACTATGTAAGAACTACTCTGGTCACCTAAAATCTTAAAATGTTCAATTCGATACAGTTCACTCCGTCTAAACTAGGATTTTGCGGGCGGCATTAGAACTACTAATATTTACTGCTTACTCCTTGCTACTCCTCCCCATCTACACTATAACTGCAAGTATTAAACTACCTTAATAATACCATTAGGTACTTTTTTTATGTTATAGGGGGCAAACGAGCGCGCAATCCCGTGATGGAAAGCGATTACCGACGCGACGCCCATAGATATCTGCAACACCAGAGGAGTCACAAGTGCGTTGCCGGCCTTTCAGATGGGAGTACGCTCACTTCTTCATGATTTGAAGGTCCGGAAATAGCGCAATGCATACTATATTCATATTATTATATATTCATAGTATTTTTTTGTTTTTTTTTTTTTTCTATTTATTTGGGACAACAGACAGTAACACACATAGATTAAAAACACAATACTTAAAAGAATTTGAAACATGTGAGACCAATTACGTTATCCACGAATTAGTATTAAGTCAAAGAACCCACCCCGCGTCATTCCTGGCGCAAAAGTACTCATTCCAAGTTGCACACACGCCGCATATACAGCTTAAATTAGAATTGTAATATTTGTAATGGCGGCACAGGATCTTATACAGCATGTTTGGTACTCGGGATCACACATCACACTTGCTGCATTACCGCGCTGAACCGCGATGGACAACCTTTGCACAAGTATACCCTTACCATGAGTTTACAGTGACTGTACTCACTAGCGACTGTGTAAACGACTTGTATGGAGAATTAGTTCTAGAAAGTACCCGCTAGGGGCGCCGTACTATTCTTCATTTTAACTCATGGTACGGGTGGAAGAATATTTTCTTCTGTATAGACGACAATAGTCAACAATCATGAACTTGAATCCCCTTGACCATGCCTTGTTTTGCTCGATTACTTATCATTATCATTATCAATACTATCGATAGTTAGATAACTAAACAACGTGCTGATTTGGCTAAAATTCCTTACGTAATGCTGAAAAATGTCGTGATACGCACGTTATCGCATATTTGAACGTATTGCTCGTGTTTCTGGTTTAGACATGTGATTAATTCCAGTTATGGTTTTATTATCATTCCCTAGCATTTTAGGGCAAACCCAATCAATCTGAACAAATCCTTGCAATAATTTTAGAAATAAATCTTATTCGAAAATCTTATAGGCAGATGAGCCTCACTATAATAACAAGTAGTAACCATTTAATTAAAAAAATAGTGTCATGTAACATGTCATGTAAAAACGGTTATTATTATTATTAATCCGTTTATGGCGGCTCGAAACTTGTGCCTGTATCAGTTTTTTTGGTTCATAACCAATGCATGACTTCCGTGTTAAATGTAAATAAAACTTATCAAAAAATTAAAAAATTAAACATGAGATGAAATGAACATGAACAAAGATGGCCGATGAATCAATCCGTAAAAACGGTTATTTATTCGATATTTTAAGCTTCATTTCATATAGAAACATATTGTTGGTACTTTTTACAAAATGTACATGTGTTTTACAGTTTAAAACTAGAGCAATGGAAGTCATAATTATAAGAAACGTATTTTCTCAGTGTTTCAGCGGTATATAAAGTCCTTTGTCTACAACAGACTGAAAGCTCTGCAGTAGTATTTACTCAAAGCTTGAACTCCGTCGCGCTGCCGGGCTTTTGTATTTAACTTTTATAACTTTATATACTTAATACAGTTTTTTAACCTCCATGAGTAAAATAGTACATTACTGCATACGCCGGGGAACAAGAGCTTGCCGGGTGAGTTGGTATAGACGGCCGACAGCAACCCCTTTCACGCCTAAAGTATGTATAGTGCTTTTCTCAAACAGTATGCAATTAAATAAAAAAAAAACACTCGAAAAATATAAAATTCAGCTGTTTAGCCTGCACATTAACACAGACACTGGCCTTCAATTTTGTATGAAATTCCTTTACAGCTTCTCTCTAGTTGTTCCGCTCGAAACGAACATCACAGGCTGTTATTAAGACCAAATATCATTGTAACGCGTTCTTGCAAATAAATATTTCTATTTCTATTTCTATAACGCACGTTATGACGAAATTTCATTGCATGTTTGAGAAAATAGTATTCAATAATGTAACTTTACCAGTTTGTCCCGTATTGAGCAGGACCCCTCTGCCCTCGTTGTCCCAGTAGCCCCGGAACTTCAGGGCGTCCAGCGAGCTCCACGTGGGGCATTTCTGCAGCGAGATGGCGATGGGGGACTGTGAAGCGCGCAGCCGCGAGATCTGTTCCGCTGGAACAAAGTAATAGAGAGAATACTCTTTATTACATACCTCGACACGAAAGAAATATAGACACAAAAAAACGATCTCATCCAGACAACCTTCGGGTACCGGACATTTAAATAATATGTCATAAAACTTTAAACAGTTTATACTACGACTGTGGCAAACAAGCTTGCGGCCCGCCTGATGTTAAGCAGTTACCGCCAGCTATGGAGACTTGCGACGCCAGGAGCATCACACGCTCGTTGCCGACCCTTTAAGAACCTATTTACTCCCCTCTTGAAGAACCGCATGCTGTAGTCCCCGGGAAAGACCTCGGCAGGGAGCACATTCCATTCCACACCGAAATTCCTCTGGAACCGCACAGTTCTCAACCATTTAGGCTCCAGAACATTTCCCAGCGGCCATACAGTGAGCGAGACGCACGTCCCTCGCATCGGCTGCCATTCGCCGCTAAGTAACGCGGTTAGGCCGGTTTGGAAGCGGTAGGAATTTCATAGCATCTCTCATTTGTTATCTTAACTAATTAGCGCCATGATAATGTTATGCCCTAGGTAGTATACACCAGTATGGGCTATGATCTCGCTTAACAAACATAGGTAGTTACAAAAGATATAACATTACGTGTAAACAAAATTGACTTGTAGCGGTTCTGGCGACAGATTGGTGCAATGGTGTCATGGAGCACCTGGTTTTGTACCCTTCAACGGCCGAGTCACACAACATTAACTATAATAATAAAGAAATCGCAGTAAGGAACCTTAGACTTGGTACGACTTTGTCTAGATTTCATTACTTTTTAGAGATAAACAAGCGGCTCCATCGAGACTTGGCTAGTTTTTTACAGAATGTTTTTGGTGGGATTTCACTTCTTTTTGTAGAAACTTGGGCATATTGTTTTATAACAACCTGCTAATTCACTTTAACAAACCTCACGAAATAATAAGCGAAATCAACGAAATGCAAATAATCCCTCCTAATCCCTAGCAAACGTTTCCAAGCGCAGTAGAAGAATGTCGTAAACGACTGTAACGCGGCCGGTTGCCACTTCGCCATATAAGATTATCGGAAAAACAAACGACGACGCGTTTTAAAATACAGTCAGCGCCATCTAGCGACGTGTGCGGGTATCACCGCCACTCTTAGTCCAATGCATTATATTTAGACCAAGTTTTGAGCGAAATTAATATTTTGGTGTAATTTGTTTATTTAATTTGTGTAATGTTCGAGTAGAATAAAGTTCGACTATTTCTTCTTGTAAACTTGTGAGTATAAGTATAAAAGCCAGTCTAGTCTTGTCCAGAGTTTTCCTTTAATTTTATTTATATGCGTATTAAAAGCAGAAGGGGAGGCATTCGCCCAGCGGGTACGTATTACAATGCCGAAGTGCCGAAGACCTATGGACGGAAGGCCGAAAATTAAAATGTCGAATGTTCATTTGACCGAAAGTTTAAAATCCTCGAAAGAACGTTTGATGGAAAGGATTAAATACCGAATATTATAATCCCGAAGACTGTAATCCCGAAGAATGTAATCCCGAAGACTGTAATCCCGACGACTATGATCCTGCCTGAAGGTTGTAATCCGGAATATTATTTAAACTCTCGAGAATTATCTCGTATTTCTGTAGTCTTACAGATTCTAATGTTTATTTTATACAAAGAATACTAACCTAAATTACGTAACCTACTTGCCTACTAAATACTTACTATTTATAAGTGATATCTTCTGTGGAACCGATCTGCTCCGGCGCTGCGGGATGTGCAGCCCCTCCGCCCTAGTACGTTAGTACTCTTTATTATACTGTGGCCCTAGCGTAAGAAAGTGCGGTCATCAAGCGAGTCGCAGAGGCTGAGGCTGGTCGCCGAAGGTGACTAAAAAGCTGAAGCTGCGGAGGCGAGCGTTGACAGCTTCGGTTCCAGACAAGTTCGGTTCGGTTGGCAGTCCATGACATAATGTTTTATCATAATATCGAATATTTAGTGTCATTCTTAATTTCCCACTTTTCCGGACTCTTTCCTTTTCTTAATCGACTTGCCACAGAACCGAAGCTGTCAACCCCGATTCCACGTGGTCTTGTCTGCCCTACCCCTAGAGTGTATATAAAAGCCCGGAGGCGCGGAGGGAAGGCAGCCCCCGGCCGCCGTAAACCCAACCCGCCGTAAGACCAAAAAGCCGAAGCTGCGGAGGCGAGCGTAGGTGCCGCACTTTCTTACGCTAGGGCGGAGGGGCTGAACATCCCGCAGCACCGGAGCAGATCGGTTCCACGGAAAAGTCAGATTAGTTTAGTGTGCTGACACTTTTAAAGTGCTCATTGACTTTCGGGATTATAAAATTTCGAGATTTTAAAAATTTCGGGATTATGAAATTTCGAGATTTTGAACTTTCGATTTTCTGAAAATAGGTAATTTGAGCTTCGGTTTATCGAATATCGGCTTTTTGAACTTTCGGTATTTAGATTTTCGGTATTTTCAACTGTAGGTATTATGAACTTTCGGGACTGTAATACGTAACCCGCCCAGCTGTGGGACGCTATAGGCTAGATTAAATTAGAAGATGTGTCCCACTACGCTGGATTTTTGCAATGACAGTCGATTTTTTTATGTACCAATAGTAGAAGGGGGCATTACCATATCTCTAATACAGCTGAGACCAGCTGAGGGTTCTTCATCAAATGAATAATAAATAAATAAATATCGGACATCCTCACACAAATCGATCTAGTCCCAAATTAAGCTCTAGAAGGCTTGTGTTATGGGTACTAGATGACGATATACATACTTATATAGATAAATATATACTTAAATACATAGAACAACCATGACCCAAGCACAAATTTTCGAGTTCATCACACAAATATTTGCCCTGGCCGGGACTCGAACCCGAGACCGCCGCGCCGGCTCAGTAGGCAGGTGTTTACAAACCGAGCCAAACGCGTCGTCAAAATACTTCAGACCTTGGATTTTTGACATCAAATGAAGCGGCCCACCAAGTTGAATATTAAAATACTTAAACGGGTTTACTCACGTCGTAGAAATCGAATAATACTCGACATGTTTCGAATCGGTACGCGATCCATCATCAGGAGAGACGATCAGTCACGACGGCGGCCAACCGAACACAACAAGTTGAATATTTTTTGTAAAGGCGGTATGTCGATCTCTAATAGTTTGGTTGGGCTCTTGTGTTTTCTAATCAGAGTACTCCAGATCTTCGATTATCCTAGTTTTTAGGGCTCCGTACCCAAAGGGTAAAAACGAGACCCTATTACTGAGACTTCGCTGTCCGTCCGTCCGTCCGTCCGCCCGTCTGTCACCAGGCTGTATATCAAGTACGGTGATAGCTTGACAGTTGAAATTTTCACAGATTATTTCTATTTCTATTGCCGCTATAACAACAAATACTACAAATGAAATAAAATAAATATTTAAGGGCTCCCATACAACAAACTTGTTTTATGGTACGGAACCCTTCATGCGCGAGTCGGACTCGCACTTGGCCATTTTTTATAGTTTTCGCTTTATGTGGCCATTAAACCCTAACTCTGTACCAAATTTCAGCTCTCTGAACTTATGGGAAGTACTCGTTCTTTACTGATGATCATGAGTGAGTGAGTGAGTGTCGTAAATGCGAAACTTTGCTTTCGCTTAACTTCGGAACTAAATGACCTACAGACTTGAAATATTGGATTTTAAGTATGTAATTATAGCTTACTGGATGACGAAAATTTCTGCGTTCTGGTCTTATCCAGAGGTGCTCAAATAGGGGCCTGAAAATGCGGCGAAATGGTTCCAGTAAAGGATGGTACGGCAGTGTTTGCTTCGCGCTCGACTTGGCGGGGGCACTGCCGTGCCCCCCGATAAGGTAAGACTAACATAGTTTATTGTCTAATGAAATAAGACTAATAGTTAGTAATTTATTGGACTGTCTTCGTCTGTCGACAGTCTTCTTCAGTCGAAAACTGGCGAGAAACTACGCAGGATTGGGACAAGTGGCGTGCTCTCGTTTCAGAGGCTAAGATCCTGTTTGGGTAACTGACGCAGAATTGTTAGTTTGTAACAGTTTTCCCCCAGTGATAGTCTTACCTTACCTTAATTGGTCTATTATTGGTTACATAATAATAAAAACTTTAATATTGATACAAAGATCAAAGCTCAAAGAAAAATTGCCCGTTAGGCGTAAGGGTAGCGAAGTGGTTAACGCGCTGGACCGGCAATCCAGAGGTACCGGGTTCGATTCCCGGTCTCTTCCACCAGGTTACGCATTACAATTTTTCTTTGATCTTTGTATCAATGTTTAATATAAAAATTGTGGTGTATACATGTTTCAATTTATAGAAAAGCTTTATCTGTGAGTAATATTCAGTCAAGAACCTTCAGAAGCAGCAGTCTTCATGGGCACCACGCATCGGTTCAGGGTCCTGTTGTGCAGGGTGGTCATGTTGCTCGGCCAGCGTCCGCTCGACATTGAGGAGGTGCACGAACTCGTGGTGCTATCGAATTCGCGATAAGATACGCAAAATATTATCAAATCGACGCGGAAGGATTAACCGTGGTTGTCATCCGTGATCTTGGACGACTAGATTTGTTTGACGACTTTCCGTGGCTATTTGTTTTAAGTTTTAAGAATGATTGAATACTCTTTATTAGGGTTCCGTACACGAAGGATAAAAACGGGGCTCTATTATTAAGAATCTACTGTCTATCCGTCCGTCTGTCTGACCAGGCTACATCCTGGTGACATAATTATTGGATATATTATGATAATATACATCTCATAGTAGAGTTGTTAGTCCGCTGCTTTCTAACATCATTGTGCGCATCAGGTTTCAAGCATGAAATTTCTACCACAGATAGTGTTCCGCGGTGATTATTTTCAGATGTGGAGGGAAGTCAGGTCCATCCCCTGTGAGGCGGGAGAGAATAAAAAAAAGAAAAAGAGCACTACTTGGTCCTATTTACCCCGCTCTTCCGCCACGCAGGGGAAGAATCTGACTTCCCTCCACATCTGAAATTAATCATAATCACCGTGAAACGTTCTTATCAGTGGTAGAAATTTCATGCTTGTAACCCGATGCACACAGTTTCGCGGCTTAGCAACTCTACTATCATGAACCGTGCTAGACAGTTGAAATTTCCAGAGATGATAATAGTTCTGTTACCGCTATAACGACAAATACTGAATACAAAATAAAATAACTATTTAATTGGGGGCTCCTATACAACAAACGTGATCGGTTCCGTTAATTTTGCACCTCATTATGTATCTGGCGCAGTACCAGGTGCAAACTTAACTTAACCTGGCAAGTTATTTTTGTTGATGGTACGGAATCGTTTGTGCGCGAGTCCAAGTCGCACTTGGCCGACACTACAACAACTGCTAAGTACTAGTGGGAGTCGCGTAGGCTTCCATAGCACAACAAGCAAAAAACACGCGATGACGCGATATGATGTGAGAAAATACTTTAATTGTGATGTCATCATAGACAATAGCAGTTATATTTGTTGCGAGTGCTGATTTTGAGTCCCGAGCAAGCGAAGGATTCTATGTTATGTTCGAATCTCGAGCGTAGAGAGTGATTCTCAGTTAGAATCCTGATTGTAGCAAGGAACTCAACAGCACAAGATGTAAAAAACTTTGCTCTCGTATAGCACACACAACTTATGTATTTAACCTCAACAGCGAGAACATAATTCGACTTTTTCTTCGGACCCTTGAAGTTTTTATAACTCTTTTTATATAGATATGAAAGAGACAGAGTGCATCGAAATTCGAATTTTATAATTATTCGGTGGCTAAGAAATGACAATTCGTGGCCAAAAATTTAAAAATAGTTATCTGTGCAACAAGAGAGCAAAGTTGTTTTTTGTTATGAGTGCTGATTTTGAGTCCCGAGCAAGCGAAGGATTTTACGTTGGAATCACGAGCGTAGCGAGTGATTCTATGTTAGGATCCTGAGTGTAGCGAGGGACTCAACAGCACGAGATGCAAAAAAACTTTGCTCTTCTCACACTTCACGCTCTCACAACTTTTCACCTCATCAGCGAGAACATATTCGACATTTTGTGTTTTTTCTTCCAACGTATGTTGTTTGTTGCTGATTTCAATAATATCATTAATCAGAAAATAGATAAGTGCTGCTTAAAAAGGAATAACAATATAATTTAATTGAAATTATAATCAACCAACCAACACGGTTATTGTCATTATTTGATCAAATTGGAAGATTTAGCAGATACATGACGTGTTTATTTATAAATACATTATTATATTACGAGATTTTGTTTATACATTGATTAATATTTTTACTCCTAAAACACCAAACCAAATATATGATAAAGAAAATAACAATTACAATATTAACTCGATATTTTTTAAGGTACGTTTCGAATATGCATCTATGATAAATGGCGAAATTATAAATTATATTTTACAATAAGTAAATATAATTTACAATAAGTAATAAGGTGAAAAATCTTATTATATTTGAGCAATGATCAATTGTTTTATATAAAAGGCACAATCATTTTAATATTCGGTCATTAAATAAAAATATAATAAAGAAAAAAAAATACGTTGCAATTATAAACTTTTTCGGGTGTTTTTAATGAACTTTTTGGTATAACGCGTTATCCGAACTGTTCTCAATCGAGGTCGGATTCGAAAATCGAATTTCAAATTGATAAGTTTCTATCCCTCTCTTTTATAAACATATGAAAGAAACAGAGTGCATCGAGATTCAAATGATTAGAATTTTATAATTAACCTTTGGCTGAAGAATGACAATTCGTGGTCAGATATTGAAAAAATTAAAAAGCTACTTTCTACTCACGCTCGAAACAAAATCGCATTTTGTTCACTGTTATCTGACAGCAAAATCGCCATGTTTGAGCTGGTGAGGTGAAAAAATTAAAAAGCTACTTTCTACTCAAGCTCGAAACAAAATCGCATTTTGTTCACTGTTATATCTCGCAGCAAAATCACCATCTTTGAGCTGGTGAGGTGAAAAGTAATGTCTTCTGCTGCTTACTAAAAATCCGTCGGATATAATATGTTTTTTGCAATGTTATATCATGATATAGTTTATCAATCTTTTTTAATGTAAATAAATTTATTTAAAAACGAAGTTATGAAACACGTAGTCGTGCCCCATCCCTGAGGTATAAGGTTGATTGAAAATTTAGAGAGCTATTTTGTGTAGGTACCCCAAATAAATGGGATAGGGCAAGGGAATGATGATGAATTGATGAACATAAGAATTGTAAATTTAACGTACGTCTCCACAAGTTCCAAAAACAAATGCTCGAAGCTACGATATTCAAAATAGTGAAAATAAAACGAATTTTATATTATAAATAATGACACAAAGGTAAATTAAGAAAGAAAAATTGAATGCGATCCACGGGATTTGAACCCGCGAAATGAATTTTAATAACCTATCATACCTTCATAACCACTTCCTATGCAAATTAGGGTTAAACGGCAATTAGTATGTCCGTGCCACGTCTTCATAGATAAAATAAATCAAGCTGCTAGGAAGACTAGAATACAAAGTACTATTTGTACAGTATATATCGGTGGATTAAATCGCGAACTACGCATTATGTCCTTCAAATAGATTAGATTAAACTCCCGAATTCGCTTGATGGATGGATGGTAGCACCATTGATAAGATACTGGTTTCTATAATGACCGCTGGGAATCAAATGGTGTAGCGTAAGGTTGGTTTTCACTGAAACAACTGTAGCTGATATAATAAATTCAGCGAATAATGAAATACAATTTCGTAAGAACTAACCTAACCTATTCTTTACTTTTGTCTATAAAGGTACCTACTTACTGCTAAAGATAATTAATTAATGACAAAATTGGGTGCTTTCCTGTGCTTAGTCACTATAACGTCTATAAAATATGTGCCGCTTGCTATTGTTAGTAAGTGCGATTTTTAAATGCCCAAATTGTAATAAATATGGATGTCACGTGACCGTGACACTAGTGACGTGTAGTGGCTAATACTAATGTAGTGACGTCATAACACTATTTTTCTTCGTACTGTTGGAGCGTTTTGACAGTTCATAAAAAGGAGCTGAATTGATCTGTCAATCAATACCCTATAGTCAAATTAAAAACATATTTATTTATTTCTTGCATATAATTCATAAAGTAACAAATAAATATACATAAGAGGCCTTATTCCTTTTAAAAAATTTTTTTTCATGATATAAAGTTTTAGAACCGAAAATTATCACTGAAAAATTCAAACTATAGGTTTCAAATATATACCAATAAATCTCAATAATCCCTGTTCTAAGTAGTAACATTGATAATACCTATATGTTAAGAAACATGTTTTATCATAGAAAAGTAGTTAGAACAGGGCTATCGCGATGTATTTGTATAGGTATATTAGAAACTTACAGTTTGAATTTTTGGATGGATAATTTTTGTTTAAAAAAATACTCTAAGTTGACAAAAATCACGCAGAAAACAGAAGGTATATTTGAACCTAAACATTATTCTTAAGTAAGAATTCACCGTTTACCTAAACATAGGCGTTCTATGAGTGTTTCATCATATATTTTTAATTTTGTACATAAGTTACATCATCATCATCATCATGATGGGCGGCGACGACGTGGCAGGCCCAGACGGAGATGGCGGGACGACCTGGACACGTTCCTAAATAATTGGACAGAAATAGCACCGAACAGGGAGTTGGGGAAATCGAGGGGAGAGGCCTTTGCCCAGCAGTGGGACAGAAACCCAGGCAAATAAATAATGAAAAAAAAAACATAGTTACAAGTTCCGTCGAGCGTAGTGAGGTGACGTTACGTCGTGGTAATTTTTTACTGACTACTTCAATGACGTAATTTAGAATTTATTTTCAGCCTTTTCCTGACATGAAGCAAAATTGTATACGACCAGCAAAGTCGTGGCAAGTTGCAAACTCTGCTGCTTGCGAATCTCGGCGAAAACAAATAAAACCAACGCAAAATAACCCGTTCCCTGAGTAATAAGCAAGGGTAAATTACTCCCGAAAAAAGGTCTCTGCCGCATTCACAATTAGAAAGGGGAGACCAAAGTCACGCGAACTCTCCAAATAATTAACTCGTGTTATTTTACACTCGAGCACAAAATTCACATGTGACGCTGCCTGGGGCGCTTAGAACGTTGTTCGAGTAAGATGCATGTCTGGTAATTTTTGTAAGAATCAGTTTGCTTTTCCTGGAAACTTTCGTGTATTTTTATGAAAATGGCTAGTTGAATGCATTAACTGTTAAAGTTCAAGGAAATACCCCGCTATATAGGTTAAAATTATGAAATGCATCTACGGAGCTCCGAAAAAGAAATAGCACATTTAGGAATTATTATTCCACACACAGGCACTAAGATACACATATAGCCTAACAAGTCTCGGTCCGGCCTAGGATTAGTAGCTTTGAAAACAGCTTTCATATTGCAATAATGTGCATACGTCATATATTTGCATTATAACCGAATCAATTTATTTCAAAAAAGGAAAAACAAAGAAACAGTAAATACAAAGCTTAAATACTACTAACAGCTATGTACAAAAAACCTAAGATTAAAACAAATTATTTTGCACTATTAAACGTCAGTAGC
Source organism: Apotomis turbidana (assembly GCA_905147355.2). Taxonomy (NCBI): domain Eukaryota; kingdom Metazoa; phylum Arthropoda; class Insecta; order Lepidoptera; family Tortricidae; genus Apotomis; species Apotomis turbidana. The sequence goes on from LR990285.1 coordinate 2,440,772, forward strand.
AATTTGTCAGAGATTTGTCATCAACCCAATTCAAAACATTGTTTACCGATAAGCTGCTCAATCGTTCGTTTTTCTTCCGAAATGAATACTGAATTCTGTTGAAAAATCTTGATTTTCATCACAGTGGATAGTTTTGGCTTTATTATGCAAAAATTACTTGAAATTTGCGGAATATTTAGTCCTGTTCCTCTTTGTTCACATCAGTGACATTCTAGTTAACAAAAATGTGTCGTTGCCGGTAAAAAAAAATAGTAAGTACCAATAAAAATCAGCATTAAAGCGTGATCTAAAAAACACCCTGTTGGGTTATAAATATAGAAACATACCATTTCGATATTTTGGTGTTGGGGATTTTAAGTAGCGCCAATGGAACTGCCCACAAAGACAGCACGGTTCCCACGTATGCAACACCCTATTAAAGTTTCAGTGGCATCGATTGCGCCCTGCCTCAACACGGATACCTTGTCCCACATAATATCGGCGAGTGCATGTTATGGTCGGGCTAAGACAAATGCCAACCCAAGGGGATAATGAACCCTCATTATACCCTTGAGACTGCTATGAGGTATGAGACAAAGTTCAGTTTGAGATGCATTGGCTTACAAACTAACTTGCTTACCAGAACCACAGATTACTCGTATATACAAGTTCAGAACCAACAAAGTATAGAGCGACAAACTTATCTGTGAAACAGCGAAAATAAAAACTACGACCGCCATGCTGAAATTTCATACAATTGTCAGTGTCTATTTGTTCGAGTGCTCTGTGTGCGAAGATTGTCGTGACACCCTTCAGTTCACAGAAACGTTGGTCGTACTATAAACGCTTTCAGCGAACAACATAATTTGACTGTTAAAAATGTTGCCGACATACAGAAAACTCAAGTGTTTGATTATAATATCAACAAAAATAGCGATAGCCTAAAACTGACAAATTTGTCCGCCTGACTAAAAGTTGACTGAATAAAACACAATAGTAATTTAAATATTAGTTTATAATACATATATATATTTACCCTCTAAAAAACAGTTTTCTTGCAAATCCACTAAACATAATATAATGATACTCAACCCACTGCTGTTCATGAGAAAGTTTCAAAATATTCGGTACAAAATAAGCAAATAAGTAACAAGTTAAACATTTTCGTTAGCATTTGATGAAAGTCGTGATCGAGGATGCGCCAGGAATCTTCGAACCGCCGACGCTGGCCAGGGATGGCGTGACCGCTCGCTTTGGCTTCCTGAAAAATTACGCATTAGCTTTAGATTATAATAAAAATTTAAGGTTTCCCTCACCCTAGCCTATGGACGTTATTATCTTAGGTTTAACCCTTGTTTTGTCTGTGAACTGAAGGGTGTCGTGTCGCCACAATCTTCACCACTGAGCACTCGAACGCAGACACTGGCAATCGTATGAAATATCAGCATGACAGTCGTAGTTCCTTATTTCGCCGTTTCACAGATGTTAGTCGCTCGTCGTTTCACCACAAGCATTTTTTCTCAGAAATTGACAACTGATTGGAATTTTTACTTGTTTCAATTACCTATTCGTTATGCTTTGATCTTTGTATCTGTGAATAAAAAGTGGTATTTCGAAATTTAAAAAAATTATGAAACATTACATGTTTCACAAACCAAAGCTAACTTAATCACATGAGTCATAAATAATAAATTCATACCTCCAACAAATCATGCGGATGACGTCAAACCACTCATAGGATGATTACAAAAAGTATTTTCATAAACAATTACTACTTATCAATTATCAACCTCTTTAATGAAACGATATCGTCACTTGACATGAGCAGAGTAGGTACATAACATCTTTGACTGACATTGTCATTCAGTTGAACAATAAAGTGACTTCGTAATTATTTAGATTTTTCTTTACAATTTTTTCAAAAGACGCAAAAGAATGTCGCTTTTACAAGAATATTGTTGTAATTTTCCGTTTTTGGAAATACGTGGTAAAAACGTGTATTGCTAATTAATTAATTCTGTATCGATTTCTTGAAATTATACGCGGTTAATCTGTTACTTCGTGCAATATGTCATACGGATGTTGCAATACAGACATCATCCTGTGTGCAAAATTAGGTACGTCATTTTTACGTCATCCGCATGATTTGTTCGAGGTATGCACATGAAATTTTCAAGATCTGTGAAAAAAACTTAGACGAAATTGAAAATCGATGAAATAAAACAATCTATGAAAATAAAACAATTTAAACGGATTATATCGCGTATATTAATTATTTGAGCCTCCCTTTGACAACGGTATCTGTAAAGGTACTGAATGAAACGTCAGGGAGGCTCAAATAATTAATATACGCAATATAATCCGTTTAAATTGTTTTATTTAAATGTGTGACAGTCGCGGAAACCGAAGAAAATATTAAATCTATGAAAAGTTATTCGGCGAAACAAGGGAATTCGCGTCATTAAAACAGCCAAGAATAATCTAAAGCACCAAGCTACAGGTCTCAAAGCTAACTGGCCATAAAATATGGCGATGGGTTTCCCAACCTGAGCGCTTATCACCCGCACATTTAAGTACCTATTGAAGCATTAGTAGGTACTTTTGCTGCAACATAATTAATAATTTATTATCAAAGTGAACCTGCCATATAAGATTGTAATCAGAAAGCAACCGTCATTATAATTTCGCTCCCTTAATTCACTCGAAGTCGTTTTCCAACCTATTAAACTGGGCTGGCAAATGCTGGCAACTAATGAACGGCTTAAAATAATCTTTCGTAATTTAAACACGGGAAACTGAATATTTCGGAATTCCATCTTTCTATTCTGATTTTAAAACGGAACTTTATTTTATACGTAGTAAAGTTTCCTTTATTCTCAAGTCTTAGGAAAATTGATAAGATCTGATCCAAGATAGATTGAAAACGTGGTGGCTATGACGTTCGGCATCACTATTTTACATCTTATTCCATCATAGGTAGTTAAATTTAGCGGTTCGGTTTATTTCGGTATTGTTCAACTTAGACAGCTTGATAGTACAATTTAGGAGGCCTCGATATAATTACTGGCAGATCTGCCTTTGAAAAGAGTTGAGGGAACCAAGAGACTCACGAGAGTTTTCTATTTAAAATAACGTACAGTCAACCAATTTGATTTCTAGGCCACTATAGAACCATGTCACAATGACAATGATATGAGATTTCAAGCTAATCATGACCCGTTGCCATGCCATCGATTGATGCGCGCGTCTCTAATAACACACACAAACTGACGCACACATTTAAAATATTGCGTTTTAGTTTCCTTCCTAAGTGATTTATAAGGATAAAGAATATTGGTTCCTTAAAAATTCGAAAAAAGAACAATACACTCTTAATGTCTCCCGGAATCACTTACAACAACTCATACTTAGGAAGGCAATTCCCTTAAGGAAATTACCTAAACCTAACCTAAAGGTTGGGAATTAATTTTCTCGACGAACGCAAATAGAGGGCTAATAGCCTAACGCATTCGGTCCGTTTTCTGGCTCTTCTGTAATATTTACTGAACAGACGAAAAGGCCTGGCACAGATGGGTCGGGATAATAAAATGGGATCTATCTACTAGACTTCTTTTCTTCATTAAATTAAGTTGGATCAATTATTTCTAAGTTTCGGCGAGCGATCTTTGACTGGATTAAGTTTATGTAATTAGTTTTTATGATAAAGGCCATGTCTGATGTCATGATGTGGCTTTCTACTGGTAATAAGTATACAATATTTCAGCCCCCAAACTTTATAGTTTTTTGTAAAAAAATTGGGAGCTGATAAAAAGACACATCATCGAAAAAATTACAACCAAAAACTCACTTAGCTTATCCTGGCATGGCCTTTAAATCAAGTCAAGTCAAGTCAAAATCTTCTATTCAAGTAGGCCTAGCTACAAGCACTTTCGAATCGTCAGTTACAGAGAGAAAGAGCAATTTATTGATACTTAAAACTAAAAATAAAATAAAAAAAAATAAAAAACAAAATTTTTTTCGATGGTGTCTTAATTCCTTTTTCACAACAAGTCAAAGACCTGGGTATTATTTTGGAGCAGACCTTATCTTGGGTGCCTCAGGTGAATGAAGTCAGCAGGAAGATGTTTGCAGCGGTGAGCTCTCTTAGAAGACTCCGTAATTTTCTTCCAATCGCCACCAAAATTGCGCTTTGCCAAACCTTACTTCTTCCAATCTTAGATTATGCTGATATCTCCTACCCTGATCTCACAGAAGAACAGCTTAATAAACTTGAGCGTATTCAGAATATTTGCATCAGGTTCATATTTGGGGTTCGTAAATATGACCATGTTTCCAGTTTCCGTTCGCAGCTCAAGTGGCTTCCTATACTTTTCGTTGTAACTCTCACATTCTCTCTGTTCTTTACAATATTCTTTTTCACCCTGCAACTCCCTGCTACCTCAAGGAGCGTTTCAGTTACCTTCGTTCTGTTAGGTCCTCTCAAAATTTGCTTCTGGCTGTCCCTTCTTCTTCTTCCAAATCCTATTCTACAGCTCATTTACCTTTCAGGCTACTTTATTGTGGAACTCTCTCCCTGTTGAATTGAAACGTAGTCAATCCGTTGCTACTTTCAAAATACACCTCAAAGAACATTACTTGTCTCTCCTTTAATACTCTGTCACTGTGACTGACATAATCTGTGGTTCGTTACACGAAATATTATTTTAAATATAAGGTTTAAGTAAGTTTATATATGAGTATATATTTATTCTTATGTTCATTTATGTATATTTTTATGTATGTTTATGTATCAATATATATTATTATAGGTTTTAGTAGATTTTAATAATTTTTCAGTAGTTTTCTTGATTACTTTTTGCATCGCCTACTCATTTCATTTATATTATTCCGCTACCCAAAGGTTGTCTGGAAGAGATCGCTTTTTAGCGATAAGATCGCCTATTGTTTGCCTCTATTGTAATGTTAAGTGTCATTTGTATTTGTATTTCTTTCTTCTTGAGGTGTGCAATAAAGAGTATTCTATTCTCTTCTATTATATGTAGAATGAAATGTCACAACTAAAATCACAATTAGTTTATTGTTGAGCTATTTGTTAGCAGTAAGTATGTACTTATTATTTTTAAAGTTCCGTGCCTCAGCGGAGCTCTTTGTCAGTCGGTCTGTCTGTCTACCAAGATAAAGGAACCTATAGGGTACAATCTGTTTAACTAGAAACATGTAATTATTCAAAGCATGAAAATCAGAAGACCGTAAATTTGTGGTTGCGTTGTACTGATTTCTGAAAAAGATCTACTGATTGAAATTGTTCGTAATAAATTTCTCATTGATCAATAATTTCGTTAAAAATAATTTCTGCCTTTTCGTAATTTTTAAATTCGCTCGTGTTGAACTTTATTCTCAGAAATTGACCGCGGTGACCCAAATAGCTCTCGGCGATAAAACTCCGCCGTGAAATACAGCTTCCCTAGACAACATTTAGAAGTTAATTAAAGCGATAACTTCCATTGAAAGTATGCAAATTCGGTGCAAACCAATTTAGCCAAATTATAATGAATAGCACGCAATTCGGGAAGTAAATTAACACATCAATGTAATGTGAGCTTCCAGGATCACATATAAATAGCTTTTGTGTTTCATATTGAAGTTAACTTCTGAATTTATTTACGAAAAAATGACTTACTGTTGAGTTTCTTTCGGCTTTCTTCTCAACAGCGGTCTCCTCTTGCGAAATGCCGGTAGATTCACAATCTGACTTGTAAAAGTGCCCCTGTGGCCTACTTACTGAATAAATTATTTCATTTCATTTCATTTCAAAGATGCTGCCATAAGTTTAATGAAACTTTACTTGACTGCGCTCAAGATAATAATTATTTTCTACTGTTGTTTTGATGGAGTATTTTTTGTGATGTACTTACGAAAATTTAATTGCTATGAATTTTCGTACAGTAATAGTTTTCAATTGAGGTGCTGATGCAAAAGGGTGGATCAACATTTTCTTGTTGTTATTCTGTTCCGTGACCCAGGGGACAATAGTAAATAAACTTTTTAGAAAAGTGTTGATAATTTATATTACTTAATACTTGTATTATCAGAAGATAGTCTACAGAGGAATGGGCTTATAACTGCTGCAATTACAAACTTTTTGGTAAATATAACCACGTTTTAAAGAGTAACCCAGGAGACATCACCATGGCGTCCATGGCAACGAGCAACAGAAAAAAATTAGTTGACCCAAAATCATAATGTTTTAGATGTCGACGATTCATCATCACGGGGATCAAACATGCGAAAATTTGACGCGTGAAGACTCTTCAGCATGCATTATCACATATGTAGGTACCTATATTAAAATAAAATTCAGTTTGTTAAATACTGAATGATGTTTAATTTTATTTTAATGTAAAGTTTGATATAATGAAACGTTATCAATATTTGTCTGGGATATCGTTTACGTGAGCTTCGAATAAACATTTGTTAGGTATAATTTATAACATCGAATATGGTAAAATATTATTTTATAAAGAAAACTTATATTAAACATTTACTCACTCCAGTACAAAATCAGTATATTGTATATTATCCGAACAATAACAATGGAATCGTCAATTTACTTCGTCATTTCTGTGACACATTCCTCAAGAGTAATTTCCGTCGTTTGACGATGCAGATATTTTGCTCTCGATTGTGACGTCATCCGCGTAGCCTAAAATAAGCGTCGCGTCAATTATATGCAACGAAATTGAATATTCTCAATCGCGACGAATATTTTCGAATTGTCATACGTCCCTGTCTTCATTCGATTTTTAATACCTTAACTGGGCGTATGAAGGTAGTTCTTTGCATACAGATTGGATACGACTCTGCCAGAGTAGCTGTTATAAATACCACAGTTCCAGCGGCATTCAGCTTTTGAAAACTTTATTAAAACTGTCGATATTTTTGAATTCACCGGAAACTGAGGAAAGTTTTCGTCGTCCGCAATTTCCCTCCACAAATACCGGTTCCTTTGTTGTTTTGGGACGACATTGTTTCGGCTCCGGCGGTTCAGTTGGCGAGTTGAACTTTTAAAATAAAAAAATCCTCTTACTGTTTTGGAGATATTGATATTGAGAATAGTTTGTTAGTAGAACAATACAATACAAAACGATACGATCCTGTACGAAATGATACGATACGATACAATACAATACAAATAATATATATCCAATACATCCAATTTTTAATTATCCAAGTTCAATATTTTGACATGTTTAAGTAAAAATGAACAAGGTACTATTTAATAAATATTGTAAAATTATAATATTGCATGTTTTTGCTGGTAGAACATAAGCTATATTGTATTTATCACTATCATCGTTTGTAACTATGTTTCTTGCAATAAACTGATTGATTAATTAAATTATTATTATTAATTACATTAGAACCTACGAATGTTTTGAAAAATAAATAATACAGGAGTAATAGGCGCGGAAAAGTTTTCTATCCATTCTGATTACACGAAAGTTACTTCCAACAGGTAAAATTATAATTAAATTAAAAATATAATTAAAATTGACAAAATTTTACTTTTTTCTATACGGTTGTCACTAAGGAGCGTCTGAAAAAAAAAGGGCTTATTTTTGTATAAGTTTCACAGTTGTAGGGAGCCGTACCCGAGAAGGGGCCATGTCTTAAAATGTTATTTAGAATAAAATAATGTTACTTAGAAAAACAAAATATTTACTTTACTTTACCGATTTCAAAAAATGGAGGAGTATTTTTTTTATATTTGCTACCTCAGAACTTTCGACTCGGTGAACCGATTTTGATGATTCTTCGTTTATTTGAAAGCTGGTGCTTCCCGTGTCCTTCCCATTTAAATTTCCTCCAGTTCTGATAGACATCCATGAGAAAATCATATAAGTGTTTGTCTGTTACATTTCGCTCATTGAAGTCGGTTATTTCTTTCTGAAAAATTTGAATCACAAAGCAAATATTAATAAAAAAATATTTTAAACAAAAAAAGAACCGACTTAAAAAAAAACTGAAAAATGTACAGATCACATTTGAATCACCTTTTTAAGTCGGTGGCAAACCTCACGTAAACTTGCACGGGATCTGTTTTCATAGTAGTTATAATTGAGTTTTTTTTTGAAGTTGGTTCTTTTTTGTTAAAAAAAAACTTTTTTTATTTATTATTTTAAGTCATGGACATAAAGGCAATTTTATTATTAATCATTGAGGAATAAGCCCTTTTGAAAATACACTTCTCAACTGTCAGTGCCGTTTCTAACTTCGTTAGAGATGCCAAATAGTTATAAAGTTTGTCTTAGGTCCTAATTGTTTCTAATTCTATAGAACCTAGAATCGAACAGGATAACCGAGGGTCACAAGGTATAACGGTTATTACATCGGACTCATGATGATTCGAGACTCAAATTATATTATTCTAGCACAAAAACCAGGCAAGAGAGGGTCTTGTTATCGTAGTTAATTGAATTAATTTGGGACGTTCTCAGAAAATTAATTCGCAATGTAATCGTTGCACAATGCGTTTAAGCTGGCCTAAGTAAGAATTTAAGGACCTAATTGTGTAACTATTGCTATACGAGCAACAAAAAGAACATTTTTTTTTTACTTTCATCGTCATTCCCCTCTTGTAACCTTTTTCATTCATCTCCAACTGACCTGTTAAAAAAACATGATCGCGATGGTCATGGCTGGTGTTATGTGGTTGGTAAATATTTTGACAATAATTTCAACTAACCAGGGAACAGTAGGTACCGTGCTTTTTTGAAATCAGATATTCTGATGTTATCTTTTTTAAAAACATTAGAGTTGAGTAAGTATACTGTTTTATGAAAATATTTAAGTTAAGTAGCGGGTAGAGTATAGAATTTTGGTACAGGTTTATAAAGTGCGTTGTTGTGATTTTGTCCGTGAAATTATTATAACTAACGGATTAAAGTACGCTACTAAGTATAAACAAATATTACTTACACACCTTGACTGGTGGGTCGTCTCAGAATGTGTGATTAGGATATCCCCTTATGTTTTAGATTTTTGCCTACAAGCTGAGAGGTTATTTATAATACCGTCCGAGACGCATAAAATGGTTTGATTAAATTGTTTCTGATAACGTCAAACCGACCAGCATCAAGGCTGGATCTAATTTAATTTTCTGCTTCGCGTTAAAAAGTCATCATTTAAACACCTAAAAATGCATTTAAATAAAACCGAAGAAAAAACTACCTAAAAGCACACTTCAGTATAAGTTCAGTAGACCTTGCCGGGAGATTATAGACAGTGTGGTTTACGAAATAGATTTTTTGAATTATTCGACTTTTTTAAAATAATTTCTGAGTCTCATAGGAGTTTTATGTTTAAACCATAAGTTTGATTATTGTTCAGAAATTATTTACTGTGCCCTCAAATCCAATTCAATAAAGTTAAGTCGTGTTATGACTGTACTTGTTCAGTTCGTTCTAGGTGAACGCCGATGTCCCGTGACCAATTCCTAAGGCCAGACACCCGAGGTTTTTAACCTTTTGTATAGATATATAAATATACATGTTTAGGCCATACTATGTAAAGCACAACGCACCAATAAGTCTATTCGTGACCATCTAAAGATCAAAACTAGGTTATCCACAACATGTCACCAACGTGTCCTTAAACTATTGATACAAAGATCAAAGCTCAAAGAGAAATTCAAATGAGTTACCTGTTGGACGAGACCGGGAATCGAACCCGGTACCTCTGGCTTGCCTTTCCAGTGCGTTAATCTTTCCACCATCCTACCGACCGCAATGGGCAATCCAGAGGTACCGGGTTCGAGTCCCGGTTTCTTCCACCAGAAACTCATTTAAGTTTGTCTATGATTTTTGTATTAATGATTTAATTATAAAAATTTTGGTGTGTAGTGTGTACCCACATAAAAATAAAACCGGCCAAGAGCATGTCGGGCCACGCTCAGTGTAGGGTTCCGTAGTTGCTCATCCTTCACAATAGACGGGCTTAAATCAGCGGTTTTAAGCCCGAGGTTTAAGTTACGACTAAGATTTCAAGCTCTATAAAAAGGTCGTAAACGCCAATGTAACTGTAATTACTTATTACCTTCTGGAAGTCAACTTACGTCCTTTTAAAGAAAATTATGAAATTTTGCGATAACTCAAAAACGGCGAAACCGATTTTGTTCATTATAGTTTTCATTGAAAGTACTTGTAAGGCCTAATTTTCATGAATTTTCCATAATTTTTTGACGCGTGGTTGAAAAGTTAGAGGGGGTGGGACGCTATTTTTTTATTTTCGGAGCGAGTTTTTACAAAATTGCTGACTTTACCAAAAAATAATGTTTGGAGACCCCTATTATTTTTAAAAGACCTATTCAACGACACCCCACACACTAGTGTTGGAACGGAAAATAAAATTCACCCCCACTATAGGTGTTCAAGAGGTACCCGAAAAAATCATTTTTTTTTTAGATTTTATTTTACCGTTTTGTTGGCGTTATACATACACATACTCATACCAAATTTCAGCTTTCTAGTCCTAATGATCACGGAGCTAAGCCGCGGACGGACAGACGGACAGACGGACATGGCGAAACTATAAGGGTTCCTAGTTGACTACGGAACCCTAAAAAGATACATAAATTTATAACGTGTCCTTAATTACTTTGCTTACACCCCGAAGACAACCCAATAGCTTTGACAACCTGGTACAGAAAGTCGCTTGAAAAACACTACGTGGCACTTATCCGCTGGACAAACTAAAACGGGCCTTACTATCACCGCTGCCCTGAGAAAAGCCGCAGACTGTTATGGAATACCTCGTCAACAACGCCATCAAAGTGTGTCAGGACGGAAACGATCTTCGGTAATAAAGAAAACGAAGAAAAATAAGTATAACTTAAGTTTTATAAAGCAAGGCTAACTTATATTTAGGGCCATTTTTTCTAAAGTTGTACACCCCACTTTTTTTAATTTTCGATATTTTGGGTATTTTCTACTCAGAATCACGAGCTCTTTCGATCTAATTTGGAGAAAAAAACTGACCCAAAATATTCATACATTTTTTGTTTTTCCATTCCGTTACCGCTGTAGTAGGTTATAATTATGAAATGGTTACGGAATGGAACAAAAAACATTGGGTCACTTTTTTTCTCCTAATTAAACTGAAAGAGCTCGTGATTCTGAGTAGAAAATACCCAAAATATCGAAAATTAAAAAAAAAAGCGAGGTGTACAACTTTAGAAAAGATGGCCCATTTATGCCTGAACCTTAGCAACAAGCTTGCAGAAATTTCAAATTAAAAGTTTTCTTAATTGTTTTTCTGATTTGCTGCTTGGCCTCTACCTCTCCAGATACAAGAGAAAAAGGAACAACATTGCCTTCTTGTTGCACAAATTATCGCTACGCAGTGGAAAATGCAAGAATGATGCAATAAACCTTTACGTTCCTTTCAGATCCAAAGATCAAAGCTAAAATAGCAATGAAAATTTATGACATGAAAAATAATTAAACCTATTAGATTAAGAGCTAGCGACCAAATCGGTCATGTGGCTTCAGCTGTATTGAAACTTCGTTAGCTACTTCTCTGAACAACCTTTTCCTATAGTCTTCGTGCTGGCAGGCCGCGGGCGGTGGGTGCGGGTGTAGTGGAGTGGGAAAAAAAAAGAAAAAAAATGTGGGCTCAGCGACTTAATTTTTTTTTCAAACAGTTGCTCTGTACTCCTTGTTCAACCAAAAAAAAAATTAAATCGATCGGGTGGTGGGAAGGGGTTGCCAGCGTTAATTAAAAGTACCAAAATAATAATAATTTTCGTGTGGGCTCATCTGTATTGGCTTTTTTTCTGACGCGAGATTAATCAATATGTAAGCCCCAAAAAAATAGCCATGCAAAAATATCGGTGGGAAGGTATCGAAAAAAAAAATTTGAAATAAGTATATATTTATCTATATAAGTCGTCTAGTACCCATAACACAAGCCTTCTTGAGCTTAATTTGGGACTAGATCGATTTGTGTGAGGTTGTCCGATATTTATTTATTTATTTTTAATTAATTTATTTAATTAATATATTTCAGAGGACCATCAATGTGAGAGCGACTCCGGAAGTGACAGCGATACCGATGAATACGAAGGAACAGCTGACAATCAAATATTGGACGTCAATTAACTTTACAATTTTTTCGATACCTTCCCACCGATATTTTTGCATGGCATTTTTTTTTGGGGCTTACATATTGATTAATCTCGCGTCAGAAAAAAGCCAATACAGCTGACCCCACACGAAAATTATTATTATTTTGGTACTTTTAATTAACGCTGGCAACCCCTTCCCACAACCCGATCGATTTAAATTTTTTTTTTGGGTGCACAGGAATTACAGAGCAACTGTTTGAAAAAAAAAATAAAGTTGCTGAGCCCACATTTTTTTTCTTTTTTTTCCCCACCCCACTACACCCGCACCCACCGCCCGCGGCCTGCCAGCACGAAGATTATAGGAAAAGGTTGTTCAGAGAAGTAGCTAACGAAGTTTCAATACAGCTGAAGCCACATGATCGATTTGGTCGCTAGCTCTCCGTCTATATATGAAATACCGGCATCTAAAAAAGGCACTTCTTTAGGCTGTGTCCACCAGAGATGTGCGATGATGCGTAGCGAGGGATATGTTTTTGTTAACAAATAGAATCAGGTGGTTTTCTGTATCCAGACATATTTACAAACTATATCCATCTTACATCTCAAACTATTATCAAAAGAAAGTATAAAATCGTATAACACAAAAGAAAATCAAACGTTCATTCTTCGTTAGGAAACTTCGCGTTCCTGTCTTTGAATAAAATTCTTTTTTTTTTGTTTTATTACGACAAAACTCACCCTCATAATCTCTGGACAAGACGTTTCTATCTGTAATAAAAGGAACAAGTATTATTCTTCGCAATATAATATAACAAATTGCGCAGAAGTCGAGTTTTGCAAAAACAATGAGTCTGGCGACTGAAATAAGAAAGTTTCAGCACTTAGGCACGAAATTCATTAAATTACGTTATTTGAATAGTGAAATAATGCCAAGTTATGAAGTTTAGTTATGATTAAACGTGCAAGAATATTTTGAGACAAAGTCTTAGACACAGATGTTGAAGATAGGTCGAGACAAAGACTAATTTATTATAATATAAAGGTCAATATCATTATCACAATCTACCCACAACAGATACATATATTTTATAGCTAAAATTATATAATTAGTCTTCATTTACTTTATTTTTAGGGTTCCGTACCCTAAGGGTTAAAACGGGACTCTATTACTAAAACTCCACTGTCCGTCCGTATGTATGTCTGTCTGTCATCAGGCTGTAACTTATAGCTAGACGACGCGGTTGGCGCAGTCTGTAGTGCACCTGCCTACTGATCCGACGGTCCTGGGTTGGAATCCTGGCAAGGACAAGTATCTGTACTCTTTAAAATGCTTAAGTGCAATTACCGTAGGATGTGCGTTTTAACGATTATTTTAATTCGGTGATCAGGTACCAACTTTTCTAACTCAGATTGATGGCGGTCACGTTGAAGTCGTGATTACATGAAAACGAACTTTTATTTTTCTATGATAATTTTTATTTTGAAACCAATTTTGTTTTAAATTCCTTGTCACCGAACTTATCTGTATCGGTGTGCTTACAACTTCTTTAATAATTTAATGGGAATGACAATTTATTTGAGTAATAACTTGTCATTGTCATTGTCATTACATAAACAAAGTCGTAGAAAATTTCGTAAATTTTCGCGCCAAAGCGACGACACTTGACGTAGGTATCGTACTTCAGTAATTTATGTAGGATGACCATGTATCTAGTGGTTATTTGTTTTAATTATGTTTTAACTTTTAATTAATTTAACAGTGAGGTAATTGCGCGGGACCTTGCGTATTAAGTTTAATTTTAGCTAAATAGTGATAAGTCTGTATAATGTAAATCCGTAATTGGCCAATGTTAAACAAGTATGTAGTACCTATCTGTTTAAAAAAATATTGTAATTTGTGCTGTGGATTTTTTATCAATAAATAAATAAATTAATATTTTTCTACTCCTGATCACCGATTAAAAATCATCGTGTATTCTATATTTGATACTTTTATGTTTCCGAAACCAACTGAATGAAACAGAGTGAAACCTAACTACTGATCCTATCAATATCTTAGTATTAACAACGCACCCAAAAACCTACTCCAACGAATACACGGAAGATTCAAATTCCATTGAGTACCATACTGACCTGTTGCTCCGTGGTCCGCTCGAAAATGGATTAATTGGTTTTCTTTCCAACTTTATTACTTTCTTCAGCATTATTTTAAATATAAAGGGTGTAATTTTGTAATAGCAGTAGCACAATATTTTAGAATCAAGTATCATACTTTTGAATTAATGGGGCTACTAGATGGTAAAATTTACTCGCATATTGAACCTAATCATGCGTATTAGGCTAGTCAAAGTGTGTATAGATAGAGGTCAAATGGGTGCCAGTAATCTTATTAAAACATTCGTGATATTTAATTATTGTTTAGCGGTAAACATGTAGGGCCATTTCTGATAATTTCAAAATATTGTAAACCGCATAATACAATAATTTAATACGTGTATGGCTAACAGAGGGTATAGGCTTTATACGGCGGCAACACAATAATGTTGTTTTATAATATTTGTGTCCCTTAAATATTCATGACTATATTTTGTTTACTCTCTATCCCTAAGGTTGTATGGGAGAGATCGCTTTTTAGCGATAAGACCGCCTGTTGTTACCTATTGTAATGCATTTTTATTTCTTTTGTTTTATTTTTTTTTATTTTGTGGTGCACAGTTAGTTAGTTGCGCTGGGCATTTTCCGCAAGTCGACATCCAACGTGCCTATTTTGCGTGAAAAGGGGGTAGCGCTACTCCAACCACCCCAGCTCCTCCACGAACCTAAGTAAAGCCTTGATGTTGCCTATGGCTTCGTGTACGGTACTTGGAGATCCTAGGTATTTCGTCCTGTATCCTTCTACCTGTTTGCAATCTAGTAGAATATGATTGGTGGTTTCTTCTGCATGCATGCTCTGCATACTGGGCTGTCTGTTATACCTAAATTGAAGAGGTGTTTGTTCAGAGTTTGTGGTGCACAATAAAGAGTATTATTATTATCTCCTTTATTCATCTCTTTACTTAGGCTAGGTTCTTTTTACAATAGATTTATATAAAAAGTAAAATACAATAAAGAAATTATAATTACAAAATATAAATACATTATAAAAAACCAACCAAGAGCATCTCAGGCCACGCTCAGTGTAGGGTTCCGTAGTTGCTCCATCCATCACAATAGACAACAAACACAACAGTGGGCGCCATACACACTTAACTCAACCAGGCCAATTAAGATGGGATAAGTGACAGTTTGAACCCTCGGTGCGCGAGTCAGACTCGCACTTGGCCGGTTTTATATGATTACTGTCCTTATTTTTCAGTAAAAATGGTCGAAGTAAAATAAACTCGACCGACTCGAATTAAAAAATGAGTAGTCACAAAATAAAATCAAAATAGCATTCCAAGAAATACTCACTTTGTGGATTCCGTTTACTGTAATAACATTGTTTCCTTTTGTTTTGTTTTATGGTAGCCTGAAATCAAAATTAACGGAAATTGACGTGCAATGACAAGAACCCACCCGATTATAATGTAATCAACTAGATAAATATATTCATTACTAGCGACCCGTCTCGGCTTTGCACGGGTGCAATGTTATACATATAATAAACCTTCGTCTTGAATCACTATACAGGGTTAACAATCCAAATGAGTCGGTAGGGGGAAAACGAAAACTATAAGAGATAGGGAAATCTGTTCTTATATAGGAACCATGGTGTCGATTTTATATTTAACTAGCTGTGCCCCACGGTGTTACCCGCTCATCCCACGGGAACACTACATTTATTCGAGATGAAAAGTATCCTATGTCCTTCCCCGGGACTGAAACTATGTGTATACCAAATTTCATCTAAATCGGTTCAACGGTTTTAGCGTGAAGAGGTAACAGACAGACAGACAGACAGACAGACAGACAGACAGACAGACAGACACACTTTCGCATTTATAATATTAGTATGGACTAGTATGGATGAAAACTCCATTAGGTATTATTTTTTTATAAATCTCTTACATAACTTTGTATTGAACCTGGTTAAAATTCTGTAAGTAATGGCATGTCGTATTGTAACATTCTGTACAGCGTACGGTTTTGATCGGATTATGTATGAAATTATGTAAGAGATGTATAACAATATGATAATGGAGTTTTTATTACATCTTAAATCGACGCCATGGTTCCTAAGAACAGATTTCCCTACCCATTTGGATTGATCACCCGCTATATTGAAAAACAAACCGCATTAAAATCAGTTGGGTAGTTTTAAAGATCTAAGCATACATAGGGACATACAGATAGAAGCGACTTTGTTTTATACTATGTAGTGATAGTGATTATAATAAATACAGTCCCGATATTTACTTCCACCTACATCATACGTTATTCCATGTCCCTAACTTCCCCACATTATGCAATAGGTATTCAAAAAGCCTCCATTCAATTACTAAACGAGTCAGCGGTGCGCAATCAACCGGTATAAGCCGGGAAACACTGGTTCATCAACCACTGATCAATATGCCACGTACAAAAATGTATTAATGAAATCAAAAATGCCGTTGGTAAAGCTGCAGGTTTAATGGAAAAATCTAAAAATACCACGAACGTGTCTAATTTGGAGTGTTGACATAGAAGTCAGGAATTTAATCAAGCTGGTATGTTTATTCTGTTTGTGATCGCGGTTTGATCGCACGGATCGGACATGACTCGTGTTTTGATTTCAATTCTATTCACTCAGATTTGACTGTTCGAGTTTGGTTAATCGCTTTAACATTTTGTGCGATAAAGACGGGTATCCTATCTCAATTTCGAAACATTGTTTGCCATGTAACGTTTCGCCAAATGTTCAATTAGACAAAGTATTTTTTTTCCTGAAACCCGTCGTTTTAAGGAACCATTGGTTGGGTTTGTTTTATAATTATGCTGAAAAATTAACAGTTTCGGCAAAAAATGGCTTTCGGATAGGTAAAAATGTGGCGATAAGTTACAGATGTGAGATAAAAATTGTGTTTCAGATAGGTAACCCTAAAAACGAAATCATGTAGATGGGCAGCTGTGCTCTAGTGCCACGACGTCATTTGTGTCGACGTGTTAAGACAACAAGGTGGGATGATACCTGAAGATACCGTGAAGGTCCTCAGAGATCTCTGGATGATGGGCACACAGTACCGGTTACGGTTCCTTGAGAAGGCCTTTGCCCAAAGGTGCCATCGATTGATGCCAATAAAACCGTTCTCAATTAGGTCGCTTGCCGCTTCCTGAGTTTAATTAAGAAAATACTTACAGAACTCTGTAGCGACTTCGGGTTGCTCTTGGTACGAGAAGCCTGCGCCGAATGGCGGGGAAAATGAAGCACCCATATTGTTTTTGGCTGAAATCAAATCACCTTGTTTATTGTTTGTCCAGTAATACGTTTTGGGGTGCCTGGTAAGAGCCCCATCAACTCTAAAAAAGACTTTGAATAAAAAACCTTGAATGTACGCTCACCCTGCCAAACCTGATTTTGTCTCTTGCCTCGTTGTCCAGCTGCTTCTGAATGTCGTCCTGGTCATCGCTCAGCGTGTTCGCGCGGGGACTCGTCTGGTCATGTGTGGCATCTGTTGACAAACCGGGTGTAATGCTTTTACGCCCAAGACACTTGGCCAAGGCCTAGCGTCAAACTTTAGATAAACCAAGGGCGGCAATTCGTTAAGCCCCAGATCGCACATTTATGGCTCTCAGCTTCAGTTCGGGCCACAATAACCTGCAATATGGGATATTCACCGCCCTAAGCATGTAAGCGTTTCAGGACGGACACGACCTTCAGCAATGAAGCCCACGAACGAACAAGAAGCATGTAATGTAACTTTGATAGGTCTTGCTGTTCTATCTACAAACTGCAGCTCTTGAATTCTCACCATGGTGTTTCCAAAACATATTTTTTTTATTTTTGATCTGACTGAATTAAACTCAGCTACATAATATTTATAAATCCTTTTATACAAATTCTGGTTTTTCTGTGTGAAAGAAAGAAAGCTAGCTCGAGATCCATTGCTGATCTTTCGCTAGGACCATGGGACCATAGATGGCGTCACGGAGAGCCTGAACGCACGAATACACATGTGGATGAATGTGGAACACTATTATTTTAAGCATTCGTATTCAATAATACAGTTTTCTATTGTAAACAGGTTTCAAATAATTTCATGTTGAAAACTGAGTTTTATACTCCTAGTATTCCAATCATTTTATGAAGCACAGACGGAAATAATGCATTAAACGCATTTAAAGTAAGTCATGAATATGTATCAATCTACAACAAAATAGTAGTAAGCTGAATCCGTCAGCGCCTCACCGCGACTGCAGATTATTTACCTTTTCCTGCAAACTGTGAATAGTACAAACTGCAGCCAGTGCACTGGGCTCCGCGAAATTCACGCCGTACGTATTTTAGTGCTCGGAGATGTACAAATAAAAAAAAAACAATACCGGTTATTGGGACTCCTAGAATTCATGGCGAAAAATTTAGGTGGGAATACCTAGTGTTATTTCCTTTTAAAGTACAATTGAAGTTGTCAGAAAAGTGATTTTATAAATGAAACTTGGTATGGTATGGTTTGAGCAATTTAAAGCTGAATTGGAAATGTATAAAGTTTGTCTCACATAGCTTTGAATTCAGCTTTAAATTCGATTTAAACGCACTGAGATGACAAATGTCACACGCACACAGTTATGTGAAAAATACTATGAATATAGATAGTAAACGACTCGGTTAGCGCAGTGGTATTGCACCTGGCTGCTGAGCCGGTGGTCCTAGGTTCGGGTCTCCGAAAGGGCAAATATTTGTTTGATGGCATTGAGTATTTATATCATATTTGTTCGTCTAGTACCCACTTACAAGCATTGTGTACTTAAGGACTCAGTCTGTACTCACTCCGAATATTTTAAATAATAAATAAATAAAAATGCAAGATTTTTTATTTTTTATTTATAAATATCAGACCACCTCACACAAATCGATCTAGTCCCAAATTAAGCTCAAGAAGGCTTGTGTTATGGGTACCAGACGACGATATACATACTTATATAGATAAATATATACTTAAATACATAGAAAAACCATGACCCAACAAATATTCGAGTTCATCACACAAATAATTATTTGCCCTGGCCGGGATTCGAACCCGGGACCGCCGGCTCAGTAGGCAAGCGCTTACAAACTGAGCCAACCGCGTCGTCAATTTGATCGCATTATAAATATCCCTTCCTATTTAAGCTGCGTTTGACCACTTTTACTCCGCGAATAACGCTTACTCTTGGATAGTAATATCAAAACCGTAATGTATCAGTATTTTCTCAGAATATTAGTTATTCCTGGAATAAAACATTTGGTTTAATCCCGCCTTAATCACGTAAACTATTAAATAAACTGGGGCACTGCAAGCGACACTTCATTCCATGTTAGAAGTCTCAACACGCGGCCGACGCGGCTCGTTTTAAAATTCATTATATGTGCATAATGTGTCGCAACAATTTGTGTCACCCTCACTCGTTCAACTGAAACCGTGCCCTATCTCTTCGTTGTAGTCTTTCACGGTGACCTGTCTTGCAGTAAAATTCTAGAAAACGTTACCAAAATGGAAATTATGAACGGTCTCATTCTTTGGGAGTACAGGTTACCTATATAAAATTGTTTGTGGCAGATAGCTGGTAAATAGATAGATTCTAAATCTTAGGATTTAGTTTTTTTGAAACTACAGCAGATACGATAAATGTAAAGCGGCATAAATATCTCAAGAGAATTACAGTTTTCATTAAATAATTTAAATTAATTCTCAATTTTATTAATTGTTCATTTTAGTAAGTAAAGAGATATTTAAGCGTCAGACGTCCCTTAAATAAATAATAATTTTCGTTTTGTTTAGTTTTCAAATAACTTTATGATGTAATTTAATCTCTTACAACTAAAATATTTTTATATAGGTATTTACTGTAATTTAAATACTTTGAAGTGTTTGCAGGTTTCTAGAACGAGGTGTACTAAACATAAAGTTTCTTATTTTTATTAAAGCAGTAACGTCTGCTAACGTAAACTAAATGTTTACAAATGAAGCGAAAATTGAAAAATTTAATGATTCGGACAGGATTCGAACCTGCGTTTCCAACGGCTTTCCGGGCCAACACTGGCGTCCTCCCAATTGGACCACCGAATCAGATGTCAGAGCCATTGAATTTTTCAACCAGTTGCTTCGACATGCCTTAGGGTGGCATCGTAGCGCCATCTACCGTAAAGATTTAGACTTTATCGTCGGCACCATCGTCTCAAATTTGTTGAGAATCGATAGTAACGATGTGCTACACCCGAATTACTTATTTTTATTAAAGCAGTAACGTCTGCTAACGTAAACTAAATGTTTACAAATGAAGCGAAAATTGAAAAATTTAATGAATCGGACAGGATTCGAACCTGCGTTTCCAACGGCTTTCCGGGCCAACACTGGCGTCCTCCCAATTGGACCACCGAATCAGATGTCAGAGCCATTGAGTTTTTCAACCAGTTGCTTCGACATGCCTTAGGGTGGCATCGTAGCGCCATCTACCGTAAATATTTAGACTTTATCGTCGGCACCATCGTCTCAAATTTGTTGAGAATCGATAGTAACGATGTGCTACACCCGAATTACTTATTTTTATTAAAGCAGTAACGTCTGCTAACGTAAACTAAATGTTTACAAATGAAGCGAAAATTGAAAAATTTAATGATTCGGACAGGATTCGAACCTGCGTTTCCAACGGCTTTCCGGGCCAACACTGGCGTCCTCCCAATTGGACCACCGAATCAGATGTCAGAGCCATTGAATTTTTCAACCAGTTGCTTCGACATACCTTAGGGTGGCATCGTAGCGCCATCTACCGTAAAGATTTAGACTTTATCGTCGGCACCATCGTCTCAAATTTGTTGAGAATCGATAGTAACGATGTGCTACACCCGAATTACTTATTTTTATTAAAGCAGTAACGTCTGCTAACGTAAACTAAATGTTTACAAATGAAGCGAAAATTGAAAAATTTAATGATTCGGACAGGATTCGAACCTGCGTTTCCAACGGCTTTCCGGGCCAACACTGGCGTCCTCCCAATTGGACCACCGAATCAGATGTCAGAGCCATTGAATTTTTCAACCAGTTGCTTCGACATGCCTTAGGGTTAGGTTCGAATCCTGTCCGAATCATTAAATTTTTCAATTTTCGCTTCATTTGTAAACATAAAGTTTCTGTTTTATTCTCGATTGAATGTCTGTATAGATCAGATGTTTTCTGTATGAGGCTTCAACGACATTTAATTAATGTGTGCTGGCAGGTTCATATCGCGGCACAATGTCTGGATCGTCGTAACCATAATTCGGTTTTTATTATTAACTATATCTGCAAATTTTATGCCGAATAAATATTATCCGTTGACAATGAAAATGGGAATCTATTTTGTGGATGAAGTGGCTGTTGATTCATCCCCAATTAAATAACGGTTTTACAGAGTGTTTTTCCTTTCCTTTGACAAATCAAAAGGCCAAGAATAACACTATTGCCACTTGGCTCTATGGAAAAACCTCACTTTTTTACTATATTTTTTTGAAGGTTTGTTACGTTTCTATTGATGTTTAGATAAGGTATGTGAAACGTGATACAATAGTCCAACAATTAAAATATGTGTACGCAGGTAAATATTGCTACAAAAAATAATGCAAAGTCCACTTTGTGTTTAGTGGTCGATACTAGAATATTGAACATATATTTTAATCTTGGCAGTATAATGTTCTGTTATTTCTAACTGCTTTTATATTATATCCCGAATAAAGAGCAAACATCATAAAAATATTTACTATACCTACATACTTTGTTATCGTAGTAAACGAATGAAAAACATAAAATGCTCTTCGTTGGTTTACTTTCATTTTCAAACATGCGCGAAAACATGTTTGTGTACTGAAAAATAAGCCTACGAAATGTATGGTCATATGAGGATGTAAAATAAACTCTGTAATCAAACTTTGCAACTCCATTGGGCTTGAGATCTCGGGGTTGCATTTTAGCATGTTCTGACCAAAGAGGATGCTTAACGAAGACCATTTATTCCACAGGTAAACAGTGGACACCAAGACACGTAGATGGACATGGATATGCTTTATCGAGAGTGATAATCAATACTTTTGAGTGGAATCCGCCGAACAGGAACTGAAACGGCGATCGTTCATTACCCTAACCATGAGCTTGCAATGACCGTAGTGGCTAGGACAGTAGTGACTACGTAAACGATTTGTATGGATAATAGGCTATTTGACTGATGTTGAATTCTACAGCGTACTGTAGTTATATGAATAAAATTAGCTAAATATATCACGAAACAAAGAAAAAAAATCCAGAAACATATATCTTTTT
The DNA here is from genome assembly GCA_905147355.2 of Apotomis turbidana. NCBI lineage: Eukaryota > Metazoa > Arthropoda > Insecta > Lepidoptera > Tortricidae > Apotomis > Apotomis turbidana. The sequence goes on from LR990285.1 coordinate 2,463,320, forward strand.
TGGAAATATGTGACTTCAAAGGTACGCAAATTTTATGTTTTTTTTTTTTAATCCAAAATAAATTTTGAAAATGTTTTCAGAATCCTCATAATTTTACGAAACAATAATTGTACAACAACTATGAACTTAAACGCACTTTTTCACGGTGAATATGCCAAATTTCTTAATTTTTCCATACAATTATTGGTACCTATACCGGCCTGTGACGTCACTAGCCTGACGCGTTTTGTATGGAGCGTTTTTAGCGCTACGCAGAAATGTTGAACTTTGACGGTCATTTCTGACTTTTAGAGCAATTTAAGTGTAGTCAGTCCCATATAGACATTTGATCACAATAAAAAATAGAATCGATTGACATCCTCAAAAAAAATTAGTCAACATGTCTATTGTAGTTCTACAAACCGCTAGGCGCGCTGTACTATTCTCCATACAAATCGTTTACGCTGTCGCTAGTGAATACGGTCACGTTGACTCATGGTATGGGTACAGTATACTCATGGCGTCGTAGCTCTAGAGCGAATCGCGAGCCCTCTGACTGAGCTGAAGCGTGGCCAAAGAGTATCTCTCGGGCAGCACACTACTCGCGAAGTTAGCCAAGGTTGGGAGAATATGATAGTATGGAGGGGCACTTCACTTCGCTGCGGAACCCCATACTTCGCCTCGCCCAACCTAGGCCAACTACGCGAGTAGTGTGGGCTGCAATCTGAGGATTCGGCATGCCGCGAACTTAAGCCACACTACTGAAAGCCTTAGAACACAAACAAAGTGATATCAAAACTTACCGCAGTGTTTAATACATTGTATACACAAGAATATAAAGCATAATGCATAGACTTTCATATGAAATACCATACGATACTCAGAGATCGTATTTACTAGAAAAATATCTAATCCACATCAAGGATTACTGGAATAACCTTAAATATGACGTTGGCATATTATTGAAATGTCATTGACAGTAAAAGATTTGTATAAATTCAAAACGGTATATTGAAAGAGGTTTGTAGTGCTCGAAGTTCGACCAACATCCAATAAAAGGACCAATTTTTATTATGATAATGATTTTTTTTCGCTCAAAACATTACGTGTCGTTCGTTACGGTGGGACTTTGTTCGCACGTGCAATACGTGCATGCATCGTTATCGAACATCAAACAGTTCAAACGATTTTGTATTCGATTCGATGTTTGTGCCATGCTTTTGTTCGTTCGTCTGCACAAGGTATGTGATGTAAAAAATTTGCTAATTAAATTTACACTCAATGACGACGTAATATTGATACGTATGATTGGAATGATCTTCACGGATCCGCGCCTAAGAATACGAAGGGTTAAGGTTAACGGTGCCACCTTAGCTTTACCTTTGTTTTTGTTCGACATATTTTGTGTGACGCTTCAACCTCTAGAGGTTTGTCTCTAGAGACAGCTTCTAGACAGATCAAAGGATACGTGATTCAATAGATATTCCCGCACCAAATAAGAGCCCAGTTAATCTAGCATGACTGTGACAAGCGACTCTTAGTCTCGTGACTGCTCGTGAGTGAGTGATTCAAACGAGCTATATCATTTGGTTTAGCTCACTAGCTCTTTCGCGTTTTCGCTCTCTTTAATGATTCATGTAGCTCAGTATCTCATTTATCATCTCAGTATTACTCGCTTGCGTTTTTCTCGTCGTTTCGTCTTTTAAATCTAGAATGTCTGTAGTTATCTACTCACTCGTGAACGATATGGTCTAAAGATCTATACTTAGCTAAATGAGCTAAATGAGTGATACATTATCTCGGTGACTTAAAGACAAATATCACTTTTTCCACTTTAGTGACACATTGTGCGCATCTCTACAGCATACACGTGGTGCCGGGTTTATGCTGGGGCAGATCTACCACCACAATATAGTGACTACTATACGATTACAGCCGACACGGCTAGTCATTTACCAAATTACCAGCTCAAAAAACAACAATAGATAAAAAGTTATTTAATATTTTATATATTGAAATATTATTTACAGTTTACTTATTTAAACATGATTATGTTTAAATAAGTAAACTGTAAATAATATTTCAATATATAAAATATTAAATAACTTTTTCAGGAAAACAAACGGCTCCACCTCGGTGAGGTCAGCTACGTTCCGTATTCTATTGTCAAAATCATATACAGTTTACTTATTTAAACATGATTGCGCAATATAAAATAGCTCAAATACCATAGGGCCAACTAAAAAGTTGCATTTGGTGTGGATAGTAGCAGCAGCTGGTGTAGAATCAGTAAAAGCATATTGCTTTGCTGATCCGCGATATACCTAATAACGTGCCAGTTATTAGGTCCTTACATATGAAATTGGCGTTTGGCGAACTGGTAACTTTGATTCAAAATATGTGGCGTTCGGCTAGGAATTCCAAATTCAAATTTATTTCAAATTTAAGACCATGTATTTCTGTGTTCGAATTACGAAATTTATTTGTTATCGCGTCATTTGTTTTTTTTTAAATCGTTCTGTTCACAATATGGAGAACTTAAAATATCACTATATTTACGAATATGACCTCACCTCAGCACCAGTGCTGCAGAAACGGCTCGTAGGATTAACAATGCGCATGGGGAAGCTACTGCAATAGAAAATACGATACGTTATTGGTTTCAACGTATCCGTTCTGGAAATTTTGACCTACAGAACAAGCCCCGTGGACGGCCGGAGACACAAGTTGACAACGAAGAATTAAAAGCAATTGTGGAAGCAGATCCATCGCAAACCACTTCAGAGTTAGCGGCAGGCTTCTGTGTGAGCGAGAAAACCATTTTGATTCACTTGAAATAAACTGGAAAAGTGAAAAAACTTGAGAAATGGGTACCGCATGAATGGTCAATCGATCTAGCCCACCGCTGCTTCAGGACAAGGCTCGACCACATACGTTTGACGGCCGCAAAACTAAGGGAGCTGCGACCGGAATGTCTTCGACACCCACCATACTCCCCGGACCTTGCTCCAACTGAGTACCATTTTTTTAGGAATTTGGACAACTTCATCCAAGGAAAAAAAATCAATTCTCACGAGGCTGTCCAAACGGCCTTCAAAGATTTTATTGATTCTCGCTCACACACTTTTTTTAGTAAATAAATCAATGAACTACCTTCGAGATGGCAAAAGTGCATTGATAGCCATGGTACATACTTTGAATAAATAAAAAAATAGTTTCATAAAAAAAAATCATTTTCATTTCTGCCATATGAAACACCAATTTCATATGTAAGGACCTAATAATTTGTGCTAACCCGTTATACTTATTTGCGTATTTTTTCATGCATACATGCATTAAATAGTCCCACCCTCCCACCACGATAGGAAAAATAAAATAAATATAACAAACCACCACCAAATTAACAAAACTTACTCGACACGTGTTTCGCCTCTCGCCTGAGCTGCCCAGACAGGTCGGCCAAATATATAATCTGGCCACCTCTATTATGTAGAGTGTATCTAATTTCCACGGTTCATGAGAAAATGCCCGTTGAACGAAATATCATGCAAAAAGCCCTATTTTTGTATGGGATTGGGAGCCCCCTTAATTATTATTGTTTTATCATAAATAATATTTGTTCCTATAGCGGCAACAGAAATACATCATCTGTAAAAATTTCAACTGTCTAGCTATCACCGTTCTTGAGATACAGCCCGGTGACAGGCGGACGGACGGACAGCGAAGTCTCAGTAATAGGGTCCCGTTTTTACCCTTTGGGTACGGAACCCTAAAAACGAACAGGTCCATCCGTTTGGGAGCTAATATGTTGCTACAGACTGACGCACATATATACATGTTAAAATTATAACACCCCTTTTTTGTCGGCGGTTTTAAACATAAAACGATACAAAAATGAAAGTTATGTTTTTGTATTGATTATAATAACAATGCTTATAAAGTGAGCTTGGATTTTCGTTAATCCACTCGCCTTAGCAAAATTCCAATTACCATTTCAGGCTCCCTCTAAAGCACTGCCATTAAAAATAAATCCCACGAGTTACGTCACTGAAAGCCTCTCAATTCCATAATATCCGAGGACGTCAACAGCGGAAAAAATCCAGAGAAATACAAAAAAAAGCGGAAATGGCAATTACGGGGCGATTTGTATTTTTAACGTGATTAATTGATAACGTGGCCCCCGCCGCGTGACCAGACTCCTGAGTTGAGATCGGGCACAACAGTTGGGTCTATTGAAATTGGGCCGTAGGTCGTCGTAGCCATCGGTGATTGGAATAAAAGGTGCCCGACACTTTGTTCGCGTTTTTTTTTTCTTTATTATCGAATTAAAAGTATCCTATAACCAGATTGGATGTTCAGCTCTGCCTGTACCAAAATTGATTAACAAAGAGTTTTTTACCAAAGTACCTATGGTGCCCGTACTAATCTAAATTAAGGTTTTTCCTTTAATAATGATTCCTCCCTAAAGATAAATAATTTTAAAGACAATTTTATAATTTTCTAATAGTACCTATTACTACATTTATATCGCAGGTCACAGTTGTTTGCGGCCCGAACCGAATGTGAAGCCATAAATATATGATCTCGGGCTTTATGAATTACCGCCTGTGTTTTATATAAAATATTATGTCTTCCTTTGGCCATGAAGTGAGATTTTCTTCTCGCGTAGCGGGCAGAAAATGCCACTTAGGTACTGCTAACTAAAGTATCTTTTCTTGCGAGGTCACCTTTGTAGGATGATTTTTAGGGTACCATTGTTAAGGGGTAATTTTTTTTTATAATGATTTTACTTAAGCTAGGACCTAGCTCTTTCAGTAAATAGAACTTGGTGTGGGAGCACGGTCTACCTACCCGAAATAAAAAAAATCCACCTATTAGTGAACCATGCTTAGCAGACAGATAACAATATCTCTCTATATATTAGGTGAATTCAACCGCTTAGTCAGACACCTCATTCCAATGCAAATTGCTTGCAGATGTTCATTTAGCGAAGTGCCTGTTTCGTAACGGCATTAGGACCAAAACACGAATCCATGATATACGTAATCGTAAAGTAAAAAAACTACGTCGGTGTATCGTTAAAATTTACGGCACGACATGGAACCGTGCGACGGCTTGTCACGTTCACGATGTTTTTGATATTTGAACCTCTTAATTTCAGTCTAGCTGGATTTAAAAATATAAATACAGTGTTTAACCGCTGCTACAGGCAGATATTACCGTTATTTTTTGCAGGATAACCAGTAATCAGCTCGGCCCGTGCAACACCGCGGGTTTCGTATTAAAATTGTAAAATGAAAATAATTATAACCCCGCAATCTTGATTGAATAAAAATATGATCTATTGAGTGTACTATAAAATTAAATTATTAAAATGAGAGATGAGATGAAACGAACATGAACAAAGATCGATTTCTAATTTCTGCACGGGCCATGCCGATCGCTAAGGATGACACAATACTGCCAGCACCCGACAAATAAATGTTAAAGCATCTGTCACTCTCAAACTCACATTCCTGTCAAAACGTGACGGATTCTTTGAGCGCGGCGGACGCGCAACAACCAACCCACCATGAGTTTATAGTGACAGTACTCGCTTCTGATTCTGATTCTGATACGCTGTCACTAGCGAGTACGGTCAGGTCAGCTCATGGTAAGGGTACTGTGGCTCGCAGGAGCCCGTTCCATGGGCGCTGTGCTCGAAGCCACATATACATTTTCCCATGTTACCAGCTACGCACGTAGCGCAGTCCAGGGACTGTAAATACCACAGAAAAACACCGGGTTCAACTCTTCCGATACTCGTAATTGAAATCTCATTGCAATGCAAATTGCATGCAGCCGCTCATTCAGATGCGCGTTGCGGCGGCGTTCGGTGTGGACTCTTCGTTAAACTATTTCATAATTAAAAGTGATACAAATGGATACAAATACTTGAACTTATATGTAACATCCTTCTCTTATACCGAGGCTTCAGAAATGTCTCAAGAAAACCGAACAAGCAGTTAAACTTTGCCGGTATGTCACATCTCATTGCGATGCAAAATGCCCGCTGCCGCTTGCTCATTCATAGGCTCGGCGACGTTTTGTTTGGACTCTTTGTTAAACTATTTTAACACCTCATTAAGCGATATTAAGAATAAGAATATGAATCATTTATTTCTCAGAATATGGTGCTTACAATGATTGATGTTACAGTTTTATTTCCCGTACCTTCATATTCTACCAGTAAGTACTGGACTTTAACTAAAACAAATGCCGGCGGTTCAGAAAATAAGTTACCTCCCGCCCTAGGCCAGGCTGGGCCGGTTCAGTCTATTCACGACGAAGTCCATGGGCACAGTGCGACCGCCTCACCCTCCCCAAATCATTCCTGTGGCGCGGAGATAATCCCATACGCAGGGTATACTCCTATACAAAGTCCGACCCGCTGGTAATAAGGGCTGAAGAGTTCAAGTCATGTAAAAAAGGATAGGCTACGTTAGCTTCATGCGAGCTCACCAACGACAAGATCGGAGTAAACAGTAGCCGTCATGGCCAAAACCAGCCATGAAGTATACTACTATGCTATAACTATACTAGAGCAGCCCGTGAGTCGAGTAGCAGCGTGGATCCCTAGTGCAGAGCTCCAGATGAGTTCGAAATATGTCGGGCCGTTCCTGTCAATTTTTAATAGTTTTAATGATATTACTATACCGGGGTTTCACAAATGACTCAGGAAAACACTGAACAAGCAGTTCTACTTTCCCGATATTTCACATCTCATTGCCATGCAAATTGGTCGCAGCCGCTCATTGAGAGGCGCCCGCGGCGCCGCGGCGTTCGGTTCGGATACTTTGTGGAACTGTTTGAGTAATTAAATGGTACAATGGATTTACAAAAACGAATATCGTATTGATTTTAACAAACAAAGTTTATGGAAAATCCATGACATAAGTAGGTACACAAATATTTACAATAAAACTAAACCTTAAAATAAAACTAAACTAGAATACAATAAAGATATTTATTTATTTAATCTTTATTGCACAAATGAAAAATAGATCGTACAAAAGGCGGACTAATTGCCAGTGGGCATTATCTACCAGTCAACCATCGGGCAAAGCAGATAAGTTGTGGGCGGTGCAACTACTCGTAATATAGATAGGTAAGATAAACTAAAACTAAACTACATCTAAAAAATTGTCCCTGCGGCATAGTGCCGATTGCCGAAAATGCTGGCGGTGTTTCCTCGCTGAATCGATTTCCAGAATTGTATCCGCTATTAATTGAACATAACCACACAAAACAGAAATTTAAATTACCTACTCCGTACCATATTTTATTTTTTACCGCGATTACCGTCGGCAATGGATACCTGCGACGCGAGATGAGTTAAAAATGCGTAGCCGGCTTTTCAGGATGGAATTACACTTTTTTTAAGTTTTCAACGTTATGCTGATGTCAGACGTTATTAATTTTACAGATTAGGTACTTTTATTTGAGTCAAAAATTGTAATGTGATCCACTGATATGTAAGCAGGACATGAACCTGCGGCCCTGTTTCAGGCGTAGTGCCCTCCCAACTGAGCATCTCGTCAACATCAACCACAACAAATCTTTGAATCCATAATTCTACTACTCGAGCGCCCTCTGCGTTATACGATATGCGTTTACACTGTGTTGTATTTCCACACACATTCCGTTTCATGGTCAGTGAATAGAATCGAAACAATTGTATTACCTCTAGTTCAAAACAAGTTCGTCTTTCATCTAAAAAATATACAATAGAAAAAGCTGTTTCGATCAACAGATGACGCTTTTATCACCCAATGTCATGAAATTAATGTATTTTTAGAGGTTAGTGAACATAATTTTTTAGACAATGTTACTCTGTCTTCTTTACTCTTCCACGACCACGCCTACTTAAGAATTTTTGTGTCACGGTCATAATCATAATGTCCGTAATAGCGACTGCTAACGCTTTTGTCCCTAATGCTGTCCCTTGAAGAACTCGTAATTAATACAAATTCGGTAGTAAAGGCCCTCATTTCCGGCATAGATATCATTAGCGGCAAGATAATACGAACTTCCATTAAGATTTTATGCTCGCAGCGTGTATTGGAGTTGATAACGGGTCAGAATTTCCTCGACGTGATAATGGAACAAAGTCTAGCTGGGATTAAATTCAACCTTTCAATGACATAATGTTGGAGGGGAACACTAAATTACAGGTAAAAAAATTATATGTACTTAGTTGTTACCTGCGGGCCTACGAGTATGATGGTTGCGTCGTTTGTCTCGTGATAAAGAAGTGACAAAGCATCTCTCACTCAGACTCTCATTTTGTCAAAACGTGATGGATATTTTGTCACTTATTTATCGCGTGATAGAACCATCATAGGTAGTTAGTTCGAAAGTACATATAGTAGGTACGTGTGACAAAAAATCGCATGTCATAGTCGTGCTAGAAGTTCAGTGACCTTTAAAAATAAATAAAGTCATCATATTCGTATAAACGAATTTACTTTAAAGGAGCATGTAATGTCATATCATTTACATTAACTTTGTTGGTACATTACAGGCTTGCGATGACGCTCTTTTGTACCTACTATTGGTATTGGCCTAGTTAAATTAATCCAGCCTTGCTTGTCATACAATTACGAAGGTTTAATTTAAACTGTAAGTAACTTTTTGTGTCAGAGATGCATATCTACATGAAACAATAACTTTTTTATATTGCCAATGTACAAAGCTCGCCCCAACATTCAGTCCATGAAAATTTTACAGACAATGCACACGTTGGTACTTGAACGCAAGAAAATACGGACAATGTTATTACTTATTATTTTTCTTGGAGTGAAAGCAAGAATTAATCCTCACGGCCCTACCGTAGTCAGTGACTTTGCAAGCTGTGTTGACGGATTAGTCGATGTAAATTTCGTGCAACCTGGATTTATCTACATTGTGAACACCGATGACGTCAGTATACCGGTAGTCGGTATAAGGAACGCTATATTAAAGTCCCTGCATGCTAAGCTTAAATATACAGTAAAAGTTGCTAAACCTACAAAAAAAGATAAAGGCATATGTATCGAAAATGACGGGGTTGCAGGAGTAAATTTTGGATTATTCATGGACAACTTTGAAGCTACTCCTCTAGCTGACTACTTTATTGCAATCGTAGAGGAATTCAAGGATTTCACCTACATCGCAAGTAGACTAACGCGATCTAGAAGTTGGAACCCACAAGCCTTTTTCATCTTGGTATACTTCGGGATAACCAATTCCGATAATCAGAACATCAGACATGCAGAAGATATGCTGTTTTGTCTTTTTAAAATTAATGTAGTTAATGCTGTTGTAATAATACCCGAAGTTAGTAATGTTCGTAAAGCAAATATTTATAGTTGGCAACCCTTTGATCCACCAAAATATTGTGGGTACTACAACGAAACTATAAGAAATAGACTGTATGTAGAAAACGTATGTGAACGAGGTGTTGTTAAGTACACAAAAAATATATTTGAATCTAAAGTTCCAAGTGATATGCAAGGATGTGTCTTTAAAGTTCTTGCTCTTGAGCGACAACCATTCGTGAGCAGAAATCCTAAAGATCCTAATATAGAAATTTTATTGATTAACCAGCTTGCTAAGCGATATAATATTTCTTTTCATTACGAGATCCTCAATTCATTTCGTGGCGAGAAACAATTTAAAGGCGACTGGGACGGAGCTCTGCAAGACCTGACGGCGAGGAGAGGCCAACTGCTATTAGGAGGCATTTTTCCCGATGACGAAGTTCATCAAGATTTTGAATGTAGTTCTACGTACTTAGCTGATTCCTACACCTGGGTGGTGCCGCGAGCGTTACACCAGCCATTATGGTTGAGTCTGTTTATTATTTTTCAAAAAACGGTATGGTTATCAGTCATAGCCTGTTTTATTTTTATCGCCTTAAGTTGGAAAGTTTTAGCAAAGCTGAGCAGAGATCCCACATACAGAACAAACCTCGACCATTACTTCATCAACACATGGATCAGTAACTTAGGGTTCTGTGCGTTTTCCCGGCCAGTGACGCACAGCTTACGTTTATTTTTCGTTTTCTTAAATATTTATTGCATTTTATTTTTGACTGCTTATCAGACAAAACTGATTGATGTATTGACGAACCCATCCTTTTATTATCAGATATCGACTGTCGAAGAATTGGTGGAAAGTGGAGTGAAATGTGGTGGGTCTGAAGAATTACACGATATCTTTGAAAATTCAACGGATCCTTTAGACATTCATCTAACGGAGGAATGGGTAGACGTTGTCGATATTGGAGATGCGATAAGAGATGTAGCTATCCACCGAAATTTCTCACTCCTATGTAGTCGTTTGGAACTGGCATATGTGTCTGCAATAGTGCCAGAGTTAAGTGACAAATTTGGAAACTACAAATATTATGCATTTCATAGTAACGTCTTTTCCGTTCCTATGGAAATGGTAGCCATGCGAGGTTTTCCGTTTATGAAACATTTCTCGAGTACTTTAACGTATTTTCGTCAGTATGGCGTGAATGAAAGAGTCCGAGCCTACTTTGCAGGGTATTCGCTGAGACAGCGAGCTCTGCTAATGAGTGAGTTAGAAAGCGATAACAGTAAGAGAGACGCTTTGACTCTTCAAACTTTACAAGGCGGATATTTGGCCCTTATTTTTGGCTATGTGTTTGGTACGTTGGTTTTGATTGTAGAAATTGTTCTCAACACTAACTTCGTCAAGAGTATTAAATTATTAAAAAAATCTGTTTATATCGTGATTTATTTCAATCCCCTTAAGTCAAACTACATTTTGTATAACAAAATTGTATTCCATAATGTGCATTAATTACAAATCTATGCTTACAATATTAATTTATTGCTGTACAACTATTTAGTATTCGACTTATAGTACCTTATTATTTCTAAAGACTAGTAACTACGTGGATGGTTTTTTTTTTAAACCCTATATCTATTTTAATTGCTCTCGCTTAGTCGTTCTAGAACCTTACATCTTCTGGACACGGATAGATGACTATGAGCCATAGGATTGTCATGTGTTTCATGTCATGACTATATACATTACGACATTCAAGATTCTATTCAAGATCTAACTGGGTGAGAGCTCTTAATAATCTGCTAATTATTGCCACAGGAATTTATTTTTAATCTCAATATTTAAGAAAATACTCACAAAACAGATAAAATTAGTAATCGTACTAGTATGAATGAGAGTTTGTCATCTACTTCCATAAAACATTAGCGAATTTCACAAAATGAATAATATTTTTTTTTAGTACTGGTTTAAACATTCATTGGTTTAACGTTAATTTTGAATAACACTCATTATCGGTTCTATTCACTTTTTTTGGTCTGCATGGAATAATTTATTTGATTTATGTAAATTACTCTGCAGCCACCTAAAATTTGCACATTATTATGCATTTCTAATGAATACAAATTCAGATAATAGTTTTTACGCCATCAAATTAATGAGACACAAAATCATGAAATATGGTTTCTGAATTGTTTTGGAAACAGTTATTATTTTTTATAATTTACAACAATCATATTTTGTGACAATATCAATCTTTCGAGAAGTACCACTTCGAGAAATAAAAAAAATAACGTCTTAAAAGTTACACCTAACACTTTCATATTCACAGATATTTCTCCCAGCCAGTTCGCCGAGATTTCTTAAACGTACACAAAAACGCGAGTCAATTTCCATAGCATTATCATAATTGCACATTCGCAGTTCCAAATTCAAATCGCTAAAGTTTCTCTCCATCCAAATGCTGCACATTATAGTAGGAATGGTCGGGGAACCGTTCTAGTTCAATATAGTCCATCTCTGTGCACAGCAGGCGCTCTAACATGGAGACCACCTCCTTGAAGTCGGGACGGGAGGAGGCCTCGGCCTCCCAGCAGTAGTACATGATGTTGTAGAGCTCCCGACGGCAATGCTCGGGCTTCTCGAGGCGGTGGCCTTCGCGGACCTGGAATGAAGAGTTTCTTAGACGATTTGTAAACACCAGGTTGCATATTGATTTAAATGGTATCATGGTATAAGAAAACAAGGTATGCCACCCCGGAATGACAGGTGAGACTTTTGAAGTCATCACTATGGACTGGAAATTGTCGACCAATTATTCAAGACGACTGCCTTTACTAAGAACCGCATCGAAGCCCGATGTCACGTCGTACCACTATGCGATTTTTTGGCCATTACCTATGCAGCTAGTAATGCATTGGCAAATATTGAAACGCGCAAACGCGTTGACAACATATACGTAAGCGTCGTATTCAGTTTTTATGAACGCATTATTATCTGCTTTAATTTATTATATGTGTTGATGTTCAAGCCTGTTGAACACTAACGTGGCTGGGCGTTTTCACAAATCGTTCATTTTCTTGTTTTTTTTTTGTATTCGGAGAAAATTTAGGTTATTCCAACTCAGAACCTTGAGCACTAGATTCTAGAAGGAAAAGAGTGTCTACCGGTAAGGCCAAGGGTAAAAGTTTTCGTTGAAATGTCTACGCCTCGTTCTTACCTTTCTCATGACATCACCAGCTGATAACCCAGGGTAGGGCGTGGAGCCGAGGGTCACGATTTCCCAGAGAAGCACACCGAAACTCCAGATATCGGACTTAACGCTAAATATGTCGTCGTACAACGACTCGGGAGCCATCCACCTGAAATTAAAAATAAATAATGTTTAAGTTTTTTTTTACTTAGTTTATTTGCGGTGACAAACTCGTTATAAATTGAGACTGTTTTGGAAACAACACTTTTTTAAAACAAATGTCCCCGCGCGTCTACTGTATATTCTCGATCATTATACACACTACACACTAAAATAGCCTCTTACATCATATAATTAAAATGAATATCTGAAGAGTTATCGTAAATAAAAAAAAAAAACGCTAGAATAAACTCAAACGGACAAGAACCTAAGGGTGCATCTTCGTGCAGAATCAACCAATCCCAAAAGTGAAGCAGAGGCTGAGATACAGATTTCAACTTAGTTGGTTGGTCTATTCCGCACGCAATGAGATGCCACGACTTTGCATGAAAGGTCCGAGCGCGGCCATACGAGTGAGCGAGGCACACGTACCGCTCACCGCTGCCGCTGTCGCGCAGTCGTCGTATCCGTAACGCGACGCGGTTGATGCAGCCAGCCGTCGTCTACTCTTGATATACCCGAGCGAAGCCGGGGCGGGGTAGCTAATACGCTATAAATCATGATTGGTTCGAACGTTGTTAATTTATCGCTATCGCTGAGCTCAAGCTTCAAGCGAGAAATGGTTTAATGTTCAGCATTCATTATTAATTTACCGCTTTATTCGTAGAAATAAACATTTACAAAAGTTTTCATATTCATAGAGCAGATAGGATAGATGATGCCATTTGAGTTTGAGTGCAGCATGTTCGTCCCATCTCGTACGTGCCTCGCGTTTGTAATGTGCCTCGGAAACTGCCTCGTGAACAGAAAATGTCATGAATTAGAGACAAGCATGCGTATCCCCCTTTTTCAATTTACTGGGCTGTATTATCTGCGTTTTACGTGATTCATTCTTTCCTATTAATGTTTTGAATTCATAATACGTATTCTTGGTTTCAGAATAAATTTGTTGAATCGCGCTGTTTCTTATACATATATTTATTTACCTTTAATTTCGTGTTTTAACCTACAGGAAAGGCGTTCATTGTCACAGGTTATACGTGTTTTATTAATTATTTATTGTATGTTGGATATATTTGTTTTCGCTTATACAGAATCCATTTACGTTTTATTCGGTACGAAAATATGGCGAAACTTCTGACTGGTATTTTAATAACATACATAAATGAATCGAACATTTTAAAGGAATATTAAAACATGCGTTGTTTGCGATGGTTTGTTTCATAAACAATACTGTAGACTGATGTTGAAAAAGCTCAATATGTAATAAAATTAAGAAATAAAATAAAAAAGGGCTTTGAATCTATTGTAACCTTTGACTATTAGAGTGTTCTAAATGTATTAAGTCCTATATAGACATTTGATCCCAATAAACAATAGCATCGATTGTAATCTTAAAAAAGAGATGTCTCCCCCTATTCGGTGCCATAGTGCCCAGCTAATAAGAAGTCTCTCCATACATTTCCTAACCCAAATTCGATTTAAGATTATACATATATTGTATTGACATGACAGCTATCAGGATTAACTTCGTATCGGCCGAGCACTATACTAAAAATGCATTCAATTGAATAGTCAATTTCAATCTGGTTGATTGATGGTCGACTATTCAGAGCTCAAAGGCATGTATGAAGTCCAGCTTTAGCCATTTACTAAATGGATTGCATAGAACTTTTATAATTTCAAAGTGCCGAGTTTCTTGCGTTGGTTAGTGCGCTCTGTGCAATTGCAAATTAAATGCATACCAATGGGTATGCCATCCCATTGTCTAAACAAAACGCCCTGACCAAGATTCGATTTGATTCAATCCATATGTCCAACGGCTCTCCTGGCCAGAACGGACGCCTGCACTATCGGCTCGTTCCTGGCGGCCCTAGCTGGACTATCATCAAGAGGATATACATATATAACTGCTCCTTTTCCCGTACTATCAATTTACGTTAAGTTTGCACCTAGTAACCATGGCGTCGGATACAAATGAGATCCAAACTTAACGTAACCGAGTTATACAAATTGACGTTTCGTTCTGTCTGTTTCCATGTCCAAAACTTAACCAATCTTAACTTAATCGGACTAAAAGTCAAGGGGTTAAACGAGCAAACGGATCGCCTGATGGAAATCGATTACCGTCGCCCATAGAAACCTGCAACACCAGAGGAGTCACAAGTGCGTTGCCGGCCTTTCAGGTGAGAGTACGCACTTTTCTTCAAGGTTTGAAGGTCGTATCGGTATCGTAACGATTAGTTAAGTTTAGTAGATGAGAATGATACCGAGATTTGTATGAAAAAATGAGGCGTGATATTTCCTCTTCATAATGATAATTATCTAGTGTTTTACCGTATAGGCAGCCGGCCGTCGCTCTTCCTTTCATACACGTGGGTCCCGGCGACGTCCCGCGCGAACCCGAAGTCGGCCACCTTGCACATGCGCTCTTCCGTGATCAACACGTTCCTGGCCGCCAGGTCTCGGTGGATTATCTGGAAGTAAAGGTACAAATTAGTCTCGCGCACTAGAGAAATTCGTCCGTTGGTGTTATAAGAACATTTATTTAGAGCATTGCTTTATATGGGTGTGAGGGGTGGACCATGACGCAAAGGGCATTTCAAATGTACTGCTCGCGAAAGATGAAGAAGATCGGTTGGAAAAAGTTACCAATGAAGAAGTCCTTGAAATAGTGGAAGAAAAAAGGAATTTGCTGAAAATTATAGAGAATACGAGAGGGAAAATGTTAGGCCATCTTAAACGACATGATGCTTTTATGAATAGCATTATAGAAGGAAAGGTTAAAGGGAAACGACGAAGAGGAAGAATAAGTTAAATTAAACAAATTAAAGAGATTATAGACGTTATGTCGTATAGGGAAGTCAAGGAAGTGGCTATGGATAGAGTTAGATGGAGAAAACTACATACTTCATCTGCTGCGCCGACAAGGGTTTGACTCTTAAATTGATGATGGTGTAATGAAGGCTGCTAACTAATGATGACAGACTATACACTGCAGAAGGTTCTTTATTTGTAATCTTACTTAGCAATATTATTGCAACTAGAAAAATATGTCAAAACTGTATTTTCATTAGCTGTTTGTGTAAAACACGTCGCCCTTGGTGGCGAGTGGGACGCGGCGACAACACCCAGGTAGAAAGCAGGCTGTACAAGTGCTTATTCAGAAAGTATAACTGTAATTTATCCTGTATAAAGGTTGTATTAAGTGCAATAATCTTGAGTTGCTCCTAGATAATATAAATTTTCTTAATTGGACTACCTAAATAACTAGGAGCACGGCAGCACCCCTGCCTTGTCGGAAAAAAATATCACTTGGGTTATTTTTCCGTACGATGCCTTGTTTGTTTTAAGATAACAAAAAATTCCGAAGGTAACCTTTTTCTAGGATAATTTATTCCTAACTATAAAAAAACAAGACTTTTTTTAAATGTCGTACGATTGCGCGCTAAATTACACCAATTAGACGCCGCCAATTACAGTGGCACCGTGGTGAACTGTGAATCGATCGGTTGTTCTAAATTTGCGGTTCGTATAAAGCCACTTTTGCTTTTAGGTATATCTATTTAGTTGCATAGAGGAAGCACAATTAATAAAATACATCAGCCTCCGATTTAAGTAAAAAGGGCGGAAAAAAATCCAAGGTCTCAATTGGGATCAGGATTAACTTCACCACTATCAGTGAAGTTGTCAGGATAGGTGTCCCTGAGGAGTTGGTAAAATATCAGGTCAGTCCGCATATAAACGTAGTGAAACCGTATTTTTTAAATAATCAATAGGGCGTATCAGGGCGGAGCGTCGATCAGAAAATCAGTGACGCGGTGACCGCGCCGCAGCTGGGATGGCATCAGGGATGAAGAGTTTCATACGGGTTCGAAACATGTCGGAACGGCCGTTTTTGGCAATTTCACGTGAGTGTTAACCTCTTAATACAATAATTAAATATGTCTCACGAAAATTTAAATACAATCATTTTGATATAAAATTCTATATTATTCAAAAACGAACTTTTATGTTTTCCTTCCACCTTTATCAACATCCATAATATAAGTCCCGGCAAAGCCTCAGGGGAGAGAAACCTGACAAAAGTGTTGGAATCGTATTATTTTGCGATTGCCTTCTCCGCTCGATTCCATTGGGAGATTCAATTTGCATATTTAAATTGAAACTAGAATACAACTTTAATATTGTAAATATGTTTTTTTTTTGTTTATCTATAAATAAACTGTTATACCATTAATACCTAAATAAGTAATAAAATACAATACAATTGATAGAGTTATTTAGAATGACTCGAAAGTGCAGTTTACTTACCACAACCACCCACAACTTAGTTTGTCATGCAATTCTATCACTTGTAGGTAATTAAGAATACTGTTATGTGGCTTAAACAATGATATTTTACAAGTAGATAGGTAACTAAGCGCTCGAGAAATGAAGCCCTTATTAAGAGTCAATTGTAGTTCATCGCTATGGCAACGCAGTAGTTGATATCCAGAAAATTACAAACAGGAATGACTGACTAGGGACTAAATATTGTAGCAGTGTATAACGTATATCTTCTTACGAAACATCATTAGGCTTAAATTAAATCGCTGATAAACAAGTTTGGAGAAGGACAAAATGAAAGTGCGCTTAAGTAGTTACTAATGATCAAAGGTTGCTTGAAAATTGTATATAACATAAAGTAAGAAATTTTATTACCGAACAACAAATTAGTTTAAAAAATTATGTACAAATTTATTTCAACGCAACAGGCTTCGTGAACATTTTATCCTAAACATACTTAATATAATAATATACGCAACACGCGTCGTTAGAACAGAATAAGGGACCTTGTTTTAAACAAAATTACACCCGCAATCACGCTTTGTCATAGTAAAAGATCCATACATTCATTAAAAAGTAAAAGACAAAATTTTCCACTATATCTGTACCTTATTTTAATGTAACGGCTTAAGGAACATTCCACCAGAATGGCACATGACGCTATTCTGTTCGTATTTTAAAGAAGATAGAAAGTTTATATTTGTATGTCTATCAATATTTTGGAACGTGGTGCACCATACCGATAGTGAATTCTTGGATATTCTGTATGTTTTAACCCATTTTAACCTTTTTTTAGTGTAAAGATGTCCAAGTTATTAAAAGTTGAATGTACTTTTTACTTTTGGTAGAAGCGATGGGTGCCAACCGGCACCGTTACGTTATAATGGGTAAGGTAATTTTCATGGATCGCCCTGAAGAGGTTTGTCCATCTGGATGTGCCCGATTTCAATATACACCTTTAAAGAACTCGTGATAAGAGGCTTTAAAAAGCTCATGAACTAGTTATCTCATTTTAACCAGTTAAAGCTAAGAGAATTAAACGGTTATCTCGTTTTAACTAATTAAAGCTAAGAACATTAAAACAACCGGAGTAGTCATTGACAGGCGTTCCCCTCTGCCAAAAGTACCAATGTCGATTATAGTGGTTATATAAAACTACTTCGATTTTATGCATTTTAATCATCGTTTTCATTGGAATTGAAACTCCATGTAAAGCCTATGTATTGTTTTTTGGGTGTAAAAGACGTTATACTCGTCTAGTTGACAGAAAGGTGGACTATAATTTCACAGGTTAGTGTGTTTTTGCTTTAAATGTTATTATTTCAATTTAAATCAGAAATCAAGCTTCGATTACAAGATCGATATGAAAACATGCGTTATAATTTCTGACGGTGGGCCACTATTTCGGCGTTTGAAGTGTCCATATTAATTATAAGGACTACCAGCTTCTATATTTTGCTTGAAATTATAAACAAAAATTACACTTAGCAACATTTGTAAGGAATTTGCATTAGAGTGACGAATGAGATAAGTGTTGTTATATTATTTTTTTATGGGTGCGAGATAAACCCTCAGGTTTTGGCAGACTTTTTATTTGGAAATATACGGTGAATGCGCCTGGTTTAATGCTCTGAGAGTAAAAGTCCTTAGAATTTATTGGATTTGTAAAAATCCCGACCTTTAACTCTTAGAATAATACTGCTCCAAGTTGTTAATACCCTAAGATAAAGATCGAGATTACCCATTTTGGTACTAGAGGTCTGAAAATTGGTATAGGGACTCCTTATAATTTGTTCCTCGTTCCTTAAAAGTGCAAGAAGAAAACGCTATTTTTTTTCTAACCAAGACAAAAACGGTAAACAATGAAGACATTAACATGCCTAACCAATAAATTAATGAAGGTGATGCCTCAGCTAATACCCTGTTAATTTTATCCATTTTATTTTAATTTAGATATTCAACTATTCTTTTCGTCCGACATACCTCAGTGCCTCAAGACGAAAGTCTTCAACCAATGTGTGTTACCAGTGATGACTTACGGCACCGAAACGTGGTCTTTCACTATCGGCCTCATCTCAAAGCTCAAAGTCGCTCAACGAGCAATGGAGAGGGCTATGCTCGGGGTGTCTCTACGTGATCGAATCAGAAATGAGGAAATCCGTAGACGAACTAAAGTGACCGATATAGCAAGTTGAAGTGGCAATGGGCAGGCCACATTGCACGCAGAGCAGATGGCCGATGGGGCCGAAAAGTGCTCGAGTGGAGACCTCGGACCAGCAAGCGCAACGTAGGACGTCCACCTACAAGATGGACAGATGACCTTATAAAGGTCGCCGGAAAGCGTTGGATGCAGGTCGCTTCCAACCGGTATATATGGAAGTCCAAAGGGAAGGCCTATGTTCAGCAGTGGACGTCCTATGGCTGAGATGATGATGATGATGATTCAACTATTGAAGCCGTCGTCCACCCGCTAGCCCCTGACCTTGACCTTGAACCTGGCCTTGTCCGAAGAAACACGAAGATTGCCGAAGCGCTCAACTCTGATCGTAGATAACACACACTTTATCTTATCTATATCTGTGTATGTTATCTAATATTGCTAGTTATTTCCTATGAAAAAAAAAACTGATACCTTAGAGCGCAATCGTACTAGCTTTTTGGAAAAAGTAGTTGCAATTAGGACGTTAGTGCACAACTAAATTTCATTGGCAAAATATTTGTAATTAGTACGAGTGTGAACTAAGGATATAAGTTTTCCGGCGGTTTTACCCGTGTGGCAACCTAGGCTTGGGGATATGTATGAGATAAAAAGTTCTCCAGCACATACGAGTATACTGGCCAAATTAGGCAAGCTCAGGGGAAATTCTTCTCCAAGCGCATGTTGCGCTAGCATCTTTCGGACAATCTCTCTTCCTAACTTTCTTCGAAATATTTTACTTTGGGTAGATACCATTTGTATGTAAGTATTATCATACAAAAGTATTCATGTAAGTTTATGGTACTTATGTATCTTATATCCTTGATTTGTGTATTAATTACTTTTTTCTCTGTTACCTTTGATCTTGCACCTTCTACATATTTCTATTTAACCCAGTGCGTGGTTGACTGGTAAAGAATGCGTAAAGGCATTAAGTCCGCCATTTGAACTTTTTGTATTGTGCAATAAAGTTTAAATAAATAAATACAGTCACTACATCCAACATCAAGGGTACCGGTTGATCTGTTGCGATGTTTTTGCAAAAAAAAACGAATAAGGATGACATAAATCTGATACACTATAAAACAGCCAACGCTAGCTAAAGTACTTTTTTTTTTAAATATGTGGCAAAGATTTTACTTTCTTTTGAACAGGTGGTAAAGCCATAAAGCTTTTAATCTGAATAATTTAAGTACATGCTGAATTTTAAAACTCTTTAAAGCTTCTGAGAAATTGTTTATTTAATGAAGTATATTTTGATGAACGAGGTTCAAGAGATAAATTTTTATGAAAACAGCAGATGCGAGATTGATCCGCCCACCAGTTTTTAATACCCGACGAAAAACAAAGTGTTTATTTATAATGTGTGAATCTGTAAATCTGTCGTGGACATTGTAGCACTTAAATAATATTGATTAAGTTTTTTTTAGAATAGAGGCGTTTGTTAGGTAATTTTATCACTGGTGGACAATAACAATAGAGACATTTGAAAACTATGAATTTTTTTCTACGTGATTCAAGAATTTCACTATCGCTTCAGTGATTACTTGTATTGTTTTATTTCGGTATCACTTAGAATAGAATTCGATAGAACTTCCACCTGTAGAAATATTCGCAGTTATTTACAACGAGACTAGCGAAACGGAACGGAAAGATTATGGTAATTTTGAGGCAAGGGACTACCTACCAGCTTGAGTGGTTACCATAGAAGCGTTTCGCTCGAGGATCTCATAGTGACATATATATTTAGTAAGCTACCATCAAATTTGAATATGCCTACTGTTGATGGAGAATTTACTTAAACTGAGAGAACTATCAGTTTATATCACGAGCCATTTGGAATGTGAGGTCTTTTGAAGGAACTGGATACCAGCAAGGGTGTTACCATAGTGCGTTCAGCGCGGGAGTCTCTTGTTAACTGCTGGATTTTCGATTTCTATTATCCCGAAGGTAGGTTCATGCTGAATGAGTCTACCGGTAGAGAGGGTTCAAAAACTCAGTCATTAAGAGCTGACGAACTTCATTCTACGGGTCAGTTGAAAAGAGAACTGAGTGAGATCTCTTGAGATAATAAACTGGCTGCCAGCCCGGGTGCTGGTCACTCGCAAAAAGTGCTTGAGTTTCTCGAGGCTTTTATTACGGTTCTCAGCAGAAACTACATCTATACAAGTCTGCATAACTTTCTAGAACTTACCCCCTTAGAGCTGAGAAAGTCCATGCCACGAGCCACTTGGAAGGCGAAGTGTGTGAGGTCTCTGGACGTAAGGAACTGACTGCCGGCGTGAGTGTTGCCATAGTGACGCTCAGCGCGGGAGTCTCGAAGGAACTGCTGGAGTTTTCCGAGGCTCACGAACTCCATTATCACGAGGGTTGGCTCCTGGAAGAGAAATATAATAGCTTTTTTTATATTACTATAATTGGAAAGATTTATATAGTAAAATATTTACTGAACTGACTGGAGTAACTGTATTTCAACCAGATAACTCGAGCCATACTGCATACCAGGCACGCGTCCGAATCAAATAAGCTAGTTAGCAAGTCTTTATATTTTGTTACTGCTTAATTGTTATTGATATCGGGACTTTTTCCGTTTTTAACCGGGTTCAAATCCAGTTTGTTAAATTTTGCATTTGTGTTGTTCCATATTTTAGAACAACAGCACAATCATAGTAATATATAATAATATGTATGTAGTTAAACACGAGTTTATTGTCTATCAAGACTGCAGTAACGAACCTCCGGCTTTCATGTATATCCAAAAAGAGCTAATTCCTTGTCATGAGCTCAATAAGCTATTTGAGAACATCTTAGATGTGAAGTGATCAAGGAGCTACGTTCTGTTTTCCAAAGCCACCTTACCAAGACTTTTTGGGCAACATAATAAGATATGTAAAGTTTTATGATCAGGTTTTGTTAGGTATTTGATTTGACATTTATAGGAGAATAGTTAGGATAATTTATATTCTGCTAGTTATTTTAGTACCTTTTCAGTGCAGCATCCTATAAGCCGAACTACGTTGGGATGCGTCCCCAGGTTCTTCATCACAATGAGCTCTTGAATCAGGTCGGTCTTCTCCTTTTCTGACGCGTTCTCTTTCAGAGTCTTCACAGCCACTGTATGCTCGCCTTTCTTGCCTGTAAGTTAAAGATAAAGTAATTTTTTTTACAATAATTCAACCACTACTACTATATTATGTATTCCTAGCTTCTTGTTCTAGGACATGAAATTACCTAGTATGGCAATCATTAGATGCCGCTTGAAAACCGAATATTCAACCTTCCTATATTTGGTTTGTTTGTGTATGTTATCCACAATTGAGAACCTCTTCCATTTCCTAAATTAAAAAAACCGGCCAAGAGCATGTCAGGCCACGCTCAGTGTAGGGTTCCGTAGTTGCTCATCCTTCACAATAGACTTAAGTTACGAGAAATATTTCAAGCTCTATAAAAAGGCCGTAAACGCCAAATTAACTGTAATTACTTATTACCTTCTGGAAGTCAACTTACGTCCTTTTAAGAAAATTATGAAATACGGATGACTACGGAACCCTAAAAAGAGTCTCAAAAGTGTGTGAAAGTGTAACCACTTGTCAAAATGTATTTTAGAACAATAGAAGGAAGATATTTTATCATAAGCCAAAATGAAAGCATAATAATAAATATATAAATGGGTTATAAAATACTAAAAACTAAACTAAGATTAAAAAAAAAACCTAAAACCAAGACCCCTCGGTAGTTTGCCCATAACGCAGGCAGCATACCCACGCTGCGTGGCTTTGGAAAGCTTTTGCGCGATACAACTGCCCGCGCGTGGGTCCCTCGGGCGCTTACTGAGCTCCCTGTCGAGTCCGCGCGCGCACCCTTGCCCCGCGGACCAAGTGTCTCGACGCTGAAAGCGTTGCAGTCGTATTGGGCGCCGAGACAGCTGTATTTAGTGATGAACAATTATTTTCTCTATTTTAAATAAACTTTACTTTACTTTACTTTATTCACAATTTGCGATCATCATTAACTTAACTGAATGTGAATAGATTGTTCCTCCAAAGCGTGTAATATAGTGACGTAAAACAGGAAACCACTCTGCAACGATATTTATCCTGCATAATAATGACTTCCATAATAACGCCTATTAACATCACAAATTACTCTATTTGGGCTGAATTTACATGCTCCATGCATCCGAAGCGTGTATATTTGAGTATATTTCATTTTACCTGCAAAATGTATTTCGAGTAGGGTTTAAACTCTTACTCACACCACAGCTCATACCTACTATTAATGTGGAAATATGTTTGTTTGTCGGGCTATAGAGCAAGAAATTGACATTCTGTTTAGATTTAGAATCATAGAAGTAGAATTTGACGGGTCACTATTTTTTCACAGGATTCTAGACTTATCTTTGCGTACAGAGGTTCTGGTGAAATCAGAGGGTCACAATCTCGATCGCATAAAAAAGCAAGGCAGGGGTAAACCTGAATAATATTTTAGCAGCTCATGAAAGGCACCGCCAATATTACGCAGGATTAAAATTTAAATATAATCGCAAAGGTACCTCAATATTAAATATTTTACAAGGTAGAACCTCAGGAATTTTATTCAGCGATGGTTACGAGCGGATTCCAAACATACTTAATATAACTTACATTACTTATAGATATTAGAATCTCTTTTTTTTAACTAAGAATATTTTACGCTGTACTAAAGCAAGTTATTCAAAGGGCAATCGAGCAAGCTATACTCAGTCTCCTTGCGTGATCGATTTAAAAATGAGAAAATACGCAAAAGAACAAAGGTTGTAGCTCAGACAGTCGCCAAACTTCAGTGGCAGTGAGCGGGGCATATTGATCGTTGAACTGATGGTCGTTGGCAGGAAGGTTCTTGAGTGGCGACCGCGGACCAGAAGGTGCAGCATGGGAACAAACAAGTTGGACCGACAAACTGGCTATAATCGCGGGATGAGGACGGCGCACGACCGATCATTGTGGAGAACTTTGGGGGAGGCCTGTGTCTTTTTCCTGATAGCTAGTCATTATCTTGAGTTTACCCACCCAAATTAAGCGCCGATTATGTGCCATTACTTAATTTTGTGATAAAACTTAACCAAGTGGATTGGATTGGAACCCCAATTGAATTACTTATGTAAATGTTTTATTTTGATTTATGAATCATCATTCTGAAAGAGCTATTAGTAAATTATGACCACTTTCATTGAAGTTGAAAAGAAGTTTCATTAAAGCAGAAAAAGCTCAAAATTGGTAATAATGGAAGATAAGTGGGGAGGCCCAGCAGCAGTGAGATATTATGGGCTCACAATAAGAATATAATTGAAGTTAAGCTCAAATTAGATAAACGACCTTAACCCTTAACTACCTACCTGCTTCTTTAGTCACACAAACACCTACCTCCCGTCTCCAGGACGGATACATAATGTCAGCCCTATATATTAAATTTTATAGATCGAGCGGGAAATTTAAAATAATAATGGCAATATAGACATATTTAAATATTTTTTAAACTTATAATCATTCTGGAAACATTTACAAAACAAATTTTTACTGTAAACATGGCAACAGGCCTTATTTTTACTTTATGAACTATATATCGTTTGAAAGGTTAGATTAACAAAAACTATGAGTTTATATTTAGATCTAGGTAATTATTTCTAATTATTCAGTAATTAACAATGCTAAATCAATAATTTTCGTTAAAATAAAGGTAATATTTTTATAAAATTGCAGACCACTAATTTATTCAATTTGTTTTTTGCATTAGAAACATACGTACTGGGTCTCATTTCTTCTTCAGGTCACAAGTATAACAGGTTTTCCGTACTTCCAATCACTACCAACCTGACTAAGCGGTCGGCTAAGGCAAAAAATATCCATAGTCACGTAACCACCTACCATCCGTCTCCGAAACCCTTAAGAAAAAATACGTATCCGCCTACCACCTGTCTCAGAGACGGTCGGAGACAGTTAATATGCTCACCATAATTAAATGCGCCCACGACCGACCTTGTCTAGCAACGACGCGGCACTGAGGCAGGAGGGGAGAAGGTACAAGGACACAAACGTTTGTAGGATGCTCGCACATAGGTATGTTAACAATTTTAAGTTTGAATGAGTCTGTGAGACGGGAGGTAGGTGGTTAAGGGTTAATGTTATTTTCGATTATCAAATAAATACTTAGGGTTATATCTAAACTGATCTAGTTGATAATTTAACGCGGAATGAAAAGGGTCAACTCACGTCATAGAAGTCGAATATCGTTCGACATGTTTCGTATCTCACAGTAGTTTTCTAAGTGGAATAAACTATTTGATCTTGATTTAAAACCTTCCAACATTGTACCAATACATACAATGTAATATAAAATACATAAAATTAAAACCTTTTGAAGGAATTCAACACTGCAGGGTTTATAGATTTCTGTATATAATCGTCTCGTTGTTTTTATTGTTTAGTTAGTTATAAGGGGAATAGCCAAAACCTGATGAAGGCCATAGTTCACTCTTAGTTTCGGATGAGACCAACGATTCTCAATCTAGGGAGCGGCTTTGATTATCACGATTGTACAGTTGCAAGTTGCAACTTATATCGGGGGTCACTAAACACCATCAAAATTAGAGTAATTGCGAATTTACGTCAAACGTACGATTGCCATCCACGCAGCCCAGGATAGAGTGAGCTGGCGAAAAATTGTCGACGAAAAAGTTATTCAGAGAGGCCACGACCCTCAGCATTAAGGATATCGACTAAAGGAGGGGAGGGTTGTATGGCCCAGGGGGGCACTGGATATGCGGTAACGAAGCAAATATAAAACTCATACCATCGATATCAATAGCCTGAGCACGCCAGACTTGTCCAAAGGCTCCTTCCCCGACGATGTTGAAGATCCTCAGCCTGTGTCTGGGGAACTCCCATTCGTCACTAGGCTCTTCCTTCGATATCGTGGTCTCCTCAGACAACTGGAAATAAAGTTATTTATGATAAATATCAATAGTAATTCCATGTTTCAGTTCACCTTCTTCCATGGTAGTGGATCCAGTGTTATTTTCGGCTTAAAGAAACTTTATTGATTAAAGAAATTACAGAAATTTCACTTACAAGACAACTTATTAAAATCAATTTAATTTTACGCAGTAAGCAAGCATTTATGACAATATTATGTACATGAAACAGGAACCAGGATCTTAACCATAGGAACAGGGTTACGAGAGGTAGGAAAAATCAAGAAGACAAGAAGCCATTTGGTGAAAGCAACATTCTTACTATATTGAATAGTTGGTTAGGTTAGATTAGGTTACTTGAATTTATTACAATGACTGTGTAAAATTTATACGGTTTTTGCTGTCTCGAATCCGGATAAATAGTAGCTATTCTGTTTAGAAAGTGACAAATTGATAAATGCAGAAACAAAAATAATCCCGAGAATTTTGTTTATATCGTAATAATCCAAATCAAAGTTAAAAAAAAACGACGAAGCGCCTCGAGAAAAGGTAGGTAAGGGTAAGTAGATAAGAGTACCTTTGCGCTTCGCTTGGCTGGTCTTGATATTGATATTGTTATAATATAGATGTCAACTTTTTCTCTATAAAAACGTACATGATTATTTAAACACAATATAAAATATAAACCTAGGAATTAGTGTCTGTGCTACCTACTACCTATAATGTTAATTGACTTAGCTATAATGGGGTTTACTCAAACCCTTTTAAAACAAATCCGTCGATTCAAACTTTAGGTCAATTGATGACAATGTACCTACTTGCTGAACATGTGATTTAAGGAAAGTGTACAACGAAGGTGCTGCCAACTGGCGCCGCAAATCCGAATCTTGTACCTTGTCATTGATAGCGCTACCTATTTTTGTTCCTCTATGATCTCTTGCACAACGAAGGTCTCTTGCCTGGTGGCCACCAATTCGAATCTCAGAAGTTATCGGTACTTGAAATCGACATTTATAGTGCTGCTCTCCATAGTTCGTCCAGTCATCGTAAAGTTGGGCCTGTTGTCAGTATATTCAGTTAACATAGTCTGCTATTGTATTCATAGTAATAAATAAATATGTCGTTGGCCGCACACAGCAACGTCATCCGATAGAAACTAGAATTACATATCATACTGCAAGATGCTGGGTGAATTTCAGTTATTATGGGATCTGATAATTATGGTAAGTACTAAATTATTGGAGGTGAGACGGACTAACTATTGACCGAATGCATGTATTGTTATTAGGATATAATACATAGCACACATTGTGGTGATAATTGTATCGGCGTTCAATTTACTCAATAATTTAATTTCAATTAAGTAGTTATGGTTTTAATGACAACTTATACAAGATTCTAAGGCCGATTTCTTTACTAGAAATAAAAAATCGATGCCTATACGAATATTAATATCATTTTAATAATTCAAATATTATATCATAAAATTCATAACATATGGCATTTAATAAGTAACCCATAATATTTTTAAGATTTTATTTAAGTTTGCACAAATATAAGCACAATATTAAATTATTAGGAGCGTCTCGAAATTTCATTATGTAAGAAGTGACACTACGAGGATGCGGTTCACTCTAAAGCCTTAGCCCGAAAATAGGTTAATGGAATACGCCTAATGATTCCGAACGTCAAATTGTGTAGTAGGCTAGCACTATAAGGATGTATTGTGGATAGTGAAGCCGGTAGAAAGTGGCAATGTGTAGTTTAAGAGGTGCCAATCTATGAGGAGGAACAAGGATAGATAAAATACCGGTCAAACTGACCTGCAGATGGCCGTTGTCCCACGACTCGTACCGGTTGGAGTAGGCGCGCGGGCGGTCCCACAGGTTCAAGGAAGGCTCTTGGAGAACGATGCCAGTGGCGTCTTTGCTCTGCGGAGGAGGATTATCAAAGGATGGTGCAGAAGGTGAACTACAAATTGTGGGCGTGAGTTTTGAAGGCCTTAATGGCATACTTAGGCAGATGTGGGGATAGATTCATTTGTACAGCTGCCGGCAAACTTTAAGAGCATAACCTTGACTGCGCAGTAGCCAATTTACGTACAAATGTACATGCGCAAATCCGCCATTTTTGTTCTAAAAGTTTGCCGGCAACTATATTACAGGTTTAAAATGCAGAATTTAATCATCATGCAAGCACAGTGCAACTAACACATATCTGGAGCTAGCGCAAGAGGCAAAACAGCTGTGAATTATATCATAGATATACTCGTACATGCAAATGCAGCAGATGCTGGATGAATTGCAACGTGTGCTTTGCTTCAGATAAGCAGGAAATCTTACCATGTCATCCTTCTTGCTTGGCTCCTTCTGTCCGTGATTTCTCTTCCAAACGAAAATAATAACAGCAACTACGATAACAACTAGTCCTCCAATCGCGATCAATGGTATTATGGTCGCGAACGACACATCATTGCTGCTCTGGTCTGGCAGTTCTGTAGTCACGTTAATTTCTTTAATTGTACTATGTTCTTCTATTTTAATAGTCGTTGTAGCTACAGTCGTAGTTACATCAGGTACAGTAGTGACTTCAACAATTGGCTCAGTTACTTTGGTTGTTCTTTGCGTTGGTCTCGGAGTTGGGAAGAGCGGAAGAGTTGGGAAGTTTGGAGGGAAAGTAGGCGGATGGCCCACTTTGATCTGTTTCCCACTGGCGTCGGTAATTATTGCCAAAACTTCAGTCTTTTTGGGTATGTTTCCATCGTCTGCATATACCCATAATGAGTATGATTGGTTTTCCTGGAAATGAAAAATTACGTTCGTCATTAAAAGTTTTCTGCTTAGATTTTGTATCTTAGTTAGCCAAACTCTAGGAAATAGAAATGCAGTACGAGATTTGGGGTTTAAAATAGAGAGCAATAGCAATCACACGATTTTGAATATATAAAACGTGAATATTATAAGTTTCTAAGTAGATTCTTTTTATGGCTTCATGTAGTTTTGAAGTACAATAGAAATGGCATTGGTCGTAGTTAAAACTAGGGCCTACTAACAGAAGAACTACGAGGATAAAGATGATAAAAGATTGTTTCAACTTCCCTTATCAAGTAGTGAGTCATTAATCGTCACGACTTTTGTCCGAGTCTATAGATCTCAACTGCGCAGGAGGTCCATTGGTTTTCATTTCTATAAGTCACCGGCAGGTCCCCTATGGCTGCCATGTATGCCCTTGGTCACCTACGTGGCCAGGAGACCTGCGCGTACCATAGTCAAGAGAAGGAGGATGGTAAGAAATGGGTTGATTCAGCTTACCTTATCAACTAGTGAGTCATTAACAGTGACTATTCCTGTCCGCGAGTTGATCTCAAACGGCGCAGGAGGACCATTGGTGTTCAGACTGTAGGTCACAGGCTGGTCTCCCGTGGCTGCCATGTACGCTTTTGTCACCTCCGTGCCCAGGGGGGCGTTGGCCCGCGCGTACCATAGCCGTGAGACCTGCAGAAGGTTCTGCAGGTTCGTGAGGTCCGGGATTTGGGATGAGCCTGAATGAAGAAAATTTTGTAAGTAGTTGATAGTGGTACTCGTATTTTACATCGTGTCGTGGTATGGTTCCATTCAGTGGTCGTATAATAAACAAAGGTTCTAATAAGTAAGAGACAATCAAGCTAGCACAAAACTCAAGTGTAGACGGACATGAAGACCCTACTCCATAACTGAGAAGACAATTGTACAAATAACATGGAGAACAGAAAGAGCAACTGATGTGGATATTTCAGAATAAAGTAATTTTCAATAAAGGTTTTATGTTATTTTTATACTTAAATCACACTTTGTCAGTAAACTAGTTAACAATAAAGATAACATAATACATAATATAATGTAACACTTTTTATCCGGTCAACTTAAACTTGATGAATGGTTTTTATAACTAGGTATATCTTTTTGTATGCCGTAATAGAGCATTACAAAGAGGCTCAAAACTTTATTCAAATAACAAACAAAGATCAATTTTACTGTATCCAAATGGCTTTGAGCTCTTGACGTATCAATTTCACGGCTGAATAAATGGCAGGTGAAGTTTTTCCCGGACTTTTAAAGGAGTTTTTGTTGAGTTTTAATCTTCAAAGAAATAAAAAGAATAAGATTTTTCTACAATACAAATGAAACGTAATCGTGGGTCTTTGTTGTCAATCATTAGATGAATACTGTATTTTTAAGACGATAAACGTGAAACAAACAAGTTAGTGGTCAACTCTGTCGTGTCTATCCTATTAAAAAGCTATGATGTTTCGCATTGGACGATTTCACAAGAAGAAAGGTTTATGTAAGTATATTGTATTGCATATTAGTGTATGTTTCTTTATTATTGAGATATACCCAATAAGTTTCTCTTTTGGTATAACCTTGATAGTTGAAAGGCCCTGCACCATAAAAATGTTTCTGTTTAGCCCAATGGTTGACTGGTAGAGAGTGCCTTCTGGCATTAATTCCATAATGTTTAAATAAATAAATAAACAAGCTGGCAATCACTTATACACATTAAACATGTTGTGAACATATTTCTTAACTAATGAATATTGATATCAAATTATAACCAGAATAAGCTAACAGCAATGAGCGTGAACAAATTTCAAAGGATACAATTTCGCGTCATTCGTTTCCAAAACCTTAAAAGGATACAGGAAAACAACGCAAAAATACAGTGTCTGCATGCGATTAAATATGAACCGTTACGAAACACGCATTGAATACATAATAGGAGTTATAATATAACGTAACGTCGGTCGTAACACAAGGTTGAGTGAAAGTCAGGCGACCCTCTCTCACTTTCACCGATACACGAAATGCACCTTGCCTGCTCGAGACTGTCATCGTCCCTTTCTAATTAAGAGATGTGGAACAGTCGATACGTCTTCATCAAAAGATTATGACCCAAAATGCGCTTTTTTAAAAGGCAGTCTTCTGTATGGACATTTTATGAAGAAGGCTGCCGTGTTAAGATTCACGGCAAAGTTTTTACGTGTACTAAGATGAAAATATAAAAAGAAAAATTATAGTACTAACCTACACAAAAGTGAATCAAATACTACAATTATTAAATAAAATATAAAGACTTGCTACTATAAGATTTCGGGTATACTAGAAAACTCTGAAGTTTTATTTATCCGAATGCATTACTATTCCGAATTCTCATGATTCATAATTTCGAAAACCAACCATGTTCTAATATTTTATCTAGAAATAAAAATAACATGAAGGATGATGCTCAAGGAATGTCTTTTAAGCTTGCAACTCTTTTATCTTTTGTTATGAATCTATTTTGCAAGTCTAATCCCAATTTGCAGCTTTTCCTTATACTTGCATGAATTGCACATTTGTCTATGATCTTATTCATCATAGGTTTAAGAGTCAAACTCTTGTCGGTGAAGCTGATGAAGTATTTAGTTTTCTCCATCTAATTCTATCCGTAGCCTCTTTCTTGACTTATAAACATTCAATATTTTTTTCCAGATCCTTCATAATCATAATCATAATAATCATAATCATTTATTATTTGTCCTTCTTACTCAATCGGCTCAACGAGAGCTGTGACTATACCGACGACGTAGCATAGCATTTTCACAAACTTCTATGGAATATTATAACATCACAGGACTTAACGGATTATTTAATTACCTCGACGTTTCGAACCTGATGTTATGTTCATGGAATTAAGTCCCTTCGAAACTATGAACGTAACATCACGTTCGAAAAATCACGGTCGAGATAATTAATGATTATTATTAAGTTTGGTTTCTATTGACGATCATAATATCAAATTTCATGTAGATTAACTTAAGAGAATTTGTAATGAAATTTGTTATTATGAAATAAATAAATCTAAATCTAAATTAATTAAATACTTTTATCTATCCAAATATCATAAACCCTCCATGATGCGTTCAAGAACCGCACATTATGACCACCATAAAAATAGACTGTTTTATTAGAACAAATTTCTTATCTGTGAAAATGTTATTATTGCTAAATAATAACATCGATTTCGATAATATTATTTATTCAAATTTCGAACATCTTTGAAAAACAAAGAAATTTGATTTGAGCTCTATTCTACTATCAGTCGAGATGACGTTTAGTCCGAAATGAATTGTCAATTTGTATCAAATTTGACAAATGTCGCACGTAAGTATATCGAACGATATGATAATTGGGCCAAACTCTAGTTTGTCTCTGAATAAAAAAAAACTATGACAGCTGCCAGAACACTTCATTACTGCCATTACCGGGTAATATTTGTCGTAATGTGCGACTCCTGAATGCATCGTGGAGGCCTATGCTATGTGGCTAGATAAAGTAGTGTATGTAACTGTACATAATTAGGCATTAAAACACTCGTGTGATGTTATTATGAAACTTGCCTTCGGCGCGTTTCATAAACCCACACTCGTGTTTAATACCCTTCATTATGTACAGTCACATAAACTACTACTTGAACGCGATTTACTCCCGTATTGTTGTAATAATGTTGGAAAATTGTCTATGTTTCAATCTTCTATGTATTGCTAGATTGTAAGGATGTCATTGTTTTTCCAGGGCACTCCTTTAGTTACTACAGATACATATAATTAAATACCGTAAGTCGTAAAAATCGGTAGGATCGGTCATTGGGACCCAATGAGTCATAAAATTTTAGGCTCTGTAATAAAACTTCATTATTATGTAACAATCAGCGACATGAAGTAAATTACATTTTACAACCTGAAACTACGGCATCTAATAATGATTTTACTTTAATGGCCTATAATGGACCGAAACGATCCCGGTAAAATTAATTTTATTGCTTTATTTTATGAAACTTTTTATAGTTTTCAGAACTTGCTTCAATTAATTTCGTAATTAGTTTTAGTTGTCCTTTCAAGGGTAAATATTCCAATATTTTCCAATTCTGTCATCATCTTGTTAGCTTGTGAATTGCTTGTAGTAAAGAATAATACTTACTTAGGCGGCTGTAGTTTAATACTATATATAAATAAATAAAATAATAAATAATTTAAGTCTCGCGGTTAGATTCAATCACGCATAACATAGTTTTGAGTACATTTTCAGCTCAAAAGCGAAATGTACCTGATACTTTAAAGGAAAAATTATAACCATATTCCTTAAGGAATTTGGGCAAACCTTATACCCCTTCTTAGGTGCCTTTAGGGCCCGGGGCCCGGGCACACTTAGCGTCTTACGTCATCTAGCAAACGCCCGCGCAGCGGCAACGTAACGTTAGCGTCTTTCGACCGTCAGCGTCTTGTTAACGCCCGCGCAGCGTCGACGCAACGTGTGCGCAGCGCCGCCTCGACGTCAGTATCAGTACCCGTATCATGAGTTAACGTGACCGCATTGGAGAATAGTACAGCGCCTATAGCGGTCACTTTGTAGAACTACAATTCTCCATACGAATCGTTTACGTAAGTCGCTAGTGAGTACAGTCACTGTAAACCCATGGTAAGGATACTGGTGGTCACTTTCAGATGCTGGCGTCTATTCGGCGCCTGCGCAGCGCCCCGTGTGGACGGGCCCTTACTGATACCCTATAACTATTTACAAGTAAACCTACAAAATATGCCAAAAATAGTTGAAATCCGCACAAGCAGTTTGAAGTGACGTAATCACATACTTGAGTAAATACACAAATATCAAAAAAAAAAGCAATATATTTTTTAGCTCGAAAACTTGTAAATTGCCTAGTCATCATTAAAGATCTCCAATGTAGAGACATGTAATTTTCACACGTATTACGATTATAAAGATGCTGTCACTTCAATAATAATGACAGCATTTATGTTGAAAACAAATTGGAAATAATTTTCGATATTCATACATATAAACTAAATCAGAACCCGTTGGGAATGTTGCAATTTGTCGCACCAATTGCAAAATGTCCAGTTTTAACTCCACTCAATTGTTTGGAATCCATTTAGCCGGGATGAAACAAACCCAATTTTAAAAACAAACGCTAGTTTGCACGAAATTTAATTTAACGTTTATATATTTGTATATTCATGAAGGGGTTATTTTAAGTGCTCCAACCGCTGTCATTTTAATATCGAAAATCGAAAAAGGTTTGGTAAAGCGATATTTTTAAGTGGTATTTTCATGAAAATTTCGGAATAATACCTACAATAATGCTTTTTTGCACACCAAAAAACTGTTTACAGAAAAATACACAATACCGTTATAATAACAGTAGACAACAGGCGGTCTCTTCCAGACAACCTGTGGGGTTATCGATAGTTTTTAATGAAATAATTATCTATGGCGTCGAATATAATGAGGCGCAAACTTAACGCGTCCGGGTTGGCGAAGTCGCGATATAATAGGTACATCGCCAATTCGGAGATCTTTCCAAGGTATCGCTGGCTTCATTATTTTGTTTTATATATTTTTTACAATACCATTACTTCCCTTAGGAAATTTGCTCCTGAAGGATTTCTTCCTTCAATAATTCTTCAAAATTTAATAACTTAATATTTTGGACGATTATCTATGTTTTTTGTGTAAGTATATATTTTTTATTTAATGCAGTTTAAAACTGTTTAATTTACGTAAATATGTTATCAGTAAAAAAATAAAGAAATACTGTATTTGTATGCTTTATGTAGACGACGCGGTTGGCTCAGTTTGAAAGCACGGGTTTGAATCCCGGACAGGGCAAATATTTGTGTGATGAACTCGAATATTTGTGCTTGGGTCATGGATGTTCTATGTATTAAAGCATATATTTCTCTATGTATATCGTCGCCTAGTACCCATAACACAGGCCTTCTTGAGCTTAATTTGGGACTAGATCGATTTTTGTGAGGTTGTCTGATATTTATTTATTACTTATTTATAACGCTATCAGCATTGTGCAGACAAAACAAATTGATGTTGTTTACCGCTGTCTTGAGCTAAACCTATGTAGGTATCAAATATTCTACTTTTATAACCTAGATCAGAAATGATATTTTTTATCCGAAATACCTCTAGGGCATAGCTACCAATTTTCGCAAGAAGTTTAGAAATATAACTTTATTCGGAGACTCACAAATCAACTTTATCGTTATGTCACCGTCTGGGCAAAAGCAGAATGCTCGATAAAATAATTTATATTCAAACCTTTCGTTTCTTCGGAATATGATATTTATGGTAATAATTTTATTATCAGCATCTTAACTTTTTATAGCGCTGATAATTCGTGCAATGTCATATCATATTCATGATTTTGTTTGTAGAATAGCTTTGATCTCACGTTATTATAATATTTATTGTCGCATATCTGAACTAAAAATAGTAAATAGAGTATCCTATGTAAACTCCCAAACCTAGTTTCTCATCTGTAACATTTTGCCAAATTTTCATTTGTCCGAAAGT
Organism: Apotomis turbidana; assembly: GCA_905147355.2. Taxonomy (NCBI): domain Eukaryota; kingdom Metazoa; phylum Arthropoda; class Insecta; order Lepidoptera; family Tortricidae; genus Apotomis; species Apotomis turbidana. The sequence goes on from LR990285.1 coordinate 2,498,866, forward strand.
ATTTTTTTCCTGTAACCCGTAATATTTTCAGGATTTAATAAACATCGTTTTAAAGAACCCATTAGGTTAGGTTAGGTTTATTTTATAATGATTCTGAAAAATTAACAGTTTTGGAAAGAAATGGCTTTCGGACAAATGAATATTTGGCGAAACGTAACAGATGGGAAACAAAAATTAGTGTTTTAGATATGTAACCAATTAACTGGTCGAGTCGAGATCCTCTTTAGTATTATTATAATTATTTAAATAAGTTTTTTAATACTTTTCTGCAATTTGACACATTGTAGATACAATTAAGTGGATAAACCTTCGTACCGTACCGTAAGTTGAAGCTATTTGGAATGGTACCCAAGGGTTTAACCTAATTGGTAATTCACAAATTAAAGATTTTAAGCTGTAATATAATTATATTCCCATTGCAATAGTTGGATCAAATGTTTTATACCTGAGAACACTACTGGGCTTAAAAACATTTTGTGGATTAGTACGGAATAATCTCTTGGGTTCCAACTACCCTCACCTTGCAGTGAATAATTTGTATTCCACCGATGTAAAAACTTACAATTAATGGTCACATGCGTTTTCATCAGTACGGAACCTTCTACTATGGACTTGAACCGAACTAGTTTTTTTAACCTCTCCGCGGAATGAGGTAGCGTCCGGTGTACAAGAAAGTTCACATGGCAAGTTCGTCTAGACTTGTTGAGAGCCTGACGTAAACTAAAGATGGCCTTGTCAGATCTCCGGGAACGTGGCCTAGTGCGTAAGAGACAGAATATGCCAGCTGATGTGGGTTACGGCCTTGATGTGTGGAATGAAAATGGAACCAGTGCGGTGTGTGCGCGTCCGAGGTACCAGGCTAACAGAAGTGCATAGGAGCTCTTCGTGAACCACGCTCAACGAAAATACAACGTAAGGCGTTTGGAATGAACTGTGATTCAATTGGCAACGAAACAACGTTAGACGAATAAGGCACGGGCATCATGCGAGCGGTTTTGGAGTATCTTGCGTAGGTAGTAAGATACGTTTTCGTTTGGAATGGGGCGGCTATTTGTGTGAGTCAGTTTTCACTTGTGGGACGTGTTTAGATATTCACTTCTTTATTGAAATTTCTGCGTTATGGTAAACGCAGGAATGTCTTCATATCGTTGTTGGTATGTGTGTTTGCCGGTTACTTATGATATCACAATAAATGACAGCGTTATGCGTGGCTGGTGCATTCAAATAAATTAAATGCTGTGATTGTTTCATTTTAGTTTGTTGCATTATCAACATTTGAATGTTCTTGTACAATATATCAGTGCAGTTTACATTACTTCTTGTAAATTGACTGTTTTTTTTTTTGGTTTATGGTGTTAATATTAAAATACTAATTTTAAATAATAATCATACAATCTTAACTCCAGTAATTTTTTTGTCCGTCTGTGAACTAGGAATCCCCTTTTCTCATAAATAAGCATTAATAAGTGATGAAACTTTTAGGAACGAAAGTTCAAGATTCTCGATTGAACTTTGTACATCAAGTAAAAAAAATGCTAACTGCCAAGTACCTACGAAACCGAAGTTTATAACAAAATGAATGAGTTTTTATTCGAAGATAGGAGCTTTTCATTATGAATATATATTTTACTTTTATCGTTGCCTGAAGCATTTTTGTCTTACTTATTCAAAGCATGCATTGCTTTATTTAAAGATATACGTTTTTTTCGAACCTAATAACTGTTAGAATAAGGCTTGTGACGAAACATATCTCACAGCACTTTCAAGTACAAAAACTAGTTTGAAAATACTTAGGTTGATTTGTGTAAGATTGTCCCTTCATATTTATTTTGATTAAAATGTATAAACAAACCGTTGCTAAGTAATTAAACTACTTTCAGCCACAGTAGTGCCACCATTTTAACACCTTTTAGCGGACACTTTTGGTTATTTATTTATTTATTTATTTATTTATTTACAATCAAAATTTATACAGCATTACAGTTATTACCAATACACTGTACAATTTATAAACATTTAAAAGAATATAAATAAAACTTAAAAGTTAGGAAATCCCGCAATCATCCATCACCTCACAATACCTCAGGAGCATTCGACACACATCCGTCCATCGACTCGCAAACAAATCAATCTCTGGTACAGATGACAGCAGCGCGTTTAAAAGTTTGAGAGCCAAAACGATGGGGGAATTTCTGTGTGCTACTGTGCGTGTTAGCGGGACAGCGAGGAGATTACAGTTTCGGGGTCTGAGAGCATTTTTGGGAACAAATGGAATAACAAGTCTGACAGTCTGTTCTACCAGTTCGGGGCAATCTGAGTGGCCACGCAAAGTATTGCAAGTCGTTAAAAGCAGCTTGTGGTTACGTCTCACTTGAAGAGAGTTAAATCCTAGTGTACCCAGTAAAAACTTTGTTGGATACATGAATGGGTATTGATGGAACACCTTCTTGTATAGAAATCTGAGGAACGCTTTTTGTACTTTTTCAAGTAGCAAGATATAAGTACTTTCAAACGGATTCCAAACAATGCTAGCAACCTCAAGTTTACTTCGGATGAGCGCCATATAGAGGATTTTGATTGCTCTCGAATCGTCAAAGTCACGTGCATAGTTATATGCCTTTTAACACAAAACAAGTAGAGTACCGAATATGGTAGTACAAGGTGTGAATGACACTAGTCTGCACTCCTGATTGACTACATATTATATTTGTGTATTTAAACTGTTTTTATACAAAGGCGAACTTTTCCCTATCAGGGATCTCTTCCAGTTAACTTTAACCAGGGCACCTGCCTACTGAGCCGACGATCCTGGGTTCGAATCCCGGCCAGGGCAAATATTGGTGTGATGAACTCGAATATTTGTGCTTGGGTCATGTTGTTCTATATATTTAAGTATATATTTATCTATATAAGTATGTATATCGCCGTACCCATAACACAAGCCTTCTTGAGCTTAATTTGGGACTAGATCGATTTGTGTGAGGTTGTCCGATATTTATTATTATTATATGTTTGATGCGGTTACCCTGCCACTATGATTTCAAATAAAAAGTTTAAAAGTGCTTTAATTTAACACTTTCCTTTTTAGGGTTCCGTAGTCAACTAGGAACCCTTATAGTTTGTGTGTGGGGTACCGTTGAATAGGTCTTTTAAAAATAATAGGGGTCTCAAACCATTATTTTTTGATAAAGTTTTGTAAATATTAGCTCCGGAAATCCAAAAAGTAGCGTCCTCTAACTTTTCAACCACGGATCAAAAAAATATAGAAAATTCATGCAAATGAAGCTTTATAAGTACTTTCAATTAAAAATATATTGAATAAAATCGGTAGAGCCGTTTTTGAGTTATCGCAAAATTTCATAATTTTCTTTAAAATGACGTAAGTGCCGCGTAGTGTCCCTGTACTTCGAACGTTACACGTCATATTAATTAAAGGCCATACTGCAATTCCTTACTTTGGCGTTTACTTCCTTTTTATAGAGCTTCAAATCTTTCTCGTAATATAAACCTCGGGCTTGAAACCATTGTTTTAAGCCCATCTATTGTGAACGATGGTCAACTACGGAACCATACACTCAGCGTGGCCCAACATGCTCTTGGCCGGTTTTTTGGTTATCATCCTGACATATCATTTATATGAAGTAAACATGTTTTGATTACTAATTGTAACATGTAAAAAAAATTGTTTTACATCGCGAAGTACAGTGCCTATTCAGGAATTATTTGAGTTGATATTTTGTAAACTTCGATTGATGTAATAAATGTAAATAAAGACGAGTGATGGATATGATAATTAGCTATTGAATTTGCGGTAGTCATTAGGCAACCTGACATTAGGTCATTAATTATTTGTTTTCTTATAAAATTAACGATATTTAAAGATAGTTAATTTGAAGAATTGAATTGTAACATATAGGTGTGGTCGTGGTCGTGATATCGCGGGCTCAATATTACAGAGTTCTATGTTTCACTTTTGACGAGTTCATATTTGAACATTGTCATAATGATATGAAGTCTAATTTTAATTACTCTGAAAAAGTAAGAGAGAGAGAGAACCCTGTAGTATTGGGCCAGCGATATACCTATTTCGTAAATTCCCGCTGTTATATTTGAGCTCCACTCATTTAGCTGATTTGGATTCGTTGTCACATAGAGATAAATAGAGCACATCGTTATAGTGGTTATTATAAATGCATGCCAAAGTTTGCATCAAAAGAATTCTCAAAATATTCACAACAGAAACGTAAACATTAATGTAAGACATGTTACTTAAACGCAGTATTTTAAGAACTACATTGCAAAAGACTTGTGTTTAAACGCCTACCAAATATGTTGATAAACTACTTCCAATAAATTCTTAATACTTGCCAAAACGGATGAATGCTCACCAAATAGTGTATCACAAACTATTGTATAAATAAAGCTAATATTTCCTTTTCTTACATGCTATAAAAATATGTGAACACCGTTAAAGTTAATTTTAGACCAAATATTCTATATTATTGTTAAATGGATGTCACCAATATTTTATATTATTACTTCCATTTTAGTAATTTTTTCTGCGGCAAAAAACTAACTGTTGACCGTGAAATTTTTTGTTATACCAAACATATTACTACTCATCCCAAATACAAGTAACTTGTTTATCGCTTTACGCATTCAATGATATAGTACTTAAATCAATATTCGCTACTATTTAAATGCTCACCAAAATGGCTTTTTTATCCTAAAACTAATCAATATTAATAATAAATTGTGTATTAATAATAATTTAGGTAATTAATTTAATTTTTAGGGTTCCGTACCTCAAAAGGAAAAAACGGAACCCTTATAGGATCACTTTGTTGTCCGTCTGTCCGTCCGTCCGTCTGTCAAGACCCTTTTTCTCAGGAACGCGTGGAGGTATGAAGCTGAAATTTATATCAATTACTCAGGTCTACTGTCCCTTGAAGCTGTGAAAAAATCAAACTTCTAAGCCAACGCAATCAAAAGATACAGCCGTTTATGCCGCAAATTTTCGACACTTGCAAGGGAATCAAAACCTACAGGGTGCTTCCCGTGAACTCAGAATCTTGAAATTTGGTACGAAGCAACGTCTTATAGCATAGATAAAGGAAAAATTACGAAAACCATAATTTTTTTTTTTAATACCTAACTTTGCACCTAATTTATATGGGGCGCTATACATACCAGGTGCAAACTTAACTTAACCACTTAGGGATGGAAAGTGTTTGTACGGAACCCTCGGTGCGCGAGTCCGACTCGCACTTGGCCGGTTTTTTTTTTAATAAATAATTTTTAATAAATAAATATTAAGGGACAATCTTACACAAATCGACCTAGTCCCAAACTAAGCAAAGCTTGTACTATGGGTACTAGACGACGATATACATAATATATAAATACATAATATAGATAACATCCATGACCCAAGAACAAATATTTGCACAAATATCCCGGCCGGGATTCGAACCCGGGACCGCCGACTCAGTAGGCAGGTGTCTACAAACCGAGCCAAACGCGTCGTCAAAGTATTGCAAAGACACTGTCCTTGAGTGCCGTAAATAAAAATTTAAAGTCAGCCTGTCGTCGTCGTACCTATTGACCTAAGCCAAGTCGGACCTGCCTTAAGGTGAAATAGGTAATGTAAGTAATCGTAAGCCTAGTTGGATCTGCGCGGCTCGCTCGCTTCGCTCGCTCGTTAGGGTCGCAGTTCAACCTAACACTCCTCCTCGCTTCGCTCGTCGTCGTACCTAACCTAAGCCAGGTCGGACCTGCGCGGCTCGCCTGGCCGCAGGCCTGCCGGCCTGTGCATCGCTTGGTGGAGGCGGGGGGCGGGTTGCGGGTAAAGAAATAAAGGGAAGCTATTGTAATTTTAGATTGACAATAATATATTTTGACTAAAGGTTAGATAATTTGATTACACTAAAGCAAATTAGACTTTGTTTTGGTATTAATGTTGATGTTTTATGAAAACAATATTTGGTGAGCAAAAAATTCATTTTGGGAAGCAAAGAGATATACGGACTCAACGTAAAATTATTCTGGTGTGATTTAGTTTAGGCCCTAAACTAAATCATTTTGTATTCCAAAATCAAGGGTCAATCAATTAGGGAGCTCTGTATAGAGTGGGTTTAATTTATATGGAGGTAATTAATTTTACTTGGAATTTAGTTTTAGGGTGTAAAAGCCATTTTGGTGAGCGTTTAAATAGTAGCGATTGCAAAATGCATGTTTTACATACACTCAGTACAAATGAAGGCACTGATAACTGTACATTTGTAAACTAATATAAACTTTAATACATCGTGTTAGGGTCTATGGGTGTGTAGTTAACTGTGTCTTCGTTTGTTCCTGCTACTAAGTAAGCTACTAAAAGTTAGTTCATGCATTTGTGACGTCACACCCGCGGGACTTTTTGTATGGAGCGTGTTCAATGTTAAGTCGACACATCTCTTTAACTACCATTTTTGGTCAGTATGGTACGTATATGGATGTATGTTTCTTATGAAAACTTTGGCGGAGGCCTTTGTCCAGCAGTGGACGTCTATCTGCTGATAATGATGATGGTGATGATGATTTTTAAAGAATAGAATAGAATAGACACTGAAAATCAGCGTCATTAAGTGGGTATTTCTTACATCATGACATTAAGCTGAGTGACGACTTTTTTAGCATTAATTTAATCTACATATAAGTATTACGTGTTAATCATGTTTATATGTCTATATTATGCTGAATAAACTTATTTCTTTCTTTCTTTCTTCTTTCTTATTTATTTTATTGTCAGAAAGTAAGTGCTACATATTAATTTGTAACTAATCTTGTTTCCCCATACAAACTTTGGACCCCCATTTCACCCCTTTAGGGGGTAAATTTTGAAAAATCCTTTCTTAGTGCACCCCTACACCTTATAAGGAACCTACGTGCCAAATTTGAACTCTCTAGAACCAGCGGTTTAGTATTTAGACATTTCAACCCCATTTCACCCCAACAGGGGAGATAGTAACTCACGTCCGCCACGTTGGATTTTAAAATCGTTGCGGTTTTCGTAATCAGCGACCCGATAAACCATAAAAACAATACCCATGCTGATTTTCAGACGTTGTCACCACATTTCTCCCTTTTAGGGGTTGAATTTTCAAAAAACCTGAAACACGTGTTTACTCATTTATCGTTAGGAATACTCCTGTGAAGTTTCGAATAAAATAGTCTAACTAATCGTGTTTCCCCATACAAACTTTGGAACCCCATTTCACCCCTTTAGGGGATGAGTTTTGAAAAATCCTTTCTTAGCGGATGCCTACGTCATAACATCTACCTGCATGCCAAATTTCAGCTCAATCCGTCCAGTGGTTTAATAAATAAGGTGTTATAAAAGTCTATGTCCGTTGTCTATGTATGTTTTTTGTTGCATTTTCCCAATGTGCTTTATTCTTAGTTTTGAATAAGTTAGGTACCTATTAGGAGCAAACTACCTACTAGACCCTTTAGCTATCGGAAAGTTCATGAAAACATTTTCGCCGTCAAATAATGATATTGGTATGTATAAAAAGTTAAATGATGACTATTGAACTATATTGTTGCATTGTCTCTAATCTAAGTAAATGCACCTATTTACTAGACTAGAAGTTAGGAAAAATAATAGAAAATACCTAAGTTGTTGTTCTAACTGTAGACAGTCCTGTTTAACATCCACTGCTGTTCAAGCACTAAACAAATATGTACGTTTTCTATTTGCGATTACAAACTGTATCCCAAACTAGCTTCTGGCGAATCGTGTTGCCTTAGTAAGAGTTCAGGCCAGCCGTTAGGGCAAAAACAAATAAAGCCTTATCCCGGAGGCACACATCGGGACTCGCCGAGCGTTGCTTTTTTTTTCTCAACCGATGTCATAGATGCGTAACACCCATCTCCTTCCCACTGTCGATACCGAGTGGGCTAGAAAGAAACAGTCATAGGGATCGTAGAGACGTCGCCTATTGATCAGTTGCGTGTATGTGTATCGCACACATGCATTTGTACTGGACTCGGGACGCCGTGTTCCACATACGGGAACGCTAGGCTAGACCCGCTCGCTGCTCATGTAGTCCTAGTACTTTCTAAGAACGTCTAATGCTTCGAGACTTCTAATACGCATAGAAAAAACCGGTTTAATGGGTGCTTAGAGCTCAACACGGCATCGCGCTTAGACGTTTACCGATAACATTATAGATAGATAATGATATCATAAACAGTTATTGTTTCCTAAAAGTAATTTAAAGATAATTACGTTTACGGTACCAAAATTGGCTTGACCGGTTTGAATTATTTTCTTGCTTTATTCTCGACATGTTTGCATATCAAGCGCTATGATAAGGCACATGTCACCGTGACGAGAATGGCATGCGATATAACGATAATAACAAATAATGCGGTATCGCTAATTATATGTAACAACGCAAATAACGCAATGCAATGCCTATCGTGGTTGAACCTCGCATGGTTGAACCTTATATTGTGGATATTGTGATATTCAAAACAACTGATTCTTGCCCAAGTTAACCAAACAGCAAAATGTCGATTGCGGCTTATTCCAATTAGTATTCAAATATTTCAAATTAGGTTAGTTAGTGATCAGACCTAGTTTGAAATATTACGCAGATTTGGATTTCGTATTTATACTGAAATGGCTTTAATTAATACAGTGTGGTTTTATGATGAGAGACAAATTAAGCGGCAACTAAGGAGGCCTTATTCCTTTAAAAATTTTTTTTTTTTTGATATTACGACAAATATATTGATAATAATAATTTCAACTAACTTTATGAAGTGAATATTACTTTCCCCGAGTTCTAGGTAGTAACATAGCTATATCAAGCTTTCATTACGTGCAGTCGAAAATAAGTAGAAAAACCAACTTTCCGCGTGAATTTTGTCAATTTCGAGTAGTTTTAGAAACAAAAATTATCAATGAAAAATTCAAACTGTAGGTTTCAAATATAAACCAAATAATCCCAATTGCCCTGTTCTAGATTGTAAGATCAATAATATAATAAGAAACATGTTTGATAGAGAGACAGATTAAAGAAATGTCGTAACAATCAGCATTTTAAAAGGAATAAGGCCTCTTAATAGTTATTTATTAGCTTATGTCAGAAGTATGAGAAAATTCAATTAGTTTGTAGCTCAGACATCATTCATAAATTAACCATGAAAAAGAAAAAATATTTAATAATTATAAGAAGTGTATCATATGGATATATTTTGACCAACAAAATGTGGTTGTATCGATCTCCGGTACTAAAACTTGGTTTGTTGATAGGCAAGTTTTAATTGAAAGAAAGAAAGAAAGAAATAAATGCATTTATTCATGACGTGGCCATAGAACATAATTACAAAAATAAATAGTGAACAAATGAAATAAAACAAGAAAATAAACTGCTAACTATGGCTGTGCCACGAAAGGGTCCCACCTCAGCATGATGCTAGCCCAAGAGCCAGCGCTGATCTTCCGGTGGGACCATAGATGGCGCCACGGAGAGCTAAAAGGACTAAAAGGTAGTTAAACGACAGGTGAGAAAATCACCAAAGTAAATAAAAGTGGTGGAAATTTGAACAGAAGTCCGTATGTGCAAATATCTAGATAGAAACTTCAATTTTAGCCCAAGGTTAACCTAGTAGGTGCTAATTTCTCTGAGAACAGTTGATTAAGTAGTTGGAGTGTCCTGTGAGTTGCCTTAGCTGTGTGGTCACCGGCGCGGTGAAGTGTGTCTCAGGTAGATTGGTTTGTGGTCACACTATACTACGTTTACATTACTATTATTGCAAATTATATGCCCGTATTTGGCTCTAGGTTAACCTAGTATTAATTGCTTCTCTGTTTATTTGACTCAGTCATTGGAGTGTCCCGTGAGTTGACTTAGCTGTTTGGACACCGGCGCGGTATACGGATCGCTTGGTTTGTGGTCACTCTACACTACGTTGGCTACGGGAACCGTCTCCGCCGCTTTATTTGTGGACACCCTACATCTTACCAAGAGAGAAGAATCCTTTCAGGAGTATCCAGCACGTTGCAGTCAACATAGAGGTGTGGTCACACTACGGCGGTGCGGGGAAACCGCTGCCAACTCATTCGTGGACACCCTACATCTCATCACAACTCACCAAGAGTGAAGCATCCTGCCAGGAGTATCCAGAACGTCGCAGTCATCATGGTGGTGTGGATACTCTACGGCGGTGCGGGGAACCGTCGCCGCCTCATTCGTGGTGACACTGACACTACACTGAACCTCATCACTCACTTAGCACATTTAATCCGACACTATTTGTGTGACCTGCAACAAATGAAATAATACATTAATTACAACGAAAGGAGACTCCATTCAAATTATTTTCAAGGATCCTACATACAAACATTGTCTTTCAAATAAGAAACTTACAATGTAAACGGATTATATCGCGTATATTCATTATTTGGTCGTCAGGGAGGCTCCCCGACGTCTCGGCAACTTTACACTTACCGTTGTCAAAGCTTGTATTTTTCTTGTCAAAGTTACATTTGTGCAAACTAAGCTAACACCCTCACCCGTCTTATAAAATACTAGCTGTGCCCCGTGGTGTTACCCGCTCATCCCACGGGAACACTAAATTAATTCAGGGTGAAAAGTATCCTGTCCTTCCCCGGGACTGAACTGAAACTATCTATATACCACATCTAAATCGGTTCAGCAGTTTAAGCGTGAAGAGGTAACAGACAGACAGACAGACAGACACACTTTCGCATTTATAATATTATATAAAATATAAAATATATATATAATATTATATAATTATATAATAATAATAATGAAAGGATATTTATGTGTCTGAAAAATGATATTTTATAAGATGGGTAAGGGTATATACCAGGTGCAAACTTAGCCCGGCTGGTTAGATCGGCGCGCGAGTCCAACCCACACTTGGTCGGTTTTTTCTTCCTCAATCTCACATAAAACGTCACCTAATAAACAAGGCGTATTATACTGTTAAATGACTTTTTAGATGATAGGGATGTCTTTAAGCCAGTGGTTTAGTCATGTGAATGTAAAGTAAGCATAATTTTAATCGGTAATATTAGTTTATTTGTAATGTAACATGAGAGCACATTATGTTGTTTCTCACCGGGCATTAGCTTTAGTGATGAATGCCCGGCAGTGTGAGTGAGCATGTCATGCTCGCTTAAAGGTCTTTGCTTACGGTGGCGTCGTTGATCGGGTCGCAACCTTCCCTATAATATGGTTGAGGGTGGCGATGGCTGAGATATATATGCGTCATGCTCGTGAACGGGTGCCGTTTGTGGGGTCCGGTGTGTTCACACTAGCAAGGGCCAAATTAGTTGTGTAGTAACTTCTTACCAGTGTTTAGTGTATTGACGTGAGAGACTTCATCCTGTATTTTACTCTATTCAAGTTTCTTCTATTGAAGTTATTATTTTACTTCATCATTTCAGCCATAGGACGTCCACTGCTGGACACAGGCCTCCTCAATAGATTTCCACATGGGCCGGATAGCAGCGACCCGCATCCAGCGACTCCCCGCAACTCTAACCAGGTCGTCCGACCACCTTGCAGGTGGTCATCCTACACTGCGCTTGCCGGTACGTGGTCTCCACTCGAGAACCTTTCTGCCCCAACGGCCATCGGTCCTTCGAGCTACGTGCCCCGCCCATTGCCACTTCAGCTTGCTTACCCGGTTTGCTATGTCGATGACCTTGGTTCGTCTACGAATCTCCTCATTTCTGATTCGATCTCGTAGACAAATCCCGAGCATAGCTCTTTCCATAGCTCGAATCAGAAATGATGAGATTCGTAGACGAACTAACGTCACCGACATAGCAAACAGGGTTAGCAAACTGAAGTGGCAATGGGCAGGGCACATAGCTCGAAGAACCGATGGCCGTTGGGGCAGAAAGGTTCTCGAGTGGAGACCACGTACCGGCAAGCGCAGCGTAGGACGGCCACCCGCAAGGTGGTCGGGCGACCTGGTCAGGGTTGCGGGGACTCGCTGGATGCGGGTCGCTTCTATCCGGCCCATGTGGAAGTCAATTGAGGAGGCCTGTGTCCAGCAGTGGACGTCCTATGGCTGAAATGATGATGATGATACTAAAATCATCCGAAGCCATCAACCAGCTACGAATACCAAACATAGGTTGAAATGAAATCGATCCAACCATTTGAGCGAACGTATGCGTGATCAAATATTACCTAAATCCATAAAATACATTTATTATTCTTAGTCCTCCAAAAAGGCAATTTATTTTTCTATAGATTTATAATGTATGTAAGTATTGTACAGACATTTTATTTATTTTATACATCTCTATAGATTTCATAAATGTAGTACCTAGGGCGTGAAAAGTAAACACGTTTCCAAGTTTACGGCAATTCAGGACTTTTACTTGCGTTTACTAACTTTTCTTTTGACATTGTTTTCTTTAGAGACTAAACTTGACTAGTTGTAGATAAAGCCATATTTAGCTTTGAACTCTAGAAAGATAAAAACTTGTTTCATCTAACAAAAATAACAGCGACATGAAATTATGTACATTCCCCGAAGCTGTTCCGTTCAATAAGCTAAAGGTTTTAATAAATATGAAATCAATGGAGAATAATCAAAGGTTGAATGGTAGATAACGCCTCATGGCATTAAGTCCGCCTTTTGTACAATAAGTTTTCTTTTGTGCAATAAAGATAAAATTAATAAATAAATAATGTAGAAAACAGGACTTAACTAAAGTTTTACTTAGATAAACTTGTAGTATATGTCTTGTCGTGATATAAAATAGTGACTCGGCATGATGCCGCAAATAACACAGCGGTGATTCTCTGTCAACTTTCACCATTCCACACATTACTCTGAGCCTGCATTACGTTTCTTTCGAACTGTTCGCTAAGGCAACATTTTTTATTTATCTTGATCATCAAATATCATACATTCTTAAACAAAATCATAATTCTAATGTAGCTACCGACCGCTACGTCACACAAAGCGAAGGATGCCACGTTCAACAAACGAGCAAAAGGGTCACGACAGCTTTGTTAGAATGTCACCCACACGAGCTCCACCATCTGACAAGCTCCTGCCTCCTCTAATCTTTATTCCTAAATGAATCCTAAGTTAAACGCGATATGGTTTCTTTAGAAACATACAGCATGGTTGTTGTAAGAGTTTGTGGAAGTTACGTCAGCGTTGGAAGCAAACGTATCTGCCGTCAAATGCACAATGCCTCGCGAAGCTGTGCGCCTGGTACTGAGGCGCGGCGAAAATCTGTTGCGGAATCCAGGTGTGGACAAACAAAGGGTTTATTGTTAGTGTTGTACGTATTATAAAACTGTGTGGAATGTCTAAACTTTGAAGTTTTTATTAATGCATTTTTTGGAGGTCAGTAAATGAAATATGTTATTCACTTCTCCTGTTCAAAAATGGTGTCATTTTAACTTTTCGAAGCGGGGCTAAAGTGGTCGTTTTGGCACTTAATATTGATAATTATCTAGTTATAAAGTAACCTGATCAGATCGGCCATATTTCTGATCGTCAGGCAGCTCTTTAGATATAATGGAAAAACGCGTAAAATAGCGCAATTAGTTAGACGTCTGCATACGATGTAACGTTCTTAGGCGTTTTACAGATCTTATAAATTGCCTATGCTCGCTTGTCATAGTAAAAAAAAAACAGTGCATTACGCGCAGTGAGCTTTTGCGCATGAGTCACCGTTTTAATTTTTAAATATTTTTTATTTTATCGCAGTCGAAGTGAAAATCAGAATGTTTAACATGTGGCCACAAGCTCTAATGACACTTCGATACATATAATATTTATCCTCGCTCACTGTGTTCACTCGTAGAAATAATCACTTCGTGTTATAATGTCTTGTTTAAGGGGCAACCCTTGTCAAATAATCTACTATATTTTTTTGTATACATGTTAAAATAATTATATTTTAATTATTTTATCTTTGTTTTCAGAAATAGTTACAGGATAATTTTATGAAATTACTGAAAAAGTTACGGGTTATAGGTTTTTATTCCCTGCGAATTTCACGTCCCGTCGACGCAACGTATCTATGTCGTTAGACATTGATCAGATACAGTACAAAATGTCTGCTCTGTACAAATTCTGGTATTTCCAGGTTGACTGGTAGAGAATGCCATTTGGCATTAAGTCCGCCATTTGTACTGACTTTTAGCTTACCTAAATAAATTGTGTTTTGAATCGAATCCGTATCCAGGAGTTATTTTCCTAAGCCACATACAAAGGCGGTGCGAATGCAAACATGTCTCTGGCTTAGCTTCAACATAGATACGGTTCCACACACTCCGAGCATTTTCCGCCCAAACTATTTGACCGAGAGACGACCGTCGATTACCGTGCCTCATCTAGTACTGCACCTTTAGCACAATTAGTTGTGCTAGACGGGCCGCTACCAATATGGTATGTACGAGGACGACGATATACTCCTACGTAGGCAGGTAGAAATTTTTTAACAAAAAAAAGAACCGACTCCAGTAAAACTAAAAAGCCAACCATAACCCGTTCAAGTACAGATTACATTTGACTCGCCCTTTGAAGTCGATCCCAAACCACTCAGTTCTTATATTTATATATTATAGTTTACGCGAGGTTTGGCACCGACTTCGAAGGGTGAGTCAAATGTAATCTGTACTTGAACGGGTTATTGTTGGCTTTTTAGTTTTACTGAAGTCGGTTCTTTTTTTTGTTAAAATTTTTTTTTTTTGCTTTTTAGTCCACCAAATCCTATTTACTGAATGTAAATTCTTGACTTTATCAATAAATTACCGAAAGCACCGTACATGTCCCTATAACATTTGAAGAGTTCCCTCGATTTCTCTAAGATTCCATCATCAGATCCCGACTTAGTGCCAACGGGACCAACTCGGAGTTATACCCTTTCGATAAAAAAAATAAATTGAAAATCGGTTCACGATTCTCGGAGATATCGAGTAACATACATAGAAAAAAAAAAAAAAAATAGTTCGAATTGATAACCTCCTCCTTTTTTGAAGTCGGTTAATTAATAAATTGATCCCACCAAAAATATCTCACGTAAAATTGGCGGCCAAGACTCACATGCTCATAACTCTTTCGCTGTAAAAAGTTATCAGATCCCAGGAAAAGCCATGCCCCTAAGTACAGTGCGACACAAAAGAGTAGAAAACGGATGATACAGGAACTACAATTTTTCATACAAAATTGTTACCATATTCAAGCACTTTACGTCAAAAATGTGGCAGTTGCGAAGGAAGTGGCGCCCTCATTTATTTTCTACTCTTTTACGTTGCACTGTACCTAATGTCTTTAGCAACCACCTTTGTTGGTGATCCCAGAACAAAATATTTCTGCCCATCACACCTTTAGGGCCTGGCCACATGTCCACGACACGGCGTCGTAAACGTAAAACGACACGGTGTCGCGTCGGAGCGCGACACATTATCCACCGTGCGAATATCCGTTGCCGCGTCGTGAAAACACACGACACGGCGTCGTAAACGTAAAACGACGCTGTGTCGCGTCGGAGCGCGACACAATTATCCACCGTGCGAATATACGTTGCCGCGTCGTGAAAACACACGACGCTGTGTCGCGTCGGAGCGCGACACAATTATCCACCGTGCGAATATACGTTGCCGCGTCGTGAAAACACATGCTGCACCGGGCACCGCAGGTCGCAGGTAAATACATTTTGCCTTTTTAAACGAGGCGATATTTTCCATAATAGTTCTTCAAAACTTGACACAGACATTCTAAAATAATCATAAAACTTGTGATCACTTATTTTTAAAGCCTCGTACTTCCTTTTGAAATGACTGCCATCATGGTTCATAATAGAAAGATATGGATTTATCCAACATTTTCGTTTCTTCTGCTTTTTCTTCATGCTTCTTCTTAAAAGCAACAAGAGCAAAATACGTGTGATAGGATCCATGTCGAATTGAAAACTGATCGCAAATTATTTTGAACATGTACGAGAAGCTGCGGCGTCGTAATCGAACGTGGCACCGCACAGTGCATCTACTCAACACAGCAAAGTTAATCTGCCCGGCGCGCGGCGCGACCTGCGGTGCCCGGTGCAGCATGTGTTTTCACGACGCGGCAACGTATATTCGCACGGTGGATAATTGTGTTGCGCTCCGACGCGACACAGCGTCGTGTGTTTTCACGACGCGGCAACGTATATTCGCACGGTGGATAATTGTGTCGCGCTCCAACGCGACACAGCGTCGTTTTACGTTTACGACGCCGTGTCGTGTGTTTTCACGACGCGGCAACGGATATTCGCACGGTGGATAATGTGTCGCGCTCCGACGCGACACCGTGTCGTTTTACGTTTACGACGCCGTGTCGTGGACATGTGGCCAGGCCCTTACTGGGATACGATTCCGAGACCGCCGCCTCGCCAACCGCCGCCGTGCAACTTTCTTTCGCTACAGGTCGAATTTCTCAACCCATTATCATGAAATTTTTAAAAATAGCGGAGATAATGGGGGATTAAAATGTAATGAACATGAAATTTCAGCCCTGTGTAAATAAGCTCGCGACGTCTACAGCTCTCAGAGAGAGTCAGGTAGGGTCTCCGACAATGCTACCTCAGTCTAAGAGATTACACGTCCGCATGACAGAAGTTCGGCTTGCACTGCACCTCGTCGTCACGTCACGTCGGTACGAGTATGGAGTTTACTCGTAAACATTGTATATTATCGCGACTTGCATTGATTTGTGTTATCGACGCGGTTGGTGCAGCTGCGTACTGAGCCGACGGTTCTGGGTTCGAATCCCGGCATGGGCAAATATCTGTGTGATGAACTCGATATCTATGCATGTAACTATATATTTATATCGTTGTCTAATACTATTACATAACCTTTTATTTGTTCGTTTGTGCGTTTTATTTGACGACGCGGTTGGCTCAGTTTGCAAGCCCCTGCCTACTGAGCGGCGGTCTCGGGTTCGAATCCCGGCCAGGGCAAATATCTGTGTGATGAACTCGAATATTTGTGCTTTGGTCATGGTTGTTCCTATGTATTTAAGTATATATTTATCTATATAAGTATGTATATCGTCGTCTAGTACCCATAATACAAGCCTTCTTGAGCTTAATTTGGGACTAGATCGATTTGTGTGAGGTTGTCTGATATTTATTTATTATTTATTTATTTGTTCGTTTGTCTAACACTTCAGTCTAGTTTTCTATCTAATTTTCTCAAAGATTGACTGGAAGAAATCCCTTATAGGGATAAGTTCACCCTTGTACACATGTATTGTTTTTGAGTTTTTGTCAATATTGTTTTATGTGCAATTAATAGTGTTCCATACTAACATACATATACCACAAGCCTACTACATGTCGAGCTTATTTACTTTGGGATTACATCGATTAGTATGAGGTTGTCTGATATTTATATATATTTATTTGTATTAAAACTTTGGGACAAGAAAAGAAAATATAAAAGGACAATTAAATTAAAATTAAACCTAAAAAGATAAAAGTAAAGAACTAAATCTAAAATAAATTAAATTAAGGTAAAATAAATTTACAAAACTGCCCCCACGGCATGGTCCCGAAGACGCTGGCAGCATTTTCTCACTGAATCGCAATGCTGATCAGCATCAATGCGTTGTGCGAGGAAGCTGCCAGCTCTTCGGTCACCAGTACACTCAATGAGTAGAGAATGCCCTATGGCATTAAGTCCACCTTTTGTACGATAAGTTCTTTCTTTTGTGCAATAAAGATTACATAAATAATAAATGAGCCGTTTACTAACGTAGGTTTTGTATTAAAACCAACATGGGCTCGCTGCTTGCTGGACTATTCGGACAAAATAAGCGAGACTTCAGGCGTGTGCTTTTTAAAAGAGAGAACATTTTGTAATGTTTTATTAGTAAAAAACATCAAAGAAAAATGTTTAGTAAGCAACACTATAGGGAAATAATAAAACAAACTACTTACTTATATGCGTATGGAATTCTCTCATCTATCGCAAGTCAAATCTCTAGTCAAACTAATTAATAATAAAACATGGTATCATGCAGTTTATTTTCAAACAGTAAATTTGAATTTATAACTCTAAAATTCCCTCATTTTGATTAACATAAATCCACACAGAGTTACCACACAAACAGAGTTGCAATTTTGATTCTCCGCATTGGATATTTACTATATACTTTTCCCATTTTCCTGTATAAATAATGTGTCACAACATTTATGAAATACATTTGTCATTTCACGTTGATAAAATTCGGAGTTCAACATTTCGAAACCTACTAGTATATGTAGCGTTCCAGGTGTACAGGTATCAACTATAGTTAGGTAGATACCGGGTGATCAATCCAAATGGGTCAGTAGGGAGAAGTCACAAATTATAAGAGATAGGGAAATATGTTCTCAGGAACCGTGGCGTCGATTTTAAATTTAATAAAAACTGCATTATATTTTTTACAAATCTCATATATTATTTCAGACATAACCTTCAAAACCGCTGTAAAAAACGTTACAATACGACATGCGATTATTTACCGAATTTTAACCAGGTTCAATTCCCGGTTAGGTACTGTAGAAACCCAATGAACCCCGAATGCTTTTCTTCGATATTGCTGTCACAGCGAGAAAATTAATAAATAAATAAATATTAAGGGATCTCAAATCTCCCAAAGCAAAAGCAAACAACTTACACAGGACGTACGGTTTTGGAGTTTACCTACTAACTTCTTGCGATTATTCATTTCAAGTTCAACCAGATCACAATTACAACAGTTTGCACTAATTCAGGTTGTTTTCTTTTATAGATTAACTGTTATTCGATTTTTTGAGTAGAAATGGATTCTGAAATAGAATATAAATAAATATGATCAAGTTTATGATATTATTATGAACTATATATGATGTAATTACTATAAACGATTTAAACTCACATAAAAAACTTGTCAGGAACGGCCCGACATGTTTCCAACTCGAATAATTATTAGAGATTGTGTAATGAAAGTTTTAAGTAATAAGATTATGTGTGTGATGTCTATTGTCTGTTAAGTTTGTTTTCTTTCATCATAAGGTTCACCACTCTCCATTTGTAGCATCCTAATCTGATTAAAATATATTTACTTATAAAATGAAACATTGTAATGTCCCATTTTTTTACGTGTGTACACACACACACACAGTTACACACCACAAGTTTTATAATAAACCACAAAGATCGAAGCTGAATGAAAAATTTAAATGCGTAACCTGGTGGAAGACACTGGGAATCGAACCCAGTACCTCTGGATTGCCGGCTCAGCGCATTAACCTTTCCGCCACCCTAACGCTCAGGCAACCTGTCGAACTTTTCCTAATGTCCGTACCAGGGTACGCATTTTAATTTTTCTTTAAGCTTTGATCTTTGTATCAATGGTATACCTAATAGGTATATATTTACTTATTATTATAAATAAACGACGGAAAAACAACCTTCAACTTACAAAATGCTCGATGATACTTTAACTGAATTTTTAAGTTTGGCAAGCTTACCGATATCGGAAGTTTAGGGATAAACCTTTTATCGCGCCCTTCGTAGTTTCCGGGAATTGAGCCACAGACAATTTGCGTTATGCTGTTAAGTAAACACGTTCAAAACTTTAAGTTACATGCAAACAACTCAGAGATTAGCTCAGCAATTATGTAACCAAAATTCGTGAGACTCAATTTTGTAATACGAGTACGTTATTAAGTACATATTATTAATAACTAGCTGTGCCCCGCGGTGTTACCCGCTCATCCCACGGGAACACTACATTTATTCGGGATGAAAAGTATCCTATGTCCTTCCCCGGGACTGAAACTATCTATATACCAAATTTCATCTAAATCGGTTCAGCGGTTAAGCGTGAAGAGGTAACAGACAGACAGACACACTTTCGCATTTATAATATTAAGTATGGATATCACGAAAGGCGTCAGTAAGCATTAAACTTGAGAACGGGGGATGAATTTAGCTTTTTTTACATTTTTGTTTAGGTTCATGGATGGTAAAATGGTTTTTTATCGCACAACAAAACGTAGAGCCCCAATTTTAATTTTTTAAGCGTCTCTAATTTAATCATGATCTCTCGTTAAATAAGGATATTTTATTTTATTTCAAAAGCCTCGCGCAACATTTTGGAACCCTCTAACTTTTCAACCACGTGTAAAAAAAAAACGGAAAAATTCATGTAAATGAGGCCTTATAAGTACTTTTAATGAAAACTATATTGAACAAAATCGGTCGAGCCATTTTTGAGTTATCGCCAAATTTCATATTTTTTCTTTTAAAGGACGTAAGTTGACTTCCAGAAGGTAATAAGTGATTACAGTTTCTAGGGCGTTCACGACCATTTTATAGAGCTTAAAATCTTTCTTTACTTAAAATTCGGGCTTGAAACAGCAGTTTATTGTGAAGGATGAGCAACTACGGAACCCTACACTGAGCGTGGCCGGATATGCTCTTGGCCGGTTTTTATCTATGGCTTATCTGTGGCGTGACGTAGGCGATCCCGTAAATAAAGATCAGTAATAGACTCTTATATATGATGCTTTTAGGCATTTCAGCGGTTTAAGCATTCAAAATACAAAATAAAAATCATATTTTCAATTTCAATTTGTTCAGCAATCTACTACTTTTTTAGGGTTCCGTAGCCAAATGGAAAAAAACGGAACCCTTATAGATTCGTCATGTCTGAATGTCCGTCTGTCCGTCTGTCCGTCTGTCTGTCCGTCTGTCTGTCCGTCTGTCCGTCCGTATGTCACAGCCATTTTTTTCCGAAACTATAAGAGCTCTACTGTTGAAACTTGGTAGGTAGATGTATTCTGTGAACCGCATTAAGATTTTGATGCAAAAGTAATAAAATAATAATAAATATTAGGGGCTCCCCATACTTAGAAATGAAACTCAATTTTTTTTTTCATCAAACACATATGAGTGGGGTATATCTATGGATCGGTCTTCAAAAATGATATCGAGGTTTCTAAAATATTTTTTTTCTAAACCGAATAGTTTGCGTGACAGTCGCTTCCAAAGTGGAAAAAAGTTGGTCCCCCCCCTCTAACTTCTAAAATAAGAAAATGAAAAATCTAAAAAAAACATAGTTTTTATAGTAATGTACACATATAATGATGTACATTACTATAAAAACTACCAACGAAAATTGTTTTGAACGAGATCTAGTAAGTAGTTTTTTTTAATACCTAACTTTGCACCTAATTTATATGGGGCGCTATACATACCAGGTGCAAACTTAACCACTTAGGGATGGAAAGTGTTTGTACGGAACCCTCGGTGCGCGAGTCCGACTCGCACTTGGCCGGTTTTTTATGCTACGACGGTGGCAAACTAGCTTGGGGCCCGCCTGATGTTTAACAGTTACCGCCGCCTAGGGACGCTTGCGATGCCAGGAGCATCACACGCGCGTTGCCGACCCTTTAAGAACCTATTTACTCCCCTAGGGCACAACACATTCGATGACGTGTTTAGGGCCTGGCCCACCACTATGAGTAAGGCCTTGGTATGATGGGCATCAGCAATAGAATTTCACTGTTGATTTCAACGATTACTGTTATTGAAATTCAATGACATTTCACGAAGACTGAAATGATCGCACGGATCCGTGCCATACGAGGTGTTAAATGTCATAAAGCCAATTAACGTAATGAGACTACTACGTGAGCTCTTTTAATGTTAGCAATAATATCATATCATCACCGATAACAATGCCTTCAGTTAATTATAGTTTAGGTAAATTACGTAATTTGTTAATTAACGTTAATGTTTAATAAAATCACTGTTACCCATTGTCGCCTCAAAAGGCTTTCGGGGTTGTGTTATTGGTTAAAGTGGTGAAATTGAAGGTTAGGACGGTTAAAAGGGTAGAGATAGTGTATAATCAACTAAAAGCCTTTTAAATCTTTAAAAATGGTACGCCTTTAATTCCGACCTAAAGTATTTAAAAAAATGTTTAAGTAAAATTTTGTAATGTAATCATGTTGCCAAATGAGATAAATGCAAAGTAAAATTATTCCAACGATTGGTTTGTCAAATGAAACTTCTGCGACAAATTGGTTGCGAAGTGAAATTTGGCGAAACATATCTCGCCGCAAAGCAGAGCCCCGATTCATTTATTATTTATTAAAATAGAATATAAATAAGAGTGATTGTTTCAGTTTAACAAATTGAGGATAGCAAACAGTCAAATTGCATATTCAAGCACAATTTATTTTTCCAGTTACTAGGCATATAACAATTACAAAATCAAACAGAATCAGCCACAGACAGCCTCTAGGGAATTACATATTTTATATGTAATTTATAAACTAGACCAGAAAATAAATTATTTTTGTGCTGGAATTAGTTTTTAGGGTTCCGTACAAAGTGTTCTAACGGATCCTATTACTAAGCCTTCGCTGTCTGTCCGTCCGTCTGTCACAGGGCTGTCTTTCCAATTGTGATAGGTTGACATTTGAAAATTTCGCATACTTAGTGTGTATTCGTATCGCCGCTATAACAACAAGTAAAGGTATACGCACGCTGTGTGATACCTACCTTACCTATACAATAGGTTACCTATCTGAAACACAAATTTTTGTTTTCAATCTGTAACGTTTCGCCAAATTTTCATTTGTCCGAAAGCCATTCTCTTCCAAAACTGTATTTTTTTTCATAATAATTATAAAACAGACATAACATAACCCAATGGGTTCTCTAATGTTTATAAAATCTTGAAAATATTTACGGGTTTCAGGAAAAAAATACTTTCTACAAATGAAAATTTGGTGATACGTTACAGATTGGAAACAATGTTTCGGAGTTGAGATAGGATTTATTGTCTATACTTATAGTTAGTACCTAAACTTTATTATATTCTATAGTTGTATTGAAAACCATTTTTCTACGGAGAGCGGTCATGATTGCGTTAAAAGTCTTAACAGTCGTTGCACTGTTTTTTTTTATATTTTTCGCATTATCTTTGCGGCTTTATCACGCAATACGGCTACACGGATTTTGACCAATAAATTGTGGTTCAGGAATGGTGGACCAGAGACATCCAGATTTGGTCATAAAATACTTTTTATACGACAAGTAAAATTTTAACAAAAAATAGAACCGACTTCAGTAAAACTAAAAAATCACCGAAAGTGCCGTACATGTCCCTTTAACATTTGAAGAGTTCCCTCGATTTCTCCAAGATTCCATCATCACATCCCGACTTAGTGTCAACGGGACCAACTCGGAGTTATACCATTTCGATTAAAAAAAATAATTAAAATCGGTTCTCGGTTCTCGGAGATATCGAGTAACATACATACAAAAAAAAATTTAGTTCGAATTGAGAACCTCCTCTTTTTGAATTCGGTTAATTACGGCAATGAAAAAAATAGGGTTGCGCGGACGGAACATGTGAATGTTAGTTTCAAGCTATAGAATAAAAACCATTTTCAAAATTGATTCATAATTGACGAAGACCTGACTTAAGATGGCCTTATTCCTTTTTATTTTTCATAATATTATGACAAATGGTTTGATAATTTCAACCAACTTTTTAAAGTGAATAATACTTTTCCCTGAGTCCTTTTAGAAAGTAACATACTAGCTTTCATGCCGTCAAAATTAAGTTGACAAAACCATCAGTAAATTTCGAGTAGTTTTTGAAACAAAAATTATCAATGCAAAATTCAAACTGTAGATTTCAAATATATACCGATGAATCGCAATGGCCCTGTTCTAAGTAGTAACATTGATAATAGGTTTAGAAACATGTTTGATCATAGAGAAAAAGGTCTAAAACAATCAGCGTTTTTGAGTCTTAAAATCAGAAAAACATACTTGTCGACTTGAAAACCTTCTTTGATGAAAAGCTGTTTCATGTTGAAACCAAACGTTCAATGTAACACATAGTGCTATAAGTCTAGCATAACTGTGACACGCGACTTTTTGTCGCGCGACAAACACTACCTGTCACTTTCCAGGCAATACCGTGGGAGCAAGACAGGCGAAGACAAGCGAAGTCGCGGGAGAATATCCTAGCCCTGTTGATGGAGGTACCTAAATTATGTAGTGCACTTAGGATGTTCGCTAGAACGCGTGTTGAATTGCCCAACGAATATAATTGTTTATCTATTGTTATTGTCAATTGGTAACATAGATTGGTATTGTTTATTATTGTCACTATAATAATATTGGTATTGTTTGACGACGCGGTTGGCGCAGTGGTTAAGCAACTGCCTACTGAGCCGGCGGTCCTGGGTTCGAATCCCGGCAAGGGCAAATATTTGTGTGGTGAACTCGAATATTTGTGCCTGGGTCATGGATGTTGTTTGTATTTAAGTATGTATTTATCTATATAAGTATGTTTATCGTCGTCTATTGTCCATAACACAAGCCTAGATTGATTTGTGTGAGGTTGTCCGATATATATATTTTTTTTATTTATTTATTGAATGTTGGTTGAAAATATATTGTTTCTACTCCTTGTTTATACTTTCGAGAGATACTCAGCTACAGCTAGCTAACCGCATGGTCCACTTGACCACGCGGCGGAGCGTGCCTGCGCCCGCGCCGGCTTTCTCTGCGAGCCGAGGATTCACGATACTTAACATTTTCTATCACCTAATAGCTGGTATGGTGCCTGTCATAGTGTGAAGCTAAACGTCGATTACATTCAAAACGACTGAGATTTAATGTCGGTAACCGACTGAGACTATTTGCAGCGATCACTGTATCGATACAAACGTGCTGATGAATCGATTCACTTACTTTTTTTTTTGTTTGTATATTTTTGACATTGTATATTTTTATTAATGGTTATTACCTGCTATGTTATAATTTGCTAATGAACCTCGACATTTATTAATTTAATTTTGTAATAATTTTTATTCGTCTTTTTTAATCTAATGTTTTTTTTTTTTTTTTCTTTTCGTGTTTTTAATTGAAAATTTGTGTTAATGCCAATGTAGCTTATCTATTGCATTGCCTGTAATGATAGATTTAAGTTATTGAATATATAAAAAAAAGTTTGTATCAAAACGTGTGTTGCGACAGCTTGACAGAATTTTCCAAAGAAGTTAATGGTATCGCGTTTGCATCGATACTGAATCGCGCATCGGTATTGTATTGCATTCTCATCGATACTCGCGATTGAATGACTGCATTTGTTATGTCCAGCATTTTGTATCATTGTAAAAAGTCGCCCCGTCAAAGTCGGAAAGATTCTAGCCATAGTTAAATGTGCCATTAAAGATAGGTAGAATACGTCCATATTTACCTAACTAATTAATGTTTGGATGTTTAGATTAAGACTGAAATGTATTGTTATGTTGTTGTTTTATGGAGTGGCATATTCGCACTAGCGAAAAAACTCCTTAAATAAATAGAAAAAAAGTCGCCGTGTGTGACCGGCTTAAGGCTTTAGTGTAAGTTTGCTTTATCGATAAAAAAAATTCCATCACGCTTATCAAAACGTTGAAACATAAATCTGCTCAAGACGTTTCTTTGCGTTAGAAACCTACACTTGCTGATTGCATTTATCGCGTCACGTGTAACTGATAAAATATCTGTCTCATTTCGAGGCTTATAAATGAGTGCGAGAGCAACGAAGATTTTACTATTTTGTCTATCGGAAGATAATCTATTTATATTTTGAAGACGTGGTTGGCGTAGTTTGTTGTGCACCTACCCACTGAGCCGGCGGTCCTAGGTTCGAATCCCGGCCGGAGCAAATATTTATGTGATGAGCTCGAATATTTGTGTGATGATTTGTTCCTGGATCATGGATTCCATTTATGTATTTATTTATATTACGTATATGTATATCGTCGTCTAGTACCCATAGTACAAGCTTTGCTTAGTTTGAGGCTAAGTCGATTTGTGTAACATTGTCACTTAAAAGTTTTAGCGGATTAACTAAGTAACCAAGCAACTAACAGTGTCTAACTTTGTCGCTTGTTAATAGTCGAAATTTGTTCGAACCAATTACCTGGCAATGCGTCCTTAAGGTAAGCGATAAATTGGACCCTTTTGCTTGAAAACATCAGATATTTTTACTAAAACAATGTTGACATTTATATTCACTGTCCGTCCTGTCATGCCCGTTACACACGGACCTATTATAGTAATATTGTAGCGAGGTGACTTTTACGATACCTATATTTGGCGTACTATTTGTCAGAGCATAATTATTATTTAATTATTATAACTGCGTGTGTGGTCTCGTAAGGTATAACTTGCTATGATAAATTATAAGAGTGACGAGCTAAAGTGGTCAAAATAACATTATATCGAAAAAGCAAAAATATCTAACAATGTTTCTATGCGAGTTAGCCAACTCAATGACTCAAACGCCAACGCTATTTTTTTATTTTTTATGAAGCCCAAATTTATTTTATCGGGAATATGACGTAAAAAGGATTGTGTGTTATTAAATTATAGTAATAGTAATAAGAAAATGTTAGCGTCTATCATAAGTTTACATTTTCATTTACTTACTTTTAGGACAGTTACAATTTTCAGCCACAAAAATCTTTCTAAAAATTTATTTATGTGCGTACACATTGGTACACACCACAATTTTAATATGTAACCATTGATACGAAGGTCAAAGATCAAAGAAAAATTTAAATACGTAACCTGGTGGAAGAGACCGGGAATCAAACCTGCAATCCAGAGGTACCGGGTTCGATTCCCTTTGAGCTTTGATCTTTGTATCGAAGGTTTCATATCGTAAAGTTGCCAAATTAATTTAAAGTGGGAAAGTTTTGGAGAGATCTAAACAGATACAACCTACATAAACATAGCAGAAGAGTTTGAAGTAAATAAGCTACGAAAGAAAGTAGGAAAAGGGTTAGAGAATGATAATATTGTGAATAATAATTGACATCGGCCTAAAGTGGGTGTCTTTGGTGGAAAACTTCTCCTAAAGGACGTCAAATTCGATTCGATCTTTACCTGATCACCAGTTCACCGGGAGTTTCCCCAAGGCAGGTAAAGTTAATTTTATTTTATTTTATATTGTACACAATAACTTAAAATACATCTACTTATACTATAACAGTCCTCTGTTAACAACCTTAGTACTTAAAATACAGCTCGTATCCGAGGATACAAGGTTTTGAAGAAAAGTGACAGAAATTTTAGTGAGTTTTCGTTCTCACCAGGGACTGATGACTGATTGATGTTTTTTTAAGTTTTTATCTGTTACATGCAATATTATATATAATTGTCACTTAAGTTAAACATAAAATGGTGATTGTTCGAAATTATCAAGTGTTCAATCGAAAGACGCAGCAGAAAGAAACGTGACTTTAAATCTAATCATTAGAAACCAAATAAGTAAATGCAATTACCCAATCATGTATCGGAGAAAGTGCACGAAGAAAACTGTCGTTCGATGCCGATTCACATCCAATGGACATTCATTTATCACAATAGAAAGTTTATTAACGATATGTCTAGATTATATTAATCACTGAATTTTTCATTATAATCAAATCATAAATAAAACAATTGTTTTTACAAATCACTTATATTTCCACAGGTACACCTTCAAACGCTGTCAGCTGTTTTGGAAATTCTATAAGTATATAAAAAACTCTGTTATTTGAGGATCTATAAAATCAAGTTTTATAAAATCAAGATGGCGTCGACGCGCCGGTGCCACTCGCGGATGACTGCGCTCACGCAAGTCATGACGGACCCCACTTCTGACGTCATGGAACCGGTTTTACGCTCTATTCCCTCCCGAACAAGACTCTAATCGCCTTGTCAATGAGATGTTTTGGTCTGCCAACTCGCTAAGAACTGGGGAAAACACGAAATTGTTCGGACGAAAATGTTGTTTACGGTTAGAGATCTTACTTGGATTTGTTTTATAGACCATTGTTTAGTAGATTTCGCGCTAACACATACGTAAATATCAATAACCTAAATTCAACATAAAATAAAACTGGCCCAAGCAAACATAGCTAAGAACCACCTCGACAGACAAGGTTTTCAATAAAAAAAAACGTATTCAAATCGGACACAGATACACTTATACATACATACACAGACACGGATAAACAGATACACATGTTAAACTTATATCACTCGCCTTTAATATCGTGGTTTAAAAAAATATTTTGAAATGCATTGCCTCGAGTCTCTCCCACTTAAAATTCCAACATTCTTAATCCCACACACTACCTACTAAGCATATCGTACTAAGGCATCACAAAAACTAATGCCTTAACTTTGGTTCCTTCAGACAGACAAATTAACATTCCTCAGATGCCTAATGAATGACGTTAAAATTTTGCAACTTATAAAACAAACACACGAGGTAGATGTACATGAAAAAGTGCCCTTGTCCTACCTACAGAAGAAAGTTCATTATTTCATTAATAAGTAAGCTTCAATTTCACTAAATAAGCTGTAGCTCTAGGCAACTATTTAATTACTTTATGTTTCCGTTACGTATAAATAAGCCTTGATTGCGGCTCCACTACTTGCGAAGTTGACCGAAGTTGGTCGAAGTAAGGGTTTTCGCAGCGAAGTACCTCTCCGCACTGACGTATTCGCCAAACTTCGCGAGTAGTGTGGAGCGGCAATGAGATTTTGTTGGATACAATAGACATCAGCGCCGTATAACTGTTAACTAGTAGTAGGCTACCTGTCAACTGTAGGGTATTTCTGTAACATGGACCAACCACATACCTCCTCCTCAAAATTAAATGCACTTACTTTGGAATTCATAAAGACGCACCCTTTCAGTATTAAATGTCAAATATGAAGTTAGTAATTTGTAAAGAAATAGATAACTATGAGTGTAAGAGCCAATTGCATCGACCTTAAAGCAGCCTGGAGGCCTATGTTGGTGGACATCTGTGGCTGATAGATAGATAAGGCAGCCTGTCTACGAGTACAGAAACGCAGATGGGAAAATGAACATCTTGGGTGTGTTATAAATAAATTAGTGTGTAAATAAATTATATAATTACATTGAGTATTTGTAACAACATTTGTTCTATTTTCAATGGATGTAATAATTAACTCATTTTATATAATGAACGTTTACTATAATTTCAATATATCTATTTTTATTCAAATTTGACATTTAATGCTGAACTAGCCTCGCAAGTAATTTTTTTCATTTATAAAATTCGCAGTGCATTTAAAACAGTGACTTAATTACCTACAAAAAAGCCTTAATATTACAGTTTTAGACAAAAGATACACACTTTGAGGTTAGAGTTCTTGTTCACTAAATTAGACAAGTAAAAACCAATAGATTTTAGCGATTTCTAAAATGCTTCGTCAATAATATCCAACCGCTTCCCGCAGTGACGGACGGCCGGACAGCACCGGCGGCACATCAAAGACGCTCCAAGTTATTTACGAGCCCTTTCTCCAGGTTCGAAACTCAACGGTTCTTGTATTTTATAAATATAATTATGTTCAGTACAGACAGATGGTGAGCAAGGGCCAATATAAAATTCCATGTCTATAATCTCATTAAAACTTTTGTGAGACATATTTAATTAATGTATTTAGCGGTTTACACACACGTGAAGTTGACGTGACAAAGTTTCCGGACGCTGTACGGGCAGCAGTCTCTGATGAAGAGCTCCGTACAAGTTCGAAACATGTCGGGCCGTTCCTGACAATTTCACGTGAGTGTGAACCGCTTATTAATTCTATTTCTAAAAGGGAAGGTGTGATTCCAACGTCAAATGAAATTGCGGGATCTATATTGCCTCCTAGAATTATTTATTAGACTTAGAATAATTATTCGCCAAAAAAGCATTTTTCTTTGCTACCGTAAACTATTTGAGTTTGTTATAAAACAAACCTAACCTAACCTAATCAATAGGATGATGTTTGCAAGAATTATGAAAAATATATACAGAGGAATGATAATTCTGGGAAAAAATTTTCGGCGAAATTAAACATTCGACGAAATAAGTTTCTAGGAGTCAGAAGGCTCCCGATATTGCGATGTCTTGAACCTGGAAAATTTATGTTGACCGTTGAAAACATTTAGGTATGATATGTTGAATACTTGCAGTAGCTGCAAAAATCTATCATATGTAAAACTTTTTAATGTTAAGATAATTGGGATCCAAGATCCAAGGATATGGTCTTGATATAAAAATTATAAACACATTTTGTTACTGTAGTTTGAAACTTGAATTGATATAAAAAACGCGTAATTTGATAAAAGGCGGACATTGTAGACGACTTTTATTTAAATTACTATTTGGATAGAAAAACCTTTTAAGTGGTAAAAAGGAGATGGCATTAATAATTTGTTCACAAACTTTTTGAAATAGTACTACTGTATGCTACATGAAAACTGTAATATTATAGTTTAATATCGTAATCATGGCTGTTGGAAGACTTCAGGGTGCACCTAAGTGAATTTTTGTCGAAATTTTACTGATCATTTTTGATGAAGGGAAATAGTGTCTTCCTATAGACACTACAGGCAGGGAGATGGGAGTCACAATTAACTAAAATTAAATTTTCAGTTGTAGCATCAATAATTGATCTATCTGTTCCACTGTTTAGGAACAAGGAGGAGAATTTTATTTAGTCTATTTATTTACAAGACTTGTCAAAAACAACTATCGATATCGGCCGCTTTCTTTATCATCCAATGTGTGTGGGATATCTGTCCTATAATATTGGGGTATGCAGCTATTTACCACAAGCATGCCGCAATGATACAAAACCAACTAACATAGCAATCACCTCTTGATAGACTACCGGCTCAATCCAAAAGGGTGTAACTCCATACTTACTCCAATGGTGTAGGACTTTTTTATCGAGATACCTGACCACGTGCGAGTGGTCACTGACTTTTGAGTAACGGTAGCCGCGTCATGTGACCACATCTCTCGATCGCTGTCTGGCTCCAAACGATCGTGGTAATTCAATTACTCTAGCACTATACTCGTACCTGCATATCTTGTTTTATATACATTAAAAGTATATGAAGGGTACAGGTAGTATCATGTCTAGTCACTTTTTAGTGAAATCTTTGCTAAGTATGAATTTTTTTATTACAGATTAAAACTATTTCTTTGTAAAAAAATAAAAGGCTTGTTCTATTTTCAGTCCATTTTTTCTGCTTGATGGATTTTTAGGTAATTCTTACGAAAACTTTTAAAATAGACATCAATTATGGGTGTTATCTATGTAGTTCGGTGAATAGAGACTAAAGTACTAATGGGTGACCTTGCAAACGGTCCGGTAGTTTTGAATTTTTGATATGTTGTCTAAGATGGTTAGTGATTGGATTGTTTAAAATGCAAAATGCACAATCCCCCCCTCCCCCCCCCTCCCCCCGTGCGCGACAGGTGTAAAACTCAAATCACATTCTGCTAGCACACGCACTGTACTTCATTTATTGCCATTTTGGAGATCTCTCTAGGATATCAGAGAGATGTATATGAAATAAGAGCTCAGACGTTCTACGTATTCTGCATTATTCCTGTCCCGCAGTGCGTGCAAAGTCACAATCAGACTTGGTTAAATAACAATAAACTAGTGGTCGTCATAAAAACATGATTACTTACTATATTTACCCAACTAGGCCTAATAGGTTTGCCTTCTTTAGCTGTCATTAGACCGAGTCACGAATTCGTTTACCGAGGGATTATTGACGGTAGTTATACTACCTAAGTTTTTATAGTACAAATAGACATGGCACGCACCTTGGTCTTTTTTTTAAGCATGACTTGAACTGTTTGAGGGCTGTTTAGCCCTCTCTACCTGTAGTCGGACTTTGTGTGGGAGTATAACCCGCTAATGGGATTATCTCCGCGCCACAGTGGTGATACAGCACCTTGGTCGCACCACCAGGTTCGCAGGAGCCTCCGCTGAGGTGGCTGCCTGTAAAGCATTAACAGATGAAACGGTCCGGCCGACCGAGAAGGACGCTGCTATTTGTTAGAATGGGAGATGTATATTACGGTCTCATTTTAGCAGATAGCAGCGTCCCCTCGGATCGCCTTACCGTTCGATCATCTGTTAATGTAGGAATCGGGACAGGTACTCGGCACACGGTACCTAACTACATATTTGTCCCATTTGCAGTAGAGACGACTAGATAATTAAGGGACTCGGGTCAGAACGACAAAAAAAGAAATAGTAAATACAAACTTACACTAAATAACAAGTAAGTATGTACGAAAATGGTAAAATTAAAATTATCTTGAACATTTTTACCAAATTACTCCCCTAGTTAGGTGAATATAGACTGAAGTAGGTACTAGGGGTGACCTTACAAATCATTTGTAAGGTAAACCCCCTTTATTCATTGGATTACCCTGAGGCATAAAAGTTATGTTGTGTGAACATACTTGTTTAACTATAATAGCTTACGTATAAACTTCTGGATTTCAAAGCTAAAAGAACTTGATAACTCAATTTTAAGACTCAACTTCGTAGACAAGTAAACGTTAGTTTATGAATTTTGTTTCTTTCTGTAACAATTATTTAGTTAAAGGAATATATATGATAAGTACCTACAGTGGTTCGATTTCATTGGTACACGCAAAGTCTGAAACAATGCGCAATGGCGCCATTTGAAGAGTACACGGGAACAACGTGTCTAGTCACCTTAGCAACTTTTTGAGTTATCGTGATTTGAAAGTTTGGAACGATGTACTTATGTATCCATATAATTTTAGTATAGGTACATGTTTTTTTTAGTAATAAAAATTAGACAAGATCTGAAGCTGTAACTGAGCGGTAAATTAAAGTCCATTGAGTCCATTTATTAAGAAATTTAAATCTCGTTTTCAAAAAAGTGACATGTTCTTTCTCTTTATTTATTTAAGGTGACTGTAGCCATATTTTCATTTTCCGCATATGAACTTGACTCTTTTCTAACAGTCAAAAATTACCCAAAACAGGGAAAATTCAAAGAAGAGAGCAAAAGCTTTTGTCCTGCAGACTAAATGGATTTCAAATAATAATAACTAAAAAGATCGGGCATTCTAAAATTAAGAGGCGACTAGCGCTATCGAGCTAATTCCCTCGATAAAAAAACCGGCCAAGTGCGAGTTGGACTCGCGCACCGAAGGTTCCGTACAAACAATTTCCATCCCTAAATGGTTAAGTTAAGTTTGCACCTGGTATGTATAGCGCCCCATATAAATTAGGTGCAAAGTTAGGTATTAAAAAAAAACTACTTAGGTACTAGATCTCGTTCAAAACAATTTTTGTTGGTAGGTTTTATAGTAATGTACATCATATGTTTTTTTTTTAGATTTTTCATTTTCTTATTTTAGAAGTTAGAGGGGGGGGGGGGGGACCAACTTTTTTCCACTTTGGAAGCGTCTGTTACGCAAACTATACGGTTTAGAAAAAAAAAATTGTAACCTCGATATCATTTTTGAAGACCTATCCATAGATAACCCACATGTATGTGTTTGATGAAAAAAAAAAAATTTGAGTTTCAGTTCTAAGTATGGGGAGCCCCCAATATTTATTATCATTTTTTTATTTTTGCATCAAATACTTATTGCGGTTCACAGAATACATCTACCTACCAAGTTACAACAGTATGGCTCTTATAGTTTTGGAAAAAAATGGCTGTGACATACGGACGGACAGACGGACAGACAGACATGACGAATCTATAAGGGTTCCATTTTTTGCCATTTGGCTACGGAACCCTAAAAAATATCGTCAGTGAAATGAATTCCATCAATCGTACTAAATTCATACAATATGTCTTAGCTGCGTCACTATACCACAGGGGGTTTTACAAACCACGCCATCCTTTCCTGAGGGCTGATCCTTTCTGGAGGGTAGGCGGATAAATAACACATATGATTTTGACTGCTCAGTGTTTATTATTAAAAAATATATTTTTAGTTTGTTAAATAATAAAATTTTACCTTAAATGCAATAACTAAGCCCTCACTGCCGCCTTCAGTTATTTTCATCACTCAAATCAATTTATTGGACAAGATAGACTGTTGGGTCCAAAGGTCAGTTTTTTGTGCACATCAATTTCACTGAAAACTTGGGATGGATCACCTGCACCAACTTCAGAAGAAGATGGATGAGCTTAAGGAGATGTTCACATGCCAAATGGCCACTTTTGAAACCTCCGTCTCTGCCCGTGGCTCGGATATGTCATCAATAGAGAGTGACTACAAGTCTTTTAAGACTCTTATTTGGAAAACCGTAGAGAGCCTGCAGCAGCAAATGGGGTTTGTTCTTGCTTCCTTGGAGGAACTGGAAACCAGGTCTCGATCCAGCATCTTGTTGCTTCATGGTATTAAGGAAACAGAGAGTGAAAACGTGACGGAGAAGGTGATATCGGCTTTCAAGGAGACACTTCAAATACAATCTGTCACTGCTCATTCATTCATCTCTTGTCACCGCCTTGGTCGGGGTAAGACGTCTAAGCCCAGACCTATTCTGGTGAAGTTCGCTTGTCTGAGGACCCGCAATGTGGTATGGGCGGCGAAGAAGAAATTTAAGGGCTCCGGTAAGACGCTCTCGGAGTTTCTCACAGCTTCACGCCACGAGGTCTTTGTGGAGGCTCGACGTGTCTTCGGAATTCAGGGCAGCTGGACTAGTGACGGCCGGGTCGTGGTGCAGTGCCAGGATGGATCGCGCCACAAAGTCACGACGCTCGCAGAGCTTCGGTTGTTGCCTGCGCCGTCGTCGAATGTCGCTGCCATCCATGTTGCAAGCACCGCTGGCATCCCTTCCGCAGACACTGCTGATATCCCACCCGCAAACTCCGTGGTGCCTCCTGGTGGAACCTTCGCCGCAAGTGTCAAGGGAGGATCTGCGCCAACGCAAGCCGGGCCTGCCGCGCCAGCGCAAGCCGGGCCGGCCGGACCAGCGCTGCGAGCCCGCAGTAATAAAAAGGGCCCTGTCCCGTCTGGATCCCGATAGTTGTGTGTGTTTCTAGTGATTTTGATTATAATTTTCATTCATTGCTGTTTTATGTAGTATCATCGCCTCTTTTTTCGAAATACCTCCGTCTCAGTAGGAATAATTCTTGCAATTGTTAAGCGCGTGTTTCTTTTCTTTATCTATCTATTCTGCTGTCAAGTGTCAACTGTCATTTATTGACTGACGTGAGACGTCAACGTGACGTTGCGTTTTGTTGCTGCTGAGACGGAGCAGTATTTTTCTGAGTGGAACTGATTTGGTTTTTCGTTTTGTAATTTGGTTTATTTCATTCCACGTATTTGTATATTTCTTTTATTCTTGTTTTGTTTCACTTGTGTTAACTGCTGGCGAGTAAATGAGGGTATATTTTTGTATAATCTACAACCTTAGGTTGTAGGTAAATAGTTTAGCTTCTTATATTTTGGACGTATTTATAATATATTCGTTTTAAATTTTAAATTATTATTTTATTTATTTATTTATATTTTACTTTAGTATTCAATTTTAATTAACTATGTCAGACGTATTTAACGTAAGTTTGGAAAGCGAGTTTTTCTCGTTGTCGTCTTCAAGCCTTTATGACTCTTTTAGTGATGTCTCGGATATGCCCGATTTGTGTGATCGGCTTCATTGTACTTTCGCCTCTTGTAAGAAACAATTCAATGCAGTTCACATCAATGCGCAAAGTGTGCCGGCACACTATTCGGACCTATTAGCCACTTTTGGTTCGTGCAACATTGATGCCATACTCATTTCAGAATCGTGGCTTAAACCTTCACTACCCTCCACTCTCTATCCTCTGCCAGGTTACCGTCTCATACGCAATGACAGAGCAGGCACTAGCGATGGCGGGTCCGGTGTTATTCGGGGGGGTGGTGTTGCCATTTACTTAAAATCCGATTTAACCTGTCACATTGTCGCTCAGTCACCTAATCTTTTGTTGAACTCTCCTGAGTATCTTTTTCTCGAAGTTTCCTTGCATCACTCTAAAGTTCTACTTGGTGTTTTTTATAGCCCTTCCTCTCAAATTAATTATTTTGATATTCTTGAGAAAACTTTGGTCGATCTTAGCCCACAGTTTGATCACCGCATTATCATGGGCGACTTCAACACGTGCCTCCTTAAAGGAGATCTTCGTTCCCGGAAACTTCAGTCACTTGCGACTTCTCTTAATCTTAGTATTCTGCCTCTTGGTCCTACTCACTTTCCTCATAATGGTCCCCCTTCGCTTTTAGATCTTGTCTTCACATCTTCTCCAGATTTATTATCTTTTCACGGTCAATTTAATGCTGCTGCCTTCTCTTGTCACGACCTTATCTTTGCCTCTTTTAAAATTCGACCTCCGAAGCAGAGACATAAAATTATATTACGCCGTAACCTTCGTGGAATTGATCTGCAGGCGTTTCATGATGAGCTTTGTTGTGTTGACTGGAATAGCATCGAGATTCTTGACAACATAGACCATAAGTTGGAGGCTTTCAATGCCATATTGCTTGCGATTTTTGATAAGCATGCCCCATTAAGGCCGATGCGTGTCAAGCATCTCCCTGCGCCTTGGCTTACATCCGACATACGGGCATTAATGGCTAAGCGTAATAGGGCTCGCCTTAAATTAAGATCTCAACCTTCGGAGGAAAATCGGTTGAAATATGTTGCGCTACGAAATCGTTGCAATA
This sequence comes from Apotomis turbidana, assembly GCA_905147355.2. NCBI lineage: Eukaryota > Metazoa > Arthropoda > Insecta > Lepidoptera > Tortricidae > Apotomis > Apotomis turbidana. Next base: position 2,535,482 of record LR990285.1, read on the forward strand.
GAGTTTGTCGCGATGCAAGGCGGAGGTATATCCACGAGTCTATCGAAGACTGTCCTCCGGCGAAACTCTGGAAATTTTTGAAGTCTCTTGGGGTGGGCAAATCTTCGCACTCTTCTGCCGGTAATATGGATCTGGATGCCGTCAATATTCTTTTTAGTACCTCTCCAGTTACTCTAGATCCTTCTGTCAAGCAACTTACGCTTACTTCACTTCTCAATACCCAACCTCCTGACTCATCCACCTTTGAGTTTGGTGTCATTTCCCCGCAAGAAGTTCTGGCCATTTTCAAGAAAATTAAGACGAAGGCCATTGGTGACGATAACCTTAGTTTAGACATGCTCGTGCTCGTGGTAGATTTTATCGCTCCCATCCTCTCAAACATTCTGAATTTTTCCTTTTCCTCTGGTACCTTTCCCGCTATCTGGAAATACGCACAAGTTATCCCACTTCCCAAAACCTCTAATCCTATGAATTTTTCACAGTATCGTCCTATTTCGATTCTCCCTGTGTTGTCCAAAATAATTGAACATATTGTCAATCGTCGCCTCCTTTCTCATCTCAACAGGCACAATATGTTCAATCCGTTGCAGTCTGGTTTTCGGCCCGGGCATAGCACAGTCACTGCCCTGGTTAAAGTCACCGATGACATTCGTCTTAACATTGAGAATAAAAAGCTCACTCTTCTTGTCCTATTGGACTTCAGTAGTGCCTTCAATACCGTGGACTATGACATCCTCTTAGGGATACTCCACACTCTGAACATCTCTTGCACTGCTTTAGCGTGGTTCAGAGAGTACCTTTTTGGAAGGCGCCAGCGGGTCAGAGTGGACGACAAGGTTTCCCAGTGGAGCGAACTTACCGCTGGTGTCCCACAGGGAGGTATTCTCTCGCCACTTCTGTTCTCCATTTTTATTGACGGCATAACTAGGTCGTTAAAGTCTAGCTACCATCTATATGCAGATTATTTACAAATTTATGCTGAGGCCAGCCTGGAGGATTTTGCTTTGCTAGTTAATAAAATCAATAGAGACTTAGATTCCATCCAACTTTGGGCCTCTAAATTTGGGTTAAAGATTAATGCTAAGAAATCGCAAGCAATAGTCATTGGAAGTCCACATTTTATTACCAAATTCGCAGACCTGGTGGTGCCAGATATCATTTTTGATGGAACTATAATTCCCCTCTCCTCTACTGTAAAAAATCTGGGCATCACCATGGACCAAACACTCTCATGGTCAGCGCACATAGCTGAGGTCAGCAGGAAACTATTTGCATCACTTCATTCTTTGAGGCGTATGCAGAATTTTCTTCCCATTCATACAAAAATATCTCTCGCTAGTTCTCTTTTACTTCCTCTACTTGATTATGGTGACATTGTATTCCTCGACCTTAAGGAAGACTTGCTTGACAAGCTTGAGCGCCTGCAGAACGTTTGCATTAGGTACATTTTCGGTCTTAAAAAATATGATCATATCTCGCAACACCGTTCGCAACTCGGTTGGCTTCCGATACGCCGTCGTAGGGATGTGCATGTCTTGTCACTGCTCTACAATGTCTTGTTCAATCCTTCCTCACCTCTGTATCTCTCCAAAAGATTCTCCTATATGGCGGCTGGCAGTGGTCACCGCTTGCGTTCGAGCGCAAATCTCGCTCTCGCCTTCCCGTCCAATAAGTCACGCTCTTACAGTAAATCTTTTACAGTTCACTCCGTAAAATTGTGGAACTCATTACCGGTGCCCGTCAGGCAATCGCAATCCGTGGCATCATTTAAGGAAAAGTTGAAAGGGTTATGGCTTCTAGACCCCTAATTTCGTCGAGTGCTGTATTGACAATAATGTTAAAATTGAATACTTATTATTTTTATTATTATATATTTATTAGTTTGTTTTATATTATCATATTTATATTCATAATGTGTAAGTTTATGTAGGTATATTTAAGATTTTGTCTTTTTTTTTTTCGCGTAAGCCTTTAGTGTCTCTGTGCATTTTTAATAGTTTTGCCTATCTTCTTGGATCTTCTCTGTTCTCTCTCATTTGCTCAAAGGTTAACTGGAAGAAATCCCTTACAGGGATAAGTTCGCCTTTGTACATATCATTAGTTTAATGTCCTTATAATTATATTTTAATGTACAATAAAGAGTTTACATACATACATACATACATATTGCAGATTTTTACGGGTACTAATTTATTTTACAAGCAACGGCTAATTTTTGGTAACAGACGCTGAAAGTCGGTGAATGTCACAGATGTACACAAAGAGGAAACTAGACTAAATATTCCGCAAATTTCAAATATTTTTTGCGTAATAAAGCTAAAACTATCCACAGGGATTAAAGTCAAGTTTTTTTCAATAGGATTCCGTATTTATTACGCAAGAATAAAAAAGTATTGAGCAGCATTCCGGTAAACAATGCTATTTGTCAAGGATTTGTCAATAACCAAAGTTATTGACAAATCCTTGACAAATAGCTACCGACGTTTAATGAAGTAAATATGTGACGTATGCACATGATTGCCATATGAAAGGTGTTTGTATCGCCACTATCCCTAGGTCGGACCGACGCTTGCTAGGCTATACAAACATCAACAGACTAGTGTAAAATATTTGTTAATAGGAAAAACCTATAATTGCCCCGCTGCACAGAAAACGATAGATAAATATCTGACGCCAGAAAGAGTTGTCCTTCTGGCAGTTCACAGAGCGCACGTAACGCGGACGCGGCGGGGTTACGAAACCCCCAGATCCGTGATCCGCGACGCTTGCGCATTGCGCAAGGCTAGATCCGGCTGTAGCTCTTTAATACAAGTAATGTCGATAATCCAACAAATCAATGTATATTCTACTTTAACTGTATTGTTTCCAAATATTATATCCACAGCGCAGGTTTCGTCATAAATACAAAATGAGAATCCGTAGCAACCATCGTCAAAATCACAAACAAATGTTTATCAGCAACAAGCTTCGTCCAAGTGATACAATATAACAATCTGCAACATGCCTTGTCAATAACACATCAAAAATCAAACTCCGGTCTGACGAGTACCTGGCGGAAAAGTTCCACGTCGAAGTTTCATGTCGATAATCTAATGTTTCAAATGATTAAGACAAGTGGTACGTTACTATCACCCTAACCTTTTATTCATAACCTAACGTGTTCACGGACAGAGGATCATTTTAAAATGGCTCGTTTTTAAAATGATGAAAGTAAATTATATGTACATATATAGCCTAACCAGTCAGTCCGGCCCAGGCATAGTGGCGCTACAAACAGCTTTCATATGGCAGTAACGTCAATACGTCATATATTTGCATTATTTGACGTCAACAGCGATGTGCCAAGGATTTGTCATTAACCAAATTCAGAACATTGTTTACCGGAATGCTGCTCCATCCTTTTTATTCTTGCGAAATAAATACTGAATCCTATTAAAAAAACTTGACTTTCATCACTGTGGATAGTTTTGTTTGGCTTTATTATGCAAAAATTACTTGAAAATTTCGGGATATTAATAATTCAGTGAATAAAGGATTTTGACCTTGAAAACGGTCCGGTAGTTTTGAATTTTGGATATGTTGTCTAGTATGGTTAGTCAGTGTTTAAAATGCAAAATGCACAATTCCCCCCCCCCCCCCTCCGCGCCCGCCGCCATATTGAAAAAACCGGCACTCTCTTCATATTTTTGCTCATATCTTCCTTTAGGAGCATTTTAGCTAGAAGAAAGCTTTAACAATGTTATAGAAAGTTAAATTTACTACATTTTCCATTTTATATTTTGTTTCTAGGACAGATAGTTACGGAGATATGCACATTTAAAAAAACTTAAGAAATTGCAATTTCCAACTCAAAAACAAACTTCTGGATTATATCTTCATTTAGGTGCATTTTAGCTAGAACAGTGCTTGGGTAATTTTGTAGAGAATTAAATTTACTATAATTTACATTTCAAATTCTGTTTCTAGCTAACTAACTCTCTATAACAGTGTCGAAGCTTTCTTCTAGCTAAAATGCTCCTAAAGGAAGATATGAGCAAAAATATGAAGAGAGTGCCGCTTTTTTCAAAATGGCGGCGGGCGTGGAGGGGGGGGGAGGGAATTGTGCATTTTGCATTTTAAGCACTGACTAACCATCCTAGACAACATATCAAAAATTCAAAACTACCGGACCGTTTGTAAGGTCACACATAGTACTTTAGTCTCTATTCACCGTATTATAAGTCCTGTTTCCTCTTTGTTTACATCAGTAACATTCACCGACTTTCAACGTCAGTTACCAAACTTTTTCGTTGCCAGTAAAATAAATTGGTACCACTAAAATCCACAATATGGCGTGAGTTGAAAAAAAAAATTGTATCAATAAATTATAAAAATCTAAGTGAATATTCAAATTGCAGAACGATATCTAGTCTTTGTTAGAAAACGTAACAAATTTTATCGGAAAACAATATGTTCGAAACACCACAACTGATAATTACGTACAATAAACTTCGTCGCAACTTGCAACATGTACGCCCAACTTAACTAAGTTACTACCCACTGGCTACCTTACTGGTAAACAATAAGTTAGCCGTAAACAATCAATGGAATACCTGATCTATTGTAATTAGTTGCCGAACTTAGTACATACAGTCTAAATTGGTTCTCTAACTTGAATACAAACAGATAGTATGGAAATTACGACTAATTGCCAACTGCAACAAATGACTGCCAATTCGAAAACGATTTTATCGGTCATTAAGCGTCTGACATCCAATCCAATCGATCCATCCGTTTCTATAAATCCAGTTGCGTTTAAGTGTTTGTGTTGACTTTCTATGAATTCTATATTATCTGATACAGTGCAAACGTCTCGAAATCATTTGGCAATAATACAATCGAAACTTTGATTTATTTATTTATTTAAATTTTATTGCACAATACAAAAGTCAGTACAAATGGCGAACTTAATGCCTAATGGCATTCTCTACCAGTCAACCGTAGGGCCAAACAGAGATGCTTCAAGTGGGTGCAGAGTAGAAAATGAATTGTTCGGAAAGCATCTAAGATACAAGTGAATAAATGTATACTATATAATAACTTTACCATAAATACAATGATACGAGTACATATATTTATATACTAAACTTTTCTCAAAAAGTATTTAAATTTACTTTGTCTGTGTATTTTTAATATTTCACTATAAAACCTTGCGGTTGACGTATTATTACAACATGTTTTCATAAAAAATATAAAACATAACTTCCAAGAGTAGCTTCCGGTAGATAATATACATTCTAAATATGAACGGAAATTAGAAATGGAAAATTCGAAATGTAAATAAATAACCGAAGCTACAAAGTAAGACCTAATCTCCGTATAAACCGTTACGATGAAAGTCTCCTCTCAGACTGTCACTTGTCAATGAATCAGCTATGGTAATTGGATATTACCATAGCTATAATTACCTTAGCTGGAATGTGAATCTTCGATTTTCCCACGTTGTTCGCTATAGACAATGAAGGCGTGAGTGACCTTGATTTGAATCTGCTTAAGGAAGTTAATTTATAATCGGTAGTTACGTATGTCATATCATTAAAACTTGAAAAGAATTATTTTAATCTATTGAACATTAATCAATTCAATTCAATTGCATTTATAACTATAGTCAAAGGATGACTGGAAGAGATCCCTATTATGGATGAGTTCGCCTTTGTACATGTTAATTTATTTGTTATTAATACAAATACAAATAGATTTAGATTTTAGATTTAGATTTATTTATTTCATAATATAAAATGTCAGTATAAATTACGCTAAGACAATTTACATGCATTTATACTATGATCGTCATAAAGATAAAAATGAGATAATATAATAATAGTCAAAAACATAACAATTGATTGTAACAAAAGATATTTACATGTCATAATCATAATGCAGCTAAATGTGGTTACAATATAAGAATATCTCCTTAAGGGATTGTCAAAAACTCTAAAAAAAAAACATGAATACCTCGAATATATAAAGTGAGTAGTGAGTCATAATGCGGTACTTTATGAAGAGATCCCTGCAAGAATACCTGGGTTCTACTCCGGCCAGTATTCGAAGTGCTCGTTTTTGGAGTGTCAAAATTCGCTGAGCATCAGTGGAATTTCCCCAAAAAACAGTACCGTATGACATAATAGAATGAAAATGTGCGAAATATACAGACTTTAATGCATTACTTGATATTAACGGTTTTAATTTCTTTAAAGCAAAGACAGCACTACTCAACTTGTCGCACAGCATGTCTACATGGCACTTCCAGTTCAAGTTGGAGTCAAGCATGAATCCAAGAAACCTGCATTCACTACACAATGGCATCGGGACGGCTTTAATGCATGGGGGCATTGCGATGTTCCGGCCCGAGAATACCATGACATTAGACTTTGATACGTTTAATAATAAGCCATTCGACGAAAACCATTTCTGCAGTTGGACATAAGCTTCATGAATTTTACCGGCAAGCTGTTCGTATGTTTTTGCGTGTTAATAATTTATTTACCAAAAACTTATTACAATTGGACATTTTACAAATATTTCACTTACACACTGGAATTTACACAAAAGCATAAAATATTTCCAACGGCCCCAAACTAGGCACAGCCTGTATCTTGGGAACCGGGAGTACAGTATACCAATTAGAATTTAAAAAACAGTAATAGAAAAAGCCCGTTAACGCAACAGAGAGAACAAATTGGAGGGAAATTATAAAACAAGATGATACCTATGATATAAAATTACTTATCTACGCATGTGCGTGTGCGTGTGTGTGAGAGTGTAAGTGTTTATTACTTAATGTAATTTATAAACAGTTGTTGTGTAGAATAAGTTGTTACAGCACATACCTAGCTATAAATCCAATTCAATCAGTCAAATGCAGGTAAATGAAATGAAAAGCTGACAATGTATCAAAAGATCCGTTATTGTAAAAATTTCACTTGAATTAAATAGGGGAAAACATGGATTATTTCTGGAATTCATCTTTGGTTCCTACGTCATGTTGTCACGTAGTTTTTAAAACAAACCAGTGAAATAAACCTATTAGCTGAATCCAGCATGTACAAAAAATAACATTTATTTCCACTTAAATTTTAATTCATGTATCTGTAGACTCCTGAGTCACTGTAAACTCATGGTAAGGGAGACAGACGTAGTTCAAAATTTGATGTGAACAAAAATCTAAAACTTTGTTTTCTGACTCTGTGACTTAATGCTTTTACGAGGAATATCAATGACGAACTCGGAGGTTTTGGGCCAAATTCGCAATTATGACAACAACCGAGACCCTAATGTAGGTACGGGCAGGAACCCGAGCCGAGAGAGTAGAGGGTTTCTCAGAGGTTCGACATTTGAAAAATCGTGCCTCACTATCTCGTTCATTCAAGCGCTGTTCACACGAGTTCATGGTAACTCGACGCAGAACTTCATCTTTGTTCACTCGGCGACCCGCTAAGAGTCATCATGCGACAAATATTGTGTATTTTATTTCTACTTTTTTAGGGTTCCGAACCGAAAGGGTAAAAACGGGACCCTATTACTGAGACTTCGCTGTCTGTCCGTCCGTCCGTCCGTCTGACACCAGGCTGTATCTGAAGAACGGTGATAGCTAGACAGCTAAAGTTTTCACAGATGATGTATTTCTATTGCACCTATAACAACACATACTAAAAATAAAATAAAATAAATATTTAAGGGGGGCTCCCATACAACCAACTTGGTATAGATTATGGTACGGAACGAACCCTTCATGCGCGAGTCGGACTCGCACTTGCCCAATTTTTTTTCTCTTCTTGTCTACTTTTTCCTTTCATTTCAATGCCAGATAGACCAATGCTGTGTACGAAAACGAAATCGCGGTCAGAGTCGCTGATTAATGATATAATATCATATCACTCACTTAATCCCTGATTTGTTTCGTATGAATTAAGTGCAAAGGAGCATGTACAAAAAACATGCACAAAACTTATCGGGCATTAAAAAAGGATCCCCATGTTGTTTTTCCTGTGATCTATCTTGATCCCTTTACCCATTTATATTACATATCTACGATACGTGTTGGTATCACTCTTTTTTATCGAGGTCACCGACGGAAAACAAAACATAGAAATTTTCCGCTTGGATTGAGTGAGATTTCTTATTTTATTTGGATAAATATTAAATATCTAAATAATACATTGTTATTATTATTTTTGTTGGCTCATGCTTAACTCCTGCACACATTTCTGTCAAATTTCAATGTTTTCATTAGCCTCCGGTAATCATGGTAAGTCATAGGAGAAAAAAATACATTTGTTACTTTTTGATGCATATTATTTTGCATTTCTAGGTAATATTAGTCGTTCTAAAACGGAAAAGATTAACGTTTTAGCGGAGTTGACTTGCAAGTGTAAACAAAGTTACATTCTTAGATTAAGTCATTTTAAAGAATCTGACTGGTCAAGCCGGCCGGTAGTAAAAGTTGATCAAATAAGTCTAACTGAGATTTGATAATACAGCAATAAAGTCAGATATCTACTTAAATGTTTTACAACACATTTTGTTGCCCTAAAAGTACTTTCCGTACGTTTCAAAGTCTTTACGAGACCTAAACCCTGCCTGGAGAGGCTTCAATACTCATAAACACGAAAACAGGCTGGATATCAAGACAAATTTAAACGTGCGGTTGGTTAAACTACATACGGTTATTTCTACAAACATTATTTAGGTATTACAATGAAGTTTGCGCCATTCTCAGATGAACAGATAAAGTTTTATATCATTTTACAGCCCAGGTAACCCAAACGTGACTAAGGAGCCAGAACTATAAAGAAGCCTACAAAAAACGGAACGAATTTTACTGCCCTTGTAAAATTTTCCGATCAAATGCTCGGTTTGTGAGTTTTAGTGTTACTCATTTAGTTTACTGACAACGACAAATTTTTGGTAACTGACGTTGAAATTCAGTGAATTTCTAAATATTCCTAACACAGGACTAAAATAACGCAACTTTCAAAATATGAACTTTACATACCTAACAAAGCTAAAACGATCCACATTGATGAAGTCAAGATTTTCAATTCGATTCAGTATTTATTTTCAGGAAAAACGATGGATTGTTATGAAAGCTGTTTGTAGCCACTATCCCTGGGCAAACCTGCAGCTATTTAATCTAAGTATATAATGGGTTCTTCTTATATACAAATAAACGTTTCAATCATACGAAATCAAACCTAATAAGCAAGATTCAGAAATAATATTTAAACCGTCTTGATATCTCTTTTTGAATATTTGATACTTGTGCTAAGATCCACCGCTCTTCTACGTGGTAAGTTGTTTGTATTATTTAATTAAAATTATAATTAAAACCAACGTCGTCGTTCCAGAAATAACCCCAAATTTGACGTCAGTGGAGCTATGATTTAATCAGATTTAAGGTGGAAGTACTAGTACTCGACATTGCAAGGGATATTTATTTTATGTTTCGTAATAGTACGTTAATTTACACGTCTATCGCTAATTTATTCATCCCTTATGAGAGGTATCACTTTTACCTTTATTAAATGGTATTTATATCATATAATGATCATATTAAAAAAAAATCGTAATGTAATGAAATGTAAGTCAATAGGATTGTCCCAGTACATGTCACGTGCTTTTGCAGGCAGTCAGGTTGTATATTTTATTATTTTGCGTGTGAAATTCGATAGCTACAAACATTTCTCATGTATTCATTCTATTTGCTATGAAAGTAACGGTAATTTTATCATATTTATCACAGTTGAAAGTATGGTGACGCGTATTAGTACCGCGTCGAGTACTAGTACTTCCTACGTAAAGTTTAAAATCTTAATTTTGCAGCAAAAGTAATTTTATGACTTTTGATGTTTAATTTTCTATAAAATATTTCAAACATTTTGCCACCGTCTTTCCGGGCGCAGAGCGTTTGTTAATAAACGTTGGTTTTCTGATATTTTTACTTTGGAAATGGTGAAAGAAAACATAAACGCGTCACTTTTTTGTAATTGTTAAAAGGAAAGCTTGAAGTAAAATAAAATTGTAATATTTTAGATGATTCTGTTTTGATTAAATAATTTTGTTATAAGGGTCTCGCTTCGCGTTTGCGTTGCGAATTAATTTACCTATTGTTTTGATGAATGATGTATTTCTCTAAAATTTAATAGATGACATACGAATATAGTAAAAAATAAAAATGAAATACAAAAACATAACATAACATGGAAAACGATTCAGGGATAGAATGTTATCCGAGCCCACTGGCGATTTGCGAGCGAGTTGAAAACTAGGCGAGAACACAGCGAATTCGCCGCGAACACGCATCGCTGAAGTGTCGCTACCATCATCCTCCTAGCCTTTGTCCCTTTTGTAGAGAATGAATTCTCAATCGGGGTCGGCTACCTAAATCCCAAGATTTGGCGTAGGCACTAGTTTTTACGCAAGCGACTGCCATCTGACCTTCCAACCCAGAGGGGAAACTAGGCCTTATTGGGCTTAGGCGGTTTCCTCACGATGTTTTCCTTCACCGAAAAGCGAGTGGTAGGTAAATATCAAATGACATTCCGTACATAAGTTCCGAAAAACTCATTGGTACGGGCCGGGTTCGAACCCGCGACCTCCGATTTTGAAGCGATTTTGAAGTGTCGCTACCATGACTTTAAAATGACGGGACTCGCTAGCGACTGCGTGACCGATTTGAACGAAGACTATACAAATCGATTGCGTATTCACTAGCGAGTGCCGACATTTTATTCTCATGGTAGCGGTGCAGTTACACTGCGAACGCGCAACAAGTGTTTTTTTTTTTTATTTCATTAAAACGTACAAGGTAGGTACTGAATACGAAACCTTTCAGATATTACTACGTATATTATTGGCTTTAATCAGTGGCATACTAAAGGATAAGTTAAGTATTAATTAAAAGAAGCACTAAAAGCAAATGCACCGCCAAGTGCCTTGAGGGAAGATATCAAAGGAGAATTCATAATTAAGCGTTTATTACGATTTACCTTCACATGCTTTGTTTGCGTGCAAAGTTAATTAGAGTACCTATTGTGCGAGTGACCATTAAAAATACTTATTTGTGTAGGAAACTGCCACGCGTAACCACTCACGGTAGGTAGATATAAAGCGACTTATTTAAAGCCTGACCAGAAATATATGAGGATGCGCAATATTGCGGAATTTCACTGGAACTAATTTCTTACACTGACAATGATTTTATGATGGTTCGTCAACAATGTCAATGTCATTCGTGTTGGTTTCTTTAAAAGACAAATATTAAAAAAAATACCAAATAAAATCCCGAAAACCATTCACAGTCGTGAACGTAAGATTATAAATAAAGTGTAGGTACACGTATTTACTACACGAAAAACAGTCAGGGAAAGAGTGCATTCCATTAAATTATATTACGAGGTTAACATTGCGGAACTGACAGGTATTTAAACTAATGTCATCATAGTGATGGGTTGCGATTGGTTGCAAAATTGTTGCCATACAAATCGTATAAATAGCACCCTCTTGACAATCCTCATATATTTCTGGTCAGGCTTTATCAAATAACTTGGTTGATGGTGTATAACTTGTCGAATGGAGACCACAAGTTGGAAGCATCATGGCAACCCTAACCACAAAACAAACTGCCTGATAAAATTACAGTGCAATATATACCGAGAAGGTTATAAGGATTTTTTTTGTAAACGAAATCATAACAACCGATGAGACAACATCATTCGTCGATAAAGTACTGCCAACCAATAAGATTTTCCATTATTTGTAGGTGACCGAGCCTAGATTTCCAATATACATCTCCCTGTAAAATATACCCAGTGATTTTTCTGTTGCATAACTACTATGATATTATTATTGTAAATTGTAAAATGTATTTTTTTTATGTTATTTAGAATCTGATATGTAAAAGAGCTTTTGTAGCCTACTTGCAGAATAAAATTTCGAATTTTTTTGGTTGTTTGAAATTTTTATCAGATTTTTATACGTATTTTAAAACTGAAATTGTATTAGGAAAATTTTAATAAATGCACTTTTGTAGCAGCTAAAATATTACGCCCCAGACTCTCATATTTTTATTCTCACCTAACCTTGTCACGAACATAATTTCCGCAATTTTCCAATAAATTTTCCATTTTGCACAAAACACATTTCTCTGAGCGCTGGGTGAAATACAATCAAAACCGGCCAAGTGCGAGTCGGACTCGCGCACGAAGCACCAACAAATATAATAACTGGCTTGAGTTTAATTTGGTATGTATGGCGCCGGATACAACTGAGGTGTAAAGTTAACGCAACCGATCAATTCACGTTTGTTGCATGAAAGCTCCACTTAAATATATTTTATTCTGTTTTTAGTATTTGCTGTCATAGCGGAACAGAAATACATCATCTCTGAAAATTTCAACTATGAACCATGAATGTGCACTATGAATGAGTATCTCTCAGACAGACGTCCGTTGGACGGACGGACGGACCGACAGTGAAGTCTTAGTAATAGGGTCCCGTTTTTACCCTTTAGGTACGGAATCCTAAAAAACATTAAGTAAAATATGATTATAAACATAGGACACTGAAGGACTGACGGAGGGCAAATCAAATGGACTCGCGAGCGATCTGACTTGCACAACATTCAGTCTCTAAGTCAATCTAACTATCTCTTATTTTTATGAAATTCTGTTTAATATGCACGTCGTTGTTTGACCATTAATGAATATCAAGGTAAAGACTAAGATTATTTTGGTGTATACATTCAGTCAAATACATTTTCGAGTATCTCTGTGTTAACCGTAATGTCCGAACAAGAACTATGCAGCAAACAGCAGCAGTTTTTTTCGCACTGTATGGAATAAGTATCTATTGAGGAGGCCTGTGTCCAGCAGTGGGCGTCCTATGGCTGAAATGATGATGATGATGGAATAAACTATATTTGTCGCCTAGCTGTGATGCAATTGGAGCTCGTAGGTCACAGTACCTCTAGCAAAACTGTGACCCGCAACTCTTTATCGCGCAACAAACACTACCTGTCAGTATCCTCTCAATACTGTGTGAGCAAGACAGGTGCGGTGACGCTGAGGCGCGAGACAAGTGAAGTTCCAAGATATAAAATAAATAAATAAATATTAAGGGACAATCAAATCAAACACAAATCGACCTAGTTCCAAACCAAGCAAAGCTTGTACTATGGGTACTAGACGACGATATACATAATATATAAATACATACATATATATTTCTTGAGTCTTATCTTCTCAATCTTTTCGTATGGCGCTGAGACTTGGACCCTGAAAGCTGCAGACCGCAAGCGTATCGACGCCTTTGAGATGTGGTGCTGGAGAAAGATGCTCCATATACCCTGGACAGCATTTCGGACTAACGTCTCCATATTGCGGGAACTCATAATCTCCTCGCGGCTTTCATCCGAGTGTCTCCGCAGAGTCTTGGAATTCTTCGGACACATCGCAAGAAAAGGCGGAGGCAACCTTGAGCGGCTTATCGTGACCGGCAAAGTAGATGGGAAAAGGCCTCGTGGACGCAGCCCAATACGTTGGTCCGACCAGATCCGCTCCGCTCTTGACTCCACTGTTCACAGCGCCCTTCACACCGCCGCAGACAGACACAGATGGAGGCCCTTCTCCATCTGTGTCTGTCTGCGGCGGTGTGAAGACCTTTACGACCTTTCGTACGAGAGAAAGTATTGCAAAGGGGTGATCACGACCCTCAGCTATGAGGAAAACGACGCAAGGAGGAGGATATAGATAACATCCATGACCCAAGAACAAATATTCGAGTTTATCACACAAATATTTGCCCTGGCCGGGATTCGAACCCAGGACCGCCGGCTCAGTAGGCCGCTTGTTCTACAAACCGCGCCAACCATGCTATGAGCCAAATATGCTAGCTCTGCAGGAATTTCATCGCTCGTGCCAGTCGCCCTGATGATGCACTACAATTTGCAAAGAAAGTTGAGCTTATTATTTCGATAGAAGCTTCGGCATTGGATTATTTTATATCCGCAGCACGCAGATTGAGAGCAACCCCGACCATTTTAATGTAAATGCACAGAAAGTCTTGGTATAAATTATCCGGTTTCAATTGAAGTAGCAGCTAGATTTATAATTCTTCTTTCTTTACTTTGAAAAGAGATAGCTTTTTCAGTATTTGCAACTCCGTATTAATTGGTTTTTGTTTTTGAACATTATGCCTGATTTATTGTACTAATCTTAATTTCATCCAACTATCAATGGGGTGAGTTTGTGATTTTGCAGTTACCTAAATGTCATAGTGTAGGACAAATTCCGATAAAGGTAATAATAGGTATTTACTGGGTGTTAACCGATTATTAAACATGATATACTTAATTACAAACGGTTTAAACTCGCGTACAAACTGTCAGGGATGGCCCGACATCGACACGTGACTCACCTAGGGGAAACATGGAGTAAATTAAAGCGAGGAACTTTCCCTCGAGTTGGTATGGCGACGCATTATGGAAGCGATCTGTCTTATCAATTGAACATGAGGCCTTGAGTGAGGTAAGTTAAACCTTCCAAGTATATTTTTTTTCTAAAAGTATGTGTAATAAATAGATCGTTATAGATTTTAAATTTATCCAAGACCTCCAAAGTCTGCGTCTTCTTCTTCTTGTGTCGTATTCCTCATTCCTGTGGCTGAATGTCTAAATACGATTTAATTGTTAACTTTACTGTCCCGATTGTTTTTTTTTGCATGTCCTATTATTAATTATTATTATTATGTGCCATTTGTATATATGTTACTAACCTTAATTTTAATTGTTCTCTGTATTTTACTAACAAGCTATGGATCATTGATCCGAAATAAATAATTTTAATTGAATTGATTTGAATTATCACTCCTCGGACGTTTGTTCTCCACTTATCTCGGTCTACTGCAGACCGCATGACGTCGGGAAACTTGGTGACCTCGAATCTGATCGGTCCAGCGCATCCTTCATCTTAGTCTATTCTTCCTTGAATCTTTCCTGTGACTAAAAGGTTTCCAGGTTGTCAAAGTCAATGATTTTGACAGTAGGAGTAGCATACAGCATTTTTGTGTCAGTGTCGAAAATGGCTATAGACCTTACAGTCTTATTCCTGAGTGACATTGACTGAAAATCCAAATCCAAAGAAACAGGTCGTGAGGTGTTTGAGCTGGTATACTAGCTTGTCTCTTACATTGGTATCTCCTATCGCCTTAAATACGTTATGTGTAAGTATAGCTTGTTTTACAGATAAACGTTTCATCGAATTTTCATTTCATAAAAATTTCATTAGACCGAAAGCATTTTTTTCTGAAATCATAAAATATTTTGGAATGTTATAACATAAACGTAAACTACTTATAATTTATTTCAAGAAAATAGGAAAAACAAAGAAACAGTAAATAAAAAACTTAAACACTACTAAAACGTAACGTAACGTAAACTTAGATTAACATTTTCAAGATTTCAAAAAAAATTACGAATTCTAAGGAAACATTTGTATGAAATGAAAATTCTGTGAAATGAAAAGTATATGGTGAAGTGTTTTTCAGTAAGAGAAGGGGATCCCATGTGGTATAAATAAGTATCCGTATGCCCTTAATAAGGGTATATTAAAAGTGGGTCGAAACCTGCGTCTGTGAAACTCGTTTATGCGCTTATAAATGGCGGCTGAAGTTCTGCGAACTTGGGCTCATTATGGAGGCATCCGGGTGGCCTTTCCGAAGTGTCAACACAACGCGAGCTCCTAGTGTCATGCTACGATCATGGACGTATCTTACTATGACATCCGTATAAAGATACGACCTTTTACCGTAACACGGCACTCACGTGAGACTAGATGTACGTAAGTGATACCTTCTCTCTTATGATCTCATATCAAATATGCTCTTTTAGAAATGTAACGTTGTGAGATGCCTTGATGTGTCAGAATTTGGAATTAGACAATCATTACCTAATGAATATAATAATATTGCTTTGCTATTCCACGATATAATATCGTGCCAGTTAAATTTGTGCTAACCCGTTATACTTATTTGCGTATTTTTTCATGCATAACATGCATTTAATGGTCCCACCCTCCCACCACGATAAGAAAAATAAATACGCAGATAAATATAACAAAACACCACCAAAATAACAGAACTTACTCGACACGTGTTTCGCCCCTCACGAGGCATCATCAGGAGAAAGATGTTGTCGGACTGCAGACCGTCAACATCTCCTGATGATGCCTCGTAACCCTCGGTGTGCGAGTCCGACTCCCACTTGGCCGGTTTTTTACCTATTAACCCGTGAACTTCCAACGTCATTCGGTTAAAATGTGTTCTAGTTTTCTTTCTACACTGAATGTGACTGCATATGCCAAAAACAATACAACGATACTTTATTGCACACCAATAAGAAAAATAACAAGAAAAACTCACGTTATGTAATAATATCAACTATAAATAACAATTCTAAAGCCGTGTTTGGAACTGAAGCTATTCGGAAAAATGAGCACAACCGTTCAGTATAGTTTATGACATTAATTACCTCGAACGGTCGGTCAGACTCCGCGGGGGCCCACAACTCATTGTACATCAATTTTACAGCATCAATGCCTTTGCATCTATCATTTTATCGATATATTTGTGGCATGTAAATTAATTTACCACTGAAACTTAAACACATGCGTTTTAATTATACTTGACCTTTCATTTGGCCAGATGATTGCAGTTTAAAGGCTTTATCTGGCCGTTTGTTTGTGGCAACAAGTAACACAAAGGGTGAACAGATTAATGTGTGGGTTTTCGATTGGATGCCTGTGGCGATGTTTGTTATAAGTATACCTAGATATAGCAGTGAACAACATGTGGCTAGTGCTTACAAAATATCGACAAACCTGATATCGATAACAACCACGTCAACGTTATAAAGGAAATGCATTATTATATAGTTATTAAGAGAATATTCACAATATCGTGGAACTCGAATAAATAAATTGTCACATTGTTATGGCAATTATTTAATTCCTAAAATAATAAGGTCTGATATTTATCGATAACATGATTGTCAATGTTTTATTTTGTCAAGCACTAACAACACGTCTTTCGTGCTAGAAAAACCTCTAGGCTAGGTATACTGTTATAACTATGAGATGTATATAGACAGCACTTTCTGTTAGGAATATTTACTTTATTAAGATTTGAAGCAAGCAGCATGTTTCCGAAAAGGATATTCGGGAGAATCGGTGTGCTGAGTTAGTCGTCAAAAACGATGAGTTCCTTATGTGAACTAATTAAAAAGCAGTCTGTTTTTTTTTTTGCTTTGAAAGTAAGATGGTCAGAAACCAATAATTGATCAGAAACGTGAGTCTATCTATCAGCCACAGACGTCCACTGCTGAACATAGGCCTTCCCCTGACTCGCCACAAAGTGCGATCCTCTGCAGACCGTCGGTTACCTTGGTTCTTATGCGGATATCCTCATTTCTGATTATATCGCGCAAAGAAACTCCGAGCATTGCCCTTTCCATTGCACGTTGCGTTGCACGTGAAACGTGAGTGTTACCTCGGAATTTTCCATCATAGACCTTTGTGCGTAGACACTCAATCACGTGAGCATTTTGATACGGCAATTAACACGGCTTACAATCTTACATACGATATAGAGGCAAACGAGATTCCAATCGAACGTGCGGCATTCTTCGGCCGGTGGTGTCTGGCTCATTTGTTCTGGCTAGTTTTGACATATCCCGTGCTCATAAGCGTGCGTTTCTAATTTCCAACTAACTTTATTATCCACTATGCTATGTTCTGGAAATGTACAGCTTTCTTGCAAGAAACGATACAGTATAGTTATCGAAATTTTTCTGAATATGGAATTATATAATTATCTGGATGCTACCATAGACGTCCGGATTTCATTAGCTTAAATAGTTTTTAGGGTTCCGTACACAAAGCGTAAAAAACGGGACCCTATTACTAAGACTCTGCCGTCCTGTCTGTCTGTCTGCCAGTCAATCACCAGGCTGTATCTATCATGAGCCGTGATAGCTAGACTAATTTTCA
Organism: Apotomis turbidana; assembly: GCA_905147355.2. Classification (NCBI taxonomy): domain Eukaryota; kingdom Metazoa; phylum Arthropoda; class Insecta; order Lepidoptera; family Tortricidae; genus Apotomis; species Apotomis turbidana. Next base: position 2,553,562 of record LR990285.1, read on the forward strand.
CAGATAATATTTTTCTGTTGACCCTATTACTAGGCCACCACTATTCGTCCGTCCATCTGTCTGTCACCAGGTTGAATCTCATGAACAGTGACAACTAGACAGTTGAAATTTTCAGAAACAGTGTATTTCTGTTGCCGCTATAACAACAAATACTAAAAAACATATTAAGTGGGGCTCCCAAACAACAAAACGTGATCAAATGCGTTAACATTTATACCAGGTGCAAACTTACCTTAACCCGGCCTGTCAAGATGGGAAGTGTTTGTACGGAACCCTCGGATTGCGAGTCCGACTCGCACTTGGCCGGTTTTTATTGTACCTATCATTCAAACGAGTTTCGTTGGTGTTCTTTCTCATCTGTTCTTGGCAGTTTTGATATGAGGCATATTTTCTAAGCGTGCGGTTCCACTGCTGCGAGGTAGAGCGGACCGTATTCGACCAATCGCAGTGATTCAAAATAACGTCAGTGGAAACAGTGTGAATGGTCTACTCACGGCCCGCTTCGTCCTCCTCTGACAATAACATTATTTCAAAACCGCTCGTTCTTAGATTCAACGAAATTTAAATTAAGATATCTTCAGAACGTTTAGTTTAAGTGGATAATGACAACGAAAACAAAGAACAAAGGCTATTAGACTTTCTACAGATCGTCTATTTATCTCCTCCTCCGCTATCGTTTTCGCGTTTTATCGGCTTATTACTTATTCAAGAGAACAAAACAAGTATAATTGATTAACGGGTTGCTTCCCATCGTTTCATAATTGAACTATCCACGTCGTTAAACAAAGCAATTACTAGAAGTAACCATCTACGTTTTTTGTCAATTAGTTTTTATTGCTACCACAAGTAAGATTGGGGGCAAGGTAAATAAGTAGTCACGCAGGTGTTCTAATTTTCTTATTCAATCCATTTGCAAATAAAGACACAGTAGAGGCCTATTCCAATTCGTTCGTATTCCATTAGGAAGAGGTTGGCTCAAATGAAAACTGCAAACCGTATTATTTTGCTCGATGATTATAAAGTAAACTATAATAATTATGGCGTGGTATGTTATTAATATTGGAGATCTGGTATGAAATACCCAGCGAGGATAATTGGGAAGAATAGCATTAATGATAATTAGGGAGCGAAACTTTGGTGCCGATGACAGACGTATGACGTCAAGCTAAATACAGAGTGTTTTTATTTAGATTATAGATTTACCGAATCAAATTACAACTTATTGGCATATTTATAACTGGCGAGAGGATCAAGAATTATATTGCCCTGGAATGTACGTGTTAAATGTGTACATGTTAATTATATTTGTGTATGTGTATGAACTATCTGTCTTTAATATTTTGTTTGTCGTTTATTTATTATTTCTCAAATTAACACAAATTATAACGGGTCTAACGCGATATTTCCTATTTACCTTCATAATCTAACGTTTCGGCGGGGTTGCACACGCCGTGGTCTCAGATGTACTGGTGAAACAGCGAGTTGTTACTGGAGCCGTCGGCCAAATGTAGTACTACGTTAGATTATGAAGGTAAATAGGAAATATCGCGTTAGACCCGTTATAATTTGTGTTAATTATGAGTTCAAACCGCGAGAGTATAAAGTGTCATATTTCTCAAATTACCTAAAGTTCTTATCTCACCACCTACTATTTTCTGTTTAATTTTGTTTTCTCCGCCACCCAAAGGTTGTCTGGAAGAGATCGCTCTTTAGCGATAAGATCGCCTATTGTCTACCGTTATTTAATTTATGATTTCTCATGTAATATTTTTCTTGTTGGTGTGCAATAAAGTATTGTTGTTGTATTGTATTGTATGCATAGTTTAGTTTACATGTAACTCTTCATGTCAAATTTTGGTACGAGCTGAATAATTTGGAAAAACTCGATTAAAAAAAACGCGCATTGGACTACAGTATATACTAATAGGATTCAAACTCTTCATCTGCATACTTCGTCATCTAACGAAACATTTGTTGTGTTGTTTCATATACTTGAGGAAAAGTTTTTTTTTGTTAGAATTTCACTATCCAGAAAAAAAACATACGTATCGTTTTTTAATATTTACATTATTGTTTTTTATAAATACCAAACATTTTTATAAGTAGGTAACCAATAATATTTTTATTACCATTATTACATTATAAAGAATCACTGAGGTGTCGCAATTTTGTTTAAAAAAACATCCTATATGCGACATTACGTCATAATGACGACTAAAATAATTGGTAACAAAATAGGAAAATTATATTGAACCTTAATTTATGTCTTAATTGTGAGCATTTTTTTTGAGAAATGCTCACCTACGAATTTATTATACTGGGCAGCAACTTTTGTGATTAATGTTGAAAGTCAGTGAATGTCACTGATATAAACAAAGAGAAAATAGTACAAAATATTCTCCAAACTTCAAGTATTTTATATCTATCCACAGTGATGAAAATGAAGGTTTCTTCAATTGCATTTTCAGTATTTATTTCGCAAGAAGAACGAAGGATTGAGCAGCATTCCGGTAAAAAAAAATTGAATTTAGCTAATGACAAATCCTTGAGAAATCGCTACTGACGTTTAATAATGCAAATATATGACGTATGCTTGCCATGAAAGCTGTTTATAGCGCCATTATCCCTGGGCAAGACCGACGCATGTTAGGCTTTATGATGTATACAAAGTGCAAAGTGGGGAACACAGCGCGAACCGTGATAACAATGCTGCCATGCTACGGTAAAAGGACGTATCTTACTATGACATCCGTGTAAAGATACGTCCTTTTACCGCTACACGGCAGAATGTAACTAAGGAAGAATGAGAGCTTTACTTTAAGGCTGCTTGCCCACTGAACGGAGCAGAGAAAATAAGGCTGCGTCCTTATGAAGCCTACAAGAAGTGCATTTGCGAGAAATGTTTTCGATCCAGTCGACACGGACACGCGGCCTTATTTCAATAAAAAGAGCGCTGTTAATTTTATTGCGCAGTACAAATTTATACTACGCTATACTATTAGGTAAGTAAAGTTATCATAACCATTATGATTATAGTTTCAAAAGAAAATATATTTAATTTTCTTATTATTGGCATGTTTGTATTTTATTCAGATCTAGCGAATAAAATTTTACCATCGTATTACGTGAGAAAAAAATATAGCTTTCATATTTCTATCACAACTTTTTGACCAAAAGCAGAGAAAGCATGCTAAAACATAGGTACTTTTTGACAAAACACTATAACTAATAAACATTATATATCCTTTGGTACCGTTTGGTAACTGAAAGTTCGTAACCAGCTTCGAAACGGGAAAAAAATCCCATTCGGTAACTGGCTTCAAAAAGGGACTTTTCCATTACCGATTCGTAACCGCGGTTACAAACAAGCTTCAAAACGGGAAAAAAAATCCCGTATTGTAACTGGCTTCAAAACGGGAATTTTTTATTACCGATTCGTAACCACGGTTACAAACCAGCTTCAAAACGGGAAAAAAAATCCCGTATTGTAACTGGCTTCAAAACGGGAATTTTCTATTACCGATTCGTAACCGCGGTTACAAACCAGCTTCAAAACGGGAAAAAAAACCCGTATTGTAACTGGCTTCAAAACGGGAATTTTCTATTACCGATTCGTAACCGCGGTTACAAACCAGCTTCGATACGGGAAAAAAAATCCCGTATTGTAGGTAACTGGCTTCAAAATCAAATGTAAAATATAAAAAACATAACTTGTTATAAATTTATGAAACATGTACTGTCTCATTTTTCTTAATGCGGGTAGGTACACCACAATTTTTATTTAACCCTTAAATACAAAGATCAAAGCTTAAAGAAAAATTGAAAAAGAGCTACCTGGGGGAAGAGACCGGTAATCGAACCCGGCACCTCCGGATTGCCGGTCCAGCGCGTTAACCATTTCGCCACCGTAGCCCCAGGAAGATCTGACGAACCTTTCCTTATGCTTTGTGTGTCGATCTTTGCATGGGCCCATCTGGCATGTATGAACACCTTTATTTTAAATGGCTAGGTAGTTTGCACAAATGTAACATTCTGTAGCCAGTTACAAAACTTGGCTACCAAACGGCACTACGCAGGCCCATTACGTAACCGGCTACAAACAGGGAATTACAGATTCCCATTCTGTAGCCAGTTACAAAACTTGACTACCAAACGGCACTACGCAGGCCCATTACGTAACTGGCTACAAACAGGGAATTTCGTATTCCCATTCTGTAGCCAGTTACAAAACTTGGCTACCAAACGGCACTACGCAGGCCCATTACGTAACCGGCTACAAACAGGGAATTACAGATTCCCATTCTGTAGCCAGTTACAAAACTTGGCTACCAAACGGCACTACGCAGGACCATTACGTAACCGGCTACAAACAGGGAATTTCGGATTCCCATTCTGTAGCTAGTTACAAAACTTGGCTACCAAACGGTACCAAAGGTTATATATCACAAAGCTTATTGGCCGAAGGGTGTGCCACAGTTACCTAAAATAAATGTTTTTATTCATTCATTATTCCTTTAATCTGTACCTCCTGTTTTACTTTAGGCAATGAAAACATTTAATAATACCAATCAATAATCTATTTGCGATAAAACATACTCAAACGCCTGCAAGCTGTACAAGTATAAATAGAAGTTAAATAGAAACCAACATTTATATAAATTGAAAGTATTACGTTATCGTTAATTAAATCACCTTTGCCAAGTTTTGAAAGACATAACCCCCAAAAATGCAAAACGTCCAACATAAAGTCGCGAGCTGACATAATCTAAATTTTGTTTGTAATTGTCTCGTTTCGTAATTGTCTTCGCAAAGTTTGGAGAAGTTAGAAAGTTAAATTTCTTGTCAACTGGGATGTAAAGTTTTCAATTTCATGCGGTGCACGAATTTACTAAGTTTCGGAAAACATTCTAGTAATAAATTTTGTTAAACAAATGTTCGTTCTTACCGTCAAAAATCATTTTTTTTTATTGACTTTTTTTTTATGAACTTATATAGATATAATTATGATCAACACACAAAGAAAATTTTAATAAAATTACATAGCATTTAACCAAAAAATTTAAAAATTAAATATATTTGGTAATTTAATTTCATATTTTTTATCTGTTTTACAAAAAAATGCGTGACAGAAGTTAGTTATACCTATACCGTACATTTTAGTATGTACCTAAATACTATTGCGGTTGATAAACTATTTGTTCAGATTATTTTATGAACGTGTATTTTGAATCGGGTTTATGTATCTATGTAGGTACGTACTTACTTAACTTCGAATTCTTGCTTTTTCATCAAGAACCTCAAACATCAAAATATCATTGCGATTTATCGAAATACTACTTCACCAACTTCAATGAATTCCATCGAATAATTTCAATATCGACAAAGCTGTCATTAAACTTTAAGGTTAATTTTATGCATGTGCAAAACTTGAAGGTTTATTTTGTATGTGCAAAACTTCGAAGCGGCATATAGGTAATGTAATAAAAACAGCCGTACCCAATGTTTGCTTAATTATACAAGAACAACATAGTATACGATACAAGGCCTTGAGATCCAAGCACAAAACACAACAGTAACACCGTTGGACTAATCCCTTCCCCGGATTTAACCTTGCGTGTGCGACGAGGAAGTCGAACTTCGGCGATCGACTCAATACTTGTCTAATAACCGGTATTTGCCAGCCTTTGCCCAAATCTCTGAATGAAACGGTTTTATTATTGCTCACGTAACAACTGATAGGCAATGCTCAACTTAGACTGTAGTAGATGGAAAGAAATATACAGTTTGGAACAACCCTTGGGAGATTTTTGGGAAGTTAGTTTTTGAGCAATTGAATGCGGCCATTCTGCCGCATGCCAAGAATTACGACGCGTTGCGCCGTGGATACGTGATAATTCCAAACGAAACGAGGCAGATCTAGCCGGCGGTGATGGAACTGTGTCCATACCTTCTAACAAAAACGGCCTAAGATTACACAAAATCGGGAGTTGAAAAAAATGGGTAGGTAGATTTTTGCCCAGTTGTGAGAGAAGAGAAACGAGTAGTAGATGAAACGCGGAATGATTTGTGTGATAAATAAAACCTCGCGGAAGTACCTATTCGAGTAGCATCACCCACAAAATTCTTAGTCAGTATGTGAATACTACCTATTAATTCAGTGAATAAAGGATTTTTTTCCGGTAGTTTTGAATTTTTGATATGTTGTCTAGGATGGTTAGTCCGTGTTTAAAATGCAAAATGCACAATTCCCCCCCCCCCTCCGCGCCCGCCGCCATATTGAAAAAACCAGCACTTTCTTCATATTTTTGCTCATATCTTCCTTTAGAAGCATTTTAGCTAGAAGAAAGCTTCAATAATGTTATAGAGAGTTAAATTTACTACATTCTCCATTTTATATTTTGTTTCTAGGACAGATAGTTACGGAGATATCCACATTTAAAAAAACGTAAAAAAACGCTATTTCTTACTGAAAAATAAACTTCTGGATTATATCATCGTTTAGGAGCATTTTAGCTAGAATAGTGCTTGGGCAATGTTGTAGAGAATTAAATTTACTGTAATTTAAATTTCAAATTTTGTTTCTAGGACAGATAATTATGGAGATATGTAAAAAATAAGTCACATTTTCCGAAAATGTATGTAAAAATGGACATGATTTTTATAAGCAATTATATTTCCTACATGTTTTAATTTGTCCTAGACTAGTCCGTAACTGAATGACAGCGTTCTAAACCAAGAATTTTAAGAAATTTCCGGAAAATTCGACTTTTCCAGTTTTTTAAATGTGCATATCTCCGTAACTAACCGTCCTTGAAACAAAATTTGAAGTGTAAATTATAGTTAATTTAATTCTCTACAACATTGCCCAAGCTTTGTTCTAGCTAAAATGCTCCTAAACGAAGATATAATCCAGAAGTTTGTTTTTCAGTAGGAAATAGCGATTATTTCCGGATTGTTACTACCGTCTTGCCTGCTAACCCACCGCCAAACAGCAATGTTCGCATTGTTGTGTTCCGGTGTGGGGGTAAGATAGCCGGTGAAATTACTAGCATAGAGGCATTCTATCTTCGTCCTCCGGGTAGGCAAGCACTTGTGACTCCTCTGGTGTTGCAGGTGTCTATGGGCGACGGTAATCGCTTTCCATCAGGCGATACGTTTGCTCGTTTGCCCCCTATGACATAAAAAAAAAAAACGTTGGATATCTCCGTAACTATTTGTCCTAGAAACAAAATATAAAATGGAGAATGTAGTAAATTTAACTCTCTATAAAATTGGTGAAGCTTTTTTCTAGCTAAAATGCTCTTAAAGGAAGATATGAGCAAAAATATGAAGAAAGTGCCGGTTTTTTCAATATGGCGGCGGGCGCGAAGGGGGGATTGTGCATTTTGCATCTTAAACACTGACTAACCATCCTAGACAACATATCAAAAATTCAAAACTACCGGACCGTTTGTAAGGTCACCAATAGTACTTTAGTCTCTATTTACCTAATTATATAGTTGGAGGCTGTTTATTTAGTAGATTGGGTATTAACAGCAACTTACAACAGTTACAACTTCGTTACAACAAAGATTCTGATGCGAATATGTAGTTTTTGCACAAGCTACGTCATACAATCATTATCTAGGTATCGGTCATTAAGGTTGTTTGCGTTTGAAATGCCTCATCTAATCGATGACAATATTACTTTATAATGATTTCCTTAATAATTTGTAAAGAGAAGCTGTTTTTTTCTGATTATTGTTTATTGTAACGAATCATTTGGACGTCCCAGACGTTTGGACGTTACTGGAAATCCCAGTTTGGTGAAGTGTTAATTGTTCAGATGCTCTGACGCGTTTGTTTTTATTTTTTATCTTCGGATGTTATACAAAGAGCTTGCTAGTAATGTAAGAAATGTTTTTGTTTTTCCAAACCAAATTGCTTACATACCAGCACTAGGGAGTGCACATAGACTTTTGGTTTTAACTACGCTTTCCTGTAATGTGAATAATAATTCTGGTTGTTTTTCATTTTGTTAATTGGATAAAGATTCATCTTAGTTTGTAAGAAGATAATTCACTTTATGATAATTACCACTTATGCCGGCATGCCTTAATGCGCAAAGTCCAAGAGTAGTGGGGATCGGCACAAATATTAATAGTACTTTACAAGGAAAATCGCTCTGCGCATTCAAGATGATATTCTCAAGACGCGCAGATATATTTGAGTAATAGGAAGAAATCATCCATCTTGCGGAATGACTCACACACACTTTTTCCAACGCTCCATCAAAAAGGTTATGAACACGAACTCTCTAACTGCCCAACTTTATCAACCTACCGTGACGACAGATCCATATTCCACTTCAGCACAAACTAGTTGCAAGATTGTTTACTTGAGCACTTATCACGTTTCACACAGCACTTTCACTCGATGAAAAGCAGTTCTGTGTCGATTTTGTAGCAAACCGTTAAAACTGCTCCTGGCGCCGACGTTCGCGTCACACTGGCTGCGCGCGCGCCGCAAAAGCCTCTGCCCCACCACTACCAACCCGGATTCCACCAACCTCAAGTATCAACTCTATTATATATCCGCTGACGTTCAATTCAGTATCTTTGAGAACTAATGAATGCGCAGTGTCACTGTTAGCTTTACTCTCAATTGTAAATTGATTGTTGTTAAGGTTATAAAAGGTACAAAGTGTTTGGAGTTTTAAAAGCTGTATGGCTTACGATTTCTACTTTAAATTGATTACTAGTTTTATTGGTCAATCATTTATTAACTTGATTGACGACTTTTCTTTGCTAAATTGGGCTCATGAAATTGTACCACTTAAATTCCCTTATTCTGACAAACAAGCCGTTAAGTAAGTACTAATTATACCTACCAAGTTAAGAGGCCTTATTCCTTTTAAAATTTATTTTTTTCGTATTATGACAAATATATTCATAATTTCAACCAAATTTTTCAAGTGAATACTACTTTTCCTCGAGTTCTAGGTAGTAACGTAGCTATTTAATGCTTACAATGCGTGCAGTCGAAAATAAGTCGAAAAAACTTATTTTCCGCGTGAATTTTGTCAATTTCGAGTAGTTTTTGAAACAAAAGTTATCAATGAAAAATTCAAACTGTAGGATTCAAATATATATCAATAAATCCCAATAGCCCTGTTCTAGGTAGTAACATCAATAATATGTTCAGAAACATGTTTGATCATAGAGAAAAATGAGTAAAACAATCAGCATTTTAAAAGGAATAAGGCCTCTTAAGGGTATAGATTTAAGTACGGTAAATATCATGTTACCTATATCATTCACGCCCTATTTCACTCACAGAAACACTTTAAGGCGTAAATACGAAACACCCCTAAAGGGGCAGCGCATAAGTGTTGTTCAGCAACAAAGGATGCTATTTAATTCGTAGCAAAGGCCTTTTCTGCCCCATTTCCACATTTTCCACGCGTATAATCCGATAAGTACGTATCAAGTATCGGGCCCATCTTTATTTCGCTGTCATATAGTGAATTATCTGTATAGCCCAACAGCGTGTTTTTCTACTAGTACTAATTTATTTTACTGGCAACGAAAAATATTTTGTAACAGACGTTGAAATTCAGTGAATCTCACTGATGTAAACAAAGACGAAACACGACTAAATATTCCGCACAAGTACTTTGACTTCATCATGTCAGCCATAGGACGTCCACTGCTGAACATAGACTTCCCCTTTGGACTTCCATAAATACCGGTTGGAAGCGACCTGCATCCAGCGCTTTCCGGCGACCTTTATAAGGTCATCTGTCCATCTTGTAGGTGGACGTCCTACGCTGCGCTTGCTGGTCCGAGGTCTCCACTCGAGCACTTTTCGGCCCCATCGGCCATCTGCTCTGCGTGCTATGTGGCCTGCCCATTGCCACTTCAACTTGCTAATCCGGTGAGCTATATCGGTCACTTTAGTTCGTCTACGGATTTCCTCATTTCTGATTCGATCACGTAGAGACACCCCGAGCATAGCCCTCTCCATTGCTCGTTGAGCGACTTTGAGCTTTGAGATGAGGCCCATAGTGAAAGAGCACGTTTCGGTGCCGTAAGTCATCACTGGTAACACACATTGGTTGAAGACTTTCGTCTTGAGGCACTGAGGTATGTCGGATGAAAAGACATTGCGTAGTTTCCCGAACGCTGCCCAGCCGAGTTGAATTCGGCGGTTGACCTCTTTCTCGAAGTTGGACCTACCTAATTGGACCACTTGTCCTAGGTAGATGTATGAGTCAACAACTTCGAGTACTTACCGAGTTTTCAACAGAGACTGGGATGGGCACAACCTTGGCATTTGACATGAGTTTCGTCTTGTCCATGTTCATTTTTAAGCCCACCCGTTGAGAAACTCGATTGAGGTCATCGAGCATCATGCTGAGTTCCTCCATCGACTTTGCCATGACTACGATGTCGTCGACAAACCGAAGGTGAGTGATGTATTTGCCATTGATGTTGATGCCAAGTCCTTGCCATTCCAGGAGCTTGCAGGCGTCTTCCATAACGGCCGTAAACAGTTTCGGGGATATAACGTCCCCCTGTCTTACGCCTCTTCTCAATGGAATGGCCTTTGAGGTCTGCTCCTGAACTCGGACCGACATGGTGGCGTTACTATACAAACAATTCAACACTTCAATGTACCGATAGTCAATATGGCATCGCTGAAGTGACTCGAGCACGGCCCATGTTTCCACCGAATCGAAGGCTTTCTCATAGTCCACAAACGCTAAGCATAATGGCAAGTTATACTCTTCAGTCTTCTGTATAACTTGCCGCAGCGTATGTATGTGGTCTATGGTACTATAGCTTCTTCGGAAACCGGCTTGTTCGGGAGGCTGGAAGTCATCAAGTCTATGTTCGAGACGGTTCGTGATGACCCTTGAAAACAACTTATAAACATGGCTTAGAAGCGTGATGGGCCTGTAGTTCTTCAATAGGTTGCTATCACCTTTCTTGAAGAACAGTACCACCTCGCCTCTATTCCATGCTTCAGGCGTTTCGCCCTCGGACAAGACGCAATTAAAGAGCTTCTGGAGGACCTTAAGTACCGGTGTTCCACCCGCTCTCAGAAGCTCTGAGGTGATTCCGTCTTCGCCCGGCGCCTTGTTGTTCTTAAGCTGCTTCATGGCCATCCTAATCTTGTACAGACTGATGTCCGGGATGTCTTCGGTATAATGTCGGGACAGCTTGGCTCTTGGATTGCCTACCAAGCTGTCAACGGGCTTTGCGACTGAAGTGTATAACTGACCATAGAACCTCTCGATCTCGCCTAGAACCTCTGCTTTGGTCGACGCTATTCTGCCATCTTCCCGTTTCAGCTTGGTCAGCTGGCTTCGTCCAATAGACTTGTACTTTGCGAACACTTTGGAGCCTTTGTTCTGCTCAATGGTCTCTTTAACACGGTTCGTATTAAAGAGCCGCAGATCATGTCGCAAGGACTTCGATATACGTCTATTAAGCTGCCTCGCGTCATCGGGAGACTTTGACTTAATAAAGCCAAAACTATCCACAGTGATGGAAGTCAAGTTTTTTTCAATAGGTTTCAGTATTTATTTCGCTAGAAGAACGAAGGATTGAGCAGTATTCCGGTAAACAATGTTTTGAATTTGGTTAATGACAAATCCTTGAATAATTGCTTAGTGACGTTTACTCATGCAAATATATAACGTATGTTCATTATTGCCATATGAAAGCTGTTTTTAGCGCCGCTATCTCTGGGCCGGACTGGCACTAGTTAGGCTATATAAGACTAGACTACCGTAGGAAAGCTTACGCCAGAAAGGATATAGACTAATGCTTTAAAACAGCGTTAGAAAAACTCATTAATATACCTGTACACGCTGACCGTTGCATGCTGGACTTTTGATTTGAAATCGTTATTAAAACAGAGACATTGCTGTGACTTCTTCCCCGTAACTTATTAACCAGTAATCTAATCCCCGTCCTTACTCCACTGAAAATTGCCTGCAATGCTCGCGTTCAAGCTAACCATTGTTCCGTGGTCTTCTAATTATAGGCGGCTATGAACTAACCCTATTTAATTATAGCTGTGATGTAGCTACGTACTTTTTTATTTTTTTGTTAGCCTGTTTAGGTGTCCCGCTGCTGAGCAAAGGCATCCCCTTTCTTTTTTCCATTCGATCCTATTGCCAGTGCGGTTCTGCCATTCTTTGCAGAATGCGTCCAGATTGTCCCGCCATCTCCTTTTCGGCCTGCCTCTGTTAAGATATCCATCTCTTGTGAGCTACGTACTACCACAAGCTAAATATACAGGGATTGACAGGGTTTGACAGGGTTTGACAAGGTTTGACAGGGTTTGGGGGATCGACAGGGAATGTTTAGATCCTCAACATTTGAGGAAGCGACTAAGAAGAGACAGAGAATATTGATTAAATACTGACAACTTATGTGTTTATATAACGTCTGTTTGTATAAAACACGTGTAGGTATATGTTGATTTCAGATTCGTGTTTATTTATTCACTCGCTCGTCTGATATCACTTCCTTATACACTTTATCATAAATAACGAGGTCGGTTCTGAAAAGAGTTAAGAATTATCTTTGCTCACGGATTGGTGAAGAATGTTTAAAATAGTTAAGCGATTCTCAATTTTACGATTGAACTAAGTAACGAAATCATCATAAATGACTTTGTAAACAGTACACCGCATCTTTCTAATGCTATTTATAAAATAATAAAAAAGATTGCATGTATGTATTTAATAGTTTTTAGGGTTCCGTAGTCAACTAGGAACCCTTATAGTTTCGCCATGTCCGTCTGTCCGTCTGTCCGTCCGCGGCTTAGCTCCGTGATCATTAGTACTAGAAAGCTGAAATTTGGTATGGGTATGTGTATGTATCACGCCGACAAAACGGTAAAATAAAAACTAAAAATATAATAGGGGTTTTCACAGATTATTTTTTGATTAAGTTAGCAGTTTCGAAAATAATCGCTTCGAAAATAAAAAAATAGTGTCCCCCCCCTCTAACTTTTCAACCACGGGTCAAAAAATTATGAAAAAATTCATGAGCATGAGGCCTTATACGAACTTTCAATGAAAACTATATTGAACAAAATCAGTTAAGCCGTTTTTGAGTTATCGCAAAATTTCATAATTTTCTTTAAAGAACATAAATTGACTTCCAGAAGGTAATAAGTGACTATAGCTACTTTGGCGTTTACGACCTTTTTATAGAGCTTGAAATCTTTGTCGTAACTTAAGTCTATTGTGAAGGATGAGAAACTACGGAACCCTACACTGAGCGTGTCCCGACATGCTCTTGGCCGGTTTTTTTTCTTGTATTCGTCAAAGTTTCAAAATATGACCCTGACTATTAATGAAATTACGAACTCTACCTACAGCAAAAACACTATAAAAGCATTACTGTGCCCCGAATATCAATAAATTGTCATACAAGTCACCATTAATTACATCAACTTTATTGATCTAAAATATCACCATTACGGTTCCCAAATGGAGATATATAACTGCGCCAAATCGACATTATTCAACCTTATTTGGTCTTTTATAGATAGGGCTAAAAGGTGGTGTTGGTGTTGGTGGGTGGTGGTGTAGGGCTAAAAGGTTTAAAGGTGGTGTGAGATATGTTCTATGGACTGCTATAAAACAAGAAATTGTTACTTGGATACCTTTGTCTATATAGGTATCTTTGGCAAAATATTTGCTGACTTATTCTTACCACTCCCCGTAAGCAGTTAGTTTTTTGGTATTTTATGAACGTTTATTTATGTATTATTTTAGATTTTTTTTTCCTCAGATTCTATGATTACTTTTGCATCGCCTACTCATTTCTGACGTTTTAATTTAATTTCGCTACCCAAAGGTTGTCTGGGAGAGATAGCTCTTTAGCGATAAGACCGCCTGTTGTTTACCTCTATTGAATGTTACTTGTAATTTGTTTGTATTTATTTCCTGTTGAGGTGTGCAATAAAGAATACTCAATTCTATTCTATTCTATTCTAATTCTATTCCGTCAGTTACCTGATGCTTTTAATCTTTGGCAAAAATGACTGCAAGATAAAGAGCGACGCATGGATTTGGAGTTAGAAAATGGGGATCTTAGTTATTATGAGTGAGATTAAAAAAATATATATATCGTAAGGCTGTTAAAACAATCTTAAACTCAGCACTGGAATTCGAGAGATGGAGGCAGTTTAATGAAGAGTATCTCTTTCAATAATAATAAATAACACACTTTATTTCATAACAATAATAAATAATGACCTCTTTTCAACATGAGTTATAACAACAACTTGACATCATTTATAAGAAAAAAAATCTTATTTAGAAAGGTAGATACAATAACTTAATGAATTATTGGTTAGGTATCAATTTACTATTATTATTCAATTGACAATCAAAATATTTGAAACATTTGCATTAAGCGTTTTGCGTTTTAATTGTTTTCGACTATTATTTTCGAGAACAGTTCAGTTTCATGAATTGCAAATGAACACACATTTTATCCCCTTCATCAATTATTCAGGAATACTGTGAAGCTTTACTCATGACCAATGTGCAATACCTATTATAGCACAAAAAAAGGATAAACTGTTATAGTTGTTTTTTTTTTTTGTCATTGGGGGCAAACGAGCAAACGTATCGCCTGATGGAAAGCGATTACCGTCGCCCATAAACACCTGCAACACCAGAGGAGTCACAAGTGCTTGCCTACCCGGAGGACGAAGATAGAATGCCTCTATGCTAGTAATTTCACCGGCTATCTTACCCCCACACCGGAACACAACAATGCGAACATTGCTGTTTGGCGGTGGGTGAGCAGGCAAGACGGTAGTAACAATCCGGACGGACCCTGCACGAGGCCCTACTACTCCAACAACAACAGTGGCCTATAGGCCGTCTGTTGTAACCAAACACGTAGAATTTTGAGGGATGGCTAAATAAAGGGTACACTACATAAATACGAAAAACTTAATTCCGATATTTATAATCACGAATTTCAAAATACCGATTTTTACATTTCCGAATGGATCAACATTCCGAATATGATTATTCCGATATTTCATAAATCCGATTTTTACATTCCTGAAATTACAAAAATCCTAATGGTTATAATAACGAATTTCAAAATTCCAAATCTTTGTACACCGAAGTGTAAAAAGTCCGAACTATTAATATTCCAATTTATCACAAGTACGAATTCCGATTGCTAAAAAACCGATTTTCAAAATTCCGAATTTTAATACACCGAAAAATGAAAAGTCCGAGTCAATATTAATACGAAACATCAAAATACGGAATTCTAATATTAATAATAAGTATAAATATGTATTCGAGTCCGAAATTAAAACTCACATAAACCTGCAAAGCTAATTCTTATGTGAAGCCGATTTGAGTCGGACCTGCCTTAAGCTAAAATAGGTAATGTTAGGATTTTTCGACCACTCGATATAGATCTCCGAAGCTCGCTCGCTTCGCTCGCTCGTTAGGAACGTAGTTCAACCTAACACTCCTCCTCGCTTCGCTCGTCGTCGTACCTAACCTAAGCCAATTTTACTTACAATTTGTAATTTTTTTTATTTTGGTTGTTATACAAACGTAACCTAGCCTATAGTTTTCGGGGTTCAGCCAATAACCTAACCTATAGTTTTCGGGGTTCGGCAAGTCTGACGCTCCGCTATACGTGGTCACAATACAAACCTAACCTAACCTACAGTTTTCGGGGTTCAGCCAATTCGATATTTGTCCAAACCCGGTTTTCTATTTTTGTTTTAACGTAAAAAATCGGTTCAGCAAGTCTTTTGACGCTCCGCTATACGTGGTCACAATACAAACCTAACCTAACCTACAGTTTTCGGGGTTCAGCCAATTCGATATTTGTCCGAATTCGGTTTTCTATTTTTGTTTTAACGTAAAAAATCGGTTCAGCAAGTCTTTTGACGCTCCGCTCGCTTCGCTCGCTCCGCTATACGTGGTCACAATACAAACCTAACCTAACCTACAGTTTTCGGGGTTCAGCCAATTCGATATTTGTCCAAATCCGGTTTTCTATTTTTTTTTAACGTAAAAAATCGGTTCAGCAAGTCTTTTGACGCTCCCCTATACGTGGTCACAATACAAACCTAACCTAACCTACGGTTTTCGGGGTTCAGCCAATTCGATATTTGTCCAAATCCGGTTTTCTATTTTTGTTTTAACGTAAAAAATCGGTTAAATAAATAATCTATACCCAAATACTCCGAAATATTTTATTCCGAATTTACTAATTCCGATTTTTAAAACTCCGAATTTCATAATTCCTAAGAAAGAAATTTCCGATTATTGAATACACGAATGTCATTATCCCGAATATCAAATTTCCGAATAAGTAATGAAGTTTCGGAAAATTAATAATCGGAATTTTGTTTTTCAGGCCAATGACACTTCGGGCTTTTCATTATTCGGAGTTATAAAAATCGGAATAATATACAATCGGAATTTTGAAATTCGGTTAAATAAATTTCGTGTTTTTTAGTAATCGGAATTTTATTTCCTAGGAATTATGAAATTCGGATTTTTGAAAATCGGAATAAGCAAAATCGGAATAAAATATTTCGGAGTATTTGGGTGTTCCCCTAAATAAAACTGTTTATGGATTTTTGTGACGTTTATTACAATTTTATAACCGAAATTAAACAGATGTCCTATAACCAAATAAATAATTGGATCGAAGAATAGGCCGGCTAAGGGCTTTTAGAATTTTGAAAATATAATTGGATACTAAATTGACAACCGACTTAAAAACTACTACGAAATAGATATTTAACCTATCACGCACAATAGGATAGTCGTAAAAGAAAATGCACAGCTATAAATTACAGTCTATAGGAGTTAAGTCTTGATACAGTTGGTAATCACTTCCTTGATGGTTGATTTAATGGTGAACGTTCCTCCAACGAAAGAAAGGGTAGAGAATACCTCGCTATAAGTCCAGTTGTTATTTAGATCAGCAGGCGCTCCTTGGTCCACAAATCAGGCAAAATTAACCTTTCCGCTTATGTCATTTAGGAGAATATTCATAGCGTATGTGGCACTTCACTTGTGGATATGGAAAACGTTTATATTTCTCCATAATAAAACTGTCTGGATCTTAAGACGTTCCCTTCCAAAAATCAATTGCTTCCTTTTTTTTTCTCACCCATCAATCTTTAATCTTCGATTTGTCAATTTCGTTTCATCAAATTTCGATGGCCTGATACCAACTGATTCACAAAAAGAGTATAACTGGTATTAAAACTTATGGTAAAAATTACAGTAAAAAATGAATACAAAAATTTAGAAATATACATTGCAGTTTTACTGCACTATGCAGTAACATTATATTCTTGTTTATCTTTACTGCCAAAAGACTTCCTGTATCGTAGTAAAAAAAAAGACTGATCGTGACCCATCTCCATAGAAAAATGATTTTCAATACTTTAAAATTTTATTTTATATAGAAATTAACGGTATGTAATAGCAATGTACTAATCCAGATTCTTTGCTATTGTTTTAGACGAGGCACCTTTCTGAACTTAATTTCTGCTTTTAGTAGACTGACGATTTGGTCCAGTTAACATTTTCAAGACTAGGTATATTGCGGCGTTTTTCTTCTTGACTGACTTCTGTTATCATCATCACCAAGTCAATAAAAAATAACCTTTTATATCGAATTAAGTTGTAATTAAGTGTGAAAGCTAACTTTTTTTTGCAATACATAAGAAAATTGCGCACAATTTCATCACAGCCAAAATTACACCGGAGCGGAGCAGCTATATACGGAATTGCTTTAAAGAAAAAATAAAGCTTTTGTTAGAGTTCGTGGGTCGTTCTCAAAAAATTTGCACCGCTGCGACAATTTTGCATTTTTTTTTAAAGTTGCGATTTCTTCTTTTATTTTTCATAGGGTCGCTAGAAATATATTCAGACAATTGATATCACGTCGAGGGAAGTAGTTAAATTGAATATCTTAGAAGATATGGATGTTTGAAATTTTAGGTCGACAGGTGAAAGACATCGATGTCAGGTAAACGACAATTGTTACCAAGTTATCGACAATGGGTGCAGGTTTGCGACAAATATGTTCCAACTTCACTGAATTTGTTAGCAGGTTAACGACGACGGTTGCAGTTAAGTGACAGTTTTAAATAAAATCTACGTTGAACTGTCAAATAGTGCTTTTTTGATTGATTTTGTTTTTCTTTTTCCTTACCTATGTTAGTAATTTGCATAAAAAAAACAAGCATTTAATTCTCATATCATAGGACATTTCTCAGGAGGTTTTTTGAAGCCTATACTATCCAGAAAGGTCATAACCGGCAAAAAGATGCAAAACTCAAGCATACCCACGTGATTTTATAAATTTCTTATGAAGGTTCAACAGCGAATCATTTAAATAACGTTTCTGCATCCTGATGCTGCCTCTTTAGACATATTTTTTCCTACCCGCTGAGTAACTTACTGCTGTTTTCGTCATCTTCGAGGAATTCCTTCACATCTGATAACCAGAAAGCCTTCGGCTGCGTTGGGTGGGATAAGTTATGGGAGGTATTGCCTGAAGCTGCCAGCACATCTGGTAACACTTCATAAAGCCTTTACGAGTCCGAATACAGAATGGTGTCAGTAGGAGATGTCACATACAAAAACTTTAAGTTCCGGACAGGGATGCATAATATCCCCAATACTATTTAACAGATATGGAGCCCTTGAAGGTACGTGGCAGACATCGCCTATTTTGCATCACCCGAAGCAGAAGTGGCCCAACTTTTGGAATGACTCAAAACAACCAGCCTGAAAATGGGTCTCGATATTAATAAATATAAGACCGAGCTGATGATAGTCGACCATTACTAGTCGACAAAGTATTAACCTGCTTCAAGAGTTTGAAACTGTTGATCAGTTCCAGTACTTTGGCTCCATTTTCACAAATAGAGGCACATGGAAACCACAGATTCGCAGGTGAATCGGAATGGCCAAAACAGCGATTACCCAACGCGGCAAAATATGGAAAGATAGACACATCCCTAACCGAACTAACATGCACCTCGTCTGTGCCCTTGTCTTCTCCATATCTCTTTATGGGGCAGAGACCTGGACGCTCAAAGCCACTGACAGGCAGAGGATTGATGCTTCAAAATCTGGTGCGGGCGCCGCCTGCTAAGGATTCCTAAGACAGCTTGAAAGTAAAATGGAATACTCAAACTAAGCTACTTCGGAAATTTATATGTTTTTATAACAACGAAACATGAGTTGAGACACGGCGAGAGACCGATAAAACCTGGTTTTAAAATAATTTTGTATAAGTGTTTAAATAATTTTCGTTCACCTGCCGTATGTGCCGTTCACCTGTTTTTATATAGACAAGTGAACGACATACAGGTGATGGACAAAATGACAGTTATGTCATCAAAACAAATAAAGTATTTCGTTGATGAACTGCATATTTATACACATAAAAGTAGACCATACTTTACGCGTTATAAATTAAAATGAATGCAATAGTACACACGTCAACCAAAATATGGAAGGCAGAATATAGACTACATACCCATTACAAACTCCCGCTCGCGTAAGAGTATGTATCATATTTTTATAGTGCAGCACAGTGACGACGTGTCACTCGGAACAGTGTTAGGTGGCAACTGAAGGTCTCGATTTATGCGGGGTCAGGCAGGGGAAACGAAATAGTAGTCACACAATTGTAATGTTTGTCTCATGACAAGTGAACGACAAAAAATGGCGTGGACAAACTTAAATTGCTAATAATTCGCAAAATAAGCATAGTATTATTATTCGATATGGTAGTATTCAATCCTCATCATATATGAAAATAAAATGGAGTACTGAACTTAAGCTAAGTCGGTAATGTATATGTTTTTATTACAACGAAACATGAGTACCTCGCGTTGGGACACGGCAAGTGACCGACAAACCCTAGTTTTAAATCGTTTTTTGTCTATTAATATACTTTACTTTTAATTGAAAGCATTTGGCCTCTATATAAAAAGTGTCTTTAGATATGTGATGATAATTGAATATTTAAAATAATGCGGTGTAAAAAACTTCTTCTAAGACAAACCTGGTGACAGGTGGCGGTGCAAATATTTTGAGAACGACCCTCGTTTACTTTTAAAAACCAGATGAGGTGTTTATGTTTTTCTGCCCATTTATGACCGAAATAAATAGGAGAAAATTAAGCTATTCCGTTTCATTAGTCGTTCTTAAGTAAGCTGAACTGTTATAGGAATCTGGACTAGATGATTGTTCTATTTCTTTGGAAAATAAAATTATCTAACTATTACGGTTGAAGTTACTGAAGAACAAATAATGAATAACCCAGAACAGATAAAATAATGACATTAATTCATTATTTAATCTGTAGCCAGAGCCATATAGTACGGTACATCATTCCCTTACAGCAATATTATGAATACTTATTTATGAAAACCTTATTGCGCAAACAAAATGTGTACAAATGGAGAACTTAATACCATTAGGCGTTTTCTACCAGTCAACCATTGGGCTTAACAGAAACATTTTATGGTGCTGGGCCTCTCAGCTATCAATATTATACCAAAAGAGAAACTTATTATATCTAATAATATAATTACAACAATAAATAAACATGCACAAATATGCAATACAATATACTTACTTACATAAACATAACTTCGTGTACTCAGTGCCAAACATGATACCGAATATCAGTCTAGTATCTTATAATTATATACTTATAGTATTTAACCATTGACAAAAAATTAAATTTTTATAAGTATTTTTTTGTACTAAGAATTATTTATATCTAAAATGTTTCGTTAGGTATCCTTATATATTTTTTCTATTTGTCTTGATTTTTCTAAATAATCCCTTTATATTATACACGAGAAAATATTTAAAAGCCTCTTACAAAGAAATAATAACATAAAGCAATTGGGCTTGAGAATTTATAAGAACAAGCTTCTTGAATAATGTAGGTATACAATTAATAAAATCACTTAATCGCAAGTAAAGTAGTCTCGTTCTCAAGTAATTCATATTTGATTATCCATGGATATCCATTTATCCAACTTGAATTATTTTCTTCGCCTAAATTGTTTCCTGAAGGCTTTATACTACATTCCTCATGCTTATGGAAGTAAACCGACCGCAAACTCCCGACTTTCAGATTTTCCGTGAGTTCTTTGTTCGCGGAAACTGTCAAATCCTGATAAATAGTTCACTTCCTTCGCTAAAGGTTGTCCTTTAAGGCATCATAGTTGATGGGTGCCTAAAATAGGCGTTTCTACCAATATATTTTTTTTATAGCACCATCTATTTATTGTTTGAAAGTAAATTGAATTATCTATGTTTGTCTTGACCAACTCCCCACAACCCTTACAAAGTCATCTATCCACCTAGTCGTGGTCGCATTTCCAGAACTCTGCTGCCCTAATGGCCATCCTATCTCAGGAATACAAAGTCAATGAAATAATAATAAATAAATAATTTGTTTATTTGTAGAAACCTAAAAAAACATACTTATTACAATTGTCCAGCGGTCTATGCCTGTCATGTGGTGACCAGATTTGGTTTCAATTTACAATTTCAAAATTTATTGTAAAAGGTTGCAAGTTGCAATATAACCAAAGTTAAAATTTACATAAAAAAATTGAAATTTTATCAAAAAGGGGGAAGTATACAATACAAGTTGTGAGGAAGCGTGTGTATGTAAGAGTGCGAGTGTGTTTGTGTGTGTACACGTGTGAGTGAGTGTGTGTGAGGCTACGGAGTAAAGTATGCCTGTGTACGGAATTAAGTAGTTGGTTCAAGTAATGACCTTCAGTTGCTCAGTTTGACTTAGACCTCTCAGCCAGCTGAGAGTCTTGGATAACAAACTAAAGCTTATGTTACTCACGCAGCTTCAAGTCACGGGATATAAAACACGTCAGACACAATATTTTACCCTTAAATAAGTACACATCTCTTCAAAACTCGTCACATATTCACATATGAAGCCTTCCATTATTTCACCATGCATTAAGGAGGTAAGCATATCACAAGTAAAATAAAAGGCTCTTTCAAGTACCAAGATAGTTTCGCGACGTGACCAGAATCGCATGATGAGTAAATATTTAAGAGGAAGACACCATAAATAATGCAGTAACTAAAGCTTCGGGGAAGACGATGAATACTCGCTTTATAACCCCGAAAATAAAAATTGAACGTGAACGAGTTGATAAAAGATTTCGTTTACGTGAAGATTAAATAAAACTGTAGGATTGAGAGTTTTTCAATTGACGACTTGCCACATTTCATTTGTATTCATCAAAGGCGATGGATTCAACGTGCTTGGATTTTGTTTCAATTTGTCTTCCAGGCAATTAGTATACATAGTTTAATTCGAATATTCTTGATTTTCACTGTTAGTTAGTTATACTACCTACTGTAATTTCTCTATTTATAGATATTCTGGATATATCTATGTACTAATTTTTATAATATATTTATCCATATAATTATTTAAGACGTCGTGTAATACCCATCAAAATTGAAGGCCGGTGTGTAATTTTGTTTAAGCATGTCTGTGTTCATGAGCAGGCTAAACAGCTGAATTATATTTTTTTGAGTGGTGAATTTTTATTTCATCGCATATTTTTCAGAAAAGCACTATACATGTCTTAGCCGTGAAGAGCGGCCGGCTTCGTATCACTATCCGTCTATACCTACTCACCCGGCAAGCTCTCTTTTCCCGACGTCTACGGTAATGTACTGTTATACGGCAAAATCAGAAAGAGCTCTCTACCTTTTTACGTTTATATTAAACGCAAGCAAAACTACGTGTCAAGAATTAGGTGGTACTACCACTGTGGTACCGGTCAACGTATAAAAATAATAAATGCAAAATATCATCCCATATCCCGTGTGCCAAACAAAATCCTGTCGGATATAATGGTTGAAAGTAGTACAAACAAGAATGCGTGACCCACAATCCGAATTAATCCGCAATAACAAACAGTATTTATGGCATGCTTACATAAATCGTTCCTATTATAGGCTTCGATAACTATGGCAAAACGCCAAATTAGAAACCACAGCCACATAACATACAGAATCAGTCCGCAAAGTTGTCGCCGAGAGGGATAAACCCTATCGCGTATTTGTTACCGCAAGACGCCTTTGCTCGCGCGATGAAGGATAAAATTACCCTCTTCTTTGTTTTACCAAAGTTGGTAAGTAACATTATCCTCGCGGGCCTATGATGGTTGTTTTTATCACCCGTCACATTAAAAAGAATGCGAGTGTGAGTGGCGGACGCTTTGTCACTTATTTATGACGTGATAAACGCGACCATCATTAGCGCGTTGTACATTTCCAGCTACCCTGTACAAATGTGGTAAGATATTTTCAGCCAATTTGACATAATGTGTCTTCAAAGATATGTGTACACAGTAAATACACATAACTACATACACACATACACCAAAAAATAATATGTTGTTTATTTGTGTCGATGGTAAAAAAAAAACGAAATGTTTTCAATAAGTTACAATTTTTTCATAAATTGGCATAGAATTTTGTTTTTGTATCCCAGCGATTTGTAATACGAGTAATAATTCGATGTCATTAAGTAAAATGCGAAATGACGTAACTCTTGTCTTGAGTCCCTTTGTCAGTTACACCATTCACTATACTTTTCATAATATCCGAAACAATTACAGAGTAATAACTGCTCAGTATGCAGACGGAGGCAGCGCCGCGTCTGGCGCTAATAGCTGCAGAACATTTATATACCGATTAAGAGCTCTTCCTGAAAATACCCTGTTGGAAAATAACAACATTTCTAGCAAGTTTGAAAAGTACGGTTCCTCTTGGTTGTTATCAGGAACGGGCTGACATGTTTCGAACTTGTAAGAACTTCATCTTCAGGGAAAGCTATTCCAACGGCTTCAACAACTTAACAAAAGAAAATAATCATACTATTGTTATAGTAAATCCACCTCAGTAATGGTTCTGTATGATTTTTTGCGCTGGAATCGGTTACTATTTTTAGGATGTTAAACTTGGAAATTATCAATTATGTTTTGTTAACCTAATTTCCTTATTTTACAGGTTAGTTAGACTTATACCGAAAAAAGTTTTCTGAAGAAATCCTGTACTAAAATAGAGTGAAAACCACGTACTGTTCATTAGTCCACCACCACTAGTACCACGTAATGAGCACAAAACATTTTAACGCTAATTTAAAGCCCTGAAAGAAAAGTATGGTGTTTATCATACAATAGCTGTTAAAATTCTTCTTCGCATACGAGCCGCTTCCGTCTAGTTGGTGAAATCATTTTGACTGGGAATCAGGAATCGCTATCGTACAGTACGGTACGGTATCGGTACCGAGGTACCTATCGTACGGTTTTCGACTTAATATGTTTAAAGACCATAATTATCAATCCTTTAAAATATTTCGAATCTACCTGTGTTATAAAAAAGTAAATAAAAGTTACCTTAGAGGAAGTTAGGCTACTTTGTGGTCTAAAACATGTAAAAAATTGTTTTTAATGGTTTATTTGTTCGTGTTTTGCGCCCTCGTTACTTTTGCTTTACTAATTTTACCGTTTTCCATCATTCTTCTAGGCTGTGAAGCTGTAGTGTGCAGTGAAGTAAAGGTTGAAAATAAAGATACAAAATAAGCTCCTTTTTTATCATTTCCTAGTTTGCTTTTAACGCTCAGTGAACTGCAGAGCTTTCCAACTTTCTAGTTAGTTATTAGGTATCCTAATTCAGTCTCAAAGTTGAAGGCTGAAAGTAATAAAAGTCTAAGAACCGGTCTCACTCGTAAAGTTAATATTTACTGTGTTAAGGCTTCGTAATCAAACTTTATAGATCTTAGAAGTTCTTTAGTCATCTGTTGTAAATACCTGCGGGGGTTTATGATGGTTGCGTTTATCACGTGATAAATAAGTAACAGTGTCTGTCACTCACACTCGCATTATGTCAAAACGTGACGGATGCTTTGTCATTTATTTATCGCGTGATAAAAAAACCCATCATAGGCCCGCAGTTTTTATATTGTCTATTTATGACAGTTACGAACGTACAACTAATTTTGATCGATCAACATTCCGCCGCTGATGTCCATTACGCGAGAAAACTTCAACAAATATTTGAGCCCAGACACGAGCCAACTATCCCTCAAAACACCAAATTAGAGAAGTTACACCTAAGTTCGAATTGCGTAGTCTGTATCGTACCGTCCAAAAACAGCTTATAACACGTGGTCGAGAGCTGCTGGGCATTTTCTCTGAGATGTCAGGAGCGGTTTACCCTTGAACGAATTTTCATTTGCATAGAAATTTCATTTCATCGAATGCCTTTTTTCTGAAACTATGTAAAAAGTTTTAACACAAACCTTTTTAACCTAAATCTTTTCAAGATTTCTGAAAAATGTATGACTTGTCTATGAAATTAAAATTCTATAAAATAAAGCATTGGGTGAGGTGTTTTACTACAAAAGAAGAGGATTCCGTCAGGAGCATTTAGTGGCAGCAACTGCCGTTGATTCTGGGAAAAAAAACATAACCTCTAACCATCCAAAGATCTGGACATATTTTTACCTTCACAATAGATTTTCTCACTCTTCCTGGTTGAAATACTGACGTGTTAAATTGCTTTTCCACTACATTAATACTGTACCAAGCCAAGAACGCCACTTATCGTTAGGTCTCCCATGAGACCTATGACATTCTGGCTCGACACGTTTCGCGTTTTAACTAATTTAATTAAAACTTTTATGATGGTTCCAGCATTATCTCTCGGAAACCAACAAATTTCTCGGCACGTAAAGTATCAAGTTAGAACACTGAAAATGTTCAATTTATTAGGTACTTCTTATGTACTAAATATCTACCGTCGTCAGTTGCCGTTGGCAAAAACGGATAACCACAATGTCTTACAAAGATTAGCAGAATGTCACTATATTATGAAATCTCATGATTATGAGAATGTGAAGGGTAATTTATGAATTGAAGTAAACCATCATAAAGTGAACCATCGTAGCCCCTAGGATTCGATCTCTCCCGCTCTCAACGCGAATGCTTGTCGCACGACAAATACTGCCTGTCACTTTCCTTTCAATACCGTGCGAGCAAGACAGGTGATGCTGAGTTGCGCGACAAGCGAAGCCGCGGCAAGATTGCTATATATGATATGCTAGCCCCGCAGATAAGGTTGCGCGCCGCGAGCCATGCTAACAGCCTACACACCAGTGACCTCATCAGCTCCTCTCCGCTTTCCTTTAGATGAATACGACGCGCGCTCGCAGACAGGGTCCTTGTGTCGGTTTTTCGGCAAACATCATATATTTTTCCAGAAGGATTTTGTGAAAATCAAAAGAGTGAGCCTTCTATATCATATCTGTCTGTTATGTATTAAAATTACTTTTCACTTCTCCTGCTCAATAAGTACGTCGTTTTAAGTTCGCAAAGTGGGGCTAAGATAGTACATTTAGCCCCTAGGGTTTAAAACAAAACCATATTATAATCCCATACAAATTTCTATGACACTGAAAAAAAATACTTGTGACCGGCCAGCTACATACTATTTACAAATAAAATAAACCAACGTGCAACCTGATCAGATCGACCCAATTAAAAAAAATTAACCAAAAAGTTTTTATTTGCAATGTACTGGAATATTAACTGAAATTTTATTTTAGCACGTTTTATAATCGACGAAAATGATGTAACATTAAATATAAAAAAAAATGCTCAAATTGTACTTTTAATTTTTCTTAAAATAAATTATTTAAAATTTTTTATTTTTTTCAGTCGAAGTGAAAAGCAGAGTGTTTAACACGGGACTACAAGCCATTATGACACTCAGATATATTTGGCCTCGTGTCATAATGGCTTGTTTTAGCCCCTTGTCAAACAATCTACTATTCTGATTTTAGCCCAAGGCGTCGCATCGTTGTGAAAACAACGTGATAAAAGCCAAGTATTTACAAAAGCATCTTACTGTTGAATTCTCAGAAACATTTCTCTGAATTTATCGCATTGATTCCATATTTGCTAGATTTATTGCCGTTGACCTGTTAAGTATTATTGAATTCAACGCGTCAGGTGCATGAAACACTTTCAAATATTCTCATACAAAACAAACCAGTGGGGCCGCACATTGGTCTTGCAGCGTATCGTTTCTCTAGAATCTAGATAATATAATATTTTTAGGGCAATGTAGGATTCGAACCTTAACTATGTAGTCTTATATTATAATGCACGGATGTGCAGGATAAATAAATCCTGCTGGGGTAACTTTCATTGTATTAAAATTGGCAGTCTCTAGAGATTTTATTTGTGTACATTCTACAAAAGGGTAAAAATATCTGAGGCACGTGGTGCACCCGAATCTTAAAAAGGGTTACAGTAAAGAAATCAGTGCAAACATTCCAAACATTCAGGCCGAATTGTCCCGCGGTTAACTGCCGTGCTGCCTTCCTATTACTATCATTCCATTCTAAAACGCCATCTCACCGGATGAATTCCTCTGCTTTACGCTTTTTAGTTCCATATGGAGGATTTTACCTTTGAACCCTTGGAAATTGGAATTCTTGATCACCTTCCGCATTGTTTCACGCAGGGCCACAGATTACAAGTTATTGACGTAACAGATGCTTCGCGTATGACTATACCTCATCTATTTAAGACACGCCAGTGAAGTTCCTGTGTCGTTTCGAAACAAAAAGGAAAATTCTTCTTAGATTTAGATCTAGATTTGAATTTATTTCACAACATAAAATGACAATATAAATTACACTAAGTCGATTTTTACATGCACTTATACTATGATCGTCACATATATTAATACTAAGAGATAAAATATGATGACATTGATATTACAAACAGCGGAATTAATAATAAAACAGATAAAATAATTACATGTAAACATTTTAAACAAACAGATCATAATGTCAAAGAAGCTCCTAAATGGACCGTCAAAATACAAAAATTAACACGGTAAAAGTAACACTGAAAATTATAAAGTCAAATAGGGCAATAATTAGGAATAAGGTCAAGAGTAACTTTTGAGTATTGTCAATTAACATTATAATGTAATTAATGGAGGCACAGAACTAGAGTATAAATAAAAACAATGTTAATTTATTTCTTATCTTCACTTTTTTTCTTTGTTGTTCGTTCTACAACCCGATCTTTTACGCTGCAAGGCTAGCATTTATCTTGCCGCGTCTTCGCTTGTCGCGCGACTCAGCGTCACCTGTCCTGCTCGCACGGTATTCAAAGGAAAGTGACAGATAGTGTTAGTCGCGCGACAAAGAGTCGCTTGTCAAAGTTATGCTAAAGGTGCAGGACTAAGCTAGCGGGGTCACAAGCTCGTGACGTCGTGACTAGAATACGAGTAAGTATGAGCCTAAGCTTTGACCATCATTTTGGGGATGGTTGGATCACAGGTGAGGGAAATTCATTTTTATGTGACGGTTCTAGTAGACTGAGTCTACTACTAGAACCACCGCTTACCGAAATGAACTACTTTAATGTTCCATCTTCGAGATTTGCTAACTGAGGAAACTGTATTCTAAGACAAGTTTAATTAAATTTACCGCAGACTTTAATGGCCTTCTCTACTCGTGCTTTTATTTTGTATAACCTCTAAAAGGAGGGTGTTTTTGAATGTTTAATGATTTTTTTAATGACGGTTCCGTTTATGCTAACAAAATTAATTTATTTCTGCCCACTTTGCTGAAAGATATTTTACACAAATTTATACAACATAAGCTACCTAATCTGCTACCTGCTACCCAAGCTGCTAATTTTTCTTGCAAATTGCATTATACATATATGTAGTAAACCTAGATATGTTGTATGGAGAAGGTACAGAAAGCGTTCTTAAGGTTCCTTTATAAAAAAAAAATTCGGACTCTATCCGTATCTGTACCCAACAAGGTAGAGAAGAAGTACTTTCTTTTCTTCCCTTAGTGCTTTTGGGAATACGTAGTGCATGGAAGGAGGATTTGTCTGCATCGGCCGCTGAGTTAGTATATGGGGAACCGCTTAGACTGCCCAGTGATCTATTGCAGCCGGTTGGTGACCAACAGACAGACTACACAGACTTTCTTTCACGTTTGCGACAGCATATGAAGAAACTCCAACCAGCGGCTGTGGTACGTCATGGCTCTAACAAGATATTTGTATATAAAGATTTATCTAGCGCTACACACGTGTTTGTACGCCAAGACCTGGTGAGAAAGTCACTTCAGCCGCCTTATACCGGTCCTTATAGAATAGTTGAAAGGTCGGAAAAATATTTTAAGGTGGATGTAGCTGGGAAGTCAGTTTCAATATCCATTGATAGGTTGAAACCAGCCTACATTTTGTCAGATACGCCCGGCACTATAACGTCATCAGCCGTTCCTCCTATAACACCGATAGTTTCTTCCGAACATAGAGTAACACGTTCTGGTCGGTGTGTGCGTTTCCCTGATTTCTATCGACCCTAAAGGTCTCAGGGGGGGGCTGATGTGGCGACACCTTTTTGCAGTACGAAAAAGGTTACTTAGTGCTAAGACTGTCTATTTACCATGAGTGTCATGATGTCTTGTCAATCTTATTATTGTCATTGTAAAATTGTAATATATATCGATTTGTGTTAAAAACGTGTGTTTAATAATTAGTAGAATTGTAGTAACTCTATTCCTACAAATTGGTAAAAAGTAAAATAAAACTTAAAACAAGAAGTACTCCTTAGAGGTCAGGCGGAATTGTCAACTGATGATCACGGCATGTCAAGCCTTGCCTGGTGAGTCGGACTGTCCCGAACTTGTAGAGCGTCTGGTGCGACTGTCTGTCCCGGACGTCCCAAGGATAGCCCTCAGACCTCCCCAGCGCGACCTGTTCGCTGTGCCACCATCGTCCACCGTGTCGCTCAGGAACTCGCCGCTGCCCCGAGCCCTCTCACTTCTCAATGCGCGCCTAGCATCGACACCTGAGTGCGACTTGTTTGCGTGGCGATGGATTCTGTGAGGCGATGGATGCTAGCTTAACTGTTCCTATATAATTTTGTAGGTGCCTTTCATTTTAATCTAAGTTTCATGATGCATTGGTTGTACTGTAATGTCATGTAAATCTTTTTATAAAATAAATAAATGTTCACGAATTTGAAAAACCAAGATGATATTATTAATTATGTGATTACAATGATTAATATAGTCACCTCGCAGAAATATTGTATCGAAAAAAGGTTAACCTCCTTTACCTTTTTGGTTTGAATATGTATACATAAATTATTTATTAGTGTGAAAATCTGCGCTTATACTAGCTAAAGGGTCGATTCCAAAAAATTTGTACATAGTTAAAAGTTTCAGTTAACATAAAATACGATCGCTTAAAAAGCCCTTAACTACGATTTTTTTTTTGCAATCGACACTAAAGTCCTGCAATTTTGGTTGTCAATGCAGTTAGAAAAGCAAACATTGATAGTCTATATTATACGTTCGCAATAACTCTTCGAATAAGAGCACCGCTCTTCGATCCTTAATTTCTGTCCTGTCAAGTACAAATTCCGGAGTCTTTTAATCCGTATTAGGTCTCTCAAAAGTCAGGGTAATTTTTTTCAATTATTGACTACAGGGTGAAAGGGAAGCTTTGTAATTGAATTAATGTCCTCCACCGGACACTCGCTAATTGACTTTGCTCAGTCGCAGGCAATTTGAGACCAAATCGATGTCAAGGGTGCCATATGATTCGCTTTTCAATTATATTTTTTTAATTACATTGTGTCCATACTTTTCATACAAAAAAGAAGAATATTCTTATAAATAATTAATTCTTAGGAAGGCGGCTATCAGAGAAAGAATGACGGCGTGTTGTGAAGCTTTACCAAGAGTGAAACCGACAAAGAAGAATTAATCCTTAAAAATTAAACTGTATTATTACTATACTCCATCCGGATAGGGCTTTAACTAAATGTAAACAAACCTTGGCTGTCAAAGTTGACATATTCAGGTGTAATTAACATTTTATCGATTGTAAAATTTTAATTCTTACTATCGATTATTCTTTTGATAGTCAGACTATGATCAAGGTTCGGCAAAGCAGAAAAATAATTAAATGGCCTTTGCCAAGTCATACACGTAAAATAAATGAATACACAGATATAATGTATGAATAGACATTCAATATTTTAAATTTTATTTTTCTGTACTGCTCACAAACACTAACGTAGGTAGGTATGTAAACTTATCGTTACGTTAATTTTTAAAAATAAAGTTCGTTAAAGAGTTACATTTTTTACCTTTGGGACAAATTATTATTAAATAAAGGATTCAGTAGGTAAGTGTAATCCTAGTTTAATTTGAACTGTCACTATTGCTGTCTAATTTTGATGATACCAAGGATTATGAGGAAGCATCACCAACATTAATAATGAACCGTTCTTTTGTGTCATCCATCCGAGCTAGCCCGGCTTGTACCTAGTACAGGTTCGTTCATTTTCAGCAGAAAAACAATAACTAACACGATAATAACAACCAATTAATAACACTAATAAATAATGAACAGAACAAATGACATTTATAACAATATTTTGATCAATAACAAAACAAACTAACAAGAAAACTAATGCAAGCGAAAATCGCGACTAGTATAGGTAGTATGCGAAAACAAATACACGAGAAGTGTCAAGTGTCATGTTATTTGAAAAAAAGGTTGCAGATTCCTAGGTTTTTAGTTTCTTTATTGTGCACAATTTGTAAAATATTTGGTGGCATGTTGAAATTATTAATAAGTTAATGTACTTAGGGAATAATTACATATGCTTGATTGGGTATCGTATGGTTTATTCTATAACTTGATACATTAAAGCAAAATAAATACAAAATATTATTAAATACAAATTTTACCAACCAATATCAGCCTGATAAAGCACCTAATTTATGGTTTGTTTACATTTAGTTAAATACCTATCCGGATAGAGTATACTACAGCCTGATCAGCGGGCGTATGATGATTGCGTTTATCACGTGATAAATATGTGACAAAGCATCTGTCACTCACACTAGCATTTGGTTAAAACGTGACGTGATTCAGCTTTGTCACTTATATAAACGCAACCATCATAGGGCCCCTGTGTCCCTATAATCACATCAATTTATTGCTTAGTCATTCTGTGAAAGAACACCGAACCCACTTTATAAAGCACTCTTTTTGTTTATTAAGTCTTATAAAAATTATCTTACAACTTCGATGTCCAGATACTTCGTATCCCCTGAGTAAAAGTAAATTTCTAAATATCAAAAAGCGAATTTCCGGCGTTCTTGTTCTTAAGCAAATGTTAAGCTTGTTTCCTTGGTTTTGTTTGGCAAGCTTCTTCCTTAGTGGAAAGACTTAGCTCTATAAGTCGAGAAATTAATAAAGTTCACTTCCTCAAGTTAGTAGGGGTTCAAAGTATGTTTTCGAGACTTGGCGTTAACTGCTTAGTTACTGTGTGCCAACGGTTAAGTTGAAGCACTCTCCTCACATAATTATAAAAAACGGTTTAAACTCATGTAAAAATTGTCAGGAACGGCCCAACATGTTTCGAACTCATTTGGAGCTCTTCATCAGGGGTAGCTATCTGTGCTGCTACGCAACTCGCGACCCACTGCGTTCCTGACAATTTTTACGTGGGTTTAAACCGTTGTTTATAATGATTAAAGATGTCTCATGATAGTTTTAATAACAACACTCTCCTCAGTATGGAAATAAGTATGCATTAAATAATCTGAAACACCCAGCAGCCTGAAACGGAGACGAGGCCGACTTCATCGGCGATGATGGAACGAGCAAGACTCCTAAATAAAGGAATGGCCAGAAGTAGCCCAAAACCGGGAACAATGGAAGAAGAGTGAGTAGGCCGTTGAATGAATGAATGAATGAATGAATGAATGAAAACATTTATTTCAGGCAACTGTGGCCCATAGATTCATACCTTAAAACTAACATACATATCAAATACAAAATAATAAGAATATAATTGTAGAGGCCAGTTAGCGACTACACTTGTAGTTATGGGTAGTTGTAGTTGATGGAGCGCGATGAAAGATAGTTAAAGTTTATAGAAAATATATTGAAAGAACGTAAAGATACAGTGAAGTTAATAGTTGATTGCTCTTTCTCTATATGCGTAAAAGTGTCGTTGTTTCGTAATGCATACTTCTTTTATAACTTTACATACTACTAATATTCGTTGCCGTGCAACTTAAAGTAGGTCGCAAGTAAGCATGAGGAAATGTACGGTGATGAAACCGTACATATTGGCAACCCTTAAAGAAAAGAAAAGAAAAGAAAGAAAATTGTTGAGAGAAAGAG
The DNA here is from genome assembly GCA_905147355.2 of Apotomis turbidana. Classification (NCBI taxonomy): domain Eukaryota; kingdom Metazoa; phylum Arthropoda; class Insecta; order Lepidoptera; family Tortricidae; genus Apotomis; species Apotomis turbidana. The sequence continues at coordinate 2,586,913 of LR990285.1, forward strand.
AAACCATCACAAAGTGAATAATTAATTAATCAAATTCGAAGGCTACGTTGTCAGCAGAGGCGTGGTCTCGACGATGGCGTTCCGCTTGACTCGTCGAAGGCTTTGGTTCTTTCTCTCGTAGAGTTCTTGTTGGTGGTATGGTTTGCATTTCGATGTCTTCGTAATGTCGCTTTTTTGGCTTGAGCGAACATTGGCTCCGTGACGTACGTTTCATACAAAGGAAACGTCGCTTCACAGCCCACACGACGAATATAGTTATGGCTATCCCTAACAACAGGTAGCTAATAGTGTATTGGTGGATGTCGTGACTGGAGATGTCTGATGGTAGCGCTTGTTCATGCTTGTACTGCCCTGTTAGTCTTCTATCAATTTCTGCTTCTTCTGAATGCTCGAAAGTTGTGGGCGATATTTTGTAGGAAGTTAAGTTCACAATTCGGTTGACGGATGAGTTGACGACCGGTACGTTGATGTTGTAGTCAATTTGAATTTTGCTGTTAAATTGATTGTGAGAATGAATTGTGAGGTGCGAAGCTTGCAGTACGCACCCTTGCGGCAATGTTACGATCCCGGACGATGTCATAGTATGAGCTGTGACGTCATTCTCACATATGGTTCGTAGTGAGCAGGTGTTGCAACAAACTGCAAGCCAAGTGTTTATTGCATGAAGTTCAATCCACTCGTCCTTGCATGACGTATTTATTACGTCACACGGCGTGGTGTAGTGATGCCCGAGCAGTTTTGCTTCGCACGAGACATTATTATTGTTTAAGTTATAAACAGGTAGGTTCTTATTACATATGTATATGTCTGGCCTTTGTTGTATGCATTGTTTGAATAGTTCTTCAGTTAGTGAAACGTAAATATTCTTTCTGAAGTTTACGCCGATGTATTTGGAAGTAGTTATTATAATTGCAGTTCCTATGGTGGACTTCACAGGCAATGGTATAGCTTGGTAGAATGTGAAGTCTTCGTCAGAGATGAGTGGTATGTGAATCTCAAACAGGAAGTAGCTGTCTGTCACACGTGCCTTGACATAAAGTAGCTTGTAGAGATCCTTAATATCTTCTCTTATATTTTCTACCGGAAGAGACAGTGTTCTCGGCAGCCGGCCGGAGATGGCGCTGAGCTGCTTGACCAAGTTGACTGGCGTGACGAGATGTACATCTATGTGGCCTTTGTAAATGTCCGTTAGTGTGTTGAACAGCATTTCTTGAACACTTCTCAGATTGTTTATTAGCAAATATGCGGCTAATGACGCAGAGTTAAAGTAGCTGGTTGCCATCACTGCTTCTAGTGTGGACTCGACCTTCGCGAAGTTGGCGTTAGTGTTGTTCATAAAGTCGTCTATTACATGAAATTGGCGTTTGATGTTCTCTTCTGACTTTTTTAGGACGGTGTTTTCGAGTTCTACGATTGAAGTTTGGTTTTGAATAAGTTCGAGCAGGTAGTTTTCATTGTTCTTCACAGCCTTTATGTCATTTTGGTACTTGTCTGCAAACCTCTGGTCTAGGATCCCAAATAGGCTGTTAGCTACGTAGCCTACTCCGTCGATCAGACCACGTTTCTTCCTGTCAGACAAGTGCTTATGCGGTGCCAAAAGTAATGAGTTGTAGTAATTCAAAAGATCGGTTTCGTGATATAGTTGCTCCAATGTAGTCTTGCAGTAGCGAGGGTCTGTCATTTGACAGAGGTTGTTAATTCCGTGAAGATAATTTTCTACTCGATCTATAGCTTGCCAGTAGTTACTTAGGTTGTAATACATAAGTAGAGTCCATTCGTCATGTATTATTTGCAGTTGACCCATTGTGTCATAATAAATGGGGCGCTCGGGTTCTAACGTTGTAATCTGAGCTGGTGTAGTATTGCCGGCGTGTGACTCATTAATGAATCCGCACATTATAATTAGTGATGTAAATAGTGTTATCAGCGTTCGTTTTGCGAGTTTGTTTTGGCGCGCCGGTTTTTTCGTGTTGGGTTCTGTATCTATTTTTTGAGGTTTCTTGATATCTTCATAGTTAGTTTCGATGGGAAGTGGCGATAGTTTGACGATGGGACGTTTAGTAATTCCTGATTTTGTTTTTATAGTTGTCACTCTTACGTAACCGTCGCTACCTGGGTGGGTTTCCAATACACGTCCCATTGCCCATTTTCCAGGTGGCAAGTTATTGTCCTTCACCAGGACTACGTCACCTTCTTTTATGTTTTTAGTGGGTTTGTTCCACTTGCTTCGTGTTTGAAGTTGTGATAAGTATTCATTTGCCCAGGACTTCCAGAATTGTTGATGCATGTGCTCGAGGAGTTGCCATCGGCGTCGCAAGTCTATGGTTTTTTCGTCACTGTGGTCAGATAGTGGTAGCGACAACGTAGGACGGTTAAGAAGTGACCAGGTGTTAGACAGTTGTAGAACTCTTCAGGGTCTTCAGTTAGAGGGCACAACGGTCGCGAGTTCATGCAGGCTTCGATTTTTGTTAAAAGTGTTGCAAATTCCTCGTATGTTAGTTTTTGGTCTCCTAGCACCCGTCTGAGATGATGCTTCATTGACCTGACAGCTCTTTCCCAGATACCTCCAGCTGTAGGCCAGGCTGGGGCGTTAAAATGCCACTGCACTTCTTGTTTTCCCATCTCGTCGAAAAATTCAGGCGGTAGAAGAAGCTGGAACCCTTCGTACTCGTTTTTTAATGTTCTGGCAGACCCAATGAAATTTGTGCCGCAGTCAGAGTACATGTGCTTTGGCACCCCACGTCGAGAGCAAAATCTTTGGAAGGCAGCGAGAAAGGCTTCGGTGCTCAAGTCAGAAACTAGTTCAATGTGTACGGCCTTTGTGGTCATACACACGAATATAGCGACGTATCCTTTCGATGTCTTCACTCCTCTTCCTTTATTCAGTTTTATTTCCACAGCTCCCGTGAAATCAACGCCGGTGTGGGTGAATGGTTTAGAAGGGGTAACTCGTTGCTCCGGTAAGTCGGCCATTAGTTGATAGTTTTCAGTTGGCTTAAATCGATGACACGGTACGCATTGTCGTAATCGCGTCTTTACAGCTCTATTGCCGCCGATTATCCAATAACGTTGCCTAATGTAGAATAAAGTTACTCGAGCTCCTCCATGAAGTGTCACTGCATGTGCTTGATCGATGATTAGTTCGGTTAGTCGTCCTTTGTTCGGTAAAATAATTGGGTTCTTCATTTTGAGAGGCAAGTTGGACTTGTTTAAACGACCTCCAAGTCTAATTATCCCCTTGCTGTCCAAGTAAGGATTGAGCTTGAAGAGGCTTGACTGTTTTGTAGTCGATTGTTTCTTCATAAGTTGTTTATATTCTTGTTCGAAGGTCAAACGCTGAGCACACTTTATTATGAGCTCATTTGCCTTTGCTAGTTCGCTTGTAGTTAGGTATGCAGTGTCAGACCTTTTATTGTTACGTGCAGCTATAAAACGTAATATCCATGCTATAACTCTTGTTACACGTGTGAATGAACTGTATTTTTGCAACAATTCATTTGTAAGATATATGTTATGTTTCGATGACGATCTCGTTTCTGTTTCGTTTATGACGCATATGTTTGTTGTGAATGAAGTAAGTGGATTTTTCTTTTGACTTTCACTATCAAATGACTTCAAAAATTCGGGTCTATGCCACCAGAGTTGGAAGTTCATGAGTTTGTTAGGATAGAGTCCTCTTGAGGGGGCGTCAGCTGCGTTCTGTTCGGACTTTACGTAGTGCCATTGTGTAACTGGTATAATTTCCGTGATTTTAGTAACACGGTTTGCGACATATTTCTCCCATCTTGAGGTATCTCCTTGTAGCCAGGCCAAGACTACTTGTGAGTCACACCACGCATGTATAGTTACGGTGAATCCCGTCAATGGTTTCTTTATCTTTTTAACAAGTTGCGATAAGAGTAGGGCGCCGGCGAGTTCTAATTTTGGCAACGACTTTTTACTGGCTAGGGGTGCAACTCTAGTTTTCGCTGCGACTAGGGTGGTGACAATTTCTCCTTGCTCGTTCGTCGTTTTGTTATATATGACACAGGAATAGGCCTTTTCGCTCGCATCGGAAAAGCCGAAAAGTTGTATCTCGTTTTCTGTTGTACCGACCCATCGTTGTAGTTTCAAAGTTTTTATTTCTTTTAATTCCATTTTGAATCTTGTCCAGCTGTCTTGCAGATCTTTAGGTAGTTCCTCATCCCAAGAAAGTTGATTTAGCCAAACCCGCTGGAAGAGTAGTTTTGCTGTGGTTGTTATCGGGGCCCAAAATCCTACGGGATCATATAACCTCGAAATCTCTGAGAGTAGTACTCATTTGGTTAGTATACTGGCTTTCTTCGAGTCCAAGTCCCAGTTGAACGTGAACGTGTCGTTGCCGGGATTCCACGAGAGTCCGAGTGTTTTCGTAGCCTGTTCGTTTTTGAAATCGAAGATTCCGGTAGTTGAAATTTGATCTTCTTTCAAGTTTTGTAAGAGGGCAGGATGGTTCGCGGACCATTTTCTTAAATTCATCCCTCCACCCTTTAATAACTCGATAAGTGTAGTTTATTTATTTATTTATTTATTTATTTAAACTTTATTGCACAAAATACATAAGTAAAAGTACAAATGGCGGACTTAATGCCTTTAGGCATTCTCTACCAGTCAACCACTGGGTTAAACAGAAATATGTTGTCGGTGCAGGATCAAAGATTACAGACAAACAGTAATACAACACAAATCAATTACCTAAAGATATATATAAGAATGTATATATAATTAATTAATTACCATAAACTTAAACGAATACTTTATATGATATACTTACATACATAATATATTATGTACCAAAAGTAAAATATTTCGAAGAGAGTTAGGAAGAGAGACTGTCCAAAAGATGCTTGCGTAACATGCGCTTGAAGGAGACCTTACTCTGAGCTTGCCTGATGTTGAGTGGGAGAGCGTTCCAGAGGTGTAGTTTGTAGTTCTTCGGCTGCTTGAAGTGAGTGATGACCGCTAAGTAGGTCATCAACATAGAATTCGTTAAGCAACGCGTTCGCTGCCGCAGGGTATTTATGGCCGTCATCCATAGCTAGCTGTTTTAGGGTTCTGATTGCGAGCCAAAGTGCGCTCTTAGTTCCGTAGGAAACCGTACAGAGGCTATATTCCTTTAATTTTTCATTAGGTGAGTTGCGCCATATAATTTTTTGAACGGAGTGTTGTTCTTCAGCTATCCAGATGCAGCGGTAAATTTTTGCTATATCTGCGGTATAGGCGTACTTGTATGTTCTCCATTTCAGGATCAGACTTTGAATGTCCTTCTGAAGATTAGGGCCTTTGAATTGCACGCTGTTTAGACTATGACCGCTAGTCGTGTTTTGTGATCCATTGAAAACCACCCTACGTTTAGTTGTGCTGGAGCTCTCCCGGAGTACTCCATGATGAGGAAGAAAGTACTCAGGAGATGTAGTTGAAGAAGAAAGCTTCATGTGCCCGAGGTCCGCGTACTCTTTCATGAAATCCTTATACATTTCGGCTAGCTTTGCCTTCCTTTGTAGTCTTTTCTCGAGTTGTAGAAATTGTGAGATAGCTATCGCTTTTGAGCTTCCAAGTTTTTCTTCATAGTTGGGATGGAAAGGCGTCTGAACTATATATTTCCCATCCGAGGCTCGCTGAACAGTTTGCTTGTAATGAGTTTCGCAGTGATGGTCTTCCTGAGGTACGTCCGAGCTATCCTGCATAATATCTTCCGTCTCCCAGAATTTAGTTATCTCTTCCAAGTCTAAGGTAGTTATATGACAGTTGAAAGTTTGAAGTTTTCCGCACAAAATCCATCCAAGATGAGTTTGTTGTGCAAGAGGAGATCCTGGGTTACCTCTAAGGACTCCGTCTAGGATAATTTTGGAGTACACGTCTGCCCCGAGCAGTAAGTCAACTGAGCGAGACAAGTTGTAGTCAGGATCAGCGAGCTTTAAATTTTCTAAGTGCGGCCAGTTCTTCTTTTCAAACGTAGCGTTGGGTAAATTATTTGTTATTTTACTCATCACTAGTGCTTGAGTTTCAAAGGCGTAAACCGAGTACATTGACTTGCACTTCAATTGAACGCGGCCTTTGCAATCTTTGGATGACGCTCCAATCCCAGAGATTGTGGCGCTGAGTTTGTTTCTTGGTAGTTTTAGTAGTTGTGCAGTGTTTTCAGTGAGAAGATTGACTTGACTGCCTTGGTCGAGAAGGACCCGAAGAGTGACGTCAGTACCGTCGATCGCCTGTACCCTCAGTTGGACCGTAGTTAAAAGAATTTCTGTTTCTTTGTTGGATAAATGATTAGAAGTTGGGCGCGTAGTTAAAGTAGCCGGTCGTTGACTTGATGAATTATTTTTGTTGTAATTTGTTGACATATTTTTCTTCATTGGATTGTGCAAAAGTGTATGATGACGCATATTGCATTCTTTGCAAGTTTTTGTTGACTTGCATTCACTGTTGCTGTGGCTGTACAAACAGTTTTTGCAAATTTGCAGTCTGGCGGCAGTTATGTTACGTTGGACCGGATCTAGGTCAATAAACTTCGGACATTGCATCAACACATGACTTCCATCGCATAATGTACAATTTCCGTATAATGTGTGATAACTTTTCGGTAATTCCGTTTTGTAGGTAAATGATTTCTTAGCTTGGTAGGGTTTGTTGAAAGTTAATTTGTTGAAATTTGATGGCTTCTGGTAGTTAGATGTACTAGTAATGGCTTCTTTCTTCTGGTTCTTCATAGTTTCATATGCCATAAATCTGTTTTCCAAGAAGGATAGAAATTCAGCTAAGACTGGTAGTTCCCTTTGATTTTGTAGTTCCTTTAGATAGTCGTTAAAAGACGATGAATCAAGTTTCAGCGACATAAGATGTACGATCATCGGATCCCATGTAGTTATTTCGAGTCCGATATTGGCGAGCCCGTTGAGACATTCTAATATTACATCGTGCATCTTCTTGAAGCTGTGGGCATCCGGATGATGCGCGACGGGTAAATTCAGCATGGTGTTAATGTATGAAGTAAATTGCAGACGCTTGTTGTCATAACGTTGTGTTAGTATTTCCCAACAGGAAGAGTAGTTCTCGGCGCTTATGGTGAGATGCTGCACCAATCTTTCAGCTTCACCTCGTAGTTTAGTTTTCAAGTGCTGCATTTTCTGCGCTTTGTTAATAGTAGGGTTGTTGTGAATAGTTTCTAGGAAGAGATCTTTGAATGATACCCATTGACTGTAGTTTCCTGTAAACTCGGGGACTTGAACTCTCGGGGCCGAATGCTGATAATGGGCTACCGACCAGATCTTGCCGTTCAATGTCCGTTTCAGTTCGTCATACTTGTGCTCTATGTTGACGAATAGATCGTAGTAATGTTCGTTAGAGCCTTTAAGAATGGCATCTAACTCCCAGTGATGCTTGTCAATAGGTTCCCATTTTGACTTCAAGATGGTGAGGTGATCTTCTAGTTCCCATTTTTGAGAAACCGTGTCGATGTCGACTTTAGACATCGCACGGTCGAGGGCTTTAAAGTTGCACTCTTGTTTGCTAAGTAGTTCACGAAGCTTGCCATCCTTATGCTGGTACTCCTCGTCTATATCCGTTGTGTTAAATTCCACCTTGTCCCCTTGTTCGAGGCTCTGCGAACGCAAAAGGTTCAAAATATCTTGTTTAGTTGACTGGTACATGGCTTTAGTTTTTCCGTAGATGTCTCCTGTGAAGTATTCAATTGTTTTTTCTTCCAATTCTTGCTCGAGGACGTTATGCCGGTGGTTAAAGTCTTCCCACAAATCCGATAGAGTAGTAAGTCGCTTGTTTAAATATTCCTGGGTCTTCCTAGATGCGCCGTCCTTCTTGTAGTTTGTACAGAAGATTTTGATGTTCTCGAAGCTGACCTTCTGTTGCTCGAGCGTGCTCATGATGATATCAATATCAGAACGTAGTTTGTTTAGTTATGTTATGTATATAGTTGTAGGTAGTTGAATGTAGTTGAAGTTAGAAGCTAGTTGCTTGAAGATAATAATTGATGTCGCTAGTGACGGTAGTTAGTTAGTTATGTTGAGTTCTTGAGTTCAATCGCCGTTTGAGGTACCTGCAGTTGAAGTTAGCAGCTTGCAGCTGCAATAACTTGAAGATAGTTGATGGTAGTTGAAGATATCGCCGCGTTAAGTTGAAGTTAGTTGCTTGAAGATAATAATTGATGTCGCTAGTGACGGCAGTTAGTTAGTTATGTTGAGTTCTTGAGTTCAATCGCCGTTTGAGGTACCTTGTAGTTGAGGTTAGCAGCTTACAGCTGCAATAACTTGATAGTTGAAGATAGTTGATAGTAGTTGAAGATATCGCCGCGTTAAGTTGAAGTTACTTGCTTGAAGTTGTAGTTGAAGCCGCTGATTAGTAGTTGAGTTTCACTAGTTCACGACCTCAGGTCTTCTTCCCAATCCTGGATCACCGCCGCACGTAGTTGTCGCTTCAGGAGTTCCGGGCCGGGATGGTCGCGTAGGGTAATCAATGTAATTGCACTCGAAATTACGATATTGTGCGCCTTCTCAATTCACTGGTGGAACCCGCTTGTGGGAAGCCAGCAAACCGATTCGCTACCGTAATTTAAGCACAAAAACACTAAATTACCTTGTAGGTTCGAAGGACCATTAAATGTAGAGGCCAGTTAGCGACTACACTTGTAGTTATGGGTAGTTGTAGTTGATGGAGCGCGATGAAAGATAGTTAAAGTTTATAGAAAATATATTGAAAGAACGTAAAGATACAGTGAAGTTAATAGTTGATTGCTCTTTCTCTATATGCGTAAAAGTGTCGTTGTTTCGTAATGCATACTTCTTTTATAACTTTACATACTACTAATATTCGTTGCCGTGCAACTTAAAGTAGGTCGCAAGTAAGCATGAGGAAATGTACGGTGATGAAACCGTACAATAATATAAGTAACTAAACTAGGTCACATTTTTCAACAGCGACGTGTTACGCGTGTTCGAAGTGCCTTTGCGCAGCAGTGGGACATCATGGACACACACAATAATAATAAATAAAATAAATAAATAAATAAATATCAGACAACTTCACACAACCTAGTCCCAAATGAAGCTCAAGAAGGCTTGTGTTATGTGTACTAGGCGACGATATACAAACTGATAATCATTTACATAGATAATAATAATAAATAATCTGCCAAAACTGTCCACTCAAAAAGGTGGCAACTATACACGTGTAATCGTGTAATAAAATAACTAAATATGTATCTGTTTCAATACGAACTAAGTGAAGTTTACCGACTTATATTATATTTCTAACTCCCGGCGAAAAAAGAAGGGTGTTATAAGTTTGACGTATTTATGTGTCTGTCTGTGGCATCGTAGCTCCCACACGGGTGGACTGATTCGAGATATTTCTTGTCGAGATGGTTCTTAGCTATGTTAACAACCATTTTCAAGATATTCAGCTTTGATTGGAACTAGCGACAGGATCTCAGCCAATATCGAAGCTAAGAATTACTTTGTTGTTATGTTCAGGTTTAGAGCATTTTTATCCCATTAATTAAATAAGGGCCTTTGGATGTGAATTGTTTTTTTTGCTATTTGAGCTGCTTTCAGAGTTATTAAGTAGTTGACTTTTAAAGTCCAATCGCTAAAGTAGACTAACAGTGGTAAGATCTCAATCAGCTAGAAATCAAGCAGCAGATAGAAAGTGAATCAGCTGTCATTACAAAAGGCGAATTTAGTCTCTTCCTAATTTTTTGATAACACGTTTGAATACAACGAATAACGTACAATACAATAAATAAATAAATATCAGACAACCTCACACAAATCGATCTAGTCTCAAATGAAGCTCAAGAAGGCTTGTGTTATGGGTACTAGACGACGATATACATATTTATATAAATATATACTTAAATACATAAGACAACCATGACCCAAGCACAATTATTCGAGTTCATCACACAAATGTTTGCCCTGGCCGGGATTCGAACCCGGGACCTTAGGCTTAGTAGGCTGGTCTCTACAAACCGAGCCAACCGCGTCGTCAAACAATACAACAATACTTTATTGCACACCAATAACAGTATAAACGCGATGAAAGGTCACCCCTGTGGTGTAAGAGCCTTGAAATTACATCGGTTGTTCCGACCGAGTGCCCTGGAATAGCCACTAATACAAATTGCTTAACAACTCCGATTCGAGAAAATTTGTCAGTTTCCTTAAGGTCGTCGGTCAAATATAAATGATGTCCTTCTTCCGTAAAAAAATACCCAATTGCTTTGAGCTAGCAACACTGAAATAAATAATAATTTATGTATTAATAAATAAATAATAATATAATTTATGTAGGTACATAACTAAGTTAACTATACCAACTATACTGAGTTATTATTAATTTCAATGACCAACAGAGCAAAACGTAGGGTCGAGGTGGATGGGCAAGAAATACAATATGTCGACGAGTACGTCTACTTGGGCCACATAGCTTCCTTCGAAAACAGGCAGTGCAAGGAAATCGCTAGATGTATCGACCACGCCTGGAAGAGCTTTTGGTCCATGAAAGCACTAATGAAGGGCAACCTTCCTCTCTCGCTAAAACGAAATTCGTCGATATGTATATTCTACCCGTTCTAACCTACGGAGCACAAGTTTGGTCATTGACTGAAGCAAAAAAGACCAGGCTCAAAGTTTGTCAGAGAGCGATGGAACGCAGCATAGGTATTAATTAGGTGTTCGTAGACAAGACCGTACAAGAAACACCGAACTGCGTTCCAAAACACGCCTTGTAGACGTAGATGCGAAGACTGCAAAGCTGAAGTAGGACAGCTGCTGCATGCATCCGGAACGATGGGCCAGAATAATCACCGACTGGACACCGCAAAGTTATCGGAGCAGAGGCAGACCGAAAAAATGGCGGGATGACCTGGATGCATTTAGTAACGAGTGGCTCCCGCATGCAGCCAAAAGTGGCGCAAGAGAGGGGAGGCCTTTGCCCAGCAGTCTACTTGAAAAAATCTGAATTAAATTTTAACGTGTACGTCTGACTTATCGACAGACTGTTGAGAATCTAGTCATATACACTCATAGCAAAGATTATTTATGTTTACTCACTTTTGACAAATAAAATGTAGTCATTCTTTATTGTTCTTTATCATTCTTATACTGGTTTGCACCGCCTGCATTTAGCGGATTCCAGTGACCTACCTTTGTACCCGACGATAATCTCCTCTTAACCATCGTACAAGAAAAAAATGAATGACAGGCCAGACTTATGACATCATCACGCTATGATTGGTTGGTTGGTTCTGTCAATCCGTTTCTGTGCTGCCAGTGGTGTATCATAATACTCCCCGATTCCCTTGGTACCTGTTTGAATGTCTTAAAATCAATAGTATTTAAAATCAATTATTACGACAAAAGAACATTTATTTAAAGAATATGATAATTGTAATGCAAAAATATTTATTTTTTGTACGACTGGCGTTGAACATCTTTTCCTTAAAATAATTTGACCCTGTAGTCACTTAGCATAAGGGTGTTACTGAGTTCAAACGCTGGTCAGTCTATGGGTAAAAAAACTTCATACCCTATATTTAACCGAACTGAACCTATTAAAAGAAAGAAAAAAAGAAAGAAATACATTAATAACGATAATAATGGTATAAAACACAATAGATAACAATAAAAACAAAAATATTTTGGCCGTGCCACGAAAAGGTCCCACCTCAGCAGGATGCTAGCTCGAGAGCTAGCGCTGATCTTCCGGTGGGACCATAGGTGGTGGTATTAAAATCCCGTCTAACCTCAAATTAACTAGAAAAGGGAGATTTAGCAAAACTTCACTGATTATTGCCCAGATCTGTGCTTATATTGAAAGCTTCATGATCAATATACCCAAAGATCCAAAACTTTAAAGTAAGTTTGAAAGTTGTTGGCTGGACACTGTTTGGGCACGTTTTCAACTAAACTGTCAACTAACCTAAAGCACTCAGTTGAGGACCGAACACAGCCTTCAGACTTGGCCTAATTCCATTAAATTTCGGAGATAGGGACACTTCGACATCAGTTACTTAAATGGAAACAATAGAGAACAAAAAAAAAAAAAAACAATGACAATGACAAAGTTGCCGCGCCACTGCATGGGTAGCCAGTCCCTGATGAAGAGTTCCGTACCAGCTCGGAACATGTCGGGCCGTTCCTGACAATTTCACGTGAGTGTAAACCGCTTGATACAATAAACAAAAGAGAATCGCTGTCCTTAAATTTAACATCAATAACCAAAAATCCTTGTAGCGTTTCAGCTTTTCGGGCTTTACCTCGATCAAATAGGTATTTAAAATTGGGTCTGTGTGTCTATCGTTCATTCTTTTGGCATTGGCATTGTTAAAAAAATATTACATTTTAATCCAATGAATAAAGGGGTTTTACCTTACAAACGGTCCGGTAGTTTTGAATTTTTGATATGTTGTCTAAGATGGTTAGTGAGTAAACACTCACTAACCATTTTAAACCAAATGCAAAATGCACAATTCCCCCTCCTCTTGAAAAAACCGGCAATTTGTGCAGATTTTTGCTTATACCTTCGTTTCGTAACTAACCGTCCTTGAAGCAAAATTTGAAATGTAAATTATAGTAAATTTGATTCTCTGCAATTACATTGCCCAAGCTCTTTTCTAGCTAAAATGCTCCTAAACAAAGATATAAGCCAGAAGTTCGATACGTTACTGGAAATTGTGAATTTTTAATTTATTTTTAATGTGCATATCGTCGCCGTAGAGCAAAAAGTCACCAAATCGTTCATGGTCATTTTTGAGTTATGAGGGTTTAAAGAAAAAAAAATATATATTTTTTACTGAAATTATCTTAAGATGAAATTGTGGTTTTATATGTGTTTATTCATTGGAAACTGCTATTCTTTGGGCTCAAAATGTATTTATATTATTCACACTAACGACTTAGGAGCTATAGGCGATAATTAATTTTTGCCCTTAAATATTACACCTTAATTATGACTTAGTGATTTTTTGAAGGAAGTTAATGATTATTTGCCCACATTTTAGTGCGTCTAGATTTAACTAAGTAAAGTTAGTTGAATTATGACTGCTATGATAAAGTGAAAATACGTGTTAGTTAAAAACTACTTACTATAATATATTTTTGGATTCTGCTTAATATTTAAGGATCAAATTAAATCACGTCATTTAAAATTCTGCGAACACGTTATTAAAATAAAATGAACAACAAATCAAATTAAAATGGACTACAAATCAAATAAAGTTGACCTACAAATCAAATTAAAAGGAACTTCAAAACAAAAAACTTCAGAGTTTCAAAACAAATTAAAATTATCATTAGTTAATCCGTAAAAATGAACATGGTCTTAGTAAAATAGCGTTCTTTACGCATCACAGTCACTCTTCGACATCTTCGTCTGTTTCTGTGACATCAGGCTCACACAATCTATCAATAACTGTCTTATTGGTCGGCAGACTTTGGTACCATGAATGAAGCTCTCGAGGAATAACTGCTTTAGTGCATAAATTTAAGAGACCTTTTTTTTTGCCTCAGATATAAGGAATGCCTGTGGATATGCCTTTAGAATGGGATAGGCTTTTATCTTATAGATCCAGTCCTCGGCGTCGTCATGGTTGTCTGGTTCATCAGATACAAGCCCCTTGCGCCTCTTTGTGCGTCTCAGCGGCTTTGGCGGGCCACCGTTTTGGACATTAAATTCAGAGTAGGGGGGGGCCTTGAGGGTCGTTTGCTCCCAGCCATGAAAAGGAGGCCATCACTGGTCGGAGACAAGAAGCGGCAGGCGGCCGGAGCCTCTACTCCCAATGGTATCACTGCCACAAACTGTAGCTACGCGAAAGCCGTGGCTAGCTCCGCACACGCATCCGGCTCAGGAGCGACGGCGGCGAGCCAAAATATTAGTAATAGAGGCGGCACGCGGATGCCGGCTAGTAGAGGACCACCAGACGGACCATGTGAGTTACCTCCCGCATTCGAGCATCGGAGTGAGGAGTGGAGGAAAGAGGTCAGCAAGAAAAATAAGAGGAAAGGGGCTAAAGCTACGGCCGCTGGAAAAACGCCGCAAAAGCCAACACAGCAGATGCCAAAGCGAGCGAGAGACACTAGGAACCTTCGCACCCCTCGCTCTGCGGCCGTAGTCATCACGCTGCAGCCAGGCGCCGAAGACAGGGGAGTGACTTTTAAGAAAGTGCTTGCTGAGGCAAGAGCTAATGTCCAACTTAAGGACCTTGATATTGCGGGAGGAGTGCGGTTCAGGAGGGCAGCCACCGGTGCGTGCATCCTTGAGGTTCCTGGAGTGGCAAGCAGTGAGAAAGCCGACAAGTTGGCCACTGCTATCAGGGAGCAGCTCAGTGGAGATGATGTGCGGGTGGCTAACCCACAAAGACGGCTGAGATCCGCATCTCAGGCCTCGACGAGTCGGTGTCAGCTGAAGAAGTGGTAGAAGCTTTGGCTGGCGGCTGTCACAAGGACCGTATAATCATCTTAAAAACGGATTATTATATTTGAGTAAATAATTGAGTAAACATGTAATGGCTATTGTAGTATGTAAAAAAGCATTTTGTTATTAGGCACACACACCCACAAGCTTTAGTCATCACACCGATATAACAAAATTTTACTTGTTTCGTTCTGTTCCTTTTGGCTTACCCCATACAAGTACTTCTAAACTTGAACCTATGAAATAGTATTTCATTTTATAAACAGTTTTTGATAAAACAAATTACAATTAAATAACAAACTGATACCAAAAACATTTACCTCGTTATCCAAATCATCTTTCTTTTTTACCAAATGCAATAATAACTTCGCGCGTTTCATACCTTAATCTCGGTAGGTACACGTAATTATTACGTAGCAAATAGTAACTACACGTATCACTGTCGGCTAAGCTCATGCGCATCGACTGGCAGGTCGACGCGGCGGGGGCAGTCGCAGCGGTCGGTATCGGTGCGGGGGCCTGCGGCACTGGGCGAAAAGTCACTAACTTGCGAGCGAATTTCAATCAAATCACGTCAGCGTACAGTACAGTCTTTATTGTAAAATTAATTAAATATGATTAGTTATTGTATTGTATATTTTTTTTTAGGGTAAAACTCATTAAAACTGTTTAATTAATTATCGCTTTGGTTAAATGATGTACATTGCCTTACAACTATGAATAAAAAATAACTAAATAGAGTTAGTTAATTTTCGCTTTCACACTTTTGACATACAAATACAAATACAAATACTCTTTATTGCACACCTCCAACATCAAGGAATAGAATTCAGATAACAGGCAGAGGTAAACAACAGGCGGTCTTATCGCTAAATAGCGATCTCTTCCAGACAACCTTTAGGTAGCGGAGTAGTTGAAAATTAATGTTTGAAATTAGTAGGTGGTGCATAATAATAAAAGGACTAAATGAACGACTACCATAAAAGACAAAGGTAATAAACATACATAAATAAAACTATACAGATATACTTACATAAATACTTAGACATAATAAATAAATATATTGTAAAGTAATAAATAAAACAAAAACAGTATGAGCCACAAAGTTAAAGGAGCGATTATTATTGCAGTGTACTAAGGGAGAGACAAGTAGTGTTTTTTGACGAGGGTTTTAAATGTTGCAAGAGATTGGGCACGCCTTATATCCAGAGGAAGCGAATTCCACAGTAAAGTAGCCCGGAAAGTGAAAGAACCATTATAAAATTTAGAAGATGAAGGGGGAACAGTAAGAACTAAGTTTTGTGCAGAGCGAACAGAACGCAAATAACTGAAGCGCTCCTTGAGGTAGCGGGGAGTTGTGGGGTTAAATAGTACATTATAAAGAAGAGACAGAATATGGGAGTGACGACGAGAACGGATTGAGAGCCACTTGAGCTGAGACCGGAAGTCGGATACATGGTCATACTTGCGTAACCCAAATATGAACCGAATGCAGATGTTTTGGATACGCTCAAGCTTATTAAGCTGCTCCTCTGTGAGGTCAAGGTAAGCTATATCAGCATAGTCCAATATAGGAAGAAGTAGGGTTTGAGAGAGCGCAATTTTGGTGGCAATAGGCAGAAAATTACTGAGCCTTCTAAGAGAACCGACTGCCGCAAACATCTTTCTGCTTACTTCATTAACCTGTGGCACCCAAGATAACATACCAGGTATTCAAAAAGTAACTAAGTAAATTAAGTGACTTTTGAATGAGGTTCTTCGTGGTTAAATAGTTTAGTAATACTTAGGGTAAAAATAACTAAAATGACTTAGGTACGCTCATAAATAAGTTACAAGAAGAAATATATAACGGAATTAGGTATTTTTCGACTAAAATATTGAATTTGAAAAGAGTTTTTAGATAGTTCATTAACTTTGTAAAATTGAAACTATGATCGCTATTGCTACCGCAATAAGACTGAAATTTGGAGAAAAAAAGTGCGATTTTGATGACATATATAAGTCAATTTTGGCCATTTTGTGATTTGGTGACTTTTCGCTCTACGGCGACGATATCTCCGTAACTATCTGTCCTTGAAAAAAAAAATTAAACGTAAGTTATAGTAAATTTATTTATCTACAACATTGTCTAATCTATTTTCTAGCTAAAATGCTCCTAAACGAAGGTAAAAATCTGAATAAGTGCCGGTTTTTTCAAAATGGCAGCGGGCGCGGATGGAGGGGAAATTGTGCATTTTGCATTTTAAACACTCACTAACCATCTTAGACAACATATAAAAATTTCAAAACTACCGGACCGTTTCTAAGGTCACCCCTCATACTTCAGTCTATGGAGGCGTACGAAATAGACCAATCACCTGAGCTGAAATCCGAATCTTCACGCCGCTTCACTTTTGCCATTGGTCGATTCTGCACGATCCCACTCCGCTCCGTTTTACTGGAGACACACCCTTAGTTTGGGAAGTTTATTAAGGCATTATAAATATCGGGTGTGTAACATTCTCATTTATTACTAATGTAAAAGATCTGGATGCCCTCAATAACCCCGCACGCGCAGCAATTAGCGACATATGATTTTAACTATAAGTTTTTATAATATTCAGTGTTAGATTGAGCGTGGTAAAATAAACATCTTATCCGCATTTACGGTGTTTTCACTCTCTCGGCACTCGCTTTGACAAACTGACATTGACATCCAGTTGCATCCTCGTACACCGTTCAAGTACAGATTACATTTGACTCACCCTTCGAAGTCGATCCCAAACCACTCAGTTCTTATATTTATAGTTATATTATAGTTTACGCGAGGTTTGGCACCGACTTCGAAGGGTGAGTCAAATGTAATCTGTACTTGAACGGGCTTTTTTTGGTTTTTTAGTTTTACTGAAGTCGGTTCTTTTTTTTGCTAAATTTTTTTTTTTTGCTATTTAGTGATTCATATCAAAGTTCTAGTGGCCATCTGTGGTATTCATCATCAGTTTCCTGACACCAAATCCTATTTACTGAATGTAAATTCTTGACTTTATCAATAAATTACCGAAAGCGCCGTACATGTCCCTATAACATTTGAAGAGTTCCCTCGATTTCTCCAAGATTCCATTATCAGATCCCGACTTAGTGCCAACGGGACCAACTAGGAGTTATACCCTTTCCAATTAAAAAAATAAATAAAAAATCGGTTCACGGTTCTCGGAGATATCGAGTAACATACATACAAAAAAAATTAGTTCGAATTATTATGTGAGCGGCGACGTGTACCTTTGGCAGGTGATTTTGCAGACGGAGCTGCTGTCCGCATTTTCCCTACAGTTAGACAGGTGGACGCATACAATAACAAAATGACCACTGAAAACGCTAAAGCTCACCGCGTCTACACATTTAACGCTGTAGATGAATCTCGCGAGACGGCAACGTATGGTAGGAAGCCACCAGACAAAGTTATCCCTAAGGACGTCAATAACTGTGGTGGCTTCTTACCAACCATAAAATTAGGCGTCGAATCACGAGTGATGCTGAGGCGAAACATTTCCGTTTCCGATAGGATATTATATCTTTAGTGTAGGTACATAATATTTCACGTATAAAACATTATTGTTAAATATTGAAACATTATATAAATATAACATAGGTGACATAGGTATCATTATTTTAATTTTAAGGAGATGCCTTCTATAATTTACCCTGAAGCATAAATAATGATTGTAAATAAATAAAACATAAAAATTGTAATACTTTCGTCTAAGCACCAGAACTGTTATGTACATATTGTACTGTTATTGTGTAATAAATATCGATTAAGAAGTCGATTAATAATAAATATCGATTAAGAAGTCGATTAATAAAAAAATAAGTCTTCTGTACTCAGAATGCTTGTCAGGACAATTCCAGTAACACCAAACACGACTCGGTTACGTTGTTTGGTTACCGTGTTCTGTAGGGTCCTTTCCGGTTCCAGCATCAGACCAGTTTTATGGTACCGTATTCAATAGCACCATGTACATTTGTTTCCTCGTATTTAATTAACTATCCGAATCGGCACATCTAATCGCTACCTTCGAAACACTGGCCGTTTAGATGTAAAGTTCTAGTGGCCATCTGTGGTGTTCATCATCAGCTTCCTTACACCAAATCCTATTTACTGAATGTAAATTCTTGACTTTATCAATAAATTACCGAAAGCGCCGTACATGTCCCTATAAAATTTGAAGAGTTCCCTCGATTTCTCCAAGATTCCATCATCAGATCCCGACTTAGTGCCAACGGGACCAACTCGGAGTTATACCCTTTCGATAAAAAAAAAATTGAAAATCGGTTCACGATTCTCGGAGATATCGAGTAACATACATAGAAAAAAAACTAAAAAAAAAAAATGTGTTCGAATTGAGAACCTCCTCCTTTTTTGGAAGTCGGTTAAAAAGACCCTGCACCATACCAAATGTTTATGTTTAGTCCTATGGTTGACTGGTAGAGAATGCCTTATAGCATTAAGCCCGCCATTTGTGCTTTTACTTGTGTATTTTGTGCAATAAATTTAAATAAATAAATATATAAAATAAATAGATCGATTTGTGTGAGGTCGTCCGATATTTATTTATTTATTTTATTTACTTATTTCTATATTATAAGCTTTTCAATCTGAAAACTGGATACTCTCCATAAGCAAAATTGACATTCATTTATATAGACGACATATCTTTACTTTTACGAACATAATACTTTTACGGCACCACCGGGACAGTTTGGTTTGGAACTGTAACGGCTTTAACATGTAATGACTTGAATAACTTACAACCATGGAAAAAGCAACTATAAAAATACTATACACCACTAAATAGGTATGTATATGCACTTACATATTTTCTTAAAGAACAAAGGACCTACGTTTCACTATTATTAGTAACCTACTTTCTGTTAGCACGAGCAGTTGGTTGTGATGGTACGGCTCGTGAAGTGATCGTCTAAATTATAGCTGTTCATGTAATTGAATAAATTTTAAGGAGAATTAAAGCTTACGGTATGGTTAAGAGAATCCATTACTACCTTTACATACATCCAGGCTGAAGCAGTCATAGCTATCTGGCTACTAGAGGTCAGCGTTAGTGACATCGATTCCGTTATTAGGACAAATGAAGAGGTCTTCATTGTACGGGCTTTGTTCCCGTCGTGAACAACCGATTGCCCGCTATCACAGGGGAGACCTACGCTCTGACAGACCAGATGCCAGGCCTCGTAATCGAGTTATAGGGGCGCAGTTGACCCTCTTTCGCTGAGAAGCGATTATTTGCCTCGTATCCGAAGATGAGGACTTAGTTCAATGGGCTAAGAGCCCGCCCCAAACGACCCGGGTCATAGTTTATTTAGGTGTCG
Organism: Apotomis turbidana; assembly: GCA_905147355.2. NCBI lineage: Eukaryota > Metazoa > Arthropoda > Insecta > Lepidoptera > Tortricidae > Apotomis > Apotomis turbidana. Next base: position 2,606,725 of record LR990285.1, read on the forward strand.
GTATGCAAATAAGTTAGATTTTGATTTGGCCAAATCAAAGGTCGAGGGTCAATCTGCAAGACATGGCGTGTAGTAGAGTGACCGGCTATCGCCGCTGAACACGCCTTTGTAAACAGAATGGTTGTCACGCTACCGACTGCTTGAGTCAGTTTCGCTATCTAGATTCAGCCTGCATTGTCCTACACTTAAAGGTTCGGGCTTAGAAATATCACCTTTCTCGGCTAATACGCCCCTTTGCCTCCAACTGGTCCCCTCTGCCGTCGCTGCTACCCATTCCCGCAGTCCGCTGTAGACCCCCGCAGCCAAGTGTGGACCATAGGTATATACTTACGTATAATGAGTAGGTAAATGTGTAACTATTCGCCTTCAGGTGTCACCCCGCGTCTCCGCGTCAGATCAATAGGTAGTAACGGGTATTCAAGGAATATCCTAGTGAGTATTGTCCTATATGGGCTTTTTAAATGAATGCCTGACCCAAAGTCCAAATTCCATTATCTCTGATTTACTCGACTAACTGCCACATAGTCTAGATTCGTCTTTAGGTCCAACTAGGTTTCAAGGAAATGATTCGACTGATATCATTTTAGAACGGAAATCGTAATTGAGCATAAGATACGGGTTTTGATATCGGAGGTTCAGTCCTAACGGTCGCTCTGGCTGTAACAATTATTAAACAATCTGGCGATGTACTATAAGTTTTAAGAGCCATGAACTTAGTACGGAATCTCCGTTATCAATCCCTAATGGTACCTAACGATGGGGTACAATAAAAATATGGAGATGTGTAAAATTAGATTTATTTTGTCAAAATGGTTCATCTAAGTATATTTCACTTTTAAGTAAATTTGCAAAAAGAAACTGTTCGATTATTTAGACCATGGTTGATGGGTCGCATCAACCATAGCCGAACATTTCATTCCTAACCGCCATGCTAATAAGAGGGAAAATGAAATGTTCAACCCAATGTTGCATACTGGCTGATTAAGCCATATAGTTGTCTATGACACTTCTTGTTTATTATAATAAAATGTCTTCCTAAATTGCTTATTAAACGAACTAGACCGAAAAGTCGTTTCTTTTCAAATTCCCAATAAAACATGGTGTCAGAAGTAAAGAATCTCAAGAAATAAGATTGTCACGTGGTGTATTTTTGATATTTAGTTTCATGGTCGTAATTGTCACAATTATAACCATACCTTAAACGTTCTATTGTTTTTTGAGTAGGACAACACAATATATAATTTTTCTAGTCTAGCAACGGGAGTAAAGCTGTCATAGGTCAGGGTTGCTAGATAAATATTTCATATGACAGGGTAAAATTCAGAAATAACATATATTCGATAATATTATTTACACATCCTTAAAATATAATAATTTAAAATAAAGTATAAGAAAAATAAACATAAATATTAAAATACAGTATATGTTATTTCTTAATTAATATAATTAAATAAAGGTGAACCAGGGATCTTGATTGGGTAGTCTTCACAGTCAAAATAGGCAACCCTATATACTACTAGAAACCATTGAAGTCTGTAGAAGCTACATATCCGTTTTGATACGAATTTCCGAAATGTGGTGCCATTTTCATCTGACTCCTGGTGTGAGCAGCTGTGTCGTGAGTCTGGTGCACCGACGCCATTTCCGATGGAGATTTCTGTGGAAGTGTTATTTCGGGATTAGAAATCGTGAGTAGTGATCTTACACATAATTAGTTTCTGGTCTTTGTATCCTCGTTCAGTTTTTAACTGCTGGTTCCTTGTTTTAGCCACATTATTGATGGCGGGTGGGAGATCTTCTGCGGAGGCAGTTTAACTCAAGATTTTGGAGTCGCTCCGGTAAGCAGATTATCATAACCTCTCTGCTTAAATATAAAGCAATGTGTCTTTCGATTGCACTATTCTAATGCAGGATTTTACTTCTATTTCAGCGAAGTAGGGAATTAAAATTAAAATTTAAAAATAAGAATTTAGAATTTAAAATTTAAGATCAAATTAAAGATTAAAATTAAATTGAGATGAACCTTTTGTTTTTGGAAATTTAAATTAAACCCAAATTTAGAAGATGACATTGTGGTCAAATTAGATTTTTCCACACATCCACTCAACTTACCTCATGGCTTAAGGTATACACCATTTTCCAAATTTAATTCTGCATTGGGTCTGTCACTGTAATTTCCTGTTTCTTCAATGCCCTGGTCCTGTTCTGCGTGATCGAGACAGAAGCATAGCCAGAATCCCTCCGTAGCTGGGGTCCCGAGCACACTGCAAAGGAAGTGACATCAATCAGGACAGGTTCTGAGTACGGACTAAGCAAGGTGCGTGTCAGCCTCCTTTAGATATTAAAAACGTAGGGAAGTAGGATTTCACTTAAAGTTAAATAACGTTGTTGGCACTGTTAAAAGTTAGGTTTGTTATATAGCCTAAGTCGAACATATTATACACCCAGTGATACTGGCTGAGCTACTTTTATAAGCGTGTCCTAGAATTAAACAGTTCTATAAGTCTCCTGCCAAAGCAGGCATAGGTTAAGTCTGTACATAGCCTAGTGTGATACAATAAAGTTGTAGTAATTACAAAATTTTTCCTTTAATATTCCACGTAGGTCACCTGATTAATATTATTGAAAGGCATCCTTTTTCTAGGTCACGATATACTCAACAAACGAGTGTATTCATTTATTTAGTTGTGAGAATCCTTTGGTAGTGTTTTTTTTTTATCTCACAGTTGTTTTTTTTTTTGGAAAGAGATTGGCTCTTTCCTTTTGGAACTGCCTTCCAAAAATTAATTTAGCCGAGCTTGGAAGGTCTACGTTTCAAATGGCGCCCAGTGGTAATTTATTTTAGTTATTTCAGGCAGCCAATATTTCAAATGGCGCCCAGTGGTAATTTATTTTAGTTATTTCAGGCAGCCAATATTTCAAATGGTGCCCAGTGGTTATTTCTTTTAGTTATTTCAGGCAGCCATTATTTCAATTGGTGCCCACGATATTTTAGTGATTTACAGTCCTTTCAGTAATATTCAGGTTGATTTGAAAGTGCCAACAATCGTTTTGTTAAAACATTTTGTACTTACGTATTATTCTTGAAGAAATCCATATTTGTTTGCATTTCCCTGGTATTACACTGTGTTAAGACATTTTCCACACATTATATTGCTATTTTGTGTATATTTGAACAATATTTCTGCATATTTTTTACGTTTTTTCCGAGAAAGAATTCATTTCATAACCGTTATTGTACGTTTTTCTTTGTTCATTTGGGAAGCTAATCTGACATTTGAGTACTAGACTACTGAACAGGAAATCAAATTTTGAGCACTATACTTTTAAATTGGATGTTTGGTATAATTTAAATTAAGTAAACAGTAACAAATTATTACATATTCTTGCTATTTCAGAAACATATTTTCCATATTGTGTACACAAGTTTTATAGTAAATTCATATTAGAGTGAAATTTTTGATTATAGGATATTACATTTTCAACTTTCATAGTGTTACCACATTTTAAGGTTAAAAGAAAGTCTATTTAAGCACTAGAATTTCGATTTGAGGTTGTTTTTTTTGCTTTTGTGCTTTGAAATTCTTGTTATTTTCAAAGATAAAGTGTGAACATTATTAAATATCATTGCTAAATTTAATGATAATTTTGTTGTTTGGTGCATATTAAGGGAAACTTTCTTTATTTAAAATTAATTTGGATACAAAATTGTGGTATAGACAAATTGTGAATTTTGTTTTTTTTACTTGCTACTTTATTCAAACAGTAACGAAATTTAAGTAATTTTAAGTGTATATTTAACAAAAGTTGTTCAGGAAAACAATTTATATTGCGAAATAGCAGAATATCAGTAAGTTTCTTTGTGATTAACAGAGCCAACATATTATTAGATTTTTTTTTTAAAATAATGGAGCGGTTACAATTTCATTCTTTGTTAAAAGATGAGTTATATTATGAAGTGACTATTCGTTCTGAGACACCTGCTAGTACTGTAGATGGAATGAGGAAGCAGCTTAGACAGTTATTGCCTGAATGCCCTCCAGAGGCAATTTCTGAAACAGATTTCTCCGGTGACAGCGAACTTGACATCATCGAGACCAAACTTCAGGATTTGTCTGCGACTGTGAATAGGTACATTCAGACAAAGGATAGGCATTCTTTAGTTCGTTCTAAAGCTTTAGGAAATCATTTACATCACAGGCTATTAAGGATTAAGACAAACAATGATAGTGAAATATTAGAAATAAAAACAGCGCTCACTTCACAATTAGAATCTTTATTAAAAAAATTAGAGAATGCAGGTCAATCATCGGGTGCTCATAGTCCAATTGATTCGAACCTTCAGGGTTCTAGTGGTTCTAGTGCACAGCAAGTTTCAGACAGAGAAATTCAGGTAGTTTGTTCGGGCAATCAGAATGTCGCGAAATGGAATCTTCGTTATAATGGGAATAGCGATCCCAGATCATTCCTCGAGCGTGTTGATGAGTTGAAGCTCGCATATGGTGTTTCGGATTTGGCTTTGTTTTGTTCAACAGCACAATTGTTCACCGATAATGCTTTGTTTTGGTTCAGAGGTATTCGGGAACAGGTTTCTTCGTGGACACAGCTGAAAGATATTTTGCTTCACGAGTTCGATACCCCAGACTATGATTACAGGTTACTAGGAGAGATTAGATCCAGAACTCAGGGTTTAGATGAGCCAATCCACATATATGTAGCGATCATGTCTTGCATGTTTTATCGATTAAAAAATGCTTTGTCTGAGGAATCAAAGTTAGAAATTTTGTTGCACAACATTAGACCCAGCTTGTCAAAACAGCTGGCTTTAGTTAACATCACTTCAATTGCGGAATTGAAAGAAAATTGTCGTAAGCTTGAGGCGGCGAATGTACGCGCGCAACTTTTTGTCGAACCGTCCAAATCAGGTACACTTAGTAACGACTTCGCATACAAAGGCAGGTCCAAGCAGGTTAACGCCGTTGATGTTAGCACAAAACATTCCTTAGATTCATCGCATTGTAGTAGCTTTTCGAGTCAGCCAGCTTGTAGTACACAACAGCGGCAGCGTTTTGATGGAAACTCCACACATGTGCGGGAAACTTCGAGTATTCCTGTTTGTTATCGTTGTGGTAAAACGAATCATAATTTTAGATTCTGTAAGGGAAAGCGTAACACGAATAATGTTCAAATAAAATGTTTCGGTTGTGGAACACAGGGTGTTTTGATTAAAGATTGTGACAAATGTCAAAGCTCACAGAGTCAGAAAAAACGTTCCGTTTCACACAAATCAAAAAACTAGTAGGTCAGAACCGCAGTGATAGTTTTAGGGATAAATTAAACGATCCGATTTCACAATTTTGCAATTACGATTCGATTGCTACGGTTCTGTTTACACCAAATAAAAGCGATATTCGACCATTTTTGAAATTTAGAGTGTGTGATTATTTTGACGTTTACGGTTTAGCGGACAGTGGTTCTTCAATTAGTATTTTGGGAAATGATTCACATGAAGATTTTATTAAATTCGGTTTCGAGATGAAGGCCACTGACTTAACTTCATGCAATGTTGCAAATGGCTTTATAGTCCAGTCAATAGGGTACATTTTTGTTCCGGTAACATTTAAAAATGTTACAAATGTTATAAAGTTTTTAGTTATACCCAATATTGTTACGGATGTTATTTTGGGGATTGATTTTTGGAAAGTTTTTAGTTTGGCCCCGGAAATTTTGGACAACATTGCATATATTAAGACACCAGACAAATATTTTGACTTATGTAATGGAATCGGTTCTGAACAGGTTAATTCAATTCAGTCGTACGATCACTTGTCTCCAACGCAACAAGAGCTCGCGAACGCCGTAGTGGGGAAGTTTAAGGATATCTCGTTCGAAGTAAAGGGTTTAGGTAGGACGTCTTTAATGGAACATGTCATTGACACTGGCGACGCTCCACCTATTAAGACCAAACAGTATCCACTCTCTCCGGAAAAGAGGGCAAGTTTAGGTTCGGAATTAGATCGGATGTTGGAGTTAGGTGTCGTTACTCCGTGCGAAAGCCCATGGAATAATCCGGTACTTTTAGTCCAGAAAGCAAATGGGGATTGGAGATTCTGCTTAGACTGTAGGAAATTAAATGCGGTGACGAAAGGGGATTCGTATTCCATACCGTATATTCCGCAGATTTTAGATAGTTTAAAGGAAGCGAAGTTTCTGACGTCTATCGACTTAAGTTCCTCTTTCTGGCAGATTCCTTTGCATGAGAGCTCGCAGGAGAAGACCAGTTTTACTGTACCTGGTCGCGGGTTGTTTAAATTCCAAGTTATGCCGTTCGGATTATCGGGAGCACCTGCCCGACAGCAGAGGCTCATGGATAGGCTTATAGACCATAATATAACCAGCGACATTGAGAACGGTTTCGTCTTCTGTTACATAGACGACATAGTTCATCAGATTTTCAGACTCATTTAGTGTTGTTGAATCGTGTGTTGGAAAAGCTGAAGATGGCGAACTTGACAATCAATTTCGAAAAGTCCAAGTTCTTCAGACAGTCTATTAAGTACTTGGGTTACGTAGTAGACGAGTTTGGCTTGCGTACAGACCCAGAGAAGGTGTCCGCCATCTTGAACTTTCCCATTCCCACGACTTCTCGCGAGGTGAAGATATTTTTAGGGACATGCTCATGGTATCGTCGGTTTATCCGAAATTTTTCGAGTATAGCTGCCCCTTTAAATCGCTTGACCTCGAAGGGAAAGAACGCACCACCATTCGTTTGGTCTGCAGAGGCCGAGGACGCCTTTAACACATTGAAGAATGCGTTAGTGTCAGCACCAATTTTAGCTGTCCCTGATTTTGACAAGCCGTTTACAGTACATTGTGACGCTTCTTCATATGGAATCGGCGGTATGCTATCGCAGACAATCGATGGTCAGGAGCATCCCATAGCGTATGTTAGTCGTTCTCTTAACAAGTGTGAGCGCAACTATAGTGCCACAGAACGAGAAGCGCTGGGAGTTCTTTTCTCGGTCGAGAAGTTTCAGGCATATTTAGGTTCACGTCGGTTTAAGTGATTACCGATCACTCTTCATTGCGTTGGTTCATGAACTTGGAAAATCCATCTGGCAGATTAGCACGTTGGGGTTGCAGACTGTCTCAATTTAATTTTGATATTGAGCACAGGAAAGGCACCGAGAACGTTGTGCCAGATGCATTGTCCAGGTTAATGCCCGTTGAAGCCGTAGACGTAGTGGTCGATGACGACGTGAACGATGATTGGTATGATAAGACGCTGAACGGTTGTAAGGCTTTTCCAGCAAACTTCCCGAACTATTGTGTCAGGGATGGTAAGCTGTTTCGTTTTAGTAAGAGCAAATATAACCTTTTAAGAGAATTTGACTGGAAGGAGGTAGTGAGACAGAATGACCGGAAGAGAGTTTTGAAAGAGAACCATTGCGATCCTACTGCCGCACATTTAGGGGTTTTTAAAACTCATCGGCGATTGGCGCTTACATACTTTTGGCCTGGTATGTACAAGGACGTTGTGGAGTATGTGAAGGCATGCGATACCTGTGCAGCCTATAAACATTCACAGAAAACAACTCCTGGGCTGATGGGTAAGCCAAAAGTATGTCACCGCCCAATGCAAGTGGTTAGTATTGATTTGGTCGGTCCACTTCCGCGTTCTAGAGCAGGTTATACGTTCTTGTTTGTTGTTACATGTTGCTTTTCAAAGTACACGCTGCTATTTCCTCTCCGCCGCGCAACTAGTGCGTTGGTGGCGAAGCATTTTGAGAAACATGTCATTTTGGAACATGGTGTACCGGAAACCGTAATTACCGATAATGGGGTTCAATTCACGGGATCTGAGTTTAAGCAGCTAATGAAGCGTTACAACGTACCTAAAGTTTTTTATGGACCAAGATATACGCCGCAGGTTAACCTGGTAGAAAGGTATAACAAGACGGTTATGACGGCCGTAGCGTCGTACGTAGAGGACAATCACCGGTCTTGGGATGAAAATCTGCACCAAATTCGTTTTGCTTTAAACAGTGCAGTCAATGAGTCCACAGGGTTTTCTCCTTTCTTTTTAGTACACGCTAGGGAACCAGTCATAAACGGCTCGTTCTATAAGGATACTGGTCAGGATTATTCGGTTACCATTCCTAGAGAGGAATATGCCGGCGAGTTTGGTTGCTTGAAAAATATTTTTGAACAAGTTAGGTTACGTTTGTTACAAGCACATGAAACAAATGCTAAGTATTACAACTTAAGAAGACGTTCAGCTAAGTTTTCAGTAGGAGATGTTGTTTGGAAACGTTCATACGTCCAGAGTGACGCTATGAATTTTAAGATGTCAAAGCTTGCGCCTAAATACGAGAAATGTAGGGTAAAAGCGGTTTTATCTCCTTTAGTTTATGAGTTGGAAAGGATGGACGGCCATCCTATAGGTTCGTGGCACATTAAAGACTTAAAAGCGTAAGGTTACAGCTGCTGATTTAGTGATCAGTGGACGCGCGACCCGTATACAATAGGTATTGCTCGTCGCGCCGCCACTGTTCAATAAATAACAGAGCATGGTGACACGTACTTAAGTAGGGTTGTGATGTAGCATTAGTGTTAAATATCGCAAAGTCATATTTAATCACAAATTAAAAGGACCGTGGTGAGCAGGATAAACTGACTCATTACTTAATTATGAAAGGTGACGTATGAAAGGGTTATGACAGTTATGAAAAATTGGAGCTGCTCAATCCTAGCTCGATGAGTAACAAGAGCCGTCTTTAATGTTGTGCATATTTAGAAATCGTGCGAAAACACGTAAAAAATATTGAGTTTTTTTTTGATACTGTACGCACATCCAACAAGGGTTTTATCGGTGTTTTCCGTACATGTGTGGATGTGTAGGTGTTTTGTTGTGCAGTATTGTTTCTGATTTTGTTTCCTCAGACCCAGTCGACAGGTATGAGGTAATTTTGATTTGAGTTGAGGGAAAGCGATCGTTATCGATTAGCCTACATTTGTTTTGATTATAAACGATTCATTCGTTTTGTTTTCTTGGTTTTGGATTTAGGAGCGAGTTAAGTACTTACACGTTGTGGTGCTACACTCAATATTTGTAGTGTTTAGACTTAGTGTCAACACTTTTCACTGGATTTTGGTTGTGCTGGAAATCAGCCCAGTGTTCCGAGTAGTTTACTACATTTTCGGCACTGTTTCGCCCGGACTAGCGGAGATAAAATAAGTATGCTGAACATTTGTCCTGGCCGTTGGTTTTAACCTCTTCAACACAAGGTTGTTGTGTTGAAAAGGTTAAGGAAGGGTTTCGCATAGATGGATGGATTTTTTTTTTAGGACAGTAGGTCCTATTTTGTATTTTTTTTTTCTTTAAAAGTATTTTTTTTTTCGTGTGCTGATAAAGCACAAACCGGGCTAGTGATCGGTGGACGCGCGGCCACATATCGAGTAGGTAGATGTTGGGTATTGTCCGCCGCGCCGCCATCGTTCACAACCGTTTAGCACCGTGAATTTTCTTTAGTAGTTGCATGTTAGGTTTGAGTATGGTTTACTCAACCGTAGGGTGACTTACCTAGGTATACATAGTTATTTAGGGTCATTGGCGCGGGTTCGAAGGATAGCAGTTTATTCTTTTGGTATTAGTCATTTTTAATAGTTCGGTAGTGTTTTTTTTTGGAAACTGAGTAACATTACATTTTTTTTAGTATACAGTTTTGTCCAAGGCGTCCCTCGAGTTCGTACCAGCCGTAGCTATTAGGTGTTGGTTGTTTTGGGTTTAGTGTAGACACACGTGACTTGCCTTTAGATTTTTTCTAGCTCTTGATAAAGCAAGATCGCTGAGGGCAGCGAGCGATTCACTCCTAGTGAATCTTTTCGTATGGGGGGGGGTATTGTCACGTGGTGTATTTTTGATATTTAGTTTCATGGTCGTAATTGTCACAATTATAACCATACCTTAAACGTTCTATTGTTTTTTGAGTAGGACAACACAATATATAATTTTTCTAGTCTAGCAACGGGAGTAAAGCTGTCATAGGTCAGGGTTGCTAGATAAATATTTCATATGACAGGGTAAAATTCAGAAATAACATATATTCGATAATATTATTTACACATCCTTAAAATATAATAATTTAAAATAAAGTATAAGAAAAATAAACATAAATATTAAAATACAGTATATGTTATTTCTTAATTAATATAATTAAATAAAGGTGAACCAGGGATCTTGATTGGGTAGTCTTCACAGTCAAAATAGGCAACCCTATTTACTACTAGAAACCATTGAAGTCTGTAGAAGCTACATATCCGTTTTGATACGAATTTCCGAAATGTGGTGCCATTTTCATCTGACTCCTGGTGTGAGCAGCTGTGTCGTGAGTCTGGTGCACCGACGCCATTTCCGATGGAGATTTCTGTGGAAGTGTTATTTCGGGATTAGAAATCGTGAGTAGTGATCTTACACATAATTAGTTTCTGGTCTTTGTATCCTCGTTCAGTTTTTAACTGCTGGTTCCTTGTTTTAGCCACATTATTGATGGCGGGTGGGAGATCTTCTGCGGAGGCAGTTTAACTCAAGATTTTGGAGTCGCTCCGGTAAGCAGATTATCATAACCTCTCTGCTTAAATATAAAGCAATGTGTCTTTCGATTGCACTATTCTAATGCAGGATTTTACTTCTATTTCAGCGAGGATAGGGAATTAAAATTAAAATTTAAAAATAAGAATTTAGAATTTAAAATTTAAGATCAAATTAAAGATTAAAATTAAATTGAGATGAACCTTTTGTTTTTGGAAATTTAAATTAAACCCAAATTTAGAAGATGACATTGTGGTCAAATTAGATTTTTCCACACATCCACTCAACTTAACTCATGGCTTAAGGTATACACCATTTTCCAAATTTAATTCTGCATTGGGTCTGTCACTGTAATTTCCTGCTTCTTCAATGCCCTGGTCCTGTTCTGCGTGATCGAGACAGAAGCATAGCCAGAATCCCTCCGTAGCTGGGGTCCCGAGCACACTGCAAAGGAAGTGACATCAATCAGGACAGGTTCTGAGTACGGACTAAGCAAGGTGCGTGTCAGCCTCCTTTAGATATTAAAAACTTAGGGAAGTAGGATTTCACTTAAAGTTAAATAACGTTGTTGGCACTGTTAAAAGTTAGGTTTGTTATATAGCCTAAGTCGAACATATTATACACCCAGTGATACTGGCTGAGCTACTTTTATAAGCGTGTCCTAGAATTAAACAGTTCTATAAGTCTCCTGCCAAAGCAGGCATAGGTTAAGTCTGTACATAGCCTAGTGTGATACAATAAAGTTGTAGTAATTACCAAATTTTTCCTTTAATATTCCACGTAGGTCACCTGATTAATATTATTGAAAGGCATCCTTTTTCTAGGTCACGATATACTCAACAAACGAGTGTATTCATTTATTTAGTTGTGAGAATCCTTTGGTAGTGTTTTTTTTTTATCTCACAGTTGTTTTTTTTTTTTTGGAAAGAGATTGGCTCTTTCCTTTTGGAACTGCCTTCCAAAAATTAATTTAGCCGAGCTTGGAAGGTCTACGTTTCAAGATGGCCGAACAACCAGAACAGTGTAAAAATAAAAAGGACCCAGCAATTATTGGCGGAGTCCAACCATTACGGGTAGACAATCAGGTACCGGAAAGATGGCGTACTTGGAAACAAAAATTCGAAATTTACATAGAAGCTAATAACTGGTGCAAGCTACCAGAACCCAGAAAAGTGGCTATTTTTCTTAATCTTATCGGCGACCAGGGTCTTGACATATATAATTCATTTTCATTAGATCGGAAAAATGTCGCACTGGCAGCCGTCATAAATAAATTTGATGAAAAATTGAATTCGTTAAAAAATGTCACCGTGGAACGGTATAACTTCTTCTCGCGGAATCAAAATCCAAATGAAGATTTCGATGAGTATGTCACAGTCCTTACCAATTTAAGCAATTCCTGTGAATTCAGTACACTCAAGGACAGCCTGATCAAGGATAAATTTGTCATAGGCATTCACGATAAAAACGTCAAGCAAAGATTACTCCAAGAAGATAAACTGGACATCGAAAAGTGCCTAAAGATCGCTAAGAGCATGAAATTGTCGCACGAGCGTTCAGGAAAACTAAACCATGACTCTGAACAACCACAAGAAGTTATCAACGTCATATCCCAATCACATACAAGCCGTCCGAAGTCTAGACATCCCCGGAACTACAGTCCAGCACCACGAAGTGAGTCGCGAAAACCACATCAGTCAGGAAGCCGATATCAAGATTATCGTCAAAATCATCGTCAAAACCATCGCAGTCCCAGCAAGACATGCAGCCGCTGTGGTCAAATCCATCGCTACAAATGTCCAGCGACAGGAGTCAAATGTAACACATGTGGACGTCGAAACCACTACGAAAAATATTGCTTCTATAATAAAAATCGCGTCAACATGGTTAGCGCAGATACTTACATCATAGGAGCTATAGGAAAACACTCTAGAAATAGCGATAACTGGTTATTAAATATAAAAGTCCTAAATAAAAACATAGAATGTCAAATTGATACAGGTGCGGAAATCAACGTTATTTCAAAATTTACATTGAATAGTCTTCAGAAAAACATCCCGATACTCAATGCTAAACACAAACTTTGTTCTTTTACAGGTAACCCAATACCAGTCATTGGAGGATGCTATTTGAAGTGTACATTTTCCAACAATGTAACAGCCAATATTTATTTTGCAGTAGCAGACTCTGTATGTCAAACTATAATTGGCCAAAAAACCTGTGAGGATTATGGTATTGTACAAAGAATTCTAGGCATGAAAGATGAGGAAAACTGTCAAAATATCACGAAGTCATGTCTAAAGTCAAGGTCAGTACAAAATATTATTGATAAGTATCAACATTCTTTTGAAGGGTTAGGATGTTTACCTGTCAAAGCACATTTGGATGTAGATCCTAGTGTCAAGCCAAAAATTAATGCTGCTCGAAGGATACCTTTTGCTCTACAGTCTCGTCTAAAAACTGAACTAGAAAATATGGAAAGGTTAAAAGTTATTGAAAAACTTGACAAACTCAGATTGGGTTAGCTCAATTGTTCTTGTAGAAAAAGCAAATGGAACTCTTCGAGTATATCTTGATCCGCGTAATCTAAACGAGGCTATAAAAAGACCTCACTATACTTTTCCTACATTTAATGATTTACGCTCAAACGTAGCAGGAGCAACAGTTTTCAGTAAACTGGATGCTAGCTCAGGATTTTGGACAATTCCATTAGATGATGAAAGCAGTAACCTGTGTACATTCAATACACCATTCGGAAGGTACAGATTTCTTCGTCTTCCATTTGGAATCAATTCAAGCTCTGAAATTTTCCATATAACCATGGTACAATTATTTGGTGATTTACCTGGTGTTCAGATTTTCATAGATGATCTATTAGTATATGGTAAGACGGAAGCTGAACATAACGAAAGGTTAGAGAATCTTTTTAAGAGAGCTCAGGAGGTCAATATCAAGTTCAATAAGTCAAAATGTCAATTTAATATGTCTGAAGTGTATTATGTAGGTCATATGTTTAATAAGGATGGAATTTTCCCAGACAAGTCCAAAATTAAAGCTATTCTAGATATGCCCACTCCAACAAATGTCAAGGAACTACAGAGATTTCTTGGTATGGTGAATCATCTAGGTCAATACATTCCCAATTTAGCGGAAGAAACCTGCATACTTAGAGATCTCATAAAAAAGCAGAATATTTGGCAATGGTCATCAAATCATGAGAAACAATTCACTAGATTAAAGTCACTCATATGTAAAGCACCGGTTCTTACCCATTATGACCTTAAGAAACCTATCAGAATGTCCGTAGATTCTTCAAAGTCAGCAGTCGGCGCTGTAATATTTCATGGCACAAACCCCATAGCATATGCATCCAAGTCATTAACCAAGTCACAAGAGAATTATGCACAAATTGAGAAAGAACTCTATGCTATAGTGTTTGGCGCAAAGAAGTTCCATCAATACTTATATGGCAACATAGTCCATGTGGAGACCGACCATCAGCCTTTAGTAACACTTTTTAAGAAACCTTTATCAGACGTTCCAACTAGACTACAAAGGATGATGATCACTCTCCAAGCATATCACCTGATAGTGTCTTACACAAAAGGCTCACAGATGTATGTGTCAGATACACTGTCTCGAGCACCTATAAAAGATGAATCTGTCAATAGTCAATTTAATTTTGATGATTTGGAAAAAGATGTAGAAATTGATGTCAATTTATTAACTTCACATCTTGCCATAACTAAAGCTAAATTAGAAAAAATACTGGAACATACCAACAAAGATGAATCATTACAAAAATTAAAATTTTACTTCCAAAATGGATGGCCAAACTGTCAAAAACAAATAGACCATTTGGTTTCTCCATACTGGAACATTAGGGATGAATCCATGTCATAAATAACTTGTTGTTTAAAGGTCAAAGTATCATCATTCCAATGTCCATGAGATCTGAAATGTTGTCTATTTTACATGAAGGGCATTTAGGGATTGAAAAAACCAAAAGTCAAGCCCGAGGTACAATCTATTGGCCCAATATTAATAGTGATATTGAGTCTAAAATAAAACAATGTGAACAATGTCTTATGTACATGAATAACAAGCCATAAGATCCAATTATGTCTCATGAACAGCCTATTTATCCTTGGGAAAAAGTAGCTGCTGATTTATTTGAATATAAGTCAAGAAAGTACCTACTAGTGGTAGATTTCTATTCCAATTACATTGAGGTCACACATTTGCCAAATGCAAGTGATAGTAATGCTGTAATTATACACCTATGGTCTATTTTTGCTCGTCATGGTATTCCATTACAACTTTTGACTGATAATGGTCCACCATTCAATTCTCAAGCATTTAGGATATTTTCTTTAAACTGGGAATTTGAGCACATAACATCAAGTCCATACTTACCCAGATTGAATGGTCTAGCTGAGGTATCTGTCAGAATAGTTAAGAATATATTTAGAAAGTGTGAGTAATCTGGTACTGATCCATATATAGGTCTATTACAGTACAGAAATTCACCGAGAGGTAATCTTAGTTCACCTGCTCAGTTGTTAATGTCAAGACAGTTACGAACTAAATTACCAACTAAAGTAACAAATTTAAAGCCTAAGGCAGTCAATTTTAACTTACATTCACAGCTAAAGAGACAAAACTTTGAAAAAACTAAAGCTTATTATAATCAACATGCTAGGAAGTATAAGGATCAATGTTTGAAACCCAATGATTATGTTTACTTCAAAAAGAATCCTTCTGATAAAATTTGGCAAAAGGGCAAAGTAACTTCAAAAACAAACTATCCCCGTTCTTTCATTGTAAAGGATGATAACAATGTCTTGTACAGGAGGAATCAGCAATATATATACCGTCCGCAAAAACAGAAATACACTGATAATAATAAAATGTATTATAATTATTTTCCATTTAATAGTCAGGACAGTCCAGAGCAAATAAGAAATTCACCTGTACCGAATGTTAACAATAATGATTCTAACACTGTAGCCCGTAGAACACCTAGTGGAAACTATAGAACAAGGGCAGGTAGATTAGTAAATAAACCACGGAGACTAGATTTATAAATTTAATAATGTAAATATTCTACTACAACATGTTTTACTTAGTAATTAATGTCAATGTTTATGTTATGATTTTGTCCGTTGACACTGTTTCACTTTTTCACAGCACTTCACCAAATTAATACCATCTGGTAATTAGTCACAAAATCATGGCAATAAACAGTTAGAAGTGATAATTTTCTGTTAAAAATAATTGTTTATTTTATTTGAAATAATATGCAATTTGCTCGTTTTGACATCTGACGTTTTGACGTTACCAAAGACATCATTGTTTTTTCTTTTAAAAAAGGGGCATGTTGCATACTGGCTGATTAAGCCATATAGTTGTCTATGACACTTCTTGTTTATTATAATAAAATGTCTTCCTAAATTGCTTATTAAACGAACTAGAGCGAAAAGTCGTTTCTTTTCAAATTCCCAATAAAACACCCAAAAACCCTCTTGGCCCTTAAATCTAGTTTATACACACATGCACACAAAAGTTTACAGTTTTAATACTAAAAGTTGTCCCTAACTACCAAATTCAAGAGGAACAACAGTAAGAGAGGCTAACCTTCAGTCTTTACTTAAATCTAACAACACAAAAGCACGTATTTACAGCTAGAGTGATTTCACACTTGCACTCCTCCTTTGATTCTAATTAATAACGGACCATTTCGTTTTCTACAGTATTATCTCCACCCGTACGCGGAGCACGGAGGGTCCCACAACACCAAGCATTAACCCTCACACAAAAGGCGGCGCAAAAAAATCCCAATTAGGCATGCTACCTGCCTTCCAATAAAAATTGGTAGCTCACAAATCGAAAGTGGGCCCAGCCAGCGGTGTTTATTACGTCCTTGCTGGTAAAATTTATCTAATGATCCATGTTTGCTACTTTTACTGTAAGGCTCTACTGAGTTTAATATGAAAGTGGGATGCAAATCTGAATCACTCTAATCGTTGCGGACAATGATGGTATTGAAGTACATTACCAAATAATTCGCTTGTATAATTGCGCTATATATAAATAATAATATACGAATAATTGCGCCAACTCGTCTCCTTTCGCAGGTCGGATTGCCTCCCCGCCTCGCTCGTTCGACACAAAAGTTCCTTACACTTTTACACTGAACTAAATTAGACTATGACTTTGGGAATACAATTTCTAAGTTAAAAACACAATAGGTACGCTTAGTAGATTAAGCTCCCGAGCGCGCGCTGTGATCTCAAGACGTAAACTGCCCCGAAGCCTCGCTCCAGTCCGAGTCGAGAGGACCCCTTCCTTGTACCTGCCACACCTCCTGAAAACCAGAAATTCTCCCGCCAGTCAATATGAACAATGTTCGGACCCCACCCCGAATTAGTTATGCTTGTTTATTGGTCATTGATTTCAGAGTCAACCAGACACACCCCTTAAGTTCAATGGAATTATGTCGCCTCCTTGTCACTAAGACATTAAGATTAATGTCTTAGCACATGTGCGTAGCTTCAAATTTCTCCCCATTATTCTGAAAGGTTGCGCAATATAGTTTTATGACGTCCCGTGGCGTTGTGCCTAGAATTGACAACATTTCATATTTTTAAGACTATCTTTTATTACTTTTCTGAAATAATAAAGCCCTGTCGATCTCTATATTAATTTCCACCTGTTATAAATATGAAATGTTGTCAATTGTCTATACTTAACTCCCCTTTTTTTCTCTCTAAATTGCTTCCTTAGTAATAAATTTAACAATCAGTGAGAAAGGTTGACAATTAAAGACAACCTATTACGTAATGAATTTCCGTCATCCGTTGTCTTAACAACAATTTAAAATTCCAGCTAAATTGGTTTTTTAGAATTCTGTTAAATATTGTCTGTAAATAACATCGGGTTATTTATGGGCTGTGCAGTATCTATTACATTTTGAACTTACGATTCCCAGACCCTTGCACAGATGCGGTCCCGCTTTCACAATACCAATTTTTTTTATAATAGTCGATCTGGCCATCTCATGGTCCTATGTGTACTTTTAGTGTAGACTGCCGTTTTGCTCATCGTTGTATCGACACAGTAAATAATAGCAGTATTTTCATCTCAACTAACTTATAACTTCCAAGCGTGTGTCAATGAAGTGTCAGGGCTTCAGACGAAAACTAACTCAGGCCAAACTCTTTGCCGAAGTTGAACCGACATCTCGAGAGTACTACTTGAAAATTATAAACCCTGTTGCTGAATTGTTACTTTAACTCACCTGTCGAATTTACCCCAGGAAGACATGGCAAGGCCTCCAACAAGGACAACCAACGATCTGATCAACGATCACGGGAAGGCTTTGGATGAAGGTGGTGCACAACCGTTCTTTGTGGGAACCTTGGGTGAGTATGCAAGACAGGGGTAGTATACTATTTAGTTATACTAGACTTTTTTCACAGATCATCATAAGATGATTGTGGTAAAACTCACAAGTTTAATCTTCTCCTCAGCTCAGTCCTCTTTCAGCCGACTGCAGATAAGTACTCTGAGGATACTGCAGAAGCATAGCGCAATACACACGGTATAAAGGTTCAAATAAAACACATTACACCAGGAATTCGGATTTTTATTGGTCAAAAAATACTTTTAACATCTAATTAGAACTTAAATAATACAATTTTATCACATTAGTTACATCAAATCACCTTATACATAGTGAACATTCATATTTTACAACATTGAACAACGTTTACATTGATATCTTGATGAATACTAGAAAAATTTAGTTCCATTTCCATTACGTAGGTACTTTGTTCTTTGTAAAGTCACCGATAAAGTCTAATGTGAATATGTTCGTTCCATGCCCAGTCAGAACACGACGTCCAAATTAAAAATAATACAATATTCCAATAACATTACTCATCCCAACCAATACTAATATACTTATGCATAAATACAATATTCCAAAACGAACAATAGGAAAAACAAAACTTTTTAAAATCACAAAATGATATTATTAAAAGTATCGTGACACATCTATTCTTTAATTAATCGTTAGTAATTATAAAAACAGTTTATGAAACTCACTTAAAAAATGTCAGGGGTTAGAAACGGCCCGACATGTCGCGTCGCAGCGGATAACTGCCCCTGATGAAGAGCTCCATATGAGTTCAAAACATGTCGCGCCGTTCCAGACAATTTTTACGTGAGTTTAAATTGTTTTTAGGGTTCCGTACCTCAATCGGAAAAAACGGAACCCATATAGGGTCAGTTTGTTGTCCGTCCGTCTGTCTATCTGTCAAGACCCTCGCGAACGCGTGGAGGTATCGAGTTGAAATTAAAACCATATACTTAATTTTTACGGTCCATTGAAGCTGTGAAAAAATTATTCTACTTTAACGTAAGAAAAAGATACGGCCGTTTATGTCGCAAAAAACGGAAATGTACGTTGACACTCAAGGGAATCAAAATGATAGGGTACTTCCTGATGACCTAAAACTATGAAATTTGACAAGTAATATCGTCACATACTACAAATACTTATAACAATCTGAAAAAACTATACATTTGTAATAAAGTCATAAAAAATATAGTTCTTTTCAAACATCATATTTGGAGAACTCGGTTGCGTTAAGTTTGGACCTCGTTTGTATCCGGTGCGATACATTCAGGTGCAAACTTAACTCAACCAGGCCAATTAACATGGGATAAGTGAAAGTTTGTACGGAACACTTGGCCGGTTTTTTTTTAAATTCATTATAAAATCACGTTGTGTGCCCAACAGTTTACAACAAGTTACCAGTGGCAATTACCTCAGCTCCCTCTTTAGGTTGTTTTAAAAAGAGACTAAAAAGTTGGCTTCTCGAGCACACATTCTATAGCTTTAATGAATTTTTGAATGTTAAATTATAAAATAATAATACTTATATACCTACGGATTTGCTATATACGAGTTAATGTTAATTAAATTTGTATACATATTAAGTTATAAATGATTTTTATGTATTGACGTGTAATATTGAAAATATTATAAATAAATGAATATGAATATGAATATGAATACTCTCGGAACTTAGTTGATTTATTAAGTTACATTCTCAATCAAAACTTTGTCGTGCATTTTGTTTCTATTCTTCTACAGACACAGACAGAAAAAGTTAATTAAATTCCTTTTTGCCTCATTTATTCCTTCTCCAATTGGATAACATACTCACGAAGGTTTTGTGACTGAGCTGCCGGAATTGTACTTGACAGGGAATTTGTTTGACAAGGGTCAGCCTTGTTTTAAGTGTGTGATTTTCGTTATTAATACACTTGTATTATTATAAAAACCGGCCAAGTGCGAGTCGGACTCGCGCACGAAGGGTTCCGTACCGTCAAATAAAAAAACGGCAAAAAATTACTTTTGTTGTATGAGAGCCGCGCTTACATATTTATTTTATTCTGTTTTTAGAATTTGTTGTTAAAGCGGCAACATAATTAGGTAAATCATCTGTGAAAATTTCTACTATCACGGTTCATGAGATACAGCCTGGTGACAGACGGACAGACGGACGGACAGCGGAAGCTTAGTAGATTCAGATTCAGATTATTTATTGCAAAAAAAAATTTTTTTCGGAGAATGGCTCTTTACCCTTTGGGTACGGAACCCTAAAAATTACAAATGACAAGAAGCCATATGAGTCATAAGTCAACATTTTTGACAGACCACCTGTTTTTTGGATAAGGTATCCTAATGTTATGCAATGTTTATTTCAAACAGCATTTGATAACAGATCGACGAAAGTTCTATCTGCCTTACATAACCTGAACCCCACGTAGCTGCTTACTTAATTCTAATTTACGAGCGAAGTAGCGGGTCTGGAGGCAATGGGTGCCTGAATTATGCCAAGCTTGAACAGTATTTACGGAATACTCGAATACTCGGGACTGGGATTCTTTGTTTTACCCACACTCGCAGAATGCTTCGTTTTATGGAAGTATCATTTTGTTAACATCTTTATTTTTATAATTTTCGACAACATGCACAACATCCGTCCGGTTACGATGTAAAAATAGCCAGTGCACTTTACAGCTTTAACACACTCCTTAAATGGCGAAAGCTTGTGAGTGTCTGTATGTTTGTCACTTCTTCACGCTCTAATGGCTAAAAGGATTTTCATGAAATTTGGAACAGACATAGATACCCTAACTAGTACATTAAATAAATGACTATGTTCTGCTTTATACGTTTTCAAATATGCCGGTTACTTTCACTAAAGAACTTCATCGGATTGAAAATATTGACATGCAACTTTGTTATTTTCTATTTAACTCAAGATTTCACACAAATTTAATGCTTTATGAATACGTGTGGCACTAAATTTGGCAAAGTTTCAACAAAACAAGGAAGTTACCAAAATATTCGCCTTTGCAGATTCTAGAACGCCTGGAACTTTGCAATATCAAAACTGAGAGAACACACAAGGCCAACGTAAGTTATGAATAGAGCAGACTTTGAGCTGACATGAGTTTTTGATATCACTTAATGAGATTAGGAAAACAATGAAGTCAAGTTTAGGTAGAAGTGGTGTTTTCATAATAGCCTGAACATAATCAGTTTTAGTAAGTCTCTGGAAAAATTACATAAGTAATTTGAACACTGACGAGTAACGCCGATAGTTAGTCTTTGTTAGTGAAATAAATAAATTGAAGGAAAAAGATCGAGAGGCCAGAATCCAACCAGATGGTCAGACCAGGTGCGCTAATCGCTGAACACCAAACTGCACGATGCATGCCATGATGCAAAGGACAAACACAGGTGGCGGAAACTTATCAAAGAAAAATACTTCTGCATTCGGAGAATTACGACCCTCAGAAATGAGGAACACGACACGTGGAGGAGGAGTTTAATATATTAGTGCCCCCAAAAAATTCAAGGCGACGAGAATTGAAATGCAAGGTCATTGTCGATCGTTCATTTGAGCTTAACTTTGTAGGTTGACGGGTTTCCACTGACAACGCGGAACTGGATGGAAACGACCAGAAAGAAAAGACTGGATGGAAAAAGCTATGTTCGGGGTGTCTCTTAGAACGAAGTAATTTGACAGAGAACCAAGGTTACCGGCACAGCGAATAAGCAAGCTGCAGTGGCAGTGGGCTGGTCATATCTGTCGTAGAGCCGATGACCACTGGGGCTAACGAGTTCTGGAGTGGAGGCAACAATCGGTAAACGTAGTGTAGGGCGCCCTGTAACAAGGTGGAGCGAACATTCGTAGTGGCATCCAGTGGCGTGCCATGGGAGAGGCCTATGTCCAGCAGTAGACTGATCCAGTTCGATGATGATGATGATGATGATGATAATGAGATTGGAGTATTTTATTTGAAAGTTCGCTAGGCCCCACTAGGACAATCCACTTTTCGAACACTGTGATGCCTGTGATTGGTCAATTTCGCGATCGATTTCTCAGCTGGGGCTGGGGGACAACTAGTAGAAACACATCCATAAGTGAAATTAAATTTGAATGCTAAGTTTAATATTTAGTCAAGATGATAAGCACTTTTTAAGTGGTCTTTGCATAGGTTTTAGCTGCCGGCTTAAATAAGATAAACTGCTAAGTCTCGTTTTACGTGGCTTAGAGTTCACAAGTGCCATGTTCTTATTAGTTAAAAACTCTTTTACAAAAGTCAGATTTAGTTAAACCTTTAAAATGTTAGTAAAACTTCAACATCAGAATCTTAACTGAATTAGATTGTGTAACAATGAAAAGTCTAGTAACGTAGTAAAATATTTAAGCACGATTTGTCCACGACTTATTGAAGTTGCTAGCACCTTACAATTTCCATTTGACGATTCGTAGTAGAACTGTTTTTGTTCGTTCTAACTTGGACTGCACACAATACGAGAATAATACAAGGTAATGAAAATGGAAACCTACATATAATTGTAGTTTTTTCTCCGTGAAACAAACACTGGTTATCATTACTAAGAGTACCATGACTTGTCATACTGGATACATTCTGTTCGATCGGTTCAGGATTCTACAACAAACGAGTGACCTAAACCAAGTACTAGATACACTAAAATTGTCTTGGTATAGTACAAATTTTCTAGGCTAAGCTTATCCACTTAAGAACTGAATACCATTGAGTGGTAAACCACAAATTAAGATAGCGAGCTCGTAGTAAAAGCAGATTGTAACCACCTTGGAAGGTTAATATAGATTATCGACTCTATTTCCTTGGACATGAAACTACAAAATACACTAACAGAATAATTGTGATCATAACTTTTTTGGAATTTTACAACCGTCCGACTCTCCACAAGAACGTATTGTCTTGAAAAAGGACTATGAACTCTCATCATCAACTATTTTAAACCTATTCAACAAGAAATAATGTTGAAAATTCAATATCCACGCAATGTAGTTCTAACCTTTTTTTGTAAGTAACTGGTCGGCGCTTACGATAACAAAAGTAGATAGGATTGTATTAGACACAATGCCATTGTGAATGCAGGTAAGTGGATGAGCTTAGTTTAAAAAAAATGTACTATACTCACTAAAATTTCTGTCACTACTCTTCAAAACCTCGTATCTAGTTAGTAGATGGACACTGAGATACAAGTATTTTGTTACTTAGGAGTTCTGGTTGTCAACAGACGATTATCAACACTTAACAGTGATTTAGATTTTCAACTTTTTCCATTGACCGCTTTAATGAGCACAAGATATACGCACATTTATGAAATAATAATTTATCGATGATAAAATTCTTACTTATCGAAATTGTGGTCTATTTCCCTAGGATTTCCGCTTATCGAGTCATACTAGATTACTGGAAACCTTAACAAGATAACATAAAGCAATTCGATAATTGTGTTACAAATCCACTCTCTATGAGCCCTGTTACGACGACTGCAGATTTTTACCTTTTTTACTAAGTATAAAAAAAGAAAATATTTATATAACTTAATATCATCATATTCTGCACGCTAGCTTTAAATTGCATTGCATAATTTATCTCATTGAAAGTGAATTCTGTAAATTCTTTATGAGTAATAAAATTCTTACCCGACAAATACTTTGAGCAAATTAAATAGCCAACGTTAAAGCTAAATTAATATCATCATTCATTCGGTCATTGACTAGGCATAAAATTCTAGTGAAAATTCGTTTAAGAATTGCTCTTTTTTCTTAGGCATTTCGTTTAACAATTAGAAGACTGCTAACTAAGCATAACAAAGTTAGTCAGTAAGTCTCTCTAACTTTCAATTCTATTTGAGACTTAACCTTTTCTGAATATGGAAATTACAGATCTATTTTAATCACCTTGTTGAAGTTGAAAGGAAGTACTATAAATTTCATGGTTTCTTCTGTTACTTATTGTTGTTATTTTGGTATTTTATAGGAAATAACTTGATTATCAATCATCCATATGAGATTACTAAATTATTACATGAGTTTGCATAACAAATTATTCACAGTATCACATACAAAAGAAACACACATACCTAGAAGAACAATAATTTAATTTGTTGAGTATTTTATTTTGACAGTAAAATTATTCTCAGGTGAGAGAAACAATTTCATCTGAGAATCAAAGAACGGTGATTCATTACAAAAAATTGCGGAAAATGTCAGAGTAAGTATAATCTGAAAGAAATCTCTTTGGACATAATGTAAAATATTAGTCCAGTACAATACTTGGATATCTAACTTGATAGACTCAACAAGTAGGCCATCACATGATGTAAATCCGACCATTTATTATAAAAGTAACAAATAGGCCCGGCGATCGAAACCCAGCGGCCCCAAGAGCGCGCCATCCCTCACGGTATTGTCGACTTGACAAAGTAAAGGCCCTTGCTTATTCTAACACGTTATAGGTATGTCACTATTGATGTACACCCTCGTGCGTGTTAGTGATGGGACACTGATCAGGCAATACATTGAGGTAATTACATAGTTTTATTATTATGTCATAGGCGGCAAACGAGCAAACGGATCGCCTGATGGAAAGCGACTACCCATAGACATCTGCAACACCAGAGGAGTCAAAATTAACAATTAGGCCACAATATGATATGTAAAGTTGGTTAAAATCCGTCCAGCCGTTTCAGCATGATGAGAAGACTTTTTTACCAACAGTGGCACAGCTGGCACAGGGCGGCCATACAAATTACAAATTCTGCATAATGCTGTTAAGATTATTCCTAAAATAATAATCCCTCTCCTAGGACAACTGATTATCAGTAGGTACTATTTTAGAACTTCCCAAAAAGCATTAAATGAAACGTAAATTAAATGTTAAACTTCAACTGTTTATTTTACTTAATAATAATTGGTTTTACAAAGCTTTCAGGAAATCTTTAATTAATTAAGATTATATTACTAAGCCTAAGCATGCCAATAGGTATAGGCTCATACCTATACCTAGTAATATACTTAATTAGAATCGTAAATACACCTATTTGTATTTCGCCGGTCCCGCGTAAAAAAGTCGGATCTGCAAAATTACTACTTTCCAGGGCAGTTAAAGTTTTTTAAAGACGTTTTTGTGTATAAAATTGACAATTTAAGTCCTATTGTTACGAAATTTGGCAAAACAAAACTATAAATTATTTATTAGAAATGCCAGAAATAAGACATACTACCTTTTTACCTGGAAATTGTCATCCGATATCCTGTCGTAACTGCCACATATGACTTTTTTGCATGATATGGTTCGCAGTAATTAGTCGGATGTGGCACTAACGACTTTTATAATCGGATATTGTATTATTATTTATGTCACAAGTGTCACTTACTACAATAATATTTGGATTGCACACAGTGTTTTGTGGTGAGATACGACATTTTAGTGGTATAAAAAACTGCAGCTGTACCCAGTTTAATAAAATGTATAAATATCGTTCTTTAATTATGTTAGTATGATATCAAAAAAATATATTAACATAATTTTTGTCTTTTAATGTTCATTTTAAGATACACTTATTGGGAAGCGACTGAAGTCTGAGCATTTTTCCAAGATCTTCGAGAGCCTCAGCAATGACTAGTCATTTACTACGACTTATCATCAGAAGAGAGAAGGTTGCTGACGTCTTTGCTTTTGATATCGATACTAGTCCGTCCAAAACCAAAAAAAATAATTAATCTTTCTATGCAGCTGTGAAAGTTTTTGGAGATATTAGCACTACTTGAGAGCCTGCAGCACCGTCTAAGTCGTAGTCGAATCGAGAGCCTTCTCATAGTACAAAGACATGGAAGTGCATATATATATAGATATATATACAATATGGACGTGGTTTACGGTACCTATGGTTTTAGGGTTAGCGGTAACCAGCGTTGGGGGGCTTAAAGTCGTCAAACCTGCGTTCGAGACGGTTCGTGATAAGAGTGTCGACTACACAGGTTATAGTCATGATTCATAAGCGAGATGGGTCTGTAATGTATAGGAAGGGTCATATAAACCTCCCTGAAGATGAGCAGTATACAATGCCACACTTTTCGGCCATGCTCCTATCGTTTTGCCCTGGATTATAACATGATTTAATAAATTCTACAGGGTTTTCATTACCATTTTACCAACTGCTTTCAGAATCTTCGACATCGCCCCAGCATCATCCGCTGCATTTTTAAGTTTTTTGATAGCCATACCACCCTCGCTGCTATCTAGGATTTATTCAAATTAGTATCGGGTTAACCTGGCCTTAGAAAATGTTTGTAAAACATCTCAACCTCGCCTAGAAACACGTTGCGATTGGACTGGTGCAAATCACGAATTAAAGACAGATCTATTGTTGAACCTTTGGTAATGAGTAGCATCGTCAGGGGAATGCAGAAACATACTTATCGCCTCTTTTAATTTATGAGTTCGAAGGCACCATTAAGGATATTTCTGGTTCTTTCGAAAGATTAGTTCCACACTTAACGTGGGGTAAAGTGCTTAGATTCCTACTGACTTAGATACACTGACCAAGAGTAAGAGAACTATCAAGCGGTGAGGGCGACGGTCAATTGAGACCAATAGAGACAAGTGACAAGGGATATGAAATCTAGTGATCACGATTCTCAGGAATATGTGGTCGACTAAAGAAGAAGTCATGAGTCGTTACTTATTATTTAACTGTATATTTAATTACACACATTCTGAAATGTTTTCGGCATTGCCACGAGTAATCGTTATCTCATATTATGTTCTTATTCTGGTTATTTTCTTTCAGAAGAACCAGAAGTCAGACGGATTTATTTTTTATCAGGAGCTTGGTTGATGTTGCCACATTCACCATAAACATCTCCCAATTATTATTTATCGTACGAAACCATCAACAAGTTTACTTAACACACAATTTCATTCAAACTGTTGATTACAATATTCAAACAATGAGACAAAATTTAAAGCATCCAAAGAAATTGTGATCGTTACGACATACACTGCAATTTATTTTCCGTGAAAAAATGTCGGATATGTTACATGCGACCAAAGTTGGAATACATTTTCCGGCAAAAACATACGACATAAGATACAATTTATATTCCGTAATAAAATATCGTGTAAGTGGTACATACGACATAAGATCCCCTTAAAATTCCGAATAGTAATGTTGGAAGTGCCACATACTACACAAACCTTTTCAGCTAACCCGGTTAACATAGTCGGAAGTACCACATCTGACAATATCAAATGGACGCTGTATAAGATACGACGTGAAAGAAATGAAATTTTGAAAAATCTGTAAATGTACTATTAAAGATTAATGTATTTAATAAGCATTAACGCAATAAAACGAAAAAGGCAATTTTGAAGATCCGACTTTTTTACTAGGGACCGGCGATTTACGATTCTGTTTGTTTATTAACTAATACTTTTTGATTGTACGTTTAATCTGCCCTGGCTTATTTATGATGCTATTTATGACATGAGCGAGGAATCCATTTGATCGGTAACTCACTGACCTGAGAGTGTCCCATCGCTATACACCCATCACATAGGGCCATTAGTTTTCTACGGCTTGATCTATCACAAGGTCGACCGCTAGATCCAATACCGTTCAACGTATTCAAACCATTTGAGCGGTAATAAGAGACGTTACGAAAATACATGAATTGGTATTTCTTATATAATCAATTGCATGGTTATTCAATTTCATTTATCAACTAAAGATAAATGAATATTCTGCATAGATTGCACTACGAATCACTTTTTATGAGCCAAACCGTATAAAGTAGCAAAATTTTCCGAATCTCCGAATTTTCGTACGAAAATATTGAGCGCAAATTTAACAATATAGTTCATAATATAATACTCTCGTAATGAGCACCTCTCAGGCTTTTACAAACATTTAACGTTCATCTTTAAAGTAACTTAAGATATTAAGATTTAAATTAAGTACTTTACAAAATGTACAACTTATGTGACACTATCAGTCCGTAATGTACTTAGGCTTACACTTTGCATCCATGGATGTAGGCTGAAAAAAAAGAAATCATTCTATGAATACGATGTATAAGGTGTACGAATGGTCGTCTTACATATAATATCAAAGTTATGGAGGTTTTCCAAGGGGGCTACTGTAAATAATTCTTCAAGGGCAGTTATGCACTTACAGTTAGTTATATACGCAGCAGTGCGAGAATGTTACTCATATGATCATTGACTGGGGCAGAAAAGTTCTTTGTTTTTTTGTACAGACTGGACGGTTAGGATCGCTGGAAGACATTGGATGAGATTTCGGTTACGGTGAACCTCACTGAACAAGAATTACAGACTCACCATCACAATACGGTCTGTGCGGGCAGCGCGGGCAGTTAGCAAGCGAAGGTGGTCTCTGGGACCGCGGGCTCGACCCCAACACTAGGTACAACAACCATTTTGATCGCTACTAAATGTAGACTCACCATCATAGTACGGTCTGTGCGGGCAGCGCGGGCAATTAGCAAGCAATGGTGCTCTCTGGGACCGCGGGCTCGATCATGACGCGACTACAGCCATTAGTTCGCTACTGAAAGTAGACTCACCATCATAGTGCGGTCGGTGCGGGCAGCGCAGGTAGCTAGCATGCAAAGGCGGTCTCCAGGACTGCGGGCTCGATCCCGATGCGATTACAGCCATTAGTTGGCTACTGAAAGTAGACTCACCATCATAGTACGGTCGGTGTGGGCAGCGCGGGCAACTAGCAAGCAAAAGCGGTCTCTGCGACCGCGGGCTCGACCCCAACACTAGGTACAACAGCCATTTTGATCGCTACTAAATGTAGACTCACCATCATAGTACGGTCTGTGCGGGCAGCGCGAGCATTAGCAAGCAAAGGCGGTCTCTGGGACCGCGGGATCGACCTCAACACTAGGTACAACAGCCATTTTGATCGCTACTAAATGTAGACTCACCATCATAGTACGGTCTGTGCGGGCAGCGCGGGCAATTAGCAAGCAAAGGAGGTCTCTGGGACCACGGGCTCGATCCCGACGCGACTACAGTCATTAGTTCGCTACTGAAAGTAGACTCACCATCATAGTACGGTCGGTGCGGGCAGCGTGGGCAGCTAGCAAGCAAGGCGGTCTCCGGGACTGCGGGCTCGATCCCGATGCGACTACAGCTATTATTTGGCTACTGAAAGTAGACTCACCATCATATTACGGTCAGTGCGGGCAGCGCGGGCAGCTACCAAGCAAAGGCGGTCTCCGGAACTGCGGGCTCGATCCCGATGCGACTACAGCCATTAGTTGGCTACTGAAAGTATACTCACCATCATAGTACGGTCTGTGCGGGCAGCGCGGGCAGCTAGCAAGCAAAGGCGGTCTCTGCGACCGGGGGCCGGGGCCCCGACACGATAACAGCGGCCATTCGCTCGCTACATTTCTTCTTGAGTCGCGCTGTTCCTCGATACCTGTGGATACGCATACTTCAGCGGGATTATTTTATTAGTAACTAACGGGTGCGGACAAATACCATTTAGTCTTATCAAGTCTCTTGTGAGGCTATAATATTAATATTTAAAATACCGGCTTTTGTCACGCTTATATAACAGGAACAACTGGAGTTCTTTAGGGACATTGATGGGGTCTAACAGCAGGTAGCATTCGCCGCGGAAGTGAGTTTGTTAGTAAATCCGACGTTTCCGATTTCGATGTTTCATTTGAAATAATCAGAAAGATTGGCATACACGCGCGATCATGTCTCCAAAAAAATAATAAATTGATTGCTTTATTATTAGAAATTATTGTATTACTTACTCATTTTCATTCTTGTATTACAGAAATATTATATTACTTACTGCTCTATCAATTTATTCGAGTCATTATCACATTTTTAGGTATAATTACGCCAATCTATCCGATCCCTAAACATAATTATAATTAAGGTAGATAATAATAGGTATATTTTATAATATAGGTAAGATGTGAAAGCGAGATGGTGCACCGGGCGACAGATTGAACACTGCAATTAAGATACCAAAAATAATAAAGACCCCCATTTCTTTATTAAAAACGTTAAATACAGGCCAATTTAAGATGCAAAGAGTATTATGAATAAGTAACTTTATAGCAGCATATTGTGACAACCTCATTGTCTGTTTCAATCTCTATAACATTTTAGGAACTAACTAAATGGGAAGGGAATGGTCTAACTATGTCGGACTGTTTCGATTTTTACGCTTATTAGTATAGTGTACTTAATTGGCGTCTGTTTTTGGCCATAATTCCGACGCAAACGGGCGCCTAGTATACAAATTCTATAATAATTTGCGCAATAAAACATTTCCACACAGAACATTTCCTTCCCATTCAGTTTCTAAACTTTCTACAAGATTGGACAAGTTTTAAGGGGGAAAAAGACAGAAACGAAACCTTAATTTGTATAACTACTTAGGTTACATTCAGTTTGGACCTTCATTTTTGGACCTTCATTTGTATGCGATGCAATAGTTACCAGGTGCAAACTTAACGTAAAGTATGGGAAAAGGAGGAGTGATACATATCCTCTAACTAACATAAAAGGCAAATGGCACTTCATCGGTATTTATCACAAAATTTACTTGTTATGAGACGAAATATAATTTTTAACTCAACGACTTTGAATATAATTAATATACCAATATTTTTTATTCTAAAAAAAGAGCAAACCTTAAAATACGATACTGGTTGGTTTTGTAAAAGATGATAGGAATGATAAAGACTCATATATCAAAAAAATAATTGCGGCCGAGACGTTTTCTAAATTATCCCCCATTAAATTGAGGGCGAACTCTCACTAATGGCGTACTGTTCTAGTTTAATTGATATCTTAGTTTTATTGATAGCGTATTTTAGATGCCTTACACATTGTGTTTTTCTTCCATGCGTTTCTCGAAAGTTTTACAATATCAGTGTAAGTATGTATTTAAACTTTTCAAAACAAAGGTAAATTAAGTAAGAAAAATTGAATGCGATCCACTACAATCCAAGCGGGATAAAGTGCGTGTAAAGTGCACATCCTAGGGTATGGCTAATGCGCATAAGCATTTCAAAAACATGTGTGACGCAGAGGGCGCTCCAGTAGCGTTAAGAATGAAAGATTTGGTGTGATTGACGTAGCGATCAAATAGCTCAGGTGGAAGAGCAATGCGCCGGAAACGCAGAGGTCGCGGGTTCATATCCCGCTTGGATTGTAGTGGATCGCATTAAATTTTTCTTTCTTAATTTACCTTTGTGTCATTATTTATGAAAATAAAAATGTGGTATTACCACATAAAAAATATGAATCGATAAAAAGATTCTATACAAATATTTAGAACAGCGCCATCTCTCTCGCAGTCTTCACACTTGCTGTAAAGCAATGGGGATTGGGGATCGTGCGTGTAAAGTGCACATCCTAGGGTATGGCTAATGCGCATAAGCATTTCAAAAACATATGTGACGCAGAGGGCGCTCCAGTAGCGTTAAGAATTAAGGGATGAAAGATTTGGTGTGATTGACGTTGCGATCAAATAGCTCAGTTGGAAGAGCAATGCGCCGGAAACGCAGAGGTCGCGGGTTCATATCCCGCTTGGATTGTAGTGGATCGCATTCAATTTTTCTTTCTTAATTTACCTTAGTGTCATTATTTATAAAAATAAAATGTGGTTTTACCACATAAAAAATATGAATCGATAAAAAGATTCTATACAAATATTTTTCAAAACAACTTAAAAAGTGAGTCTCTATTTGTCGGCATATATTTTTATTTTTAGTTGGTTATATTGTCATTACTTAGTCTGACTCTGACTAAGGTCTCTTTCAAAAATCAAGGTGATTCTTTAAATATAATAGTTGTATAAGGGGCAGGTCGTGGTCCACAGTAAACCCTTACGTTTTTTATTGAAACTATTCCCGCCCTGAACCCCTGGACGTCGCAATAGGGCACACCAATGGTGATAATGATACATTTTTGAAACATGTGCGGTTTTTCTCAGAAAGCTTCACTTATCACAGTGAGCCTAGTTTACTCACGAAGTAATAATAATAATAATAATATGGCGTAGGGATGTGACGAGCCCATCGCCCGCTGGTTTTACCAGCGCAATCAGTCACGCAGGGCAGCTTATGGCGAGCAGTTGGGGGGTAGCGACCCCACGTACCTGAGCGCTCCTGGGGGATCCTGACGGGGGGTGATGGGTCGGGGCCTCCGCCTCTGTCTTGCCTTAATCGGCCGGGCAGAGTGGAGTCGTGAGAGTTTCGGCTCGGGGGTGGATGTGGAAACGTAAGGGGTTAGTTGGCTTCGGTTTAAAGCCCAGTATTACACCTCTCCGCCCTTAACCTACCTAACCTAACCTACCATTCGTTAGTCCACAGCGGAATTTACAACCCCAGTGTTCTGGCCAGGGTGGGGCTAGCGGTTCCACCGCCTAAACTCTGTCCAGCGGGTTCAAGTACGGGTGGGGCGCGGGTGGCGCGGCGACTTCGGCCATTGCTGGCGAGCCCTGCGACGCGCACAGTGCGTGCCGCAAACGCGCCCACTGCTCGAGCTATCTCTCTCGTAAATAACTTAGCGACCCAGGTCCCGGAGGTTGACATTTTTGCTGACTCATTGGGCAGATTTATCAAAGCCACTGTATCTTTTCTGAATTCTGCCTCAAATTAGATAACATAGGTATATTATTAATTATTATGACAATTTTAATGCTATTATTATTATTATTATTTTTCTCTTGTGTTTGACTGTACTTAGTGATTATTATGATATTATTGTGTTCTCTTGTGTCTACTGTCTACCGTGTAAGCGTCTTGGTATTGTTACTGTAAGCTTATATGTGACGAAATAAAGAAATTCAAATTCAAATTCAAATTAACCTTCCGCACCGGTGTTGCCCTTAGGCCACTTTATGTGTCGCTATTTTGTGGGGGCCCATCTAGCGGGAGGCGAGTCATCGTCTACCAGTCCCATTTTTGCTATGAGACACTTTTGCTGGTAGACGCCCGATAGTCTCAACCCATAGCCCAATTAGCCAGTCCTCCATTTCATCCCCATAGCCCAATTTGTATTTAGATTCCATGTCTCCATCAATAGTTCTTGCACCTAGCGGGCGCTGTCTCTGTGTGCGTCCCATGACACGGATAGGGACAGCATCCGCTCGATGTACACCTTGCATTTCATTAAATTGTCAAAAGGGCCTCTACGCGTTGGCTTCGGCTCCGTGCACGCCTCCCAAAGGTCCGGGACACTATTGTCCCGTGAGCGGGTGCAACATACAGGAATAATAATAATATCCTTTATTGTGCACCACATGAAAAAGATTAATAACAAAGAAATAAAGCAACGTTAAATAGGGTAACAACAGGCGGTCAAGTAATTGGTTAAAAATATGATAATGAAGTACACGATTTTCTATAAATAAAATTCTAAAATTATAAATATCAAATGATATTAATATTGACCAGAATCAATATCGATCCTATTTTTGTGGTCATACCACATTTCTTATTTATTACATACTCGTAGATACACCACCGACATCTTATTTATCCTCTGTATCTTTATAAAATGATATAATTAACAAGGTATCTCTTATCGTTGTATGAGCGTATTTGATGAGTCTGTGAGGACTTCTAAAGCGGTGCTAATTACGCTCTTAGCGTGAAGTGAAGTGCGGAGGGAATAGAGGTACACACTACACAGATGCCTTTATATACGAGTACTCGTAGGTACCTAACCTACCTAAATTACCTAACCAATATATTCGAGAAGGCTGTGCTCAATGAATCGGTAATACATTGTACGTGGGACTTCAGTTCAATTAATTTGAAACAGAGAGTAAATTACAAAACGGGCTTACTCTACGCACGTCGTAGAAGTCAAATATCGCTCGTTTCGAATCAATTCGCGATTCATCATCGGTGCTCGGCTCTCCTGATGATCAATCGCGTACCGATTCGAAACATGAGCGATATTCGACTTGAGTAAACCAGTTTTGTATTTTAATATGTCTGAAACTCACGGTAGTTTTCTAGGTAAAACAGAGAGATATGTATGTACTCGTATTAACAATGTTCTAGTATAATGTCGGAGACATTCCTTCAATTGCTCAAAGGTTAACTGGAAGTGATCCCTAATAGGGATAAGTTCGCCTTTGCACATATTTCATTTGTTATCAATGTATTTATAACCAGTTGTTGTGTAAAATAAAGCGTTTACATACATACATTATAGGATACGCTTATATATGGAAATATTTCGTATGTTTCGTACCAATGTCGCTGCTAGTTCGTTACTTCTACAATTACTTGGGTGAGAAACATATGTGGCCAGAGGAACATTTTAACAAAAACCAATTTACTACCCGTATTTCTCTGTCTCGCAGCTCGCAGCCGGGTAAAAGGTCTCTCCCCTTGACTTCCAATCATCCCGGCGAGCAAGCTCTAACCAGCAGTTAGGAACAATTCTTACTTTTAATTTTATAAAATCAGACCGAAGGTTTTAATCGAGTTTGTAACCCCGTAAATGAAAAGAAACACACATAGACCTTTTTGTACACACAACAATGCATTTGTAAATGTTATAAATGAATATGAATATGAATATACCCTGAAATTTTAAATTTTAAGAAAAATCAGACACAAGTAAGTTGAATATATCAGAGACTACACGTAGTGATAGCTCTTTGCGAGACTACTGCTTTTATATTCACAGAAAATTACCTACTATAAGAATCATCTTGAACGATAAACATTTTGGCCGCTAGGATACCAGATACAGATACACAGCTTGCAGCTGCTTCTGTGTATGTATGTGTCTAGACACATCGCCCGTATTTTTCGTCAGAGGTTAATTTAACTATTTATAAACGTTAAGTCGCAAATGGAACCCTTACAGTCTCCTTGGATAACATATTGTGCTCTGACCCGGCTAGACCCTGTAGTAGCGATGAGATTACGCTCCGGACAAATCCCTACTAATAAATGAATTTTTAATTGGAAATGCGATTACTCCAAACTGTAATGAATGCGATAGTATAAAGAATGTACATCATTATTTCTTGGTAGAATTTGTGCGGATAGGGTCTTAGCGCTCAACTTTCAGCATTGGAGCCTGTAATGCTGGGTTGGCCAACCCTGAATCAGAGTAATCCAAATTATCGTATAAATTTTATAAAAACTGCGTTAAGTAAATTGCAATATACATCAGGGAACTTATGAAGCGGCATGACCTTTAGTGACCAAGCTCCTAAAATTATTAGATAAAAAAATTGCTAATTTCAACGGATGGTTACAAATTTAATTTATTATGACAATAGAACACCGCATTGATAGGTAGCAATTTAATTTTATTTGAAAAAAAAAAACATTGACCCAATTTACATTTTCCGACGCTAGTTTTGTGATTCTAACGCGTTGGAAAATGTAAATGGATATCAACATTGTTAACTTTCACAAACAACCATAATACAATCAAAATAGTTTATTATTTGCCATATTTTAACATAAAATTGTTATTATCAAGTAGAAACATTTATTATAACTGCGTTCGTTAAAAATCTAAACATGTTTATGAGCGAAAATTTCGGTGCCAGTTCTTTTAAAAGCCCCGCTTTTTACTTATTGTAATAAAGTAATGGGAAACATTTATTCTGAAATATATTATAAAGCTTGACTAATGACAAAGACATTGCTGAATTTTTCAACACAAAAGCCCTTTTTATCTCAAAGTAGAGGACATTTATCGTATTTTTATTTCATTTTTCACAATGTTTTGTAATTTTTAGGGTTACGTACACAAAGGGTAAAAACGGGCAAGGGTGTTACTTAAGACTCCGCCATCTGTCCGTCTGTAACCAGAATGTATTTCATGAACCATGATAGCAACACATTTGAAATTTTCACGGATAATTTCTGTTGCCGCTATAATAACAACAAAAACTAAAAACCAAATAAAATAAATATTCATAGGTACCCATACAAAAAACGTGTTTTTTTTTCGTTTTTTTGCTAGATACTGTCACCAGGCTGTATCTCATGAACCGTGATAGATAGATAGTTGAAATTTTCATTTATGATGTACTTATGTTGCCGCTATAACAACAATACAATACAACAGTACTCTTTATTGCTCACCTCACAAAACATACAGGAGAAATAGGTATAACGCAAGACATTTCAATTAGAGGTAAACAACAGGCGGTCTTATCGACCGCCTGTTGTGTGTTGTGTGTCGGTCGAACCCTCTCGGTGCGCGAGTGACTCGCACGTGGCTGTTTTTTTAACCATTAATTACTGTGTTAGTTCATTTGTGCCCTAGATGTTGACTAAATCGTTCAATAGTCCTTCTTTCACGTGACGCCGAAGGGTGAAAATCAAAAGCGTTTCAACCGCTCCCTTTGTTTACGATATTTAAACGGATATAAGTAACTATTTTTGAAGTCCGTTTTAACTCACAAAAAGTGTTCATTTAGAGCGCACAAATAATAATTACATACATGCGACTTATTGTTGTATCAATTTCGTAATCAAGCTGAAGTAGCGATTGAAACACTTGATTTTCACCCTGAAGTTGAATTTACTAATTTATATTTTAATGCCATGTAGAAAAATATTTTTTTAATGTCATACAGCGGGGAAATCCTGCCTGTGTCTTGGGGACCATGCCAGAGGCGCCCGATGTCTTAAGTATTGTCTTATAGCCACTGAGGAAGAGCTCCATACGAGTTCGAAACATGTCGGGCCGTGACAATTTCACATAAGTTCACGAAAGTTTCAATAAGTTCAGTTCTTAGTTTATAATTGTGGTTTAAGGCAGTATTCTGCCCAGTTCAATTTGCTTCATGTTATCAATCAAAACCAGAAGGCGTGGCTCTTTGCAACGTACAGAATGTTAAGTCTGTAATTAGTACAATAATTACCTACTGCTAATGTGTGAAATCTGGTCCAGAGATAATTAATCCCCTTGTACTGCAGGGTGTACTGCCTCTTTGAGCTTGACTGCACCGAACGTACACGTGGCTGATTAGTACGCACATTGCATATTCCGGGCGGGTAAACGTAGAATTAACCGCGCAGCATATATTTAACAACATTTCAAATAGTGTTAAGTTTAAACTAATTTTATTACTTTATTATCCCAGAAAGCAAAACTATTATTTTTATTTGGTTATACGGACTAGTTTTGAAAATATATAAAAAAGGAGAAGCGGCATCGTCTAAAATCAGCACTCAAATGACGTCACCTTGTGAAAAATGTACAGTTTCGCAACCTGCAAAAAGCAAGCTCACAAGCTTCGCAAGCTACAATTTCCATACTACTTCTTCTTCTTCTTTGTCGTCACACTCTTGGCAGAGTGTGTCGTGGTCGTCACATCACGGTTGGTAGCAAACTTTACAATCCATCGCCATTCCTCCCGTACTGTAGCTCTTCTTGTGTATTCGTGGAGTGGACCATTGAGTGTATTATTGACTTGGTCGGTCCATCGCATCGGTGACCTACCGCGCGCTCTAGTGCCTTCGACTTTCCCCTGCACCACAAGTCGTTCCACAGAAGTGTCTTCTCGACGTGTGATATGTCCGAAGAAAGTGAGAATACGACATTGGACGATGGAAGAAAGACGCTGTTTAATGCCGAGTTCTTGGATGATTGAGTCGTTGGTTCGGAACTGTGCATACTACACATGTCCATACTACTAAATCCGTCTTAATAAGAGTCCGACTTTAATTAGGAAAGGTACGACTGTATTATTTACTGCGCTGTGACTATGTCGGCTACTACGCTCTTTTAGAATAAGATACTTTTCAAATGGATTTTTTATATATAATTTGGGATATTTTGAAAAATCTGACCACGTGGTTATATTTATTTGTTTACCTCTGTTTGTGTTACGGACAGCACGGCGAGATGCTGAGTTTTAGTAAAAATATAATAAATAAATGAATAATGCTTTAAGATTATTTTCCCTTGTTAATTTAATGTAGAAGAGCTCTCCGTCTTAGTAAATAGAATCATAACAAATGACTCATCGTAAACTTTCCATTCGTAGACGAAAACAAATGAGTCATCTTTGTTTATGTTTAGATGCAAAATTTTAAGAATTTTTTAAATTAATTCGTAACTGTAGAATCTATCTTTATATTATAAAAATAAATAAATTCGTTTAATATTGTACCGCCCGCAACCTCCCGAGAGCGCTGCAAGTCGCCAAATCAACACGCGCTCAGCGCGACAGAAACTGTGTCAATTTTTGCATCTCACAGTCAGACGGGAGCTCTCACGGCGTAAACACGCTTGAATTCATGTTCGTCTCATATGTTAGTTTGAAGCTAAATATTGTATTTTTTGTTTAATTTGATTTTATTGAGAAAGGGCGGGAGGAGTGGGGCTCATATTTTCCGAAGATCATTTTTTCTTCGTGGCAATTATTCCGTTCCCATGATTTTTATTTTTATTGTTTTTAGACTTTTCTGTTTTCATTTTTTTATTTCATATTTTCCCGGATTAGGCGGAGATATTTTAGTACACGATAGCTCAAATGTTCCTTTATGAGCAATATTAAAATCACGATCTAATTCCGTGGAAGTCAGAAGATAGAAATGATTGAAAAAAATAGTTTACCTACCCACGCTGCGTCGTCCGGTGCGTGGTCACCACTCAAGAACTCGATGGCCCCAGCGGCCGTCGGTTTTACGAGCGATGTGCCCTGCCTATTGCCACTTAAGTTTTGTTATCCTTCGGGCTATGTCGGTTGTCTTTATGTTTAGTTTGTTATTCCAGTCGAATTCCAGTCTTATTCGAGCCTTCAGCTTTCCACTTGTAGTATCAGTGTAGCGTAGTACCATCGGTCCGCGATTTAGTTTGCGTTAGCGTAGTAGCATCGGTCCGCGATTTTAGTGCCAGTAAGACAGAAACTATATTAATACTACGTTAATGTTACTCCGATCCGTTATTATTGTTGTTACTTTGTGTTAATTATATTTTCGTTTGATTTACTTAGTTTTTCCTTCGTTATTCGTCCGTGTTAGCTTAGTTTTTACGCCTATCCCCTTAACAGCCCGTCGCTCCCTACAGAACATCCCTGAGCTTCGGAGTTGTAGACGGCCATCGACGGACGCCATCGTGTCGCCTACAGTTTGAATATATCGGAAAACGGCCTTGTAAAAAAGAATTCAAATGCATTTATTAGTACAAAATAAAGTCTAAGGAAAACAACTTAAAATACTTACAATAAAACTATACTAAAAATTAAACTAAACTCGAACATAATAAACTTAAACTAAATCTAAAAATGATCCCTGCGGCATAGTGCCAAAGATGCTGGCGGCATTTCCTCGCTGAATCGCCAAACTGATTCTTTGAGCGAGGAAACCGCCAGCTCTCCGGTCACCAGTAACATCAATAAGCCTCTTCGAAATATAAAGAGATTAAAAAAGAATTAAATGTTGTCAATTTTGAATAAGAACAAGAATATATTATACGGTGCTATTTTGTGTCGATGAAAAATTAAAGTTCAATTCCGCTTTTAAATGAAGGTGTGCCATCACTAAGTGACTTACATACCTACTGGCGATTTTTGGACAAGTTGAAAGCAAAGTCGCGCCATGCAAATCACTAGTGTTGATAAGATTTTAACTTATTTTTAGCTAATGTCAGATATTTATACTCAGAAAGACATTGCAACAGTTTGTAGCGGGCAAAACCAGTGATAGGTTAATAATGCGGGCCACGTAACATTATCTGCAGAAACCGTCTACTATGACATTTATTCTTATTAATTTATTTAATCGGTTCAAGAGGATATAACTGCTCATTTTCTCATACTATCAGTTTGAAATAGAGGTTTCCTTATCCAAAATAAAAACAGCAACAAAATTTTGGAAAGTGAATAAAATAACTAAATTCTGTTTCGGACCGTATCCGTTTTACGGAAATTTTATAGAATTCGTGTACTAGGCGTCCATTTGCGGCGGAATTTTGGCCAACAACAAACGCCTAGTACACACATTTTATAATAATAAGCGCAAAAATCCAGATCACACCGACACGGAAAATTTCCTTCCAATTCAGTTCCTAAAATTTCGTTATAGTTGCCGGCAAACTTTTAGAACAAACATGGCGGATATGCGCATTTACATTTGTACGTAAATCGGCTACTGCGCAGTCAAGGTCATGCTCAAGAAGTTTGCCAGGAGCTGTAGGATTGGTTATGTTTTAAAGAAGAAAACAGATGAGAAGGAAACCTCAACTTGTATGGAAAAAATATCAGCGGCAAGCTCTTCAGATTCCGTACGAATATGAGTGAGCCCTGCGGAGGCAGTAGAGTGACACCGTCTAAGAAAGATTCGTGCCAATGGGAAAAGCTGTATCCAGGAATGGATATTGTTACTATTGGTTGTTTTTTGATAGATCGCTACGTGGCGCGCCTTATACTTCTAAGTTTATTGTAATGGCTCATTTAGATAAAGCTAGTTTTGTACGCCAGAATTTTTCGTAGAAACTTGTGGCATCTGAAACTTGTTCCATCCAAAGGTGCCTTTCCACCGACGAGGCGATACGAGGTGGGAGGCGAGACAAGAATCGAAAACGGCCTATGTGCACCAAAAAATACTTTTTTATGACAATCGAACGGATTGCCTGATGGTAAGCGATTACCATCGCCGATGAACACCTGTGTCACCAGGGGGGTTGCAAGTTTACTATTAACGACCAGATAAAAAAAAAACTACCCCAGAAATCGACAGAGCCTGCTAGGTGGGTGCTTTTATAGTACAAGGGCACGTTCACATGTTTGAATCTGAATTTGATCAAAAGGCGATCTGAGTAAAAGTTACGAGCGCCCACCAGGCGGGTTGGTAGTGAAACGTGTTAATCATCTCACCTAGGTATCATCGCTCATGTGTCGAAAAGAAGTATAATATGTTTGGAAGACACATACGAAAAGTGTAATGATAAAAAAATGGATACCTAAGACATCATTTCAAACAATAATTACGTTAACGAGTAAAAACCTGATCGGGATCGGCTGCCCGACTGTGAGAGGTAGTCGGGGGGCGACTCGGGCAGCGGCCGCTTGCGCCGGCGCAGCGCGTCTCGCCACCCGCACATCGCTGTTCGGAAGTAAGTCCTGAACCTGGGGACAAGAGGTATTTCAAATAATATTGTTTCCTGACTTAAATGACAAAAATACACTTTAATGGAATATGAAAAAAAAAAAACAAATTAAGACTTCATGTTAAATTAAGAACTTTGTCTGCTCGGCGAAAAAAAGTCATCACCTCTTTATTATAGGCGAGTAAAAAAATCTTAACCTTATTTATAAATTATTCCTTTGCCTAGGCAAATAAGTCATCAGTACCAAAACTAATTATAATCGTTATATTCGTTTAGGCCTAACGAAGCCACACAGACCCGAACAAATAAAAATTTTCAATTCAATAACCTCATTTATTGTTATTTTTTTAGTTTTTAATTTTATTATATATCTATACTTTATAATATAGGTTAGGTAAAGTGTGAAAATTTTTTTTTTTTTAGATTGTAAAAATTTATTAAAAAAAACATTCGACTTAAGTGGTAAAACAATTTAAAAACCTAAAACCTACACTAACACTAACCAAAAGCGCCGGCAGACTCTCCCGCCACGCTTGTCTAAATGATATCATACGTCGGGCTCTTGTCAGCGTCAACGTGCCTGCAGTTCTCGAACCAAATGGCCTCGCACGAGATGATGGCAAGAGACCCGACGGCATGACGTTAGTACCGTGGCGGTTGGGGCGGCCCTTGGTGTGGGACTCCACCTGTGTGGACACTTTGGCACCGTCACACATTGCAACAACGTGCCAAAATCCAGGTGGGGCGGCCACAAACGCTGAGGCGGCTAAACGCCGAAAATATATGTGTTTAGGTGACAACTATATTTTCGTCCCGTTTGCGGTAGAGACTCTAGGCCCATGGGGCCCAGCCGCTCACAGTTTGTTTGATTCCATAAAAAAATAACTAATACGAACTACCTGTGATCCCAGAGCTGGCGCGTTTCTCGGACAAAGGCTCAGTATTGCTGTGCAGCGGGGAAACGCCGCCAGCATCTTGGGATCATTTCCGCGAATGACAGACCTTGGATAGAGTGTGAAAATTGTATGTATGCTGATATTATTTCACATAGCAGGTAAAAGATTTTTTTTTTTATCAAAAGTGAATATTAAATTATTAAACAAAGGCGATCTCTTTCTTTCTTGTGCTAATAAAACATGATCATATCTAAAAAAATACAGTTTAAGCATAATTGTTGATTGCAGTTTAAATAAGAACTCTATTTGTGACAATCTTATCAACGGTTAATAATTTTATCATCAACATAATCATTCATAAAATTTATTAGATTGTCCCTTAATATTTATAAAATTTGAAATCTCATTGTGCTTTAATGTGGGGTTTTAAGAACCACGTACCTAGACTTAAAATTTTCTTATTATATAATAACATAACTGATATGCTTTAGAATTCACACGTAAAAATCTGAACCATGAAAGTTAATTATTCTTAATAATAACACGAGAGGCTCAGAAGGTACAAGAGTATCGCAGTACTTAATTAGACCTTTTTCAGACCCTAATTTTTGCCGTCATCTAGTACTCACTAGGGAGTCTGTAACCTTCATTGCAAACGGTTGTGATGGCGTTGCAAGAAAAGCAGCTATACTATTATAAAATTTTAATTTGGATTGAAAGTACATGCGGAGGGGTCATAATTTCAGGAAATATGTTAATAGCCGTATAGCACCATCTGTTTGTATATATATATATATATATATATATATATATATATTTTAATAAAACAATTTAAACGGATTATATGATTATATCGCATATATAATTAATTATTTGAGCCTCCCTGACGTTTCGGTAGCTTTACAGATACCGTTGTCAAAGGTCGAAATGTCAGGGAGGCTCAAATAATTAATATACGTGATATAATC
This sequence comes from Apotomis turbidana, assembly GCA_905147355.2. Taxonomy (NCBI): domain Eukaryota; kingdom Metazoa; phylum Arthropoda; class Insecta; order Lepidoptera; family Tortricidae; genus Apotomis; species Apotomis turbidana. Next base: position 2,649,726 of record LR990285.1, read on the forward strand.
AGCTTATATTGTTTTATTTAAATGTGTGGCAGTCCCGGAAACCGAAGAAAATATTATAAATTTATTTTTCTACTCCAGTACTTTTTTCTGTCATTTATAGGTATAGTAACTAACTCTAATATAAAAACATAAATTATGTAAGTCTGTCTGTTCTCTATTGCCCAAAAAAACACTGCTAAACGATGTTATAATGTCGCCAAAAAAGCATCACTTAGTACCACAGATTACAAGATAAACAGCTGCATTCACACAATTTGCAATTTAAAAAAAGCTTATTGAACTACGGCATTGCTGCCAACTTTAAACAAAAGTTTTATCTTCAGTGCATGGATGTTTAGTATAGTGAACGTATACCTTTGTGTATAAGTTCATATTTTTTTGACAGATGGACGTCAATAAAAAAAAGTTTATCAGAGACTATTTTTTTTTTAATTTTGTTGATTCCGAGCGGGAACATGTAATTATTTTCTTTGTTGTTTATTTGCATTTTATTTATGAAAATGTCGAGTCGTAGAAAAAGTATTGTATGCAATGTTGTATAAGTAGGTCAAAACACGCTCATCTTTCTTACGATACGTAACCCATGCCACTCGCATTTTTTGCCCCCTCTTATATAACGGTTGCATAAAATACTATTTTATACTCGCGTACTTTTAATCTGTGAATTATAATTTCATAGATAAAATCACAATAACGCACTTTTTAATCCTGTACCAAAATTCTATACTCTATGGTACCGGCTACAGAACTTTAATATTCATAAGACATCTCTCTACTCAACTCAATCAATTTCAAAAAGAGAACATTGATTTAATAAAATAGAACGGCCACTGTTCATTGGATTGGTTGAAATTACTTGTCAAAAATTTTTACTAATCACGAGACACCCGCCATGACTATAGCGATCATGTTTTTTTTAATAGGTCAGTTTTAGTTGAACGAAAAAGGTTACATCAAAAATTAAAGTTTATAGTGGGGAATGACTATTAAATTAAACATGTTATTCTGTGTTTTGCTCGTATAAAAAGCATTGCATGCAATAGTTACACAATTAGATCTTAAAATCTCGTACCTTACTTAGGCCCCGGTACTCGACTTTAAGAACCTTAATTGTGCAACGATTGCATAAAATACTATTTTATCCGACTACGGTAAAGAAAAAAGGAAAGTTACGCGAACGACGTGCCCTCTAGTATCTATTAAAATTGCGAAGCTTTTAATGTGGTTTACAGTGAATTTGATATAGTTAGATAAGGACTTTGTAGAAAATGATGTTGAAACTTCGTTAGGTACGGTACGGGTTAATGTATATCGATCGAACGTTACTAACTTTTAGCTCCATCTCATGTTGGTGTACACGTGCAAATTTTAGTAGGGTGCTAGGCAACAGCGATGGTCAGATCAATTCGAGCTATAATAACGGTTTTCATGAATTTATGTTTGTTAATGCAGGAACGAGATAAAATCGTTCAGTTGCTTATTGATAATTGAATGCTCCAAATATTTTATTATTTATTTATTTATCTAGACACACGGCAGCGTGTCAAGCCAAGTTCAAGCAAAGGAACTGGCTAGCACCGAATGTAATATTGCACGAACCACTTGGTTCCAGATAACAAAAATCCATAAAAATGTGTTAGTAAACTTAACTTAGGTGTTATTAAATATCAGAAAAATTACCAAATTGACAGATGCTTTACATCATGCATTAAAACTAAAATGGAATTTGGCTGGCCATGTAGCGAGATATACATACTAGAGATGGACTCTTAAGAGTAAAAATGGATCGGTCCATATGGAAAGGAAGACCACAAAAACGATGGACGCACGATATAAGGGCGGTTGTGCGAAGGAACAGCACAAGATAGAGAAAAATGGAAGCAATGGGAGTAAACCTATACCCTATCTAGGGATTCCCGTAAATAAATTAATATGTCACTAGGAGCTACATTCTCGACCCCGTAGTCACTTTCCATCAGGTGATACTGAGGTCAATCGCCGGTCAGTCTATGAATAAAAAAATATATAAGAAAATGTGTTGTAAATATGGTTTATGGGAATTGAAAAGGTTTTATTATTATATTATTATTACATATACACCGTGGCCGTTAATAACCCGAAAGATTTAAACCACGTATTTTCGACGACAAAACGAGTAAATAATGTTATATCAACATGGGTCTAATTATGTGTCTTAATTAAATTACTATTTCAGTACAAATTAAATCATATTAATTGCCCACTTCTTTGTGAACAAGTCTTTAGTTGAAGAAGAGTGAGCGAGCATGACACTTCACGAATCGCTCCGAAATCATACGACGGACGGCGAATGCCGTGACTTCTGTTCTATGACAAGAAGTGTCAACTTATCGCTGTCTCAATATTACAGGGTTCTATGTTTCACTTTGACGAGGTCAAATTTGAACATTGGCATAGTGAAATGAATTAGGGTGTGTTAGACGGGAGATTTTTTACTTTTGATTTGTTTTAAATAATTTATATCTCCTTAATTATTAGTCTTTGGACTATATGTTACATAAGTTTATACAGGGTGTCCCTAAAACCAACGCCGAAATGAAGAGGGGTGATAGAACAGCTCATAAGCAACCATATTAAGTTAATTTGACCTTAGTAAAAAGTTCATGGTTTTCGAGATATTTGCATTTAAAAAAAACTCGTGACTTTTGATGCCCTGCGTCAGTATGTCGATTGCCACCACTGCAAATTTAGGTATTTTTTAAATCTGTTTTTTGCAGGATGTTACTAAAAACATATCCCATCGAATGTAATTTCAATTTATTACATATCATGATGCTTTGTCGGTAAAAATAATAAAAAAAAACGAATTATAGCAATTTATTAAATTTAGCCAGCGGTTTTGATCGAGTTTCCTTTATAAAAAGTATTGTAAACTAACATGGCACACAACATAAAAAGATAGTAAATTTATTGTAGTTTTCAAAAAGGAACAGCATTTTCTAATTTACGCAGCAGTTTACGAGATATTGATATTTTACACCAAAAGGAGCTCATACTGCAGTTATTCCATATTATGGTACCAGAGCCCCTACTAGGCTCAGAGTTTGAATTTTGAACAAAAAATCGATTTAAAGAATACTTTATTTAGAATAGGAACACAATTCAATTTAAGAATTAAAAAAAATTAAATGTTCATAGCGAACCTGGCAAATAACGTAAAAAGATAGCAAATTTAGAGTTGTTTTTAAAATGGTATTGAAGTGACTTAATTATTTAGCGGTTTATAAGATAATGCAAAAATAATACTGGTGGCCATTTTTATCTGTTAAGTGAATAAAAAAACTAAAAACAATAAAAAAAATACGATACCTGTTTTATGTAACTAAATTAAATGTTCAAATTGTCCGCCATTGACTTGAATACAAGCTCGGCATCTCCTTAAAAATTCTCGACTGATGTGACGTGCACTTCTTGATACGTCGTTTTGGGCCTCTGCGTAAATGCGTTGTCTCAGCTCCGCTATACTGTTAATCGGTTCATTGTAAACTTTTTCTTTAATGTAACCCCAGTAATAGAAATCCAGAGGATTTAGGTCTGGAGATCGAGGAGGCCACAAAATGGGACCCAGACGGCCGATCCATTTCTGTGGATAAGTTTGATTTAAATGTAGTCGCACTTGGCGTGCATAATGTGCTGGACAGCCATCATTCTGCAGCCACATTGACCTCCGCGTAGCTAAAGGTACGTCGTCGAGAAGATTTGGCAACTCATTCTCTAAGAAATGCAGATAACTTGGACCATTCAGCGTTTCTGGTAATTCAAATGGGCCAATTATTTTCCCATCTAATATTCCAGTCCAGAGGTTCACTTTAAATTGGTACTGCGACCGATCTTCCCTCATTAAATGAGGATTTTCTAATGCGTAACTGTGTAAATTGTGCATGTTCATAAATCCATCTCTCTTAAAAGTGCTTTCATCAGACCATAAAACCATATTTATGAAATTGGGATCCTCTCTGTGTTTTTGCAGCATTGTCTGGCAAAACTGAACACGAAGTGGGTAATTACGGGGCAGCAACGCTTGAACACGTTGTATGTGGTATGGATGATATCCATATCGACGTAATATTCTATTGGCAACAGATTTTGATATCCCTAAATTACGTTCAATGTTCCGTGTCGAAGTGGATGGGTCGTTTTGAATCTCTTGTAAAACATCTTCATCGTAATCTCCTCTAGGTCTTCCCAATCCACCACGATTGCCAGGCAAAACGCCTTGTGACTATGCGAGATGAACATTTCGAAATACTCGATGGTCCGGATGCCTTAAATTTGGATATCTTTCCCGATAGAGTCTAGTTGCAGCACAAGAGTTACCCTGACATTCCCCATAGACAAAATGCATGTTGGCATATTCTTGAGGAGTATAATTCTCTGGCATATTTGTAACAAACGCACTACAATTAATCTTAACAGAGCCAAAGTAAATCGAAGTTAAAATCAATAGGCAGAACTCGAGTCCAAGATGCACAAAGCAAAGTTAAATTGTACCAAAAATCCAAATCACAAGTCAAACACGAGTTTTATTGGTAAATCAAGTCTTTTTATTATTATTATGAGCCTATTATGTCCCACTGCTGGGCAAAGGCCTCCCCCTTCTTCTTCCATCTGTCGCGCTCTTGAGCTGTATCTGGCCAGTCCTTCGAAAATGAGTCCAAAACATCTCGCCATCGCCTACGGGGTCTGCCAAGTCTCCGTTTCGAGTTGTGGGGCTTCCACTCTGTGGTTTTTTTTGGCCCACAATTCGTCGGGCATTCGACAGACGTGACCAGCCCAGTCCCACTTCAACTTGGCCGCCTTCCAAGCTACATCAACTATCCTGGTTTGTGAGCGCAGCGTGGTGTTCCGGATTCGATCCACTAGTTTTACACCTAATATGCTGCGCTCCATAGCTCGCTGGCAAACCCCGAGTTTGGACTTCTGACCCTCAGTCAAAGACCACGTCTGAGCACCGTAGGTGAGAACTGGAAGTATGCACATGTCCATGAGCCTACGTTTAAGTGACAGTGGTAGGTCACCTTTCATTAGATGTTTCATGGACCAATAGCTCCTCCAGGCGTTTTCAGTCCGTCTTTCAAAATCAAGTCTATTTAAGAAAATAAGAAACCAAACTAAATAAAGAACATCAAACGAATTGACGAAGTGTCCTAAAATTACTAAAATACTCTTTAATCAGAAAGCCGACTTGAATTCGAATTTCAAATTGTGTTCCAATTTCAAATTGTGTATTCTTTGAATCTATTTTTTGTTCGAAATTCAAACTCTGGGCCTAGTAGGGGCTCTGGTTCCATACTATGTAATAACTGCAGTATGAGCTCCTGTTAGTGTAAAATATCAATATCTCGTAAACTGCTGCGTAAATTAGAAAATGCTGTACCTTTTTGAAAACTACAATAAAGGACATTGGGTACTTTCTTCCCCACTAGCGGACACAAACGAAACCAATTAAAGTTTTTAGATAATGTTACGGGCTTTACCACTGTGTATTTTTTATTCCCATAACTAATGGGAAAGCTGAGAAAATGAGATTTTTATAGCGCAGCAATAAGGTTTTCCTTGTTTACAAACATCTAAAGCTTGCTGCTGCTGTAACTACTGAAGTCGCTTTCTGGCGGTTTTTGGAGGACTTCTTGCTGGAGATCGACGTCGATACTTCCGCGTTGTCTTCCAGGGCATGGTCAGAATCTAACGCAACAACCACTTCTACAGAGCGCAACTGTAAGGTTTTCTGCATAAGGGCCACATCTAATTATTTAAGGTCGGTGTTCGAAAAATGAGTCGGTTCCCTAGGGGGAATGATTGACAATTCGGTTGTTTCTCTGGCTAAGGAGTTGAAAAACTGAACGCCGTTTGGGTTAGATGCTACGCACTTCCACGCAGTGTGCTTAGAATTGAAATCACCTGCGAAGACGACTCCATTGGGATCTGTTTGAGCAAGTAGGTTTAAGTCTGTCGGTTAGAGTTTGTTAGAGGGAGGCAGATAGACTGACGCAATCGTTATCGGGTCGTGAACTTCCAGCGAAATACGACAGACAGATGCCTCCAACTGAATAAGAGGCGGGAGAGAGAGGGCAACTACGTGCAGATATCTGCGGTAGAAGATCGCGGTCCCTCCGAAAGGCCTGTCCAACCTATCATTCCTAACCATCACGTAACCGGGGATCCGGAATGATTTTAAATGCGGTTTGTAAAAAGTTTCTTGAACTAGAAATAAATCGATAGAATGAGCGCGTAGGAATTCCCCTAGGTAGGAACCCTATCTTTCATCGCACGCAGACCGTTGTCATTGAAGATGCCAATAATTAACGAACGAGGTTTAAGCGTGAGGGACGTACTATCCATAATAGTTAGTATTGGCACCGCGAGCTGAGAGAAGTTGGCACTACTCTTTCTAAAAAGTGTTTATCTCTTTATAAAGAGCTAGTTAATTACGTAGGGCTCTTTCGCAGTCTTGAGCTCATCCTCAATTGCTGCTATGTGAGATGTCGCATCTCACATACCCTTACTAGAAATCTCAGTCTTTGGGGGAGCAGGTGCAGCCCGGGCTGCACGTTTGGACTGGGACGCAGAAGGCGCCGGGGGGGCTACGTCCGCTGAAGGCGGAAGGTACCTGTATTTTTGTTTTTGCCGACTTCCTTTCCTCGAAGGAAGCACGCGCGCGCTTTTAAGCGCAAGCTTTTCCTTCCGAGGCATTGCGACCTGAAATTCTGTTTCCATCTTGTCCGCGTCGCGCCTCTTGGGGTAACTAGGGGCTCTTTGAGGCTTTGGACCTCTGCTAACTTCCCGGAGGCGGGGCCAACACTGAGGGTCGGGCTCTGGATTACCTTTCCTGCACCTTTGGGGGTACGGGAACGGGATTTCCGAACGTCAGAATCCGTCTTGGCCTTAGGGGCCGAAAGGGTGACTGGGGCGGGCGTGGCCCCCTTTACTGGGGGCTTTGCGTCTTAAGCGGCGCCGGGGCTGCCTTAGAGGTAGGGGGCGCTGGGGGCTTGGAGGCCTTAGGAGTCTTGGCCTTTTTAGGAGCCTTCTGCTCTGCCACCGGGGGAGAGGGAGCCTTAGGGGCTTCGATTACCTCAGTTGCAACCGGAGCCGAAGGGGCCGTGGGAGACGATGACTTTTCCGGCACACTCAGCGACCCGAACGCATCAGCCACCGAGAAGTCAGAGAACCTCTTGCTTAGCCCTTTTTCATGCTTGAAAAAGCGTAAAACTAAGCCAGCAACCGATTTGATGGCTTCCTTGTGGTCCTCGGAGCAGGCCGCTTCGCGGAGAAGGGTTACGGGATCCATGGGGAAAACGATGGAAACAGAATACTAACAGTCAAAGTCGTAGTCTGGATTGACGTCTTGCGCGGTCCTCGCCGTGTCCTTGTCACACTACACTACGCAACCTACTCACGAAGGGCATAAATGAGGACAGGACGTACACCTCAGGAGAGATGCTTGAGAACACTTTTCAACGAGTTCACCTCACGCGGCCCGCCTCGGTGTGCAATAGTTCATATAAAATACTCGAGACCGATTTCTGCGCTGCGGGCCGGCCCGTAGCAGCCCGCCCAAAATGTGCGCGTACTCTAACTTGACAAGACTATAAACCATAACCTCTGTGAGTCTGGCACTTCAACTGCTATCTATACCAAGCTAGTCATCAAATAACACAAAATATATTTATATACAGTACTAAACATTTACACATACAGTACAGTATTAAAATAATACGATCACCGTACCTGAATTATTAATGTAATTATAATTCGGTATTCCCATACGCCATAATAATGCCCCTTTACTTAGTAAAACTAGAAGTTATAAGCTTTCAATTGAGGTATGTTTCAGCTTTGTCCGCCGTGGGGAATTTTTCCATAGTAAAGTACCCAATGTCCTTTACTATCTTTTTATGTTGTGTGCCATGTTAGTTTACAATACTTTTTTTAAATGAAACTCGATCAAAACCGCTGGCTAAATTTAATAAATTGCTATAATTCGTTTTTTTTTATTATTTTTACCGACAAAGCATCATGATATGTAATAAATTGAAATTACATTCGATAGGATATGTTTTTAGTAACATCCTGCAAAAAACAGATTTAAAAAATACCTAAATTTGCAGTGGTGGCAATCGACATACTGACGCAGGGCTTCAAAAGTCACGAGTTTTTTTTTAATGCAAATATCTCGAAAACCATGAACTTTTTATTAAGGTCAAATTAATTTAATATGGTTGCTTATGAGCTGTTATATCACCCCTCTTCATTTTCGCGTTGGTTTTAGGGACATCCTGTATACGCTATATATATGCTCTATGCTCTAGTATCGTTAGCTTAAATCTTTCGGGTTATTAACGGTCACGGTGTATATATATATATATATATGTATGATAGTAGCCCGATTTTTATATTGGCAAACTCATGTAACCTTTAATTCCTATATGAAGATACGTACGACTCATGAGTCGTGAGCATGAGTCTTGGTGAAATTTCGCTACAGAGTGGAAAAGCTAGGGTACGACGTACCATACTCTCTCTCTTAGCTCCTTGTTTGTAGTTATACAATAGGACTGTTTCTATTTACCTGTATCCCTATAATAGGCTTGCTATACATTTTTTCGAAGACCTTTAATAGTAGTTTATGTGACTGTACATAATGAAGGGTATTAAACACGAGTGTGGGTTTATGAAACGAGCCGAAGGTAAGTTTCATTATAACATCACACGAGTGTTTTAATGCCTAATTATGTACCTACAGTTACATACACTACTTTATCTAGCCACATATCATAAGCCTCCATGATGAATTCAGGAGCCGCACATTATGACAAATTTTACCCGGTAATGGCGGTAATGAAGTTTTCTGGCAGTAGTCATAGTTTTTTTTTTATACAGAGACAAACTAGAGTCGGCCCCAACTATCATATCGTTCGATATCGTTCTTACGTGCGACTTTGTCTAATTAGATTGCAAATTGATAATTCATTTCGAACTAAACGTCATCTCGACTGATATTAGAATAGAGGTGAAATAAAATTTCTTTGTTTTTCAGTGATGTTCGAAATTTGAATTAATAATATTATCGAAATCGATGTTATTATTTAGCAATAATAATATTTTTACAGATAAGAAATTAATTGTTCTAACAAAACTGTCTATTTTTATGGTGGTCATAATATGCGGTTCTTGAACGCATCATGGAGGGTTTAAGATATTTGGATAGATAAATTATTATATTTTTGGATAGATCTTACTGTGTAAGGATCTAGAAGCTGCAGGAGCTCTAGCATAACTGTCATTCGCGACTATTTCTCGCGCGAGATAATTACCCGTCTCTTTCTGTGCAGTAATATAAGAGAGTGATGGGTAGCGCTTTTCTTTACCAATGGTTTTTTAAATGTTTTTTGACAGTTCTCAATTATAGTGGCTAAAGGGATCCTCTTGCCTTCGAAACTTAAATAAAAAAACGAGTCTAATCTAATCTAATCTAATTTTAAAATATGGCTTCCATCAGGTTAATGATGATTTCGCCAATTTCAAGTTTGCTCGTAGAGCATGCCGTTGTTCGGTGAGGTTTTGCTTTTTGTAAAGTGATAGCAATTTACAAAAAACCACGCGGACTATCGGGCCTTGACCCAGGAAGGGCTATGAACGCTTCAAGTTGAATTCTTCATTAGCTATTCACTCATACGTTAGATCACTGCACAATACGCTATCAATACTACACATTGAACAACAAAAATGAATAAATAATGAACAACGCAACTTAAACGCATGCGGCCAAAAAACGAGTCGATGGTTGACACTTGTCGATGTATAAATGTCAACGTTTTGACACTGACAGGTGTCAGAATTTGAATGGTTAGCACTGACACGTGTCATAATTTCAACGGTTTGACTTGGTAAAGAAAAATGAATGACCTGTAGCTTGTAGGTCATTATAGCAAGGACTATTGAAAAAAAAAAAGGTAGTCGAAAAATTGTACCAAGCCTGGTTAATGAAAACAGTCCTATTGTCCTATATGTATAATAATAAAAAAATATAGAAACAGTTATATAACTCAACCAACTAGCGGAATAAAGACAACATTGGAAAAATAGATTGCTAGAACCGCCTTAAAAAAAACATTGCCGACAATAAATTAGAGGCGCTTAGATAGAAAAATGCTTCACATTGTTGTTTTATATTCTAATAAAATGCCCCCGGACGAATTTCTGGAAATTTTAATATACGTTCAAAATAACAAACTTCAAATTCGCCGTCACATTGCGTTTTTATTGAAAAACCTTTTTTTTTGTTACTGTAGAGGGTAAAGAGTATCCTATAACCATCTTTGAATGACCAACTATATACCTGTAGGTACCAAAATTGGTAAAAATTTGTCCAGCGCGATGAGAGATTAAAATATGACCACCAGAGGGCGTCAGACTGGCATGGCGTCGCACGTCTATAAGGAAAAAAACTAACCCGATTTTTCCTGAGGTCATGACCCCTCTCCATTGAAAACTTATTTTTCTACTCCAGTACTTTTTTCAGTCATTTATATAGTTACTAACTCTAATATAAAGACATAAATTATGAAAGTCTGTAAAAGTCTATACTCTATTGCCCAAAGAAACACTGCTAAACGATGTTATAATGTCGCCAAAAAAGCATCACTTAGTACCACAGATTACAAGATAAGCAGCTGCATTCACACCTTGGATGTCCATGATTCACACAATTTGCAATTAAATAAAGTTTTATCTTCAGTGCATGGATGTTTAGTATAGTGAACGTATACCTTTATGTAAAAGTTAATATTTTTTGACAGATGTTTAGTATAGTGAACGTATACCTTTATGTATAAGTTCATATCTTTTGACAGATGGATGTCTATAAAAAAAAGTTTATCAGTGACTATTTTTTTTTTAATTTTGTTGATTCCGTGCGACATATAATTATTTTCATTGTTATTTATTTGTATTTTATTTATGAAATGTTGAGTCGTAGAAAAAGTATTGTATGCAACGTTGTATAAGTAGGTCAAAAAACGCTCGTGGCATCTTTCTTACGATGTTCGCTACGTTCACATCGTAACCCATGCCACTCGCGTTTTTTGCCCCCTCTTATACAACGGTTGCATAAAATACTATTTCAATACAAGTCTAGACTTTTATAATCACACTTATAAAAGTTTGTGAGTATGTTTATGTGTTTGTAGTAAGTTTGTTACTTCTTCACGCTCAACGGCTGGACCAATTTTTATAAATTTTGTTATGAAAGTAGGTGACACCCTGCATTGACATATAGGCTACTTTTTATCCCGACAAAAATAAGTGTTCCCGTGTGATGTGCGGGTAACACCGCGGGCGCAGCTAGTTGCAAAATATGGCCGACGTAGTTATTTACGATTACGGACGTTTTGAAACTACCCGCGCTAATGAGTGGGGGACAAGCTATTTGCAGATTAAACAGCCGACGATCCCCAGTCCGGTAACTTGTAGGCGGTGACAAGAAGATCGTTTAGAAAATTAGTTGAGCGGCACTTTGACAGGGAGATAAAACATTATTTATAAAAGTTAGAAGATTATTATTTAATATTAATCTGCTTCTAAAATGACGCGGGGCAAAAATCACTTTTCCGAACTTTAAGTAGGAACCATTAAACAAGAAACGGAAATGGTTTGCATAATCTAGAATGTTAAATTAAATGTCATAGGAATGAGTGTGTTTTGAAGATATTTTGCAAAACAATTGTGAAAAATGGACAAACTAAAGTGTTTGAAACAGTTTTTTTTTATTCGGCTAGCTATAGTAAAGTGTCCACAAATGATTATAGAATATTTGATATCCGACTACATAGAAACAAAAAGAGAGCTATGACCTTTTTCAACGGGAAATAAGATACCAACGCTTTCTAGTAAAACATAAGAAAAATAATTCTAACTCTTCTGTATACGTAACTTAGCGACGTGCAAAATTGAGTACCTAGTTTTGTTTCGTAAAGGACAAATTCCCAGCCGCCATTCTCGGAGCTAAATACTACGAGTACATAATCTGAGTACATACGTACATAATTATGCTGTCACCATACTCTAGTATACGCACTGTGTAATTAATCATATCATTTACTTAGACGAAACAATTGTAGCCTTGTTTTGTGTAAGTAAATGGGTGTATTAACCATCTGCAAAATCAAGTATCACTTTCCAATTTCTACGTTGGGCGTATTATGTAATGAATATTACATACGCCCAACGGCGTATTACGGCGAAGTTTTTGTTTTGTAAGGTCCTGGCAGAATACCAGCGAAGTGGCTTGCTGCTTCATTATGCTGAGTCAGCGCCTTTTCTCTGCCACGACACATGGTTTTAAAAATGTGCTATATAATTGTTATATACTTGTACTAGTTTTAAGTAGCATGTTTCGAATGTATTATAATATTTACTGTCTAACCATGTAAGTTGTGGAAACGAATAAAGAATTTATCTATCTATCTATCTATCTATCTATCTACATAACATACCTAGGGGCGGTAAACTCGAGAATATCACCGATCGCAGGTGTTTGCTGTGGCCATAAATATGCAATCTGAAGCTTTACGAATTTACCAGTGGCTTGCCTACAGTTTTAAGTCTTGCCTTGTCCAGGATATGAAATTTTGTCCCCGTGTAGCGGGCAGAAAATCTCACTTACGGCTTACGATGGCGTAAATAAGTATTTTTTTTAACACATTACAGAACACTCAACGTGACTGGTGCATTTTGGCACTTTTGTTTTAAATGGCATTTCGACCACTGTCTCAACTCTTCCCTCTTCCACGTTGTAACATCTTAAATTTTCTGGTTTGGACATTAATGAATGAATAAAATAAATATGGATGTCGTGAAAAAACTTAAGTACCTACCATGCATATACCATGTGCAGATGAATATTGTTACGCCGGTTACGCCGGTAGGTTAGGTCAATGGAATGAAATGAAATAATTTATTCAGTAAGTAGGCCACAAGGGCACTTTTACAAGTCAGATTGTGAATCTACCGGCATTTCGCAAGAGGAGACCGCTATTCAAATCTTTAAACGTCAATTTAGGTGCTTTAGAAGCGTTTTCAGCAGGCTGATAAGTGATTTCAGGCCGTTTCAGGAGTTGCTCTATCACATATTAAAAGATCAAAATTAGAAAGTAAATAAATAAAAGTTTTTTTTCTTTGTTGCATGACATATTGAGCTAATTTTGTTCATATAACTACACTACGTTTTATAATTCAACATCAGTCACATGAGTCGCATATTGCTGTATAATAAATTAATTATTATAAATAAACGATTTGAATTTAAAATAAATAACTTAATTTTGTCTTGAGTCTTGATATCTTCTAAAATAACTAGGTATTCGATTACACAACACACAAACCTGTCACTCAGCGAAGTCAGAGAGTTCCACCTTGAAATGGATCTAATTTTGCGCGTTTGCAATTATTTTTTATGACGACACCTCGCGATGCGCATGTGCTCTTTTGCAAAATCTAAAGCAGATATGAATGTGGAATTTAATAATGAAACGTAAAAACGTGTTTTGTCTTTATGCGATTTAATATTTATTTTGTATTGTACCTTATTCACGTTTACGCCTAGATACCTTAAATATTTCTGTGGAATTTCATTAATTAATTGTATGTTATTGCATTGTCAAGACGCCTGTACATCTCAACGAAAATGTGTACTTTTTTTTTATAAATGTATTAGAATAGAATAGAATAGAATTTACTTAGCATTGGTTTCTTCGGAGAATCTCTACACATCTCCTTTACGTGTAACAATGTATTTAGTTATACCATAAATGTAATGAATTGTTTTAAGTTTGATTAACGACTACTGTCTAGTTTTTTCGACTTTCTTCTCAACAGCGGTCTCATCTTGGGAAATGCCGGTAGATTCACAATCTCATTTGAAAAAATGCCCTTGTGGCCTACTTACTTAATAAATGATTTCATTTAATTTCACTAAATTTTGGTAAAAAAGTCAACACAAGTACATCAAGGCAGCTTTGTTACCGTCACACCCGATTTTCCTGAAACCATCACTTGTAATTAATTAATCCAATTTTCAGGTGGGCGGGAACAGATACTTTGATGAATGAGCCCACCGGGTATTAAATCAGGTCCAATCAATATTTTTTAAGGGTTCTACTTTCTCCTTCGTTCGTTATCCAAAAAGCTACGAGCTAAACAAACAAACGAAAAACATTATTACAAACAATCATTTCACAAATACACATCACATAACTGCATCATTTGACAAACTCTTCCATTTCGCAAAATCTTTGTTTTACAAATTGATCGTTTTACAAATTTGTATTTTTGAAAAACAGGAATATATCCACTATTCTTTCACGTAAACAACTATTACGTCGCTTTAGGCCGTAAGTGAGATTTTCTGCCCGCTACGTGGGGAGAAAATCTCATTTCCTGAACAAAGCAAGACGTAAAACCCTAGACAAACCACGGGCGGTAATTTCGTAAATCCCCAGATCGCATATTTATGGCCCTCGCCTTCGGTTCATGCCACAAACACCTGCGATCTAGGAACATTCACGAATACACCGCTCTAGGTGTGTAATGCACTAATTACGCTCGAAGGAGTCATTTTGACCATCAAAGTATAATTTTGAATGCTATAGAACACGGGCCCCGACCCGACATGCGACGTAGCTTAGCTCTAGTGGAAAAAGATCCCAAGAACAGGCAATCTCGCCCCTGACCTTGAAACAATTGTAATGAGATAAAACTTGGTCAGACAGCCGGTGACCGCATAATATTACCGTTGAATATTCCTTTATTCAGTTCCCTAATTTCTCTGGAGATATGAAAATATGATACGGAAATATTATTAAGAGCCCTCATTTTTGGAGCGCCGCGGATTGAACGTAAGATCAAAGTTGAGCGTTTTTCTCGCAATCCGATCCGAGTTGAAGAGTTTTTGTGATCTGGAATAAAGTTATTTTTAAATCTTTTATTGACATTGGACCTTACTTTCGTACTTTAGTTTTCGACGAAAAGACACGAGGTTTTAAGTTAATAAGTGTGTATCTGTACGTTTATTTAGCTATATGTATGTATGTATCCTAATGACCAGCGCTTGGTTTTATTGGTGGAGATTTTTCGTCGCTTATTATTTATTTATCGTATGGCTACAAGGGACATAATACAGAAAAAT
Organism: Apotomis turbidana; assembly: GCA_905147355.2. NCBI lineage: Eukaryota > Metazoa > Arthropoda > Insecta > Lepidoptera > Tortricidae > Apotomis > Apotomis turbidana. The sequence continues at coordinate 2,664,949 of LR990285.1, forward strand.
TATAAATGTAACTTTAAAGAATTAATTTCGTCGCATGCCGCGGATTATATTCTCAAAGACAACACGTTTTGGGATTTATCGGCGGTTTCTCAAAAAGGTTTATTACATAACACTTTATAATCGAATAGTATACCTATGCTGTTTTTTAAATAAATACAGTCTGTAATCTTATTTGCTTAGTCTTTTGTGAGACATTATTTTAATTATTGTACTAAGCGATTTACACTACGAGTTCAAAACATGTCGGCCCGTTCCTGACAATGTCACATGGGTGTAAGTACAATAATTAAATACGAAAAGGGGAATCGGAGGACGAGAACCGGAGACACAATTCGTACATATTTACTTGAAAACACTTGAGCGTTATATCCGTCGTCTTAAAACGAACACTACTTTGCACAGCTGTTTCTGAATTTCCCAACGGCCATATTCTGTTATATTAATACTCGTAGCTAAAATTTTTCGTGGCCATGACAGTTATTCACTGAACTATTAAGTGTTCATAAAATTGTTAACCAGTGGGTAATCGCCATACGATACTATAGATAAATAAATAAATCACGAATCAATTCAATTATTTATTTTGTGATTTAGGTCATAGTTTTCGTGAATATAACAGTACTTTATTGCACACCAATTAAAAAGTTTACAAAAGGAAACAAAACAAATACACTTTATAAATGACGGTAGACAACAGGCGATCTTATCGCTAAAAAGCGATATCGTCCAGACAACCTTTGGGTAGTGAAATTTATGAAAACTAACTTAATACAATAAGTACCTACCTGAACGTAATTCATAAACATTGTAGACTTTAAATTGTTGAATATCATCTTATATCGATTATCATCACTAGCGGCATCCCAAGAGACGGCGGGCGGGCGCGGCGGCCAACACGCGGGAGCGGATCAAAATCATTAAATACGAGTACTTGCCCCGCTGTAAAATTATTATAAAAAACGGTCGACGAAGACGATGAAACTAAACTCACGTAAAATTAAGAGGAAATGCCCGACGGGTTTTGAACTCATATTGAGCCCTTCGTCGGGGGCAGCTATCCCTGTCGCGACTCGCGGTCCACCGCAGCAAGACGGATAGCTGCCCCCGACGAAGGGCTCCATATGAGTTCCGAACATGTCGGGCCGTTCCTGACAATTTTTACGTACAGCTGTCTCGAAGCCCAATAAAATAAAATAAATAAATAAATATCGGACAACTTCACACAAATCAATCTAGTCCCACAGTAAGCTCTAGTAGGCTTGTGTTATGGACACTAGACGACGATAAACATACTTATATAAATAAATACATACTTAAATACAAATAACATCCATGACCCAGGCACAAATATTCGAGTTCATCACACAAATATTTGCCCTTGCCGAGATTCGAACCCGGGACCGTCGGCTCAGTAGGCAGCTTAACCACTGCGCCATCCACGTCGTCAAATAGCTACGTCAATACGACTTTATCGCTTATGGCGTCAAGACACTTGGTCCGTGCGGCCAGGGTGCCCGTGGGCTCCACAGGGGGTTAAGAAGCGCCAGAGGGAGGCAACAGCGCATAGGCTTTCCATAGCCATACAGCGTGGGAATGCTGCCTCCTGTGTCATGGGCATCCTACCGAGAGGTCTTCATTTTACAAATATATTTTAATGTTGTACCATTGATACCAAGATCAAAGCACAAAGAAAAATTTAAATGTAATCTGGCGGAAGAGACCGGGTATCGAGCCCAGTACCCTGTGGATTACCGGTCCAACGCGTTAACCTCTCCACCACCCGCCATAATGCCAGAATGATAACCTTTCGAATTTTTCGTTCGTTTGAAAGACCTTAGCGACCTCTATGTGAATGTTACGTTAATATTTTCGTCACTTTACAGCAGTGAACGAGCAAGCGAGAGACGGCGCTGTTATTTAATGCATTTATGAAACATGTAATGTCTCAAACTTTTTGTATTGCATGGTAAAATATAAAAAAAAATTGTGGTGGACTTTAAAAATAATCAGACATTACATCACACTTTTATTATAAAAGCGAAAGTTTGTGTGTTTGTGTGTTTATATGTATGTTTGTAAGTTCTTTACGCTCAAACGGCTGGACCAATTTTGATAAGTTTTGGTATGAAGGTAGCTGACACCCTGGATTAACACATAGGGTAATTTTGATCCCGAAAATGTAGTATTCGTGTAGGATGAGCGGGTAACACCGCGTGGCGCAGCTAGTGTTTCATTTTATCCTTTAGTTTAGTCTTTAGTGTCATACTACCTACAAAGTTTCTTTTTATATTGTCATCTAATATTTTTTAGAATTGTATTATTGTTAACCAGTGAAGAACTCAGTGAGACCTGTTAACCGCGATTTAACGCTGAACGTAGCTGAACATTCAGTCAGAAGCTTCCGTATATTTCCACATATTTTGCGAGATTTAATATCTCTTCTTTTCATGGAAATGCAGTGACTCAATTTTATAAGAGAAACTGCGAGTACCTATCTTTTTAAGCAATAATGAAGCTCACAATTGGACTTTTTGGCGTATGTTTACAAAGGTTTTTCACGTCATACTCTCATTTCAAACAGTAATAAAAAACGAAATCACGATATTGCTCCCTGTGTTGACTTAACATCGTAGCATGTTTTATTCAACATCAAAAAATGAATATAATTTTGGCTCGGGGACTTCCAAATAGACAATATCACTTTAATTATTTAAAGCCCCGACAAAAAACGAAAGGCGTTATTAGCCAAATATTTTCAATGTCGGACATCCAAATTAGTCTCGGGAGTGAGTGCAGGGTGGGTCAAATTCAACTAAGGTGTCCTCGAGTAATCGCGAAATGTCGGGTTCTTCAAAAAAATATTATTATCTGCGCTAGTATCCGGAATTCTAAGATCGACAAGTGAATAACAACCTGAAATTTTTATTGTAGAAAATTATATATAGTAATATTGATGTGAATTTTCGAATGTTATTTTATTCCTTGCGGGATCGAATGCGAAATAATGAAATACGCAAGAGAAGTTGTAGATATAGCTCATACAGTCGCCAAACTTAAGGCGAAGGGTACTGCGAAACTAGCGCCACATTAGATTTTTTTCTTATACCATCATAATCTGATTTTTTTTTTGAAATAGCCGAAGTCTAGGAGCTAGCAAGATACCTTTAATATTTATTAAATCACTATATACAATTTGTTCACTGTAGTTTACCTTACAAAACTTGTTCACGTCAAAAGCGGCCACAATAGTTTTGGGCAAGTTTTTAGAGACAACTAAAGAACAAGAAATTGTGTATAATGATTTAATAAACACTAAAGGTGTCTTTCCAGCTCCTAATATCTTGCAATTACTGAAAATTGATCTGGTTTGGAAGATATAATATAAAATTCGTAAGTGGCGCTAGTTTCGCAGTACCCGTCCCCTTAAGTGGCAGTGGGCGGAGCACATTTCTCGTAGAACCGTTGGGGCAGAAAGGTTCTTGAGTGGCGTGGACCGGAAGACGCAGCGTGGGAGGCCCCCAACAAGGCGGACCAACGACGTGGGCTCGCGCAGGATTATCACTATTATCAGGATCGCGGCCAGAAATTAGATGAGGGCGATGCAAGACCGATCGTTGTGGAGAGCTTTAAGAGAGGCCTTTGTCCAGCAGTGGACGTCTATCAGCTGATATTATAATGTTGCTTATGTTGATTTGAATCCTTGAATAAACGAGAAAGTTGAGAAAAGGGTGTCTAAATCATTTCTCGTAATTGTCGAGTTTGCCTGTCAATGGTATTTTTAGACGCAACGATATTCGAGCGTGTAGAATACCAAATACATTCAGAAACCAAACTGCGTCGCGTCGTTTCAATCCAATCCCACCAAAAACATTCTGTAAAAAACTAACCAAGTCTCGATGGAGCTGCTTGTTTATCTCTAAAAAGTAATGAAATCTAGACAAAGTCATACCAAGTCTAAGGTTCCTTACTGCGATTTCTTTATTATTATAGTTAATGCTGTGTGACTAGGCCGTTGAAGGGTACACTAGTATGGGCTATTATCTCGCTTAACAAACATAGGTAGTTACAACAGATATAACATTACGTGTAAACAAAATTGACTTATAGCGGTTCTGGCCACAGATTGGTGCAATGGTGTCATGGAGCACCTGGTTTTGTACCCTTGTGTACCCTTCAACGGCCAAGTCACACAACATTAACTATAATAATAAAGAAATCACAGTAAGGAACCTTAGACTTGGTATGACTTTGTCTAGATTTCATTACTTTTTAGAGATAAACAAGCAGCTCCATCGAGACTTGGTTAGTTTTTTACAGAATGTTTTTGGTGGGATTTCACTTCTTTTTGTAGAAACGTGGGCATATTGTTTTATAACAACCTGCTAATTAACTTTAGCAAACCTCACGAAATAATAAGCGAAATCAACGAAATGCAAATAATCCCTCCTAATCCCTAGCAAACGTTTCCAAGCGCAGTAGAAGAATGTCGTAAACGACTGTAACGCGGCCAGTTGCCACTTCGCCATATAAGATTATCGGAAAAACAAACGACGCGCGTTTTAAAATACAGTCAGCGCCATCTAGCGACGTGTGCGGGTATCACCGCCACTCTTAGTCCAATGCATTATATTTTGACCAAATTTTGAGCGAAATTAATATTTTGGTTTAATTTGTTTATTAAATTTGTGTAATGTTCGAGTAGAATAAAGTTAATCGTTCGACTATTTCTTCTTGTAAACTTGTAAGTATAAGTATAAAAGCCAGTCTAGTCTGGTCCAGAGTTTTCCTATAATTTTATTTATATGCGTATTGAAAGCAGAAGGGGAGGCATTCGCCCAGCGGGTACGTATTACAATGCCGAAGTTCAAAATACCGAACATCATAAGACTTATGGACGGAAGGCCGATAATTAAAATGTCGAATGTTTATTTGACCGAAAGTTTAAAATCCCGAAAGAACGTTTGATCGAAAGGATGAAATACCGAATATTATAATCCCGAAGACTGTAATCCCGAAGAATGTAATCCCTAAGACTGTAATCCCGAAGATTATAATCCCGAAGACTATGATCCTGCCTGAAGGTTGTAATCCGGAATATTATTTAAACTCTCGAGAATTATCTCGTATTTCTGTAGTCTTACAGATTCTAATGTTTATTTTATACAAAGAATATTAACCTAAATTACGCAACCTACTTGCCTACTACCTATACTTACTATTTATAAGTGAACTCTTCTGTGGAACCGATCTGCTCCGGCGCTGTGGGATGTGCAGCCCCTCCGCCCTAGTACGTTAATACTCTTTATTATACTGTGGCCCTAGCGTAAGAAAGTGCGGGCATCAATCGAGTCGCAGCGGCTGAGGCTGGTCGCTGAAGGTGACTAAAAAGCCGAAGCTGCGGAGGCGAGCGTTGACAGCTTCGGTTCCAGACAAGTTCGGTTCGGTTGGCAGTCCATGACAGAATATTTTATCATAATATCGAATATTTAGTGTCATACTCAATTTCCCACTTTCCCGGACTCTTTCCTTTTCTTAATCGACTTGCCACAGAACCGAAGCTGTCAACCCCGATTCCACGTGGTCTTGTCTGCCCTACCCCTAGAGTGTATATAAAAGCCCGGAGGCGCGGAGGGAGGGCAGCCCCCGGCCGCCCGACGCTCGCCTCCGCACTGCTTCGGCTTTTTGGTCACCTTCGGCGACCAGCCTCAGCCGCTGCGCCTCGCTTAATACCCGCACTTGCTTACGCTAGGGCGGAGGGGCTGAACATCCCGCAGCACCGGAGCAGATCGGTTCCACGGAAAAGTCAGATTAGTTTAGTGTCCTGACACTTTTAAAGTGCTCATTGACTTTCGGGATTATAAAATTTCGAGATTTTAAAAATTTCGGGATTATGAAATTTCGAGATTTTCAACTTTCGATTTTCTGAAAATAGGTAATTTGAGCTTCGGTTTATCGAATATCGGCTTTTTGAACTTTCGGTATTTTGACCATCGGTATTTCAACTGTAGATATTATGAACTTTCGGGATTTTAATACGTAACCCGCCCAGCTGTGGGACGCTATAGGCTAGATTAAATTAGATGTATCCCACTACGCTGGATTTTTGCAATGACAGTCGATTTTTTTATGTACCAATAGTAGAAGGGGGCATTACCATATCTCTAATACAGCTGAGACCAGCTGAGGGTTCTTCATCAAATAAATAATAAATAAATAAATATCGGACAACCTCACAACAATCGATCTATCATCAGGAGAGACGATCCGTCGCGACGGCGGCCAACCGAACACAACAAGTTGAATATTTTTTATAAAGGCGGTATGTCGATCTCTAATAGTTTGGTTGGGCTCTTGTGTTTTCTAATCAGAGTACTCCAGATCTTCGATTATCCTAGTTTTTAGGGTTCCGTACCCAAAGGGTAAAAACGAGACCCTATTACTGAGACTTCGCTGTCCGTCCGTCCGTCTGTCCGTCCGTCCGTCCGTCTGTCACCAGGCTGTATATCAAGAACGGTGATAGCTAGACAGTTGAATTTTTTACAGATGATCTATTTCTATTGCCGCCATAACAACAAATACTAAAAATAAAATAAAATAAACATTTAAGGGCTCCCATACAACAAACTTGTTTTATGGTACGGAACCCTTCATGCGCGAGTCGGACTCGCACTTGGCCAATTTTTATAGTTTTCGCTTTATGTGGCTATGAAACCCTAACTCTGTACCAAATTTCAGCTCTCTGAATGTATGGGAAGTACTACTTCTTTACTGATGATCATGAGTGAGTGAGTGAGTGTCGTAAATGCGAAACTTTGCTTTCGCTTAACTTCGGAACTAAATGACCTACAGACTTGAAATTTTGGATTTTAAGTATGTGATTATAGCTTACTGGATGACGAAAATTTCTGCGTTCTGGTCTTATCCAGAGGTGCTCAAATAGGGGCCTGAAAATGCGGCGAAATGGTTCCAGTAAAGAAAGAAAGAAAGAAAGAAAAGAAAGAAAATACATTTATTCAACGAAAAACAAAGTTACATGAAAAAAAACGAACATAAACAATCATCGTTGAATAGGACCCCACTCAGCATGATGCCACGGCGAGCCGGGGCGCTGGTTTTCAGTGGGGACCTGCTTATAACTACTTAGATGCTAAAAAATACACAAAATAAAATAATAATAATAAATAATTATGTAAATATAAATAAATATATAAATAGGAACACAACACAACGTAGTAGATAAAGAAAAAAAAGAGAAAATAATCAGATAGGTAGTAACAAAGTGACAAAAACAAAAAATGTATACACAACAAAACCAAACCGACAACGAGAAATCTGATGTCCATCCAGGCTCCCAAACGGATCATAAAGGATGGTACGGCAGTGTTTGCTTCGCGCTCGACTTGGCGGGGGCACTGCCGTGCCCCCCGATACGATTGCCATGTTGAGCTAAAATTATCATATCAACATCAAAGATATATTTAAACAGATTTTTCCTTATTCCGTTGATGATGAGGTTGGAAATTGTAAACAAATATTTGATATTGCAGTCATGTATTTATAGTCTTTTAGCATAGGTATCGTGGTGCCAGGAACGGACGATTTTGAAGCTCTAAATAAGTAAAGGTTGTATTCTTTCATGCTCCTCGCTCTCGTACTACCTACTCAATGTGAGAGTGAGCGTGACAGCACGATATTCATTTAGAATTTTGAAATCTGGAATATTCTGGTAAAACTACGGCAGATTAAAGTCGCCGGGAAATGCATTCAAATTGGAATTTTGAAAGGGGTCGTATGAATTGTGCACCTAGAAATAGCTTAGTCAATTCTAAAAAAAATCTTTTGTTGAGTCATATTTCTATTCCTCTTATTTGAAATTCTGACCTAGATATTTCTGTCGGGTTTTTGTTCCATTGAAGTAATGAAATTTATATCTGCAAGAGAAAAAGACTGCCGTGCAGTATTTGAGATTATTAAGTCATCAAAATAACGGTTTCTTAATTTTTTTTAGTTTAAAACTAGTTTTTCAACCGCATCGTGAATAAGGAAGTTCTGAATTCAGTTGTATTATTATAATTATACTAGCTTTTGCCCGCGACTTCGTACGCGTAGAACTCGTTAATTGATATTGACAATAAAAAAAAACAATTAGACTTTCAACCCTTTCAGGTATTCAATACTCGAATGGAATCTAGTTAGTAGTTTAGTTCTGGGCTATTGGGTGAAAGCCATGGACAAAATGCAAAACATCCTTTTTTTAATATTTTTGGAGTTGCAAGACTAAGTCCCATTCGATTCAATAAGTTATCCGAGGCTAAGTCCTATTCGATGCCATAAGCTTATGCTCAGAAATGGCTCGAGATGGTGACGGTCCATAATCAACTGACGAAGAAGGTATGGTTCTATTCACCAAAGAATTTTGTTTTGTCACATTATGAAATTGGGACAAAATAATTATTAGGTAAGTAGCTACTATTATTTTTCTAACTTGGTTTTTACAACTTAGTTTATTGAAGTATAGTTCAATAAATTATCCTAAATGATTTATTTAGGTCAGTAAAAACATGTAATTTTTTTGATTTAGAGACATGAGCAAGCTACATACTGTTCATGAGAAAAACATTTCGTGGCCAAATGTATTCCTGCTACTTTTCATGTTCGCCCCTGTGATTTATTAATAGTCATAGAAAATGTTAAAAACTTTTAATGGAACTGTAGACGTTTAAAATTAAATGGTAAATTATTCGGTATAATTGGAACACGTGGTACCTATAAGTACACTTTGTCCCTTGGCTTCTCCCGTTAAAATCGTGCCCTGCACAATGTACTTCCCTAATTAGGTGATTCTCAATCTAGCGCCGTTGCCAAATTTGGGTGCGTCTAAGTTGCGCATTAACAAAACTGGTACTTTTTTTGTTGACTTTGAAAACAATATCATTTTTGATGCCAATATGGTTCTTTCACATAGCCAGTTTTCGTCATGAATATAAGTGTGCCTATAAACCGACCATGAAAAAATGCTCGGTCGGTGATAGAGCCAAAAAATTGCTCTTTTTCTATTTCCTCTTATAAGTATCATAATAAGGCTATCCTTCTCCACCAAAGCATGTCAGGCCCTTGACTTAAGCACGTCGATTATGTAGCATAATAATTGATTGACAATTCGGGTCTTGTCGAGTATCCGAGTCTAAGATCCGAAAAATACAAAAACTTTATGCACTAATACTGTACTCGGCGATAAATATTGCACATCGGTCTTTAGCCCTTAATTTGACAAAAGATGACGAAGTTCGCTGGTTCAAGCCTCGTTATGGTAAAATAGAGCAAAATATTCTGGTTCGAAAATAATATATGGAAAAAGATGGTCAAAGAATTTGTTCACCCTGCCATACACGCCAAATTATGGGTTAGAAAGAGGCAATTCAGCAATTGGCTGTTTATTTACGACGATTTCCGAACACTGGCGACCTTCCATCAATCATTGTTTAAAATTAAGATGAATGAAATGGGAATGAACGTAAATACTTTCTCGTTTATAATATTATTAGGATTATTTATACATGTTAAGTATCGTATCTTTGCATACTGAGTTATTTACTACTTTATTTATGCTCAGTTACCAAGCGGAGGTACATAATCAAAGCTCGTAGGCACTATTTTCAGATGATGTGCGTGTCGGAACGTGATACCTACCTGAAGGGCTACTCCGATGTTCGAAATTTTACTTTCGTATAGTGCTATTCCATTCACTCAAATATACCTTGACAGGAGATCGAGAGGGATGTCACTATTCGACAGTCAAATTTTGAACATCGGAGTAGCCCTTCTGCAATCACTGGTTTGACATGTCTTGCCAGATAGGTGTGTGACGTTTGTCAAATCAAATGTGATTGATTCAAATTTGTAAAATTCGATGTATTTGATTCTTGAAATTACGCGATTAATCGAATTTTGCGGATACATGTTCCCGTATCAGAATTTATTGTTTTTTTACAAAGAATAGTTTGGTATGCGTTTGGTGAAGGTCTATCGTAGGTAGATTAGTTTACGTCAAAACGATGACGTGTAGGGAGTTGTTACAACTACAATGATTTGCTCTCCATACAAAGTTTAATCCCGTTTTTCACGGGAACACTACATTTATTCGGGATGAAAAGTATCCTATGTCCTTCCCCGGGACTGAAACTATCTATATACCAAATTTTATCTAAATCGGTTCAGCGGTTTAAGCGTGAAGAGGTAACAGACAGACAGACAGACAGACAGACAGACAGACACACTTTCGCATTTATAATATTAGTATGGATTTTGTATTATTGCTACCTCAGAACTCCGTCATTTATGAATAGATTTAGAAAATTAATATTTTTTGTTCAATTTCTCCTTCTCTAGAGTAGTCATCTCCCATAAAATTATGGTGAAGATGTGGTGAAGAAATTCATGAGGAAACTAAGGAAATCCTTAAATTTATAAGCACATCTTTAGCAATTTCGGTGTTTTTTATAACAACTTCTTCTCTTGTTGTCGGTCCTGCGATTTCTTCTAGATGCAGCCGGTTTTTTATGATTATGTCGATTTTTAACTCACGGTGAAAAAGAGGTGTAGCTTTCTAGCGGATGGACTAATTTGAATGTAGTTTTTTTTATCGAAGGACTTGTCCGTCAAGATTTTTAGCTATGTTTGGTGGAAATAGGTGCAGGATTTTCTAAAATATTCAGCTTTAATTGTAAAAAATGACAATATTTCAGGCAAGGAACTAATAAATTTGTAATTATGTTCAGTTTTAGTAGCATTTTCTATATCATTCACTGAATGAGGATCTCATGATGACCAGCTAATTGTGTCGGGGGTGCCTTAAATGTATTTTTATTATTTGTCATGTATATAGTAAAAAAACAGTGTAATAATTCTGGAATACACTTTGGATCGAATTAAAAGAAAAATCCTTATGTTATCTGAAGACCACTAAAAAATAACCGCAACATTTCAATTCTTCGTTTTATCCGTTAATCTTTTTAGTGGGTGGAGTGATATAATTTGATGGCTGTCAAAAACAAAACGCCCGAATGCGATTAATGTTTACAAAACAACTGTCAGACATTGTACCCCGCACTCGACTGGCCTCATGAATCATTCAGCGTCCGGGACCTAAGCCAACGGAATTCTTCTTGACGCTTTTAGCATTTTATTGGGCTTGCGAGAGATCTATTTTGTCTTTTAACTTTCAGGTGTTTTATCAGATCACATTGCTTACAAGGTTTTTTTAATAGAATATTTTTAACGATTCTGTTTTAATGTGGACCACATTTCTATTTTTATAAAAATTTACATAAAGGTAAATTATGAAGGATAAAATGTAAAGTGAGACCTGAGAAGTACGGAGCTAGGGTAGTAAATGACACCGGGATAGTCGGTGCTATACTGAATGTTTAATCGTCGTCTTTCGTCTTCTCACTCTCCCAATTCTTGGGAGTGTGGGGAGGCCTTGTCTGAGCATAGCTCACTTAGGCTGTTGCGATATGCGCGGTCCGTGACAACGGACCGGTCTTTCTTTATCCCTTTGGTGGGGGATGTTTAGGCGTCCTGGGTGTTAGGCGTCCTGGGTGTGGATGAATGTTTAATGAGAGAATTACAGGCTTTTATACTGGCGCCACGTAACCTTTAATAGGTTCATGACATTAACAGTGATATTATAAAGTTAATACAAACAATAGGCTAACATTTTGTAATCTGATATTCTGTGAATCAATTCAATATTTATTATTTTTCTAAATGCCATGTTACGTTGTTGCTCTGTCACCACACACCGTAATGTAAGCAGGACTCCAACATGAGACCCTACGTTTCTGGTGTAGTGCTCTCCCAACTGAGCTATAACATAGTTACGTCAATTACATCAAATCTTTGATTCCATAATTCTACGAGATAATAAAAAGAACACCTTTTGAACGATAAGGTTCCATTTTGTTTCCGTTAAAATAAAATGTGAATTTCGTGTAAGTCTAAATCAATATATTCTAAGTTTCTTTAATTATATTAAGTGATAAATGATACTAAATTTACGACATTTTTCTATGTTATTTACGAGTTAAATTTTTATTTTTGGTAGTTCGAAAATATCAAAGACAAGAATACAATATAAGTATAAACTATACAAAATTACAACTAACTGTACAAAGAGGAAAACATAAACTCCTTACTTTTTCTGTTGTCTACTACTTCAATACATTATCTTCTAGAATAAACTTTTTACGCGCATACATAATAAAACGAACCGTAACAGAAAAGAAACACTGTAAGATAGGGAGCTAAATTAGAAAAGGCCTGTTTACCTACTTCCCGAGATCGCGAAAGCGCAAAAAAACAGGAAGAATTCCTTGATAACACGTCTTCAAAATAAGACCTTATTCGCAAGAAATACCGAATAAACTTCCAACCAAACCGAAACAACATACGAGTTTGTTGAAGCTCCAAGTGAATATCTGGCCAAGCAAGGAAGAAGCATATTTTCTAGTACCTAATAATAATATAAGGAATGTTTATGTTGTTTGTCATGGCAATGCATTACGGCTCAAGGTTCATGTGTATGCGTGTTTTACTGTGTTTTGTGCCTTAGGGAGGAATTACACGATAACAGCTCTCGGGGGATAGTAAACAGGATTTACTATTGCTAGTGTACCACAGAGAAAGTAGCGCAGTTTTTTCAACTTGCTTTAGGCTAGTAGCTTGGTCTAACTTGACGCTATTTTTAAGCTTGATTTGGGACGAGATATATTTGTGTGAGGTAGTCTTTATTTATTTATTGTATTTTTCGATGCTGCCGGCATCAATAAAATTTAGCGACCGAATATAAACAAAACCGAAACATAAAAGTAACTACCGACGGACAAAAGCACCTACGTATGTACGAGTTTTAATATAAAATCCCTAATTGTACTTAATAAGTCCTTTAAAACGAAAATTAATCCAGTAACTAATTAACAAACTTGCAAAAGTTAAAATTTTCTTAAAACAATGGCTTTGAGAAAAATTACTAGAATCCCACTGTCTTTTATCAGCTATATTAAGTTACCATTAAAAAATGTCACCAAAGCATCTTTCAAGCATTGATGGATGGACGAGTCAAGACAAGATAAAATAAAAAATTAGACCTAATTTTCTCTAAAATAAAGAGGTCATTTGGGCTGTCAGATACGAAGAGATTGAGAGAATAATAAAATCCAACCTAAAAAAAACATTACTTTGTCTTATATTTAATTTTACAACGACAGACTTAAGCCAATTTGGAATGATAATATTTGTTCAAAATACTTTTGTATTTTAGTTCTACGATTTGAAGTTAGACAAACGACGCGAAAAAAATATAAGTACGTTACCAGTTTTAAAACATATGCATACATAAAAACATAGTTTTAAATTTTAGATACGCCTTGCTTGGCACCGAAAAGTGGTCTCCGCATACATTATAATGGGAATTGCAGCTCGGGTCGCAATATTTTCCCCAGAGGTGTGTTAGGTACGTGTTTTGCGTAAGAGCCAGTCCACACGGCGCGTTGCGTCAGCGTTGCGTCGACGCAGCGCTGCCGTTGCGTTGTTTTACTTACAAATAACCAAGGTGTTCACACGGCGCGCTGCGACGTCGCAACGCAATACTACACGTTAAATTAAATCTATTAATACATCATATTGTATTATTATATTCATTCATTTTGTTATATTTTTTATGTATTGTCCCAAAATTTATAGTTAGTGTTAGTTTGACTTGATTATAAGTATAATATTTTCTTCGGTTTCCGCGACTGTCACACATTTAAATAAAACAATTTAAACGGATTATATCGCGTATATTAATTGTATTTGTTGTGGTCTATGATACATTGGCCAAACGAAACGTAGTATAGCTACACGGGTTAAGGAGCATGTAGCCGATGTCAAGCACCGTCGTTGCAACAGGTCTGCAGTCTGCGAGCATGTCATGGACAAACCAAACCATTCAATTAAGTTTGACAACACTTCAATCCTTGCCAGGGAGAAACCACGTTTTCCCAGAATGTTGCGCGAGGCTATTGAAATCAAAAAATATCCCAATTTCAATAGAGAAGATGGTTTGTCATTACCACCAGCTTGGGATCCTGTTGTACATCTTATCAAGGATCAAGCAAGACACAAGACTGGATACCTTGGGCCTCGAACGGTGTAAAACAAATTAGTGTTAAAAGTAGTATATATAGAGTTTTTGTTTAAAAGTATTTCATAGTAATAAATAAGGCAATCTGGGAGTTTTCTTTGGCGGTTCTTTCTCCTCAGTAAGCCTTTAGTGAACCGCTGGTAGATATTTTAAATAAAATAATAAATGCCCTTCTGGCACATGTGTAACTGTCTTTACACATTAGGCCCATCTGGCATGTATGAACACCTTTATTTTAAACTAGAATTACCCTTACCTGGTCTACAAAAAATATTTAAAAAATAGTTTATTACATAAGGCTTATTACAGCGTTGAAGAATATATAAATGATAAAAACGCTTGGCCTTCCTTACAGTCATAATTATTATGTTCATCCATCTGCTGAAGCGTGACATTGCAAATAGTAGTTTTTGATACAAGTGTGGAAAGTATGTCATTTTGAACGAGTCCCGAGGAGTCTTGGCCTGAGCCGCAAGGAGAGGGTCAAGACTCGGGACGAGTTAAAATGACACTTCCACACGTGTACCAAACAACGTTTTTTAATACATTTGCGACAAATTGCAATAATACAAATTTAAAACAGTAATTAAAATCGGCAATTATATTTATTTCTGTATGATAAAAATTAAGAGTACGTACCTACAATTTTTAGAGCAATTGTCAAGGGTCGCATTTAAGGCCTTTGCTGGTAAGTTCAAAGTTTTATTCAATTTGTTAATAATTCTCTTTCTCGTTTCCAGCCGATAAAATTTTCATAGACGGCAATGTAATTTTTCTTTCGATTTTGCGGGTAAAATACTCTCACTTTCAATTTTTGCCTTGGCTCGTATATAGGGCGGTGTTAAATCTATTCTGGTAACATCAGAATCCATCATTTTCTATCAAAAACTCTTATTTTATAAATCTTACGTGTCATTTACACATAATTAAAACAATCTTGAATGAAAAAGAAAGTTTTACTTTTAATTGTAATATTTTTTTTTCAAGATGGCGTCGGCTGTCATCATTCAGCCAAATCAAAAAAAAATTGTTTTAATATTTCAGAAGAGATATGATAATGTTACACAGTAATTCAATGATTCCAAACAATAATCATCGTGAATCTGTTTTTAGTTCTTTACGTTTCATATAATTGTAAACAAATATATTATTTAATACGCAAAAATAGCTATTATTCATAATTATTATGAATTTATAAAGCAGCGCGTGGGTCACGCGTAAATCTGTATTTTCTAATCTGTGAGAATACTTTTCTTTTTAATTTTTTTAGGTCACGCATAATACTCATTTGCTCATTAAATAATAGTCACTCAAACAAATTATTAACACCGTTTTTGAGTTTTTTTTAATAGATAACCCTTTGATTGATCCAATATGCAATTTAAATATTTTAAGCATAATTATGAGATATACACCTGCAATGCTGCATGACGTAATAAATAAAGTCAGAAAGTGATTGACCTTTGTTTGGATGTATGAGGTATGACGTGTTAGTACAACAGAAAATTAAAAAAATTTGAAAAGTAAAAAGCACTAGTTCGAAATAACCAACTTTTCGCACGATTTGCAGCTACGAAAAGTACCACTTTTTGAGCAACTGTATTAAAAATATATATTATTATTTACATAGCTATCAGTTACGTAGTTTAAAGAAATTGACATATATATATATATATATAGCTTACCACTGCAGATAGTTATTTGTTTGAACTTCTCTAGTATGGACTATATTGGATTGTGTTTAATGTATTATTGATTATTTTAGATTAGAATATTTATTATTATAATATCAATTAAGTTTTTGACACAGTTTCTGTAGGAAGAAATAATTAGTAATATTATTCTACCTGCAGAACTACGTTCATGTATAAAATAAACCTATAATTGAATGTGTACAATTTTTAATAATACTAATATTATGAATGTCATTTTAATATTATTTTAATCAAGTTTTATTAGACAATGTTTTAAATACGAAGTTTAATTTTTAATGATTGTGTTAGCTTTTGACGATGCAAAAGTGATACGTGTGATCCTATTTGATTAAATGTTATTTTATCCTTATCTTTTATCTTTAGCGGTGTTCCCCATACAAACTTTGCACCCCTTTTTAACCCCCTTAGAGGTGAAATTTTCCAAAACGCTAAAATTACTTTTTTTGTACTTTATTAAGTAAGCTTTCTACAAAGTTTCAAGTCTCTAGTTCAAAAAATAAAGTTTCTCCCATATCAACATTGCACCCCTTTTTAACCCCCGTAGGGGTGAAATTTTCCAAAACGCCGAAAGCACTTTTTGTGTTTTTGAATAAGTAATCTTTTTACAAAGTTTCAAGTCTCTAGCTCCAAAAAAAAGTTTCCCCCATACAAACTTTGCACCCCTATTTAACCCTCTTGGGGGTGGTATTTCCAAAAATCCCTTCTTATATCTAGCCCACGTTATAAAAGTAACCTACTGTGCAAAAATCAACTCTCTAACATTAGTAGTTTCGGCTGTGCGTTGATGAGTCATTAAGGACTTCTTCTTTTATATATATAGATTAATATTTACAAAATGGGTAGTTTGCACAAATGTAACTTTGACAGAGAAAAATTGTGTTTTTCTCAGTCAACCTTTGACAACGGTATCTGTAAAGGTACTGAAACGTCAGGGAGGCTCAAATAATTAATATACGCGATATAATCCGTTTAAATTGTTTTATTTAAATGTTGATTATAAGTATGTTTTTCTAGTCCAGTACTTTTTTCTTGTCATTTATATAGTTACTAACTCTAATATAAATACAAGTTAAGCTGACACTTTTTAAAGCATACTGTCAATCGTTCTACACGTGCAGCCTGTGGGTGAAGTTTACAAAAAGGGCATACAACACTTTGCGTGTCCAATACAATAACATCCTTAGGATGCTGCTGAGGCTGCCGAGGCACTGCAGTGCATCAGGCATGTTCGCCGATGCGCGTACAGACGACTTTTATGCCATCAGGCGGAAAAAAATTGCTTCGTTGATAGCTCGGGTGCGCGGCAGCAGCAACAGCATGCTAGGGATATTAGCAGAACGCCTAGACCGCCCACTTATGAAATACTGGGTCGAAGTGGCTATAGGCAGGAGCAAGTAAAGCGCACATTTCGCTATTTACGTTCCCACAACCACGATGTACCTACTTAAATTTTCTGCTGTTTAATTTTGCTTAAGGAGTTATTTATGTTAGGATAAAACACTAACTTAATGATAAGGTTTTAAAATTGTCTAACAAAATATGGATCGTAAATTGGTCTGAAATAAATGATTTTTATTTATTTTTTTATTTATAAAGACATAAATTATGCAAGTCTGTAAAAGTCTATATTTTTTTTTTTTTTTTTTTATTTATTTTATTTTTTTTTTTTTTTTTTTAATAATTACATGCAAATTTACAGTTCACATGACCAAAACATTTGCACGGTAAACACATGGAACACAGAAACACAATTAAGTAAACATAAAAGCAAAAAACAGTAAGACTAACACATAGAACAACACACATTAAAAATAAAAGACAGCAATAATAAAAACAAGAAAAACAAGCTTAATTCTGTACAAAAAGAAAAAAACAACTATTTACAACTACTTCTAATAAATAAAGGTAAACGTATATCAACTTGTGTAGAGCTTAAGTAGGCAAAGATTTTTCTGCAGAATACACCAACACTGTCAGCAAACATGTCAACGTCAGCTTCGAGTGCAACGCGGTTGAAAATAGTAATCGCTCTCGCCGTCGGAGCGTTGGCGCCGCGGTGGGTGCGAGTGGCGGGCGCCGCCAGCAGCCGGCGGGGCCTCCGCGCCGGCACCGCGCCGCCCGCGCCGCAGGCTCGCGGTACCAGCAATCCAATACGTTGCAGGACAGATGGATTATCCACTTTATTATTGAGGAGACAATAATAATGAACCATAAGCAACATTTTACGTCTCAACTCGAGAGTGTGAATCCCGATCATACCCGTCACAAAAAGACTTGGGTATAAGAATGGATAATACCCATATAGCCGCCTATATACGTATCTGGCGAATTTCTTCTGTATTTTTTCCACCATAAGGACATATTTATCCTCATGGGGATCCCATACCACCGCTCCAAATTCCAGCCTGCTACGAATATAGGCGTTGTACAAAATAATAGCAACTTTGACGGTAGAGAACTGAGAGGAGAGTCTAATAATAAAACCCAACGTTTAGGAAACCATCCTGCAAGTCGTCGTAATGTGCTGTCTAAAGTCAAGCTGTTTGTCCAGTGTCAGTCCCAAGTCTCGTATTTCGTCTGTTTGATGGAGTACAACGTCACGTAGGGTGTATTCGGTGGCTAGGGGTGAACGCATCCTGGAGAAGGTAATTGACATGCATTTAGAGGCATTGAAATGTAGCCTATTGTCTTCGCTCCATTTGGCGAATTTATGTCGTTTTGAAGGTGTTCTTGGTCATTACTATCCCCAACACTGTGAAATAATTTAATGTCGTCCGCGAACATTAAACATTTAGCAGTGCTGACGACATTTGGTAAGTCATTAATCATGATTAAAAATTGGGTAGGCCCTAGTGCCTAGCCCTATACTCTACTGCCCAAAAAAACACTGCTAACCGATGTTATAATGTCGCCAAAAAAACATTACTTAGTACCACAGATTACAAAATAAACAGCTACATTCACACAATTGCCAATATAAAAAAGAAACTTGTTGTACTAAGGCATTGGCTGCCAACTTAAAAAAAAGTTTCTTCTGTGCATGGTGGTATAGTATAGTGAACGGATACCTTTTGGGTTTAAGTTCATTTTTTTTTGACAGATGCACCTCAATAAAATAAAAAGTTTAACAGACATTTTTTTTTTAATTTTGTTGGTTCCGAGCATAACATGTAAATATTTTCATTGTTGTTTATTTGCATTTTATTTATTAAATGTCGAGTCGTAGAAAAAGTATTGTATGCAACGTTGTATAAGTAGGTCAAAAAACGCTCGTGGCATCTTTCTTACGATGTTCGCTACGCTCACATCGTAACCCATGCCACTCGCGTTTTTTGCCCCTTCTTATACAACTGTTGCATAAAATACTATTTTCTTTGTTTTGCAACCGACTCAAACAAAGGACTCAGTCTTCTTTTTGCCGAGCAAACGCAGAGACAGAGACCAATTGCCTTATATTTGACTAATAAGTAAACGTTTTTGTCTTTTGTTAATATGTTATATTATTCTTTCTGTCTGTGTTTTGTTTTGTAACTGTATTCTGTGCATGTAATTCTTAATATAAGTTGTGGCACTAAATACTTTTCTGATTCTGATTATGATCACCATTACCGTCATGCTTATCAAAAGATGGTAATACATACATTAAACTACTTACATAAATCCAAATTATTCAGTTTGTGGGAAATGTGCACTAAAATATAGTTTCACTATTTTGCAGTTCTAATCAGAAAAAAGAACACGCAAAATGCTTCGTCACCGAAATATCGACAAAGTTTAGAGCCAAAGTCTACATCGAGCCACGCCAAGCTCCTTGACCAAGGAATAAGTTGATGCAATTAAATTTTTCACTCCGTGTATGTGTAATTGAAACATACAATTGCAATTACATTATTGTTTTAGCACCTTCATCCACATTTTGGATCACTTAACATCTCTTTCGCGGAAGGAAAGTTCGGAAATGGTACATTCAATTGATCGATCCGTGGTCGTACCGCTCCTTTACACGACCGATTAAGCGCAATTCTAGTGCTCTTTTTGGATACGCGACTGGATCACAAATGGGGCTGGAAGTATTGAACAAAATGCCACCGCACCGCAGGTAATATCATCACATCCACATACATAGGGCACACATGGGGCATTCTACCTACATTATAAAACAGTGCCGTGTCTAATGGCACGCAATCCGAAGCTTACTAATAGATTGTTTCATGATTGACAGAAGCATGAGATTTGGAACACGAGTTGTGTTGTATGGGATGAAAAATGTTATGTTTTCACGAATAAATAACATTGTTTTTGCAAAAAAAATACGTAAATTGGTGAGCTCATAAGAGAGCGCTTGTTGCGAATGCGAATATAAGTTCTGGACGTTTCAATAAGTGGACATTGTGACACCAGGGTATTCTGACCCTGGGGCATTATAGCTTTCGGAATTTTCGACAAGTGGATATTATGACACCTGGTCAATAAGGCACAGGGGCATTATAACTTTTGGACTTTTCGACAATGGACATTAAGACCCCGGGAAATTCTGACTTTTGGACATGTATGCCCCTAAAGGACCCGAGTCAACTAGACTATTCTGTAAATTCAAATTGACTTTGATCAGTCACACTTGGCCCTGTTTTCTAAGAATGTATATGATACCTTCATAAGATAAACGAAGCCCTTCCTATATTAGTGTTCGGATCCAATCCGCAATCTATTTTATTAGGGTCCAGTAATTACGCAAAAACCTTTGTGTAAATGAATTTACTTTCAGTATTTTCTTGTTACAGTGAAATACATTTGGCTCTAAGTATTCACAGACTTGTTAGGAGTTATTCAGCGTTAATTTTAACTTTTCTGTTCTTTATTTCGTTTTGGCAACGGTTGTTTTTGATCTATTTTCACTTTAGTAAAATAATTTGTTGATTTTGATCAGGAGCTACATATATTGTATACTCGAGAATTAAATTTATTTATTGACTTGATTTGAAATGATGTATGTATACGGAAAGTCAACGGAATTATTGATTATACATATATAAAATAAATTGATTGAAAAGACAAATGGAAATACCGCGGTGAAAATTTTGCAGTTGCTACACAGACAACCCCCACTAGACGGAGCATGTAAGGCGACCCGCGCGCACCAACGATATGGTACGGCAGAACATTAAAGGCGGCCACCGTTTAGTTGCGTCCATGTTTATGAGGACTCTCTACACCACTTAACACTATAATTTACCATGTTATTTATTTAATTTATTTTTTCGTTGACGTACACATGGATCATAAACAAGGACGCAACTAAACGGTGGCCGCTGTGTTGATACTTTAATGTTCTGCCGTACCATATCGCACGATATTCAAAGGAAATTGACAGGTAGTATTTGTCGCCCGACACAGAGTTGCTTGTCACAGTTATGCTAGACGTGCAGCGGCAGCGATGAGCGTCGAGTGGCCAAAACAAAACCATACCGATATGACGAAGCATGTCACGAACCGCCGCGCGCGGTGCCGCTCTAGCGGTTTTTGCCGAGCGAATTGCGACGCAGCGAGCGGTGCGTGCGGCGTTTCGCGTGGACCGATCAGGCGGTATCCGTGGCATGCTTGCCGCCTCGCGTCACACCGTTCGCCGCTAACACCGAAGTCGTGGCATGTCGTTTTTTTTTTATTTATTTTTATTTTCAACAAAAAACATAAAATAGAAATTTAAGTAACTTCTCGCCAAACTATAACGTTTATTGGCGAGACGCGCTCAGTTTTAATAAAACAACTTAGCGTATCTTATCAACAGAATAAGCAATGACGAGATATCTCCTTCTCGACTACAACTTTCACAGTTGAGGTGTCCGATTGTATTTTAGGGTAGAATGAGTTGTTTCAACCTGCTGACAGCATGTTATGGTTAAGAATAAGTATGTTCTCTGTTCTTCATGTGTATGAACTTACTTGGCATTCATCCAATAGTAGATGATGGGGTTGACCATCGCGTTGGCCATGGCCAGCCAGTAGAAGCCCAAGTAGACGTGCTGCACGTACTTCTTGTACAGGATAGACGGGTTGAAGTGCGTATAGATGAAGTAGGACTGGTACGGCAACCAGCAGATGCCGAATATAACTATCACTAGTATGAACATTTTCACAACCTGGAAAAAATGATAGCGTTAGTGTTTTATATAGAAAAAAAACTGTCCAAGTGCGAGTCGGACTCGCGCAAGAAGGGATCCATACTGTCAAATAAACAAATGGCAAAAAAATCACGTTTGTTGTGTGGGAGCCCCACTTAAATATTGATTTTATATTGTTCTTAGTATTACTTCTTATAGCGGCAACAGAAAGACATCATATTTGAAAATTTCAACTCAAGTCACAGTTTATGAGATAGACAGACAAACAGACGGAGTTTTTGGATAAAGGTTTAAATAAGAGGAGATTAACACACAGGCAATAATTATGCCTTAAATTAAACTAGTATTCCACCAAAAATAAATTGGGTTAATTATACGTAGATCTGCTAATCATACTGATTTAGAATCATAATATTTTATTTGACTAAACTTAAATCTCTTCTTTTTCGATGTAGATGTATAAACCACTCAGTCAAGACCCGCGTAGGTTTTTAAAACACCAAAATAGCTGATATTTTAAACATGTAATTTCGTCAATTCTGGGAATTTTAAATCCTAGTGTAATAAAGTTAAAATGAGCGAGCCAACCAAATGATTTTATGCTCCAGTAATTATTAATTAGCTTAATTAATGAAATAATTTTCACGTAGATCCTATAAATAACTTGAACTTTAAGTAAACAATTTCAAATTGAAAGTCGTAAGCGTGTTATTTTTATAAAATACAAATCAATATCATGCATGATTTTAACCTGCATGCAGGGGTCATATTATCTACTACAAATTTATGTGTAAATATATTATATTCAATAACATGTTTTTAGATATTCGACGTTCTTATTAAATTCACTATACTTTTTAAGCTCTCAATTATCCTGTCAACGTCCTCTTGAAAAATTATACCTATTTGAACTAAACATAAAAGGCGTTTCTAAGGCTTCTTTTCACATTAACTAAGTTTTGCGAAAAACCGATACAATTCTCACAGAAAATCTGTTAGAGCATTTTTTTAGTAATCCTTCTTAGCGGTGAAGCTACGAATTGGAGGATTTTCACTGCATACCTACGCCGCTTAACTACGTAGCTGTACGTAAGCGTACTGAAAAGGTAGCCTTTTAATCATAGAGATACAATATTTGGGTGATTATTTGATCAATTTAACCGTCTTATTACTTCGTCCGCAATATTGGCTAATTCATAAAAGCAATCAGCATCTTCTTGATAATTATTGTAAAAAGCCGCGACTTCTAAGTCAACCGAAAATGGTTTGACAATTCATGCTGAGTGGAATGAAACGGTTAAAATGCTCAGATAATAACCCATTTTTTTTGAGAAATTTCTTTACTAAGTAGTGGCTGTAAGTTTAGCAATAAATCGAAGGCATCATAAATCAACAATACACGCTGTATGCCAAGTTTATTTTCTAAATTGTTAACGTAAATATCTTCTCAGCAAGTTGCTACCTGGTTCAAGGAGGCCATTTAGAAAATAAAGTTTTCGTGTACATTTTACGACGAGAGGCGAGTTGTATTATTCAAGATTGCATAACTTCTTAACGTGATTCGTGCTGAAATAGACTTCTACGGGAAGTATAAGAGCACAGCGTTCAAGAAAATACGGAAAAGGAATATTTGCCAAAAATATGAAATATTACGTATTTGTGATAACCAAAATAACGGGCAAAATACTCAATAGTTGACGATGTTTTTTTACTTTATGTACTTGGTCTATAATTATCATCATCTTTAGAATTTGTCCGTCCAGTATTGGACATATGCGTCCCCTAACATCTTCCACTTCCTTCAAGCTATTGCCACAATATCATCGAACCATCGAGCTTCTGGGCGGTCAACGGCAACCAGACCGAGGCCTCCACTCCGTTAGTCGTCGGCTCTATCGCTAATCTGTGCTCCGTAGCAGATGACCAGCCCACTGCCACTTGTGACGGGATAACAGGTTTGGTTTCCTACATCCACGATCTAATCATAAATGAGAACAACTATAGTCGCCGACATGGCTCAGATAATTGCATTCTTAAATGGCAGTAGAGGAAGCTAATTGTAAAACCGATGGTCAATGGGGCAGCTTGCCTTGTTCGTCAACTACCAACAACCAAAGTTGGACAAGTACCAGAATAAAGCATGAAAAGGCCTCCCATTAATGTGAACCAATGATTCTGGTCAGGATCGCGAAAGCCGTTGGATGAGGTTCATGACCGAACGTTGTGGAGACCTGGAAGAGGCCATATGTCCCAGCAGTCAGCATCTATCGGTTATCATGACAGTACTGATGATGATGATGATTCCATACCTTCCGCTTGGAGCGGAGCGGATGGAGTCGATCTGGCGCTGCGTCAGAAGAGGCCATATGTCCTAGCAGTCGGCATCTATCGGCTATCATGACAGTTATGATGATGATGATGATGATGATTACATACCTTCCGCTTGGAGCGGATGGAGTCGATCTGGCGCTGCGTCAGCTCGCCGATGGAGCGCGACCCCCACAGCACGCGCCCCATCGCCGAGTAGAAGAACGTCATGCCCAGCATTGGGACTGCGTACGTCACTACGAAGAACAGCACCTGATACCTGCCAAGAAGAAACGATATCATATATACAAATAGTACTTTACTTGCCTGAATTGATGGTAGTTTTAGCGATTATTATAATAAAAAACCGGCCAAGTGCGAGTCGGACTCGCGCACCGAGGGTTCCGTACAAACACTTTCCATCCCTAAGTGGTTAAGTTAAGTTTGCACCTGGTATGTATAGCGCCCCATATAAATTAGGTGCAAAGTTAGGTATTAAAAAAAAAAATTATGGTTTTCGTAATTATTCCTTTATCTATGCTATAAGACGTTGCTTCGTACCAAATTTCAAGATTCTGAGTTCACGGGAAGCACCCTGTAGGTTTTGATTCCCTTGCAAGTGTCGAAAATTTGCGGCATAAACGGCTGTATCTTTTGATTGCGTTGGCTTAGAAGTTTGATTTTTTCACAGCTTCAAGGGACAGTAGACCTGAGTAATTGATATAAATTTCAGCTTCATACCTCCACGCGTTCCTGAGAAAAAGGGTCTTGACAGACGGACGGACGGACAGACGGACAACAAAGTGATCCTATAAGGGTTCCGTTTTTTTCCTTTTGAGGTACGGAACCCTAAAAATCACTGACAGACCTTAGCACTCTTTAACAGATTAGATTGTCTTATGAATTTGTAAAATATACGTCATATTTATTACATAGATGGGAATACTTGCTATATACATACAAAGATCAACACGCAAAAAAAAAAATGCGCTTATGCGTGATCCCCAGCGGGACTCGATTCCGATATCTTTGGATTACCGGTCCAATGTCTTAACCTTTCGACCAGAGATGCACTCTACGTACGCTTTCAACTTCCCTATCAAGGTTTACCTACGTTACCATTTTACTTCGTTACTTTACTTACTTTACCATCTCAACATAAATATGCACTAAGAATCTAAAATAATGTCACCAAAAACATAAGACTGTAAGTGTTAGGGGTCATCCATAAATTACGTCACACGTTAAGGGGGAGGGGGGGGGTCATACCAAACGTGACAGTACATGTTAAAGGTATAGCAAAAAAGCGTGACATAGGGGGGGGAGGGGTTCAAAAAGTCGACATTTTGCGTGACTTCGTTGCTAAAAAATATTTGTCTTTTAATTACTTTGTCTGTAACCTTTCATCCTGCACCGACTTCATATTTCTATTTAACCCAGTGGTTGACTGGTAGAGAATGCCTAAAGGCATTAGGTCCACCATTTGTACTTGTTTTCTGTATTGTGCAATAAAGTTTAAATAAATAAATAATACTAAATGATGATGATGATCAATCATCAGATGATCGATGGATGAAAATAACCATTCGTTAAAATTACGGTGGCTGACGTAGCTTGTTCTTGTGTTTAATTTGCTGTGTCTGATGAATTTAAAATGAGCCGTGGGCCAAATTTAACACTGGAAGCAACAGAATTTTTATTGCATGCCGCCATCTGGAGTAAGCGATTTGTTTTGAAATTATGTATTTATAAATATGTCGTGGTCATGGGGCCTATGATAGTTGCGTTTATCACGTGATGAATAAGTGACAAATCATCTGTCACTCACACTCGCATTTTGTGAAAATGTGACGGATGATCAGTTGCAGAAAAGTAAACAGTATTGCGACCACACATAAGAAGTGATTTTCTCAGCGTTGTTTGCGTTCAGCAGTGATACATTTCTGAAACCTGAATTCCAACACTTGGCCTTTTTTTCTTATTCAAAACTTTCTAGGTCATGTATCCATTGCCTAGGCACTGCAGAAGGCTTTATGGATGTAACGCACACCTGCAAACTGCAAACATGTCGGTTTGAGCGCGGACCAAATGGTTTGGAAGGTTGCCAACGCTGAGTGATTGTTAGATTATGAGTTTATGAATCACTAGGAAAATACTGAGGTGATATTTATGACGATTTTAATTGTATAATTGCAAAGTTAATTCATGTTTCTAGCTTTATCCACAAGAAAAAGAAGATTACAAAAGGTCGAAATCCTCTTTGAAACGGCTTAAAAACGAGTTGTAAATGCATTAGTATAAACTCCGACGCTTCGAACGTGATTTTACGCGCATGGTCTCGTTCGAAACGTCGAGGTAATTAAATTAACACTTATTGAACGCGATTAAACCCCACTTTGTTATAATAATGTGTAAAAGTCGTGTAAGTTTAAATTAATGAGTTATTTGTATAGATACTTGTAGAAACTTAACAAAGGCCTGTTACATGAAATATATTTTGATAATGGAATCGATATTGTTAACGGTGTCTCTTCACAGAAACAATGGCATCGAATTTTAACGAGAAGCTCTTGAACGTCATTTAATTATTGAAAGTGATATCGCCATGAAGTCAAAGGATGTTATTGAACAAAACAAGCGGCTCGACGCGTGTACACACAAGGGTAATGAACTGATGTCTATGAATATAAAAATCTAGGCAACTCGGGTCAACATTCAATATATTGTACTCTATGCTCAGTTCGAGACTGATGGCTGTGCTGACGGCCCCCCGAAAACCACATCCCAAAAAAAACCAGCCAAGTGCGAGCCTGACTCGCGCACCGAGGGTCGCATACAAATACTTAATCCCATCTTAACTGGCCGGGTTAAGTTAAGTTTGCATCTGGTATGTATGGCGACCTTCAATATTTATTTTTTACCGGTTTTTAGTATTTGTTGTTATAGCGGCAACAGAAATACATCATTTGTGTGAAAATTTCAACTGTCTAGCTATCACGGTTCTTGAGATACAGCCTGGTGACAGACGGACGGACAGCGGAGTCTTAGTAATAGGGTCCCGTATTTTACCCTTTGGGTACGGTACCTTAAAAACGACATAAGACTCTGGTGGCGATCCCTGGGACACTTCATAAAATCTGATAAATTTCTAATAATATTGCTTCAATGCGAAATTTAACGAAAAAATGTATTAAGTACATACTTATTTTAATTGGATAACGACACCCTTTACAAGGTTGTTCAAATGTCAAATGAAGTGTAGTACTAGGGATCATCTTTCGCCGACCGATATTAAAACTCTATGAACTCTCTCAATCATTGAGATTATGTACAGACGGGGTTTTTTCATATAGAAGATTGGGTAGAGGAATTCCGAATAACCCTTTGAAACCGAAATTCGGAATAAGACGCATCAAACGGGATTAACCTAGGCATACTTAGAATGCACTGTGGTTTTTCTTGTATGGAGACAGTGAAATATATTTGTGTTTACTATTAAAAGATTTATTAAATAAATGATGAGAAATAATAAAAAAATGTTTTTTTGTGCAATAAAAAATAAATAAAACGAATTTATGAAATTTATGTCAAAATTACTTGATTTTGATGGTTTATTTATAAAGCTTAAAATTAATAACTAACACTATTTCATTAAAAATGCATAAATTTATATAAAAAAAATATTTTATCGTTAACAATAAAAGTCATATTTCTATACAAATATTTGCTTGTTACGAGCAGGTAAAGTCATTATACAAAATAATAATCTTTTACGTATGTCCCGATATCTTAACATAATTAAAACGAACACTGACTATAAAATCAAACCCTTATCTACTTTATGAATCTAATAGACTAATTAAATTACAGATTAAGACAAAAAAATTTTTTTTGGTTAAATTTCTGAGGCTTGAAATCAATGCATCTAAATTTAATAAATGACGATTCAAAAGATCCTGGTTGGTCAACTCGCGTGATACGTTTCTAGTATTTTCTAAGCCTGAATGGCTTTATATTTTTATTTGTCGATTCAGCAGCTTCTTCTGAGAGCTCTCCTATGGAAACCAACATGTTGTCTATTATTTCAGCACCGTGAATTATAAGTGTTTTGAGTTATAAACGATAAAGTCTCGTTTAGATCCACTTCACATTTAGTACTATGTTTACCTGGTACTGATGAAGTATTCAACGCACTGACAGCTAATTCGTCAATTTTTGAGAGCTCCGTTAATTTTCTTTGTTGTTGTAGCTTACTGCAAGATCCAAAATCTTTTTGTGGGCGGCCGATGTTCGAAGTACAAGTTTCTTGTTCGGGCAATTGATTTTTACTGGTGGACGCCTCCGAAATCTGCACTATTTCAATTGTTTCAAGGATAGCCAGTCATTTTGCGTTGATGCTAATTAAATTCTCTCAAGTCCTATTTGATTTTATCTAGAAAGCCATCAGAATTGTGATGAAGTATGTGTACCAGTGTAATTAGTTATAACACAAATGTATCATGTAATTGTTTTAAGTATTATTTACGAAAAGATGACTTACTGTTGAGTTTCTTTCGGCTTTCTTCTCAACAGCGGTCTCCTCTTGCGAAATGCCGGTAGATTCACAATCTGACTTGTAAAAGTGCCCCTGTGGCCTACTTACTGAATAAATTATTTCATTTCATTTCATTTCAATACGATTACTTAATGTCTCAGTATTAAGACTTTTATCTTCCGGCACATTTAAAAAAAAATCTAATGCGTGCTGAGGGTTTTTCCTTGTTTGAACCCCTTAAAATTACTCCATAATTCAAATATATGCATTCTTGTAAACTGCACCTGCAAAAAAGAACCTGACAGAAAGCAAACAAATGTTATAAGAATTCTATATTTTTCGTAGCCCCCTCTACGAAAAGCGTAGAGGCCATTTTACCAAAGCACGGGCAAAATCGGGCAGCTGGTCTAAAATGATTCAGATACTTCATATTTTAAGGTTTATTTCAAATATAATATTATTTCTATGACTGTATCTGAACTACGTTGAATCTCAATTTGAAAATACAGGTAAGTAATGTTTTTGTGTAAAATTAAGTGATTCGTAGCAGGTATATAAATACAAAATTATGAAAAGAACGACTTGTAATAATAAAAATCAGAAAACATACCTTTGTCATTAATTTCCATAATGATTCACAAAGATTAAACAAACAACTTTTTAGAAAATCATCAACAAACAACTTTCACTTTAATGACTCACTGAGAAGGTTAATCTCGTGGTGTAAGTGTGGTCACTTCAGAGGGTCAAAAAATAATGATGGTCTTCAATTACTTCAAAACTATTTATGGTTTTTTGTAGGGTGTTTATTACTAAGTACTAAGGCAATAACAAATTACAGTTCGAATGTTGTCGATTGTCAGAGATATGTCGTATGAAGGAGACCACAGTGGAATGATAACATTGAAAATATAATGTTCAGATAGCGATGATGAATTTACAAATTCTAAAAATGTATAGTTAAATGATAAGACCGAAACTTAAACAGCACTATAATTTATAATGTTCATGCATCAATAAAGTTTTAATCACGCCTACCTTAGTCACCCACCCTTTGCAGGATTAATTAAACGACTTGTACGGGCCAGACCAACCTATAGAAATAAAAGGGCCTATCTGCAGATTTGACCTATTCAGTTATAATAGGCAGGGGCACTCAGGTTTTCGACTTGTCCGGTGGTAAACATTTGAGTGTTCGGGCACGCACTCCCGCCCCCCCGAGCTACTACGTGTCACATCCTCATCCTTCCGTGACAGTAGTATCCTTTACCTTTTTCCCATCCAAAGTCCCCTTAATATACTGCTTCTTTTTATTCCTCCTATCGTACTTTCGCTGCCCCTCGCTGCGTAAAAGAGCGGCTTCCCGGGGTGCTGGGAAGCACGGTTGGTAGTACAGCGTAGCTAAGCTACTAGCCAAGTCCGATGGACTCGCTAACAAATGACGGGTGCGGTCCTCCAGCATTTTGGGGGTTGTGCGGCGGGTTAACAGCCCACCCACGGAAAAAACAACACGTTAAGAAACCGACACAAGAGCCGAAAACAACGACAACTGGCGTGGAATTAAGGATCTCCGATTAGCCTCGTGGAATGTACGTTCTCTATACAGACCGGGCGCCCTATACCAGGTAAACAATCAGCTGCGACGATATAGAGTTGGTGTCGCCGCAGCTCTTCAAGAGGTTAGGTGGCCGGGCCAAGGATAATGTGTTGTAGACAAGGATTCAATTTTATTCTATAGTGGTGGGGATGCTGCGCAACATACCTCGGGCACCGGATTCATGGTGGAAAAACAGCTAATAAACAACGTGATTCGTTTCGACGCAGTATCTGATAGAATTTGCGTCCTGCGTATAAGAAGCATATTTTCGAATATCTCTATAATAAATGCGTACGCCCCTACAGAGGTGGCAGATGACACTAAAAGATGCTTTCTATGAACACCTAGAATCTGTGTACGATCAACTACCAAGTTTCGACGTTAAAATACTTGTGGGCGATCTGAATGCCAAGGTTGGACGTGAGGAAGCATTTGTGCCAACGATCGGAAGACACAGCAAACATGGGACATCTAATGATAATGGCGTAAGACTTATCAGTTTTGCGTCATCCAAGGCTATGGTGATAAAAAGCACAATGTTTCCTCATAAGGATATTTACAAAGGGACCTGGAAGTCTCCTGATGGTCGACTTATAAACCAAATTGACCACGTCCTTATCGATGACAGGCATAAGAGTAACATACAAAATGTAAGAAGCTTCAGAGGTGCAGATTGTGATAGCGACCACTATTTGGTTGGAATAAAATTGAAACTTAAGATAAATATAGTAAGACACCAGCAGACCGTTAAACAAAATAATTTTATACACACAGATAGCTTAAAGAATCCCAAAATTAAAGAAAAGTTTCAGTTAGAATTAATCAATAGATTTAAAGATTTACCGATTCAAGATGATATAGATAGTACCTGGGAAAATATCAGAAACACTGTGAAAGAGGTAGGACTTTCAATAGCTGGACGGAAACCTAAAAAGAAGAGGAAAAAGTGGTGGAGTACGGAATGCGATCGAATTGTACAAGAAAGAAGGCATTATAAATTACTGTCGGAACAGGATAATCAGTGGGCTATTAAATATAAACAACTGCAATCAGAAACAAAAACAATAATTAAAAGAGCAAAGACAACACTTGAATAAAATTGTAAACGATATGGAAACACTAATTAAAGCCAATCAGTCCAGAAAGTTTTACCAAGAAGTAAGGTCATTCAAGAAAGGATACCAACCGTCGACACAGCTCCTTGTAGACGACAGCGGTAATTTAGTAACCTCGACTGATGACATTAAGACCATGTGGCAAAATTACTTCGAGCATTTGCTTAACTGTCCCCCGATTGATGAACAGTCCACCTTCGCTATACAGGATAACAATGATCTCGTTGAACCTCTAACAGTCCAGTCTAAGCTATTTGAATTGCTGTGCAAAATTTGGGATATTGAACAGCAACCTCAGGAATGGAATACAGGTGTCATCTGTCCGGTCCACAAGAAAAGCTGCAAAAAGGTGTGCTCAAATTACCGAGGGATTGCTCTGCTCCCAACGGCGTATAAGGTCTTGTCATATGTACTCCTTCATAGGCTGGAACCGTATGCGGAAAAAATCCTTAGTGATTATCAGTGTGGATTCCGCAAAAATCGCAGTACAATTGACCAGATCTTCCTTCTCAAGCAACTTATGGAGAAAAGATGGGAATACGCTCAGAGTATCCACGTATTGTTTGTAGATTTCACAAAAGCATATGACAGCATTGACCGAGCTGCCCTGTATTCTATATTAAGAAATTTCAACATACCTAAAAAACTTGTCGATATGATCCGAGTGGCCACCGGCGAAAGCCGAATGCAGGTGAAGGTGGGTAATGAGTTTACGGAACCCTTCACGGTGAGTACCGGCCTGAAGCAAGGTGACGCCCTTTCACCTATGCTTTTTAATTTGCTTCTGGAACACGTCCTTAAAAATGTGGTTGCACTTGATTCTGGAGTGGACCTAAATGGAAGGCATAGACTGATAGGGTATGCAGACGACTTGTTCTTATTAGGGAAAAACCGTGAAGAGGTAGAAATATCGACAAGAGTTTTGGAGCAAGACGCAGCAAAAGTAGGTCGCAGGATCAATCACGCTAAGTCGGAGTACCTCCATATGAAGCGTTTCAGGAATAACCGTGACAAAAGAGAGGACCTACTTGTAGGAGAATCCTCCTACAAGGGTGTGGCGAAATTTAAATATCTCGGGTGCACGGTTACCGACTCGCATACAAGAGAGGACGAGATCAACATCCGCATCCAGAACTCCTTACGCTGCAGCGCGGCACTTCATAGGGTGTTGGTGTCCAAGCTCCTCAGCAGATCTACAAAGCTGCGAATATACAAAACCGTCATTAGACCCATATTAATGTATGGCTGTGAGGCTTGGACGCTGACCCTTAGGGAGGAGAAAAGTTTGCTAGTTGCAGAAAGAAAGGTGTTCAGAAAGATTCTGGGACCTACACAAAGAGAAGATGGAAGCTGGAGGATCCGCAAAAACACGGAGATCGCCGAACTAGTGGCCGAACCTAACATCATTGGCGAAACCAAGGCACATCGTCTTCGCTGGATTGGCCACGTCGAGAGAATGGGGGATGATCGAAATGTCAAGAGAGCATACTTGGGCCGACCAATTGGACGACGTCCTGTTGGTCGCCCCAAGTATCGCTGGAAAGACATGGTGGAGGCGGATCTGCGTGAGCTGGGAGTTAGCGACAGCTGGCACGAAGTGGCGCAGGATCGGGCAAGATGGCGTGCTCTTGTGTTGGAGGCCAAAACTCATTTTGGGTTGCTGCGCCAAAGTAGTTGGTTGGTTAGTTATAACATTCCGAGTATGAGAAACTGTTTCAGTATGGCTTGTAAGGCATTCGCGGTGGACGGCTGCATAAGCTGCATTGACCAATTCATGCTTTGGGAGTTAGTAGTGACTTTTATTTTGGTTCTCGCAATAAAATAGACACGCCGATACATGTGGGGATATATTATGACGAATATCGTGTCATGAAAATGGTCATATATATTAATATTATTGTAGACTCACTGGAGTTTTCTATCTATATAAAATGGTCATAAATATCGTCATGTATCCTATGTCTTCAACTTCTAATTTCCGTACCTTTTAAGTCTCATTAAATTTCTACGCTCCTATATTTTTTTCTTTATTTTATTCACGTAACTGCGTAAATTATGCTGCAGAATTTATTAGACTCATCGTCCCTATTATCTGTAATCGCTGCTACGAGTACCTACTAAGTACTTACACAAAATCCATGTACGACACATCTGGCAGTCCGTCCGGCCAGTTCAACAAGCACGCCGTCTTGAGTGTGCCTTTGGATCTGCGAACAAACAACAAACTTATAATCTATCTGTCTGTATTTATAAAAATCAATTGGTGTTCGTTTTGTCTCGCTAAAACTCGAGAACGGCTGGACAGATTTAGCTGATTTTGGTTTTGAAATGTTTGTTGTAGTCCAGGGAAGGTTTAAACGGTGAGGTATTAGCAGCTTACTGACACAGACCGAATTCAGGCGGAGCCGCGGGCACAGCTTGTGATGAATACAAATTGATACATCTACTTATGTGTTTCAGACCAGTTTTAGCGTAAATTAAGTTTTAGATACAGTATGATAATTTTATTTACAACCGGAATCTGACATTTAGTGTTAAAAGTGCACTAAAACACTCGAACTTCTTCCCTTAAGAGGCAATACCACTGCTTATTTATCCATTTAAATCGAGGTATCGTTCTCATCTGTTTCCTCCTCCAAATTAATCTTTACGAAATTTTAGGAACTGAATACAAAGGAAATGTTCTATGTCGGACCGTTTCGATTATTCCGCTTATTATTATAAAATTGTTGTACTAGGTGTCTGTTTTTTATGAAAATTCCGCCGCAAACGGGCGTCTATTAGGTACACAAATTTTATAATAATTTGCGCAAATAACGAAACGATCCGATACAGAATATTCCATTCCTATTCAGGTTCTAAAATTTCGTAAAGATTTGTTACGTTTTGGAGGAGGAAGCAGACGAGAATATATGAAACCTTGATTTGTTAAACCCGCTCACGTTAAGTTTGGACTTCATTTGTATGCGACGCCATAGTTACCACGTGAAAACTTAACGTAAACTGATAATATGGAAATAGGAACAGTGATATGTATCCTCTTAATATTCGAGCCAAGCTTCCGAAGTACTCTGTATAATTGCCACGCGGACGAAATCGGGAAAAATAAATACAGAGATAAATAAAAATTACCTCTACAACATTGTCCCTCTTTTCATTGCCTTGGCATTTTAGCAGGTAAATGCCTTAATCCGACCACGGCTGCAAAACGGTCTTGCCACAAGCGTGACTAGAATCACTAACTGCCTAGTGTTTGTATTTAGTCAACAGCCTAACGATCGACCTACTTTTTAAAGAAAACAAGCTGTCAAACTCCAAAATCTGACTAAAACTTAAAATAACAGTGAATCATTTTAAAAATGTTGCTAAAATCGATCATTATCATTGGAATTGTTTTGGTAACTTTGCTGTAATTTTAATTCTACTCGTACCAATCCAGCCTCATATTAAGAGAATAATTAATATGAGAATCAAAAATCTTGTTTATAAATTGTACTTTTTTTATTTCACAATAATCGTTATTTACTAATTGAAAACTTCTTTTCTTTATAATTTACACAAGAAAAAAGGAAAACAAAGGGACAGTAAATAAAAAACTTAAGCACTACTAACGACTATGTACAAAAAAGCAAAAATTAAAATAAACGAAAACAAATTCAAAAAATTGAATAAAATAAATTTTGAATAAATTTTGGCATGGTAGCGAAAATTAGGTCTCAGTAAGCCTTTTGGAGAGCTCTTTGTGAAGGTTGTGGGCGCTCCAACTATCTATTTTACATAGAAAACTTTTAATATGAAACCGGTTTACTCGCGTCGTAAAAGTCGATTATCGCTCGACATGTTTCGAATCAATTCGTGATTCATCATCAGGAGTGATCGGCGCTCTTGATGTAGGTTAATATGTGCCTATTTTAACAATTTAAGTTTATGTTCTGCCTTCTCTTTTGTGTGTTGCGTGTACGTGTGACGAATAAAAACCACCTCTTTCCTGAACAAAGCTGCCGTCTTTTGTACACCATGCTTGCCATTACGCTAACCACGGCAGAAAAAATAATTGATTCTTTCAAATGTGATACAGATAGTCGATTTAGTAAAGCTTGAAATAGACGCCATACAAACTTATATTGCAAAGGTCTGCAAACAAACACGATTTGAATACCTGAGAGGCTCTTACCCCGATTCAGGTTTGAGCAAGGCGATGGCGATTGTATCTAATTGTGAAGCATTGTACTCTGCATACAGACAGATCGGAGTGACCCGGGGTAAAGAAGATTAGTCCTTCAAATAGGTCAGTAAGAGCAACTATCTCCGTCTAATAAGATAAATACTATAATCCTGAAATTATTCCATATTTCTGTTTAACCCAGTGCAGTGGTCGACTAGTAGAGAATGCCGTCCGCCACTTGTACTTTTTTTTGTGCGACAAAGTTTAACTAAATATAAATTCGTAGCCAACAATGTCCCACGCTATATGTTACTGACGCAAAAAAATCACGTCAATCAAAGGTAAGTAAGTAAACGTTTTTTTCTTAATTTTTTTACACAATTTTTTTGGCGCAATTATTATGCTAGCTAATTATTAGCTAATACAGTGCTAGTACTCTACATCCGCCTAATTTCAGAATTTTATATCTAACAGTTTAGCTCTGAAGGGTGTGGCCAAAAGATAAGGCGAAACCATGGCTTCCTTATTAGAACTACACAACCCTAAAACGGAATCCTCATTCACACCTTTCAACGGCACCTAATTCTATTGTTCGTGTAGGCGTAAGGAAACAAACAGCTAAAATATCCCTCTAAGGTTACTGGAACATTAATTACACGTATAATCAGGCGAACATTCGTACCTTCGTCAGGATTAATGCCTGTTTCTTTAATCATATTGTGCCGAAAATACACGGTAATGTATATGATGAATAAAACTAATCACATTAACATATCTATAGGCTTACCTTACAACAAATACATACTCGTAATCAACAGGTATAAGGTATGATTCTGTTGTGAAGTGGTAGCACAGTTGGTAGAGAACTACTCCGGAAAAGGAGGTTGGCGGGTTCGTGACTTTTGTGGGCTCATAATACCCATACATGTATGAACCCACAAAAGGGTAAGTTAGGCGTGAGTAAATTAATATTGTATTGGAGAATAGTACCAATGATCTTTCTAAAAATAATATATCTCAAACACTGACATTAATATTAGAGCGAATTTCATATTTTGCCCGAAAACTATTCGACTTATTTTTCTTTTTACCATTTCACGTTTAGTAAAAATCAAAATCAATATGTTTTTTATTTGCTTCAGTGCAGTAAACAAACGCAGTATTTATTATATGTCTTTGTCTACGCGTACTCAGCCTTCATGCAGGCGTGCAAATGTTTGCGCGCGCTAAAGTAAGATAATAATAAGGAAAATATGGAAGAGAAGAGAACTAACAAACTAATTATTTTGGCCATGGTGATCCAAAACTAATTGCTATAATAATTGCCTGCGGGGAAAAAAGTGAAATCACTAACAATACCATTTTATTATTCGTTTACTTCACCCTAGGTCGTAAGTGGGATTTCCTGCCCGGTAGGTACGCTGGGAGAAAATCTCACTTCCTGGTCAAGGAAAATCGCAAAATTATTTTTATTAAAGCAGTAACGTCTGCTAACGTAAACTAAATGTTTACAATGAAGCGAAAAATGGAAAAATTTGATGGTTCAGACAGGATTCGAACCTGCGTTTCCGCGGTGCGGGCCAACACGGGCGTCCTACCAACTGGACCACCGAACCAGATGTCAGAGCCATTGAATCTTTCAACCGGTTGCTTCAACATGCCTTAGGGTGGCATCGTAGCGCCATCTACCGTAAATATTTAGACTTTATCGTCGGCACCATCATCTCAAATTTGTTGAGAATCGATAGTAACGACGATGTGCTACACCCAAATTTAATTATTTTTATTAAATCAGTAACGTCTGCTAACGTAAACTAAATGTTTACAATATATTGTTCAAATCCTGTCTGAACCATTAAATGTTTCAATTAATTTCGCTTCATTGTAAACATTTAAAAGCGTAAAACTCTAGACACACCTCGGGCGGTAATTAGTAAAGCCCCAAATCGCATATTTCTGGAGCTAACCTTCAGTTCGGGCCACAAACACCTGCAATTCGCTGATTCTCCGCCCTAGGTATGTAATGTTCATATTATAACCGATGGTAAACTATATAATATTCAAATCAAGGCTTCCTCAAAGGAGTCAAACTTTTATAAGCTAACAAGAAGTGTAAAGCATTAACAGTAAGCTTCGCTTCCTGAGTTCGTAATGTCTGATTTATCACCAAAGGGAGGTTTCCCTTTACTGCAAACAGTTTCAAAACTTCAGCTTGCAGAAATGCCGAAGCAAAACGTGCCCTCCTTTTTAGGAATTTTCTTTGCAGTAAGGAACAGAGTAACTCGTTGTGCTGCAAAATGTTTAAAGTTGTGATTTCATGTTAGTGTCTCTGAGGTTTCAGCACGGATTTGTTTAGGGATTTTTAAAGTATATCTCGCGGCTGCACAGATTACGGCCTTTCAAACGTTTCTGTATGAGAATTGAATAAGTTAGCTTGAACTCTAGAAGTAGAGGGTGGTGCCGAGAGTGAATAATTTATTTTGATCCGCTTTGACGCTTCGTATAGTCATCTAGAGCTAAATACTTATTATGACATCTACCTTAATATGGCTGTGATCAAACTGAGATACATAATTACTAAATTGGTGATATCGCAATTCATCGGCAATTTGGACCTAGGGGTTTAATTTGATATTTTATCCTGTAGAAGCATCTAGATTTTGTAATGCCTGATTCAGCATCAAAGCAGCTTCTTAACTCTTTAGTTTTAACTGTTTTCAAACCTTCAACGGGCGGAAATACCGTGGCGAGACGTGCCTTCCTTCCCTCCTCCCTTTAGGAATTTTCTTTGCAGCAAGGAACTAGTGGAAAGCAAGGATTATGTGTGCTCTAGTGTACTAGAATTTATTTTGTTATATCAGTGTACGCTTTGTACTCGTGTTCCGGGTGCGGATTCAACAGAATTCGATTAGGGACTTTTAAAGTATTTCCCGCCGCTCTGCACAAATTACGGCTTTTCAGGCGCTTTTCATATTTGTTTCAGTCTGCTGACCGATATTTTACACTACGATTTCATATTACACAACAAGAAATATGTATGATCTACGTCTTTCTCCGATAAAATAGGTAATATTAATCCCAAAGTCATGGTCCCAAATGAGTTCAATAATATTCTCTCAGTGCACACAATACAAGAAATACTGTTGTGTTGCACAGCAAAAACAGTTTACTTTTAAAGACTTAAAACAAAGATCAAATCATGACTTAAAGTACACACTGTATAAAACTTCTTGAACCTCACATAAGTCTTAATTTAGCAGTTGCTTAAAGTTCCAGGTTATCCAAAACTTTACTCCTACACAGTTAATAAACTTCAGTGAGCAGAATAGGCGTAAAAATATGTGCATTTCCTTTTAAGCAATTTTCTAGCCAGGAATTTTTACTCTTTGTGCTCGACACTGCTAAAATTGCGATGTCATGTCAGTGTCTAAGGCTTTGTGTAGAGTACCGTAGTAGTTTCAAATGAAATTCAATAACGGATTTTCATGGAATATTGCACGAATGCAAAGATATCTGTATCTTGGAATGCATTTCAGAAGCAGCTATTATTAAGAGATGTGTAAGTTAAGCTTGAGTACAATTTCATGTGCCGAGTGGCTTGTGATTTAAGAACACTCCTTGATCATGCGGAACTAGTCACTTCATCTCACAAGTTGTGATATGAAGTGACTAGCTCCGCATTATCAAGGAGTGTTCTTAAAAAAAAAATGTCTTCAGCTTTTCTGCCCTTTTTCTTTTAATCCTATATAATTTATTACGTAAATATACGCTTGAATTGGTTTTCTCAGAATTAATAATACATATTATACCATTCGTCAAATAATGAAATAATGAACTTTATTCTGCAAGTAGGCCACCAGGGCACTTTTACATGTCTGAGTCTACCGGCATTTCACAAGAGGAGACCACTGAAAAGAAACGCCGAAGAAACTCATAGCGAATAGTCTCAATTTTCACTTATGAGGATACATCCCTGCTCCTTTTCCCATAGGTACTATCAGTTTACGTTAAAGCACTTGGTAACTATGACGTCGGATTTGATCCACACATAAAAAGAAACCGGCCAAGTGCGAGTCTGACTCGCGCACCGAGGGTTCCGTACAAACTTTCACTCATCCCATCTTCATTGGCCTGGTTAAGTTTGTATGGCGCCGCATACAAACGAGGTGCAAACTTAACGCAACCGAGTTCTCCAAATATGATGTTTGAAAAGGACTATATTTTTTATGATTTTATTACAAATGTATAGTTTTCTGATTTTTATGAGTATTTGTAGTATGTGACGATATTACTTGCCAAATTTCATAGTTCTTGGTCATCGGAAAGTACCCTATCATTTTGATTCCCCTGAGAGTGTCAAAATGTACGTTTTTCGCGATATAAACTGCCGTATTTTTTTCCACGTTAACCTAGAAGTTTGTTTTTTTCACAGCTTCAAGAGACCGTAGACTTGCACATTTGGTG
Organism: Apotomis turbidana; assembly: GCA_905147355.2. Taxonomy (NCBI): domain Eukaryota; kingdom Metazoa; phylum Arthropoda; class Insecta; order Lepidoptera; family Tortricidae; genus Apotomis; species Apotomis turbidana. Next base: position 2,705,150 of record LR990285.1, read on the forward strand.
TTAATTTCAACTTGATAGACAGACAGACAGACGGACGGATAACAATAAAGTGATCCTTTAAAAGAGTTTTTCCCATTAAGGTGCGGAACCCTAAAAACGTAAATTTCGTAAAAATTGGTTAATATTTGGAAGAGGAAACAGATGAAAACGAAAACACGGTTTGTATGGAAAACTGAGCAGTGGTATTATTTTTTACAAAACGAACCATCGTGCCTGTCACCTGTGAGATTTATCGCTATGAACCTATGAGCCTGTACAACTTCTACATATTCAGCAAATAAATATTTCATTTCATATTTCATTTCATATTTTATGCGATCAAAGTGGCGATGAACACACAACAGTATTTACTAGAGGTACATTTGACAGGTATTTAATAGTTACTTAAAATATTCATGTGTACATTCCTGCCACACCGCCGTGTGGAGAGAAACCGGTGCACCGGTTCGGAAAGTTCTGGACTTCAGCAATTTTATTCATGCGTTACGAAGATACTCGCGCAATTTTTTGATTCAATGAACCGACCACATTACAGATCATCATTTTGCTGTATAGGGCGTAGCAAGTCCATTTTTCATAAATCTTATCTCTTGATAGCAAAAACTAATCCAAATCATCACTTAATTTGGCAAGATTTTAAAAATAATGTTAAAATATTAGGTATGAAAGTAATGCTTAAAATCAGGCGGCCCCATGCTTGTTTGCCACCGTCGTAGTATAAAAACAAGTAGTTTTTCTTTGGCTGTGAACACCTATTTTACCAAGTTGGTATCATTATCACTAAACTATAACTTCATACTCTCTGGTACAAAGACCAAGACCCATATTATATTTAATTTTATCCGGTCCGTCCATGTTTGTTAATCTTCTTAACAATAGGTACTAGATCTTTATAATAGCACTAACAAATTTATCTTATTACGATAAGTAAAATCATAATGCGATATAAGGTATACAAATTATCATTCACGCTTGGTCGCAAAGCTACCAAATTGAATCAAAACCAATATATGGTTTCACTAAGTGGAAACTCATTCGATAAGCACACTCAAATGTGCAGATATTTGCGTACCCAAATTTAGTAGACAAATACTCAGAGAGCTGTCTAGAATACAATAGATTTAGCGATTGATTTGCGTGAGTATAAGCTTAAGAGGCATTCCTTTTAAAAAAATATTTTCATATTATGACAAATAATTATGTCGATAATTTCAACCAACTTTTGAACTGAATATTTAATACTTTTCCCCAAGATCAAGAAAGTAACATAGCTAGTTCAAACGTTCATTGCGTGCAGTCGAAAATAAGTTAAACAAAAAAAAACAGTTTTCTGTAGTTTTCGAGTCGAGTAGTTTTTGATGAAAAATTCAAACTGTAGGTTTCAAATATATTCCAATAACTTGCAATGCCCTGTTCTAAGTAGTAACATTGATAATAATATATAATGATACGTGTTTGATCATAGAGAAAAATGTCTAAAACAATCAGCATTTTTGAATGGATATATTATGGAACCTTAAAACGGAATCAATGTATACATAAGTACATAACATATGAAACAGCTATAGCAGAAACAAAAGTGTACCCGGATTTCAACCGTTCCTAGTACAGAGATATACGGATGGAAATAAGAGATAAGAGTGAATGAATCAACATAAAATTACATATTAGTGAAGTGAAGGCGTTCTTCGGATTTGCAAGATTCTGCTGCAATACCTTCTCTTAATAATCCATATAAACTTTCCATGTCGTATTTATGACAGTGTTAATAGTTTAATTTCATGGTGGTGTCGTTTTTCCAAAAGTATATAATATATTTATTAGTATCTCACTGGTAAATGGTAACGGCAATATTCCATGACATTGAATTAGAGTCTAAGGAGTAACTTTCTAATACATCCCAGATACGGCACCAAACTGTAACGCACCTCCCTTAAAGAGACTTCCTATAACTACATATATTAATGGGGCATAAAATAGAGTACCTGTATTCCTTTGTGGTAGAATACAACAAGCAGGGTACGGCGAGCAGCATCCCACTGACCCAGATGACGGCGATCGTGATGAGGGAACACGTCTTGGACATGCGCGGCCGCATCGGCCGCACTATCGCCTGGTATCTGCGGAAGAACGTTATGCTCAAAAAATTACTTAATTACAGGCTATATGGATGTAAACATTTCATATTTTTTATGTGTCCCGAGTATCTGTTGTATTAAAAAAATGACTTTAACCTATCTGACTTCGTATAAGTTTCAGGGAACAATTTAAACGCTCACCAAAATGGCTTTTATACCCCAAAACTAAATTCCAAATAAAATGAATTGCCTCCATTTAAATTAAACCCACTCTATACAGTGCTCCCCAAATTAAATCATTTTGTATTCCAAAATCGATATACATTACACCAGAATAATTTTATGTTGAGTCAGAATATCTTTTTGCTTCCCAAAATGGATTTTTTGCTCACCAAAATGGATTTTTTGCTCACCAAATATTGTTTTCATAAATTAGTGTTTCAGCTAGGTAACCATCTAAACCTGATCACCTTTCAGAGCAGATCCGACTCGGCCGGGTTAGGTTAGGTTTTTTTTTTTTTTATATCCCTAAAACACGCTCCATAATGTGCGGTAGTCATTATTACGTAGCTATGCTATATCAATTTGAAATTTTCTCCATACAAATCGGTTTTTCTTCGATATCATCCGAATTTGACCGAATTTTCGGACAAGATTTCAGATTCATATTTCTGAGCCCCGAGAGCCCCCCGATACCGAGTTTTAGCCGCCTAGCACCAATTTGAAATTTTGAATCGTTTTTCTCGATATTTTCCGAATTTGACCGAATTTTCAGACAAGATTTCAGATTCATATTTTTGAGCCCCGAGAGCCCCCCGATACCGAGTTTTAGCCGCCTAGCACCAATTTGAAATTTTGAATCGTTTTTTTTTTTTTCGATATTTTCCGAATTTGACCGAATTTTCGGACAAGATTTCAGATTCATATTTTTGAGCCCAGAGAGCCCCCCGATACCGAGTTTTAGCCGACTAGCACCAATTTGAAATTTTGAAAAAACAAAAGCCGCCATCTTGAATTTTTTTTTTCCACAAGTGTCTAACAACCGACCTTTAAAAACAAAACCTGCTTTTTCTCAAACCAGCCAGCTGTGTGAATGACCTTGTTGTTGAAACTAAAAAAAAGTTACTTTGCAGGCCTAGGCCTGAAAAGCAGTATGAAATCCCTTTACAGTCTTCTCAAGTTGTTGCGCCCAAAAAGCGATACTTCCGAGCCTATTTTAAGGAACGTAAAGACATTTCATTGGATGTTTGAGAAAAAGCCATTTTGGTGAGCATTTAGTTTTTGGCATGTATTTAACGCGGCGACAAATTAATCAGATTTAGGGATTTATAAAAAATTAAAGGGGATAGCAAAAATAATAAGTTGGCGACTAATTGCGGAGACTATTAAAGTAAAAAGTAGCAGCTAAGTAATCAATTTTCGGCTTTGTTTCAATATAAACTAGCATCGAGTTATTGTTTTGGCGACTGAATAAACTAATTAAGCGGAAACATGACAGCGGATAAAAAGTTGAAAATGGCCTACTCTAATTGTTCAATGGAGATTACATATAAAATAAATCAAGGTCATAAAAAAAATACTTTGTGCGACAATTTAAGAGCTTTAATCAAAGTTAAAAATTGCCTGTATAAATAATAATTTTGGTCTATAGTTTTATTTAGTGGCTCTGATTTTGGTCAATTTTTCGTCAGGTGTGATGTCATATTGACACCTATTTTTTATGATTCTATCGTATATAATACGTTAAAATAAACGTGTTTTGTATGGACAACTTTTTTCTAAACTTAATAATTACCGAGATATGGACTCCTAAAACCGACAATATTTTTTTGGATATTGTGTCAGACTCTGCCTTAGCTCTGGCGCTGCGGGAAGTGCAGCCCTTCCGCCCTTGCGTGGCAAAGCACGGTCGCCCGTACTCCGTTCCGCAGCTTCGGCTTGTTGGTCGCCTTCGGCGACCGGCCTCAGCCGCTCCGCTCCGCACGGCTCCCGAGCTTTGTCACGGCGGGCGAGGGCTGCTCTCCCTCCGCGCCTCCGGCTTTTTATATACACTCTAGGGGTAGGGCAGACAAGACCACGTGGAATCGGGGTTGACAGCTTCGGTTCTGAGGCAAGTCTTATGATAATGCAATGCTTATTTTAGCGTAGCGTGTTTTAGCTAGATTCGGACTAAAATAAGCGTGTTTTGTATGGGCAAAACATTTTTACCTAAAAAACGCTTATCGCCGTTTTCATTAAATTATGGTTTCGAAAACTGAAAAAATAACTCCCCATTACTTTTATATAGTACCCATTTTAATATTTAAGCTGCCAGCAAATCAAAGCCCAAAATGCTTTTTTAGATGGAGACCTGTAGTTGCCACTAATATAAAGTTTGTTATCCTTCTGCTAATATTAGTCGCCAAGTCATTATTTATAGTACCTCACCTATGATTTCAGTAATCTTGTTTATTATTTCTGCTATCTTAAAGTAGCTGCCATTAATTGAATTTTAAAATATCCTTAGTTTAAAGCTCATTTAATATAAATGATTGCCAAAATATTTAATCGCTGACAAGTTCTTATTTTAGTTGCAAATAGTTTGCTGCTCTTTAATTTTTCTGTCGCCGCGAAAATAATAAGCCTTAGTTTTTTGCCTCAGCAAAAATGACTAAAATGGAAGTAATAATATAAAATATTGGTGACATCCATTTAACAGTAATTTAGATTATTTGGTCTGAAATTAACTTTAACGGTGTTCATATATTTTTATAGGATGTAAGAAAAAGAATTATTTGCTTTATTTATAGAATAGTTTGGGATACACTATTTGGTGAGCATTCATCCGTTTTGGTAAGCATTAAGAATTTATTGGTAGTAATTTATCAACATATTTGGTAGGCGTTTATAGTACATTACGGCATAGACCAGTAAGTAAGCCATATTGGCCGAGTAGGAATTAGACGGACCGAGCCGTAGGCGAGGTCCGGATATAATACGAGGCCAGGATGGCTCTTACGGTCGAAGCAAGTATAGTGCTTTTCTCAAAAATTAAACAAGAAAATTAGATTTAAATTATATTTTGTAGGTGACATTCACATTCGGCCATTTTCCAATGAATATTTTTGTTATGTCCCATTTTTATTATTACACATTATGATATTCGTCGTCGCAGGCACCATTAACTCCCATGATAACCTATAACAAAAATAATTATGAGTTTATACTTGGATAAAAGATATAGTTATATCGTTATCAAATAGTGGCAGCAATTTATTTAGCTTCATCGCCAAAATGTTTATCATCTAGAGCTTGATTTAAGAACTTTTCTATATTTTGCTGCTGAATATTTGTGATTTCTTTCCTTTGTAGCCATCCGATTGTCTCAGAAAGATTGTTGAAATATTCTGACCTTATCACACATTATCTGACCAATTATTAACTTGATTTTCTTCCTTCCATTTAATGAATCTCTTGTATTTTTTTATATCTCCTTGGATTTATTCGGAAGCAAATTATTTTAGCTAACTCTGCCTCCGCTTTTAAGTATGGAGGAGTGCCGTCTATTCGGAATCAGACTCGTCTGAACTCATTTTTGCTGAATTATTGTAATAGATCACACAAACAAATTTGAAATTTTTGTCTTTTAATTTAAATCCCGCATTATTTTCTTTTTTTATAAATACTGCGTTTAATTATTTGCACTGTCTTACAAATCTAGTCTTAAAGATAAAATTTAATTATTGTTATACATTGTTGTATTTTCTAACTAATTTTCATATCATAGAGCTTACCTTCAATTTTAACTCCGAGGTTTTTTCTAAACGACACAAAAAAGGAAGGCATTCCGAAATATCATTGTCATTTTACACAGCACAATTATGAACTAAACGCTGCATACAAACTTCCGCACTAAACCTTGTCGCTATTTTTTTTTCATATGCATCTTGAGTTACGTTTATACTGCCAATAGTGCTAACCTCTTTTTATTTTACATTTGCTCTCAGTGTAAATTGCAAGTGTATACTGCAATGTCGTCTCTTTCTATTTAATCTATGAAAAAAGGACGCCACTTTTTAATTTCTACAATTTGCTGTCGCACTGTACTTATAATTAAAACAATTTGTGGAATGCATCCTTTTTACATTTATATACGACCTCGTCGCCTTCACATCCTTAGTTTTTTTATAGGTCGGTGACGATGTAAATCGTGTTTCGATATTCAAATATCTTGATACGTAATAGGAATTACATACTTACTTACGGGACGAATATTGATTCCAAATTTAAAATCTCGCTGTTTACTGGACACTTCTAAAAAGTCTTCGGTATGTTCCACTTACTGTAGTCTATCTAGCGATGGTAAGGCAACATTACATGCAATTTTTGAGAAAATCATATTTGGTAGGCATTTAAACGCAAGCCTAAGTTTTATGTCCCACAAAGCTCCTCTTAAAGTTACTACCGTCCAAGCCTGTTCAAACAACAGAACGTTACAAATTCGGTTGACTGCTTAAAATATTCATTCTGAAACTTGATCAAGCATATCTAACCTCGCCACAAGCTAAACCCGTCAATTACGAAGTTAAATACAAAAGTTGTCTTCATATTGACATGAATATCGTGGTAGTTCCCATTAATTTGTTTTATAGAACATGTCATCGAACAAACTAACCTAGTATTTTCCCCGCGGTACTACTGCGTAGTCCTATTGGGTAGTACCAGGGGTATATAATCGAAAAAATATGTATAGGGAGGAAAATATGTTATTTTGTTCTAATGGTCCATGGAACAAGTGGAAACTACCCTAATAGTTGTTATTGTTTTTGGTTTCAGGAACTATCACCTCTTATCAAATTATAAACAGATTTTATTGCGTATAATTCTTCCACATCTGAAACCCAAAAAGGAAACTAGGGTGAATTTGTTGTTAATTAAATTTTAAGCTCTCCTGGGGATAAAAATCTCTAAATTAACTCAATGAGACGTCAGTGTAACTTGTTAAAAAATGACACCCTTATGATTATGGAAGGCAGGTTTGAAAGAAACACGCTAGCTAATTTTAAACGTTTAAAAAGTTTTTTAAGAAAAAAATTACATTGATTCATTACAATTTCTACAGTCAGCAGCATAAATTGCTACGCACGCCAGGTGCTCATAATGATATGCACACGGACTTTGTTATCTAGAGAATAAGGATTGTACAGATCATTGTGAGCTTTTTATAGTGCTTAGCTACTTTTGTTGCTGACTGTCCATGTAGCAAAGCCCTGAGTTACCTTGATGGATGTACATGGCCTTGGTTAGGGTTAGGACGTCGAAACAAAGGCATATAAGTATACGAGTATCAGGAAAATCTAATGGTGGCATTATATAAATGAAATAGTAAGGAGCGGACTATGTAGCCCGGTGAGCAGATGACCGTTGGAGCAGTAAAGTTCTGGAGTGGCGGCCCCTGGCTAGGTGGACGGATGACCCCGTGAGGGTCGTAGAAAGTCAATGGATACGGTCTACGCAGGATTGCACTTTATGGCGAGCTATTGGAGGGGCTATGTTCAGCAGTAGACGTCACAATGAACCCGTTTTGGTACAAGGAAAGCTTGTATGCTCGTTTTAGAGAAAGCATATGCACGGATGTGTAATAGCTCTTCCCATTTCTAGTTAATTAAACGTCAACAAAGTAACCACAGGACGCAGACACAATGAGAGACGCCGAGCTAGGAGACAACTTGCTCCCGCAATAAAGTTGTTTGCTGAAAATGGGGACTTGTTTTAGTGTTTTTTATTATTAGAGGCGGCAGCAACTTTGTCTTTGTCATGTCCTCTTTCTTTGTCGTACGCATAGGTGAATGAGGACTTTAAAGTATTGAAATCATCATCGCATTTTCAGCTACCGCTACCGCGAATTATATGTTCAAATATGCAAATAGAGACGTTATCATGAAAAATTTAATTCTGGGATCTCGAAATAAGTTACTTCTATTAAATTTGTACTCACAGTAAATATGTTCAGCTAAGAGACATTTAGTTTGTCAAATTTCATGTAAGTAAGTAATGAAGATACCTGCGACCTTTCGATAGAACTTAGCTTGCTTAGGATGACTATGTCGAAATTCCTGTATCGTCACTAATCTTCATCAACGCCATAATATCATTGGGGTACGATTTCTCAGCCACCTTCTTAATGTATCGGCTCGTCCTTATTCGTCCACAGTGCTAACCACATATACATTCCTATACCTATCGACTATAATGCCTACAGTCCAATATATAGAACAAAACTAATAAAATACTTAAACTTTGTGTACATTTCACTCATTCATGCTTAAAATGATAATACTGTGATAATACGGTTCAATAACTGTACTCAGTCTACTTAAAATATTATCCATTCGAATAATAAATGAGAACAGCTTTAATATTAACGGTTCAGAATATGAATGCGTTTTCCACGATTCCATTTAAATTAAACGTAACAATATCGAAGCGTTAATAGCTGGACATACGAGTATCTGTTGGTCAAATGTCAAATGTAGGTATCGAATGTTCCCGCCTCTTTGGCGATCTTTTTATAATTTATTCAAGAAATGTCATGTTGTTATGTTCGATTTGTTTTCTTCTATTCTGTCAATGTTATGCCTGTCAAGTCAACGGCAAAGTCTATGCAATGTATTTTTTCCAATTATTTTAATCATATTTTTACGTAAAGAACAACAGTTTTTCATCATTATGCAACCATAAGTTTGGTCCTTCGAGCCGGATTAACAACAGCGAGCTATGGATCGGTATGGATATTCTACAAAAGTAAGAAGTCAATTGCAATTCGTATAGAATACCCATCAAAAACCACGCAAAGCCAAGCTAACCAGCTGGTCGAGGAAGTTCTGCAGTGTGGTTGGTCGACGGCGGAATAGGGAACGTGAGTCAAAAGATATCATTATTTTCATCATCATTGCATACGATCTGCAAATACATTTTCGTAATTTTCGTAAACAATATTTATTTCTCATATTTACTACAGTCGACAAGAATTTTAAATTGGTTTTAAATTAAATATTAGCAAATTTAAATTTTTTTTTTGACAATTTAAATTTAAAATTCATAATTCAGTTTGGTTTCAAATTTCCGAATCAAAATGGCTACATCGATTTTAAAGCCGTCAAATGATATTGAACTTCAAAATTTAATACGCAAACGTGGTTCTATTAAAGCGCGACTCACAATATTTCAAAAGAATGTTTCTAAATATCCTTCGGAAACATTATTGCCAGATGCGGAGCGTGAGGAACTAGAGTTACGGGTCGCGAAAATGGAATCATTGTCATTGGAGTTTGATGAGGTTCAATTACAAATTGAGCGTTTGTGCGAGGATCCCGAAGAGCAATATGTCGATCGGGAAATTTTTGAAACTAGTTATTTAAATGCAATGGTACAAGGTAGGGCTTTATTAGCGCGTTCTAGGCGCGCGTGGTCAGGCTCCCTCGGCAACGGTAGTAGGGAGGGTAGCCAGTTCCAGTCTGTGGTGAAGTGCAATCAGGGGGCCGATGCTTGCTCTGACGTTCATCATGGTGGTTCTTCTAATGTTAGACCGTATCAAATAAAGCTGCCAACGATATCTCTTCCGAAGTTTGACGGAACCTTTCAAAATTGGCTTCATTTTAGAGACACCTTCAGCTCGCTGGTGCACAATAATAATTATCTAGATGACATAAGCAAATTCCACTATTTACGAGCCAGTTTGGAAGGTAACGCATCAAACTTGATAAGCTCACTTGAGCTCACAACGAATAACTATTCTATTGCATGGGATACTCTTGTCGAACGCTTTGATAACAATAGGCTATTGGTCAATATTTATGTCAAGGCGCTGTTCGACGCCAAGCAACCACGCGAAACATCGAAGGATTTACGCGACTTGGTGGATACATTCAATAAGAACCTCCGGTCACTCAAGGCTTTAGGGGAGGCTACGGAAGGTTGGGATACACTCCTCGTTCATATAGTCAGTACTAAGCTTGACCATAGCAGTTTGAAAGAATGGGAAACATTTCGGGGTTCCCTTGATAGGGTTGATTATAATACTCTCAGCACATTCTTGAAGAAACAAGCAGATCTTCTCGAGAGTTTGGAAGGTCACAACAAGGTCAAGCCTATTACTCCATCAAAGCCTCATGTGAACCGGGGACTAGTTTCTGTCAACGAACCGCACTCACAATGGAAATGTGTGGTATGCAATGGAGACCACACAATATATCACTGCGTAGAGTTTCTCAAGGAATCTATTCCTAACCGCAGGGAAATCGTCAGCAATGTGAAAGCCTGTCACAATTGTCTACGTGTTGGCCATACTGTCAACAACTGCAGGCATTCAAGCTGTCGAGTCTGCGGCAAGAGACACAACTCACTACTACATATCAAAGACGAAGTGCTCCCGCAGAAGCAATAAGTGACCACTACTGACTCCAAGATCATCACAACTACCGCAAGAACTTCTCAGCAGGTGTTGTTATCTACTGCATGTGTCAAGTTGTTTGACAACGAAGGCAACGCACATGTGGCACGCGCACTACTGGATTGTGGCAGTACATCCTGTTTCATCACCGAAAAGCTGGCGAAGGTGCTACAGCCAGAAATGCTAGCCATGAATACTATTGTCACCGGCTTCAACAATTGTCCATCATCAATCAAAAGCAAATGTGAATTGCAGCTACAGGCCATACATGGAAAGTTCCAGGCCACAATTGAATGTTTTGTCATTCCTAACATAACAGAGCCCCTTCCTGCATACAAGATAGATCTTTTGGGAATTGATCTTCCGTACTGTGTCAATCTGGCTGATCCTGAATTTGCAACGCCTGGAGACATCGATCTTTTACTTGGAGCTGACATATTTTGGAACTTAATTCAAAAAAAGCGAATTCACCTCGGCAAGAATCAGCCCACGTTACAAGAAACCAAATTGGGTTATGTGCTGTCCGGTAGCGTTCCTGCAACTTCAAAGATTAGATGTAATTTTGTCTCTACAATAGAAGTCCAAGATTAACTTACAAAATTTTGGAAGCTCGAAGAAGTAGCTGATGTCAAACCCTGGTCCGAAGAGGAACACATTTGCGAAAGGATTATCAAGGAGACTACAGAACGTCTTTCAGACGGAAGATTTCTTGTCCAAGTACCATTAAAACAAGAGGCGTCTGCACTTGGTGATTCTTTCTCAATGGCTGAAAGAAGGTTTCTATCGCTAGAAAGAAAACTTCATGGAAATCCTAAGCTTTTCGACTCTTATAAAGAATTCACACATGAATATGAAAGCATGGGTCACATGTTAAAGGTGACAACGACAACAGACAACAAATTCAAGGAGTATTATTTGCCACACCATGCGGTAATCAGAGAAGATAGCCTTACTACGAAACTAAGAGTCGTTTTCGATGCATCTGCCAAAACGTCCAATGGGTTATCTTACAACGATATTCAGCTGATTGGCCCTGTCATTCAAGATGATATTCTTGCAATTCTGCTGAGATTTAGACAACATGCAATAGTGATCTCGGCCGACATTGCCAAGATGTATAGACAGGTTCTCGTGCGTCCTGAGCAGAGATCGCTGCAGCAAATTATCTGGCGTGAGAACAAGAATGAACCCTATACAATATTTCAATTAAATACCGTCTCCTATGGTACTTCTTCAGCTCCATATTTAGCGATCAGATGTCTGAAGCAACTTGCGAACGAATGCAACGACCGCTCGATCGGTACAATAATTGAGCACGACTTCTATGTTGACGACTTGTTGTCTGGAGCAGAGTCAGTTGAGGAAGCTACTAGAATTTCCAAGGCAGTTAACTCTCAATTGTTATCTGGTTGCTTAGAACTTAGAAAATGGAGATCAAACAATGAAACTGTTCTCGGAAATCTGTCAGACGTCGCAGCTGATTGCCAGTACACATTTAGCGAATCTCCTATCTCGAAGACATTGGGTTTATTGTGGAACAGTCAAACGGACACACTTGGCTATAAGGTATCACTGTCCACAATCAACACGGCTGTTACGAAACGAGCGATTTTGACAACGATCTCACAAATATTTGATCCTTTGGGCTTAGTGTCACCTACGGTCATTCAAACCAAGGTGCTATTGCAACAATTATGGCTCCAGAAGCTGGACTGGGATGATACAGTTCCAAGCGATATTGCAAATGACTGGAAACAAATTGTTGAGACACTAAATCATCTCAATTCAATTGCAATTCCCAGACATGTATTGCTTAATATGCCAGGGGTAGTAGAAATACACATATTTTGCGATGCATCTGAAGTTTTGTATGGAGCTTGTGCGTACGCCAGATCAATTGACTCTAATGATACAGTCCACTCTCATTTACTATGTGCAAAAGCTAAGGTGGCACCATTGAAATCAACAACGTTGCCACCACTCGAACTATGCGGTGCTTTGGTAGCATCTCGACTTTGTCAAAAGATTCAGAAATCTTTAAGGGTTACCATTGATAAATTCGTGTTCTGGTGCGACTCTTCTTTTGTCCTTGGTTGGTTAGGAACGCAGCCGAACAACTTAAAGACGTTTGTAAGAAATAGAGTATCTAAGATACAAGAAGCTACTGCTCCTTTCACATGGAGATATGTTGCCAGTGAAGCAAACCCGGCCGACGTCCTCTCTCGAGGCATTAGAGCGGACACAATTGAAAAACACAAGTTATGGTGGCACGGGCCCGCTTTTTTGATGTCTGAAGAACAAATGTGGCCTACACATAAGTGCATCAATCCTGTCGAACTGCCAGAACAGCGAATTGTCTCTAATGTTCTCGTCAATCCTCAAAACGACGTGGTCGATACAATACTTGATCGAGGCTCTACGTTGACAAAGATGAAGCGAGTATTGGCATATATTTTGCGATTTATTTTTTTATACGAAGACTCGGTCATCAGTGCATCGTCTCAACGAACCCTTATCGTGCGATGAACTAAATCAGGCTTTGACTACATTAATCAAAAGTGTTCAAGCAAAACATTTTTCAAAGGAAATAGAGATAATGCAGTTAAATAAAGAATTTCCACAAAAGAGTTCTTTTACTAAGCTACAGCCGTTTTTATGTCCAATGGGACTTATTCGGATACAAGGCAGATTATCACAATCAAATGCAAGATTTGATGTCAAGCATCCAATAGTTTTACCCAAACGCGATGTACTAACAATAAGGATCTTTGAAGATCAGCATACAAAGTCGATGCACGCTGGTCCTCAATTATTACTCGCTAGCGTCCGTCAAAGATATTGGCCGATTGGGGGTAGAAATTTGGCTCGTTCTATTGTTCATAAATGTATTACATGCAAGAGGCTAGCTGCTCGTATAAATTATCCGATTATGGGTAACTTACCTGCTTCAAGAGTTGAAGCATCGGTCCCCTTCAATGTGACTGGAATTGACTACGCCGGTCCAATTATGATTAGTACTAAGAAAGGTCGTGGCGCGAAACACGTTAAAGCCTACATCTGCTTATTTGTTTGCTTTGCAACCAAGGCAATCCACTTAGAATTAGCTACCGATATGACAAGTGCTACGTTTATTTTAACGCTCAAAAGATTTATTGCTTGTCGAGGAAAACCGTCTCATATTCACTGAGACAATGGTTCCAATTTCGTTGGTGGGTGGAATGAAATCAAAGGCAAGTTATCGGATACCTTTTCAAACGAAAGCATCCAATTTCATTTCACACCTCCTCATGCTCCTCATTTCGGTGGTATTCGGGAAGCTGGTGTCAAATCTACTAAGCATCACCTTAAACGCGTTCTTGGTTTGGCTCATCTCACATATGAGGAGCTAACTACCACTCTATACCAAATCGAAGCTATTCTAAATTCGCGCCCACTCACTCCATTATCATCATCACCAAATGATTTGCAACCACTCACACCGGTTCACTTCCTTATTGGTCGTCCTCTGACTTCATTGCCAGAGCCTACGAGTCCGGTTGGTAGCGCAGTGAAAAGATACCAAAGAATTGAACAATTACGTCAACACATTTGGCAAAGATGGAGTGTCGATGTCGAATACTTGTCTCAATTGCAAGAAAGGACAAAATGGAATCGAAGGAGCCCATCTATTGATGTTGGTGCTCTGGTCATAATCAAGGAAGACTTCAAGCCGCCTTTAAAGTGGAATATGGGCAGAGTCACCGCCGTACATCCAGGCCAAGATGGCATCATCAGAGTGGTGGACATCTTTACCGGGTCTGGATCCTGCAGACGTCCTGTCACGAAAATCGTCCCACTAGGAGTTTGAAGCCAAGAGCTTCAAGGGGGCCGGCATGTTCCCGCCTCTTTGGCGATCTTTTTATAATTTATTCAAGAAATGTCATGTTGTTATTGTAGGTGATTTCATATTCTTATATGTGGGTAGCATGACATTTTATATAAATAAACTAGTCTTAGCTGAACGCTCGTGTTTGACTCACGCACCTGATCATCAACCCTGACATGGCGCAGTCGGAATTACTAAAAAATATACATATAGTGAACCCTGTCTAAACAGTGTGTATTATATTATAACTAAATGTCAGCTGACGGCGAGAGTGACCAGTTTGAGGACTCAACGCAAGAAATTACACTCAGATCTACAACAATGGAGTCAATTCTGCAACCACCGCCGCCATTCTTATTCGAGAACAATCTTACAAATGTTACTACGGGGAATCTAAGTGCAGAGTGGGAAAATTGGAAGAAGTCGTTTAAAATCTATTTCGAAGCATGTGAGCTGTCGAAAAAGAATAAAAAAGTGCAATTAAATATATTGTTGCATGTCATCGGGAGCAAGTGCCGCGAAGTGTATGAACAATTCACAGAAGAAATTGAAACTGTAGACATATTGTTAAAAAAGTTCGATGAGTTTTTTGTGCCGATCAAGAATTTAGCAGTTGAAAGACACAAATTTTTCAAAAGAAATCAGAAAGAATTGGAGTCAACAGAGCAGTATATTTTCGAATTGAATAAAATTGCCTCTAAATGTGAGTTTAAAGAGTTGTGCGAGGGTTTAGTGTGCAGTAGATTTATATGTGGCGTGAGGGATGTCGGCCTTTCGGAGCGACTACTCAGAGAACCTGATATCTCATTGAATAAGGCGATGGAGATTTGTAAGTTAGCGGAAATGTCCAGAATGCATGCATTAAATATTAAGTCAAATAATGAAGAGCATCATGTGCATGATATTTCGAAAAATGATGTCGACGCTGGGACGGAGCCCCTCGACGTGCACCTAGTGAGCAGGCGCTCGCCCGGTCGCCCCCGCCGGCCGCCTCACACACCGTCGCGATCAAACGCACTCAGCGGACCTCGAGAACGTCAAACGTATCACAATACGAGCGTTTACCAGCCATCGTATTCGACCCAACGTCCTACGAATAGAAATACTACAAATCGAAATATTGCTCCGCAAGTGAAGTTAAATAATTATCCTAAGTTAAATAACTGTGACAATTGCGGCCGAGTTCACAGGCGGATGGATTGCCCCGCGTTCGGCGTGCGGTGTAACAATTGCAATCGGATGAATCATTACGCGAGGATGTGCAGGGCGTCGCGCCGAGTGTATCAAATACAGGAAGACTCCACCGATCAGGTAACCACCTCAATTAATAATGTAAACAGTGGCTGGTCAGCAAAATTACAAATAAATAAAGTTTATATCAGTTTTAAGTTGGATTCTGGAGCGGATGTGAATGTGTTGCCTAAACGATTTTTAAACAGTATTCAGTTATCAGTAAATGATTTAACTAAAACGTCGATTAAGTTACAGGGTTATTCTGGAAGTAGTATAAATGTAGTGGGAAAATTTCATTTAAAAACTGTTTATAAAGGTAATACATTTTTTCTGAACTTCATAATTGCCGATGTTGATTCGCAACCGGTTCTAGGCAGGAACTCATGCGAGGAGTTAAATTTAATTAAAAGAGTTTTATCAATTCAGAACTATTCATCGAGTGAAAAAATACTAGACGAATTTCCGGATATTTTTACGGGTATGGGTTGTTTGCCGGGTGAATACCAGATACAAATAAATAACCACGTTTCTCCGGTGGTACATGCGCCGAGAAAGTTACCGTTAGCTTTAAAGGATCAGATTAAAATCAAACTAAGTGAAATGGAAAATCAGGGAATAATTTCGAAGGTAGAAGGCCCAACCGACTGGGTCAATAGTATGACTGTTGTCAAGAAGCCTAGTGGTGATTTACGTATATGCCTTGACCCTCGTGACTTAAACAAAGCCATTCGCCGGGAATATTTTAAACTACCTACATTTGAGGAGATTACTGCTGATTTGTTGGGTGCAAAGTACTTTAGTACACTAGATGCCAAGCAGGGCTTTTGGCAAGTAAAATTACACCCAAGTAGTACGGATCTTTGTACTTTCAACACGGTATTTGGTAGGTACAAATTCTTGAGATTGCCATACGGTATCTCATCGGCATCAGAAGTATTTCACAAACGGCTATACGGGCATTTCGATGATATAGAGGGAGTTGTATTATTTGTGGACGATTTATTAGTTTATGGTCAAACTAAAGAAATTCATGATCAGAGGCTAAGAGCAGTGTTAAATAGATGCAAAGAGATTAACATAAAATTAAATAGACAAAAATGCAAAATCGGCTTAACCGAAATAAAATATCTTGGTCATAAAATCAGCAGCGACGGCATTCGCCCGGACGATTCTCATGTAATTGCCATTAAGAACATGCCGACACCACAAAATGTGAAGGACGTCGAAAGATTTCTAGGTTTAGTTACATATGTCAGCAACTTCATACCAAACTTCTCTGAAAAAACTGCAGTATTACGAGAATTGTTAAGAAAAGAAATCGAATGGCATTGGGATAAACAACACGATTTCTGTTTCACTGAACTAAAAAAATGTTTAATCACTTCCCCTGTACTACAATATTACAATATAAATACCCCTGTTGTAATCTCGGTTGACGCTAGTAAACATGGCCTGGGTGCTTGTTTGTTACAAAATAACCTACCAGTTTGTTACGCTTCGAAATCTTTAACAAAAACAGAGCAGTCATACGCTCAAATTGAAAAAGAGTTATACGCCTGTGTATTTGCGTGTGAGAAGTTCTATACATATATATACGGCCGTGCAGACATAACCATCGAGACCGATCACAAACCTCTTGTAAATATTATAAATAAACCCCTTGCTAATGCCCCCGCGCGGTTGCAGAGAATGTTGATGCGATTGTATCCGTACACATTCTCATTAGTATACAAACCGGGAAAGTATTTGTACATCGCTGACACACTATCTCGTGCGCCTGCACCGAGCGCGTGCGACCCCCTCCCGCCGCGTGACCACCTAGACGCGCAGGCGCAGGTATGTGCACTCGCAGCCAGCAATTCGTTAATAGATCTACGCATTCATTACAGATACAGAAGTGTACTAAGGAAGACCCCGAGCTTCAAGCGTTAATTAAAGTTATTAAACGTGGGTGGCCTGAAAATAAAAATACAATTAATGACAGTTTAAAATGCTATTGGAATATAAAAGATGAATTAACCACTAACTTCGGTATGGTATGGAAAGGCAATAGGATAGTTATACCCAAATGCATGCGTAACGACATGCTAAAGAAAATTCACTCTAGTCATTTAGGTCTAGAAAAATGTAAGCTTAGGGCTAGGGAGACAGTCTATTGGCCAAATATTAACTCGCAACTACAAGATTACTTATCGAACTGTCAGGCATGTTTAACGTTTCGAAAAAAAAATAGTAAGGAACCTCTCATATCCCACGAAATACCGGAAAAACCATGGTGTAAAGTGGGAGTAGATATTTTTCATTTAGCATATCAGTCTTACATTATTGTTGTGGATTACTTTAGTAAATTTATAGAAATAGCAAAGTTGTGTAGTTTAAAATCAGAAACTGTAATTTCAGAACTAAAATATATATTTCGTAGACACGGAATACCAAAAATTGTCATGACCGATAACGTACCTGAATTTTCGGCAAATAAGTTTAAAGAGTTTTCTTTAAACTGGAAGTTCCACCATGTTACTTCGTCTCCTGGTTACGCGCAGTCGAACGGCCAGGTTGAACGATCAATACAAACAATAAAACAAATAATGAAAAAAACCATTTACGTCCAATCAGATTTAGACCTAGCATTATTAGAGTACGCATGTACACCGATAAGTGATAAATTGCCCTCACCTGCAGAATTACTTTTCTCAAGGAAACTTCGAAGTATTGTACCCTCTAAAAGTAACCCGTCAGTACAAGTATTTTCACCTCTATATCAAGACATACATAAGCGATTAAAATATAGACAAGAAACTCAAAAACGTTATCACGACAGGCGAGCTAAAAATTTAAGTTCATTTACTAATGGACAGAAGGTAAAAGTACGAGTAGGAAATAGCTGGGTACCGGGTACAGTCAGCGACATAGTAGGGTCCAGGTCGTATCTTATAACAATGCCAAATGGCAACGTTTTGCGACGTAACAGGCAGCATTTGATAAGAGACTCTAATCATAGGCAGGATTCTTTATACACTTATTACGATGATGTCATCATTCCTAGCTCCACTCGCTTGGGCACGCAGGCAACATCCAACTCCAACCAACCCAATTCATATCCAGCTGATCGAAACATACAAACTAATGTGTTCTATCGTACTCGTTCCGGCAGGACAGTGCGACCTCCTGATCGGTGGGGGTTCCCGTCTACGCTGCCCGCAGTAAACCCTGCCACGTGACCTAACATGTAATAGATAAATAAAGTAGCACAGCATATATAAACTCACAGCCATTCACTAAGACAAAATGTAAATACCTAACTGTACAACGCAATAGAAAATAATTACTTACTTATATATATATAAAAAAAAAAAAAAGATTGTCAGAACTTAAAATTTGTAGGTAATAAAATGTTAATTTTATATAAACTAGTTGAAATTAAATTATTAAATGAATTATAAAATTGTTTTAAGTAAATGTAAAATTTTAATTTTATGTGCATGCTTTAGTTATGTTAAAATAAATAATAAAATGTGTAATAAAATGTAAATGTAATATAAACTAGTTGAAATGAAATTATTAAATGAATTATAAAATTGTTTTAAATGTAAAATTTTAATTTTATATGCATGCTTTAGTTATGTTAAAATAAATGTTAAAATGTGTAGGTAATAAAATGTAAATGTTATATAAACTAGTTGAAATTAATTATAAAATTGTATTAAATGTAAAAAAAAAAAACAAAATTATATGCATGCTATAGTTATGTTAACATAAATGTTAAAATATCAGAATGAAATTATTACCAAGTATCTTATTTAGCTTCTGAATTAAATTATTTTACTTTTTTATTTATTTATTTTGGAACCATGATAATCTAAAATGATTGCTCGTTGTTTAGTACATTAACGTTATTTTTTATTATGAAATTGTTTTAAAATTTTAAATGAAATTCTATATTAATTGTAAATACGCATACATAACATTCTCATAGGTTATGTAGAATATATCAGATTTTTTATTTTATTAATTATTATAAATTATAAACAAGCTTTTAGAACTTGTACCATCTTGCGTTTGGGTAAGAGGTAATCAAGGTCAAGATTGTTATTAAAGTAATATTTAATTGTGATGAAATTAGTTTTTGTTTGAAATTAGTTGTTTGGGATAATTATGAGTTTATAACTTAGCCATCTTTTCTGTTTTTATAAAAAGAAGGTTGTAGGTGATTTTAGAAAATATTTAATAATGTATTTATAACTAAGATATCTTTTCTGTTTTTATAAAAAGAAGGTTGTAGGAGTAGTTATTTATTGGGCACGCTATCCCATTTCGCTACGCTCGCTTCGCTCGCTCTCGCTCCATGGTGCGCGTGCCCAATAAATATGAATGATTGTTACTGTTTACGTTGATACGATTGTTAATCTAGATCGTGATTCTGTTGATGTTCAGCAACGGCGTCGACCAACGCCACAACACCAGCACGATATCGACACAACGAAACCTGTTACTTAAATCCACTTCATGTTTAAGCTTGCGTTTAAATTGATCAACATTGGATACTCAACATGTAAATATTCAACTTAGATTTCTGTCTTAAGTTAATAAATACATTGATCAAAGAAACAAAAGCTTAACGCAACGTGTGTGATGCTAGCTAGACAACCACGACACGTCTGACCTGAACACAATTACACATTAGATTCCTGATTAGCTCCAAGGAATTTAACTATCGTTGTGGGGTCACACACAATTACACGTCAGGTTCCCGATTAGCTCCAAGGAACAGACTAACATTGTGAGGCGTTTGTCACACTACACACATCGCAGAATTGGCCAGAAACTTTGATGTGAGCAGTGGACCGGGTCCTCCCAGGCTATCAACCGCTATAGCACAGAAGAACCGATGTACTAACTGGATACAGTACATTTTCGTGTTCACCAACGTTGTTGAGTATCATACAGTATACCTACCCTTTGCAGAGGAGGATTATTTACTGTACACGCTACCGCGTTACCAGGTCAGTCACAAGGTAGGCCAGGCCTTGCAACGTGAAATGATAAGAGTCACCATGAAGCTAGCGGTTGTGATAGCCACGGATTCTCCGTCCACTCTATCACAATAAAATGTATTTATATGAAGCGAACTAAAAAACTTCGCAAGCGCGATGTAGCCTTAGGTATTTTATTGGCTAATTCGAATGACGTGCTCATACGTCATCTGTGAACCAACTATTCGAAAAAACAAGAAAAGTCTAAAATCGGCAATTACCAAATACGAACTTATGATTAATAACATAAGATGCATATTAAAGTATAATCCCACAAATCATTTCGCTTTTTGTTCACTATAAATACGCGATAAACCTAACTGTTTCAGATTAGTTTTTGAAAATCGGAAACTAAGATAAAGATGTAAGGTTTAAATTACAATAGAATATTTGAATCATATTGCATTTTAAAACGCGGCTTACACTGTACGGTATAATTGTTTATTGAAATTTGATTCACTTTACCTGTTCTTCGAGCGCGTATGTGTCTCCATTTAAAATATTATTATTATTATTAAAGCCAAATTTATTCCTTAATATCATACAATTTTATACATTTACATGCGAAATAAAATTATAATATTTAAGTTAACATTTCATTACATTATTTTTAATTGATATATTATTATTGAGCTAATTTTATTTATTAATATTACTTCATTTCATTTATGTCACACTATTATTAAGGACCTCTCGACGAGTATAGGCCTCCTCCATTTTTCTCCACTCTTCTCTAGCTTGCGCTGTTACGATCCAGTCATCTCCTGCGATCTTTTTAATGTCATCTTTCCATCTTTCCATCGGTCTGCCGCGTTTTCGTTTACCAGGGGGGCCAGCCCATGTAGTTACTCTCTTAGTCCATTTATTTTCTTTAATACGTGCGATATGGCCCGCCCATCTCCACTTGAGTTTTTGACAATGTGATAGAGCATCGATGACTTTTGTCCTTGATCTTATTTCAGTATGGCGTTTTTTATCTCTACGTTTCAAATTTAGTATGCTCCGCTCCATGGCTCTCTGACAAGTTACAATTTTTTGTTTTGTGTGCGTATTATAAATCCACGTTTGACTTCCGTACGAAAGACAAGGTAGGAGACATGAATCAAGGATTTTCTTTTTTAACCGTAGAGGTAAATTAGATTTTAGAACTTCTTTGTTGCTCCAAAACTTGTTCCATGTCATATTTATGCGTCTTTTTAATTCGTCACGGTGTCTCGACTTCATGAACGATATCTGTTTACCCAGGTACACGTATTCTTTCACATACTCCAATGGTCGGTTCTCCACAAGAATGAGTATTTCCAAAAAGTTGGTCATAATTTTCGTTTTATCTGTGTTTAATTCTAAGCCAATATTGCGGCTTATAGAGTTTAGTTCATTTATCATCCTCTCAAGTTGTGATGCAGTTTCTGAGAATAACACGATGTCGTCAGCAAATCTTAGGTTGCTCAAATAATTTCCTTTTATATTTATACCTTTCTGTGACCAGTCGAGCTTCTTCATGATATTTTCCAGTACAGTTATAAATAATGTAGGAGACAGGGGGTCGCCCTGTCTAACGCCTCTACTAATTTTTATTTCGGGACCTTTTTTATCTAACTTTACTCGACTAACGCTTTTCTTGTATATGTCTTGAATTAGTTTGATTGTTTCTAACGGTATTTTACAATCTTGGAGAGCTTTCCAAATACTGTCATGAGAAATAGAGTCAAAAGCTTTGGCGTAGTCAATGAATGCCAGGTAGATGGGGCGTCTTTGTTCTTCATATTTCTCAATGACTTGATCTAAAACGTGTATGTGATCTGTGGTCGAAAAATGTTTTCTGAACCCTGCCTGTTCAACTGGCTGGTATTTTTCAGCAAGTGCATAGACTCGTTGTTCCAACAATGAGGCAAATAACTTGTAAAAGTTTGACTGTAGGCTAATAGGCCGGTAGTTAGCAATATTTGCGGGATCTCCTTTTTTGTATATTAAAATAATGTCTGATTGGGCCCATTCTTTTGGTATTTCACTAAGTTCCAGAATTGTATTAAAAATTGTGGTAAGAAAAGGCACCAGTAGGCATCTTCCAGCTAATATTATTTCATTGCTTATATTGTCTGGGCCACAACTTTTTTCTTTCTTTAAGCTCTTTATTTTCTTATCAACCTCCGCAATAGTAAACCGTTGTAGTGGCGGGGGACGTAGGGTCGTTGAGTTTTCAGTGATTTCAGTAGAGGTTTGACTTGAAGGATTTTGTGCAGAGTATAGATTTCTGTAGAAATTTGTTGCTGTGTTTATTATCTGAGACCTTGAGTAGATTTCTTTACCAGACGGGGTTTCGTTTAAGTTGGGAATCCAATTTATTGTTAAATTTAGCGCCTTGTATCCCCTTTTCAAGCTTCCTGTGGTGTTTAGGTGATTTTCAATTTTCTTTAACCTATGTTCTTCATATTCTTTCTTAATTATTTTATGAACATTTTTATACAAGTTGCGAAGTTCCAGTTTTTCTTCTTTAGTTAAAGGTTTCTTGTTTTGCAGTTCCTTCCTTCTATTCAGCAGCGTTCTTGTATTTTCAGAAATAATACTACGTGTTCTGCTCGCAGGCTTTTTTGTAGAGATCGACGCATCGGTGATAGCTTTCTTTATTTTTGAATAATATGATTCTACATTTTCGCATCTGGTCGGGTCGAAATTCTGTAGGTTTTGGTTCAATTTATTTTGAAATAATTTTTCGTCTTCTATTATATTTGATGATGGTTTCCTGATACTGTAGTTAGCTCTACTTTTTTTGTTTTTTGATAGTCGAAATGTACTCCTTACGAGTCGATGGTCGCTTGGGAAATTCAGCTGATTTATGGTTTCAATATTCGTGAAACGTCCCTTTACATTTGACATGATATAATCAAGCTGGTTTTTGTTTTTCCTAGGTGAAAGCCATGTCCACAGGTTGCTTGGTTTTTTCTTGAATATGCTGCTGATGACTGTGAGGTTGTTTTGAAGTGCGAATTGAACCAGTTTTTCGCCTCTTTTGTTTCTTTTTCCATATAAGTACAAACCTAATACTCTTTTTTCTTCATATTTTCGTTGACCGATGCAAGCGTTGAAATCACCCATTACAATGACATGTTTGTAGCTTTTCTCTAGAGCGTCCTGCAAGTGGTTGTAGAAAATATCGATATCTTCGTCGCTTGATGTACTAGTAGGTGCGTACGCTTGTATAATAGAGATATTTATAGTCTCGAATTCCATGTTCAGTATACAGACTCGTTCTGAGATCGCAACAAAGCTGTCTATATTAGATTTCCATTGTTTCTTTATTAAAAAACCGACGCCATAGAGGCCTTTCGTTTCACCATAATGACAGAATATATGTTCTTTATCCTCTGAAATATTGTAGCCTGTTCTGCGTACCTCAGCGAGCCCAATTATATCGTAGTTTATTTTTGTTATTGCTTCTTTAAATTCTATGAGTCGTTCGTTAGATAGTAGAGATCTTGCATTATAGGTACAGATATGTAGCGAGTGGTGTGGAGGGTTTCGGTCGTTAGTCCCCGCGGTGACCGGCCGAGTTGGGGAACGTCGTGGAGAGGTCGCCGCGTGTTGTCAAATTGCTTTTTGGGGCGGCGAGGGCATAGCGCTGGTGCCGGCGACTGGGATAGGCGCCGGGGCAGAGGTGGGTTCTACATTTTGACGTCTCGTTACAAAGCTGTTCATAGTAGAATTCTGTTTCTTTGGAACCTTTTTTGCTTTTTGTTGTCTCGTATTCGGAGACTTATTAATATTTGTACTTTCAGGTGATTCCGAAAGGCTTCTCTTATTTTGTTTCCTGGTGTTATTGTAGCTTATGTTGTCCTCCTGATCCTCATTGTTTTCAGGCATGATTATTAATTTATCATATTTCAGGAATGCCTTTTTTCCTTTGTTTCTTTCTTCTATCAATTGCCCAATTAGTCTCTTTCGTTCTTCTATCACCTCGGGAGGAAAATCTTCTTTAATATAGTAAGTTGTTTGGTTCAGGGATTTTTTCTTACGTAAAAGTTCTATTTTTTTAATTGTAGAGCAGAATGTTACTACAACAGGCCTTATTTTTCCATCTTGTCTCTGTCCTAGGCGTTTGAGATCTTCTATATTGTCTTCGTGTATGTTTATTTTCATTGTCTGTTTTATTATTTTTATTATATTAGTTAGTAGTTGCTTCAAATTACTTTCATTTTCTTCCAGCCCAAAGAATATGATATTTTTCTTCCTAGACAGGCGCTCAAGTTGTTGTATACGGCGGCCTTGGTCTTCGATAGTTTTTTCTAATGTATTATATTTCGATTCTAGGATTGTAAATTTTTCATCAATGTTGTCGTTTATTGTCTTCGGCAAGCTTTGCTTCAAATCTCTTATTTCATTTGTTTGCTGGTCAAATTTATGTTGCAAGCTTCTAATTAATGCCGTTAATTCTTCCATTTTATTGTTTATTTATATTTCTGTTGCTTACTATTTTATTTGACACTGTCCTCTATCGGTGGGTAGAATAAGTTAGATTTTGGTAGCGCCTCCTGCGGCCAACAACAGAACCAATTTTTTCAGTTTTGCTACTCCTCGGTAGATGGCGCTGTTAATGGCGGTGATCGATGGTCTGTTAATATTTTTATGATGTAGGTATTTGTATAAATCGATTTAATTATAATATTCTTTTTTCTGCATGTAACTTTCCACTTCACAAGGAGAACTTGGATATAAAAGCGAGGTTCGGGTCCCACAAAGAGTTCAAAATGATTTCACGACACAAAACATAAGTTTGCGGAAGTATTAGTCACTGTTGATAGACACAAAGAATCATTGTTTATGTTCGGTTTTTTAGCACTATATGTTAATTTTTAGTTCACACTTGAGTTTTCTTCGACGATTCATTATGCACACTAACTTCTAAATACAAATTGAAAGCGATTATCGGCGTGTTTAATTTTTAATCTTTAAAACAACACAGAGCTGATGTTGACAGTGGCACTGCAGCGCCCTCTTATTACTCTTTCTTACTCTCCATTTAAAATATACTGATTAACAAATAACTACTTCGTCACATGCATTAAACTTGATTTTCGACTACAGAGAGCTCAGTATGAATAATTCGTAATGAAGACTATGTTCATTCCAAAACCAAAACGACAAGTGGTAAAATAGCAACACACTTGCATGATTAGATGAGAGGTATATTATAGGCATATAAAAAGACAACGAATTTATCATTGAACTCCGCTTCCGCTTCGCTTCACTACGTTTCGCGATGTTCCGATTCGACCTGGCTCGTTAATTTTGACAATGAGTTAAATATAGACTAATGCAGAATTAGTCTTAATGAATATGATTTAAAGTTTAAAACACTAAACAAAATTATTGAGACTTGAATAAAAGCAAGTTGGTATATAAGGAGTTATGTCTCAATTATGTTATTTGAGCGATCACAGACTTATGTTATGCTAGACTTGAATGAAAAAATGTATGTTTGTGGATCTGTTAGCGACTGAATGTTATTGTAATTATCTTAAGGAAAAATATGTTACATTGGAATTTAAATATACCTACAAATGAGAAAATATACTAAGAACTTTTTTAAAACAATAAAATAAATATTCATTCGCAGTTACTAAGATGTGAATTTGATTTCACCCATAATGCAGGTATATGAATTGGACTCGGGTATGTCCTTAAACTACGTGCAGTAACATTCCCTCTTTTTGGGGAGGCCTGTGTCCAGCAGTGGGATGTGTATAGGCTGTTGATGATGATGATGATGTAGGTATATGAATTAGGTATTCACGTGTTTCAATTTGGTCTGATGAATATGGTATTTAGATAACAAAATACTCTAATAAGTATTTGATCTATATGCCGTGTCTACCTGAATGTAGATCTATAGGCATGAACTGTAATAATGATTATGTAGTACTTTACCTAACGATATAATTAATACGGATATGCCTGTAGGCAAGAATTTTGAACTAAACATACTAGTCGTACCCTACCGTTGCTTTTAACAGCAGAATAAACATAGAAATCACACTTATTTGGAATCGAATCGTTTTCGCTAAGTAATTGCTCATCCTTTTTACATAAGTACCTATTGCAGACAGGAAAAACTTCATATTATACTATAATAGAATTCAATGTGAATCAACACATGAAAGCAGACTTTTTAGGTGTACTAAGTCAACAGTTTCATCACATTCCAATACCTACACGAAGTTCTAATGCATGATTAAATTTCATTAAAATCGTATCCACGTTCTGCTTTCGCAGTGAAATAGTGTGCGTTAGCTAAAAGCTAACCTAAATTTGATACTTGTTGTTCGTTAAAATATGCTTTTTGGTAAAACAACATCATCACATTTAAAAATGTAACAAGTGTAATATTATATTAATCTGTTTTTTGTGTTGTCGCATAGAAATGTACATCACAAAATCGTGTCACATATTTTCACACTTGGAACATAAAATAAAAGAAACAAAACAGTCAACTCGGTATTTTTTTTTGGTTAAATACCGGAGGTATTAGACGATACATTTATTCCTGTAATTATTGCACGACCGTGCTATTACTATATTATCGTGTTATTCTGTAGAAGTGCCGCATCAATTCATAATGTGAGTATTTAATTTATTTTGTGTCTTAATTTAATTTTAAACTTATTTTTTTTCGTCCAAAATATTAACTGACAGTGTTTTTAGGTCCGACTCTGAGCTATCCTACCGTTCACGAAGCCGAAGCCTGTCACCGCAGCTGAATAAAAAGTCCTCAAAGGATAAGAACAAGCGGCGCGAGCATTCTTTAAGGTAGTTTTTTTTTTATTGTATGTTAACATTGTATTACTAAGGATAAGAATCGTGAATCATTTGTATTTATATGTTTTTATTTCATACAGCTACGAGCCTGAACGAGTTATCCCTACCGCAAGGTCCCGAAAAGCCGGTGCTGTTGAACCTGCTGGACCATCGAAGCGCAAGAAAACAACTGCAAGGTAATTAACATTATTTTTTATTTGCTGTAAGACTCACTCACTGAGTGGGTATTTTAATCCTCGTGTAGCGCAAGTGTGGGTTGGAGACTTCACTATTTTATTACCCTTAATTTTTTATGCAGGTTTGGTATTGATAAGATTACGTAGTAAAGCTATACCTAGCACTAAATTTTCGAAGCGGTGTACCGAAATGTTGATAGATATCTCTGTTAAGTGCACATACTAAGTTACGTTATTATTATCAGTTTAAGAGTAGTCCACAAGTTACGTATGTTTAAAATATTATTCTTGTTCACAGCGTAAGCAAGAAGGGTGGTACGGATCTATTCCAAATCATTCTCGACGAGGAAAAGTGTGCGGTTGTTTCATCCGAGCGATCAAAAACGTCTACTACGTCATCGTTCTCTAGCCGCGTGTCTTCCGGTACATCGCGTCGCACCGTTATCAGACCAGGTGACTTCTTCATCGACCTTAAAGTGTATAAAATAGAAGATCATCAAGCAGAGGCAGATGCGTTAGAGCGGTACAAGAAGGCCTTGGTAGCACTCAGACTGCAGTGCGATGAGAAATCTGTAGAGTGGGAACAGTGTCAATCGCTTCTTAGTACCGCATTCGAAGTGTTTAAAGACAGCGAGTCTTCATTTTATTCTAACACACGGAAAAAATAGTTAAGTTAGATTTAAGTTTTATTACGCTGTTTTTTTTCTTTTTGTTTCACTTCACTTTTCTTTTTGTTCGGCATAATGCCTTATTGTGTATCGTGTGGCACATCTGTAGAAAAAAAATCATGGGTAGGCCATCTACGTAGTAACGAACATAAAACTAAAAATAATTGCATTCAAGAAATCGGTGACGGTGTGGTAATGATTCAGTCAGCGTTTCGTAATCGCATTGCAACTTATCGAATTTCTGCAGAAAATAACTTAGTCACAAGTTCTATTGACATATTTATGAACTCGATTCGTGGTAAAATTAGTACTCTTTTAAATAAATCACTTCAGATACATACCTGTATAAAAGTAAACTTAGAACTTTATGGAATATTTATGTTATTTAAGAATAACAGTCAATCTATGAAATCTTTTGGCACAAAAAGTAAGATTTTATACCAAAGTTTTGATTTCGATCGTTATTTCACAGAAGTTGTAAATTGTTTAAAAAAAAAAGTCGAGGAATTTGAAGAGCGTGATAGCGGCTGGGCTTTTTTAAATAATTCTCACTTGGAAATTAATATAAATAAATTTCAACCGTTGCGTGGTTCAAGCTTTATCAAACTACCGAAAGTTATACAAAATAAAAAAGCGTGCCTTAATATCCTGAACAAAGATCAATGTTGTTTCGCATGGTGTGTAACTGCGGCTTTATTCCCTGCTAAAAAACACCCTGAAAGGGTAACTTCGTATCCCGATTTTAATGACGTACTAAACACTCAAGGCTTGTTTTTCCCGGTTACATTTGACGACATTAGAATATTTGAAAAAAACAATCCAACACTGCAGTTTATTGTTTTTGGGTTAAAAAATAGTAAAATAGTAGGCCCGCTTTATAAATCAGAAAATAACACCCAGGTAAAACAAAAAACTATTCACCTGTTATTATTAGAAAACGGAATTAGTTCGCATTTTTGTTTGATCAAGGACTTGTGTCGACTAGTTAGGAGTCAAGTCACTGCTCACCATGCAAAATTATACTTTTGTGAAACGTGTTTAGTATTTTTCACGAAAGAAGAACAACTAGATAATCACTTGTGTAGTGGAATAGTTACGGAGCTGCCCGAAAAGGGTACAGTTATTAAATTTAAAAACTATGAGCGCAAGCAAAACATGCCATTTGTAATATATGCTGATTTTGAATCACTATTACAGCGATCGGGCGAATGCGATTGTGATGCTGACTGTACTACTCATAACACTGTGAACACAGACATTTTACAACATCACACGCCTGCTGCGTTTGCGTATTATATTGTGTGTTCAGTTGATTCTAGGTATAATCGTTACGTTTCATACCGTGGTATTGATTGTGTAGACAAGTTTGTAGATTCGATTTATAAAGATGTTGCAGAAATAAAAAAAGTTTTGAATATAAATGTCCCGATCCAATTTGATCTTAATGATGAAATAAATTTCACTAGCGCAACGCGATGCCATATATGTAATAATTTCCTGTTTTCTGATAGAGTTAGAGACCACTGTCACATTTCTGGTTGTTACCGAGGTGCAACTCACAGTTACTGCAATTTACAATTTAAACGTCCATCTTTTGTTCCCATATATTTTCATAACTTATCGGGATACGACGCACATTTATTTATAAAAAAGTTAGGTGAGGCGAGCGGTACGATGAAACTAATTGCGAAAACTAAGGAAAATTATGTTTCCTTTACGAAGTTTATTCCTATTGAGGACGAATTTTTTCAGCTTCGTTTTGTGGACTCATTTAAATTTTTGGGTACCAGTTTAGAGAAATTAACACAAACCATGAAAAAGGAAGATTTTGATCATCTACGACGTTTTTTTCCGAATTCTACTAAATTTCAATTACTTACACGTAAAGGTGTTTATCCCTATGAGTACATGAATAATTGGGAGCGTTATAGTGAGCAATGTCTTCCATCTAAAGAATGTTTTTATAGTTCTCTTTCGAATGAAAATATTTCCAAAGAGGACTATGAGCATGCGTGTTCAGTATGGAAAGAGTTTAATATCGACAATTTAGGAGAATATACAGATTTGTATCTCAAAACGGATGTCCTCCTGTTGACAGATATTTTTGAAAAATTTAGAGAGACGTGTAAAATAAATTACAGTTTGGATCCGTCTTTTTACCTGACATCGCCGAGCTTATCATTTGACGCGATGTTGTTAAAAACCGGTGTTGAATTAGAGCTAATTACTGATTTTAATATGTTATCAATGATTCAAAACGGAATTCGGGGTGGCGTCTGTTTGTGTTCTCACAGACATGCAAAAGCTAATAACAAGTATATACCGGATTACGACCCGTCGCTACCCGATTCGTACGTTATTTACATAGACTGTAACAACTTATATGGGTATAGCATGTATCAGTCCTTACCGTTATCAAACTTCAGGTTTTTAGATCAACATGAAATAGATGTTTTAGATATTACACAAGTCGATAACAATGCTAAGTACGGTTTTATATTGGAAGTCGATTTGATATACCCTAAAGACCTTCATCTCAAACATAACGACCTACCTTTTTGTCCTGAAAAGTGTATACCCCCAGGAGGTAAAGAAAGTAAACTTGTACCTAATTTGCATGACAAATACTTTTATGTTATTCATTATGTTTATCTGAAAACCTGTCTTAAACATGGATTAAAATTGAAAAAAAATACATAGAGTTATCACGTTTTTACAAGATTCTTATTTAAAACAGTATATCGACCTTAATACAAAGTTACGTCAAAAAGCCACCTCAACGTTCGAGCAAGACCTATTTAAGGTTCTAATTAACTCTTTATTTGGAAAAACGTTAGAAAATAATTTCAAAAAAATTAACGTTCAATTGGTTAACAACTGGAATGATAGTACGAATTTAACTAAAAAGAAAACCGAGGCTGAGAAATTAATCGCAAGTCCCCATTTCCACAGTGCATCAGTTTTTAGCGAAAATTTGGTAGCAGTTCAGATGAACCTTGATCGTATTATTTTAGATAAACCAATATATATCGGTTTTACGGTTCTAGAATTGTCGAAAAGTCACATGTATGACTTCCATTACTCAGTATTTAAGCCCATGTATGGAAATCGATTACAGATGTGCTATACAGATACGGATAGTTTAATTTATCATATACAAACCAAGAACTATTACAGAGATTTAAAAACTCATCTTTTACCTTATTTTGACACTAGCAATTACAGCTCTAACAATGAACATCGCTTACCTATTCAGAACAAAAAAGTACCAGGACTTTTCAAGGATGAAATGGGTGAGAAATATATAATTGAATTTGTAGGTCTTCGATCTAAACTTTACTGTATTAAAACTAACGATGATGTCATAAAAAAAGCTAAAGGTGTGAAAAAGGCTGTTATACATGAATTAGGAATGTTAGATTATGAGCAGTCATTGTTTCAAGGCAACGTTATTAAAAAAAGAAATATTTTATTTAGATCGATTTAACACGAAATATTTACACAAAGTGTTAACAAAATTGCAATATCTTCTAATGACGACAAACGATTAATTTCTGCTGATAAAATATCTACACGAGCATGGGGACACACTACAATACTTAATATTTAAGATCCTATATAGCTGTCATTGTTCTTGGTTAGTAAGATTACTAGAAAATACTGTATTATTTGTATGATTAACTAAAGAAGATTTTGAGAGTTAATATAAACTGTGTACTGTGTTAGTTGTAAACATCCCGCATAATTTCATGCTCATCTAATTTCAAATGTTTGTATATATTATTGGTTTGTTAATAAAGTTAACACTAATTAACCCTGTAAAATTTATGGAAATAAATGTAAACAAATAATTTCGTTTTTTCTTTCAATTTAAAACTTAACCTTATTGATTAGTAACGCTAAGTCTAAATAATATAGTACCTATGTATATTTATTTTTATTTCCTCACATATTCATATTATTAGACTTGACTGTACGTTTAAAATACCGATATTTTGTTAAAACAAGTTACAACCAGTAACTTTCAATTGCATAACTAATTAGCGCACTTAGTAGTAACATGATCCCAAGTGCAATGAATTGTATTGCACAGCTTTGTATTGAGGTTTTGATGCGCTTGCAAAAATTGAAATGTAAGCAAAGCAGATATAATAAAACGAAACCTATACGCTTCCTTTAGGGTATAGTTTCAATTATAATAAACCGAGCAAATACATTGTTCTATAGTTGAGGATATCGAGGTATATTTGAGTATATAAACAACCTTCAAACTAATTAGGTGATTCATTTATAAATACGTAAGTGATACGAGTATTGGCCTATAGTGAAAGAGCCTTACGATTCGAGGCTTTTCACCTGATATCTGCTGGTAAGTTTCAGTTATATTTTTAATTTAAACTTTGAGTACCTATATCTTGAAAATATATTTTACGACATATTTTGGCATACAATCGACAGATTAAATAATGTTTTCTTTGATTTTGTTACAGCAAAATGGATCACGTTGAAGACGATACTCCTCTATTTCTGTCCCAGGTGTTTGCTCAGAACCCATTTCCAGATGATGATGATGATGATGTCAACAGCGACCTAGTGAATAAGATAGCGAACGCGACACAGAAGCCGAAAACTAGAAAAAGGCAAACCAAAATCCAGAACAAAGTGCAAAAACGAAGTGTTCTAGGGCAGCCTCCATCGTTTGTCATTTATAAAAAACCAGGAAAGGGCAACAGGCTAGTTAAAATTCAAATAATTAACTTGGAAGATAATGAGTACAAAGAAGTGTCGGAAAGCGAAGTCGTGATCTTAAACGCGCAATATATTGCAGACAACGGATTCGACGAAATTATTGACAGTGCAGAGTGTAATTAATAAAATTTCAAAAAAACTGTGTGGATATAGTGTCGGTTATTAATTTTTTTATTATTTTAATGTAGAATTTAAATAAATTTGTTTGAATATTTCGTGGTTTCATTCCTTAGTATACACATACAGTACCATGCACGACAATAGCGCACCCACCAACGCGAAGTTCATGCTATCAAATAAACTATATTACTAATAGTTGTATTGGAGGGTCGTGCCTTCGTGGATGGTACTAACATATGGAGTATGATGGATGATTAAATAATACTACAGTTTGAGTAGTACAAATTTTATTCATTTACTTACAAAAAAAACATAAAATATTGTCTGAATACCATTTCTTGATACATATAACATTTTTCAAAGCACAATATTTTTTGTGGTGCACACAGTTATAGGCATCACTTTTAATACAATATTTTTCATACAAATGTCTAAAACTATATTGTTGTCTCTCATCTAAATCTAAAACAGTAGAACCAGGACACAAATGCTTAACCCATTGAACTTTTTCTAATCCCTTTACGAAAATCTTTTTGTCTTTTAAGTAGTTTACAATGATTCTTTGAAATTCACGATAATCAATAAAACCCTCACGCCACAAAATACCGCAATTTTTTTCTAGCCACGTAATATGTCTTTTTTCGTTTGGAGATAGTCGAGAAAACGAGTATGGCGGTTTTACCAAAAAAACTTGTGTATATTCATTTGTGGCGAACGCAAATTCCTTTATTATGAATTCATTATTACTACACTTAAATCCCTGAAGATCGACGAATATGTAGTCTTGCATTATGATTATTTATGATATCTTTTTCGTAATATTACTTAAAGGTTTGTATTCGACAATACTATCATTCAAAATTAAACAATAAGCTGAGGTCTGCGGAGGTATAGTTGATTCACACTCGAATTCAACTCGCACATCAACCGAACCGGTTTTTAAGGTTTCGTTTTGACGTGAACAGTCAATCACAAATAAGGGAGCAATTTTTTTAAAATCTTGAGGGCTGAGCAAAGGTGCCTGAGCACGGTTATAATAAGACTGTTGAAATTTTGCGTACTGCTCGTATAATATAGGAAACTTTTCACTAGAAAAACTGACATCAAAACTTTCATAAGGAAAGTAGCTTGAGTTTAAAAAAACCTTAACATCTCTCAAGTTACAGTGATCAAAGTGTGTTATATCTTTAACCGCATCATTTTTTCGTGCTGTTTTCAATCCGATTATAATGTAACGCGGTTTCTCAATTTGAGATGAAGTTTTGATAGCCCAAGAATGTTTAGACGTTTCAGGCAAAAGAGGATATTCATACAAATCCCAGTTCCTAAATGCTATTTGAATTGCGCGATCTTTTTCCAAACATTTGAGTAAGCTCAACCTTTCTCGATCAGATACCTTAATATGCGGCATACGCCATACTATTTTTGTGATACTTATATTGTCTATATATTCATTCGCATTTAACTTAACGCTATTTAAGTTCGTATTAGATCTTAAAAGAATAAGTTCATGCTTGCAATTAATAACTATTTTGTTATAATCCTCAGCAAATCCAAGAATTTTGTTTAAAGGTATAGACACAGATAATGATCCATGTGAAATTTTTGTACCGTTGATATCCCATCCCCATAACTTAGACATCGATGCTTCAAGTTCATTCATGGATACAAGAGATTTCATAGTAGTTGTAACCCCAACATTTTTAATTTTATCGATTTCGATTCCATTGAGTTCGTATCGGATATCTTGAAATAGATGGAGTATTGGATTATTCGTAAAAAGAACAGACTTCACCTCTTGTTTTGTTTCTCTATTGAATGCAGTTATAGTACCTTCTATGTATAAAGTACTCGCCGATGGTAGTACATAAAGATCTTGCTGATTAATAGGTATACGTATTTCATCATTGAAATTAAAACTTGTTACGTACGGCTTATACGAATGATATTCAAAGCTCTCTATTGAGTTATCTAAGGTGAAAGATTCTGTTAAATTTAATATACTCATTTTATTAGACCTATGCTTTGAAGGAATTGTTTATTTTGTTTTGTGAGTTGCACTTTAGGTCTTCTTTTCTTGATTGCTTGATGAGTACTAGCACTGGTTTTAATTGGGAGTGAAGTTTTATTGAAGTCTATCATTTTTTTCTAAGGTGTAAGTATATCTGAATCTCTTCACCGCGCAAATTAACCAAATTATTGTTCACGTCTAATATTCTTACTGTAATTGAACTTAAACTGTTTTGAGTAACAGGAAAATAAATTACGTTTTTCGGTGTTTCTATAAGTCGATAACCAGGCGGCACATTAGGCACAAACTCGTGAATTATATGACTAGGTTTTCCGTTAACAAATGAACCGCTCACTATGTCACATTCAATGCGGACTATGGTTGTAGACAGAATGGAAACAGGATAAGGAGATTCCGTTAATATATTAGCTTGAATAGCTTCTGAACCAAAACCAAGTAATCTTCCAATAGATCTCTCTTTATCGAAATAAATATTTTGAGAACATAAAATAGATGTTTTTAAGGTATTATTATTACATGTTAGTGAAAATGAGCATCCTTGAAGGTGTCCCTTAAGGTAAACACCAATATCTTGAAGCTCGTATGATCCTTCTGGAATTTCAATTGCTTTGTTTTTTCCGTAATAGAATTTATTGTTTCTGTAGTCTATATTGGGTATTGAATTAAATGTTGATATATACAACAGCCCACACTCATATTCTCCATCCAGTTGAAGAGCCGGCGAATGGTTTGTTGTCAGAGTTGAAGATGATCCAGTTATAGACAAAGTGAACGACATCGTGAGAATGATGATTTGTTTATTGATCGTAGGTATTTAAACGCTTATACCAATATTGTTTTAAGTATTTTAGACATAAGTGCCCACAGTTTACTGTGTTAAACTTTTGGTATGTGTTATAATTATAGTAAATATCGTTGTTTTTTAAATACTTCTTTAGCTCTAACGGAGGAGAAAGGTCACCATAACTATTAAAATATTCACAATAACTGTTGTCTTTGACATAGGCCACCCAGTGAGTTCTATGGTTTTTAGAACTGTCTAAGTTAACAATTCCGCATTCTACTCTTTTAGGACGCTTTGGTAAACTGTCTCTCATATAAACTCCACGAAAATGTGGAATCTCTGTAGAGTGTTTTAAGATGTCAATATTTGAAAGAGCACGTCTGGGTAACCTATCACTTAGTTTTTTGAAGTTTTTATACATAAACCTTTACCATTTTTATATGGTTTAATATGTAATCCTTTTCCTAATGCAATAGATTCCATCATTTTATTATGTCGTTCTGATTCAGTCAAGTTCTTTTTTGCAGCTTTGTAATCACCTACAGCTTTAGCGATTCCAGCAGCTCCTCCCGCTAGTGATCCCAACGCAGAAAGTCCAGCAAAAATAGGAATTAAAGGTAATAGACCTCCCGTTTTTGGAATCGGTATTAAACGAGGTATCCGTATCTTAGTGTTGTTAGCAAAAACTTTTTTAGCGGCGACAATCGCGCGATCCATGATATTATAACCTTTAATTTTAGGATTCTTTTTTAACTCGGTGCGTATCTTGGATACAAAGCTTTTGAACGATTTTATACCTGCGCCTGCCTTTAATTTAGATTTCATGACTTTGCTAACTAACCATGAGCCTATTTTTTCTCCTATTCCAGCATCCTTCGATTTAGTTCTTTGTTTAGCCATTTTGTAAAGTTCAAAATCAGCGTGATGTCTATTAACTAAATCAGGATATTTATCATAAGCTATATCGTGTTTCATACACGCGTTATCTAACGCATTAATTCCTTTATCACCCCTTTGTAGCCTTTTATGCAATTTCGTGCCTGGTCCGCAATAATTATAACCAGGTAAGTGTAATTCAAATGGTAAATTATTAATAGCACTATTTAAAAGTCCTCTCCCTTTCATATCAGGAATGATAATGAAAAATTTCATTTGAAGAAAGTCAATTTATTAAAAACATTAAACAATGGCTTTTATATCAATCCAACTATTTTCACTATCACTTAGCCCTAACCACTTAACAAACAGCTTACTGCCCTTTTTTTTAATCACCTTTTCTACTAAATAAATATCTGGATACTTGGTTTTTTGAAGTTCTTCTTCATAAAAGGTACCCAATATTATGTTTTTCCGTTGATCTTCAATATGATATGTTACAGGTCGAGTGTTATTCACATGTTTAATTGTAAAAAGTTCAGTTGACCAATTAGGTGTATAACCCTTAGAAAAGTTACTTTTATATTTGCTTATACGCACACGGTCTCCGATATTAAATTTATTCAACTTACTATTATTCACCTTGGATTGAGAGTTTAAAATGTTCTTTTTGACTTCTTTTTCATTATTGGAATCCACATCAATAGGTTTAAATTTTGTTGTACTATGTACAGTACGATTATATGCTTTCACTATATCGTCTAACGGTTTACCAACCCATTTATAGTTACCAATGAAACTAAAATATTTATAGAGTTTGATCTTAAGTGTTTTTATTAGTCTTTCAACAATTGATGCCTTTTTGATTGAATATGTTGAATAATGATGAATTTTCAGAAATTTTAAATAGCATTCAAATTCATTATTATAGAATTCTTTACCTAAGTCCGTCTGTAAGTTTTTAGGTCTGCGTTTAGTTGTTTTCATAATTAATTCGAATGCACTTTTTACTGATGTTTTAGTTTTAGACTTAATAGGAATACACCACGCATACTTAGAAAATGTATCAATAACAGTTAATATATATTTATTTCCTTTGTTAATCGTGTGAAGTTTCTGTAAATCAATCAAATCGGCTTGCCATAAATCGTCAATTCCTTTTAGTACCACCGATCTTCGCTTAAAGTTTTTTCTTGCCGATCGATGGATCTCGTTCACTATTTGTTGCTTTTCCATTTTTTATATTCTTGAAGATTTCATCTATCTCCTTATTTGTATAAAAGTTTATTTGCAACTGAGACGTAAGTTGTTGAATTTGATTACTTATAGTATTAAACAAAGAATCTATATACTTCTTGTCGTACATGTTTTGAATATATTGATCAACATATTGCTTGTTTACTGCATCATCGGGTGACAAAGGTTCTGCAACTCCCTTTAATTGTAAACTTCCTTCAAAACATGCACCGTTTGTTTGAAGCAAAGCCTTGTAGTTGAGATCAGAAACCTCGTTAGCACGCAAACGCTTATGTACATGGTGACCGAATTTGTCAATATTCATTTTGTATTGTAGCCACTTGCGAGTCAAACTACAACTGATAAAAATTTACGTTTCTATTACATTTATATATCATTTACTAAGCCTGCTTCGCGTAGTTCTTCGATAATAGAAATGATTTCGTTATCTAATCCTGTATTGCCAGCATCCCTTGATGCTATTAGCAGTTTCAATCTTTCTACTAATTCATTCGGGTCGTCCCAATACACATAAGAGATGTCTTTTTTCACTTTTTTCATTACCGGTAAACCATCACCGGTTATATGTACTTCTTCGCTTACTGAACGATGTTTAGTTAATTTGAAAAGTGGCTTTACGATGTTTAAATATTTCATGCCTTTGTTGCTTTTTATAGGCTTATTTGGATCAAAGTCACGTCTATGTGCATTTGTTTTCAATAATAATGTTTTATATATTCGCATATCGTCTTCAGTTATTATTCGTAAATCAGGTATTTTTTTAAACAATAAATCATTGAATCCTTGCGTTAAACAATACGTATCTTCTCCTATTTTGAGTTCTTTATCATTCACAGAAATCGGATAAGATCCTAGCGTTAGTTTACCACGCACCATTCGTACACCAAAAGGAATGCTCATGTGTAAATATTGTTTTTGCCAGGTAGGATCTTCACGGGGAGAAGCATACGAATTTGATGATTTAAATGAAGCATTGTTTATTGATTCGGAATCATTTTGGTTGATACTTTCATGTGATATAGAATCATCTTGACTAGAATTGTCGTCATTTAATTCATATTCGCTATCATCTATATCAGATTCCGATGATTTTCTCAATAGCGTTTTATTGGCTAAGCTTTCTCTTTTTCCATCTTCAGAAGGACTATATTTTAATGTTTTTACTGACTTATTCCATATAAACCCATTGTTATCAAAATCAGTGTCACTAACACTTAGGTTGTTATCATCTTTTTTCACCATTTCATTAAGGGGATCTGTGACTGGTTTTAACATTGTTTCCATCATCATGGTATTGTTAGATTTAATATCACGAAGAACCTTGACTTTTTTTCTTACTGCTGCAGCAGATCGGAGTACTTTTTCTTTAAATATTTTCTCCTCGTTCATTTTATTATTCATGTCCGATCTAGATGATTTCATATTAACGAATAAGTTCTACACGTTAACATTATTCTTTATGTATACAGTTATTCTAGCGTGATAAATGTATCAAAGCCTTTTCTATAACATCCAGAATTTCTATTACAATCTTTATTTATAACTAAGTAATTAAAAGGTTCGTTCCATACTTTTCCGCACATTACACGAAACTGGGACCATGACATATCACTTCCCACGTGTTCATCATAAACATGTCGTAAATTAACATCATCTTGTTTAAAAAGAATAATTAAATTAGCATTGTCTCTTATCAATTGCTTAGGTATTTTACTATACGTTTGGTTCAGATAGAAGCTATCTATGTTTTTATGTCTTCCCATTGCAAAATAATCTCGTATATTATTTTGATTTTCACATGCAACATCATCAAATATCATAATTGAATTAATATCAGCCGTATGAGGACTTATTACTTCTTCATTTTCACTAAATTTTTGAAATGACACTGAGGGAACCAGATTTAAAACTTGCTCTAAATATTGATACATAGGTTGAAACAAGGTTTTAGAATATATATATACATTTTGGAAGCGTAGACCTTGATCATGTAGCAGCAGACCAACAATCAAATTAGTTTTTCCACAGCTAGACGGACCGCATATTATACAGCGAATAGTATCAGGTAAAAGTACACCATGTCGGTAATAGCGTTTATTGAGCGAAGAACAAACAACATCCAACTGCAATTTTTGAGGTTGTTTTATGAATTTCATGTTACCAATATGTACGTGCAACAAACTTGAAACGAAATATGCGAATAGTATGTTTTATGAACTTGAGAGTATATATAATAGTTTCGAGATTCTAACAACCTTATAGATTTATTGGGCACGCGCACCATGGAGCGAGAGCGAGCGAAGCGAGCGTAGCGAAATGGGATAGCGTGCCCAATAAATAACTACTTGTAGGTGATTTCATATTATGAGTAGATGATTTCAAATAAACTAGTCTTAGCTGAACGCTCGTGTTTGACTCACGCACCTGATCATCAACCCTGACATTTCGATTCGATTTGCTTTCTTCTATTCTGTCAATGTTATGCCTGTCAAGTCAACGGCAAAGTCTATGCAATGTATTTTTTCCAATTTTATTAATTATATTTTTACGTAAAGAACAACAGTTTTTCATCATTATGCAACCATCGAATTGAAAACAACGCGCTATCGAACGCTTATTTAAAACATGCCATTTAACATTTTATCTTCGGCAATGTTGCAGGGTGAAAAAGTAACAAACATACACACACAAACTTTATAGTTTTAACTTTATTAGTGGGATAAATAGATAGATAATAAATAGATATCGGACAACCTCACACAAATCGATCTAGTCCCAAATTAAGCTCAAGAAGGCTTGTGTTATGGGTACTAGACGACGATATACGTACTTAAATAGATAAATATATACTTAAATACATAGAACAACCATGACCCAAGCACAAATATTCGAGTTCATCACACAAATATTTGCCCTGGCCGGGATTCGAACCCGGGACCGCCGGCTCAGTAGGCAGGTGTCTACAAACCGAGCCAAACGCGTCGTGGGATGGAATTGGGAGCCTCATAATATTATACTAAATTATGCCCCGACGATCATAGTAATGATAGTAAGCTTTTGTGAATCATGATAATAAACTACACTCATGATGTGTCTATTTTAAACTTTGGTTTTTAGTCCAATATGCGGGAAGGGTATAATTGCTCCTCAAGGTAAATTTGTACGGTTTTTTTATAAGTCAATAAGGTTATATTGAGTACTATTGGGTATGAATATTTTCTAACGGATCTTGAGTGTGCGTTAAGTATAAAAAAGTTTTTGTAAGCAACCTCTGTAAATCTTAGAAAAGATTGTTCTAATGCATTTCTTCTGCACGAAGGCATCGCATTTTACTTTTTGAACATTTCCTATAATTTTCTAACAGTTTTGTCGAGAGATTATGTCAGCGAGATACAAAACGAGTGAAAATATTATATGCCCTAGTGCATAAGAAATGCATTTGTATAATCTTTTCTAAGATTTACAGAGGTTGCTTACAAAAACTTTTTTTATACCAAACGCACACTCAAGATCCGTTAGAAAATGTTAATTCCCATTAGTACTCAATATACTCTAACTGACTACAAAAAAATCACGCACTTGTATATTATTAAAGTCCAAAACCCATCGCGTATCGAGCTATTTCTTTTTATTACATTTTGGTGTGCCGGAAAATATTATTAGAGTTGTATGTTCCTAAAATGTGTATCAACATCGGAAAACAATACAAGTGAAATTCGTTGAAACAATGTGCCCGGATAGCTGATGGCGTGGTACGTGCGCCGCGTGTAACTGTAAAAATAGCAAACAGAATTTTGCTGGAACATGTTTCGTTTTCCTTGATTGTACGTATTGATGAAAGTACTATGTTGCGTATTTTTCGTTACAGTGACGTGGAAAATTCAATCCTGAATCTTGCGAAGAATCAAATTTCAGTTTACTTCTTGAACTGGCGGTAAATTTTATGTTTTAGTTCTATCTCTTTGTTTATAATTTCGTCACCATCTCTACTGGATCACTAAGGCACATGTTTGTCAATATAATATGAATGAGAATTAATCAGAGAGCGATGGTAACCCAGTGGGAGCGATGGTAGCCTAGTGGTTAGGGCGTGCGACTTTCAATCTGGAGGTCGCCGGTTGGAACCCGGCCCGTACCAATGAGTTTTTCGGAACTTATGTACGGAATGTCATTTTGATATTTACCACTCGCTTTTCGGTGAAGGAAAACATCGTGAGGAAACCACCTAAGCCCAATAAGGCCTAGTTTCCCCTCTGGGTTGGAAGGTCTGATGGCAGTCGCTTGCGTAAAAACTAGTGCCTACGCCACATCTTGGGATTTAGGTAGCCGACCCCGATTGAGAATTCACTCTCTACAAAGATATGGGACAAAGGCTAGGAGGATGATGAGAATGAATCAGAGACAAAACTACCACTTGCGCTTCAAGTTTATTGATAACATTAAAAGTTGGAATACAAATGGCCTAAAGAAGTCTACGCTATGCTGAATTTTCCAGTGATAAACTAAATTTAAAATTTAAAACACAAACACAAACACAAATGTCTGGTCCTCATGAGGCTCTTTTAATCAGTGATATAGCAACTGCTGATAAAATTTGGAATTCCTAGCTTCGATATTGGCTGAGAACCGGTCACTCGTACCACTAAAAGCTGAATATCTTGGAGTCGGGGGTTAAAAACAGACTTGAAAGAAGATCGGAACGAATTTTGAAACGTAGTTGTGGTAAATAGCAATGGAAGCATAATTTGATTGAGACAAATGAAGTTGGGAAAAATAGGGTACCTAGGGATTTTCCTAACAGTGACACTTAGAAAAAGAAAATATTAGATAAATTTCTATCACGTTCGTGCTAACCGCCGAGTTTAGATTGTTCAGGCCTTAGCCATCTTGTGAGAGAATGAATTCTATTATATTAAACTTTGCATCAGCGATAGACTAATTAGAAACGATTGCATAGTGTTTAAACCCGTATATTTACACAAGGATTGATCAGGACTTATAATTATATACGTCATAACATAATACAGCTCTCACGCAATAAGCTTCACGCAAATAACTCTTTTATGACCCGTTTACGACTTATACGTCAGCTAAGGGCCGTAAAGATGTCTTTCTGCCAATTGTATGACCCAAGCAGAGTTTAGATTGTGACCGACATAACGTCTAACAAGCACCATAAAATAGGGCCTTCGATGTTAGTACTTGTCTTTAGATAACACTTATTCGGACTTGTTCAAGCCTCGTATTTTATGTGTATCAGTTATGGGGCCAATATTTGCGCCTCTGTTATCATTTATGAACATCGTGACTTCGGTTGCTACATTTTGCAATTTCATAGCTAACGCGATTTAGATCGTCTGAGTGTATAGTGTCATTATTTTGATACTTATGCGATCGCAACGAAATGCTATAATCAAATTTTGGGGAGTCTAATGATTCGGTAAACTATATTTGTTTAATTCCGCATGATGTTATATTTTCTATCTTTTTCTACATATATTTTTACAGAAGCTATTTTTGTACAGTCTAACGTGTGACAGTCGCGGAACCTGTTTAAGATATATTGTATTTTGATTCAAACTTACACTGAGTAGTATACAGTAAAAAAAATAGAATTTGGAGTTTGACAAAACTCAAACTAGTTCAAATTTGAAGACCGACTTTGATATTGCCATTCAATGGCAATCACAATAGCATATTATGATTTGAACCTTTAGGTAGCGACACGACTTGATACTTTTATGACCTAGTGCGCCACAATACCTTGTAAAGACGTTGAATAAGTTTCGTAACCAACTTGTGATACTGATAAATAGTTACCCAACATCGGGTTCGTTCGTTTTAATCGTTCTCATGGCGCGAAGTTGGAGAGTCCTATGTTCAGCAGTGGACAAGAAATAGGCTTATGATATGATGATGATGAATATTTTAATTTTATGATCGTATTTTAATTTAAATTTATTTCATAATTTACAACTATGATAATGTATGACCAATACAAATAAATAAATGATATGATATGATATGATACTAGAGCTCCAGCGATAGTTTTCAGTGTTTAATTTAGACAAGTTACCAATATTTGACTTTGTATTATTCTGTTGAGTGCTGACTGATATAATAGCTTCTGTCGTTTTCCATCGTCTGTTACGTGATTGATCATTACGACGCTCAATACGAAGCTAGTTGAAAGTAACAATATTTGACTTCATAACAATCGCTTACGTATATGAAGCTAAATATAGGGGTCGAATTAGTCGACCAATTTTGGAAATTTCTCAATCATCTCACAATTATCTTGCCATCTGTCACTTTTGACGTGTCCCTATTTGACAAGTGGCAATATACCTAGAAAATCGCAACTTCGCCAACCCGGACGCGTTAAGTTTGCGTCTGCTTTGTATATGAGAGCAAAGATATCAGACGCATACTTAACTGGGTAATATGTAAAAATAGACATTATTAACTGTCAGAAATGTGAAATGTATTGATAACATGTCTAAGGGTCAGGTTCCATTAAAAGAGATGTAGCGGTGTTTTGTGCCACGATTCAGTTCGCGTCAGTGTAAAAAATTGTCATGTCATCTCATCGAAAAAGTAGCAATTAATGACGTCAGTCGCAATACATTTAGACACCTAGCTTTTTAATGAATATTATTTTCAGTGCCGTAGTGTTTAACTTTGTGTGTGCGATTATATTGAAAATGTGCAAAAGAAATAACATCCTCGAAAGATAAATTTTCCCGAAGAATAAAACAAGTGATGAATCAGCATAAACAAGCATTTGATAAAAAAGGAAAGAGGTTTCATATCCAGTCATTGACACGTTCATAATCCGTCCGTCAGCTAAAATTATTTGCGAAC
Organism: Apotomis turbidana; assembly: GCA_905147355.2. NCBI lineage: Eukaryota > Metazoa > Arthropoda > Insecta > Lepidoptera > Tortricidae > Apotomis > Apotomis turbidana. The sequence continues at coordinate 2,750,129 of LR990285.1, forward strand.
TTTCGACAAGCAAATTAGACGCCCGCACAGCAGTTTTTATTCCGTTTAGCGCTTTTCAAATTCTTCTGAAGTTTGTTGTGAGGGTTCTGTGATCAGGATATCAATGGAGGCCTCCATTGATACACCCTGATATATGAAAACTCTTCATATTGTGCATTGAGTTTTTTAGCTTCCTGCTCGCACTGTGGCCAGGAAGAGACAGATAAGCATGTTATAGCACAGTGTTGAATGTATGCGACAGTACACATCCTCAGAAAAGATAAACTAGGAGAGGAAGAGATTAAGGACATTAACCTTAAATATATGCCTTTTCTTTCTGCAGGAGGACAAAAAGATTTCGAGGAAGAGGGCTGAACTGGGAGCGCCGCCGGGACAGTAACCGTTGGCTCCTATAGGCGACTGATGTTGAATTATACAACATAGTGTCGTTATATGAATAAAATTATACAACATAGTGTCGTTATATGAATAAAATTATACAACATAGTGTCGTTATATGAATAAAATTAGCTCAATATGTCATGAAACACGGACAATTTTTTTTTGTTTTTAGAATCCAATAATTTACCAAAACAATAATTGTATGACAACCATGAACGGCGAAAATGGCAAATTACTTATTTTCTGTATACAAATACTGGTACCCAAGCCACAGAGAACGTCAATGTAGGTAGGCCATCTGTATGAATCTTTTTTCGTACTCTGTAGGAATGTTGAACTTTGACGGTCATTTCTGACTTTTAGAGCAGTCTAAGTGTAGGCAGTCCTTTATAGACATTTGATCCCAATAATAAGTTTCTGTCAAAAATAACATTTTAGTGGCAAGCTTTTATAGCCGAGTGTACTTTTCTTTGGATATCCATCAAATGCTCACTGAGACGATTCTAAGGAGCCCAAGCTCGGTAGGATTGCTTTTTCTATTATAGACTTCCTATGGCCACCTTCCGGCTCCATCATCAGATCAGCCCCATGGTAACATATTATTGTATTTTCATCAAAGTTAAGTAAGTATGCAAAATTTCAGCTCAATCGGTTGATGATATCTGCTTCAAAATTGAGTTGCAAGATTTCACCCGAACAAACATACTTAGATACATACATACATACATACATACAATGCAAGTTAAATAAAAGCTTTTTATAAAAAATAGAATCGATTGACATCCTCGCAAAAAAAATTACCGCACGCCTATCGGGAATTGGGCTGAATGAACGCAACCAAGCAATTGACAGCGCGCCTGTCTTCAGCCAGACGTCCCTACATCAAATCATCATCAATCATCACTGGTTCCCTATGGCTGTTGTCACACTGTGCTGCACATCGGAGCGGCGTCCAGTGCTGCGGCTATTAACTTTGTACTGTAGAATCTTGATTTGTTTATAAAAACCGCAGGGTATAACACACTGCCATCGCATCTCCGCTCAAACAAAAAATCCGCAGCATCGCTCGTCCGCCCGGATTGCGTCGCAGTGTGACAACCGCCTTAGGGCCATGGTCTCTTCCTCGAAGTACTCCCTTGAAATGAAGCGCAGCCGAGTGTGGATAAAATGAGTTCACTACTGGACAAGACACGAGCGAGGCGGCCATACGAGTGAGCGAGACACACGTACCGCGCACCGCTGCCGCTCGCCGCTACCGAAGTCGTTGCCGGGCAGGACGCACTGCAAGCCGCGCTAAAGCACTAGTGCACATGGTGCCCCGCCCCACCTTCCACTTTTGGTTGGACAAAATAAGCGCGCATTCGTTGCCACTCCTAGAGACGCGACATTGAATATATTTTTAATTCACTAGTGGGTCTGTGAGCTGAAGAGCTCGCAATTTTTTTTATATATTTAGTTATTTATTTTATTTATTTATTCAAATTAGTTGCACAGCATTACAGTAATTCAACTAAGGCACTGTGAACTACGAAATCATACATACTAAAATAAACTTAAATCTAGTTGGATTTAGGCTACGTAACAGCGTGGCTCCGTTGCGTCATCTGATCTTGCGCAGGATTCGGCAGATTGCCCCGGAACTGCCGAAACACAACACCCTTCGGCCAGAAGTCTGCACTTGCGATGGTGCTCTGCAGCGGCCGCGGTACGCGCACCACAAACGAGCTGAAGTGCACGTAGTGGCGGGACTGCAGCTGGTGCACCCTCAGCGAGAAGCCAGTCTTCCGGCGAACGTACCTACTCCACCACATCGTCAGCCACGGCGGAGTGATGCAAGCGCGACACATAGAGCGCCTTACTCGGTGTGGCAATCCGAAGACCAGAACCAACCGGCTCGGCAGTCCCACTCAGAGTCTTGCTATATGACTGAAATATGACATTTTCCCGTTTTCAACCTCCTCATTCCGCCATTTAAAATATATATACGAACCTGCTCACAAAATTTCGCAAGAATCGGTTTAAAAATGTCGCCTGTAGGCGAGAAGTAAATTTAATCCAACAATGCAAAAAAATAGACTCTTAAACTGACATTACCTATTGACGTCAAATATTCCACAAGCCCAACTTCGATAAAATCTTTCCAAACAACCTAAGCTATCACGGTCAATTTTCGCAAAAACACCCTAGTCTTTCTAACATGTCAAGATTCAGATTTCGGGTCAGAACGTATATGATCGTGACTGGAATGAGAATCCTAAGATTGTGAACCCGAATTCATTAAACTCAAACCGAGGAGACTTGTTGGTCCCAAACTAGGTCTAGCCGCAGTAAATATTAGCTAAAGCAGTAACTCAACTAGTGCTTCTTAACAACTTTCTAGACCTTCGCTCTATTGGAGCGATAGGGTTGTCACTCTTTAAACAATATAACGTGCGGAACCATTGAATAAAACTTAATGATTATTCAGCCATACGAACTTTCAGATATCAATTTTACAATACAATAATCGTTTATACCTTTCGGGTTTTGAAATGGACGACTTCAAGCATTTGTAACGGCACATGAACAACGTTGAGGGCTTATTTTTTTTCCATATAAGTTTGTAATGATGTTTGGATGTCTGTTAATCAATCACGCAATATCGGCTGATCGGATTTACATTAGTTATACAGATAGTTTGAATCCCAGGGAAAGATATAGGATAGTTTTTATCACGGAAATTACCCCTTGGGGTCAGAAGAGGGGTTGGATTTATGTACAGATTACAGATTAGGCGCTTTATTAATCCCGTAGATATAGCAATACGCGGACAATGGAATGTACATTACAATAGCATTTGACAACTTTCTTAATGCCACAGTTTGCTGAAAACAGTTTAGATATGCATTTAGATATTCATTATTGCAAAGTTTGTTGTAGCAATGCATATAATAAACGTGTGTATGGTATGGACTTCTTTTACTGCTTTAAACAGTATAGATATACTGTGGTCTAGCATTATGAGACGAATTGCGTTATTTGTTTAGGTACTTGCTTTTATTTGTTTTTCCCAACTTTCTCCTTGTTCTTGTGTTTGTATTATTACTTGTATTGGTTTTCCAGTTTGTTTGATATTTTTATCAGCAAATCTGTTCCAGCTGCAGTTATTTGCATAGAAATAGAACATGTGAATTTTAGAAACCTATATTTTGTTTTAGAGTATTGCACAGAAAACTAAATAAACGATATTTTCCTGCTTTAAATTTGAATCTATGGAAGACCGTAGTAAATATCAAATAAGAAATGACAACTCAAGATAAAAGTAACTTTTTATTCATTATTTACATTATAAACCGATTAAAGAAGGATAAGATGTACGATTCATTCCATACCCAACATATTGATTTTACTAACGTGGTTAATAAAAGCTGATTAAAATTCAGAGCCTCCCTAGCCAACATAGATTTAGTATCCCTAAAACCGCCTTTCTATCTAAGGCTTTATCCCTACCGCAGAGGAAAGCCCAAGCTTACCCGGGTCCATATAATTTATGATCTACGCCCTATTGATCGGGGTGTTTAACGACCAGTACCGTCACGCTTCTTTTACCGCTCTAGGGAAGAAACGATGTAAGTGCATTGAAGCTTTAATGGGCGATTGGTACGTTTTTGTTTTAGAAAATGGTCTAACCGATAATGCTCAGAAGATGTGGGGACGTGTCTTGTAAAGACATGTGAGTTAGCGATATAGGAAAAAAGAAAATTAGTTAACGTAATACATGTCATAAAAACGTAACACATTTTACCTTACCGTTGTCGGGTAAAACGTATCCTTTAAACATCTTTAGATGAAGAAGAAAAAAAAATCATTGGATGTGCAGCTACTTCTGTACCTGTCCAACGTTTCAGTGTAATGAGAGGACATTATTTTTTCATCAGATGGCGCTGCAGATAAAGCCGCGCCACGCACCCACGAATCCTGTCAAGACTTTTTCCTAAATTGATTGGGGTACGTGTTAAACGACCACTTGTACCTTTTCACGCTTCTTTTACCGCTCTAGGGAAGAAACGATGTAAGCGCATTGGAGCTTTCATGGGCGATTGGTACCTTTCTGTTTTAGATGTTAGTCTTACCGATAATGCTTAGAAGATCGGGGGACGTGTCTTCTTAAGATATATGGGTTCCAGATCAAGCAAGAAAATGTAGAGGCTGCAAACTAAGCAATAGATGAATCACTAAATTTCGATAATACGAGTTTATCTATTGCACTTTCAGCCGAGAAACAAAGTGCTTTTCACGACTAATGCGAGAAAATATATTACAATACGAGTTTGTTGTGTTCGTCATTAAGCCAAGCTCCTTTTTGCAGCCTTATTGTTGTAATAATGAAGGCTATTTAATAATAATTCAAAAGAATATTTAATATTTATTAAACAAACTTAGAGTAAAACCTGTCGAATATTTATCAAGAAGTAAACCTGAGGCGCATTATATTAATTAAGAAAATATACTCGTTTGCGGATATTTGTACGTTTAAGAATAAAATATACCTCATATATGACGCATTCTCATTTATCAATTTAATTTGACATGCAGCAGACTGACTGACAGATTAGCTTTGATTGGTTAAATTGTCGTTTAAGCAGACCGAGAAAATTACTCTGAAATATTTTCTAAAAAGTCGTATCTTACTATAAACTCCATGTATAAATACAAACTGTTACCGTAATGTGCTACATTGTTGTCTTGTTGCGAGCTAACATATATATACAGTTTAGAAAATGTACAAATATAAGCAATATTTTCTTCGGTTTCCGCGACTATCACACATTTACGGATTATATCGCGTATATTAATTATAATCCGTTTAAATAGTTTTATTTAAATACTAGGAGGTGCCTGCAACTTCAACCGCGTGTTTTTTTTACCGTAGATGGGTAAAAAGTATCTTATAACTATCTTTGGATGTCCAGCTATCCCCAGACTAAAATAGGTTAAAATTCGTCCAGCCGTTTCGGCGTGATTTATTTATTTATTGAAAAAACAGGTTACATGACATTACAGTATACACCAATGCGTCATGAACCGAACAATGTTTATTTCGACGGCGAAACGGCGTGGCCCCGTTCTTCCGACATCTCAGGTGTTGGATTTGGTAGATTGCCCCGGAACCGACGAAACACGACACCTTTCGGCCAGAAATCAGCACACGCGATAGTCTCCTGGAGCGGCCGCGGCACGCGCACTACAAACGAGCTGAAGTGCACGTAGTGGCGCGAATGCAACTGGAACACCCTTAGCGAGTAGCCGGTTTTCTGGCGAACATACTGCGTCACTTCTTCAGCGGTGGCAGTGTGATGCAGGCGCGACACGTACAGCGCCTTGCTCGGTGTGGAGACCCGCAGACCACAACCAACCGGTTCAGCAGTACCACACTGACTCTTGCGTGTCTTACGCTTTCTTGACACCGTTGTGAAACCCTCCTTGTCCACATTGGTGCGATGGGTTTCCTTTTTTGGAGGATCCCGAACTTCACGCGCTTTTGAGGGCGCGGCTTTCCGACGGGCTGGAACAGGCTCACCAGCAGAAACGACGTCAGCGAAACGACGACGTGGTTTCGATGAAGCGTTGACGGGAGGCCCCGCGAGGAGGGGACAGGGGGGCCGCGGATCGGCATGCACAGTGACATTGCTATTAGGCGCAGTGTCAGCTACACGCGACTTGACCGAGTTGGCATTTGCCGCCCGGTCATTATTCTTGAAATTTGACGCCGTCAGTGACCGCGTTTCTAGGGCACCGTCGCGCAAACGGATGATTTCTTTGCGCAATACGTCAATAACGGCCTGCGATTTGTCAAATTTCTCAAGAATTTCTGCCATGCCTGCTTTAAGAGCCACAATTTCTTTCAGCAGGCAGCTCACGTCATATTCATATTCATATTCATTTATTCAATGCATTTGTGTGTACAAAAAGGTCTTAAATATCTAAGATGTTCCAACACAAACCCTGTAAGGGCACTGCACATTTTAATTTTGATTTTATTTTATCTACTAATATCAAATTAGCATGCATTAATTACAATACTAATGGAAAGAAATGATAATTTATGAAATAATAATAATAATAAGCAATTGAATTATTCAAATTAATTAATTATAATTTATATAATGGAAGGAGAAGAGAGGCAGACATTCGTTTGTGCTGAATTGTACCGAACTATTTTAATTACTCTAAATATTCTTTTACCGTGTAGTATGCTTGTTCCAAAAGGAACTTTTTTAAAGAATCTAAAAACTTGTTTTTATTAGGCTCTTTCTTTATGTGGTCAGGTAGTTTATTAAATATTTTTATTGACATGGGATGAGGTCCGTTCTTATGTATTTTTAATTTTGAAGCCGTTTGAATTAGGTTATTTTTAGAGCGAGATTCGAATCGACGGGGCTTATCACCAAGTCTAGTATAGAATTCTGGGTATGTTTTTACAAATTTACACGAGCGCCTAAAATTCTTTAATCAACTGTCACTCAATCACAGGAGAAAGGCTCTTGACCTGATATTCCTGTATAAAGTGGTCAACAGTAAGGGACTATCATGCCCGGACTTGCTAAGGAGCATTAATATTACCTTGCCAAGACGGCTACCTCGCAGGGGCACATATAAACTGTTCAAGGAACGTTTCAGAAGGACAAAGCTGGGTGGGAACTCGCCACTATCCAGGATGACGAAGTTTTATAATCACGTTCCGGTCTCTAGGGGGATTGATATATTCCATGACAAGTACTCAAACTTCAGAAAAAGTATCATTGCATATCTGGCCTCCCTGGATTCCGGAGCGTGATGAACCTCTGAATTCGGATTTGTACTATGTCTTTTATCCGTGTTATTTGTATGATTGTTTTTTATTTGTTTTTAGATGTAAGTCTTTTTCTTTTTTGTAAGTCTTTTTCTTCTTTTTTGTGTACCCGCACTGCCTGCTATTACGCTCAACATAGATTGACTGTAATGGCAGTCACTGCTTAGTAGCAATTTTATTCTTTAAAGAACCCAAATGTTAGCCGTGGTTACCTATAATTGGATAAGCATCCTGTTTGTCATTTGTGTACTTTTACTATGTTATAGTCTGATGTGTTATCTGTTGGTAATCCTTAAATAAATAAAATAAAATAAATAAAATAAATAAATAAACTGATTTCCAATACAAGAGAGGGGCACACGTTACCTGTCAAAAGAGATCCCAGTGAGCGTGAACACGCTGGCCGCCACTGTCACGTTGGCGATGAAGTTGCTGAGCTGGCAGTACCGCACGCCGAACACCCAGTCGCTGCGGACAATCGATCAGGTTAAGAGGGCGCCGAACGTTAGCGACTGAACCATAGAGCGCGGGGAATGCGTATTTCGAACGGCGCGCGGCCGCCATAGTAAAAATGTATGGAGAATTAAAAGCACTTTTTGATAAATCTGGACCTTTAATACCAAACAATAATTGAAATATTTGATGCGGACAAATTGTAATGTAAACATTCATCTTTTTATTGAACTGAAAATCAGAATAGATTTCCATAAAAAAGTATAAAAAAACATTTAACGCCTGCTTACGATTTTACAATTTTCGTCCAACTTTACTTAGATCTCTAGGGTAAAATATTAATAATCTTATATTTTTTCCACGGAGAAGTTGTTAACACATTCTTCGAAGTGCTAAATATATAGTTTATAAATGGATTAAACAATTAGTGTTGACGTTATCTACTTAACGGCAACTGCCTATTTTTTCACATTTCGCTCGGTGCAGTCTTAATAATAAAGCGAGGACGCATAATTGTAGGTTAGATGAAACTTGACGGCAAAAAAACACGTTAACTTACTATTGCAAAAAAACTACTGAAACCATTGATACAAAGATCAAAGCTGAAAGAAGAATTTAAATGCGTGATGCTGGAGGAAGAGATGCTGCGCCCAAATAAATGGGATAAGGGCAAGCGAATGATGATGCTGGAGGAAGAGACCAGGAATCCAACCCGGCACCTCTGGATTACCGGCCCGGAATTAACCTTTCCACCAGTTCTCTTCCACCAGGAAACCTTCCCACCACCCTTCCTTCTTTCGCATTTAAATTTGTCTTTGAGCTTTGATCTTTGTATCAATGGTTTAATATAAAAATTGTGGTGTGTACCCACATAAAAAAATTAGGCATTATAAAAAATTTACTCATTTAAGTTTCTCTTAAGGAGTTTCTGTACAAGAAAAGATTGACGACCCGATGTAGTAAAGTTTCAGATAAACATCTAAAAAGGCGAACGAAGCTACAAGGCGGGAAGACAATTGAAATCGTCGGCCCATTTCTACCAAAAACTGTGCCGCAATAGCTATCGCGAGCTCCCATAGACAAGACCAAGAAAGCCAAGAAATGCGTAAGTAGGCACTCGTTTCTAAGTAAGGTGCGATTCGGGTACACAGTCTTAAGATACGTATGACTTATACGATTTTAGTTACAAAGGATTTATTCCAATATAATGACAGGGCATTTATTATACAAACAAAACACGCCATTATTCGTAGTTCAAACATTTTTATGCTTCTTTCCAAGAATTGCTGTCGTTTTTCAATAACCTGCAATTTAGCGGCTATAAAGCATCAAAATTACTGGTTACGATACTGTGATCGGTACTTTGCCCAGAAATGTTTTCAGTGTAGGTTTACCACTGGAAACATTTCTGCACTGATTGGATATGCAAACTGTTGCCTACTCGATTCTGAGAATATTTTCTAGCTTTTGTTCCTTTTAAAGCATGGAGCTCCATGCAACAAAAAGCTCCAAGCTAAATTCGTTTAAGTACTTAATGTTTCGCAAAAAATTGTTTTATCGAGCGTTATGTTTCGCATAATTCTCGTTTCGCATAATTGTTATTCTACTGATACCAGTTACTTTTCTGAAAAGTTATAATATAAACCTAACCGAAAGTAACCTAATTTACCAGGATTTTAGAACATTTAGAATATGTTTCCCGATTCAGATGAAGTATATTTCTGCGAGACCTTATGCCGTGATCACACGTACCGAGTAAACGGGCGAGACAGTAACGGCCTTATCACACTTGCGATTTGCGAGCGAATTTTGTATGAAGGCGATCACGCAACGAGCCCGCCGCGTCGGTTATTTGTATAGAAAACTCGCTCGCAAATCGCAAGTGTGATAAGGCCGTAATATGTTTCTCGACCGAGACAGTGATATAAGTGAGTAGCTGTTTACACATGTTTTGAAATTAGCACAGTGAGTTCAGTTCCATAGAGACTTTTGGACACGATGGATCGTAAAAAAATCGCCGAGCGGCAGACAGTGCACGTTCAGACCGGCCGAGTGAGCGAGCGAGACAGTGCGGGGAAGCGGGAGGGTGGTCACTCGGCCTAGTAGATAGAACAGGAGCCGAGCTACTGTCTCGCCGCTTTGTTCGGCCGAGCACTCGGCGCTATGTTTATACGCACCGAGTACTCGGCCGAGGGCAATGTCTCGCCCGTTTACTCGGTACGTGTGATCAAGGCATTACGTTCGGTAAAACAATTTTCTGCCAGATGAGGGTAATCCAGCTAAATTACAATTATTAAATCGGCCGGACAGTTATATCGGTATCTGTATCACACCTGTATCGGTATCATTCCATCCATTAATAGTATTAATGAAGTGAAGGAAAAAATAGTCTCTTTGTACGTATCAGAAGACCAATAAATAGATAGGGACAAGAGAAGCGTCGCGATCACTCCTCCGACAAGAGCGAAGCTCTTTTATTATGAATGGATTCCTTTTAAGACCTAAATACAAAATTAAGGCAAATAATTTTAATCCCAGTGCTGCCATTGTTAGGTTTGATTGAAATATATCTTGAGGCCTACTTCCATATTAAATATTTAAATTTCAAATATTAAAATTCTGTTCTAGAATTGTAACATACTAGACTGTTGCGGCGTCTCTCGTTAATTCATTATACAGACCAGTTGCCATAATTCGACCGTTTTGTATATCGCATAAATAAGCATAATATTTTTTTTTTTTTTTTGAATAAACATTAATAAGTTTCATTTAATTGTTAATTAAACTGAACAGCTGACAACATTATCAATTTATGAAATATAATGACAGACACAAAAGATTTAACAAGTTGCTAACTAGAACAAAAAACTTCTGTCCTATGTTTATCTTATTATTAGGAACTACTCCTTTCGCTATCAGTGATATTTTTCATTGGTTAATAATATAGGTATTTTGGCTCTCTAGGTAACGATGCAGCCGACCAGCTGGCTAGGAGAGGATCCGATGATTTGGCAATTGGCCCAGATCCTATGCTCCCCTTGGCGTTTAATCAGCTGCGTACATGGCTTCGTCACAGAACACGATCACAACACGCCGATCAATGGGCAGAAACCAGTACATGCAGGCAGTCCCGGGAAGCAGTCCCATACCCAGACACACGCCTGACAAAGCGCCTGTTATCGCTAAGCAGGCCCGCTCTGCGAGTAGTAGTAGGCACTATCACTGGACACTGCACACTTAACAAGCATTTATATGTTCTAGGAATGACCGATAGCCCCCTGTGTAGGGGATGCCTGTCGGCCGAAGAAACAGCTACCCACGTGATCCTGGAATGCGCTGCCGTAGCTAAGCAACGGGCTGAAATCCTCAAAGCACCGAGGTCACTTCGTGAAGCCTGTGGAGACACCAGGAGAATCCTGCGCTTCTGGACGGAGTTAGGCTGGCTAGACTATTAGCCGGCAAATCTGTACGCACAATGGCCCGAACATACACGGGCTAAGTGCGGAAAGCGGAGCCCATAACCATAACCATAATATAGGTATTTAACCTATTTTTAGTTTTTAGGATTCAAGTTTAAATATCCATAGAGCAAATTCCCTTTTGAATGCCAAGAACCGATTCCGACCCAAATCTACCCAGAAAAATATGTTCTATTCACTCGTTTTAAATAATTCCTTAGGTTTTCATATTGCACAAAAAACCTGTTGCTAGCTAACGCTGAAAATTAAAAATGAATTATTTACTTTTAAGGTATCGGAAACATTTTACAAAGAAATGCTCTCGAGATTTGGAAAACAAAAAGTGGAGCGAGACGACATACATCAAATGAATTATGTAGTTACTCAGATTCAGACGAAATCACCGCCGAGCTCCCGCCCTGGGAGGATCGGCTGGCTTCGATAAAGTATCGGAGATAGATTTATTAGTCCGCTGAGTCGTTTATTGGTGACTGAACTCTCTTAGGGGCTGTTCAAAAATTACGTCATCAATTTTTGATGATTTGCAACACAATGTTTTTAATAATTATAAAAAAACCGGTCAAGTGCAAGTCAGACTCGCGCACCGAGGGTTCCGTACAAACACTTTCCATCCTTAAGTGGTTAAGTTAAGTTTGCACCTGGTATGTATAGCGCTCCATACAAATGAGGTGCAAAGTTAACGCATAAGTTTGTTGTATGGGGGCCCCCCTTAAATATTTATTTCATTTTATTTTTAGTATTTGTTGTTATAGCAGCAATAGACACTATCACCGTTCTTGAGATACAGCCTGGTGACAGACGGACGGACGGACGGACGGACGCACAGCGAAGTCTCAGTAATAGGGTCCCGTTTTTACCCTTTGGGTACGGAACCCTAAAAACAGTTTAAACTCACGTAAAAGTTGCCAGGAACGACCCGACTTGTTTCGAGCAGCTATCCGTGAGCACGGAATGCTGTGCCTGATGAAGAGCTCCATGTGGCAATTTTTTCGTGTGTTCAGTCAACAATTTAACGGATTTCCTCCTCAGCAAGCCTTATAGTAAACCGCTGGTAGATATTTTTAATTAAAATTATCAATACCCTTCTGGCACATGTGTAATTATCGTTATACATTAGGCATCTGACATGTATGTATATACACCTTTATTTCTATTTTTTTTATAGGGTAGTTTGCACAAATGTAACTTTGATACAATTTTTCCTCTGTCAACCTTTGACAACGGTAATTAGAAAGCTACCGAAACGTCAGGGAGGCTCGAATAATTAGTATACGCGATATAATCCGTTTAAATTTTTTTATTTATTTGTGTGACAGTCGCGGAAACAAAAAAAAATATTATATTAAAATATTTTTTTTGTGAAGTTATACCGTTTTTAGGCGTAGTCAACTAGGAACCCTAATAGTTTCGACATGTCCGTCTGTCCGTCTGTCTGTCTGTCTGTCTGTCTGTCTGTCTGTCTGTCTGTCTATCTATCCGTCCGCGGCTTAGCTCCGTGATCATTAGTATTAGAAAGCTGAAATTTGGTATGAGTAGGTATGTGTATGTATCACGCCGACAAAAGTGGTAACTAAATAAATCTCGTGCGATCACCTAAACTAAACGTCTCGAGCTGGATCATCAGTACCCTTACGAGGCCTTATTCCTTTTAAAATGCCGATTATTTTAGACATTTTTCTCTGTGATGAAAGATGTTTCTTAACATTATTGATGTTACTACCTAGGACAGGGCTATTGAGATTTATTGGTATATTTGAAACCTACAGTTTGAATTTTTCATTAATAATTTTTGTTTCAAAATCTACTCGATATTGACAAAATTCACGCGGAAAATTAGTTTATTCAACTCATTTTCCGCTGCACGCAATAAAATCATGAGAAAGCTATGTTACTACCTAGACCTCGGGGAAAAGTATTATTCACTGCAAAAAGGTGGTTGTAAGTATGAACATTTCTTTTTAAAGGAATAAGGCCTCTTAACATGAGTTTGCAGTGACCGTATTCGCTAGCGTTTGCGTAAACGATTTGTATGGAGAATTGTAGTTCTACAAAGTGACCGCTACGGGCGCTGTACTATTCTCCATACAACTGTTTACGCAGTCGCTAGCGAGTACGGTCACGTTAACTCATGGTAAGGGTACTGGCGTTCAATTTGAGATTGGAATCAGATTTATAAGTTCGTTGAGTCGCTTTTGGCGGGGAGACAATTATATAAACTTTCTCAAACAATTGCGTGTTAGTACTAGATAACCATACCCCGTGGTTTGTGGTCCACGGATAATGTGACGCCTACAGTCGACATCATCAGCATTGCAGCGCTGACAGTGGCGCCATCTATTCGTCAAGGATGAAGTTGGGGTCCCACCACGGGGATTAAGAATCAATAATGTACGATTCCCACTGACCGGGCGGAGTCAGCGCGCGCTCAAGCGCATCTAAATAGTTACCAAAGGAATGTAGAGCTTCTGCACGATAGTCAGATCCCATATTCGAATGTTATTGGCGCCGCTGCCGGCCGATCGGGCGCTTCCGGACGCGGGCGGAGGTACTCGGCTGTCGTCGCGCGTAAGCGGCTCCGTTCAGTTACCGCCGCGCGCCATCGGCTCCGTTCGCTCGTCCCTCGCCCTAGACTTTAATCGCTCGGACGGACGCAGTCGGGTGCCACCGGGCGCTCTAGCGTCCGCTGGAACGTGGCGGCAGCCGAACCCGCTCGACCTGGTCAGTGGACGCGGTCGGCCGCTGCCGGCTGCCAGAGCGCCCGTTGCGACGCGGCGACAGCCGACCCGGCCCGGCCCGGTCAATGTGAATCGTACATAAAAGGGCTGCGCCAGAGCGCCAGGCGCTTTTTCGGCTGGTGTTCCTTGCAGTGATAACAGGAGGGGTGCGTGTGTGCATAATTGTAGTTATTTATTTGTTTCTTTGTTTGTTTCATATTATGTTGTATAATAAATGTATATAATTTATCCGTTGCTTGAAGAATATTAACCTGTTCCCTTTCTGATCGCTAACTGAAAACCCCGGGTAATGTAGATAAATATAAATATATAAATATCAGACAACCTCACACAAATCGATCTAGTCCCAAATTAAGCTCAAGAACGCTTGTGTTATGGGTACCAGACGACGATATACATACTTATACAGATAAATATATAGGTACTTAAATACATAGAACAACCATGACCCAAGCACAAATATTCGAGTTCATCAAACAAATATTTGCCCTGGCCGGGATTCGAACCCGGGACCGCCGGCTCAGTAGGCAAGCGCTTACAAACTTAGCCAAGAGCGTCGTCAGATAGATACGCTCATCATCTTCAAGTGGACTTGTGAAGACTTGATAGAATATCTGCTATTAGCACGATTCATTAATATGCATTAGTTTAAGGAGCAACGCCTTGTGATTAATTATGATGGTTTGCACTATTAGCTTTATATCTGACTATGATTATATTGATTATGCACGACCACTTTGTCTAACAGAAGATGCAATTAACTGCAAAATTGGTCATACATTATATGTAAATAATGTAAAAGTCATATAATATAAACGAAAAGCAGATAATATTTCAACCAATATAATTCCCGTATCAATCAATGTACAGGTTAAACAAACACAAAAGTAGAATATAACCGGCCAAGTGCGAGTCGGACTCGCGCACGACGGGTTCCGTATCATCAAATATAATAACTGTCCGGGTTAAGTTAAGTTTGCACCTGGTATGTATGTCGGATACAAATGAGCCCCACTTAAATATTTATTTTAAGCTGTTTTTAGTATTTGTTGTTATAACGGCATACTATGCATACATACATAGTAGAAATACATCATCTGTGAAAATGTCAACTGTCTAGCTATCACAGTTCATGAGATACAGCCTGGCGACAAACAGATGGACGGACAGTGGAGTGAATTGGGTCCCATTTTTACCCTTTGGGTACGAAGCCTTAAAAAAGTTTAGAATTTCTAGCAAAACTTTTCTAATTTTAACATTGGCCAACACACAAGTTAAATGCCTAAATTTCTTTCATTAGTCGACCGAAAAGGTTCAATAACGAAACCCCAGCGCTTCCTCTGTTTGTTCAGTCAATTTCATATTCAAATATCCATCTTTTCTCCGAGACCCGGCTCGCGGAAGACATATGAGATTAAATATAAAGGCGAAAACCCTGCTCTGCTGAACGGATCAACTTTTTAACCGACTTAAAAAAGGGGGTGTAACTCCTTAACGGTCCGGATTTCGGGGATAATTAATTCAAATGAGATGTACGCAAACAAGACCTCCTCGATCACCCCGCTAGATGTATGTATTACTTTATAGATTAAAAAACTGAAAAACAAAAAAAAAAAATTAACAATAATAGAACATACTTTAAAATAAGCTGACAAGCCAAAAATAACCCGTTCATGTACAAAGTTGATGCGAAACCTCACGTTGGCCATCAAACAAGTTAAATTCATAAATTTCTTTCATTAGACGACCGAAAAGGTTCAATAACGGAACCACAGCGCTTTCTCTGTTTTTTCAGTCGATTTCATATTCAAATATCCATCTTTTCTCCGAGACCCAGCTTGCGGAAGACATATGAGATTTAATATAAAAGCGAAACGTCTGCACTGCTACACGGGCGAATCAACTTTTTGAAGGACAGTTTTGATTCTTACCGGCCTTTACTTACATATTTTCTGTTTCGGGATGACCTGTACGCGAATTTACAAAAGCTATACTATTTCAGTCACGATTCAGATTCTAATCGGTGAGCTTTTATGTATGCATATTAGTTAACAACATCTATACCGTTACGGTAAAAAGTAGTCATTTCAGTAAATTTCTGTACTATACCAGATTAGGGTTTTGTTAAGTTTTGTCAAAACAAAAGCTAATCTGGTTCAGTTCGCATCTGAACCCTATCAGTATAGCCTTTGTAAATACGTGACCTGTACGCATTAGAGAACGTCTGGGAGGAACTTGCTCTGCAGCGAGACGACTGGCGAGAAAGAGGAGAAGCCTTTTGCCTAGAAGTATGACACACACAGGCTAGATAAAAAAAATCTGTTTATTAGGTTTATCAGTTGAGATTTTGTATTCTTTAAGGCTCCTTATCCGTTCATAAATGCTCTTTAAGACCTATTTCTCTATGATCAAACATATTTCTTGACATAAGTATTATCAATATTCCTACTCAGAACAGGAGTATTGCGATTTATTGGTACATTTATAACCTACAGTTAGAATATTTTTCATTGATAATCCATCCGCCTATCCATCCAGAGCGAAGAAATGGCAGTTAAATATAGATTATAATTATTAATTATGTATAACGAATTAATAAAATTATGTTTATTAAAATCTAGACTATTTCCAAGGCTATTACTGACATGGAAAATATACCTTATTAAAGAGATGTCCCCCGAGATTCGTGCAGTTTTTCTGGGCCGAGCAATTCGGCGCGGTAAATTTTAGTGAATGCTCGGGGGACAAGAATTCGCGTAAAATATACGTGGCGTGGCAAAAACAGTACTCTGCAACGGCCAATGTCACGTTTGTGATACAGAAAGAAGGAAATAACGAAAGAAACATTTATTGCTACGCCAAAAATAAAGTAGGTAGGAATAAGCTAGAACAGATTATAAGTACATTATTCACCCGAGTTATTCCACGTGACAGTGTCTCCCCGCGAAACAGCAGCAATAACTATATAAATAACCAACAAAATCGAATGGCCGTTATAAGAGCAATGTTGAAAAATGATTGTAATATTTGCCAAAATTGCTGCTCAGTTACTGCCTACAAGCATCTACAAGTTACAACACAATAAACGAAATATACTGAAAATGTGTCATGAACTGTGGGCTCTAGATGGAGAGACGACATAGTTAAGGTCGCAGGAAGAAAGTGGATGCACGCGGCCCGGAGTCGCAGTGAATGGAAAATGCACGAGGAGGCCCTAATCCAGCAGTGGATAGATACGGGCTGATGATGATGATGATGACTGAAAATGTTGCATCTTATTAGATAACATGAAAAAAGTTGCAAATCAAACTCAAAGATAAATATTGGCAAAACAAGCTCAAAGGCTAATATTTATCTGAACGTGTAGCCCTTCAGACGCCTAGTACTCTTTAAACTTACATCTTAATCTCTTTTAACAAACATTTGGCAGTATGGAAGTTGGTCATGGCCAAATGTAGGGTAATATGAAAAAGGCGTGCTGAGGGCTGAGCGAAAAATTGACTCTTCAAATCTAAAGTTTTCTACACCACATTTTGATCGGGTCAACAAACTCAGTTCAAGAAACGACTTGTTTCGAAACGACAAAGTGTCCTCGAAAAATTCAATGTCTCATTTTGTGAAGAAAATGTAGGTGACAGCAATTATGTTAATCGAACAATTTACGCCAGCCTTCTAAACCTATCATCACACGATGAAATACAAATCTAACTCAGTTATGAAAATAGAGAGAATTTTAAAATATTGTAGAAATAAAAAATACCTAGTCTTAAAACGGTCGAAGTGATTTTATTTTTAGGTTGTTACAGGTATTTGGAGAGACTAGTGAGTGGTGATGGGAAAGATAGACGGTACTGGACCATGGGGAAGAAACCCAATGCTTAGGGTGTGATCAGTTATCAAACCAACTCGATACAACGTCAAGGAACGTGCTCCAGAAAGTAAGCGACAAGGAGAAGTACATAGCTGCTATCAAAAATATTGATCGGCGATCCTCGGCAGTGAGAGATCGACTTAAAAGAAGAAGAAGAAGAAGAAAAGGTACTCAATTCGCGATGCAGGATATAATAATATAAGGCGCGCGGCGCTAGTCTTACAACGTCAACTGTTCGTAGATTTATTTGGTACAGTGATAACTGGACGTCCAAAGATGGTTATGGAAAGTTTGTATCCGACTGCTGACAAAGTTACGGGCACTGTCTAAATGAATATACATACGTACAAGCTTATCCAATGAAATGCGAATGTATCATA
The DNA here is from genome assembly GCA_905147355.2 of Apotomis turbidana. Classification (NCBI taxonomy): domain Eukaryota; kingdom Metazoa; phylum Arthropoda; class Insecta; order Lepidoptera; family Tortricidae; genus Apotomis; species Apotomis turbidana. The sequence goes on from LR990285.1 coordinate 2,768,260, forward strand.
TCATATGATATCATTTATTTATTTGTATTGGTCATACATTGTCATTGTTGTAAATTATGTACATGTCAAATAAATTAAAATTAAAATACAAAACATTATCCCCTGTATTAAAAGTCTATATACGAGTATACAGAGTGATCAATCCAAATAAATAAATAAATAAATGGGTCAGTAGGGAGACAACGAAAACAATAAGAGATACAGAAATCTGTTCTTAGGAACCATGGAGTCGATTTTAGATTTAATACAAACTGCATTTATTTTTTTATAAACCGGAGGTGTATAACTGGGAATTGAACCTGGTTAAAATACTGTAAGTAATCGCATGGCGTATTGTAACATTCCTTACAGAGGTTTTGACCGGGTAATGTATGAAATTATTAATGAGATTTATAAAAAAATAATAATGCAGTTTTTATTAAATCTAAAATCGATACCATGGTTCCTAAGAACAGATTTCCCTATCTCTTATATTTTGTGAATTCTCCCTGCTGACCAATTTGAATTGATCACCCGGTACGAGTATGTAGGTAATTTATCATGACATTGTTTAAAGCCACATAGTTGCATCGAATTTCATTAAAATTAACATTTACTAAGCTTACAGAATCCTTTCGCATTACACTCACGTACCGAACTTTCTGCAACCGCGTAGTTCCTGTCCACTACAGCTCGCTCTATCCCGCATCCCAGTGCGACAAAAAGAAGATTTCTGCTCTGTGCCAAGTGCGAGTCAGACTCGTGAATGAATGGTACCGCCGTAAAACATGCCATTTCTGTTCGGAGTAATTACGTTTTATTTTTTACCTTTATTTTATTATTTACTAGTAGGTACAGTGCCCGCAACTTCGTATCTTCCATTATTTTGCATTCGTATTACTACATTATGGTACATCCCATACAATATGAAATTTATCAAAAGCTTATTTTTGTAAATATTTTCTACGTAAAGCCAATGTGATTGTTTATGCTTAAGCATTATTGGCAAAACCGAAAAAAAGCCATTTAAAAACGCAAAAAACGGTTTTCGATTTAAAAAAAGTGCATCCGTCCGTCCGGGAAGTTTACAGTTTTCTTTGCATTTTTTGAGTTATTCAGTTTTGTCGTACAAAATATGCTCCATATTAAATTTTATTACTCATTGGTTTTTAGCCAAATGGGTCCATAATCATTTTTGTACCTTAAAATTATGAGTCGATTGGTTTTTTTTTCAACAAAAAAAGTAATCCTAGAAAAATATTTCCCTATTTCTATGGACAGTTGATTTTCTTCCACAGTATAGTTTCATTACATTATTTACTATACTAACTGTGAATATGAGAAAATTCCCTTCTGTATTGTGCAAATGTTTACATTTGAATAGGCAAGGGGTCTATTACACATACTCATTATAAAACAGCAAAGGCTTAATGAATTTCGCATGAAACTCTAAAAATGTGCACACTAGTTTGCGCCAGGTTCAAAGGGAAAACGAAATTATAAGCCTGTGGGGAATGAAAAATGCCTTTTGTGCTATGAATGTGGAAGACTGGATGGAAAATTAGTTTTTCTCCGTCGGTATTCGCATGTCAAAAATTTTACTTTACCGACCTACATTATTCGTTTCGTGTCAAAGAGGATTTATAGGGAACTTTTAGCAATGAAAAAGAGCATAATATAGAAAACAACAGGTACCTATTTATTGTGTATAATTATACCTATGCAATTTGCTTTAACAATTGCGAAACTGAAACCGCATTCGTTCAGAACCGACGCGGACAGAAAGGTTCTCGAGTAGCGACCACAAAGCGAAAAACGTAAAATAAATAAACCAGACCTCTTTTCAACGTTTGTCATTACCATTGACAATCTATCTCACAATTAAATCTAAACATTAAAGTTAGCTGGAAGAGATCCCTTATAGTAATATATTCGCCTTTGTACCTATATTATTTGTAATTGATGTATTTTTAACTGTTTTTGTGTACAATAATTTCTACTTTATCAAAATGCCATTCGTCTGTTACCGTAATGTCAATTTATATTTCTTTTCGGCTGAGATGATGGATGATCAATGAATTATTTCCGATACACCTGGAAACTTGGGTCTACGTGACGGTAGGCTTTTAGAAATTCATTTTTTTATTCATAAACTGACCAGCGATGAACTTCAGTAACACCGGATGGAAAGTGACTACGGGGTTGAAGAAGAAGGTCACTGGTTCAGCAACAGCCTGTTCGCTTTTGTCTTGAAGAGACCCAGAAATTATAATTTTCTGGAATTAGGTACACACGATTGGAGCGAGTTCCATTCCTTAGCGGTTCGCATTAAAAATGATTAAGCAAACTAAGAAAATAAGGATGAAATCACCCCTCGCCTGGATGTCCGATGATAAAACGGGGATGGCGGGATTAACTTGTGTAATTCCTGCGTTAAGGAAGGGTAGGTACTTGGATTTTCTGTGACAAATTGAACGTTCATTTAATTTCAACCTGAACACAAGAGGTAAGCCTCTGCGTCCAAAGTGAGTTTAAGATAGCACCGTATAGACATTCCTACTACAATAACGACGTAAGGAACATTAAACCTCCTATTATAAGTACATCGTTTTTAGTATGAGACGGTCTCCATGTGTTTGGAGCGTACGCTGAATACTGCGCTTGCCTGAATAACTTTGTATGGAAATTCACAAAACTGGCTTTGCATTAAGCCGTGTGGAACGCGAGAAGTCGTGAATAGGGTAATTTTAATGCAATTAGTCTCTGACTCTTTAGCTAAAAAGTTTGAATAAACGAGCTGTGTAAGTTTCTTTTTAGAAAAACACAAGAGCTCTAAAGAAACTGGATAAAGAGCTAGGGAAGGGTGGAAAGTTACTTTGTTGTCTTTAGAAAGCTTACAAATAGCCTAGTTAGAGAACCAATTTTAATATTTTCAAGACGGTATTTTTATCGCTTCTTACCATTCTATTATTTTGGAAATTAAATCATTGAAAACACCACAACAATATCGTGGATAACAATATTGTGTAACACCATTAAAATATAGTAAGTACATTACTGCAGACGCCGGAAAATAAGGGCTTGCCGGCTGAGTAGGTATAGACGGCCGACCGTAAGGGAGGCCGGATATGATACGAAGCCGGCAAGCCCATTTCACGGCTAAGGCATGTATAGTGCTTTTCTCGAACATATGCAATGAAATAAAAAAATACACTACTCAAAAGAACATAATTCAGCTGTTCAGCCAGTTCATGAACACATACGCCATGTTTAAAAAAAAGTATTTAATTTTCCCTCCAATCCCTCCATATTTTTATCTTTCGGAAGTCGTCCACGTTTGTAGTGTTCGAATGTTAGGGCCATTATACACAACCTGATAATAAGAATCTTAATTTCTATAATAAATAAAATAAAGGCAGAAGATTTTTAATATTGTCTATGGTCTCTGGTGACTTACATATAGACAGTATTTTAAATGTATTCATCAACACATTGAGTCATACAGATTTTTTTTCTTAATATCAGTTCGTGTGTAATAGGCCTTAACACTATCACTACATAGTATAAAATGAAGTCGCTTCCTTCTGTCCGTCCCTATATATGCTTTGATCTTTAAAACTGCGCAACGGATTTTGATGCCGTTTTTTTAATATAGGTATAGAGTGATTCAAAAAGAAGGTTTATATGTATAATACATGCATAATAATTATAGTAAAGAAACACTGCTAATTTTAGAGGTGTGCGAAGCATAATAAAGTAAACGTAGTACCTACTACATGTCCTGAATCGGTTTTATTCGAATAATAAGGGCCCTCTTGTAACAATAGCAGCAGTTCATAAATTATGAAAATGTATGGCAGAACTACGTTTCCAGCCGTAGATCCTTTGTATAAAATGATGAATGATTGTCCCACAAATAAAGCTCTCCATTTCCGAGTAGAGTGCACGTTTTATGATATTCTGATAATTTTATACGAAAAAAATACGTGTCATGCATAAATACAATTTATAAATAACGGTAGACAACAGGCGGTCTTATCGCTAAAAATCGATCTCTTCCAGACAACTTTTGGGTAGTGAAATTGATGAAAAATTTTACTTAATACAGAGTAGGTGCAGCAGAAGGCGAAGGGAGTACATAATTAAGATACTAACAGAAAATAAGTACGTATATGGGTAAATATACACATACATACATAGATATACAAAAAAATACATATACATACAGATATAAATGTACACATATATACAATAATATATATAGACACGAGACATATAAGAATCATATATATAACACTGTCTTCTTGTGGGTGGACCGGGGGGGTGAAGAGAGACAACGTGTGCTTCCGATGGTGTATATTTGAAAGTGAACTAACTAAATCTTAATTCTATATTATATCTAAGACAGGTACAATTAGTTTCAGCGCCCTCTATTGGGTTGGCTGGGAACTACATACTTAGGGCCTATAATAATCGATAGCTTACTCAATACATATTTACTTCAGTAACTAAGCCATCTACAGAGTTCGATGAAGGCTTTGTAGATGGCGCTGTTCTTAACATGCTCCGGGGCAAGGGAGTTGTTATGAACAACAACCGGTCTGTCATGAAGTTTGGAAAGGTCGCAAGTGAGTACGTGTTTAACTGCACATGCGTCCCCTCCGCTTGCACGGCAGATCCATTGTTATGCCTCTTTCAACGAATCTCATGATTAGGTACATATTTGCTAATTGGATAGTGATGTAAATATTGAGATAGGTAATCAAAGTACTTAATCATGTGTTACGTCGAAAGGAGCACAACACAAACTGCTTGGTACTTAAATTTCGTTATAATTAGGGAAATATTAATTTAATATTACATTTAGGTATGAGATTAAAAGGTTAATTATTTGATAGTAAGTTAGTACCAGGCAATTTGTTCTGTGTAGGGTTTATGAAAACAACCAAGGGTAATATTTTATTCAAATAAGAATGAAACTTAAATAACATTAGGTAAGTATTTGCTAATCATATTATAAGGGACTTAATTCTTATTTAATAATATGACTATACTATACATAGGTAACTTATATGTAGGCTTATGTGTCTATCGCGTCGACCGGTAATGGGCAGATATTATTAAACGACCGTTTGATGATGCCTCTCGCTGTTTGGATTTCGGCTACCCTCGCGACGCCGTCGCGGCCCGCGCAGCAGCTGACGATGCGGCCCAGCCTCCACAGGCAGGGCGGCAGGCGCTCCTCCCGCACCAGCACCACGGCGCCCACGCGAAGAGTGCCGCCTTTGGAGCATCTCCATTTTGTACGTTCCTGCAACAGTCCTAAGTAGTCCCGTGACCATCGGTTCCAGAAATCCTGCTGCAGTTGTTGCAATTGTTGGTGAAGAGTGAGTCGGTTCGTAGGTACATCTTTATAGTCGTAATCGGGCATTGAATTAGGTGTTCTACTAATCAAGAAGTGGGCTGGCGTTAAACATGTAATTTCATCGGTATTTGAATTTGGAATAGGGCATAACGGACGAGAATTTAAAATTCCTTCAACTTGTACAAGTATAGTAGATAATTCCTCGTAAGTTAAAAGTGCCTGACCTAGTACACGTTTTAAATGAAATTTACATCGTCTAATAGAAGATTCATGGAGACCTCCCATGTGGGGGGTGTATGGAGGAAGGAATTTCCATTGGATTCTCTCCTTTGCACAGGAAGCTATCAGTTCATTAGAGTAATTGTTTAGAAAATTATACAGTTCTGTCAACTCGTTACAGGCTCCATGAAACGTCGAAGCATTATCCGATAGCATTTCTTTCGGGACGCCTCTTCTACTTGTAAATCTTTTAAATGCCGAAAGAAATGCTTCCGTTTGCAAACCTGAAATTAATTCGATGTGAACAGCCTTCGTTGCCATACAATTAAAAATAGCTATGTAACATTTATAGGTTTTGTAGCCACGTCCCCTCCTGTCCCTAACAGTATACGGGCCTCCGTAGTCCAATGTCGTAAACAAAAAAGGGGGCGCAGGGGTTACTCTAGTTGGTGGTAGGTTACCCATGATTGGAATTTGTGACCTAGGTTTGGCTCTGAAGCAAGTCACGCATTTTTCAACTATTTTATTGGCTAGTCGCTTACCATTAATCGGCCAGAATCGCTCTCGTATCGATGACAGTAGCAGCTGGGGTCCGGCGTGCAGCAGTCTCACATGCTGGTCACTCATGATGAGCTTGGTTAAAATGTGTTTGTGTGATAAAATAATAGGATGTTTTTTATCGTAACTGTAATCGGACAGACCTAAACGACCTCCTACTCTTATAAGCCTATTATCCATAAACGGATTTAGGGACAATAAACTAGATGATTTTAGTAACGGTTTATTGCTTTTAAGTAAATTATATTCGGTTGGAAACATTTCGATTTGTGAGATTTCGATTAACTTATTTAATGCAATATTTAACTCGTCAACGGAAAGTGGACCTGAAAGTTTATTATTTTTGTTTAAACAATTATTCGTGAATCGGAATATAAATGCGATACAATTAATTAGTTTGTTTACATCTGACCATCTTTGAAATAACCGGTCTATGAATGAGTTTGGTTGCAAATTTGTACTTACGATACAATGCGTTTCGGTCGATTCGGAATTTGGTAAATGTGTATGAGACGTTTTATAAGTAGGCCATTCGTCACTATGTTTCTTTAACCACGAAGGTCCTTCCCACCAGAGGGCGCAGTCGGCCAATTTATCCGCTTGTACCCCCCTGGTTAAAAGATCAGCGGAATTGTCGCTCGACGAGACCCAGTGCCAATCGCCGTTGTCGGTCAAACTTTGTATTTCAATTACGCGGTTTTTAACAAAACAAGTAAGGTTATTTGGTTGTTGTGATTTTATCCAAGCCAATGCTACATTCGAATCGCACCAAAAATATGTTTTAGTAAAGGTACACTTAAGTGCATTATTTACTTTTTTATATAACTGCGCAAGCAACAATGCGGCTCTCAATTCAAGCTTAGGGATTGTTTCATTGCGCGCCACCCTTGTCTTAGAACACAATAATCGAGTTAAAATATTTCCGTATTTATCTATAGTGCGAATATAGATAGCGCATCCGAATGCAGTTAATGAGCTGTCCGAGAACCCATGCAGTTGCAATGTTACGTAATCGTTGATAAGCGCGTGTCTAGGTACACGGAGTGAGTTTAGCGTAAACAACTTTGTATAAAATGTTTCCCATTCGTTTATAATGCTTATTGGTAAAGGAACATCCCAGTCGATTTTGTTTTCTTTCCATAATCGCTGGATAATGCATTTAGCGATAATTAAGGTCGGATTTAATAGACCGATTGGGTCATAGACAGCTGAGGCTAAGGATAAAATCTTGCGCTTAGTTAAAGGCTCTGGCACTGGCTCATGTTTGAATTGGTACGTTAAGTAATCACTATCTCTACACCACGCTAGTCCTAGCACTTTATGCGTATCATGCGCGAGTGGGGAAAGTGATGTGGTAGTGTGTGTGTGTTGGGTATTACTCACTGTTTTTAATATATTCTCGGAGTTCGATTTCCATTTTCGTAGATAAAAATTCGCTCCAGACAGGATTTGCTGGATGCGAACAGCTGTTTCACCTAGTTGTTGCTCGTCGTCGCCTCCATGGAGAAGGTCATCCATATAGAAGCTGCCGCAGATCGCCGCAGCTGCTTCTGGGTACTGGTGTTGGTTTTCTTGCGCGAGCTGTTGTAGGCAGCGAGTAGCTAGGTGGGGCGCACTTTTTAAGCCGAAGCTGAGTGTAGTGAGTATGTATGTACGTAAAGGTTCCGTAGGGTTTTCGCGCCATAAAATGCATTGTAAATGTCGTTGGTTTGGGTTTATATATATCATTCTATACATACGTTCGATATCTGCGCTTATCACGTATTTATTTTTCCGGAATCTTAGCAATATGTTTACTATGTCATCTTGGTTTATTGTACCTTTGTATTGAATATCGTTAAGTGACCTTTTATTATCAGTTTTAAATGACGCGTCAATAACGACTCTAATTGGTGTCGAGAGCTTGTGGGGTGTTAAGACTGCATGATGAGGTAAATAATTACATTGCTCCGTGTTTTTTACCTGAACCATGTGACCTGCCATTTCAAATTCTTTCATGAATTGAACATATTTTTGTTTATATTCGGGGGCCCGGGAAAATTTAGATTCTAATGTTTTGAATCTTTTATAAACTATGGATCGCGACTTGCCCAAAGATGTTGGCGGCTCCTTAAAGGGAATAGTTACCACAAAGTTACCATCAGAAGTTCTGGAGTGCTCATTGAATATTTTCTCGCACTTTATGTACTCATCATCTGGTATAGTGGTTACGGGATGTAATTCGTCCGAATTCCAGAAGGTCTGAAGCATTTTTGTTTGTATTAGGTTACATCTAACTTTTTGGGGCAGGTTGGTTGAGTACGGGCCGGATATTACATAACCTAGTCGGGTCCTTTGAAGTATTGGCAAGCCATCACCTAATCGGTGCTGCCCTATACAAAGCAGCTGATAAAATTGTTCAGCTCCTAGTAACAAGTCAATTTCCCCACCTTGGTAAAATAATTCGTCTGCTAAATGGAATCGTTTAGGTATATTAAAGGTTTTTGCATCTCTCGCGAATGTTGGTAAGTGACAGATGTTAGGTACAATAAAACAAGATAAGTTGGTTGAGAATGAGTCATCGTTTGACTGGATTGTTAAATTGCATAACTGATTAACATTGGTTACGTTTTCATTAAATCCTAAGACTTCTAGGTTTGTTTTTTGAATAGGTAAATTTAATTTATTGTATGCATTTTCGGTTATAAAATTCGATTGGGATCCAGAGTCCAGTAGAGCTCGTAAAATAACGGTTTGATTGTGTTTATCTAACACCTTAACTCGAGCTGTGGATAAAATTACACATTTGTTTTGAGCTTGTGAATAGGTATTGCTATCATGTGATAAATTCGATGGTCGTTGGTTAGTTATTAAATTGACTGACTGTGATTCTACAGAGGTAGTCTGTTCGTTAGTACTATAAAGTGTTGATTGTCGAGTTGGGTTTGATTCGGTTGTGTCGGTATTTGTAATGTGTAAGAGCGTGTGATGCTTACCTTTGCATGTTCTGCAGTTACTCGCGCGGCAATTAGGTAGAATATGATTCGAGCCTAAACAGTTTAGACAAAGGCCTAATCTTTTCACAACACGAATGCGCGACGTTGCATTCAGAGCCATAAACTTAGGACATTGGTTTATAAAATGAACCTCCTTACAGTTCGGACATTGGTTACGATAGGTACTATATTTGGGTGTTACCTTACTGTTGGTATGGGACGGAGGGCACGTGGTCACCATCGCCTTCCTCGGCGGGAGCTCGCGGCATGCGGGCTTCGAGGGCTCGGCGGGACTCACTGCCTCCTTGAGGTCGGCTTGAGATCGCAAGAACGACTTGAACTCCTGTAACGTAGGCAATTCACGGGAATTATTTTTTTCCTCCCACCTGTTTTGTAAAGGTTTTTCTAGCTTGGAGCTGAGAAAAAATATAATTAGCAAATCCCAGTCCTCAGTTGAGACTTTTAATGATCTAAGTATTCGCAATTGTTTAGAAATATTATCATTTAATGATCTAAGGGCTGTGGCGGTGGAAGGTACGGTATCGATATTTAACAATGCTCTTAAATGGGTGTAAACGAGCGTCTTAGGGCTATTATATCTCTCGCACAATAATTGCCAAGCTATGGCGTGACTTTCCTCTGCATACTCCAATGAACTGAGAACCTCCAATGCACTACTCGTCAAACAACTTTTTAAGTATTTAAATTTTTGAATTGGTTTTAGACTGGTTTGATTTACGAGTGCATCGAAAGTGTCCCGGAATTCAATCCAGTCGGTTAAGTTCCCATTAAAGGAAGGCAAAGATATATCTGGGTATTTAATTGCCTCATGCTCACGTGGCGCGCAGACCTGGTGGGCGTTGCCGTCGGAAGTCCCAGGGCTTCCTGGACTGACTACCTGTGCTAAATAGCTTTTGCTTAAGGATACACAATTAAAATAAGTGTTTTCAAAGGTCTCTCTTTCCTCTAAATGGCCTTCGAGCTCTTCGCTTAGAGTTTCAATTTTGTCTTGAATGGATTCGAAATCTTTAAAAACACTTGTTATTCTTGCGGTACGCAATTCTAAATCAATTAAATGTTCGGCAGTCAAGGAGTCAGCTTTAATTTTCGACAGATATTTTTTGAACAAGGTTAATTTTGTCTTAACTACTCCCCTTTTTTTAATTAAATCCTTTAGTTTAACGTTACCTACAATGGTGGTTGATTCACTATCAGATTCGGATGTAGACATATTGAAATATAGTAGAAATACAATGAACTCAAGTAGGTATGCCACGTGTAAGTACAGTTAGGTTATAAATTTTAACTGCGTAAGATGAAGGAATTTCGAATTGCCTAGCCCGTTATGTAATTTGCCAGCCACTTACTTGGTAATAGAGACCTGGTCGTAGCCTTTCTTCTTTTCTCCTCGACTCTTCCTTGGTAAATGGAACAATAGGTTGGTATTGATCTCGTAACGTGCTCGATTGCCGTCGTACGAGGACTTTCTTGATGTTTGGTTGAAATCTCCGTGAGTGTGAAGATGTTAATAGTTGTAGCACCACAGTTATCCTCGTTGCTGGTCTAAATCCCCGATCCACCACGTGTCGACGACGTCGGAACGGAATAGCGAAAAATGGCTGCTTACCGCTTCTCTCGTCGATTTTACGTGTTGTTTACCAAGCGCACTTCGCCTAGCAGTCACAGTAGTATGCGTCTTCAGATGAGAGAATCTTCTCGGCGGGGTCACCAATGTCTTCTTGTGGGTGGACCGGGGGGGTGAAGAGAGACAACGTGTGCTTCCGATGGTGTATATTTGAAAGTGAACTAACTAAATCTTAATTCTATATTATATCTAAGACAGGTACAATTAGTTTCAGCGCCCTCTATTGGGTTGGCTGGGAACTACATACTTAGGGCCTATAATAATCGATAGCTTACTCAATACATATTTACTTCAGTAACTAAGCCATCTACAGAGTTCGATGAAGGCTTTGTAGATGGCGCTGTTCTTAACAAACACAACGCAATACAGTCAGTGATGAAAAACAACAATTTTATTGTTCGAGAGATAGGACTTTTCGATTAGTTCTTTAATCTTATTCTTAAATATAGACAGGGAATTAGCACTTCGCAATTCAGCTGGGAGCGAGTTCCATAGCAGAACGGCTTGGACAGTAAAAGAATCGGAGTAAAATTTTTAGCGCACCTTGCAGACGAAAAATATAACTAAAACGGTCTTTAAGGTATTCTGGGTTGAAGAGAACTTGGCATTTCTTGACATTTTTGTTTTTAATGGGATGAAAACTCTTTCACACATACTCGTATTGTCTACAACTTGTTCCAATTCTGCAGTTTCTTATACATTTGTGGCCGAGAACGAACTGGCTGTTTGACAAGAAATGCTCTCACCTGTGTAGCATATAGATGAAGTTGAACAAGCAGTTGAGCGAGGCCATCATGAGGTCAGCGAAGGAGAGGTTCACCAGGAAGTAGTTGGTCACCGTGCGCATGCGTCGGTGAGCTGCGAACAAACATAATCGTAAGCAAAGAGCTTAAAGCAATTACAATGTAATGCAATTTTAAATGTTTGTAATGTGATTTTAAAATTAAAACATACATACAAAGATCAAAGCACAAAAATTGAAATGGTAAAATATAGAAAAATTGTGAGACATTACAAGTTTTATTAAATTTACAATGTAAAATGTGAAAAATAAATAAAAGTGATGAGCAGTTTGTACTATGCGTACTAGATTCTTATTTCCAATTCCAACTAATATCGATAAATTAAAACTGGAACTATCCAGACTTATGAATATTCGTGCTCATCACACAACTGACCGTTGCGTTGTCAGGATTCGAACCCGAGGCCATCGCTCCCCGCCACCACCATCGTAGACCGTTGTAGAACTAAGTTTATCAGCTACATAAACATTTCAACTATTATAGGCAGAATAAATAACTAGGGATGATTAAACTCTTTATTATATTAGTTAATACAAATAACGTTTAAACGAGACGCCTACTACTGCAAAAAATATTAAAAGAAATAGGCTTGCTCTAAATTGGGTTAGTTAGTCGGTCATACCCAAAGATTCCGCACCAATTTAAGCATTTTTTTCATTCAGTTTTATCTCATATTAAAGTAAGACACAATATCTAAAGTCCCAAAAATACAATTGTATTCTCTCTCAGGGACAAACGTCAATTTTATGACAAATTGCTTTGATCAAATACCCAATTTGGCGCTAACCGACTCGAAATTACTCGACACGATTGTTAAACGAACCGCGCTTGACGACGGGCGACGACGACTCCTGAAAACGTCCGGATGGGTACTCGGAACTTAGGGTGCGTCTCCATTGAAGCGACGCGGAGCGGAGCCGTGCGGATTAGACCAATCACCTGGGTTGAAATCTGGGCTCAGGCCTGAAATGCCCGTTTTCCTAAAAGGTATTTTCCCCAAAATTTCTGTTTTTCATAATGCCAGCACGACTTTCCCATAATGTCAGCTTTTCAAAATGTCAACTTATTATAATGTCTGCCTCTAAGAATGCCAGTTTTCGTATAATGTTCGCTTTTCAGAATGTTCTTTGTTGAGGATGCTCGCTCAACACTGCCTCTTCGGTAGCTCACGAGTGAGCACAGTGGACTGTATTGTCGGTTCTCGGAATTCGTGGTTCCAGTTCGGTCGCCGTGGCTAACCCAGTCGTAGGCACGGCGGTTCAGACGCAGCACGTAGATGCCACGTAGATTGCTACGTCACACGTAGCAATGCCGTACGTTCGTTGGCTCGTAGTGCGGTTCGGTTCTGCGGCTCCGGATCCGATGCGTAGCTGCACGACGTGAATGTCACGTAGATATCACGTAGGGCACGTAGACCGAAGTTTGGAGATCAACCAAACTAATGGGACCTCAGACAAACTTGGTTACGGCAGCAGGTTGATGCAGGTTCGATGCAGGTTCGAATTCGAGATATAAAGACTAGTTGACTTGTTGGTTCTTTATTTTTCTTCGGCAGTATGGTAAACAATCGATAACAACAATTTCTTATGTGCTTTTTCTTACAATCTAATAAGACTCAGGATCTGTGAGCGCAATACTGGCTCGCAGGCCAATAGGCGGCGTCGGAACGTACATTCTACGGCCGGCACGCCCCTTTCGTCAAGTGCGTTCTTTTCTAAGCGTCGTTGTATGAGAAAGTGAACTAGCTACGTGATTGGACGTTCATTTTCCCAATTTTCAGCCCTAACGGCTTTTCTGGTCTACGGGATGGGCGGTTCGGGAAGGATCGTATCTACGTTTACGGTTCGATTTCTACGTGAGATGTCTCATTCTGTAGCTTTCATTGCATCGCATTAAATAGCCTTACGTTTTATAAGATAAGAGTTACGGTTCATTAATTATTAAGTCGGATCGATCGATGAAGTTAAATTTACGGTGTGCTAGTAAGTCGCGGAAGGCTATAAAAGGTAAGTACAATGAGTCCAGATGCATCTACAAGTGTATTCCAAGTGATTAGGTCATAATAAAGTTAATTAGAATTGTTAAAACGAAATTCCGATACGATTTCGTACTGAAAATGGGCTCTAATTGGACGGTTCATAATTCACGTTAATTTTACGTTAACGTGAATTGCGGCTGACCTAATTACTTTAGAAACATTATAAAAACGGATTCCTGATGGGATTTTCCGTAGCTATCGCCTGACACTATTGTGTAAGCGATAGCAGGTGATGTGATATTATCATAACATTGCCACGTGGTTCGGCACCACGTGAATATCTTATGTAATATTCATCGCTATCGAATCGTGATTTTCGGATCGGGATTGGTTTGGGATTAGACCAGTTACATATATATGTCTCTTTTACGGACTTTTATGTACATTATGTACATAATAACTCGACTTATAGCGTCTTTTATGCGCACTAAATAAATTGAATAAATTAACGTTATATACATCAAATATCGCTTACAGACTAACAGTTTTCGGCTTGTGTCCGTAACAATTCTCCCCCCGATCGCGAAGTCGATCCCTCGGTGATGGGCAGGACCACAAGCCGGCTCGTAGCTCGCCTGAAGACTCCTCCTCTTGTCCTGACGTCCACGTTCCGTACTGCGCCGTCAGGGCCGGGGTAGGTCGCCTCCACGATGCCGCGCGGCCACACATTGCGGGGCGCGCTGTTGTCCGTGATGAGCACGTAGTCGCCTACGGCGACCGTAGGCTCCCGTGACATTGAGGATTGTCGTGGGGCTAAGGTCGGCAGGTATTCCCGGATCCATCGGCTCCACCAGTGGTCGGCGAGAGCTTGACTTGTCTTCCAGGATTTGCGATCTGCCTCGTCGCAGGGGCCGGTTAGTGGGACCCCCGCCGGGCCGCCCAATAAGAAGTGATTGGGCGTTATCGCTTCGCTCTCGTTCGGATCAACGCTCACGTGTGTTAGGGGACGTGAGTTGACCGAGTATTCAACTTCGGCTAGAAGTGTAATCAGGATCTCTTCCTTCGGGCTTCGTGTGTTTAGTGTAGCGGCGAGTGCAGTCTTGACGCTTCGTATGAGGCGCTCCCAGGCGCCGCCCATGTTCGGTGCGCCGGGTGCGATGAAACGCCAACTCATTCGGTGTTGCACGCCGTGTTCTTGTAGCGCCGGTATCCAGTCGTGGTAGGCGGCGCGTAGCTCAGCATCCGCGCCCCTCAGATTCGTGCCGTTATCACTCCACATAACAGCGGGCCATCCTCTGCGGGCGGCAAGGCGGCGTAGCGACATGACGGCGCTGCTCGTAGACAGGGAGTACACGAGCTCCATGTGTACAGCTCGGGTTGTGAGGCACGTGTATAGCGCTACCCAGCGCTTCTCGTGCCGGCGGCCCACAGTGACTGTGAGCGGGCCGAACAGGTCCACCGCACAGTAAGTGAAGGGCCGTGCGTGCGGCTGCAGGCGATCAGAGGGCAGATCGCCCAAGGGCGGCACGCGTGGGCGCGTGCGGCGGAGCACGCAATGCATGCACGCTCGGGCCACACTGCGAACGGTCGGTCGCAGGTGCAGGATCCACAGTTGCTGCCTTAAATCATTCACAACTGTTTCGTTAGAACAATGATGCGCTCGCTTATGAGCGCGCAAAATAAAAAGTTTCGTAAACGGGTTTCGCCCGTCCAATATGACGGGTTGCTTGTTTGTAGTTATGGGCGCGGCGTCGATACGCCCGCGCATGTGTATGAGGCCGTCGTCTTGCAGCTGCGGGTCTAGCTTGTACAGCCGGCTGCTACGGGCAATGGCCTCCCCCCGTGAGAGAGCTCGGAGTTCCTCGGGAAAATCACGCCGCTGGGCCCACTGCATCCACAGGTTTTCAGCTATAAGATAGTGACGTGTTTCTAACGGTACCTGTGTTTTTCTTTTCAGTCGCTCTATGAAAAGGAGTGCTCGGGCCGTCGCGCCGATCAAGCGATCGTAGTTGCTGAAACGCTCGATTTTCGGCAGCGGCGGATCTACGTGATTCGTCACGTAACACCGTTCTGTCGGTACCTGCTCGGTTATCTCGATCGGCGGCTCTGCTTGCGGTGCTCGAGTTTCTTGCGGCCATTCGGGTTCGGGTTGTCGCAGGAAATCAGGACCCACGTACCATCTATCGGTGCTCCTTACCACGCGATAGGGGTCCGGTCGAGTACCGTCGTCGGCCGGATTCAATTTTGTCGGGACCCAGCGCCATTGTTCGGGTTCGGTGAGCTCCGCTATCTCGCCTAAGCGGTGGCTCACAAATGCGCTGTATCGGCGCGCGTTCTCGCGTACCCAGTGCAGTACGGTTCGGCTGTCGGTCCAGTAGACGGTCTGCACGGGTTTCACGCGATGCTCGTTCTGTAAAGTCTGCGCTAATCGGGCTCCTATTAAAGCGGCTTGAAGTTCGGCTCGCGGTATGGACAAGCGACGAACGGGAGTTACCTTAGATTTCGCTGCGGCTAAGTGTACTCGCGGCTCGTTTTCGCCCGTCTCCCTTTCCGTCCTCCAGTACGCGGTGGCGGCGAACGCTTGCTCTGACGCGTCCACAAACACATGCAGTTGATGCCGCACGCCTGTACCTAGCTGGATACAGCGTCGCGGTAACCGCAGCTCGGCTACGTGTTTGATATGCTCCAACCACGTAACGAAAGCGTTGTTTAACTCGCCTGGCAGCGGCGAGTCCCAGCTCGTTCTTAGGGCCCACACGTTCTGTAGCAGGACCTTTCCCGTCACGGTGTACTGCGCTAAGTACCCAAGCGGGTCGAACAGGCTCATCAGAGCGCTGAGGGCTTCGCGCTTCGTGGGGCCTCGTTGTAGCTCTCGTACCTCGGGCGGCACGCGAATCAGCGATGTATTGAAGCTCAACTCGTCGGTCCGAGCGTTCCAATACAATCCCAATACCTTTTGCTCTTTGTTGCCTAAGCTTGTGAGATCGTCGGCGGCTCGTTGCTCGGGCGGGATCTGCTCCATCAACCTCGTCGAATTCGAGGCCCAGCTTCGCAGGACGAAACCTCCCATAGCGTGTGAGGCTGCTACTTGCCTAGCGGCGTCGATCGCCTGCTGCTCCGTCTCGTATCCCGCCAAGAAATCATCCATATAATGATTCGTCTGAATGTCGTAAACGGCGTCCGGATACAGCTCGGCGTTGTCCTGGGCGTTCCTATTTCGCACGCTATGTGCTAAGTATGGAGAAGATGTATTCCCGAATATCATTGATTTCATACGATATACTTGCGGCGGTCGCTCCCGGTTCATTCCCCTCCACAGGAATAGCTGCGCCATTTGATCGTCGGGTCTCATCTGGATCCGCAGAAACATCTCCTGTATGTCGGCGCTAACTGCAAACTCACCTTCGCGGAACCTACACAGGATACCCGGGAGTGACTGCAGTAAATCCGGGCCCTCTAGCAGCTTGTCGTTCAGACTGACGTTCTGCGAGGTCGCCCTGGAATCGAATACCAACCTGATTTTGTTGCCCTTGTTTACGTTGCGTACAGCAAAATGCGGCAAAAACCAGGTTTTATGACCGTCGTAATCGCCTATGTGTCGCACGGCGTATTCCTTGGTCAGCAAGTTATCTATTTGCGCGGTGTACTCCGCTGCAAACGTCGGATCTCTATCCATGCGTCGTTCGATGCTGCGCAACCTGTTATACGCCATAGTATAACTGGGCGGCAAGCAGGGTTCGTCGTCGCGCCACAGTTGTCCAACCTCGTAGCGCGGGCCGTCGATGCGTTTAACTGTCGCGTTAAATATGTCGATAGCGCGTTGATCCTGCGGGCTCCTTTTGTCGATTAATTTCACGCCTAGTGCTTCGACGTCGAAGTACCTTTTCAACGCCGTGTTTATTTCTCGGTCTTCGTCCGAGAAAGCGTGCATGACCACCTCTCGATCGCTCTGGTTTCGTAAGTAGCGTGGGGCCATACCGTAAATCGTCCATCCGATTTTCGAACGGATCGCCACTGGGTCGCACTGCCTTCCCGTTCTCGTCTCTAGCGGGATCGTCAGGTGCCAGTGGTCCGCGCCCAATAGTATTTTAGGCGCGGCATGTTCGTAGCAGGCTTCGTTCAAGTCGGCTAAGTGTTCGAAGTTGAGTACCGCCCTACGCGGCATGTACTGCTCACGTAGTCCCAGTTGCGGTACAGTGCGCAGCGTAAGCGAGTGTGACGGGCCTCCGCTCGTAGCCCGGACGCTTACCTCTACGCGTTGACTCGGTTGCGTTAGGCATATCGAGCCTACGCCTTGTATGACGAGAGGTTTTTCGGGTCCCGTTGCTCCTAGTTGATCCGCCAGTCCCTGATCGATGAGAGATATCGTGCTCCCCTCATCAATCATGCAGAATGTTTCGATACATCCGTTCGGTCCGCTTACCACGATAGGCATTATCTTCAGCATTACCTTTGTGTTAGCGTCTACAGTGTTGGCGGTTAGCTCCGCCGTAGTATGCGCGTGCTCGTTCTGCACGGGCGTCTTGTCTCTACGCGCGGGGCCGGGCGCCGCCTGCGCTGTGCTACGCGTCGGGCGGGCTGGGCGGTCGAGTGCTACGTCGGGTGCTACGTTGGGCGGCGCCCTACTCGTGGGCGGCGTCAAATCGTGTAGCAGTTTGTGGTGCGAGTGTGGGCAGTTGGGCACGCCGCAACCTTTCGCCGTGCAGTTCTCGCGGCGGTGTCTTTTGTCGAGACACTTGTAGCAGATGCGTGCGTCTCGAGCCCACTCCCATCTCGCTCCTATCGTCATACCTAATAATTTGCGGCAGTCCGTGGTTCGGTGTGTGTTGCCGCAACACAGACAGGCGTCCACTCGTTCCGTGGCGTATGTCTGGGCTCTTATGGTTGCGGGGCGTCGTATCGCGGCTCCGCTGTTCACGGGGTTCGGGCGTCGGGACGGCAGCGGCTGGTGATTCACGTTCGTAGCGGCTGGGCGTCGCGACGCTGGGGCTCGTGCGTGCGAGAATTGTAATTCGGCGTCGGATTCGTCGAGTAGGAATTCCGCTAACATTACGATCTCGCACTCACCTGTTCGCATGTGTTCACGTGCGTGTGTGCACCATCTCGATCTCAGGTGCGGGCTCAGGCGGTCGGTAATCTCTCGGATCAGTAGTGGGTTACCTGCGTAGTGTGACTTGTCTAAGTCCATGAGCGTCGCGACGACGTTCATAACTTTTATGGAGAAAGTGTTGAGGTCAGTCGCGCTCGGTCCTAGGGCGGGCAGTCGTTTCAGGTCCTCCAGCGCCCTGTCGACGAGAATGTCGGTCCTACCGAAATTCTTTTTTAATATTCGGACGATTAAGTCCGGGCTCGATCCCGACGCCAGCATGTGTTGGACGCATTCTCGCGCCTCACCTTTCAGCGCCGCGCGGAGTCGAGCCATGTTCTCGAAATTCGAGAACTTATACCGCTGCGTGCTCTCGGTGTACGAGTGGTAGAATGTCAACCACTCGTTCGGCAGTCCGGTATAGATCGGGAGTTCGTATACCTGTTTCGGTGGTGGGCGAGTTATACTCTCGATGCGATCGGCGAGTCGGTCGATGTCTTCGTTGCGGCTCGCGGTTCGGCTTCGGCTCGGACGTAAGAGTTCGCCTCGTTCAGGTGTGATCGTGCGCTGCCTCATCGGCGTCGGTTTAGCAGGCACGATGTTTGCTCCTTCACTCACCTCGGTTCGTTGAAACCACGCATCGATACGCTGCGTGGCTTCTTGGTCGGTCGGCGTCAGTCGACCTGCTTGTGAGCCGCCAGCCTGGGACCCCTCTGCCTCGATCTGTTGCAGCTCGGTCTCGAGTCGCTTCTTCACGAGGTCCTCTTCGACGCGGAGTTGTTGGCGGCGCAGCTCCGCGATGCGTTCGGCTGCGGCGAGTTCGGCTTGCTTCCTGCGGGCCTCGGTGGTGCTGCTCGTGGCGGACGTGACCGTAGGCGCGCGGGTGTTGCCGATGTCGAAGCGTACTTGGTCGAAAGCACGTTCGCGTTCGGCTCGTTCTCGGGAACGATCGGCGGTGCGGGTCACGGTGTGAGTCGCAGGCGCGCGGGCCGCGGATGATGTTATCTGCGCGTGCGCGGCGAGGGGCGCTTGCGACGCGCGGTGCGCGGACAGCGCGAGAGCCTCGGGGCCCTTGCGGTCGCGGTCGTAGCCGGGCGCTCGTAGTGTGGGTTGCGCCGGCAGGTGAGTCGTCGGCGTCGAAAAGCCGGCTGCGGGGTCGTCGCGTTGCTCCCGTAGACTGGCTCGACGCAGGTGCTCTTCCAGCTTCTGCCGCCATTGGGTTGTGTCCGTGGGCGGCGATTCCGGGTTCGATCTGCGGCTCGGTTCGTCCAGGGCGGCATGTTGTGGCTCCCTGGTGTCCGACCGTCGTCGACGCGCTTCGTGCATCTCTGCAGACGTGGATTCCCCTCGGTTCGGTTCGCTGGGGGCTCGGCCGTCTCGTGATGCCTGGCGTCTCGTATAGACCATCGTTGTCGGTTGGTTCGGCGGTTCTTCCAATCCGGTTCTCGATGGCCAATGGTCCGGTTCTGTGGTTCAGTTATCCGGTTCGAAGGACCAAAATGTTGAGGATGCTCGCTCAACACTGCCTCTTCGGTAGCTCACGAGTGAGCACAGTGGACTGTATTGTCGGTTCTCGGAATTCGTGGTTCCAGTTCGGTCGCCGTGGCTAACCCAGTCGTAGGCACGGCGGTTCAGACGCAGCACGTAGATGCCACGTAGATTGCTACGTCACACGTAGCAATGCCGTACGTTCGTTGGCTCGTAGTGCGGTTCGGTTCTGCGGCTCCGGATCCGATGCGTAGCTGCACGACGTGAATGTCACGTAGATATCACGTAGGGCACGTAGACCGAAGTTTGGAGATCAACCAAACTAATGGGACCTCAGACAAACTTGGTTACGGCAGCAGGTTGATGCAGGTTCGATGCAGGTTCGAATTCGAGATATAAAGACTAGTTGACTTGTTGGTTCTTTATTTTTCTTCGGCAGTATGGTAAACAATCGATAACAACAATTTCTTATGTGCTTTTTCTTACAATCTAATAAGACTCAGGATCTGTGAGCGCAATACTGGCTCGCAGGCCAATAGGCGGCGTCGGAACGTACATTCTACGGCCGGCACGCCCCTTTCGTCAAGTGCGTTCTTTTCTAAGCGTCGTTGTATGAGAAAGTGAACTAGCTACGTGATTGGACGTTCATTTTCCCAATTTTCAGCCCTAACGGCTTTTCTGGTCTACGGGATGGGCGGTTCGGGAAGGATCGTATCTACGTTTACGGTTCGATTTCTACGTGAGATGTCTCATTCTGTAGCTTTCATTGCATCGCATTAAATAGCCTTACGTTTTATAAGATAAGAGTTACGGTTCATTAATTATTAAGTCGGATCGATCGATGAAGTTAAATTTACGGTGTGCTAGTAAGTCGCGGAAGGCTATAAAAGGTAAGTACAATGAGTCCAGATGCATCTACAAGTGTATTCCAAGTGATTAGGTCATAATAAAGTTAATTAGAATTGTTAAAACGAAATTCCGATACGATTTCGTACTGAAAATGGGCTCTAATTGGACGGTTCATAATTCACGTTAATTTTACGTTAACGTGAATTGCGGCTGACCTAATTACTTTAGAAACATTATAAAAACGGATTCCTGATGGGATTTTCCGTAGCTATCGCCTGACACTATTGTGTAAGCGATAGCAGGTGATGTGATATTATCATAACATTGCCACGTGGTTCGGCACCACGTGAATATCTTATGTAATATTCATCGCTATCGAATCGTGATTTTCGGATCGGGATTGGTTTGGGATTAGACCAGTTACATATATATGTCTCTTTTACGGACTTTTATGTACATTATGTACATAATAACTCGACTTATAGCGTCTTTTATGCGCACTAAATAAATTGAATAAATTAACGTTATATACATCAAATATCGCTTACAGACTAACAGTTTTCGGCTTGTGTCCGTAACATTCTTATTCCCAAAATGTCTGCAATATCAAAATGCCCGCCGTCTTACAAACACGGAGCCATTTTAAAAGCTTTTATTTAACTTGCCAAATAATCGATCAAGGATATTTACTTAGTATTATGAATCTGCACTTTCCACAGCCATACCCATTTGATCATACACGTCTGTCAGTTTCTAACGTAATTAATTTTATCTTGAGTGCAAGTGAGGCTTAATTACAAAACATCTGAAATAAAAGAGACATTATGGAAAAACAAACATTATAATACAATGGCCTATATAGAAAAACGAACATTATGAACAGAAGACCTTCTGATATTTCACTCATTCTGAACAGAGAACATTTTGAAAAGCTCACAAAGTAGGTAGGAATAATGGCATTGTGAGAACGCAGACGTTTTCAGAATGGTACATTTTAGGAAAACAGACATTTTAGGCCCGAGTCGAAATCTGCTTCACTTTTGTAATTGATCAATTCTGCACGACTCCGCTTTGTTCCGCTTCAGTGCAGACGCACCCTTAGCCGGTTTTCACACTGGTTACTTGCTACGCCAATGAAAATATCTCCGCGGTCGAGTAGGCTGTTATACCGGCCGTGGTTTTCATATGAACAGAGGTACCGTAAAACTACCCAACTATAGTCCAGTCCTTACAACTATGGTCCAATTTAATCCGAAAATTACTCGTTAATATTATGACAATTATTACGAATAAACTCTAAGGTGAACAACATAATTAAACAAACTTAAATAAAAATGTATAAAATCACTGATTTGATCAATATAAACGAGTTTTGTTTTCGACCATAGTTGGACGATTGGACTATAGTTGGGTAGTTTTACGGTAGATACTTTACTTGCATGCGTGACCAGTGAGACACTGTCTCCGCAGGTCGGAGCATTTTCATACTTAAGTGGCAGTGGGCGTAGCAAATTGCTCCAAAAATTGACAGCAATTTCGGCCTTTCTGCTTGAGTGGCAACCACGGGCCGAATATAGTGGACTAAGACGTTGTTGAATGAAAGTAAAAATATACTAGACGAATACTCAATACGGTCCTGAGGTCAGATAGTAATGGTAAGCTATCGCTTTTAAAAAATATGAAATGGATTTATTTTTCAGAAGTATTCGTACCCATTCCAATAGACTCGATGCAAAGCATTCGTTTATTTAGTATTACTTTTGACAAAGCTGTGTTTTGAATTGAACAATATTTTTCGTTGGATTGAAATTTTTGGGGCATTTCTCAATTTCACCGTTTTTTTTCATTTCTAATATTCTATGGTACTATTTAATAAGTCTAATCTAATCAGTCAAAGATAGATAATACATCCATACTATATACTATACTATACTTATACTATACTATATATATTATACTATAAATGCGAAAGTGTGTCTGTCTGTTACCTCTTCACGCTTAAACCGCTGAATCGATTTTGATGAAATTTGGCATAGAGATAGTTTAAAATCCGAGGAAGGACATAGGATGGTTTTCATCCTGGAAATTATACCTAAAAAGATTGAAAAGTGAGTGAACATTTCTGTTGGGGTGCGGTGACCCTGTAGGAAATGTAATTATTACACCAAAAGCACAATTGCTCCTACATTTGCTTAGGCGCTTTTAATCATCCCTTTTATCAAGTTCCCACGCGTACGTAGTCGCGGGCAAAAGCTAGTTTCAAATAAAAACATTAATCCCTACACTTTTGTTAGTTACTAAAAATAAAAATATAAATAACTAGTTGTAAGTTAATTTTATTAAATACTAGCGATCCGCCCCGGCTTCTCATTCATATGATTTCCGCTTGAAACACTATCTATTAACAGAAACCGCATCAAAATCCGTTGCGTAGTTTTAAATATCTACCCGGGGATAGACAGACAGATAGAAAGCAGGAAGTGACTTTGTTTTATACTATGCTATGTAGTGAGTTAGCCAAACTGTAAGCTAAGTTAATAAATACCTATAAATATTGACACAAAGGTAAATTATAAAGAAAATTATATAATGTGATCCACCGCAATGCAAGCAGGACTCGAACTTACGACCCTACGTTTCGGGACCTAACCTAACCCATTGTTATTTTAACCTAGTTGTTGAACAGTTTACAAGTTCATTGATTGGAAAGGAAATAAAGGAAAAGAAAAAAAACGCGTTATAACAAACATCAGGCTGCCTACAGAGGAACTAGAAATACTGGCAATGGTTCAAGACCATTAGTTAGAAAACTGAATAAATGTTGGCCGCTATAGGTGACACATTTCAATTTACGTTGTTGCGATTTAGAAATTTTGTGCATCGTACAAATTCAAAGGGGAGTTTCAAAACAGGATTACACAAGTGCTTTAAATGCCTTATTATGGTATGGATCCATACACTCCTATAATTAATCTACACATTTATTGTTATCATTTTTCTATTATGTAGACGTGACGTGAAGATTCTAACAGTAACTCCCGCGTGCAAATTCGACACGAGCGCGTGTTTTTATGAAAAGAGCTAAGGCGAGTTTCATTCCAAGATTACACGAGTGTTTTAAAGCCTAATTATGGTAGCTTTACCTACAAATTTCATTATCATATCATCCATTTTCTTTTATGTACTCTTGAAGCACTCAGTTCTACCAACTCCTGCGGAGGAATAAATAAGGTGGTAGTGACGGCGCAAGCCAGGTCGCCATAACATCATCATATATATTGTAATGTTTTGAAATAAAATCACAGATTTTTCTCCCCTAGCTACCCATATTTAGTATCTTTATAAAAATGTATCATTATGGGTAGGTATAGATAAAGCAGTTTTATCTCCGTATAACCATAATTATTGAAATGAAATGAAATGAAATAATTTATTCAGTAAGTAGGCCACAGGGGCACTTTTACAAGTCAAATTGTGAATCTACCGGCATTTCGCAAGAGGAGACCGCTGTTGAGAAGAAAGCCGAAAGAAACTCAACAGTAAGTCATTTTCTCGTAAATATTGAAAATTATAATCAATTTTTTCACATTTTTGCAACACGTATGTATGTCGTGCCATGAACGTCGCAACGGTATAAAGTTACATCGTGTACATACACGATGTAATGTCACGGGATTCGATCCCAGGACCGTCGGCTGAATAGGCTACTGTATTGTCACTATACCAACCGTTTTTTAAGGAAAAGTTCAAAGATTAAACGTGAATATTCCAGTAAGACCAGTCCGATTTCATCTCACGCCTGGAATGAGAGCTATTACCGGCCCACAATATTACTTCATCTCAAACTTATTCCGCTGAGAGCCGGAAAACTTGGAGTGACCGTTTCTTGAAATACTTTTTTAATATTCCGCCAGTGGAATATCCAATAGCTTCGCTCCAACACGCATCAATAGTTCAGAATGTGTGTGTGTGTGTGTGTGTGTGTGTGTGTGTGTGTGTGTGTGTGTGTGTGTGTTGTGTGTGTGTGTGTGTGTGTGTGTGTGTGTGTGTGTGTGTGTGTGTGTGTGTGTGTGTGTGTGTGTGCGTGCGTGCGTGCGTGCGTACGTGCGTGCGTGCGTGCGTGCGTGCGTGCGTGCGTGCGTGCGTGCGTGCGGGCGTGCGTGCGTGCGTGCGTGCGTGCGTGCGTGCGTGTGTGTATGTGAAAGCTGAACGCTATATTTGAAGACGCATTGAAGTGAAATTGTAGGCAATTTTAGAGGTTTATAAACACTTTTTGAACCTTAATTGCGGAAAAACCATTGTTTTGCGACTTTTAGCACACACACTACACACCACACACACACACGCACGCACGCACATTTTGCGACTTTACGACAAAATGCGATTACGTCATTATGCGTTACAATCAGTTAGGCGATTCAGCGAGGTAATGTTGGCAGCATCTTCGGCACTATGCCGCAGGGGCCATTCTTAGATTTAGTTTAGTATTGTGTTATAGTTTATTTAAATTTTTAGGTCTAGTATTATTGTATTTTAATCTACCTATGTATACATCTCATTTATGTATACATTTTATTGAATTGTGAAATGTTGACATTTTACTAATAAATGAGTAAGTACGCCTAGAATATGACTACATCTATCACTACATCAACTCCATTACCCAAAGGTTGTCTGGAAGAGATAGCGACAAGACCGCCTGTTGATTGTTTTTTGTGTAAATACTTTTTTTAAGACGACTTGAACTGTATCATGGCTGTTATCCCTCAGTAGTTCACTACCATTAGTCGGACTTTGTGTGGGAGTATAACCTGCTAATAGTATGAAATGTTTTTAGGTGTACAATAAAGCGTGCCTGTATTTTATTGTATTTTACACATATATAAAAAATTACAAAACTGGTATACTTTATCCCACCAAAAACATTCTGTAAAAAACTAGCCAAGTCTCGATGGAGCCGCTTGTTTATCTCTAAAAAGTAATGAAATCTAGACAAAGTCGTACCAAGTCTAAGGTTCCTTACTGAGATTTCTTTATTATTATAGTTAATGTTGTGTGACTAGGCCGTTGAAGGGTACACCAGTATGGGCTATTATCTCGCTTAACAAACATAGGTAGTTACAAAAGATATAACATTACGTGTAAACAAAATTGACTTGTAGCGGTTCTGGCGACAGATTGGTGCAATGGTGTCATGGAGCACCTGGTTTTGTACCCTTGTGTACCCTTCAACGGCCAAGTCACACAACATTAACTATAATAATAAAGAAATCTCAGTAAGGAACCTTAGACTTGGTACGACTTTGTCTAGATTTCATTACTTTTTAGAGATAAACAAGCGGCTCCATCGAGACTTGGCTAGTTTTTTACAGAATGTTTTTGGTGGGATTTCACTTCTTTTTGTAGAAACGTGGGCATATTGTTTTATAACAACCTGCTAATTCATTTTAGCAAACCTCACGAAATAATAAGCGAAATCAACGAAATGCAAATAATCCCTCCTAATCCCTAACAAACGTTTCCAAGCGCAGTTGAAGTATGTCGTAAACGACTGTAACGCGGCCGGTTGCCACTTCGCCATATAAGATTATCGGAAAAACAAACGACGGCGCGTTTTAAAATACAGTCAGCGCCATCTAGCGACGTGTGCGGCCTCACCGCCACTCTTAGTCCAATGCATTATATTTAGACCAAATTTTGAGCGAAATTAATATTTTGGTGTAATTTGTTTATAACGAGCAGCCAGACCAGGACCACACCACACGGACGAGGGCCTGACGTCACAGCGCGCGTCACCGCAGCGGGGACGGGCGGAGCCGAGCGACGCGTCGTTTACCGTTAGCCGGCCGCCTATATAAGCCGACGTGCGCCCAGTACCAGCAACGGTGTCTTGCAATCTCTCGTGGCAGTCAGGTCGTTCCGACGGCATTCACCGTGAGGATTGTAAGATAGCGTTCGCTCGTAGCTCGGAGTGTGTACCACGCTTCTTGAGATACCGTAGGTCCTCCCGTACATTTGTAAGTGGTGTTTGGTCTCTATCCCGAAGTCTGGGCTACAGTCTTTTGTTACCTTAGCGCGGAGTGTGTACCACGCTTCTTGGCTCGCTAGTTGCAGGGACTTAAGGCTATGCTCTAGACGGGTTGCTGGGCGCAGTGTGTGTACCACGCATTTGGCTCGAACAGCTAACCCGGGGGGGGGTCACTCCTAAGCGCGGTGTGTGTACCACGCATCTGCTGCCTAGGGTGGTGGCTCTCGCCAGACGGATACCGGCCAAAACCCCCCTTACCCGCGTATTAACATTCTGTCGTTTACTAACCCGACCCTGACACGTAATTGGGACACCGGGTCCCCTAGGATAACGTAGGGATACCGTAGGTATTAACGTAGGGAACGTAGGATCTAGGTTTAAGAGTTTAGCTAAATAAACAGGCATAAAGCCTCCGTTATTTAGTATTTAAAATCCCAGGTTTCATTTAACCCAATCCCTTGCCTCCCGATTTGAGCTAGTTACGGAAACCCTCAAGATCCCGTCTGGATCGAGGGATATGGACTAGTGCCTAGGCACGTTACGTCATAGCGTACCTGGCGGGTTTAAGCACTACGTCACATTTGGCGCCCAACGTAATAACTCACACAGGAGTTGTCTAGCTCGGCACAAGCAAGGGATGACCTAGGTCTAACTCGCACCGTTAAAATCCGCCTTTTAAAAGTTATCCGTTTAATAAAAGTTTATTTAATCGAGTTAGATTTGGGGATTTTGCTCTAATCCGTGTAAAATATTATTTCTACAGGAATAAAACTTACTTTATAGGGTAACTAGGTGATGCCCACCGCCTGGATATACCGCTTAAAAAAAACCGGAATTAATGAAGGAAGCCGAAGAAAGAGGCTTACCAGTAGAGGGTTTTACCGTGGAACAGATACGAAAAGCCTTGGTAGAAGCCGAAAAAGAGACCGAAGAATTCGGGACACCGAGAAAACAGGAGCAGCCTGCTACGTCCAAGGACGAGCGTACCACCATGTCCGAAGACGAGCACCCAGAGGACAGGAAGATGAAAATCGTATTTAAACACATAAGAGAATGGAACCTGTCATTTAAGGTGACCGAAAACGCCGTAGAGTTCCTTGAAAGGCTAGAGGAACTAATGGAAGCTAGCAACGTTGAGCAGGACGACATATTGCGAGCGCTCCCGAGAATACTGCAGGGGAGGGCATTGCAGTGGTACAGGAACAACGCCCAATCCTGGAAGTCATGGGACGAGTTCTTGGAACTCTTCAAACTTTACTACTTCCCTAGCAACTACGAGGAGGACCTCATAGTGAGGATAGTTGCGCGGAAGCAAAAGTTTAGAGAGAAGTTCACCAGTTATGTCACAGACCTACAGACGTTGATGAGGCGTCACGGAAGCCTGACGGGAGAACAACAGCTGCATCGCATACACGAGAATATGCTGAAGGAATATAAACTGTATATTAAGAAACAGGATTATACGGCCTTACCAGGATTATTAAGCTTAGCCGCCGAATACGAAAGTATAACCGCTTCAACGTACACAGAGAGATACCAGGACAGGACGCACGGGATAGAGACCGAGACACCACGAGACGGGAAGTCACAAGTACGGGGAGGACCGAGTACCGAGCTACGAGAAAAGGGGAGAAGCCCAGGGAAAATCGAGGAGCGCAACACGCGGATACACCCGAAATACGACCCGAACACGTGCTGTTGGTCATGTGGGAAGCCGGGACATAATACAAAAGAATGTCGGAGTCAAGCGAAAGTTTTCTGCAGCCAATGCGGGAAAATGGGGACTCTAAGCAAGAATTGTTGCAAAAAGAAGCAATGGGGAAGGAAGGAATACCTGGAGACGGCGAACGAACAAGTAAGGGAGGATAACCGGATACACGTAGAAGTCGATATAATGGGGAAGCCTTATCGGTGCCTTGTGGACTCAGGGTCAACGAACACATATATTAATTACAGTGTATATCGTGAGTGTGTAACAAAAGCGATAGAAATATTGGATGAACCGAGGGGCATAGTGCTCGCGAACGGGACATCGACTCAGATAACTAAAAGCCTACTAGTGGACTTACGAATAAAAGGCGAAGAAATAAGGCATTGGGTAAGAGTTCTACCCTCGGCCTCACGCCCGATAATAGGGATGGATGTTCTTCGGAAAATAGGCATGCGCATTGTGTGGAAAAACGAAGGGGAACAGCGTACTCAAGAAAACCAAACGGAACAAGGATGCCTGTCGAACGCGGTTTCACAGGTGGACCCGGGAAATCAGGAGGCTACAACGGATGCTGGGAGGACACAATCAAATCCGGTCCTGAATGAACAGCAGGCAAAACAACTGGCTGAGGTAATTGAGCGCGAGTTTGAGCTCTGTGATAAGAGTCCGAAGGGAAACACGTGGGTGAAACATGAAATAAAACTCAAACACCAGGAGCCGGTAAAACAGAGATATTACCCAAGGAACCCGAAGCAACAACAAATAATTGACGAGCACATTAAGGAAATGTTAGACCAAGGGATAATCGAAAAATCCAATAGTCCGTACAGTTCACCGATAGTACTCGTGAAAAAAGAAAACGGGGACTACCGTTTTTGCATTGACTTCAGAAAAATAAATGAGATTTCAGAAAAGGACGCGTATCCGCTACCCCAAATAGATGATACTCTGGAGAAGCTGAGGAAGGCGCAGTTTTTCTCGAAATTTGACCTCAAGAACGGGTATTGGAATGTGAGTCTAGAAGAGAAGAGCCGACCAGCGACAGCATTCACCGTTCCAGGCAGGGGCCTGTTCCAGTTTAGGGTCATGCCGTTCGGATTACACTCTAGTGGTGCCACGTTTCAAAGACTATTGGACAGAGTAATAGGTCCAGAACTTGAACCACACGCATACGTATATCTAGATGATATAATTGTCTGCAGTACAAACTTCGAGGAACATATCACACACCTAAAGGAGATATTTCGGAGAATACGAGAGGCTGGGTTGCAGATAAACAGAAAGAAGTGCGAGTTCGCCAAACCGGAAGTAGAATACTTGGGACATACTGTTACACGAGAAGGGATAAAAATGAACGAGGCGAAGATAAGGGCCATCCGTGATCTAAAAACCCCAGGTAGCGTGAAAGAGATCAGGACGTTTATCGGCATGACATCGTGGTACAGAAAATTTATCCCTAACTACGCGACTATTACGGCACCATTAGTAAAGTTGCTCAAAAAGAATCAGAAAATGGAATGGGGACCAGAACAAGAACAAGCCTTCGACAAGATTAAACAAATTCTCATAAAAGATCCGATATTAACGCGAGCAGATTTTTCAAAGAGCTTTACTCTGCAGACAGATGCGAGCGACGTAGGGCTCGGAGCCGTACTTATACAAGAAGAAGAACAGATCCCAAAGGTAGTAATGTACGCGAGCCGGACCTTGTCACCAGCAGAATTCAGATATTCGACAACGGAAAAAGAATGCTTGGCGATAGTGTGGGGGATACGGAAAATGAGAGCGTTCTTAGAAGGGTACCACTTTACGGTCGTTACAGATCACCAGGCGTTACGTTGGTTAAACACTATGAAGAACCCATCTGGAAGAGTCGCGAGGTGGGCGTTGGAGCTCCAACAATACACGTTCGACATCGTTTACCGGAGTGGGAAGCAAAATCAGATAGCGGATGAACTATCACGGAACCCGGTGTGCACGGCACGCGACCAGGGTTGGTACGAACGAAAGATACAGGACGTAAAAAACGGGGGAACCTCAACGGAGGAATATTGCATAAAGGAAGATAAGTTATATAAAAAAATAATGAACCCAACGTATAACACGCATCTGAAGTCCGGCTCCGAATGGAAATTATGCGTACCTGAAGAAGAACGACAACTAGTTTTACGTCAGAATCATAACAGTCCGAGCGCAGGCCATTTAGGCACGAATAAAACGCTGCAACGCGTCGCGCAGAGATATTACTGGCCAGGTATGTACCAAACCGTGGCAAAGTATGTTAGAAAATGCGAAACGTGCCAGTCTCATAAACCGTCACAATCGAAAACTCCCGGATTAATGCACATAAATAATGCGACAGTACCATGGGAAGTAGTGAACACAGACCTAATTGGGCCGCTCCCAAGGTCATCAAAAGGTTACACCTGGATCATAGTGTTTCACGACAAGTTCACAAAGTGGACGGAGATAAGACCCTTACGCACGGCGACCGCGAACGCAGTCTCAAGAGCATTCGAGGAATGCATAGCGTTACGTCACGGAGCCCCGAGAGCATTACTTAGTGATAACGGCAGGCAATATGTGGGGAAAGTATTCACCGACACGTTGAAGAAGTATGGGACCGAACATCGGTTAACAGCCCCATATTCTCCACAGTGTAATCCGACCGAAAGAGTAAACAGGACACTAGAAACAATGATCGCAACATTCATATCCGAAAACCACCGGAAATGGGACCAATATTTGCCAGAATTTAACTTCGCGCTCAATACCTCAGTCAACGAGACAACAAAGTACACGCCGGCCTTCTTATTATACGGGAAAGAGTTGCGCTTACCAGGCGATCAAAATCAGTTCCCCACACCACAAATAAAAGAAATGCAAAAATTGAGTGATATATATAAAATGGTCAGAGACCACCAAAGCAAAGCGTCCGAGGTTCAGAAGAGCTACTATGACAAAAAAAGGAAGCATTGGAATCCAGAAATAGGCGACTTGGTATGGAAAAAAAATCAAGTATTGTCAGACGCGAGTAAAGGATTTTGCGCGAAATTAGCACCGAAATATACTGGACCGTTTGCAATCACAGAGGTAAAATCACCAGTAATTTACAGGTTACAAGACGAAAAGAACCGTAGACGAACCGTTACAGCGCATATAAAAGACTTAAAACCATACACGGAATAAAAGGGGGAAAAAAACAGACAGGGGAAAAAAGGCCAACCGGTAGGTCAAGCAAGCCGGAGTAGTTTCACCGCAGAAACACAAGAAAAAGAGAAAAAAAACAGGAATCGCCTCTTTTTGAAGTCGGTTGGAGTGAAGATTCGCCGCCAAAACAACAATCACCCCTTTTTGAAGTCGGTTGAAGTGAAGTTCACCGCCAGAACAACAATCACCCCTTTTTGAAGTCGGTTGAAGTGAAGTTCACCGCCAGAACAACAATCACCTCTTTTTGAAGTCGGTTGAAGTGAAGTTCACCGCCAGAACAACAAACACCTCTTTTTGAAGTCGGTTGAAGGGAAGTCCACCGCCAGAACAACAATCACCTCTTTTTGAAGTCGGTTGAAATGAAATTCACCGCCAGAATAAGAATCACAATTCCCCGCCAAAGAAAAAAACGTTTTTTTTTTGAAGTCGGTTAAAAACGGCCACGTCGCCGAAGGGAAAAAAAAAAGAACAGTTTAATAATATTGAACTTCCTTCTTGTTGAAGTCGGGTGGAACACGACCGAGTTGGGAACCTTCTCCTTATAGATATCCGTCGAAAAGAAATACAAATTTATACGCCGTGTTTTGTTTTTAACAAAAGAAGAAAAATACATATAAGGAAGATATGTTGCACATTTGAACCCGGATCCATTCGAAATACTGTTAGGAAATTAGAGAAGAAACAACATTTCCAACATCGGAATATAGACAACGGAATAAGCCTACAATATTTCTCCGCTTTCAAGTCCAGAAAACAACGAAATTACGAGGATAAATATAAAATTACACTTCTTAGAAAATCAGTATATAAAACGAATAATAAGCTGTGAAGTATAATACCATTATTTAAAGCCGTAATGCATCTAAAATAGTCAAATAACATAAACTAAATATCATCGATAGTACATCAGGATAGCCGCCGCATTAAAATATCATAACGCTCGAGATAAGAGGTTTTTAAACTACGCTTAGAGAGCGCACCGAGGCACAGCGCAGCGCAGCGCGTTCGAGATCTACCCGCGAGCAGTGAATAAAAAGGCGTTCTCATCTACCGCGTTGGGACTTAGCCGATTTTTCGACGAGAATTATGTTGCGCATATTACGCATCGGGAAAAATTGTTTGCAGGAACGGGAATCAAATCCAAGGGATAGTATGGAGTATCCCGAGCATCGGAAACGTTGTTGCAGAGAATATCAGTAAATTTAAGGCACGGAAGATGCATCGTTTTGGATATGAGATAGAAAGTAATCAATCGATTTTTAATATAGTTGTCAAGATATGTTATGCGGCCACGACCGAATAAGGACTCCATAACACACATAAGAGAACCCGATTCCCACCAGATTGCATAAAAGGCGAATGCAAATAGAAAAGGTCAATTTTAGGTTGGAGAAATGACAAAAATCCCGATTTAATAAATGATAAACAATAGATTAAAATATGCACCACCGACAGTTATCAAGCAAAAACAAAAATTACGCAAGTGTGAGTCCGACTCGCGCATAAAGGGTTTGTTGTATGGGAACCCCCTGAACTATTTATTTTATTGTTGTAACGGCAATATAAACTGAAATTCCAACTGTCTAGCTGTCGTCGTTCTTGAGATACAGCCGGGTGACAGACGGACGGACGGACAGCGAAGTCCCAGTGATAGGGTTCCGGTTGTGACCTTTGGGGGCGAAACCCTAAAAAGATAATAAAAGCATACGAGGAACGCGTCATGGGCAGGAATACAAGCTACCCTCAAAGCCGAAAAAGGAAAATAGACCCTATATAAAGGGACCGAGCGCGGTCCCACACAGTATAACAACGATAACATGGATCCATGCGTACGCAAGGCGACTCGACCGCGCTTAGCGATAAGCGGACGCGCCGCGAATATTATAATCCGGGCAAGCGGCGAAGTAGTTAGCCGAGCTGGACCGACGATAGGGTCAAGGAGCGAGGAGGCGGAAAGAACTCCTCCAACAGGAGAAGAGGAACAACAACCAGCGGGCGGCAGCGACCACTGCGAAGAGGTGCTGGCTCTCCTCGCCGACGACGAGGAATACACGGCGTTCGTGGAGAGCATCCTGGAGGCGCCACACAGCGTAGAGGCGCCGAGTCCTATCGTGCACCCCAAGAAGAGGCGCGGCCGACGCGGGGGGAGAAAAAGGAATGGGGGATGCAGAAAAGGGATAGGCCGTCTCCCACATAAGAGGCAAACACCCAAAGATGTGGCAACCCCAACCCGCTCCCTCTGATTTATTTTATTTTTAATTAATTATGTTAATATTTAGTTTTTTTTTTTTTTACTTTCTTTATCTTTGTCTTTTTTATAATTATTTGTTTTACCTTGAAAAAAAAAGTAAACGACAGGTTTTTTTATTTTTTTTATTTTTCATTTAAAACATGGGATAATAGGGAGTTTACCATGTAAAGGGGGAAAGGAGAAATTCCTCACAGTCCCAAACCAGAATCAGGTAATTAACTCGTAAATAATGAAACGATCCAGTAGTTTCGAAACCATAAACATACTCTGCTCGTTATAAGATATACCTCAGCGTACTCCGCCATATAGTCTGTTCCCGGAATCCCGTTTCACTTGTAGATCTCGGCTAACATGTGATTTTTACAGGTAAAAATCTCCAGAGGAGAGAGGGGAATATAACGAGCAGCCAGACCAGGACCACACCACACGGACGAGGGCCTGACGTCACAGCGCGCGTCACCGCAGCGGGGACGGGCGGAGCCGAGCGACGCGTCGTTTACCGTTAGCCGGCCGCCTATATAAGCCGACGTGCGCCCAGTACCAGCAACGGTGTCTTGCAATCTCTCGTGGCAGTCAGGTCGTTCCGACGGCATTCACCGTGAGGATTGTAAGATAGCGTTCGCTCGTAGCTCGGAGTGTGTACCACGCTTCTTGAGATACCGTAGGTCCTCCCGTACATTTGTAAGTGGTGTTTGGTCTCTATCCCGAAGTCTGGGCTACAGTCTTTTGTTACCTTAGCGCGGAGTGTGTACCACGCTTCTTGGCTCGCTAGTTGCAGGGACTTAAGGCTATGCTCTAGACGGGTTGCTGGGCGCAGTGTGTGTACCACGCATTTGGCTCGAACAGCTAACCCGGGGGGGGGTCACTCCTAAGCGCGGTGTGTGTACCACGCATCTGCTGCCTAGGGTGGTGGCTCTCGCCAGACGGATACCGGCCAAAACCCCCCTTACCCGCGTATTAACATTCTGTCGTTTACTAACCCGACCCTGACACGTAATTGGGACACCGGGTCCCCTAGGATAACGTAGGGATACCGTAGGTATTAACGTAGGGAACGTAGGATCTAGGTTTAAGAGTTTAGCTAAATAAACAGGCATAAAGCCTCCGTTATTTAGTATTTAAAATCCCAGGTTTCATTTAACCCAATCCCTTGCCTCCCGATTTGAGCTAGTTACGGAAACCCTCAAGATCCCGTCTGGATCGAGGGATATGGACTAGTGCCTAGGCACGTTACGTCATAGCGTACCTGGCGGGTTTAAGCACTACGTCACATGTTTATTTAATTTGTGTAATGTTCGAGTAGAATAAAGTTAATCGTTCGACTATTTCTTCTTGTAAACTTGTGAGTATAAGTATAAAAGCCAGTCTAGTCTTGTCCAGAGTTTTCCTTTAATTTTATTTATATGCGTATTAAAAGCAGAAGGGGAGGCATTCGCCCAGCGGGTACGTATTACAATGCCGAAGTTCAAAATACCGAATATCATAAGACCTATGGACGGAAGGCCGAAAATTAAAATGTCGAATGTTTATTTGACCGAAAGTTTAATATCCCGAAAGAACGTTCGATGGAAAGGATGAAATACCGAATATTATAATCCCGAAAACTGTAATCCCGAAGAATGTAATCCCGAAGACTGTAATCCCGAAGACTATGATCCTGCCTGAAGGTTGTAATCCGGAATATTAATTAAACTCTCGAGAATTATCTCGTATTTCTGTAGTCTTACTGATTCTAATGTTTATTTTATACAAAGAATATTAACCTAAATTACGTAACCTACTTGCCTACTACTATACTTACTATTTATAAGTGAACTCTTCTGTGGAACCGATCTGCTCCGGCGCTGCGGGATGTGCAGCCCCTCCGCCCTAGTACGTTAGTACTCTTTATTATACTGTGGCCCTAGCGTAAGAAAGTGTGGGCATCAAGCGAGTCGCAGCGGCTGAGGCTGGTCGCCGAAGGTGACTAAAAAGCCGAAGCTGCGGAGGCGAGCGTTGACAGCTTCGGTTCCAGACAAGTTCGGTTCGGTTGGCAGTCCATGACATAATGTTTTATCATAACATCGAATATTTAGTGTCATTCTTAATTTCCCACTTTCCCGGACTTTACTTTTCTTAATCGACTTGCCACAGAACCGAAGCTGTCAAGCCCGATTCCACGTGGTCTTGTCTGCCCTACCCCTAGAGTGTATATAAAAGCCCGGAGGCGCGGAGGGAGGGCAGCCCCCGGCCGCCGTAAGAAAGTGCGGGCATCAAGCGAGGCGCAGCGGCTGAGGCTGGTCGCCGAAGGTGACCAAAAAGCCGAAGCTGTGGAGGCGAGCGTAGGTACCGCACTTTCTTACGCTAGGGCGGAGGGGCTGAACATCCCGCAGCACCGGAGCAGATCGGTTCCACGGAAAAGTCAGATTAGTTTAGTGTCCTGACACTTTTAAAGTGCTCATTGACTTTCGGGATTATAAAATTTCGAGATTTTAAAAATTTCGGGACTATGAAATTTCGAGATTTTGAACTTTCGATTTTCTGAAAATAGGTAATTTGAGCTTCGATTTATCGAATATCGGCTTTTTGAACTTTCGGTATTTTGATTTTCGGTATTTTGACCATCGGTATTTCAACTGTAGGTATTATGAACTTTCGGGATTGTAATACGTAACCCGCCCATCTGTGGGACGCTATAGGCTAGATTAAATTAGAAGATGTGTCCCACTACGCTGGATTTTTGCAATGACAGTCGATTTTTTTATGTACCAATAGTAGAAGGGGGCATTACCATATCTCTAATACAGCTGAGACTAGCTGAGGGTTCTTCATCAAATAAATAATAAATAAATAAATATCGGACAACCTCACACAAATCGATCTTGTCCCAAATTAAGCTCTAGAAGGCTTGTGTTATGGGTACTAGACGACGATATACATACTTATATAGATAAATATATACTTAAATACATAGAACAACCATGACCCAAGCACAAATATTCGAGTTCATCACACAAATATTTGCCCTGGCCGGGACTCGAACCCGGGACCGCCGGCTCAGTAGGCAGGTGTTTACAAACCGAGCCAAACGCGTCGTCAAAATACTTCAAACCTTGGATTTTTGACATCAAATGAAGCGGCCCACTAAGTTGAATATTAAAATACTTAAACGGGTTTACTCACGTCGTAGAAATCGAATAACACTCGACATGTTTCGAATCGGTACGCGATCCATCATCAGGAGAGACGATCAGTCACGACGGCGGCCAACCGAACACAACAAGTTGAATATTTTTTGTAAAGGCGGTATGTCGATCTCTAATAGTTTGGTTGGGCTCTTGTGTTTTTTAATCAGAGTACTCCAGATCTTCGATTATCCTAGTTTTTAGGGTTCCGTACCCAAATGGTAAAAACGAGACCCTATTACTGAGACTTCGCTGTCCGTCCATCCGTCCGTCCGTTCGTCCGTCTGTCACCAGGCTGTTATATCAAGAACGGTGATAGCTAGACAGTTGAAATTTTCACAGATGATCTATTTCTATAGTTAGCCGCTATAACAACAAATACTACAAATAAAATAAAATAAATATTTAAGGGCTCCCATACAACAAACTTGTTTTATGGTACGGAACCCTTCATGCGCGAGTCGGACTCGCACTTGGCCAATTTTTATAGTTTTCGCTTTATGTGGCCATTAAATCCTAACTCTGTACCAAATTTCAGCTCTCTGAATTTATGGGAAGTACTAGTTCTTTACTGATGATCATGAGTGAGTGAGTGAGTGTCGTAAATGCGAAACTTTGCTTTCGCTTAACTTCGGAACTAAATGACCTACAGACTTGAAATTTTGGATTTTAAGTATGTAATTATAGCTTACTGGATGACGAAAATTTCTGCGTTCTGGTCCTATCCAGAGGTGCTCAAATAGGGGCCTGAAAATGTGGCGAAATGGTTCCAGTAAAGGATGGTACGGCAGTGTTTGCTTCGCGCTCGACTTGGGGGGGGCACTGCCGTGCCCCCCGATATGTTTCGCCAAACTGCAAAGCAGTTTGTTGGCGAAGAAAAAAGCTAAAGCGGAATTGCTTATCTTGACGCCATGTTTACGTTAGGTATGCTCATTTAAACCCGAACTTCGCTGAAAACCGGAAGTTAACCTTGCGAATGACACTTGCACAAGTTTAGTTTCAAACTTCTAACTTTCACATTCCACACTACGCAGACTCTTTGAAATGAGATACGGCCTTTGTTTGTGCAAAGTGCTATCTTTAATCACACTAGAAGACAGGAGTGAGAGTAGAAGAAATGGAGGAATTCATCACTGCTATAATAATAGATATTGCATCACTCAGTGAATTTTTTAAATCGTTGGAACACTGAAAAAAATACCCAGTGGAGCCTACTGAAATTACAGTAAGCGTAACCGTTATTACAGTTAGGTTTACTGAAATGTCAGTAGGCCTAACTGTTATTGCAGTAAGTCTTACTGTAATGTCAGTAGGCTCCACTGGATATTTTTTTCAGTGAAGGGCGTTATAATTTCTTTATGCCTAAATCGTCGACGTTCGCCAGAGAACTCACCAGCGTTGCTGTCATAATATGTACGTAATTTGTAGAAAATAGGCGCTGTAGCTGAATACTCTCCAAGCTGTAGAGTAAGCAAGCTAGTTGGAGAGTGTATACCAAGCTGTATTACCAAACATACATACGCGTATGCATATGCAAATATATATATATTTATTTGGTATAATATTTTACTGTAATTGTCGCATACTTATTGTTTCCACCCATTTATATGTACCTACTCGTAATTTGTAATTTACTTATAAATTTTAAAAATAATATAATAAACATAAACACGTAGGTACCAATTCCGCTCTAATACACAGATAAAAATACTGAACCCTTCTATTTTACGTCTATCTATCTATCAGCCACAGACGTCCACTGCTGGACATAGGCCTCCCCCATGACTCGCCACAAAGTGCGATCCTGTGCAGACCGCATCCGTTGATTCCTCGCAACCCTCACAGGATCATCCGGCCATCTATTCTGTGGCCGACCCACGCTGCGCTTTCTTATACGTGGTTGCCATTCTAGGACTTTGCAGCCCAATCGGCCGTCCATTCTTCGGGCTACATGGCCTGCCCATTGCCACTTTAAACGTGCAATCCTGCGAGCTATACAGGTTACCTTGGTTCTTCTGCGGATATCCTCATTTTTGATTCTATAGCGCAAAGAAACTCCGAGCATAAACCTTTCCTTTCCACGTTACGTGACTCTTAGCCGCCTTATGAGTCCCACTGTGGACGACTATTTTACGTAGCAAATGTTTTATTCCGCCGCAAATTTTTGCGGTAAAAATTTTATTCGAGCAAATAATAAATGTTCATTTCATCTCTAATAATATTTTGTTCGTGATAAACTTCATGTATTAAAATCCAAAATAACACCAACAATAACGAAATGCATTTGATTGTCATGTACCTAATAAAAGTTATAATTGGTTAATAAACAAGTTGTTTGAAGCCAATCAAAAGTTTTGGCAACTCGTGACTGTAGCTCCAGCAAGAATATAACAACGACTATCGAAGATTTTCCGCTATTCTTACTTACAGAGAGTAGATAGTGATTCTACCATTCTTTATATCACAAAATATACAATTATAGTACTTATCATGAAAACGTCCGATTTTGCCCAAGCGGGGAAAATATCCCCGCGGTTTTAAATATATGTTGAAATAGGTTAAGGATTCACTTTAAGCTAAATATAAATACGTACATTCATCCATTGTTACCCACGTGAGAAAACGCCACGTATAAAAGTTTATGGCCAATGATTTTAAATTTAACGAAAACGGAATCACATCACTAGCTATTTGTAATAGCATTTACAGGCTTTTGTTGCTTAGATAAATCCCTTGTGCCATAGCAGTCTTGCTATACCACACAAGTTACCTATCCCCGCACAGATTGAAGGCCCTCGTATTGTGACACTACGTCTATGGACGGACCGTTTGCATTTGAATACACGATTTCATCTGTGGCCGTGAGCGCTGTAACACCCGTATCAGGAATCACTAACTACGATAGTATAAGTATCTACTCGTACGGCCAGAAATCAAATG
This sequence comes from Apotomis turbidana, assembly GCA_905147355.2. Taxonomy (NCBI): domain Eukaryota; kingdom Metazoa; phylum Arthropoda; class Insecta; order Lepidoptera; family Tortricidae; genus Apotomis; species Apotomis turbidana. The sequence goes on from LR990285.1 coordinate 2,808,509, forward strand.
AAATGAAATAATTTATTAAGTAAGTACGCCACAAGGGCACTGTTCAAGTCAGATTGTGAATTGGCATTTCTCAAAACGAGACCGCTGTTGAGAAGAAAGCCGAAAGAAACTCAACAGTAAGTATTTTTTTCATAAATAATACTTAAAACAATCAATTACATTAATGTTTATAACGAATTACATTGATAGGTACACGTAAAGGAGATTGTAAAGATTTCTATGAAGTACTAAACTTGTGTCTATGAAGTACTAAACTTGCCAATCACACGTACTGTTAAAACGTACAGCTGGCCAATTCGTAAAATGTTCGCCCTAGGTTGTTAAATAGAGACTTCCAAGCTAGCTCATATAACCAATTTGTCTTAAAAGGACACATTAATCTGTACAATATACTATTTAACCCCAAAACTCCCCTCTACCTCAAAGAGCGTTTCAGTTACTTGCGTTCTGCTAGGTCTGCTCAAAATTGTCTTCTCACTGTCCCCTCTTCATCTTCTAAGTTTTACAATAATTCATTAATTTTTCAGGCTACTCTTCCGTGGAATTCTTTACCTTCTGATCTAAGGCGTGCACAATCTATTGCTATATTTAAATCTCACCTTAAAAGTCACTATTTATCTCTACCTTAATTTACACTGCGTTGAAAATCGCTCCTCTTACTCGTACTATGCGACTGACTCTGGTTTTGCTATCTATTTTACTCTGCTATATGTTTTTATTATGTCTAAGTATTATATGTAGGTATATTTGATTATTTTTATTTATGTATGTTTATTGTTTTTATTTTATTTTTGTAGTTAATTTTTGTGGCTTAAAGTTGTTTTGCATCACCTACTAAATTTTAACTTGTTGATCTACTCCGCTACCTAAAGGTTGTCTGGAAGAGATCGCTATTTAGCGATAAGACCGCCTGTTGTTTAACCTCTGTAAATTTTTAGTGTATATCTCTCATGTTTTGTATCCCTGTGTATTTGAGGTGTGCAATAAAGTGGATTTGTTGTTGTTGTTGTTAAGACTTGTTTAAGGTAAAAGGAATGTCTAACACGATTTTGTATTTCTGATATTGACTCGATTTAGTATTTCTGATTGTTTAGTAGTGTGGGATTAGTTACATATTTCAATAAGAGAAACATGTCAATCTAGACACGCGGTAGCGTGTCAAGCCAAGTTCAAGCTAACAGAACTGGCAAGACGCACCGTATGTAATATTACACGAACCATTTGGAGCCACTTTTAAGGTAAAAGTGGCTCCAAATGGTTCGTGAGATTTATTGTTATGAGGGGGTTAAAAGTTTTAACCCCCTCATAACTCAATGAATCTCACTTCTTTTTCCGTTGAAGTCAACAAAAGGCATATATCATAATATCGAACTTGGCTCTCATTTACGTTTGCAATGGGACACGAATTTCTTAAAAAATGTATTGAGTGTGTATAATATTAGTATGTGGGCGAGCTGATCTTTCCATTACTAAAGCACATTTACGAATAGCGGAACTTATTTTTATATGTTGGGAGTGGGTGAAAAATCTCGGAAAATATAAGTAAGTTACTTTTACAGACATAGAGCACTTCTATAAATAAACAGCATATCGTGGGAAGACTCAACGCGAATTGAGTACCTAGCCAAGAGCACGGGAAATCGTTGAATAAGGCACATGGTCGGCTCTCGTGGAGATCCTTGAGGGATATCTTGAATGATAATTTCACGGGCGTAGTCAGGACCTCTCCTTCCGTCCTAAGTCTGACTGATTTGGTTCAGTCTATTCACGACGCAGTCTATGCGCCCAGTGTGCCCGCGTCACCCTTTCTCCCAAACTACTCCTGACGCGCGGAGATAATCCCATTATCGGGTTATACTCCCACACAGAGTCCGACTACTGGTAGTGAGGGCTAACCAGCCCTGATACAGTTCAGGTCATGTCTTAAATAAAAAACGGCTTAGTCAGGTTCAAGTACAGAGAGGGGTTCTTGAAAATAAAGCAATATGCACACCGCGACTGGCGATGGCGAATAAAGCTAATTACGGACGTGTGTCGAACTGATTCTTAAACACCGTTTGTTTTCTACCACCGCTAGCTAAATACTAGGAGACACTGACTATAATGAGGGTTGATCGGGTCATATTTCGGGGAGGGTTTGAACCCGACACCTCTGGCCCCACCCGTGGGTAATTTATCACGAAAGACTTTTTACTATAAGAACCTTCAACTTAGTCAATTCACTTGTGTCAGGAGACCCCGCTCTTGCATGAAGGTATAACATAAGTAAAAACAAATATATAAAAAATACGAGTATACCTACTAAAACTTAGAAATTAGCGACAATGTATTAAGATATTTCATTCTTAACTAGCGATTCGCCCCGGCTTCGCACGGGTGCAATGCTATATTATGCATGTATTATATTTATAAACCATCCTCACAAAAAAACATCCGCTCTATCTATTTAAAACCGCACCAAAATCCTATCATAGATAGGGAAAGACAGAAGGAAGTGACTTTGTTCTATAAATCTTACAAAGACTTCTTATTAATGTAGCTTGTTGGCGTGGTCTGCGTGGATGTTGTTACTTGTAATTCTGGTAGGTGTATGTCAGTATGTATGTATGTATGAAATGTTAGTGGTTTATTCGTATTCTAGAAGGTACCTAATAGACCTACGGTCTCACGAACGTCCCCCCCCCGTTCCCCTTAGCTTCGTCAAACATGATAACGTGTAACAAGACTAACCTGTGACTATCCAGATGACGATGGCATTGCCCCCTATAGCGACGGCCAACATGGCGGCAAACACGCACACCCAGGAGTTGTGCGCCCAGGAAGGCATGCCCGGGGCCGGGGTGGGGGCCGCCGTCGTTCGCGGGATCAAGAGTGTCGACGCACTTAGCACGCTCCGGTTGAAATCCATCTCCCACGTGTAGACCACCTGGGGAGGAAGAGGTCAGACGTTAATGGCGATCAAGTACGATGAAACACTTTCATAGGGATAATCTTATGAGTGAGACTTATTTAATTATTGTGTTAAGCGGTTTACACTCACGTGAAATTGTCATGAACGGTTCGACATGTTTCGAACTCGTATGGAGCTCTCCATCTGGGACCGCTACCCGTACAGCGGAGCGGTAACTTCGTCACTGACGAGCTCCATACGAGTTAAAAAAATGTCGGGCCGCGTTACTATAAATTTCACGTGCGTTTAAACCGCTTGATACGATAATAAACTTTCATAGGGGGTTTAGATATACGAGTAGGGAAGGATTATAAAATACTAGCACAACTTATTCATATTGTTTCCAATTCCCAAGAGTTGTTAAAGTACGTTTCTTTATCCTGTAGACTATGAGAATCTGAGTATCTCGTAATTATGAGTTTTAATCAGATTGATTGATTTATATTTTAATTTAAGCCAACTGGCGTTTGGCACTACATTTTATCACACTAATATTACAAAGGCGAAAGTTTGTGAGTGTTTTTATGTGTATGTTTTTTACATCTTCACGAAATTTTGATAAGTTTTGGTACGAAGGTAGCTGACACCCTGAATTAATATATAGGCTACTTTTTATCCCGAAAAATGTAGTGTTCCCGTGGGGTGAGCGGGTAACACCGCGCGGCGCATCTAGTTTATAATAAATGATAGAGAATCTCATCTTTATCTTCGTACCTTGGTCTTGGGCTGGTAAGTATGTTCATTCGGAATATCAAATAATAAATAAATATCGGACAACCTCAAGCAAATCGAATAAATAAATATCGGACAACCTCAAACAAATCGATCTAGTCCCAAATTAAGCTAAAGAAGGCTTGTGTTATGGGTACTAGACGACTTGTGTTAGAAACTAGTGACTTGAAGGCTTGTGTTATGGGTACGTTCGCGGGATCAAGAGTGTCGACGCACTTAGCACGCTCCGGTTGAAATCCATCTCCCACGTGTAGACCACCTGGGGAGGAAGAGGTCAGACGTTAATGGCGATCAAGTACGATGAAACACTTTCATAGGGATAATCTTATGAGTGAGACTTATTTAATTATTGTGTTAAGCGGTTTACACTCACGTGAAATTGTCATGAACGGTTCGACATGTTTCGAACTCGTATGGAGCTCTCCATCTGGGACCGCTACCCGTACAGCGGAGCGGTAACTTCGTCACTGACGAGCTCCATACGAGTTAAAAAAATGTCGGGCCGCGTTACTATAAATTTCACGTGCGTTTAAACCGCTTGATACGATAATAAACTTTCATAGGGGGTTTAGATATACGAGTAGGGAAGGATTATAAAATACTAGCACAACTTATTCATATTGTTTCCAATTCCCAAGAGTTGTTAAAGTACGTTTCTTTATCCTGTAGACTATGAGAATCTGAGTATCTCGTAATTATGAGTTTTAATCAGATTGATTGATTTATATTTTAATTTAAGCCAACTGGCGTTTGGCACTACATTTTATCACACTAATATTACAAAGGCGAAAGTTTGTGAGTGTTTTTATGTGTATGTTTTTTACATCTTCACGAAATTTTGATAAGTTTTGGTACGAAGGTAGCTGACACCCTGAATTAATATATAGGCTACTTTTTATCCCGAAAAATGTAGTGTTCCCGTGGGGTGAGCGGGTAACACCGCGCGGCGCATCTAGTTTATAATAAATGATAGAGAATCTCATCTTTATCTTCGTACCTTGGTCTTGGGCTGGTAAGTATGTTCATTCGGAATATCAAATAATAAATAAATATCGGACAACCTCAAGCAAATCGAATAAATAAATATCGGACAACCTCAAACAAATCGATCTAGTCCCAAATTAAGCTAAAGAAGGCTTGTGTTATGGGTACTAGACGACGATACATATATTTATTTAAACTTTATTGCACATAAGAACAACTTAACGTACCTACAAAAGGCGGACTTAATGCCACGTACTTATATAGATAAACATATACTTAAATACATAGAACAACCATGACCCAAGCACAAATATTCGAGTTCATCACACAAATATTTGCCCTGGCCGGGATTCGAACCCGGGACCGCCGGCTCAGTACGCAGGTGTCTACAAACCGAAATAATAATTAGGTACACATCATTGCTTAAAAATAGTTGTTAAATACAGCTGTCGCGGCGCCCAATACGACTTCATCGCTTTTGGCGTCGAGACACTTGGTCCGTGGGGCCAGGGTGCGCGCGGACTCCACAGAGAGCTCAGCAAGCGCCTGAGGGAGGCAACAGGGGACCCACGCGCGGGCAATTTTCTCGCGCAAAGGCTTTCCATAGCCATACAGCGTGGGAATGCTGCCTGCGTCATGGGCACCCTACCTAGAGGTCTTAGTTTTATGAATTTTTTATAATCTTAGTTTAATTTTTAGTTTTAATCCCATAAATTTGTTATTTTAAATGTTTTATTGTTGTTAGATAGATAGATAGAATACTCTTTATTGCACACCTCAAGATGAAAGAAATACAAATAAAGATGACACTTACCTAACATTACAATAGAGGCAAACAATGGGCTTGGGTATGCGTTGTTCACAGTTGGTTTTTTTTTATACTCAATAAAGCTACATAATATCATTAATGAAATCGTAGCACGGCTACGTTATCTCTATATCACTAAGAGGTGGTCGCAACTTCGTCCACGACGTCCACGTATTTTTTTCTTTGCCGTAGAGTGATAAAAACTGTCTAACCATATTTGGATGTCCAGCTATCCTTTTATCAAAATTGCCTAAAATTTGTTCAGCCCTGTTGGCGTGATGCGAGGACAAAGAAAATTATGAAAACAGATGGCGCAAAGCTGGCACGCCCATACAAAACAAATTACGATCCTGCACAACGCTATTAAGATTTTTCCTGATATCATGACCCCTCTCCATTTAAAAATGATTTTAAATACAAACCTAGAATTATTATATGATAGATTAGATTAGATTAGACACTTTTACAAATTAATACAGTGCCGTTTTTGGGGTATTTGTTTTCAGAGAATTTATTTGAACCGTTGCCAAGGACTTTATATAGTAATATTAGACGAGTTTGGTTCATGTAACGACCTCAAACGAGGCCCAAATTATAGGCTGTTTACGACGGCAGTACATACATTTTATAAGATGTCCTTGCAAAATTGAAGATAAAGATCCTTTTACTCTAATTAATAATATCTTAGTCTTGGATTGGGTCTGTTTGTAAAAGGCTGTTCTAGATATATTTTATAAAGGCATTATTTTATACAGAATAAAGATTAGCAGAAAAGAATAAGGGGAACCAACCCGAAGTGAAATGGGAACAGGCTAGGATAATCAATACGCATTATTCTTTTATTCAGAATAATGCCTAACTTGACTATTTTTACCTTTTTTTTTTTAAATTGCGGACAAAAACAGCGTTCGTAAATTGTACATATAAGTAACGTTTATTTATTGTATTGTATCAAATTTATGTTTATACTGTAAGCATTTTATGAGCACTACAATGTTACGCATCCATTGGCATACATGCGGTCGCATGATTGCCTTATGCTGATTAAACAAACCTTTTCAGATATAAATAATGACACAAAGGTAAATTAAGAAATTGAGTGCGATCTACTACAATCTAAGCAGGATTTGAACCTGCGACCTCTGCGTTTCCGGCGCATTGCTCTTCCAACTGAGCTATCAGATCGCTACGTCAATCACACCAAATCTTTCATCCCATAATTTGTTACGCTACTGGAGAGCCCTCTGCGTCATAATATATGTTTGAAATGCTTATGCGCATTAACTAGCCATACATACCCTAAGATGTGCCGCTTTACACGCACGATCCCCAATCCCCATTGCTTTACAGCAAGTGTGAAGACTGCTAGAGTGATGGCGCTGTTCTAAATATTTGTATAGAATATTTTTATCGATTCTTATTTTTATGTGGAAATACCACATTTTTATTTTTATAAATAATGACACAAAGGTAGATTAAGAAAGAAAAATTCAATGCGATCTACTACAATCTATGCAGGATTTGAACCTGCGACCTCTGCGTTTCCGGCGCATTGCTCTTTCAACTGAGCTATCAGATCGCTACGTCAATCACGCCAAATCTTTCATCCCATAATTTGTTACGCTACTGGAGCGCCCTCTGCGGCATATAAGTTTGAAATGCTTATGCGCATTAGCCTTAAACCTTTTCAGGTCGAGCAGACCAGTAAATATCAATTATTTATTTATACAATACAATACGATGCGATACGATACGATACAACAATACTTTATTGCACACCAATAAAAGTTTACATAAGGAAACAAGACAAATACTAAGTAGGTACGAGTATATATTATTATTTCTACATGGAGAACGAACTGCTTAAATCATGCTAATAGTGACGTAACTAGTAAAATACTCAGCCAATTATAGCAACATAGTCGTAATATTTAATTATATCGTTATTAAACAAATTTACCAAATTATCAAATTTTTATGTAAAAACTTTTACATGTGCCCAAAACGAGAACAGTTTTGGTTTATCAGACATGAATAATTTTAGTAACTACGTGCCTTTGACAATTTTAAACTGTACATTTATCGAACGCATGGAAATATGTGGCGTTATCTGGGTATAAAGGGACCTTACTGTCGGTATTGAGTTATATATATCCCCATAATCTACATACATTGAGCTATCGAACCATGTAACAAACATGCATGTAGGTTCAATAATTATTTTTTAATACAGTTGCTCAAAAAGTGGTACTTTTCGTAGCTGCAAATCGTGCGAAAAGTTGGTTATTTCGAATTAGTGCTTTTTACTTTTGTTAAATAGACTTGATTTACCAATAGAACTCGTGTTTGCCTTGTGATTTGGATTTTTGGTATAATTTAACTTTGCTTTGTGCATCTTGGACTCGAGTTCTGCCTATTGATTTTAACTTCGATTTACTTTGGCTCTGTTAAGATTAATTGTAGTGCGTTTGTTACAAATATGCCAGAGAATTATACTCCTCAAGAATATGCCAACATGCATTTTGTCTATGGGGAATGTCAGGGTAACTCTTGTGCTGCAGCTAGACTCTATCGGGAAAGATATCCAAATTTAAGGCATCCGGACCATCGAGTATTTCGAAATGTTCATCTCGCATACTCACAAGGCGTTTTGCCTGGCAATCGTGGTGGATTGGGAAGACCTAGAGGAGATTACGATGAAGATGTTTTACAAGAGATTCAAAACGACTCATCCACTTCGACACGGAACATTGAACGTAATTTAGGGATATCAAAATCTGTTGCCAATAGAATATTACGTCGATATGGATATCATCCATACCACATACAACGTGTTCAAGCGTTGCTGCCCCGTGATTACCCACTTCGTGTTCAGTTTTGCCAGACAATGCTGCAAAAACACAGAGAGGATCCCAATTTCATAAATATGGTTTTATGGTCTGATGAAAGCACTTTTAAGAGAGATGGATTTATGAACATGCACAATTTACACAGTTATGCATTGGAAAATCCTCATTTAATGAGGGAAGATCGGTCGCAGTACCAATTTAAAGTGAACCTCTGGACTGGAATATTAGATGGGAAAATAATTGGCCCATTTGAATTACCAGAAACGCTGAATGGTCCAAGTTATCTGCATTTCTTAGAGAATGAGTTGCCAAATCTTCTCGACGACGTACCTTTAGCTACGCGGAGGTCAATGTGGCTGCAGAATGATGGCTGTCCAGCACATTATGCACGCGAAGTGCGACTACATTTAAACCAAACTTATCCACAGAAATGGATCGGCCGTCTGGGTCCCATTTTGTGGCCTCCTCGATCTCCAGACCTAAATCCTCTGGATTTCTATTACTGGGGTTATATTAAAGAAAAAGTTTACAATGAACCGATTAACAGTATAGCGGAGCTGAGACAACGCATTTACGCAGAGGCCCAAAACGACGTATCAAGAAGTGCACGTCACATCAGTCGAGCATTTTTAAGGAGATGCCGAGCTTGTATTCAAGTCAATGGCGGACAATTTGAACATTTAATTTAGTTACATAAAACAGGTAAGTATCGTATTTTTTTAATGTTTTTAGTTTTTTTATTCACTTAACAGATAAAAATGGCAACCAGTATTATTTTTGCATTATCTTATAAACCGCTAAATAATTAAGTCACTTCAATACCATTTTAAAAACAACTCTAAATTTGCTATCTTTTTACGTTATTTGCCAGGTTCGCTATGAACATTTCGTTTTTTTTTATTCTAAAATTGAATTGTGTTCCTATTCTAAATAAAGTATTCTTTAAATCGATTATTTGTTCAAAATTCAAACTCTGAGCCTAGTAGGTGCTCTGGTACCATACTATGGAATAACTGCAGTATGAGCTCCTTTTGGTGTAAAATATCAATATCTCGTAAACTGCTGCGTAAATTAGAAAATGCTGTACCTTTTTGAAAACTACAATAAATTTACTATCTTTTTATGTTGTGTGCCATGTTAGTTTACAATACTTTTTTTAAATGAAACTCGATCATAACCGCTGGCTAAATTTGATAAATTGCTATAATTCGTTTTTTTTTTATTATTTTTACCGACAAAGCATCATGATATGTAATAAATTGAAATTACATTCGATAGGATATGTTTTTAGTAACATCCTGCAAAAAACAGATTTAAAAAATACCTAAATTTGCTGTGGTGGCAATCGACATACTGACGCAGGGCCACAAAAGTCACGAGTTTTTTTAAAATGCAAATATCTCGAAAACCATGAACTTTTTATTAAGGTCAAATTAACTTAATATGGTTGCTTATGAGCTGTTCTATCACCCCTCTTCATTTTGGCGTTGGTTTTAGGGACACCCTGTAGAGTAAAAAAAGAAAAATTGTTTTTTTTTCGACATTTTACTTTAAAAGCTATTATCTCGGCAACTAGAACCGACAATAAGGTCCCTTTCCCCAGATAACGCTGCATATTTTCTTTGATCAAAACAGGGGTAACAAATAACGGGGTAATATTGCGCATTGTTTGGAAACACGACCTATAAATTATGTCACAGCCGTGAAGTAATGAGGGGTTGTACCAGCTTTGTTAAACGAAATAAATTAGGGTTCTGTTTTTGTTCTTTTAAGTAAGGTAAGGGTAAGACTAACATAGTTTATTGTCTAATGGAGTGAGACTAACAGATAGTTATTTATTGGACTGTGGCAGTCTTCTTCAGTCGAAACCTGGCGAGAAACCGCGCAGGATTGGGAAGAGGCGTGCTCTGTTTAACTTATTTGAATAATAAATAAATAATAAATAAAATACCTGACCTTCAAAATGAGAGGAAACAGATAACACATACCTCGAACAAATCATGCGGATGACGTAAAAATGACGTACCTAGGTAATTTTGCACACAGGATGATGTCTGTATTGCAACATCCGTATGACATATTGCACGAAGTAACAGATCAACCGCGTATAATTTCAAGAAATCTATACAGAATTAATTAATTAGCAATACACGTTTTTATCACGTATTTCCAAAAACGGAAAATTACAACAATATTCTTGTAAACGCGACATTCTTTTGCGTCTTTTGAAAAAATTGTAAAGAAAAATCTAAATAATTACGAAGTCACTTTATTGTTCAACTGAATGACAATGTCAGTCAAAGATGTTATGTACCTACTCTGCTCATGTCAAGTGGCGATATCGTTTTATTAAAGAGGTTGATAATTGATAAGTAGTAATTGTTTATGAAAATACTTTTTGAAATCATCCTATGAGTGGTTTGACGTCATCCGCATGATTTGTTCGAGGTATCATATAACTATGTAGCAGGATTACACAAATAGGGTTTAAGTTCGCGTCATCCCTGTGGACTTAAAAGGATTTCAGTTATTTTAAAATTGTTTTGAAAATTTATTTTCCACGGAGGGCATGATTTTCAAAACAACAACGCGGCGCCAGCCTTACCTACAGCTATGGAGTCCATCCTTACAACACACCCTCCGGTGGTAGATATTTCTTTGTACGCTTATCACGCCAAAACCAGTTCTGGTTAAATGACTAGTACTTGTAAAAATATATGGGAATAAGCCTGTAGCCGGTAGCTGGACATCCGAAGATAGTTATAACATTTTTGCCCAAATAAAAGGGAAGGTTACCCGGACAAAGTCGTGGCCACCATTTTGCATTCCAAGTTAATAGGTATTCAACAATACATTCCAATAAACCTCTCTGATAATATGATAAATGATCGCTATTGGTGTTAAACATCCGCCATTTACCACCTATTAATTCCCATTAAAGTGTCAGTTATTACCTAAAACAAAGGATAACCGTAACGTTATTGCGGACACATTGATTTCAACAATTGACAAAATTTAAAACTTTCAAATAGTTTCAACTAATTTCATTTCTGTATTATCACAGAACCCAAAACTATTATCTTTATTACTTTATAGGCACTAGTTTCGAAAAGTTTAAAAAAGCAGCGTGACCAGCTGACCAGCGTCCTCTAAGAATCACCACCCAAATGACGTCACTTTGTTAAAATAATTACAATCGCAACCTACAAAAAAAACTGGTAGGTACAATTTCCATTCTAAATCCGTCTTAGAAAAAACCGGCCAAGAGCATGTCGGGCCACGCTCAGGGGGGGTATTAGACCAATTTTAGAGATATAATGGAGATCTCTCCTTTTCATCGCCATCCGTCACTTTTGACGTGTGCCTACTTGACAAGTGGCGATATCCCTAGAACATCGCAACTTCGTCAATTCGGACGCGCAAAATTTTCGCTTTCTTTGTATGTGACGGCATAAATAACAGGCGCATACTTTAAATTGTCCACGTAGTACGTGAAATTAGTCCGTTACGTTTCGTTCAAAACAGAAATTTATATACATGAATAGCATTTTTGACAATTGTTATCGCCTTCGTATTTCCAAAACTGAGATGAGATATGTCACATGTGTCATTAAAACGCGATGAGCTTCATCATCGCGTTTTAATGACAGTTCAAAGGCGAGATCACGGAGAGATGACTGTTATCTAACGGTGATCTCGGGGGGTATTCGACCAATTTTAGAGATATAATGGAGATCTCTCCTTTTCATCGCCATCCGTCACTTTTGACGTGTGCCTACTTGACAAGTGGCGATATCCCTAGAACATCGCAACTTCGTCAATTCGGACGCGCAAAATTTTCGCTTTCTTTGTATGTGACGGCATAAATAACAGGCGCATACTTTAAATTGACCGCGTAGTACGTGAAATTAGTCCGTTACGTTTCGTTCAAAACAGAAGTTTATATACATGAATAACATTTTTGACAGTCATTATCGCCTTCGTATTTCCAAAATTGAGATGAGATATGTCACTTTTAAGCTCATCGCATTTAAATGACAGTTCAATGGCGATATAACTGTTAACTAATGGAGATTTGACGTTTGGCCATATCTCCAACGGCATTCTCGAATTGGGCCCCTGACGTTTGGCGATCGACACTCGAATTAGGCCCCAGAGTAGGGTTCTGTGGTTGCCCATCCTTCACAATATACGAAAATTACGAGAAAGATTTAAATACGAGGAAGATTTCAAGCTCTATAAAAAGGTCGTAAACGCCAAAGCAACAGTAATTACTTATTACCTTCTGGAAGTTATCGATTATACGCGCCAGATTTAGCGAAATGCTTTAATACAGTATGGCACTTAACTAATATGCTTAACGTTCGAAGTATAAGGACACCGCGCGGCACTTACGTCATTCTAAAGAAAATTATGAATTTTTGCGATAACTCAAAAACGGCTCCACCGATTATATTCAATATAGTTTTCATTGAAAGTACTTATAAGGACTCATTTTCATAATTTTTTCCATAATTTTTTGACGCGTGGTTGAAAAGTTAGAGGGGAGGGGACACAACTTTTTTTATTTTCAGAGCGAATATTTACAAAACTACTAACTTTATCAAAAAATAATGTTCGGAGACCGCTATTATTTTTAAAAGACCTTGACCTAGGGTGGTACCCGAAAAACCCGGTTTTTTTTTTATTTATTTTTTTACCGATTTGTCGGCGAGTTACATACACATTTACACATACAGTAGGTAGCCGGCAAACTTCTTGAGCATAACCTTGACTGCGCAGTAGCCGATTTACGTACAAATATGCATGCGCAGATCCGCCATTTTGGGTCAAGTTGTTTGGCGGCTACTGTACTTATACCAAATTCCAGCTTTCTAGTACTTACTAATGATCACGGAGCTAAGCCGTGGACGGACAGACGGACATGGCGAAACTATAAGGGTTCCTGGTTGACTACGGAACCCTAAAAAAGGCCGGGCTTAAAAAAAAATATGCTGTAAATCACAGCTTGGACTAAAAACCGATCGAAGAAGAAACGCAACCATCATAGGCCCGCACTAAAGTTATCTTTCATAATTTTTGAAAATGACTTCCTAAGATTAGGTTAGGTTTGGTTTGTTTTATAACAATTTTAAATAGTTTACAGCTTCAAAGAAAAATGTTTTCGATTAATGTAAATTAGTTAATGATATACGAGTAAGTATATATGTATACCTATTTAGCCATTTAACACATTTACTGCCAGGAATGCATATATGCCTTTACATTTATACAAGCTTGTTCCTAGTCCACGCCTCCTGGCAGTGAATACGTTAACCAATATACCGGTACATTCATCAAAATGGCTATAATTTTATTGTCATTCGAATCACACCCCCATCATACCCCATTAATACTGAGTAAGCTAGCGATTGTAACCAAAACAAAGGCCAATCATATCGTTATGATATGGTTGCGACGGACACATTGATTTAATTTAAGCAATTACTTACTGCCAATCACAGTTGTCATTTATTCACAACATCGGCATGTATCGAATTGAAAGTAATAACTACAGTTGAAGGTGAGGCTATCCCAGGGCCAGGGGTCACCAAACTGTGGCCCGCGTGAAGAATAGATTAATATTAAGGGACAATCTTACACAAATCGACCTAGTCATAACTAACCAATGCTTGTACTATGAATACTAGACGACGGTATACAATAATTATATGTAAATACATAATATAAATTCAAATTCAAATCCTTTATTTGCTAAAATCCGACTAAAGTCATGCAAATACAGTTGTAACAACACATATAGACATAAGTACATCAGTTTTGAAAAATAAAATTATTATTAGTCATCATTAAAATACAAATAAAATCAAAAACAGTACAAATATAAAAGTTAAAATACAATAGACATGTTGACTAATTTTTTTGAGGATGTCAATCGATTCTATTTTTTATTGTGATCAAATGTCTATATGGGACTGACTACACTTAAACTGCTCTAAAAGTCAGAAATGACCGTCAAAGTTCAACATTTCTACGTAGCGCTAAAAACGCTCCATACAAAACGCGTCAGGCTAGTGACGTCACATGCCGGTATAGGTACCAATAATTGTATGGAAAAATTACGAAATTTGGCATTTTCACCGTGAAAAAGTGCGTTTAAGTTCATAGTTGTCATACAATTATTGTTTCGTAAAATTATGAGGATTCTGAAAACATTTTCAAAATTAATTTTGGATTAAAAAAAAAATCATAAAATTTGCGTACCTTTGAAGTCACATATTTCCAAAAAAGATATATGTTTCTGGATTTTTTTTCTTTGTTTCGTGATATATTTAGCTAATTTTATTCATATAACTACAGTACGCTGTAGAATTCAACATCAGTCAAATAGCCTATTGACAAAATTTCGCTACTTAAAAATGAAAACAATCCATACTAATATTATAAATGCGAAAGTGTGTCTGTCTGTCTGTCTGTCTGTCTGTCTGTCTGTTACCTCTTCACGCTTAAACCGCTGAACCGATTTAGATGAAATTTGGTATATAGATAGTTTCAGTCCCGGGGAAGGACATAGGATACTTTTCATCCCGAATAAATTTAGTGTTCCCGTGGGATGAGCGGGTAACACCGCGGGGCACAGCTAGTAAATATATAATAATCACAGATGTCAAGTATGCGCCTTAAAAGAGAACAACATTAAAATAAAACAAGTCAGTCAAAAATTTTGGCATAGTATTCATCTAGGCTGTAGAAGGGCCTAGTCAGAAGATATTTTTTTAATTTCTTTGCAAATAAATGAGCGAATTATAGATAACATCCATGACCCAGGAACAGATATTCGAGTTCATTCAATATTAATTGTCCTTGTATTGCCGGGATTCGAACCTAGGATCGTCGGCTCAGTAAGCAAGTGTACTACAAACTATGGCCCTCGGGTGCCCTCGGGAAAGTATCTTACGATTATTAAAACCCCCAAAAGACATCGGCTTGACTGGTCCGGCATCGTCACGTAGACGCCAGGATATCTCTCCATTTTAAGGGTTCCGTACCCAAAGGGTAATGCGGGACCCTATTACTAAGACTCCGCTGTTCGTCTGTCTGTGTCTGTCTGTCCGTCTGTCACTAGGCTGTATCTCAAGAACCGTGACATAGATAGTTGCAATGTGCAGAGATGACGTATTTCTGTTGCCGCTATAACAATAAATACAAAAAAATTGGGCAAGTGCGAGCCCGACTCGCGCATGAAGGGTTCCGTACCTATACATATATATAATCTATAACGTTTGTTGTATGGGAGCCCCCCTTAAATATTTATTTTATTTTATTTTTAGTATTTGTTGTCATAGCGGCAATAGAAATACATCATCTGTGAAAATTTCTGCACCGTTTGTTGAGATACAGCCTGGTGACAGACGGACGGACGGACGGACGGACGGACGGACGGACGGACGGACGGACAGACGGACAGCGAAGTCTCAGTAATAGGGTCCCGTTTTTACCCTTTGGGTACGGAACCCTAAAAACAGAACAAATAAATATTTAAGAGGGCTCCCATACAACAAACGTGATCCGTTGCATTAACATTGCACCTCATTTGTGTCTGGTGCCATACATACCAGGTGCAAACTTAACTTAACCCGGCCAATTAACACGGGATAAGTATTTCTACGGAACCCTCGGTGCGTGAGTTGGACTCTCACTTGACCGGTTTTTTCTTATGTTTTGTGTGTGGATCTTGGTATTGTGTATTTGAAAGACTTTGATGCTACTTTGATGTTTGTATCAATCGTTCAAGCAAAAAATTGGTTTCCTTAAAGGCTCGTCCAGTTTCGATTTTGTGACCCTTCCATTGGATATAAATAAGAAAAGGCAAGGAACTACGATCAAAAGGAAATTGAAGGTACTTTATGCATCTAATATATGACTGCTTATTGCTATGTGAAACGTTTGGACGGCAATCGTTGTATTTTATATTCCACTTTCAGTGAATTCGTGGGATTTTCTGAACTAATTAAAAGTTTCTGCCCATCCTAACTATCCACTTTAAAGTTCTGTTGTTCCAATTTATATTCTGTAAGACTAGCGCGATTCATAATATTCGTATTATTTGGCCTTATTCCTTTTAATTTTATTTTTTCATATTATGACAAACCACTACATTGTATAAAACTAAGTCGCTTCCTGCTGTCTGTCTGTCTGTCTGTATGCCTTAGATCTTTAAAACTACGAATCGAATTTTGATGATGATTTTTTTAATAGATAGAGTGATTGAAGTGGAACGTTTATATGTATTAATACAGCATAATTTATTTGCATTGTACCTACCCGTGCGAAGCCTGGGCGGGTCGCTAGTATAGCTAATTTAAACCAACTTTTTGGAGTAAATAATACTTTCCCCTAAGTTCTAGCTATTTTATGCTTTCATCGCGTGCAGTCGAAACAAAGTAAAAACAGTTTTCTGCGTAAATGTTGTCGATTTCGAGTAGTTTTTGAAACAATTTTTTTATTATCAATGAAAAATTCAAACTGTAGGTTTCAAATATATACTTACCAATAAATTGCAATGGCGCTAAGCAGTAACATTGATGATTGTTAAGAAACGTTTTTGATCAGCATTTTTGAGCGCATGTCGTGCAATAGGCACACGACTTCAGAATCAACCGTTATTTAAATAAAGTTCGAGTGTCACTGAAGAGTTCGAGTGACACACTGTTCTAAGAGGGACACATCCTTACAAACGATTTTGATTCCTGTACCCGTTTCCTCAATACATCAACATGCTTCAGAACCCATGCCATTACCCTCTTTATCTGAATTCGTTCGGTAAGACGAATGACTTGACATGGGATGGATTTCAAAATTACATTAGGTACGTGTCTATTTTATATAATGTTCTCACTTGAGTTACTAGGGATCCAATTCGATTTCAATTGACAAATAGCCATTTGATTGATATATCGGATATATCGTAATTATAGTTCAATAATTACTCTCCAAGCATACATAGTAAGTTGTAATTTAAAGGCAATTAAAGCACGTTGCTGAAGTAGAAATATTTGCCAATGCAACATTATGACGATCTGTAATACGCAACAAAACTCAAATGCTGGTTTAACGGGCACCTGGGGCAAACGTTCCAAAAATGGTGGTGGCAATACACTCACGGTCAAATAATAAGTATCAATCTCCAGTATGAGTACCCTTAAGAAAGTTAAATCAGTCAGTAGGCCTATATTATTCGAAGAGAAGGGAAGAAGGCAGGACCAGTATGCCCTTTAAATAAAAAAATACCGGCCAAGTGCGAGTCTGACTCACGCTCCGAAGGTTCCGTTTAAATACTTATTACTTATCCCATCTTAACCAGGACTAGGTTAAGTTAAGTTTGCACCTGGTATGTATGGCGCTGCGCTGGATACAAATGAAGTGTAAAGTTAACGCAACCGCTTCATCACGTTTGTTGTATGGGAGCCCCCTTAAATATTTATTTTATTCTGTTTTTTAGGTTTTTTTTTACAGGGGCAACAGAACTATCACGGTTCATGAGATACAGCCTGGTGACAGACTGACAGACGGACAGCAGAGGCTTAGTAGGAAATAGGGTCCCGTTTTATCCTTTGGGTCTTCTTCTTCTTCTCCATCGCTCCCTCATTGCTGAGGATCGTGACTCCGCTTCAGCTTGCTAACTGCCTGTCATCGGTTGCGGTCAGCTGCCTGGTGTAGTGCGGCGCTAACTGGTCAGTTGGTCTGCTCGGATATCTGGTCAGACCAGCGTTTTGGGCTCCGGCCTCTAGGTCTCTTTCCTTCCACTTTTCCGGTGACCATCAGACGCTCCAAGTTACCCACATCTCGGCGGGCGATGTGGCCAAAGTAACGCATTATTCGCTGCAGACAAGCGGTAGACACCTTTGGGTACGGAACCCTAAAAAAATACTCTAAATCGATCCAGCCGTCTTTAAGTAATCATGGATCATAAGGTTTGTTACGTATTTGACCGCGAGTGTAGCTGTATCGCCAGCGATATTTGCTGAACCATTTGATACAAACGAATGACGTGAACGATGTCAATATTTAATTGTACCTTATACTTCGAACACAAACTGTACAAAAACAGTACGAAAGGTCACGTACTAAATAACCTCGTTGTTTTGCTTGCCTATTTCCATAGTTTTACAAATATTTATTTAGAAAGTTTTCAGTCAATAAATATTTGACTAAAGTTTGTAGATAATTGAAATCGTATGACTTCAGTAAGCAGTAAAGATCAATAATGTATGTGAAAACCAATTGTAGTGATAATGATGTTAATATTCATCAAGTTTCTATTTCAAAGAAAAAGTTGGAAAAATTGTTCAATGTTTTCTATACTAGAAAAAAAAAAAAAACAAAAAAACCGGCCAAGAGCATGTCGGGCCACGCTCAGTGTAGGTTTCCGTAGTTGCTCATCCTTCACAAGAGACGGGCGAACAGCGGTTTTAAGCCCGAGGTTTAAGTTACGAGAAAGATTTCAAGTTCTATAAAAAGGTCGTAAACGCCAAAGTAACTGTATAATTACTTATTACCTTCTGGAAGTCAACTTACGTCCTTTTAAAGAAAAGATAAAATTTTGCTATAACTCAAAAACGGATAGATCGATTTTGTTCAATATAGTTTTCATTGGAAGTACTTATAAGGCCTCATTTTCATGCATTTTCCCATATTTTTTTGACCCGTGGTTGAAAAGGTAGAGGGGGGGACACTATTTTTTTTATTTTCGGAGCGAATATTTACAAAACTACTGACTTTATCAAAAAGTAATGCTTAGATACCCCTATTATTTTTAACAGACCTATTCAACGACACCCCACACACTAGGGATGAAACGAAAAATTCACCCCCACTTTAGGTTTAGATTTTTTTTTTTTTTTTTTAGTTTTTATTTTACCGTTTTGTCTGCGTGATACATACTCATACCAAATTTCAGCTTTCTAGTACTAATGATCACGGAGCTAAGCCGCGGACGGACGGACAGACGGACATGGCGAAACTATAAGGGTTCCTAGTTGACTACGGAACCCTAAAAATGGGTCATTTCAATAAAACTTTTTGTCATCATCACCGTCATAATCATAACCAGCTGATAGACGTCCACTGCTGCACAAAAGCCTCCCCCAAAGTTCTCCACCACGATCGGACTTGCGCCGCCCTCATCCCATTTCTGCCCGCGATCCTAACCAGGTTGTCGGTCCAGCTTGTTGGGGGCCTTCCCACGCTGCGTCTTCAGGTCCGCAGTTGCCACTCAAGAACCTTTCTGCCCCAATGGCCATCGGTTCTACGAGCAATGTGCCCGCCCACTGCTACTTCAGTTTGGCGACTGTCTGAGCTATATCTACAACCTTGGTTCTCTTGCGTATCTCATCATTTTGGATTCGATCCCGCAAAGAAACTACGAGCATTGCTCGCTCCTTTGAGTAACTTTCTTCTTATGAGGCCCATTGTGAGCCACAGCCACCACGTTTCAGTGCCGTATGTCATCACTGGCAACACACATTGGTTAAAACCCTTCGTCTTAAGACACTGCGGTTTTTGGGAGACGAACTATTTGTAGAATAAAATAAATAATACACTCAGGTAACTTAAAACAAACGTAATAAATAAACTAGTTCAGAATCATGTCAAACATTTTCCAATCTGTGCGTTACAGCAGACGTTTGTATTGTCGATCGCTTAGCGCCAGCACTAATGGACGATAGTTACATATTCGTTCACAAAACTTGATTGACGTAGAATAATGACTGTGATAAAACGTAACGTGTTCGGTAAATAATGGATAGTCGTTTCGTTTCCCGGGTATTTAAAAACAAAACTTCAGATTTCACACTACGCGCGTTAAAGGCATTGGAAATATAATTTCGAAACTAAAGGACATGATAAAATTTGAAAAAAATGTTTTCGGATCTTGCGTGTATGGGGTTCCTCTAAGGCCTACATTTTTTGACCAGCCTCCTTCTAAGGTGGCTCAAACGATGGCATCATTCAATCCCGAGATAATAAAATAACAGGTTCTTGAATAGCGAACTTAAGAAACAGTTTCAATTAAAAATTAAAATTCATTTATTTATTTCAAGTAACATTTCGACTCATAGTTATACAATTATTTACTTTAATAAAAATTATAATACTAATAATTATAAAATAACATTAACTTATTCTAATATGCCTCGTACAGCAATGCTGAATGTACGGGCAGTCCAGCCTATCGGCTATCATCGCCAGGACGGTGTTGGGGCTGGCCCGAACCCTGCGCACTAGGGACGCAGCGCGCAGGCGTATGGTCGCGTGGAAGCACGCCGTACGCGCCTCCGCGAACATACCCGAACCCGACGCGCTGCAGTAGCGGGGCAGCCCCATCACCGCCCTGAACGCATTGTTGAACTGGACGCGGAGGGCGTTGTACGCTCGCTGCGTGTAGTTCGCCCACAGGCTGCACGTGTATTGTTGCAATGCTTCAGCTTGTAAACGTTCACTAAATTTCTGCATCCAGTCACGAATGTCACGATTACATGCGCCGTTATATCAATCAATATCATTTATTTCCAGGCAACTATGGCCCATAGATAAATACCTTAAAACTAAGATACATATCAAATAAAACCATAAACATTAACACGTTAGTTCAGCTACTTCGTCGCTGTGCTAAAATCTTTTGACTGCATTTCATTATACCTAAATCTCGAAGATTTTTAAGCACGCATTCTGACGTCATGTCGTCTATCCTGCATGGTCATAAAACAAACCTAACCTAACCTACAGTTTTCGGTCTTTAACCTAACCTACTAACTGCTAAATTTTAATATATCTCCATGCAAGCAAGCATACTGACTCAAAAACTCCTGATGGGTGTCGGGTAACCGTCCGCGAAATCGCCGGAACACGACACCTTTCGGTCAAAATTCGTCGCCACAAGTTAAACTTTAACTATTTTGTACTTACATTATTTAGCCTCACGTCGACACAACGTAGCATGTTATCGCCACGTTCAACGTCATGTTATGGTGATGTACAGTTTTTGTACGTTGCACAACACAGATAATATTATCAAACCGCGATAAAAATAGGATTGAAACACTTATAAACTGTACTGTAAAATTCTAAAATTGTATTTAAATTCTGTTTTATATGGAGGGCGGCAATTTAAAATTTTTTTGCGGGATCTGTATGGGTGCGGGGTGCAAGCGGTACGGTGTTACCCGTTTGTAAAAAAAAAATGTCTTCTCATCACGCTGAAACGGCTGGACGGATTTTAGCCAATTTTGCTACAGGGATAGCTGGACAGTGGACATCCAAAGATGGTTATAGAATACTTTTTACCCGACTACGTTAAAGAAAAAAGGTTTAACGCAGACAGTCTTCTAGTTTCATATATTATTTTGCCTTTCCCGTATGAAATAAACTGTCAAAATCCAATCCCATTACCCATTGCGGTTTTATAACTATAACACCCGCAACATCAAGACGACGCAACGTTACACGTTACGTCAAAATCAAAACGTGAAATTGTGTTTTAGCTCAACGTTAGTCATTCCAGCGTAATAAAATAATACCGCCGATTTCGATAAAACAAAGATGAAACTTACCTTTCGCACCGTTACTACAATTCATCCGGCTCTGTTACAAAAGGGCTTATTTTACTGAAAACCCGCGGTAGTTATCTTTATTTTCGAGGAAGACAATGCCCCTGAGTTCGTTCTCCATCAATCTCGTCAACTGGGACTCGGAATCCGCAAAAACGAATTATGCCGCTCCCCGTCGTCAACAGAACTATTTTCTCGAGATAAGAGTGAGGAAGTACCTCGAAAGTTCAATGAAAGGGAGTTTATCTGGTTTCACTTAGAAGGTCTAATTGTTGGAACATTTTTTTTTTTATTTATTCTGCATACCAAGTTTGTAGCAAATGTAGGTATGAGTTTGTGCAACTGCAATACGACTGCTGTACGACCGTGCACCCAGCTTGCAGTAGGTATGCGGTTGACAGGACTGCACGGTAAATGTAAGCGGACTGCACAGTCGGTTTGCAGTTACAGCAACTGCAGAAAGACTGAACTCGAACTGGCATTTTGAAGCTAGGTTGCTGTACCGGCCCTAAGACACAGTAGTCCGTGTTACAAAGAAGATATTGAAATGCTAATAGTTTTATAGGGATAGGGAGTGATTAATTATTATATTTCTGCTAGTAAAATTTATTCCTCTTTAAAGAATTAATTATGCATCAAGCTGGTAAATAGAGTTATAAAATGCGTTGTGTTCAGGTTGCTTTATATCAGCCGCCTGGGCGCAGATTGAAAAACCACATCGTTCGGTTTTCTCGGTGCGACCTAATTTGATATGTTCAGCGTTTGTTCCTACACTACAGGCAGGTCCTGAAAGTGTGTACTTAGCGAAACCAGGAAGTAGATTATTGTAATAATATCAAAGTTTGAGACAAAAAGGTTGTCTGGCAGAGATCGACCCTTGGAAATCATGTAGCCAGATTTCCTAATTCGGGAGGTGTGCAATAAAGAGTACTTTTACTGTTTTAAATCTGTGGTCAATTAGATGGAACTATATAGTCGGTTACTGTCACTTTTTAGTATAATCTATTCTAAATGTTAAGAGGCCTTATTCCTTTTAAAATGCTGATTGTTTAGACATTTTTCTCTATGATCGAACATGTTTCTTAACAAATTATTGATGTTACTACCTAGAACAGGGCTATTGGGATTTATTGGTATATATTTGAAATCTACAGTTTGAAATTTTCACTGATAATTTTTGTTTCAAAAACTACTCGAAATTGACAAAATTCACGCGGAAAATTAGTTTTTTCAACTTATTTTCGACTGCACGCAATGAAAGCATGAAATAGCTATGTTACTACCTAGAACTCGGGGAAAAGTATAATTCCCTTCAAAAATTTGGTTACAATGATCAATATATTTGTCGTAATATGAAAAAAAAATATTTTAAAAGGAATAAGGCCTCTTACGTTTTTTTATATAAAAAAACACATTATTCCAATGTTAAAACTGAAACGTCAAAATAAAACAAATACGTAAAATAAATGACTTTATTAGATTTCAAAACATGAATATGAGTAAATGAGTAAATCACAGATTTTGACCAGGACAATTGTCTTTTTTTCGTTGCTTTACCAGCTACCGTAACCACCGTAGGCTCCGTGTCCGTAAGCGCCACGGCCGTAAGCGCCGAGACCACCGTAACCGGCGCCAAGACCACCGTAGCCAGCGCCAAGACCACCATAGCCAGCGCCGTAGCCAGCGTGGCCGGTGTTGTAGTCAACGCGGTGCACGTGCGAAGTCGCTGGTGATCCGGCGTAACTTAACCCAGCGCCATAGCCTCCGTAACCAGCGCCGTAGCCAGCGTGGCCGGTGTTGTAGTCAACGCGGTGCACGTATGAAGTCGCTGGTGATCCGGCGTAGCCTAGCCCAGCGCCATAGCCTCCGTAGCCGGCTCCGTAGCCGGCTCCGTAGCCACCGTAGCCAGCTCCAAGGCCACCGGCACCGTAGCCAAAACCGGCGCCGTATCCTACGCCGGCGCCATGTCCAGCCAGAGCCAGGCTACCGGCGTGAGCGAAGCCGAACAGGCAAGCAGCAATAACGGCGATCTAAAAAATATATATTTTCAATAAAATTATACGTTCAAATAGGCCATAAGGACAAATGGAAACACCCGATTAGACGACCCAAATCTGTTGAATTAATGAAATCCAGAAAGATCGAACATAAAATATTATCATTGATACGTAGTTGTAACATTAGGAATAGTTACTTTGCCATAGTTATTTATTTCGTAGACTGTACCTACTGAGAATGTATTCTGCGTAATACCCCAGGGCATTTATAATATCATGTTTCCATTAAAAAAAATTAGATAAATCCATGCCACGGGAAATGATTTACGTTCAATCATGACTATATATTAAAACGTGCCTAACCTTTAAACCCCTCCCGAACCATTTTTTTTTTCCGCTTCAATGTACCTAAACATTTTGGTTCACGCTAGCAGACTATTGTAAAAATTGGTGATAAGCAGCAGGTTGTTATAAAGTTATCACCATTGTGTTTCTTTAGTAGACTTCATTGTTCATTTGGCATGACAAAATAAATCAGCACTTTTATACAGATTATGACATGACAAAATAAATCAGCACTTTTATACAGATTATGGCATGACAAAATAAATCAGCACTTTTATACAGATTAAACGAAGATCTCAATTACAATTTACGTTAGATAAGTGTAAAAATACACATGTTTTTTGTTATTTCTTTATTATAAATTTTAATCTTAGTATTATGTATTCCTCTTAGATAAGTTTAACATTTAAATTTAATATGTACCCATTAAATGAAAGTTGTGCATGGTAGTCATAGAAATGTAAATTTAGTACAGTCTAACTATAACTACATCCTATTATGTTAATGACAATTTACATTTTGTAAGCTTGCCGAATAAATAAATAAATAAATAAATAAAATGTTTAAACAAGTGTCGGAAGAAGAATAACTTTGACGTCACTGTTTGACAGTCAAATTTATTCCTTTTATTAAGACTGCAATTTATTTAATACTAGCTGTGCCCTGCGGTGTTACCCGCTCATCCCACGAAATTTATTCGGGATGAAAAGTATCCTATGTCCTTTCCCGGGTCTCAAACTATTTCCATACCAAATCTCATCTAAGTCGATTCAGCGATTTAAGCGTGAAGAGGTAACAGACAGACAGACACACTTTCGCATTTATAATATTAGTATGGATTTAATTAGGCAAAATAAACTTTTGTTTGTATCGTGTGTGAATGCTTGTTTTTAATATTTGGCGACAATTAATTTACAAAAAACTGACCCCTGAACTAGGCACGATTTTTTTGAATAAATAAGAAAACAAAAGTATTATATTAAAATTATCTTACCTTAGCGAACATCTTGCTTTTTTGGTTGTTGTTCCTTCGAATGTGATGTTTTGAATGATGCCAAACTATTCTCGCCCGCTTTTTTATATAAATGTAGCGCAATCTGACTTCTATAACAAGACTCTAGGTTTAACGGGCCATGACGTGATTTTTACTAAACTTGAAGTAATTAGACTGGCCTGAATCGTTTAAAAAATGTACAGAGTTGCTTAATGAAAACAAAATTACTATTGCGTCCTTTGTGTAATGAATGTTGATCATATGAAATTTAAATATAATAATATGGTAACTTTCTTTACAAAACGGAATCATTTTGTTTTTACTTAAGTCCTTATTCAAATCTGTACGTTACAATACAGGAGTACTAATCCTAATTTGAAAATGGTTTCACAGTTATTCTGCAAATGTTTGTACACTTTTCACTTTTAGGAACACTGTGACGCACTACATATAACTGCATACCTGGTTTCCTTGCCTAGTGCGGGATCCTCTGGGATCTCTGTAACATACTTAACTGTTATGCACATTACTCTGTATTCATTGTACTTGTTTGTTAAGTTGTATGTGCAATAAATATTTTTTTAGCTTTTATTTCTTTTATCTTTGTATCATTTATTTTGTCGATAATTTGGTGCTAACAATAATAAATAATTGATGTGTTCGTTCACAAAAAAATGATTGAGAACATATTTATTGATGACGAATGAATAATAATATCGCATGTATTTCCTGAAAATTATAACTTAAGTCTCTTTAAGACAAGAGTGAATAGGCAGCTGCTGAACTAGCGAGCTACATTTTCGACGCCGTAGTCACTTACCATCAGGTGTTACCGAGTTCAATCGCTGGTCAGTTAAAAATATACAGTTACGAAACGCGTTATGAACAGAATTTTCATTGACATTGTACAAGTATTCAAACAAACCTTTTGTACGCTTACCGTCACTATTTCAGCATAGAAACCACTGCTGATTACATGCTACAAGGTCTCTCCCTAAAACTTCCACACTGACCGGCTTTCTGTTACCATAGGCGTCAAAGTTGTGTAATGGTGTGCCTACTGGCCACCAAGTAACATAGCTGTACAATAAACTATTCGTTTAATATTCTCATCTCAAAAATAGTAATAAAACAATACAATTTCTCTGCTTTGCCCTAAGGTTGACTGGTAGAGAATGCCTCATGGCATTAAGTCCGCCTTTTGTACGTTAAGTTTTTCTTTTGTGCAATAAAGTTCAAATAAATAAATAAATAAATAAATAAAAATAATTGATTGGCAACAAGCTGTACAAAGATAGAGTAGGATGGCGTAGCTTGGTTTTGGAGGCCAAGACCCACTTGAGGTCACTGACTCAGCGTAGTAAGTATTAACACGTATTAATAAATTTAGCAAAAATATAAAAAATAAAGAGAGACGTCAAAGGCCCTATTTAGCAAAAGGATAATTAAATTAAGGAGTCCTATTAAAAATTGGACGACGCGGTTGGCGCTGGGATAGTGCAACTGCCTACTGAGCCGGTTTTGGGTTCGAATCCCGGCAAGGGCAAATATTTGTGTAGTAAACTGATGAACTCGAATATTTGTTCCTGGATCACGGATGTGGTCTATGTATTTAAATATTTGTTCATCTAAATAAGTATGTAATATCGTCACCAAGTACCCATATCCAAAAAGCTTACTGTTGCACTAGATTGATTTGTGTTAGATTGTCTGATATTTTTTATTTAATAAATACTTTCTGTAATTGTATCCGGAATGGACGGCTGTTGATAGTCGTGTAGTTTGCTATAAACCATCCCTTGTGAACAGTATATAATAAAATAAAATAATAATTTATTATTCTAACAAAACGGGACTCAATCGCGTCCAAATGGTTGTTTATTTAATTGCCTCAACGTTTCGGACGTGATGTTACGTCCATGGTCTCGAAGTCAGTCTTCCTATTTTGCGTTGACATGATTAAGTTACGTTTTTTTTATAATAATGTGTGTAAATCGTGAAAGTTTAAATCAATATATTATGAATACTTTATGTAACTGAAATGTGCAGCTGTTGCGATGTACGACGTAGATATTTATAGCATGATAACTCCACGTTATAGGTCGCCATAATCCGGGTTGCGTTTTGTTTTTGATCAACACGTGGAATCCTGTCGTTATCCATTCGAACACAATTAACAATATGTAATGGGTAACATAAAATAATGCCGCATACAAAATTTTACAAAAACCTTGAGCAGACATCTTGTTGTAAACGGAAGACAATGCCGCTGAATTCTTTAAGTTCTCTATCAATCTCGTGAACTGGGACCTGGGACACAGAATCCGCAAAAACTTATAATCGTATTCCATTCCCTGTCGTCGACATAACTAACAATTTTCTCGAGATAAAAGTGGAAAAGCATCGCGAAAGTTCCATTAAGGGGAATGTATCTAGTTTCAACAGTAAAACAACAGATGTCTTGCCTGCTAACCCACCGCCAAATAGCAATGTTCGCATTGTTGTGTTCCAGTGTGGGGGTAAGATAGCCGGTGAAATTACTAGCATAGAGGCATTCTATCTTTGTCCTCCGGGTAGGCAAACACTTGTGACTCCTCTGGTGTTGCAGGTGTTTATGGGCGTTGGTAATCGCTTTCCATACGTTTGCTCGTTTGCCCCCTTCGACATAAAAAAAAAGGATGATAATACCACTGATGCAGCACGTCTAGCAGAACTGTGACACACTACTCTTTGTCGTGCGACAAATACTACCAGGGGGGGGTAGATCGACCAATTTTAGAGAGATGATGGAGATTTCTCCATTTCATCGCCCTCCGTCACTTTTGACGTGTCCCTACTTGACAAGTGGCGATATCCCTAGAACATCGCAACGTCCTCAATCCGGTCGCTGTTAATTTGCGTTTCCTTTGTATGTGACGGAATAAATAAAAGGTGCATACTTTAACTTGACCGTGTACTTAGTCCGTGAAATGAATCAGTTACGTTTCTAAATAAAACAATTTAAACTGATTATATCGCGTATATTAATTATTTAAGCCTCCCTGACGTTTCAGTACCTTTAGAGATACCGTTCTCAAAGGTTGACTGAGAAAAACACAATTTTTCTCTGTCAAAGTTACATTTGTGCAAACTACCCATTTTGTAAATATTAAATTAAAAATAAAGGTGTTCATACATGCCAGATGGGCCTAATGTGTAAAGACAGTTACACATGTGCCAGAAGGGCATTTATTATTTTATTTAAAATATCTACCAGCAGTTACTAAAGGCTTACTAAGGAGAAAGAACCGCCAAAGAAAACTCCCAGATTGCCTTATTTATTACTATGAAATACTTTTAAACAAAAACTCTACATATACTACTTTTAACACTAATTTGTTTTACACCGTTCGAGGCCCAAGGTCAAAGTCTTGTGTCTTGCTTGATCCTTGATAAGATGTACAACAGGAAACGAATCAGTTACGTTTCGTTCAAAACAGAAATTCATATGCATGAATAGCATTTTTGACAATAATTATCGCCTTCGTATGTCCAAAATTGAGATGACATATGTCATTTGAAGCTCATCGTATTTTAATGACAGTTCAAAGGCGATATCACTGTTATCTAATAGAGTTTTGACGTTTTGCGATCTCTCAAACGCCATTCTCGAATTAAGTCCCTGTCACTTTCCTTTCAGTACCGTGCGAGCAAGACAGGTAGGTAACACTGAGTCGCGAGGCAAGCGAAGTCGCGGCAAGATAAGATGTTACACAACTAACTTAGTTGCGTGGTAAGTTGCAAGATGACGTTAGGAGTATAACATCTGTATTTTTCTATATTTTTCCCCTGTGCCCTTACCTATGGTGTGACCCGCTATTTAGCGATAAGACCGCCTGTTGTTTACCTCTGCTTTTTATTTATTGTGAGTAATAAACAGGATTAGTATTTTATTGTAAATTTACGTACCTATTTTATTTGGCTGCTAACCAAAATCCTATTGCAAACTTAGAGTATGCCCTATTACAGTCCGACCAAAAAGAGTAGATAATAAAAAGTGGCAATACTGTAGTGTGGTCCCCGTTTTCTTATATTGATTAGAAAGGGAGGACACTACAGTGCCACTTTTTAATTTCTACTCTTTTTGCTTGGACTGTACTAGTTGGATATAAAGATACAGGAGAAGTGACTGAAGGGGAAAGACCTAAAGACTGAGTTGGAGCTCTCCATTGAAGGCCGTCGGAGAGGGCCACTTCTACGTCGCCTTGATCGTCGTCGGCTAAATTCAACTTTTCTGTCTTACACCAGAAATATCGGCGTCGGCATTCCACGATAGCAATATGCTTTATTTGATGACAACCAGACAGTTTCACTCAATACAGACAATAATAAAAGATCTTTTGTTTTATATGTGCTCTTGATCTACAAAGTGAACCGTAATAAAAACACACAGAGCGTTCTTTTTATTATTATTATGGTTGATTTTCTGGCCCACAGATTCTACAGATACAGATACAGATACAGATACAGATTTTTATTGGTAAAATTAATACATTTTACATGTCATAATTTTTTAAATTAGATCATTATTAAAATTAGATTTTTCATAACAAAAACAATAGATGCTAAGTTATCTATTGTATTCTACTGTCTTTATGGATTTGTTCCACCAACGACTTTGCGTTTGACTCAGTTTTTTTACAGAATTCCCAACATTAATTCACATTATCAAGCATGAAAATAAAACAAATACATAGAATAAATGACTTTATTAGACTTCAAATCAAAGGTACGAGTAAATCACAGATTTTTGAGCAACACGTTTGTCTTTTCGTTGGTTTACCAGCCACCGTAGGCACCTTGTCCGTAAGCGCCACGGCCGTAGGCGCCAAGACCACCGTATCCGGCGCCGAGACCACCGTAGCCAGCGCCTAGACCACCGTAGCCAGCGCCTAGACCACCGTAGCCAGCGCCTAGACCACCGTAGCCAGCGCCAAGACCACCGTAACTAGCGCCGTAGCCAGCGTGGCCGGTGTTGTAGTCAACGCGGTGCACGTGCGAAGTCGCTGGTGCACCGGCGTAGCCTAGCCCAGCGCCATAACCTCCGTAGCCGGCTCCGTAGCCACCGTAGCCTGCTCCAAGGCCAGCGCCGTAGCCGAGACCGGCTCCGTATCCTAAGCCGGCGCCATGTCCAGCCAGAGCCAGGCCACCGGCGTGAGCGAAGCCAAAGAGGCAAGCAGCAATAACGGCGATCTAAAAAAGTATATTTCGAATAAAATATAAAATACACACAGCGTTTGTCTGGAGAACGGAACGGAACACCCCCGGCTAGCCGCCCACACCAAATCCGTTGAATTATTGAAAGCCAAAAAGGTCTAAATTCACAATGTCGTTAAGTCGACAAGAATACAAAAATAGCGTTATCTTGGGAAAGCGTTCTCTCTAAGATCCTCTTTGGAACAGTAAGTCAATTTAATTCTTTCTAAGTCACGCACAACATTAGGCTAAGTTGCTGTATTTAAGGAAATGCTAAGTCGTATGCCTTTTTCGTTGTGATATAATGCTTTCTTAAAGTTTGAACTACATCTGATAGTGTTAGGTACAGTCGTTCAATATCACGACGGTAGAAAGTTGTTTTGAAAGACATTTCATGAATGTTCCAGAAAGACATGTTGTTAGTATTGTTTTTATTTAATTCCAAATTGATTTAGTTTTATAGTAAGTATCGGTTTTAATCATAATCAAAATATAGGGAATTCTTATAAAAGTATAATTGAAGATTGAAGTACATACTTAGTAGATTATTACTTAAGTAATACTTGAGTGTAAGCTAAAGCTTTTCTTCGGCTGTAAAAACGTCGATTAGTGTCCGCGCCAGTAATTATCACTCCAATTTTGCTTAGCAAATAATCAAATGACGCGGTTGACGTGCGGGTGCAATTATCAAATGTTTCTTCGCGTTGCCTTAAATCTTTGTAATCTCTAGCAAAAGACCCATTTATCGGTCTGGTTTGTAAATAGGAATGTACTCAGAATATATGACTCGATTGTACAAAAACCAAGCTGAAAGTATCACCGTAGCGTTCTGAATTAGTTCCGTTTCTATTTTATCGACAAATAGGAACTGTTTTCACCTTAACGTTCGAATGTGAAATGAACGCGAGACGGAAGTAACGCGGGACGTCGCGCATCGCACCTCCGGACGGAGATGCTGAGAAAACTCGGACGTTGGTGCGTTGTCTCCGCATGCGAGTCCGTAGCTCCGCGTCTCGCAACGAGACGCGGCGGCAGTGTGACAACCGCCTTAGTACAAGCTTTGCTTAGTTTGGGACTAGGTCAATTTGTGTAAGATTTGTCCCTTAATATTTATTAATAAAAAAAAAGATTTTTAGAAACATGTATTATCGAATAATATCATGCTTACCTTAGTGAACATCTTGTTGTTTTGTTCGTTGGTGTTATTTCTTCGAATGTGATGATTTGAATGATGCCACACATTTTTTATCCGCTTTTATATATAAGGCGCAATATGAATACAACAAGGTTTTAGATTTAACGGACCGTGGAGTAATATTTGCTAGGCCCGAAACAATTAGACTGTCGAATAATATCACTGCTTAATTGCGAATTACGTTAATATGATATCATATCTAAGATATGCGACCTTGAAGATGCAAATGAAATTCTTAAGTTGCTTGTATTTGCAAAAGATTTATTACAGTAATGTCCTCCTTTTTTGTTAATGAAGATATAAAAGTGAGAGTATAAAACTTGGTTGATTATTTTATTTTAAACATTGGCATGGAGTGAACGTGGATACTTACATACTAACATATAAATTTTAAAAGTTAACCTTTTTTGGCAATTGTCTGCAAACAAATATTCAGCCATTATTTACTATAGTATATTGGTTTCTATTATAATATTTCCAACACCGAACTGTGCTGTGTGATCGTCGCCTTGCTGATTTTTCAATAGTACTTTTAACTACTAACTTTTTAAAGTATTTAACTACAACATTTTGAACTGAATTAGAGTTTTATAGGTTTTTAGCTTATGCCAAGTCAGTACATCTACACTTTGTTTTTATAAGAGTTATCGTAAAACATTCCACTTAAACACACACACTTAAATAAAATAATCTAAACGGATCGTATCGTAACTATTCATTATTTGAGTCTGCTTAACTTAACCGTCAGGGGACGGTTCGATTAACGTTACAGTTATCAAAATTACAGAAAGACTCATATTGAATGTGGCGATTTATAATATGTTTAAATTGTTTAATTTAAGTATAGGCCAAATATTAACTCATTCCTTAAAAATTATTAATTTTATATAGTATATGCAGGAGACGTGATAAATGTTGCAGTTAAAAAACAAACATTTATTAGTAGACAAAACCGCCAATAACCTTCTAACTTTGTGTACACTACTGAAGCACTGAACTACAAACTCACCCAACCTCTAACTCAAAGTTGGCTTTAAAGTGAATAACACCGCCCGGACAAGTTGCAACATAACATAGCCAGCGACATAATACCAAGGATGGTTCCCAGCTGCATCGTTAGAACTAACCGACTGTTACCGTCCGGGGGCATCTATTGTTGTACATAATAGGGACCTCTTCACCTAGCAAGGTTCACATTTATACGCTACTAGCAGTTACCAGCAGCGTTGGCCGCGAAGATAGAATGGAAATACTTTTTTAGGGTTCCGTACCCAATGGGTAAAAAACGGGACCCTAATACTACTTAACACTCCGCTGTCCGTCCGTCTGTATGTCTGTCATTCTGTCTATGTCCGTCTGTCACCAGGCTGTATCTCATGGACCGTGATAGTAAGACAGTTGAAATTTTCACAGATTACTAAAAAACCCCTCCCATACTAACTAAACTTGATCGGTTGCGTTAACTTTGCACCTCATTTGTATCCGTCGCCATACATACTAGGTGCAAACTTAACTGAACTCGGCCAGTTAAGATGGGATAAGTATTTGTACGGAACCCTCGGTGCGCGAGTCAGTCTCGCACTTTTACAAAATATCCCTGTAACATAAAACAAACTACGAATCATGACATCAAGAAAATTAATTAACTAGTTACCTAAATGAGAATCTCTTCCTTTGGAAGGCAGTTAATTTTTTTTGGTAAATTATTGTTCAGGGTTTTCACTATAGATCGTTCCGAATATATGCGTCGTCTCATAATACCAACACGACAGCAGCTTTGACAATTTTTGATACAGAAACAGTGAAACACTATAATTGATGATCTATGATACTATGTTTTGTAGCGACTGCGTAAAGGATTTGTATCAAGAATTGTAATTCTACAAAGGAGCCGCAAGGTGCGCTGTAGGTACTATTCTACATATAAATCGTTTACGCAGTTGCTAGTGAGTACGGTCAAGTTACCTCATGATAAGGGTAGGGTATAAATAGAAATTACAATACAGAAACACATTTATTTCATCATAATCAATTGTAATATCAGCCAATCCATTCCATCAACACACATTTACCACCTTCATAAACTGAATTCTCTTTGTGATATCATTTTCAACGTTATTGAAAATGTAATACCAACACTTTCATATAAAGATTCTTTAGGTGGCCTATAGATAATCCAGGGCCATCGTAAAATCATTTTACGGCATCAACTTTACCGAAATTTCCCCGTATGACGGGAAAATTCAATTTTTATTTTAACGGGCCGTAAAGTGTGGCGACGTTGGTATTACCTGTTTCAGAGTTAAGTGCCATGATTGGTTATTATATTTTTTCTTTGTCGGTAAAGTCATGTTTATTTATTTTATGTAAATTATAAAGTAAAGCGTTGAAGTCTTATTCGATCAGAAAAGTCTACTAGCCAAAGTTTTGTGAGACGGAGACGATTTCTATCGGATTTTACCGCATCCAGGGAGAACTGATAAACACGATGATTTTCAATCGGTGATCAGGTGCCAACTTTTCTAACTTAGTATTTGATGGCGGTCACATTGAAGTCGTAATTACATGAAAACAAACTTTTATTTTTCTATGATATTTTTATTTTGAAACCAAATTTTATCTTCAATTCCTTGTCACCTTACTAATCTGTATCTGTGAGCTCACAACCTCTTTAATAATTTAAACGCAATGACAATTTATGAGTAATAACTTGTCATTGTCATTGTCATTACATAAACAGTCGTAACAAAAACCGGCCAATTGCGAGTCGGACTCGCGCACCGAGGGTTCCGTACAAACACTCCATCCCTAGGTGGTTAAGTTAAGTTTGCACCTGGTATGTATAGCGCCCCATATGATTTAGGTGCAAAGTTAGGTATTAAAAAAACTACTTACTAGATCTCGTTCAAAACAATTTTCGTTGGTAGTTTTTATAGTAATGTACATCATATGTTTTTTTTAGTTTTTTCATTTTCTTATTTTAGAAGTTAGAGGGGGGGGGACCAACTTTTTTCCACTTTGGAAGCGTCTGTCACGCAAACTATTCGGTTTAGAAAAAAAATATGTCATAAACCTCGATATCATTTTAGAAGACCTATCCATAGATACCCCACACGTATGTGTTTGATGAAAAAAACATTTTTCAGTTTCAGTTCTAAGTATGGGGAGCCCCCAATATTTATTATTATTTTTTTTATTTTTGCATCAGAATCTTAATGCGGTTCACAGAATACATCTACTTACCAAGTTTCAACAGTATAGCTCTTATAGTTTCGGAAAAAAATGGCTGTGACATACGGACGGACAGACAGACAGACAGACAGACATGACGAATCTATAAGGGTTCCGTTTTTTGCCATTTGGCTACGGAACCCTAAAAAGAAAGTATGGCACTTGACGTAGGCATCTTACTTCAATAATTTACGCAGGATGACCATGTATCTAGTGGTTATTAGTATTAATTATGTTTTAACTTTTAATTAATTAAATAGTGAGGTTATTGCGTGAGACCTCACCTATTAAGTTTAATTTTAGCTGGATATTAATATTTTTCTACTCTCCTGATCATCGATTAAGAATCACCGTGTATATAATTATAAGTATAACGTTTGGTTCATTTTACATCAACTTCTTCTAAGTATCATATTTGTGTGCCCCCTACTAGCATAAAAGTTGCTAAATACATTATAAGTACAGATATAATTAAAGCAATAACAAAAGTGTATTATTTATTTCAGATAACTTTAGAAATCAAATTGCTGCAATAACGTACTTAGTATTTAAGCCGAGCAAAACAATAAACCTTTATGAGCTTATTTGGTATCATTGTTTGGATCATAATAAAACAAGGTAAGTACCTATGTATCAACACAAACCGTGAAAGCCGAAGATAATGCTATTGTGATAACGCGCTAAGCCGATTTTCACGTGAATACGAAAAATAAATTATGTCAAATATATAAAATAAGTATGACAACATTATCATTGCCTCCTATTGTTGAAATAAACTTATTCATAAATAACGTGTGTTTAATATGTTCAAATATTTTTTTCACGACACTGCTCGAAAATGTGGTCATAGATTACCTGAATACAGTACCCAAAACTGCTTATATTTGTACATTTGTAAACTGTATATCTATATTAGCTTACACGACAACAATGTAGCACCTTACGGTAACAGTTCGTATCTAGACACAGATTTCATAATAAGATACGACTTTATAGAAAATATTTCAGAGTGTTTTTCTCGGCCTGCGTAAACGACATTTTCACCAATCAAAGCTAATCGTCTGCTGCATTGGAAATTAAATTGACCAATGAAAATGCGTCATTTATGAGGTATATTTTTTTCTTAAATGCGTAATATCCTTAATCATGTTATTTTTTTTAAGTATGGAAAAACGCCGCAGCATTAACTTTTTAAGCCTTTCGTTCACTGCACTACATTAACCGCGCCGCCAGGCTGCCTAGTACGCGTGTTCCAATACATATCCATATGTTCGACTAGCTACCGTAGACAGGCTGCCTAGTGCGTGAACACCTTAATGCAACTTTAATTTTTTAATGTCTTTTTTTTAAATTTTGTAATACTGGCCACTAAGAACGGACGATAAAAAAAAAACAAACAATTCAAACAAAAACAAAATACAAAATTCGGCGGGAACAACTCACTGTATTGCGAATATTGCGATATTGTTTGTTGATGATTGATAAATAACTTATCGGATTGACAAATAAAATGAATTCTTCTAGCGACGATAGTGACATGGATGCTACGCCTTCAGCAATGGAAGAGGCAGCGAAGGCGATTGTGAACAACTTGTTACCCGAAAAATCCCGGGAGAAATATTTAAAAGTATACACAAATTTTACAACATGGAGGAGCAAGAAAAATACCACATCTTTTTCCGAAAATGTTCTACTCGCATATTTTGACGAACTCTCAAAAACTTTGAAACCCTCAACTTTGTGGGGAATTTATTCAATGCTTAAAGCAACATTAAGTATTAAGCACAACGTAAGCATTAAGAATTACAAAAAATTGACGACACTACTGAAAAGGTTTTCGGACGGGTACAAATCGAAAAAATCGAAAATATTGACTGCCGAAAACGTAGAGACATTCCTTAATGAAGCTCCTGATCATATTTATTTAGCTGCAAAGGTAAGTCGAAAGTGGAATATCTAGTAATAAAAATTTGTATTGCGAGACTTATATTTTACGTCCTTAGAATAAATATATAGTCATAATTTCTTAAGATTATTAATAAATTGTTGAGAGACGGCTATTGACTGCAATAGTAGTGACACGGTCGACTCGGTACCCATTGTTAGAACTATTCTACTAATTCAGGATATTTTTATTATTTTGGGCTATGATTTTTGCGAGATCTGATTATTTGAAGTTACATAATAATATAAGTAAACTAACTGCGTGATACTTTCAAGACTTTTAATTGCCAGGGTCAACATTAAACATCTAAGCTGCAATTTGTAATAAAAATGCTTAAAAATCTCATTATTTGGTTACAGGTCGTATTGATTTTTGGAGTAAATGGTGCGTGCCGGGCAGCTGAATTAGTTAATATAAAAATGGGTGATATAGAAAATCATAACAATATGATTCTTATAAACCTGCCGAACACAAAGACGAAAAAAGATCGATCATTTGTTATAAGAGACGAACTACTCGATATTGTGAAAAAATATCTAAATCTCCGCCCTAAGGATTTGGAAAATAATCGATTTTTCTTGAATTACCTGAATGGCAAATGTACCAAACAACCCATAGGCAGGCATAAAATAGCTGCCGTACCAAAAAAAATTGCCGCATATCTAAATTTACCGAACGCTTCCGCAGGACCTCAGCGACTCTCCTAGCAGACTCCGGAGCAAATCTAACTACCTTAAAAAGACATGGTGGTTGGATGTCTGATAAGGTTGCGGAAGGATATATTGAGGATTCTGTTCAGAATAAGGTGAAGATAAATCATTTAATAACAGAATCCATCAACATCACGTCAACAGAGACCAACACGCCCCGTCCCTCTACGTCTCGTGAGGATTTCAAATCCCCGTCTCCAAGTCCTTCAATACCGTCTGTGAATAATACGCCAAGCTACTCCATACCGGCTGAACTGACGCAAAACACAAATATTAATGTACCAGGAAAGAACATTTCATTGTCTTTTAATAATTGCCCCCACGCTAGTATAAATATAAACTTTAATTAAAATGTATTATTAATAAGAAATGTTTTTTATTTACTCGCAGTAGTCGTGAAAAGTACAAAGTTTAGTCTCGGCCAAAAGTGCAATAGATGAACTCGTTTTATCGAAGGCCTCCCCTGCGGGTCAGCCTTCGAAATTACTCGTTCATGTATTGCTTACTTTTCAGCCTCTTCAACAATGTACTATTAATGAAATAATGCAATGAAATAATGAACTTTATTCTAAATAAGATTAAATGCTGTGTTTTGCTAAGCAGTAATTAGGTACCTGTACTTACTTCTTATATAACGTAAGTTACTTATTTATAATGATTTTTCAGTAATCACAGCAGCTTATACCAGGTGGGTCCTGTAACAGGAGCAAAAAATTAAAACATAGATTTTACTCATCAAACTGAACAAAAAACATACTGTTTTCTTATGTTCATTATTTCAAACAAAGTATATAGCATTTTCAATGTACGCCGTTCAACATTGACATTGCCTTAGCATTGACATAGCTGTCACTTTACTAAATAAATATCAAATGTTTCGTAATACATTGCTTCTTTGAATAGAATTTATTTTACAGGTTTACATTATAAATGAGTTATTTTTAAGGGTTGTTTAATAAATGTTGTTCAGTTTAAGGGGTAGAATCCATATTTTAATTTATTGCTCCTGTTACAGGTCCCACCTGGTAGGTATATTTTTTTAATTACCATAAACATATTTAAGGCATCGGCACCCAATTTCATTATGTTCCGTTGGATATAAACGGCTGATAACACCAGTCAAATGGTTTAAGTATTACGGTAGCTTGATCTTAGATAGTCCGTCTGCCTGTCCATACGCATGCTTAGATCTTTAAAACTACGTAACGGATTTTGATTCGTTTTTAGGGTGCCGTAGTCAACTAGGAACCCTTATAGTTTCGCCATGTCCGTCTGTCCGTCTGTCCGTCCGCGGCTTAGCTCCGTGATCATTAGCACTAGAAACTGAAATTTGGTATGAGCATGTGTATGTATCACGCCGACAAAACGGTAAAATAAAAACTAAAAAAATATGTTTTTTTCGGGTACCTCTCGTACACCTAAGGTGGGGGTGTTTTTTTTTTTCTTTCCAACCCTAGTGTGTGGGGTGTCGTTAAATAGGTCTGTTAAAAATAATAGGGGTCTCTAAACATTACTTTTTGATAAAGTCAGTAGTTTTGTAAATCTTCGCTCCGAAAATAAAAAAATAGTGTCCCCCCCCCTCTAACTTTTCAACCACGGGTCAAAAAAATATGGAAAAATTCGTGGAAATGAGGCCTTATAATTACTTTCAATGAAAACTATATTGAACAAAATCGGTCCATCTGTTTTTGAGTAATAGCAAAATTTTATATTTTTCTTTACAAATACAAATACAAATACAAATCTTTAAAAGGACGTAAGTTGACTTCCAGAAGGTAATAAGTAATTACAGTTACTTTGGCGTTTACGACCTTTTCCCGTCTTTCCGTCTTTGACCGTCTCTTGTGAAGGATGAGCAAATACGGAACCCTACACTGAGCGTGGCCCGACATGCTCTTGGCCGGTTTTTTTTAAATAGTTAAACTGATTAAAGAGGAAGATTTATAATTATGTATAGGCAATGCATGCATAATTATAGCATTGCACCCCACCCGTGCGAAGCTGGGGTGGGTCGCTAGTCTGTAATAAGTAACTGATCATGGTAAAATCGAAATTAACTCGTAAGTTACTTATTCAAAAATGTAATTAGATTTTATAACTTAAATTTGAGAATCTACATAAACGTTGTACCACACTACTTCACGTATGTAATTTAATCTAGCTATAAGTACCTAGAAGCTGATTTTCAGACTGTACTTCCCAACAACAATCTCATGTTACGTGAAACGACGAACAATGAAGGCAGCGAAATTTTCAAAGCGTTCGTGTACCAAACTTGAACAAAACGGTAAAACGACGGCGAAGACGCCAAAAACGTATCTTAACTACCTATTTCTACCTAAAATAGCACAGTTTCTTCCTGCCTACGCTCTTGATGGTTTATTACGAAAAGAAAAAGTATATTCAACGCTTCTACTGAACTTTTTGCCACATTTTTGTCACGCTTCTTAGGACTTAAAGGAGAGTTAAATAAACAATCTGCTTTAAGACATAACGTTTCGTAAGATAATTCAATAATGCCCCGCCGGTAAGAAGTCAAACCTGACACCAGTCACTCAATTTATTTAATATTCTAAAATAGATTTTAGGTTATAAAATGTATTGAAATGACAGCTGTCAGTATTGACAACTTACCGGTAGGGTACTATAAGAGTGCGTCTCCGTTGAAGCGGAGTGTGCGGAATAGTCCAATACAATATATTATTATATTAAATATTTTATCTATCAAAATATCATAAACCCTCCATGATGCTTTCAAGAACCGCACATTATGACCACCATAAAAATAGACTGTTTTATTAGAACAAATTTCTTATCTGTGAAAATGTTATTATTGCTAAATAATAACATCGATTTCGATAATATTATTTATTCAAATTTCGAACATCTTTGAAAAACAAAGAAATTTGATTTGACCTCTATTCTACTATCAGTCGAGATTACGTTTAGTCCGAAATGAATTGTCAATTTGTATCATATTTGACAAATGTCGCACGTTAGTATATCGAACGATATGATAATTGGGGCAAACTCTAGTTTGTCTTTGAATAAAAAAAAACTATGACAGCTGCCAGATCACTTCATTACCACCATTACCGGGTAATATTTGTCGTAATGTGCGACTCCTGAATGCATCATGGAGGCCTATGATATGTGGCTAGATAAAGTAGTGTATGTAACTGTACAAAATTAGGCATTAAAACACTCGTGTGATGTTATTATGAAACTTGCCTTCGGCGCGTTTCATAAAC
The DNA here is from genome assembly GCA_905147355.2 of Apotomis turbidana. Taxonomy (NCBI): domain Eukaryota; kingdom Metazoa; phylum Arthropoda; class Insecta; order Lepidoptera; family Tortricidae; genus Apotomis; species Apotomis turbidana. The sequence goes on from LR990285.1 coordinate 2,849,345, forward strand.
CCACACTCGTGTTTAATACCCTTCATTATGTACAGTCACATAAACTACTATATATATTATATTAAATATTTATATATTATATTAAATATTTACATAAAATATTATAATACAACAATACTTTATTAAACAACAACAAGAAAAATATTACATGAGAAATCATAAATTAAATAATGGTAGACAATAGGCGGTCTTATCGCTAAAGAGCAATCTCTTCCAGACAACCTAACAACCTGAGTTTAAACTTGTTGCTCAGCTCCGCTTAACTTTTGTGATTGGCCGATTCCGCGCGTCTCCACTGAAGGGGAGCGGAGCACCCTAAGCAAGCTAATTTTCACAAGGTAGTCCAGCGGAGATGCCACGACTTCGGTCTTAGCGGTGAGTGGCGCGGCGCGCGGTACTTGTGTCTCGCTCACTCGTACCGCCGCGCTCGGATCTCTCGCTCGACCGCTCGCCGCGCCGCGAGTCTTCTCCGTAAGAGAGATCATACTAGCGTCTTTTCTTTTCAGCGTCGATGACCTGCCAGCGCCGGTTCATCCGAACGTCGGCGTGACGTTCCAAGAATATTTTGGTTTAAAAACCTGTGTTGATTGTATTGTTTCAATCTATGTATTTATATATATTATGTATATCGTCGTCTAGTACCCATTATAGAAGCTTTTCTTAGTTTGGGACTAGGTTGATTTGTGTAAGATTGTCACTTAATATTTATTTATTTATGTAATGTTTCCTTGATCTATACTATTTTACAATTCTAGATTTGTAATGAAAATTATTTGTGTATGGAGAGAGATCATGATCGTCATTAGTTTTGCGTAGGTGCGCGACGCCTTGGCAACCTGGCGCGTGGCGCCATCTGTTTTCATAATCTCTTTTGTCATCGCATCACGCCGAAACGGGTGGACAGATTTTAACGAATTTCGGTACAGGGATAGCTGGACATCCAAAGATGGTTATGGGATACTTTTCATCCGTCTACGGTAAAGAAATGCGCGGACGAAGCTGCGGGCACATCTTTGTTACTTTATAAATGTTTGCTGCTCAAAAGCCTTACCGGACAATTTAATCAATTCTATGAGCGAAGTTTTGATGATAGTTGTAATGTGCAAGGCATGTCCGTTATAAACTTTAAATCTGCTATTTACTACATCACTACATAGTATAAAACAAAGTCGCTTCCTGATACCTGTCTGTCTGTCCCTATGTATGCTTAGATCTTTAAAACTACGCTACGAATTCTGATGCGGTTTTTTCTTAGATAGTGATTCAAGAGAAGGTTGTGTGTGGAGTGAATGTATAATACATGCATAGTTCATCAGCATTGCAGCCGTACGAAGCCGGGGCGGGTCGCTAGTTCTGTATATTCTTCATAAAAGCTCCTTCATGTATAAATATTAAAGTAACCTGCGTCGGCCGGCGCAATTAGGCGGGTTAGTTTTGCTAGTGGGTAATTTTGACCCGTGTAGGTAACAGGGGTAATTTATGGTTGATTCATGGGTACCTGACTTCGCAGGTAGCGAGTAGGGTACACCACGTACCTATCTGCTTCAAGAGAAAGATATAAGTGTAACTAAAAAATTCACGCATTTATACACGTTGTCGCATGCAGTAACTTGCAAAATTGGGAGCATACAACAAAAAAGTACATTGTACCAATCAAATGAGGGGTGTGTAATGATGGATATAACAACGTTTCATTTAATGTCACTAGATATAACAACATTTGATATAATGTTCATTTGATATAACAACAATAAGTATCATTTCATAGGGAATAATTTCAATTAAATAAAAGCACAATAATCTAACACTACTCCTCGCTTCGCTCGTCGTCGTACCCAACCATGAATCCATTACAGTTTCACTTTTTTGTATGAGCAGTTTGAGTGTATATTGCGCCTTTAAATATGATTCGTTTATTATAATAATATCATTTGATCGTTATATTGATCAAAATTATATCTTAAGTTGTTTAATTGACCGTGACGCACCGCGTTTTCTACCCGACTGCGCGACAGCAAAGATCAAAGTCACATCATTAATTCGCTAGGCCACAATGGGTTAGGTATTTGTAATAGATGTATTTTTAACTGTTTTTGTGTACAATGCAGAGTTTACGTACTTACTTACAAAATAACAAAATAAAACGAAATAGGGATCAGAATATCATAAAATTGACATTTACGTTCCAGATAATTCTAAACACTATAGAAGCACCTGTCCAGGAGCCAGGGTGTCCAATTTGCGCTTGTATTGGTTTCCTTGGAGCACGTTGATGTCAATAGGTAGACTATTAAATTATTTGATGCACATGTTATACACATTTCTCCCGCATATTCATGATCAGGTACTTAACTACAAATAGTTGTATATGTATGTACAAAATGATAATGCTTCTTCATCCAAATAGGTATTATTTAGATAAAAACTGGATAGGCATGACTTTGGTAGCGACAATACAAAATTGGAAGACATTATTTTTCATTGCGGACAGCACTTGCGAGCAAGCTTTATATCATTATATAAAAAAGAAGTCCTGATTGATTGAGTCCTTAACGCCGATCCCTTATGTCTGGATAGCCGAAAGGTTACAGTGCTTGCCCTACTACCTTTATGATGTAAGCTGAAAATAAAGTCAGGTCATCAGATATTCAGTCGGGTGAAAATTCAAGTCTAAGTGACTGATAAGTAACATGAAAAAGCGTGAGCAAGCATTTTAAAGAATATAAGACCCAGAGGGCACTCCAGTAGCGTAGAATCAAAGATGTGGTGTGATTGACGTAACGGTCTAATAGCTCAGTTGGGAGAGCACTACGCCGCGAACGTAGAGTCGCAGCTTCGAGACCTGCTTGCATTGTAGTAGATCACATTACATTTTTCTTTCATAATTGACCTTTGTGTCAATATTTATTAAAATAAAATGTGGTATTCCCACATTTAAAATGAAAATAAGTGTCTGTCAAAAATTTCATTTTAGTGACAAGCTTTTATAGCCGACTGTACTTTTCTTTGTATATCAATCAAATGCTCACTGAGACGATTCTATAGAGCCCAAGCTCGGTAGGGCCACCTTCCGGCTCCATCATCAGATCAGCCCCATGGTACCATATTATTGTCATTGTAAGTATCTAAATTTTCAGCTCAATCGGTTGACGATGTCTGCTTCAAAATTGAGTTGCAAGATTCCACCCGAACAAACATACTTTAAACATACATACATACAATTCAAGTTAAATAAAAGCTTGTAAAAAAGTTCTTTATCGGCAGTGCCTAAAAACTTACATAAAACAATCACATATTATGTCTTTATTTATACTACAATAATGGAATGGTAATCCACACGGTAATCTCACTGAAATTAACGAAATGAAATAAAATATCTATATTTGGTATTTTGTAACCTTATTTGATAATAATTAAACACACTGGAAAACAGAAAATGTGCAAACATGGAACCCGAATACACGGGTTACCACAAATTGTGCTCATCCTCATTAATCATTACCATAATTAATTACGGTTAACCATAAGTACCGAAATTATAATTATGGGTAACCACACGCATCAACATTTTAGTAAATAATGACAACGCTACTTTCAGCTTCAAAATAAGCATAATTATATAATTAAGAATGCTACTTTGTACATAAGCCTTTTTATAACTTTTCAATGTATGTTTTTGAAATACATCATCGTTATTTTCGCACAATTGGAGTATACTTAACACAACGATATAGGTCAATATAAGATAGTAATTTCATCCGTTGTCAATTAGATACGTTTTATTGTTTTTTCCCCTATTATTTTACGATGACGACACTATACAAATGCAATTTTCAAGCGAAAAACATTATGTTAAATTTAATATTTTAGGGTTGGGACCAGTTGGGACTTTACGTAGCAACCGTGGTTCTAAAATGGAGTCACTAACTGTAAAAATAATCTAAGTCAAAGTCTAAAAATACTTTTTTACAATTAGCGACTCTGTGGAAAAAGGTGTAAAATAAAACAAATGGGGCAAAAATTAAACGAGATTTCTACTAGAAATTGAAGACCAAGTGACCAATATCTGGACCCGTATTTGCCAAAGCCATGGTGCATGTCAGTCCCGTTTAGGTTTTGTCACTCGGACCAAATCCCCAAAGCGCAGGCGATGCAACAAAGACTGCTGTGCAGTCAACGAAATAAAAAACCGAATCCTTTGTCTGTTTCAGCGAGATCAGAACGCTCCGATTAAAGTCCAAGCAAATACAATCTGTGTTTGAGCTTTCAAGTCTAAGTATTGAAACTAGAAGTATATCTGAATTGCGCATGGGAAATATTTATTATCTTATACATATTGCAATAAATTTAAACATAAACTCTACCCTCCAAACATAACAAAATTTGTAAAGCAACTTCTGAAAATAACGTGAATTAAATGATAATTTGTAATAATAATGCTTGGAAAAAAAAACAATTTATTGCAAAATGGGCTATATTAGTAGAGTGACAGCTATGTCAATGCTCAGGGAATAAGCAACTTCTGAAAATAACGTGAATTAAATGATAATTTGTAATAATGCTTAGACAAAAAAGCAATTTATTGCAAAATGTGCGATATTAGTAGAGTGACAGCTATGTCATGCTCAGAGAATGTCAATGTAGCACGACGTACATTGATAATACTATTTAATTCGTTTGAAATAATACAAATCTGAAAACTGACTTTTTATAAAGTTGCTGAACAAAATGTTGTTCAGTTTGAAGAGTATAATCTATGTTTTAATTTATTGCTCCTATTACAGGCAACAGTTATTCAATAAAAATATTCTTCTTCTTCTTCTTCAACACCATGTATATGCGTCAAAAACATAACCTGGTCATTGCTGTCCCTTTATTGAAACCTTGATAAAGAAAACTCTGCCATATTGTCTACCCTGGCGTGACCATGGTAGGGTACCTACGTGATGGTCTATATATGGTTACGAAAAAATCAGGTGGCGGCAGCACACCCTGAATGGTCCATACACATCATTACCTGACCGTATCCTTAGGACAAGTTGTAAGTTGTACTAAAATACTTATTAGAAGTTTAATGAAAATCCATTATAAGATAGCTTATTAAATTCAGCAAACTTACCTCCACCTCATGCGTTAGATTCTTCATAGAGCTAGCAAAGCCTCGTTCATCCACAGTCATATTAAACCCCATCCCACACTCAACGCACTAGTTCACTAAACTCCGGCTCAAGTCACTTCGTTCATGTCTGCGACGCAGTAACCGTGGGAACACCCACCTGGAAGTCCTGGAACAAAAGGTGATTATTAATAGACTCGTATTATAACCGGACTTAGTTTAGTAACACTAATGAAAACTTGTTAGGGATTTCACGTGGGTGAATTTAGAAGACATTGGGAGACATAAATGTACAGATAGTTTGTGTCCCAATAGGTTTAGTAAGGTTAATTTAACTCGTAAGTTGGGAATGCTTTTTTTTATTTAGCACAACATACTGGCTACACTTCGCCTGATGGTAAGCAAAAAGGGAAACTCAAGTCGCAATGGCAACTAAAAAGATACTGTCAACAGCAACTGTCAATGTTTTATGATTTATCTTTAAGTAAAAAAATATTTTCTTTTTTCTTTCAAATAAACTTGTATGGCAGTACCTTAATTCGTGGAAGAGGAAAAATATGAAAGTAGACATATTGATATGAAATAAAATTACTTATGATTGTGATGTCTGTAAGTGAAACCTTTAAATTACAAATCGGCAACTGACATCTTTAAAGTTGAAGTATATCGAAAAATCTTTGAGTATTTAAATACTCAAAGCAAGAAATAGATATATATGCAATCTTTGAAATCTACCGGTAGTGTCCTAGTTAATATACCTAAAAAAAATACATAAAATCTTTGGGCATGTATTTAACGCGGCGACAAATTAATCTGATTTAGGGATTTATAAAAAATTAAAGGGGTAGCAAAAATAATAAGTTGGCGACTAATTGCGGAGACTAGTATAAAGTAAAAAGTAGCAGCTAAGTAATCAATTTTCGGCTTTGTTTCAATATAAACTAGCATCGAGTTTTGGCGACTGAATTAACTAATTAAGCGGAAACATGACAGCGGATAAAAAGTTGAAAATGGCCTACTCTAATTGTTCAATGGAGATTGCATATAAAAAAAAGCAATTTCATAAAAAAAATAAAAGGAGCGCTTTTTAGGGATATAAAAAGAAAACCAACCTAACCTAACCCGGCCGAGTCGGATCTTCTGCTGATATTAGTCGCCAAGTCATTATTTATAGTACCTCGCCTATAATTTCAGTAATCTTGTTTATTATTTCTGCTACCTTAAAGTAGCTGCCATTATTTGAATTTTAAAATATCCTTAGTTTAAAGCTCATTTAATATAAATGATTGCCAAAATATTTAATCGCTGACAAGTTATTATTTTAGTTGCAAATAGTTTTCTGCTCTTAAATTTTTCTGTCGCCGCGAAAATAATAAGCCAAATCTTTGTACCCGCGTGCCTTTAACACGACATTTTATTCTATATTTTCGGCGAAGTACGATATACGTACTTATAAATATTGTAAATAAACTTCTAAACAGTGTCGATTTTTTTGACCCAGGCCGGATTTGACCCAGGCCAGATTTGACCCGGTGTCTTGTGCCATGCCGTTACCGGGGAAACACTCACTGAACCAATTGAGTACTTTCCTGTAGTTAGTGTAATTTTTCTTTAAAACTGTCGGAGCGTCTGTACAGATCATAAAAAGGAACTGATTTGATCTGTCAATCAAGTATTAAGCTACCGGGACAAGTCTTCGAATTCTGTCACTGCTTGTTTGTTATCAATCTTTAAATTCACTTTTTTCTTGCTAAAACATCTAACTTATACATTTATGAAACATGTAATGTCTCATTTTTTTAATGTGGGTACACCTCAATTTTTATTTAAAACATCTTGTCAGAAAAAAATAAACTCAAATTACTGCACTGCGTCAAACAATGCAAGATTAAAGTATAAAACGCCTGAGTGAGAATTATACGTCTTTCGTTTAAATAAACCACAGAACTCCGAGATATCCCAAAGGATTAGCTTCCGCGCGGAAATCTGTGCTGTAAATATAACGTTCTAGCAATCTGAAGTTTATTCAAATTCCCCTTAGCATATTCTTTCATTATGCCATAAAGGGTCATTTCATGAAAGAGCAGAGTAATAGAATGAAATACAATTTAGCATATTTCTCCTGCGCTAGTGGTTTGTAGGTATTTGTATGTAAGTCTGAAAGTATAATAAGTAACCAAGAAAGTGCCGGCAAATGCGTCCGCAAAAGGGAGTAATATCAAATTCCACTTTTTCCTTACCGTAGCTGAATGGAAAGTATCCTTAAAAAATACTTTTCTCAAACATATGCAATGAAATACCTCCCTTACGGTCGGCCGTCTATACCTACTCAGCCGGCAAGCCCTTATTTCCCGGCGTCTGCAGTAATGTACTATTAAAAATGGTTTAAGTTCAACTGAGGCAATTGCAACTATGGGCCAAATGCGTATTTTAATGATATCATAGAAACGAAACACTTTATATCTACGACCGCTCTCTTTTTCACATTATGATTAGTCCCGAAGTTTGGGCAGAAAGGGTACGAGTATGGGTGGTCTTAAACAGGGATCGAATACCGGTAGGTATTTGGCTCCATAGAAAATAATGGTATTCAATTTTGGTTATTTGCTACAACTGATTTCAAGTTCAAAGTTTTGATTTCAAAATCAATACCTAAATTATATTAAATAGGATTTGAAAAATATCGCGAAATTAGAGAGATATTTAAATTTTAATTAAATCCGGTATTCATCCATGGTCTTAAAACTTTCCGCTTCTATGATATCATCAAAAGACGCATTTGTCCCATGCATGCACGCATACACAGTGACCACGTAAAAATTGCCAGAAACGGCCTGACTTGTTTCGAACTCGTATAAAGTTCTTCCTCAGCTATCATATATTAGGGTTCCGTACCCGTGGTAACGGGATCCCATTGCTAAGCCTCCGCTGTCTGTCTGTCTCTCTCTACATTTGTCCGTCTATCCGTCTGTCACAGAGTTGTATCCACCCCCCGTAATAGTTATAGAAACGTGAAATTTTCTTATTATCAAAAGTGTATTTATTTTCTTTAGGGATTTCTAAGTTTTTTGCTGTAACGGTTGAATGGTAATGAGGTAGATACTTGAATTGTATACTACTATGTCTTATATAACAAATACAAAACCAAAGTCCAAACCCTTCGTGCGTGAATCTGACTCGCATTTGGCCGGTTTTTATACAACCTGCGGCGGACAGTCGACTGATCTCGATCTTCAGGTTTCTGTGCTCGGAAATTTTCAAATATGATACACCGTGGGAAATTACTATTATGAGCTGTTTATTCTGAAAATGGTCTTAACCCTTCATATGTGAGATTAAAAATCTGTTGATCTAATTAGGAGAAAAAAGTATCCCAAAATGTTCATATACTTTTTGTTTACCATTCCATTACCGCTGTAGTAGGTTGTATGGAAATGGTGACGAGATGGATCGTAAAAATATCGGGCAACAAAAAAATGGCCCTTTTGCAAACAATATATACCCATACTAACGTAAAAAGAAACGACAGCGACACTTGTGTGCAGTAACACAACCCTACGCGTAGACGCGGCATTGCAAGGTCACTGACGCCCGAGTTACACCGATAGGCCGCTGTTGTGCCTGTCCATTTGGACGAGTTTATTTGATTTACTCCCTAATAAATATTTCATCATAACGTGACTCACTATGAAGTTCATACTATTCCACCAAAAACATGTTAATGTAAAATGATGCCAAGACGAGAACATATGGCTCGCACTGTCGAAAAGTTATCAGATCTAATGTAGAGCCAAGTTTCTGTCATTTTTTCTACAAGGCCTAACTTCACCAACTCTGCACCTTCGTCAATACATGTGGCTTTGCAGTTTCGTTACTGTAGTGTTTGTAGATCTGTGTAAAATCTATTAGGTAGGTAGTCATGGCTCTTTTTTTAAGGCATGATTGAACTGTATCAGGGCTGGCTAGCCCTCACTACCAGTAATCGGAATCTCCGCGCCACAGGAGTGCTTCGCGCCACAGGAGTACTCGACCGCGCCACAGTAGTACTCCGCGGCACAGGAGTAGTCATGACTCGAGAGACTTCATAATATACATGAATGACGTAGTGTGAGCCACCGGCTGAGACGGTCGTCTGACCCGCTGGTGCCATACCGAGCCAATGATACCTATGGGTGATCTTGGGATCACTACAGTTATCATAAGAACTTTTGTGCAACAGAAAGTAATGAACAATGAATACATTTTTCACCTTACGCCTATGTAAATGTTTCCAATCTGTCCCACCGTACCAATAGTATAGTGGGAAGTACCTAATTATATCCACAGATTTCGCTCGGTTTATTCTCAGAAACCGACCGGACACATACTGTCGTGGTTACATTACGAAGGTATACTAATCGGAATATCCTCAGGAAGTTCAAGCACACAATAGCACAATTCGCAAGAAACGAACACAGATAGATCTCCGCTGTGACTCACCTGTTCAAGATATTTATAATACTTTCAGATTCCATTTATACTTCAGTTCTGTTGGTTAATGAAGATGGAGTCTTTTTCAATGAGGTATTTTCGCTTGAAGACAACACGAACGTTACATTGAGTATTAATTTGATAATTCAGCCATAAGCCAAACTGCGTGGGAAGCGACTATCAAATTCGAACTGATTCATTTATATTAGAAAGAGTTGACCAAACTTTAACGGTTCAACACATTTATAACTTATCTACATTGACACGATTTTTTTTTACTTTGTTATATTTATATTCAAAATGCTACTAAAATCCATACGTGCAATAACCCGGACCTAAACAAAACGGGCTTCACTTTCGAGCGCTGACTCGGTTTCTAGACGTATTTATTCTAAGCATGTAATGTAACAAAAAATATATGAAAATTACATGACATTACAAACAAATGGGCGCGTTGATAGCGGCCCTGCGTCCCTTTTAAAGCAAACTTACCCTAGAGGCTCTATTGCAGCCAACTGTTTGTTTAGGTAGCGGAGAGATTTTTGTGGTACTTTAAAAAGTAAAGTCCTCTCTAGGTACTATAAAATATAAACTATTTTCCGCGTCCAGTAAGTTTATTTTATTTTTTATTTTATTTATTTATTTAGGAGAACCAACAGCTTTAACAATTTTGAGTAAACTTAAATATAATAGAAAGCAGGGAAGCCAATTACAGGATCTCACGGATCGAAACAATTTAACTAATCTTAAATTAAAGTGCGACACTCATCACTTCACATCATGATAAACAATACACTACACTACACGAGCTCTAAAAATGGCAAAGTATATTTTAAACCCAGGCGGGTGAACGACTATGTAACACACCTAGTTAAAGCACCTTGTCACCAAACTTTGTCTCACAGAAGGAATTTTACAGTCAAATATGTCGATATCCAGTTCCTTCGTTAAATTGTTCACGCTACGACATGCACGCAACGTAGTGATTACATACTCTTTGATGCACGCGTCAGAAAACTAATTTATAATTAACTTATTTTAGTCGTGCCGCAGGAAGCCTCGATGGGATGCAAATCACGTGACTAGTGCCATTTGCCAGGTAAGGAAATATATACCTATTGATAGTATATATTTCCGTACCTGGCAAATGTCATTATATCATTATTAATATTTTATTAGCTTAGTTTCTCCGCGGAAGCAGCGGCAGGTAGACTCCTTCGAATGCAATTATAGGGTGATATTTTGTTGGTATGGGAATGTGGGCGGAAATAATTTTGCTTGCGTAAATGCGACATCGCTGATACAAATCTAATAAACTATAAGAACTGTAGGGGGAAAGTGCTATGAAACGGACAGGTTATGAATAGGACAAATTCAATTTACCGCGGCAGAAACCAAGTAGTAAGTTTTTGTTTTCTGCATTTTGGCAACACTGACCCATAGACAATATTGACATTGATATTGTCCGTTTCATAGCACTTTCCCCCTACTGTCTCCCCTTATATTGAAGCATTTTTATAAAAACCGGCCAAGAGCATGTCGGGCCACGCTCAGTGTAGGGTTCCGTAGTTGGTCATCCTTCACAATAAACTGCTGTTTTAAGCCCGAGGTTTAAGTTAAGAAAGATTTTAAGCTCTATAAAAAGGTCGTAAACGCCCTAGAAACTGTAATCACTTATTACCTTCTGGAAGTCAACTTACGACCTTTTAAAGAAAAATATGAAATTTGGCGATAACTCAAAAACGGCTCGACCGATTTTGATCAATATAGTTTTCATTGAAAGTACTCTTTTGATCAATATAGTTTTCATTGAAAGTACTCATAAGGCCTTTTATATACATGAATTTTCCCGATTTTTTTTGACCCGCGGTTGAAAAGTTAGAGGGGGGGGGGGGGGGGGACACAATTTTTTTGTTTTCGGAGCGAATGTTTACAAAACTGCTGACTTTATCAAAAAATAATGTTAAAAGACCCCTATTATTTTTACAAGACCTATTCAACGACACCCCACACACCAGTGTTGTAAAGAAAAAAAAAAACACTCCCACTTTAGATATTCTAGAGGTACCCGAAACATTTTTTTTTATTAATTTTTATTTTACCGTTCTGTCGGTGTTATATACACATACTCATACCAAATTTTACCTTTCTAGTACTAATGATCACGGAGCTAAGCCGCGGACGGACGGACGGACAGACGGACATGGCGAAACTATAAGGGTTCCTAGTTGACTACGGAACCCTAAAAAAGAGATACTTTTATATCGTAAATGTAACGTTTTCCGCTCCACATTGGAGTGCCTGGCCAATATGAGAACCGCCTTAGATATTACAGGTACGTTGTGCATCAATAACATATCAGCACATTTGTAAATTCCAATCATTTCTGTTTTGCGAAACCAATTCGCAGTCAACACTTCCAAGAACGTTTTTTTCCTGGCTTTTTTATATTTTATTCTAAAGTGAGTCGTAATGGCAAGTTTAGAATCAATAGAATATTAAGAAGGAAGCCTAAGTGAAAAGCAATGTACTTATAGTAGAGTTGCTAAGCCGCGAAATTGTGCGCATCGGGTTACAAGCATGAAATTTCTACCACACATAGAGCGTTCCACGGTGATTATTTTCAGATGTAGAGGGAAGTCAGATTCGTCCCCTGTGTGGTGGGAGAGCGGGGTGAAGAGGACCAAGTACTGCTCTTTTTCTTTTTTTATAACTGATCAGTTAAGGCTATTAGGGCTTGTGCGACATCGTTTTCGTGTAAAATAGATATCAGCTATTAATTTTTCATGCTATTTAAGTATAGTTTGATATAAAAATTTGGGTTTATTGCCGAAAAGGTAAAAATAACAACAAGTTTTTTTTATTCTAAACGATAAATTAGTTATATGTCCTGAATATTCATCACTCATAACAGCATAAGCATTCCAGTTAGCTATAACGCAATTTTTATTCGAAATCCTTGACAATTGAAAATGGGCTGGTCGCAAAGCAAAGAAGAAAACAAAGACTCTCATAATGCAGTGGCGATAGCGACAGTGCAGAACTTATCAAACCAAGTGGAGAGCAAGCTCAACTATGTTGGAATTGGTTTAATAATCTGCGGAGTGGTGTTAATTATAACCATCTGTTACATCATAAGGCTGAAATGTAAGAAAGGAGCAAGGAAATGGTTACATAATGCTATCAGCAAAATGCCGCCGCCGGCGGAAATCAAAGTGACGCCCAGAGCGCAAGCGCCTGTGTACTAGCAGGGTTCCGTAAGCTTAATTGAAAAACTGTTTTGTTGTGTATTCTTTTATTTTAATATTTTCATGTTTATTTACATCAAGTTTTTACATTGTGTTTTGGGAATGTAAGGACCATATTTACAAAATTATTGTGAAAAATTTTAAAAATTTTTCGTTGTTACAAATTTTTTTTTTTACTTTGTTTTGGATTTCTGTTTTCAAAAAAGGGGGGGAGTGATGTAGCTGCACGCTACATACGAGTCAGCACATATTGTCAACGAGAGCGGGACGGCAGTTGGCCATCGACCGCGCATAGCACAACTCGTGCACATACAAACTAGCCTCCCCAGTTTGCCTATATGTAAATTGACTGATTTCTATAATTGTGTGTGTTTATTGTGAATAAACGTGATATATCGGACTTCATCTTTCCACTCATCTCCCAACACGGCGTGACCCCTAAAACACTATGTACTACATGATCACAATACAAACCTAACCTAAAGTTTTCGGTTCTGGTCGAATGCCGTACGTCCTTTTATCGTAGTTCTTCTAAAACTGTAAATTAGGTTAGGATTTGTATTTTGAAGCAAACATTCTGACGCTCCGCTATACGGGTCACAACACAAACCTAACCTAACCTATAGTTTTCGGTTTTAGATCCATGTACTATTTGTTAGCAGTTCTTCTAAAACTAGGTTAGATTGTAAATTAGGAAACTGTAAATTAGGTTAGGATTTGTATTTTGAAGCAAAAATTCTGACGCTCCGCTCGCTTCGCTCGCTCCGCTATACGGGTCACAACACAAAGCTAACCTAACCTATAGTTTTCGGTTTTAGATCCATGTACTATTTGGTAGCAGTTCTTCTAAAACTAGGTTAGATTGTAAATTAGGAAACTGTAAATTAGGTTAGGATTTGTATTTTGAAGCAAACATTCTGATGCTCCGCTCGCTTCGCTCGCTCCGCTATACGGGTCACAAAACAAACCTAACCTAACCTATAGTTTTCGGTTTTAGATCCATGTACTATTTGGTAGCAGTTCTTCTAAAACTAGGTTAGATTGTACATTAGGAAACTGTAAATTAGATTAGGATTTGTATTTTGAAGTAAATATTCTAACGCTTCGCTCGCTTCGGTTTTTATACGATCTCCTATATTTCGTTTTTTATACAGGGAACTCTAGAACCTCAACACGGGGGTTCCTGGTCCCATTAGCACGTTTCCGATTAACGTGGAGAAATTAATTAGAGGCCGTGAGCCCCTTACCAATGCACTCCCCACCGTACCTTGGCAAGGTCCCATCTTAAATCACTTGACGATGCCAAAATGTCCAACCCAAATCACACGACATATAATATTATATTCTATTTAAAATGGTGCGTTATAATAATTGTTTGCATTAGTGCTTATTCACGATAAATCGTAATTCAAAAAAAAGTAGCGAAGCATCTCTGGAAGATAAGAGTCTATTTGCACATTTTTGATCACCTGGCGTGCGTAGGAACTTCTGTTGCTGAATGCACATTGAAGATGATTTGAAACATATTGATGGCTAATTGGTTTAGAGGTAACTGAATCCAAAATATTTTTTTTTGGTTTTTTTGTGTATGGATACCCGTAGGTATAGGTGTAGGTATGTGTTTTTGTGCTGTCATGGCTGGGCCGATTTAAAAAAAAATGTTTTATGAGTAGGGCATCCCCAGAAGGTGCTTTTTACCAGACTACTAAGAAAACCATTGATACCTAAGATGAAAAGATCAAAGGATCAGATTACCGGTAACACAGAGGAACCGGGTTCGATTCCCGGTCTCTTCCACCAGGTTACGCATTTCAAATTTTCTTTGTGCTTTGATCTTTGTATCAATAGTTTAATATAAAAATTGTGGTATGTTTCATTTTATAGACTTCTAAGAAGTTTCAAGTTTCGCATCCACCTAGTATATTATAACGCATCTTTATCTTTATCTTAATCCGTAATTGACAAAAAAATAATATCTAGAATTACCACAGGCATTCGTTTCAATTATAGTCAAATTAACGTTTTGTACTTGAAAATGAAAAAGCGTTTTGATTTCTTATAATATATTATAAGAAATCAAAATAACACAATATTATTCATGTAAGATAAATCATTCAGTTCGTTATCGACAAAATATGCGTAACGATCGAATGATTGGAACGCTTTTTAATTTTCAAGTACAAAACGTTAATTTGACGATAAATTGAAACGAATGCCTGTAGTAATTCTAGATATATTTTTTCCTGATAGTTAACTAGCTCGTGTTTAAAAAAGAAACGGCCTTTTTAAGTAGCAATACGTCCGTAAATTGAAGATTTTTTACTTTAATTTGTGTCGGCATCACGTTACAGTGACTCGACGAATTTCGATTATCTTTGGTAGGTACTGTAAATAATTGGTTCTATGAGATATTATTTATGAAAAAAAAGTGATATGTTATTTTTATTTTCTTAGCAGATGAAATTGCTTTGAATTTACCTGAAAAAAAAACCTAGAAAATTTAAATTTTTGAAATGTAAAGTATACCTACGTAAGTATTACCTTTTAACACTATTTTATTTAAGCAAGTTAGGTTAGGTTAGTAGTTTATTCGTATTTTATTCAACTGGTCCTATCATCTTTGTGGCTGAATGTATGTATTTATTGTTTATTATATTTATGTATTTATTTGTTTTTCGTGTACTTAAATATTATTCTTTGTTCTATTATTAAATAAAAAAGTTCTCTACTACTTAAAGGTTGTCTGGAAGAGATCGCTCTTTAGCGATAATACCCCCTGTTGTTTATCTCTAATATAATTATCTGTATTCTCTTGCGTTGTATTTTTTAGGTTGGTAAGGTAGGGTAAGGTTGTTTTCAGAATATTACCTACTCCTAAGAATATCTACGGTGATCGGTCAGCAGTCAAAGGTGAAGTTATGTAACTTAACAAGATTGAACCAACTAATTTGATAATAACCATACCTCGGGGATTTCGGATTTCGAATATTTGACATTAGAAATATTATTTCGAAGACATAGGAGACATAAATGTACAGATAGTTTTAGCCCCAATGGGTTGAGTTAGGTAAATTTAACTCGTAAGTTGGTAAATAAGTTATTATAGCCTAGCAAGCGTCGGTCCAGCCCAGGGGTAGTGGCGCTACAAACAGCTTTCATATGTCAAGTATGTGTATACGTCATACATTTGCTTTATTACACGTCAATAGCTATTTGTCAAGGATTTGTCATCAACCAAGTTAAAAACATTCTTAACCGGAATGCTGCTCCTTCGTTCTTCTTGCGAAATAAATACTGAATCCTATTGAAAAAACTTGACTTTCATCACTGTGGATAGTTTGGCTTCATTATGCAAAAATAACTTAAAACTTGCGGAACATTTAGCCCTGTTTTCTCTTTGTGGTACATCAGTGACATTTACCGACTTTCAACGTCAGTCACCAAAAAATTACCGTTGCCAGTAAAATAAATTAGTGCAACTAAAAATCTGCAATATGGCGTGGGTTGTAATTTAAGAGCTTCGCTCTTGTCGGTGGAGCAATCGCCACTCTTCCCTTTTTCTTGATAGTGTTTTGGTCTCCTGATACGACGTAGTGCCCACTTTCTCTTTCACTTGACTAAAAAACGTAATGTGGGGCTATACTTAGTTTTAATTAGGTCATATACGTTTCTTAAGGTTTAGTGATATATTCTTTATTTTGGGTTTTTTTTGTCTTGAATAAAAATTAGTTGGGAAGGTTTGTACTTATATTTTAATTACATGATTCTTATTTAAATTAAATTTACCAATTATTTGAAATATGTTACTTACGGATTTATAAAAAAAAAATCTTTTGGGAAAATAACTTATTTCGTGGACGGGTAAAAATATGAAAAAAAATAATAATATTTATATTATATTATTAACGAAATTACGTATAATAACAGAAGGTTTTTTTAATGTTAAAACAATATTTTTTTTTTCTCTAAAAATGTATATTTTATTTCATTTATTCAACAGTAAATAATGCATAAAACAAAAGTCAAATCCGCAACGCAGGCATCGTCAGAGAGAATACAAACTCTAATCAGCGACATGCTTCGTCGAAGTTATAGATCGATCTTGATCTTGGAAGGTGGAAAAGGACTTAAAAAGGCTCACCCCGAGTCGCACCTGGCCCAAACGTTCCCATCACACTGGCAGCGTTCCCACGTTGTATGGCCAACGAAATCTGTTGAACCAGATACGACCCAGAGCGACGATCAGACCCTCTGTCTCTGAGCCTGCGACCCACCTCCCTTATGAAGTGCCTGGCCTCAGTACCCCACGGTCCCGCAGTCTCCACTGCCACTGGCACAAAATCATACATTGGTTCCAGGGCAGAGTACTTGGTGTGTTTGAGTTTTGCCAACAATTAATTGTGAAAAGAAAAGTTTTTGTGGCATTGTACATATTTTGAGAATGTCATAAATTAGTTTTCATTTAATATGGTTATAAATTCTGTTAAAGGGGCTTAAAAAGTATTTAATCTCAATGTTTTTATTGCTAATAATAGAACTGCTATTAAAGTATGTAGTTATTTTTTTTTTATTTTATATGAAAGTAATACTGAATAAACGAATAAAATCAAATCTCTTTTGAAAAAGTGCATGATTAAATAATTATCAACTTTTTAGGTAGGTTGAGCAGACGTTTACAAGGTTTGAAAGTAAAAAAAAAGTATTTTCACGAACTATTCATAACAAATACTTAGCCTAAAGTGTCGAGGTTACTATACAATGACAATTACAAAAACACCAAAACTCACCCTCAAAAACAAAGCACTTTCTCCACCAACTCTCAACTCAAAACTCCTTCAAACTTTTTAACAGTTCCAAAACTTTCAAACACACTCACAAATATTTCCATTAAACTATTAACAATATTCTAAAACATTCGTGAAACAAATGAAAAGCGTTCGTTGTAAAAGTTTCGCGAGCCGTCTCGCGCGCGTCCGCCGAGCCCCGACGATGTGAACCAACTACGCTCTGAGCGTTTCAGGCCGTGTTCACGAAACTTAACGAAGGGTTTGGAATCGCTGGCAGGTTTGTCGCCACTGTGAACAGACCCTTAGCATTATCAGCAGTTTGTAAACGACGATCTCGAATTGACTTCTATAGTTTTTAATTTCCTGGCATGTCAAATCTATTTATGTGTAAAGAGGTACGTTATTATGATTTATTATAGAGAAACATACTATGGTCTCACCTTTTTTATATTCCTGTCGGTAGCGTAACATGATATTCGTGTATAATAAAAAAAAACACGAAAATGGTACGTAAAGGCTAGTTGATTAATTTAATATTCTTTCACTCCAATCTTTAATATCGCCGGGATAGTGCAATACCGCGTAAGTGGCGTAAGTAACAAGTGTAGTACGAATCAATAAAACAAATGCTAAGTATTTTATTGAAATTAAAACTTTATCGACAGCTGTTATTTACGCGGTATTGCAAATATCCCCGACGATATGCCTTCAGTAAACTACCTCGTCGTGTGCGTTAATTCGAGTGTCGTTTGAGATATCGCCAAATAAGCTATATCTCAGATATATCGCCTTTACCTGTCATTTAAACACGATGTTTGCGATTCCAACTGCATATGGATAACTAGCTGTGCCCCGCGGTGTTACCCGCTCATCCCACAGGAACACTAAATTTATTCGGGATGAAAAGTATCATATGTGCTTCCCCGGGACTGAAAGTATCTATATACCAAATTTCATCTAAATCGGTTCAGCGGTTTAAGCGTGAAGAGGTAACAGACAGACAGACACACTTTCGCATTTATAATACTAGCTGTGCCCCGCGGTGTTACCCGCTCATCCCACGGGAACACTAAATTTATTCGGGATGAAAAGTATCTTATGTCCTTTCCCGGGTCTCAAACTATCTCCATACCAAATTTCATCTAAGTCGGTTCAGCGGTTTAAGCGTGAAGAGGTAACAGACAGACAGACACACTTTCGCATTTATAATATTAGTATGGATAGTATAGTATGGA
The DNA here is from genome assembly GCA_905147355.2 of Apotomis turbidana. Classification (NCBI taxonomy): domain Eukaryota; kingdom Metazoa; phylum Arthropoda; class Insecta; order Lepidoptera; family Tortricidae; genus Apotomis; species Apotomis turbidana. The sequence goes on from LR990285.1 coordinate 2,868,201, forward strand.
GTATGGATTAGTATGTTTTTTTTTTCCAAGCCAGTTACTTTTGACTTTTGTTTCAATACCAAACATGAATATTTTAATGGCACCATCTTTTTCTCAACCGATTCTTATGAAATGTTATGTGTAGGATCGCTAAGTATATAGTTTTTTATTGCGTATCCAGTTTTACGATTTTTTTTAAAATGGCGGAAAACCCCTTTTTGTATAAACTTATAAAAGTCACGTTTACCCTACAGTGCTGTGTTAATGTTAACAATAACGATCTATTTACAGTTTACACCCACTCCTTGCCAACTTAGTTTGGCTGTTGCGACCTCCAGAGATTAATTGAACGTACCTATACGCCATTTTTAGCTAGAGAATGTATATGTTTGGTGTTCAAACATAAATAACAAAAATAGTTGTAGACATGAATTTGGAGAAATATTAGTTCATTTTATTTAACTATCACAATTTGTTGAGTTACCTTTAATGTAAAAACAAGTAAGAACTGTTAATTAAAATCTAAACCTATCGGAAATCGAACAAATCCCAACTAACGAGTTAATATCATAGTTGTGTAATTGGATTTCAACATTTAGAATTTAAGGGTACCCATTATAAACCTTTTCATTCAGAAACTGTGCTTTGTTCTAAAAAGTAAAGTAAACCTTTGCAAGATTTAATTAGAGAGACACAGACGCCGGTATATGTGAAACTTAATAAAATCATTTGAAAATGTCCTGTGGTTAATTAAATAAAGTAACAAAAATTTTAAGTGAAAAACTTGATTAAACAGAACACTAAAAATAAAACAAAACTATTTCTTCAATGCAAAAAGACAGCTGTGAATGGAATGCTCAAAAAGAAAAGTTTATCCTTACATAACAAAACCTGTCCCAAACATATTCCAACTCGATAGACAAGGCTTCTAATAAAATAAAACAACATTCAAATCGGACCAACCGTGTGAGAGCTTCGATGCCACAGATACACAGATATACCTACATGTAAACTTGTAACACCCCTCTTTTTTGTCGGGGATTAAAGATAGCTACCATTGTTGGCAAAATACTCTTTAAATACATAATTACCTATCCTGGAAAACGGAGTACTAATGTATGGCCAAAAATTGTTTTCCAAAGTATCACTTCCCAAACTATTTTACGCAAATGATGACTTGGCAAAAAAACATTTTGCTAATAAACCTATTAACAAAACTTTTTTTTGCAACATATTGTTTAGCAAATAATTACTTAGTAAAGTTTTATTTTACGAAATATTATTCCGTCAAATGTATCGTTTGGCAAAAAATATTCATCCCAAAATATTGTATGGCATACAAGTTACGTCCCAATCTTCATATAGATAGAAATAGAATACAGATTAGAAAATCATTATATTTCGTGAAGGAGGTAGATTTCTAAATTCATGCGGGTAGTTTTCTTACTGGGAACATAACTTGAATATGAGCCCAAAGGTAAGCATATTGGATTTTGAAAAAGCTAGTATTTTTAAGCTTACGATCCAATTTCGAAAATATCATACTGCAAGGGTGTTTGTTTCACCTTGGACAAATAATTTACAGGTAAAATATTTTTACCTAACCTAACTTACGTCGCAGTACGTTTTTGTGGGGTCGCAGTTCTATCCTAACTACTTTTCTAGTAACAGTTTGGGTCTGTGGGGTCAAAGTTCTAACCTAACCTAACCTACTTTTCTGGTACCAGTTTGGGTCTGTGGGGGTCGTAGTTCTAACCTAACCTACTTTTCTGGTAACAGTTTGTGTACGTGGGGGTCGAAGTTCTAACCTAACCTAATCTACTTTTCTCGTAACAGTTTGGGTCTGTGAGGGTCGCAGTTCTAACCTAACCTAACCTACTTTTCTGGTAACAGTTTGGTTCTGTAGGGGTCGCAGTTCTATACCTAGCTTAACCTACTTTTCTGGAAACAGTTTGTGTAGGTGGGGATCGCAGTTCTAACTTAACCTAACCTAAGTTGATTGTGCGAAGTGACAATTTGACTGAACATATTTTAAAACGTTTGCTTATTAAAACGTTTGTCTTAATGAAACTTGACAAAGTAAAATTTAGCCAAATGATAATTTGACCAAAATGAATAAAATGCTAAATGTAACTTTGCTAAAGATTCTCTTGGAAAATGAAACTAATGCGATAAGTTTGTTAGGAAGTAAAATTTGGCGAAAAATTATTTGCCCAAAGGGCGGTGCACCCTGGAAAACATACGATCCCCGCAGGATAAGTTAAATATTCTTGCCATGTGGTTGGAGCCGGAAATAGATCCATTCACAATAAATACAGACGACTTTATTCTTAAATAAAAACGATTCATGCGGGTAAAATACAAAGTCTAGACGAATAAATTCCGCTTTCCTACGTACTTTCATTAGGTACCTAAGTTTCATATGAAATGGCAACGAACACAGATTGAAATTGAAACCATTATTTGCTGAGGCAATATAGTTATTTTACTTATATGGGGTAAATCGCCAATAATTGGCCACCGTCCAATAACTGGCCACCTCAAACTAAAAATGAACTCTGTTCACCTACAAACTAAATTCATTTTATTATATCGTGGCCAGTTATTGAAGGGCGGCCGGTAATTAACAGCTTATACTAAAATGAATTAAATTTATAGGCGAACAGAGTTCATTTTTAGTTTGAGGTGGCCAGGTATTGAACGGTGGCCAATTATTGGCGATTTACCCTGTGTAGGTACGTTATTTTGTAGTTCATCAAAATCGTTATTTATTTATTTTATTTGGAACATCAACAGCATTACAGAACATATATAACAATGCTTATAGCTAGAACATAAAGCCAATAACAGATGTCCACAGATATGCAGTTAACGAGGCCTTGAAAAGGTAACGATATCAGATTTCAATTGGTATAAAATTAGGTAAGGTACATATACACTTAAATTAAACAAAATAAAGCTAGCAACCACCCCAAGTGTGTGTGTGTGTGTGTGTGTGTGTGTGTGTGTGTGTGTGTGTGTGTGTGTGTGTGTGTGTGTGTGTGTGTGTGTGTGTGTGTGTGTGTGTGTGTGTGTGTGTGTGTGTGTGTGTGATATATAAGCATGTCTATCGTACGCAACTCCACGCTACCACATCATCAACCTTGCAAAATGAGTTTTCGAATACGGTTTTTTAAGACCGACTTGGAACAGTCAAATAGATCGGCGGCATTAAATTTACAATTGTATTCTCTCAGAATACGTACAATTGGGGAGTTTTGAGCATACCTAGTGTTTACCTTGGGTATGCTGAAAAGTCGACGTTCGGAGTGCCGGGTTCTGAAGGTTGGCACAGAAAAGCCAATTTCGGCAAGAAGTGAAGCACTATCGATACGACCAGACAGGATATCATGTAGTATAGAGACATCAAGCAATATACGACGGTCCTCCAGGCTCAGTAAGTGGTGGCGGCTGCACATAGACTCGTAGCTTGGATCCCATTTTTTGACACGATAATTTAAATGACGCAAAAATGAGCGCTGTAGTTTTTCAATTTTTTCTTTATGCGTGACATATTGGGGGAACCATATACAGCTGGCGTATTCTACAATACTCCTGACATAGGCAAAGTACACAACTTTAATGCAATTGCTATCGTGAAAATCACTGCACACCCTGAAAACAAAACCCAGATTACGATAAGCCCTTGCGACTACTTTATCGATGTGCTGTTCAAAAGTTAATTTTGAATCCAAAGTCACACCTAGGTCTTGAATAGTGTTTACTCGTTGAATAAACTCACCTCCTATATGATACTGACGTAATATCGGAGAACGACTACGTGTAAATGAAATTTGAGCGCATTTATTTACGTTAACATTTATCCTGTTAGTAATATAGTAAATTGATAATCGATCCAAATCAGCCTGAATTTTGTCGCAGTCACTCTCCTGATTAATGTCAAGGAAAACTTTTTTATCGTCAGCGTACATTAGGAAGTTAGAGTTGCAAAATACAGTATAAATATCATATAAATAAGCATTATACAGCAAAGGTCCTAGGTGCGAGCCCTGGGGGACACAAGAGGGAACGTTTACGTAGAGAACGTCTACAGCCGCCAAGCACAACAGCCTGGCGCCTGTTAACTACATATGAAGATATCCAGCGATAAACATCACCACGTAGTCCCAGCCAATACAGTTTGCGAAGCAGGATGACGTGATCTACACGGTCAAAAGCCTTTTCAAAATCCGTATAAATCACGTCCACCTGTTTCCCCCTCTCCATCCTTCGAAGAACAAAGTTAGTAAATTCGATTAGATTTGAAACCGTTGACCGACCCCGTAAAAAACCGTGCTGTTGAGGTGGAATGCCTTTATTTAAAATGTCGTAAATATTTGATAAGACCAGTTTTTCTAAAATTTTGCCCAATTGATTTAAAATTGAAATTGGACGATAGTTAATTATCTTAGCTTTAGGTCCTTTTTTGTAAATGGGCAAGATTAGGGCTTCTTCCCATTTTAAAGGAAAGAAACCTTCAGCTAAAGAGCGGTAGCAAAGAGAGAGGCAAACTTAAGCTGGAAGCGCACTCTTTGATGAAGAACGGAGGTATCCCATCGCTGCCTGCTCCACCATTGGGATCTAATTTTAACAATAAATTTATAACTTCTTTAGGTGATATGCGTATAGTGGAAATAATTTCATCACTATCGCAGAACGGCGGCGCAAGTGAAGTCTCAGGGTAAACATCGAGTGGTTTACTAAATACTGAGCTGAAAAATATATTAAAGCTCTCACAGATTTCCTGACTGTTGCTTAGGGTCTTATCAAGATATTCGAAAGACTTCGGATAGGCAGAACCACCGCGACGAGCTTTGACAAACGACCAAAGTTGCTTAGGGTTATGTTTAATATTAGTTTGCACCGAGTCAATGTACTGGGTCCAACAGTTCTCTTGCAATTTCTTTTGGCGTTTACGTAGAAGCGAAAAGCTATCATAATCTAATGGATTCCCATACTTTTTCCATTTACAATGCATTTTATATTTTTCTTTAATTATTTTAATTAAACTACTTGTATACCAGATCGGATATCGGCTGTTATTGCTGCGAGTATCTACAGGAACATGGTCATTAATTGTACTGTTAACGATATTGTAAAATGTATAAAGTGCATTATCAAGAGAGTCAGCAGAGAGAGAAGAATGCCAATCCACACTTTCAAGACTGTCGTTTATAGCATCGTAGTTAGCTTTCCGAAATCTAAATTTAGGCTTAGCGATTTCTTTTAAGGGCGCCGATAAAATGTCTTTAATAATTATTTCGAGAGGAGGGTGATGGGGATCCGCGCTGACAACAGGAGAGTTGGACTTTTCTACTTCAACTGGGAAATTTGTGAATATCAGGTCTAAAATATTATTACTTGAATTTTTATTGATATTATATTGCTCAAAAGATGACAGATACATCCCCTCAACAAGATTGGTAGCCGCTGTCTGAACCTCGATTGCGCCACGCCGCGCGTGTTCCGGAGGAGAATCGCTATACCACTGTATGTGAGGAAGATTAAAATCGCCGGCAATCAGAAAATGAGAGTTAAATTCTGACGAAATGACATTATTAAATACGGAATTTAAGTTATTTATATGATTAGCTAATGTGATCCCGGGCGGTGCGTATACCGAGCATAGGTGTAGGTCACGAGTAGCGGGTGGGGACGGCGCTGCGCGGGATTGTGACCCACAGACACTCGAGCCCGGGCCGCGACCACTCAGGCCGCACGCCCGCGTCCAATGTATGCAGTACCAAAATCATTACGCCGCCGCCATCTGATTTACCGCTTAGCAACCGGTCCCTATCTAACCTGAACAAATCGTACATATTATCGCACAATTCAGAAGCCAAGACACCATCACAAAGCCAGCTCTCAGTTATAACAATAACATCGTACTCGTAGTCGTTACTTTGCTATACTTTGGTAAAATTTTAATGTTTTAGTACGTAAACCTCGGGTGTTTTGGTAGAATACTTTAAGATTAGTTAGAGACATCGTATTGTATTTAGTAAATACGGAGATAAGATGAGCTGGTTGTAAATAAATGTGGGTACGTATATATATGCAGTCAGGTAGGTACGTATCAGCGTGGACATTACATTTATAAAATATAATGTATCGAAATGCTTGTGAGCGCAAAAAAGTGTATGTATGTATTTGTGTGTATATTTTGTGTTTATGTGTGAAAGTGGGGTGTTAGTGAAAACATTAAAAATAAAAAAAATATCTTAAATGAGAAACCAGTCAAACGACAATTAGAACTAATAGTCTCATATTATTAAATAATTTTACGAAAGTCCTCGCAAGATCTAATATGAATATATGGCGCTTGATCTGCTTTGCGTACATATATATTGCAATTTTTAACCCATACATATTCATAACCTTTTGACGTACAGATAAGTTTACATTCTTTTAAAAGCTTCTTATTCGCCGGTGTTAAGTGGTCGTGTACGTAATTTTTTTGTGAATCGCCACCCATCCCAATGTTCTCGGTCTTAATTCCGCGCTTCCTACGCAGGCCGGACAGGATCTCGTCCTTCGTGATACGACGTCTGAGCTTCAAAATAATATTTTTTGGCCTGCCGTCCTGAGAGCGCACTGGCTGGACCCTGTTCGCGAACTCGATATCCTCCGGCTTAAGAGTGACTCCGGCATGTTTCGCTATGTCAACGGCGATGTTCGTTAGCGATTCGTTTGGTAGCTCAGGCACGCCAGATATCTCCAGGTTGTTCATGCGTAACCACTGCTGGTGCGCGCCGAAGGCATTTTCGAGATCAACTATACGCTGTTGCGAGGCCTCAAGTTTCTCTTCGAGTTCGACGATTCGATTCGATTTTTCTTCCAGTAACGTGATTTTCTGGTTCAACTCGGTCGTAATCGCGGCAATATGAGTGGTGATTTTGGATTTAATTATGTCTCTAATTTCATTTTTTAGCGACTGATTAGAGCTTTTAATAAAATTCATCAGACGGCTTTCTAAATCAGCGGTATTAAGGCCGGCGCTAAGCTGTGGAGTGGATGTACTCAGAGGGGAGGCCTGGTTCGAGGTGCGGCCGGTCGACGGGGGGGCGCCGGACCGCGGGGCCTGTGGCCCGGTGGTGCGCGCAGTCGCGGTGGCGCTGCCCGCCGCCGGTCCAGCCGTGGTAGTAGTGACAGTCGACGACATCGGGGTGCTGGAGTTTGTGTTTGCACCGCGAGTGGGAGTTTTTACGCTCCTTTCTTCCATCTTACAAACAGAACATTTTTTTACCTTCCTGTTATCCTTAGGCAAATTCTTAAAGTCCTCTGCTGATATGGATAAACATTGATAATGGAAGAAGCGGGCGCACGAAGTGCATCCCATCACATCGCCGCCACTGACGAATTTGCCACAAGCCTCACATTTAGTGGTCATAATGTACTTGTGTCGATTCGTGATAGCAACAGAGCAGCGCGTGAGTCACCTCTTGCCTATGTGACACAAGACGATAGATGCAGAAGCCGAATGCGCGCCGAAGTTCTACGACGCTTATAATATAAAAAAAAAAACTTAAATTAGTAAACACTGTAAACAACTGAACGTAATAGATATCTAAATACCTTTTTAATAAATTAAAGTCATGGCAATAGTTTAGTCTATGAAATAAAAGTGTTAATCCCAAAAAGAAAAACATACATACATCAAATAGCAAAACAAATAAAGTTTTGTCACAACAAGTCGATTGAATTTAAGTGGTGCCGAAAAAAAAATACAAAAGAAAACAATCTTATCATCTCGGCCAATGTCAAAGCCGTAACAGACGATCGGACGTTTTCAGCCGCGACACCGATGTCTAATTTTGTCGGCCCACTCGATAAGCCGTTCTTGAGTGGTGACCGCGTGCCTCGTGCACAACGTGGGCCGCCGATTTGGCACCGCAGCCTATGAATATAACGTTAGGGCAGCAAATTCCTGGAGTGGCGTCTACGTATGTATAAGAAAGCGCAGCGTGGTGCCTTCGACTAGGTGGACGGGTGACCTCGTGAGGACCGCGGGGAGTCACGGCGTCTCAGTCGGGATGCCGTCTGCACAGATGCTATAGAAGAGGCCTATGTTCAGCAGTGGACGCCTGTGGCTGACAAATAGATACATATACTATGAACATACATATGCAACGCCAGAAACGACACGCGGTGTTACCAACCATTAAGGAACAATACACGTACGCTTTATTGCACACCTAAATACATAAGAAATCAAATACAAACAAATGAAAAAACGGTAGACAACACGGAAGTCTTATCACTAAAGAGCTATTTCTTCCAGACAACTTAAATAAAATTTAAAGCAAAAAAGATGATGCAAAAATAAAAAAAATCAAAGTACCAAAGGGGTGGGGGTGTTTAAGCGGGATTCCCATCCGCGTTAGTACGCATTAAAAAAATCGCTTCCTTGTAAACCTTTGGTTTACGCTAGCAGACATTATTGCTTAAATAAAAGTTAAATTGTGTTTACCCTCCGCTTATAGACCCCTATACCTTAAACAGAAGCTGAACTAATAACAATGACGACATACCCTTATTAAACCAACGACGCTGTTCGCGCATCCGAACGCGCTCCAAACACTGACCAATCACAAGAAGGCTCGCGCGCAGGCGCATTGACAGCATTTGGATCGAGACGCGGCGACAGCGATCTGGCGGCCATCTTTTCCAATCTAACTCTGTTCGAGTGCGCACGCGTCCATATATTACAATTCAAAAACCCCTGTAATATCATTGTAACAATGGTATATTAAACCTTTCTAAACTTAATTATTTTTTATTCTATGCCCAGTCATAGAAAGTGGCGACCGTGACAGGACACGAACCTGCAATCTTCGGATACTGCGCGGTCCAGCAAGCTTTCGGCGCACTGCGCGGCCCGGCGAGGCAGGACTGATCAGACAACAGCGGCGGCTCGGACTGCGTGGCCGACTACGTCCAACAAGGAAAGTGCCGTGAGCCCACCCCATCCCCTATCTGTGCCTATCCCAATTTGCCGTATTATAACAACCCATCCCCTATCTGCACCTATTCTAATTTGCCGTATAAATTATAATATAACCTAGAACTTTCAACGATCCTAACTACCTACATACCTTTCCAGTTTATAGTATTTAAACCTAACCTCAAGAAGTGGCCTAGCTTAAAGTGTTTCCATCAGTTTCTATTATTGTGTGCCGTGTGCCTCAAATATTCATTTTTTCCAGAATTCGAATTCGACGCGTCGTGTTATTTAATTACGTAACCTAACCTCTTACTTAAGTGCTGCATAATTCTGCCACGCAAGTCATCCAGTGTTTAATTTATCCAGTTTCTTATAATTTTCTTGCATAAGGTACTCACTTCTTTAATAACTAACTGCAGTCTCACATAATTTGCGTTTCTTCTTCCATTTACGCTTTGTCTTTGCGCACTGACATACTGTTTCATTTGAAGCCTAAAGTTACCTAAGCAATCTGTGTGCCGAGTTTCGCATTTTTGATTCTAGTTTTGCCTTCCCGCACCCACTGCATCTTTTATTTTGGTTCGCATATGCACATTTTCTCGCTTTGCCATTCCAGCTGCCCGCACGGGTCAACGGCCGCACTAGCCACGTCCCAGCCGCCATTTTGCTTCACGTCAGCTGACGTCTCGTGTACTCTGCGCGTGGCGTACCTCGGCATCGGCGGCGTCTACGTGGCCGTTGGAATTTTGAGGGGCGTAAGCGTTTATCAATTTAACTGCTAATAATTTGCCTACTTATCGTGAATAGCTCTAGTGCCTTTGTTATTTTAAATATTAACCTTTGTTCAACTAAACACACAATTCAATATGGTTGACACAAAGCAAGAAACACTTGTAGAATTAAAAGTCAAACGTAGTTCCATAAAGGGTCAAGTCACCAGATTCACCAATTACTTGATTGCTATTAGAGATGATGAAATCCTGACTGGTGTCCGACTCAATGATCTGAATTTGAGATTAAGTAAGTTTATCGAGCTATCTTCACGTTTTGATGAGCTGCAAACTCTAATTGAAGTGACAAATAGTGATCAACTTGACAGTGAGCTCTCGGAGCGTGAGAGTCTTGAGGACAACATTAATTTGGCCATCGCAACTGCACAGTGTATACTTGAGAGGGGCCAGGATCCAAAGAAGGATGCGGAATCCTCATTAAAAACTTGTTCGTCTGCTGTCTGTCATCCGGGGTCGCTCGGCTTCCAGCTACCTCAAATTAAAATATCCAGATTTGATGGTTCATACTATAAATGGTTGGAATTCAAGGATCTGTATGAATCGTTAATTCACAATAATGAGAAAATCCCAGCAATTCATAAATTCCACTACCTGAACTCATACCTGGAAGGCGAGGCGGCCCGGGTAATATCTAATCTAGAGATCTCCGCTGTCAATTATGATGTAGCATGGAACCTTATATGCAGTAGGTTCAGCAACAAAAGACAATTAATTACTAATCATTTAAATTCCTTGCTTAACATTGATTCTTTGCAGCGGGAGTCTGACAAACCTTTGAGATTTTTGTCCGATCATATCACAAAAAACCTCAGGGCTCTAAAAACACTGGGACAGCCCACGGAGCACTGGGATACAATTCTAGTTCATATACTTTCTAGCAAATTAGATGTGAACACAAACGCTAAGTGGGAAGAATTTAGAAACACTCTCAAGGAGTGGCCCACTCTTAATGATTTTCAAGATTTTCTGAAAAATCGGGCAGATGTATGTGTGTGTGATGAATGTGTGTGTGAGCAGATGCGTCAACATTTTTGGACCCGCTGGGCGAGCGAGTACGTCTCGGAGCTACAACAACGCTACAAATGGCGAGAGCGACATCGTGACCTGCGACTGGGTGAACTCGTACTCATTAAGGATGAAGGCTTGCCACCGTTGCTGTGGCGCCAGGGCAGGGTTGCTCAATTGTATCCGGGAAAGGACGGCGTCCCTCGAGTTGCAGATATAGCTACGGCACGAGGAGTAATGAAGAGAGCCCTTAATCGCATATGCCCTCTACTGATGGACACTGAGGAGTCCTGAAAGCAGGCTTTCAGCGGCCCGGAGTATGTTCGCGCATCCGAACGCGCTCCAAACACTGACCAATCACAAGAAGGCTCGCGCGCAGGCGCATTGACAGCATTTGGATCGAGACGCGGCGACAGCGATCTGGCGGCCATCTTTTCCAATCTAACTCTGTTCGAGTGCGCACGCGTCCATATATTACAATTCAAAAACCCCTGTAATATCATTGTAACAATGGTATATTAAACCTTTCTAAACTTAATTATTTTTTATTCTATGCCCAGTCATAGAAAGTGGCGACCGTGACAGGACACGGTTGAATGACTGATATTTCCAAATTAAAAACCTTTGTAGCCAACCGAGTCGCAGCTATAGCCGAGCTCGCTCCAGCAGTGGCCTGGAGGTATGTGCCAACCTCCCAGAATCCAGCTGACCTGGCCACGCGTGGGGTAGATCCTCAGCACGTCGCCAGTGCCGCTCTGTGGTGGCACGGCCCTGAATTTTTATTGGAACATGAAAGTAACTGGCCTAACTTAGAATCAGTCATGCCTGATATATTACCAGAAATAAAGGTTACTTCCATGGTTGCAAGCTCGGAGCCCGAGCCGTGCATCGTAGACTTTAATAGATTTTCTAGGTATAAAACGATCCAGCGCAGTGTAGCGTACTTACGTCGTTTTATAAATAATTGCAAGCCTGGTCAGAGTAAGTTAACAGGCACATTAACATCACAGGAGCTTACTGACTCGCTTCACACATTAGTAAAACTTTCACAGCAACAATTATTTCCTAATGAACTCGAATCTTTAAGTAAACACAAAAATTTGAATTCAAAGTCACATCTAGCTTCTTTGACACCATTCATCGATTCGCAAGGTATCTTGCGAGTCGGGGGGAGGCTGGATGCTTCTGATTATAGCTATGATAAAAAGCATCCCATGTTATTGCGAGCTAAGCATCCACTCACAAAACTCATATTCAAACACGAACACATACGTCTCTTGCATGCCGGACCGCAGCTTCTTTTGTCCACAGTTCGGGATACCATATGGCCGGTCGGAGGCAGGAACCTCGCTAGGAGCACGGCCCGCAATTGTGTCACTTGTAGGCGAGCGGCAGGTCGCACATTACAGAATATAATGGGCAATCTGCCTCCGCAGCGCATTGAGGTTGATTTTCCATTTGCGGCAACAGCGTGCGACATGGCTGGGCCATATTTAATTACTGATCGCCGTGGACGCGGATGCAAAATCACCAAATGCTACTTGTGTGTGTTCATATGTTTAAGATATAAATGTGTTCACTTGGAAGCCGTAAGCGACTTATCAAAAGATGCATTTATACTTGCACTCCGCAGGTTTATCGCCCGGCGCGGCAAGCCTGCTGAGGTCTTTTGTGACAATGGACGTAATTTTGTCTCGGGTGCAAAAGAAATAAACGAATTTCTAAGGCTTTACAACACTGATATATTAGACTTTGCAGCTGATAATGGCATTCGTTTTATATTTTCACCCGCTTACGCTCCCAATTTTAACGGCTACGTAGAGTCCGCCGGTATTAAAAGCGCGAAATTTCATCTCAAGCGAATTCTCGGCAATTCTCATCTTACTTTTGAGGAACTCACCTCATTATTCAGCCAAGTAGAGGCTATCTTAAATAGCAGGCCACTTTGTCCTCTCTCTACCTCTCCCAATGATTTTTCCCCCCTTACTCCCGGGCACTTTCTGGTTGGCAGGCCGCTGATGGCGCCGCCGACGCCGCCGCTGCAGGACGCCAACCCTAACCGTCTCGACCGATACCAGCGGCTGGAGCAGATGCGTCAACATTTTTGGACCCGCTGGGCGAGCGAGTACGTCTCGGAGCTACAACAACGCTACAAATGGCGAGAGCGACATCGTGACCTGCGACTGGGTGAACTCGTACTCATTAAGGATGAAGGCTTGCCACCGTTGCTGTGGCGCATGGGCAGGGTTGCTCAATTGTATCCGGGAAAGGACGGCGTCCCTCGAGTTGCAGATATAGCTACGGCACGAGGAGTAATGAAGAGAGCCCTTAATCGCATATGCCCTCTACTGATGGACACTGAGGAGTCCTGAAAGCAGGCTTTCAGCGGCCCGGAGTATGTTCGCGCATCCGAACGCGCTCCAAACACTGACCAATCACAAGAAGGCTCGCGCGCAGGCGCATTGACAGCATTTGGATCGAGACGCGGCGACAGCGATCTGGCGGCCATCTTTTCCAATCTAACTCTGTTCGAGTGCGCACGCGTCCATATATTACAATTCAAAAACCCCTGTAATATCATTGTAACAATGGTATATTAAACCTTTCTAAACTTAATTATTTTTTATTCTATGCCCAGTCAGACGCTATTCACACATAATCTTCGGATAAGTACGCATCAAGTACGCATAAATCTTGCACCGCTTGAGCTGTCTTAGGCTTAAACTTTTTTGTTACATATGAAATGAAATGAAATGAAATGAAATGATTTATTTGCGTAAACATGGTTGTAACATTGTGTGTTTGTCTTAACATAATTAGTATCAGTATCACATGTTTAGCCAACATGGCATGCAAAAATTAACAGCTTAGATAGTAGGAATGTCAAATTTATATATCCAGGGAAATCAACTCTAAATTATGTCTATTCCTTAAATTTAAAAAAATCTGTCAACGTATAGAAACATTTATCTATTAACCATTTTCTTAATTTAATTACAAATACTTTGTCAGGCAGCAATCTTATTTCGTAAGGTATGTTATTGTAGACTCGAATACTCATAATGTAACAATTTTTTTTAAATAATGACGTTCTACATGGTGGCATTAGCAGCTTATGTTCGTCCCTTGCTCTTAATTTACTATTAAATTGCGGTTTTTTAAAGTTATGATGCAATTTTCGAACGAGACATGCTAATTCTAATACATATAAGCCAACCAAAGTGAGTAATCCAAGTCTTTGAAATAAAGGTCTACAAGAATCCCTAGGGTGTACTCCACACACTGCTCTAAGACATCTTTTTTGTGTACTAAAAACTTTGCTTGCTTCTGTGCAGTTACCCCATAATGATATTCCATATCTTAACACCGAAGCAACGTAACCATGGTAAGCAAGCAATGCTGTTTTCTCTCCTGACACTAACCTTAGCTGTTTTAAGGCATAAACGAATCTATCAAGTTTATCACAGATTGACTTAGCATGTTGTTTCCATGAACAATGTTGATCCACGGTTATGCCCAAAAATTTCGTATCGCTAACTTGTTCAATTATTTGATTCTGACAGAGTAATTCTAAGCTTAATGGTTGTGTTTTATAATTTCTAAATTGTATGTAACATGTTTTTGTTGTATTCGTCTGCAGATTATTTCTGCTTAGCCATGAATCTATTACATTTATTATAGAATTTAACTTATCCTCATACGCGACGGAGTTGTCATTGTCCGCGGGTATAATTACCGCTATGTCGTCAGCGAACAAAGACATAGGGCACGTCGTCACTTTGGGTAGGTCGTTTATATATAAAAGAAATAGCATTGGACCTAAGATGCTTCCTTGTGGGACGCCGTACCCGTTGTGTCTGTACGCTGATCGATAAGATATGTTTACATTTGAGCTATTAAGTTTACTTATTTCAACGCACTGCATTCGATTGCTTAGGTAACTTGCTATCCAGTTTAAAACATTTCCTCTTATACCATAATATTCGCATTTCCTAAGTAGTAGATTATGATCAACAAAGTCGAATGCTTTGGTCATATCGAAAAATGTTGCTGTTATAGGAATTTTGTCATCAATATATTGGGTAATTGTACGCATGAGCGAATAAGCCGCATGAGTGGTGGACTTGTGCTTCTGGAAACCGTGCTGTTCCTTTGCAATGATATTGTGCTTAACCAAGAAATGCGACACTCTAGAATGGAATGCCTTCTCAAACACTTTAGAGAATATTGGTACTAAAGTTATCGGTCGATAGTTTCGTATCGCATAGACAATAAATAACACATATTCAACGCTTGATTGTTCTTAAATGTAAACACAATTAAATACTGCTTTCTCTCTTATAATAGGTACTATCTAAACTACGATTTCTAATTCAAGACCAAAAAAAACTACCACAAGGTTGCCACTACAATAAAATATTTTTACAATAGTAAATTCCTTCTTCTTTTTTAAACACCTAACATAATTTACTTATTGGTAACTTTAACTCTATGTTTTAACAAAATAACTAGATATATCTATTATTCCATAATTACGAGAGGAGATAATAAAAACTTAAACATCAGAGATTTTTGGTACAAAATCTGGTACTGTACTTGTAACACTTGAGCATTTGGTGCAAGCCAAGAAACAAACTCAAATGTCGGACTTCCGGTTTGTGACTTAAGATGGCCGCATGCGTTTAAGTTGCGTTGTTCATTATTTATTCATTTTTGTTGTTCAATGTGTAGTATTGATAGCGTATTGTGCAGTGATCTAACGTATGAGTGAATAGCTAATGAAGAATTCAACTTGAAGCGTTCATAGCCCTTCCTGGGTCAAGGCCCGATAGTCCGCGTGGTTTTTTGTAAATCGCTATCACTTTACAAAAAGCAAAACCTCACCGAACAACAGCATGCTCTACGAGCAAACTTGAAATTGGCGAAATCATCATTAACCTGATGGAAGCCATTTTTTAAAATTAGAATTAGAAACTCAAATGTCATTTAAATGTTGTCAATTTTGACAGTGACGTATCTGTCGTAGTTTTTTTGGTCTTGAATAATATATCCGAGTATAACACTTTCTCATTTCAATCTTAAATATTAGATTATAGTACAGTGCGTGAGCTGTTCTATCTAATCTAAAGGCCTGGCCACGACTTAGTGCAACCAGCGGAGCGGTGAGCGGCCGTCATAAGAGTGAGCGAGAGACAGCGCTCGGGCCTTGCACTCCCACCTATGGCCACCGCTCGTCGCGTCGCACTGGTGGCTCTCGGCGCTTTGTCCAAATGGACGAGGCGTGTCAGCGCCAAATCACGAAAAGGGCCCCCATGGTCTCACTGGTGGCGCGTCGTGGCCGTAAGCAGTCAAGCATAAAACCAAGAAACTAAATTCGGTACCCATAAGGCCGTCATTTTCCATGACATGTGTAAGAAAACGACTATTTAAATACGTTACGGCGAATGTCGATGTGTTATGGCCTTTACATAGCTCAAACGACTACATATACTATGCCAAACTCAATTAATTTGGGCCCATTATTAATATATACGTACATAGTTGGCGTATTATTTAGATATTAAAATGATTAAGACTTTCATTTGAAGTTTGTCATTCATGGTAAACCCCTGAAAGTGATAAAGTGGTTTTATACACATTGTATAATAATGTATCCTAACAATTTCACAACCAACCCGCCTTGTGGGTGCTCGTAACTTTTACTCAGCTACCGTTCCCTCTTCCCTCTTCCCTCTTCCCTCTTCCCTCTTCCCTCTTCCCTCTTCCCTCTTCCCTCTTCCCTCTTCCCTCTTCCCTCTTCCCTCTTCCCTCTTCCCTCTTCCCTCTTCCCTCTTCCCTCTTCCCTCTTCCCTCTTCCCTCTTCCCTCTTCCCTCTTCCCTCTTCCCTCTTCCCTCTTCCCTCTTCCCTCTTCCCTCTTCCCTCTTCCCTCTTCCCTCTTCCCTCTTCCCTCTTCCCTCTTCCCTCTTCCCTCTTCCCTCTTCCCTCTTCCCTCTTCCCTCTTCCCTCTTCCCTCTTCCCTCTTCCCTCTTCCCTCTTCCCTCTTCCCTCTTCCCTCTTCCCTCTTCCCTCTTCCCTCTTCCCTCTTCCCTCTTCCCTCTTCCCTCTTCCCTCTTCCCTCTTCCCTCTTCCCTCTTCCCTCTTCCCTCTTCCCTCTTCCCTCTTCCCTCTTCCCTCTTCCCTCTTCCCTCTTCCCTCTTCCCTCTTCCCTCTTCCCTCTTCCCTCTTCCCTCTTCCCTCTTCCCTCTTCCCTCTTCCCTCTTCCCTCTTCCCTCTTCCCTCTTCCCTCTTCCCTCTTCCCTCTTCCCTCTTCCCTCTTCCCTCTTCCCTCTTCCCTCTTCCCTCTTCCCTCTTCCCTCTTCCCTCTTCCCTCTTCCCTCTTCCCTCTTCCCTCTTCCCTCTTCCCTCTTCCCTCTTCCCTCTTCCCTCTTCCCTCTTCCCTCTTCCCTCTTCCCTCTTCCCTCTTCCCTCTTCCCTCTTCCCTCTTCCCTCTTCCCTCTTCCCTCTTCCCTCTTCCCTCTTCCCTCTTCCCTCTTCCCTCTTCCCTCTTCCCTCTTCCCTCTTCCCTCTTCCCTCTTCCCTCTTCCCTCTTCCCTCTTCCCTCTTCCCTCTTCCCTCTTCCCTCTTCCCTCTTCCCTCTTCCCTCTTCCCTCTTCCCTCTTCCCTCTTCCCTCTTCCCTCTTCCCTCTTCCCTCTTCCCTCTTCCCTCTTCCCTCTTCCCTCTTCCCTCTTCCCTCTTCCCTCTTCCCTCTTCCCTCTTCCCTCTTCCCTCTTCCCTCTTCCCTCTTCCCTCTTCCCTCTTCCCTCTTCCCTCTTCCCTCTTCCCTCTTCCCTCTTCCCTCTTCCCTCTTCCCTCTTCCCTCTTCCCTCTTCCCTCTTCCCTCTTCCCTCTTCCCTCTTCCCTCTTCCCTCTTCCCTCTTCCCTCTTCCCTCTTCCCTCTTCCCTCTTCCCTCTTCCCTCTTCCCTCTTCCCTCTTCCCTCTACCCTCTTCCCACATTTTAAAGTTTGAGAATCTGTGAACAGCATGATGACGTAGGCTTATGTCAGTCACGTGGTTCCCCTTCCCTTCCACGGCGCTACAAAGTATTGCTACAATGACGTCATGTCCACGGCGCTACAAAGTATTGTTACAATGACGTCATGTTTTTCGTATGCGCGGCCGGCGTTCATCAATTTATTAGACGTTGTCACGTCAAAAACCGATCAAGAAAATATCGACCAAGTTCAGTCCAAGGGGCCCAATTCGAGAATGCCGTTGGAGATATCGCCAAACGTCAAATCTCCATTAGATAACAGTTATATCGCCATTGAACTGTCATTTAAATGCGATGAGCTTAAAAGTGACATATCTCATCTCAATTTTGGAAATACGAAGGCGATAATGATTGTCAAAAATGTTATTCATGTATATAAATGTCTGTTTTGAACGAAACGTAACGGACTAATTTCACGGTCTACGCGGTCAATTTAAAGTATGCGCCTGTTATTTATGCCGTCACATACAAAGAAAGCAAAAATTTTGCGCGTACGAATTGACGAAGTTGCGATGTTCTAGGGATATCGCCACTTGTCAAGTAGGCACACGTCAAAAGTGACGGATGGCGATGAAAAGGAGAGATCTCCATTATATCTCTAAAATTGGTCGAATACCCCCCAAGGTTCCGTAGCATACGCAATACATTACACAAGAAATATTAATTTGATAAATAGGATCACGATATTTTTTGAATTTTTAGCTTATGATTTTTTGAATTTTTAGCGTTGTTGTCCTAAGGAACCCTGCCTTAGGACAACAACAACAACGTCTGTGCATTATTAGAACTTCCGCAGCCGCAATCGATCTTGTACACGCCAGGGGATTGGAAGATACATAATTTAGACTCTGAAATCTGATAGATCGATTCCCCACATCTACGTAACGTACGTAGAAACGCTTCTTTACCATTTAACTATTATCGCGGTGAGACGATTTGGCGCGGTTGGGTTGATAGTGCAGCTGCCTACTGAGCCGACAGTCCTGGGTTCGAATACGGGCAGGCGCAACTATTTGTGCGTCTATCTCATTTTGTATATCGTCATCTAGTAACCATAATACAAGCATTGGGTTAACGCATCAAAATGCGATCGGCGCTCACGCGTGCAGCTCTCCGTGGCGCCATCTATGGTCCCACCGGAAGATCAGCGCTGGCTCTTGGGCTAGCATCATGCTGAGGTGGGACCCTTTCGTGGCACAGCCATAGTTAGCAGTTTATTTTCTTGTTTTATTTCATTTGTTCACTATTTATTTTTGTAATTATGTTCTATGGCCACGTCATGAATAAATGCATTTCTTTCTTTCTTTCTTTCTTTCTTTCTTTCTTTCTTTCTTTCTTTCTTTCTTTCTTTCTTTCTTTCTTTCTTTCTTTCTTTCTTTCTTTCTTTCTTTCTTTCTTTCTTTCTTTCTTTCTTTCATTGGCTTAGCTTGGGACTAGATAGATTTGTGTAAGTGTGAAGCCAGACGAGCGTAATTTGAGTCGCGTAATTTCGGTCGCGCCATACATCATGTCACGTGATCACGTCACCTAGCATGGCGCGACCTAAATTACGCGACTGAAACACGGCTGTTACGCGAATTACTCTCGTCTGGCGTCACCCTAAGATTTTCCCGTAATATTTACTATACTCAAGTTTTTTTTTTTAAGTAAAACTGTAATCAACCAAGAAAACAGACAAAG
This sequence comes from Apotomis turbidana, assembly GCA_905147355.2. Taxonomy (NCBI): domain Eukaryota; kingdom Metazoa; phylum Arthropoda; class Insecta; order Lepidoptera; family Tortricidae; genus Apotomis; species Apotomis turbidana. The sequence goes on from LR990285.1 coordinate 2,887,672, forward strand.
ATGGCGAAACTATAAAGATTCATAGTTGGACTGCAGAACCCTGAAAACCATCCACCCAAAATCGGAGTTAAATATCTTTTCAGCAATAAATCCTCAGAAAGAGTGTTAAAAGCCCCGTTTTTTCTTATAGAAGTGTTCGTTGAGAAAGGGAGGCATTGGTCAATAGCCTCAAAATATATCTTAAAGAAATACTTCTAGTAAAATTCAGTTTTCTTCATGAATGTTTGTTGTTAGGTTGTTACAAATGTTTCAAGTGTACCTAAATATTTTGCTTTACAACATACTAAGTGCTGCTTATGTATTTGGTGGCTATAAAACAATATTAATAATGAATAGAAGCAAATAAGTAAACAAATCAGTTTACTGTCATTAAATAATACCTAACGCTCTACAGTAGCCGGCAAACAACTTGAGCGTGACCTTGACTGCGCAGTAGCCGATTTACGTACAAATTTACATGCGCAGATCCGCCATTTCGGTTCAAGTTGTTTGCCGGCTACTGTACCTAACTAAGTATTTTGGAAGAACGAGCTCGATTCTTAGTGACTATGCCCACTACTATTCACTGTTAACCACCAATTTCAATTTGATTAAGTTTTTATAGAATCTTTTTATCGAATCTATTTTTATGTGTTTTTTATAAATATTGACACAAAGGTAGATTACAAAAGAAAAATGTTATGTGATCAACTATAATGTAAGCAGGACTCGAACCTGCGTCCCTACGTTTCTGACGTAGGTAGTGCTGTCCCAACTGAGTATTTAATTTTTTATTCCATAAAGAGATTAACTTTTGTTTATCATCAGATTATTTTCGATACACAATAGTCAAAAAATGGTGTCATATGTCCAATTATTTTCAACCGACTAAAAAAATAGAGGAAATTCTCAATTTGACTGTATGTATTTTTTTGTATGTATATCACGCGATAATTCCTGCCGTTCCTGACAATTTCACGTGAGTGTAAACCGCTTAATACAATAATTAAAAATATTTTCATTATTATTTTATTTAGGTATTAAAATATATTTATTGTTAGAACTAAATAAACTCGTAAATTGTTAATAACAAATAAGTTACGTTTTTATTTAACAACTGCATAGAAGGGATCAGTAATAATGACATTATTTCTCAACTCATCTTGTTCTAGTATGTAAAATGAGAGTAAGGGAAGTGCAAAATATTAACATTTATAACACTTTAAAGTTTGATTTTATTTGTCGGTGGCGTGGTATGAACGGCAGCACACGTTGCCTTTAGGTGTTCTTGGCGTTCAAAGGTTTAAACTGACAGTGTCTAGACTCTGAGACAAAATAAAACACTGACAACAGAGCATTTTTTTTATTAATTTAAACATATAATAAATAATATGATTATGCCGAACACACGAGAGACGAATTATTTGGCTGAAATTATTCTTGACGTCTGTCTCTTGCTAAACGTGACCTCAATTTTTCACGTTGTTTAGGATCGCGTGGGAATCTTTAATAAAAAATAATTGTTTATTGCACTCCTTTATTTATTAATAAAATATAAAACTATAGCGACTCCTTAGATTTTTGTTCTGTGATGAGGTGCATTTTGTAGGGACAAAGTTAATAATTCTAATCTAAAATATGCTATGATTTTAAATAGGATTCGTTAATTAATCAATAGAACCTACGTAAAAGAGAATATTCCGACCTTTTTCTTTATTTTATAGCTGTTATTTCTGCAATTTTTCACTGAACATTTAGTAATTTTTGAGTCCCGTCACGTGTCATGGTCTAAACTAGGGCTCTCGGTCGTGTCCGGGTTTCGTGTACCCATTTCCGTGTACCCGTTTCTCTGTTACACGGAAACGGGTTTCTGGCCCGTTTGGAACGTGTAATAAAGACCCGCGTACCCGTGTACAAGGATCTCAATCACACGCGGGTCCGACCCGCCGTCGACGTGTTGTGGCCATCTAACGGTTATTCTTTTAAAAGCTATGGAGTGAGAAATGGAGTATAATAATCAGGGATCGTACTTTTTCTAGCATTTTTGGTGCAATAACGTCAAATGACACGACAGCGACTTTAGTTTGTCGACGTGTATAATAGAATTGACGTTTAAATTTATGTAATATGACGTTATCGTTAAAAATAAAACGATATTTTTTACTTTATCAGTTACTAGCTGTTGCCCGCGACTTTGTCCGCATGGAACCTTTATCTTGAAAATTTTACATCTTTATTATTTTCAGATCTAAGTAATGTTGAAATTGCTAAACGTGCTTTTTGAGCAAAACAGCTAGTAACTGATAAAGTAAAAAATATCGTTTTATTTTTAACGATAACGTCATATTACATAAATTTAAACGTCAATTCTATTATACACGTCGATAGACTAAAGTCGCTGTCGTGTCATTTGACGTTATTGCACCAAAAATGCTAGAAAAAGTACGATCCCTGATTATTATACTCCATTTCTCACTCCATAGCTTTTAAAAGAATAACCGTAAGATGGCCACAACACGTCGACGGCGGGTCGGACCCGCGTGTGATTGAGATCCATGTACACGGGTACACGGGTCTTTATTACACGTTCCAAACGGGCCATAAACCCGTTTCCGTGTAACAGAGAAACGGGTACACGTAAACGGGTACACGAAACCCGGACACGACCGAGAGCCCTAGTTTAAATATTGTAAATGACCACACGGTGAAAACAAAATAGACCGCAACAAAATAGATAATAAACAACATGCAGATGTTTAATTCAATAGAACGTGTTATTTTTAGAAGATTCGTCGGCACTTGCACCAAAATGCAACAAACAACTTCCAGGTAAGTAGGATTATCCCATTGTTTTGTCGCCGCGTGACACTAAACAGAGTGGTACTAATGACACCGACAGCAAAATATTGATAATATCTATGTCTATAATTTACTCAGTATCGTATAGGACTTTACAATACTCATTAGAACTAGTACTTTAAGTATCAAAATATTAATAGAGCACCAACTACTATATTGTTTGCGATTTGTAAACATTGCAGTTTTTCGTTATTTATCCTTATAATATTGTTAATATGGCCCATAATATTGCATTGTCATTCAAGCGTTACAAATTAAACTTGAATATATACATAATTTTAGCTCAATCGGTTGAAGATATCTGCTTCAAAATAAGTTGCAAGATTCTACCCAAACCAACATAGATACAAGTGATACAACATACGAGTACCTACAATGTACATACCTACTCGTAGTTACATATTGCAAGTTAAATAAAAATGCAAAAACGAGCGACTGCGTAGTTTTAATATTGATTTAATAGTGAAATTTAGTCGATTGAAACTAAAACTAATTCAATTGTTAGTCGAAGATTCTCACAACTAATTTAATCGCAACTAAATTGATCGCGATAAAAAATTACGAATGATATTTTTAATCGATTGATTAGTTAACTAAAAAATTAATCGATTAATGCCCATCTCTGATCAGTACCCTAATAGTGATTATAAAAAAGCAGAAAAAAATATTTTATATGACGTTATTCGATCTTTTTTCCTCCGTACGTAATAATATAAAATCAGTTTTTCATTCAATAATGAACAAAT